>OV702296.1:204445217-205695217 GCA_916181665.1 Avena sativa
ATAACTGGGTGAGGGGAGGAAAAGAAAAATGGGGGAGGGATCTGTACCGCATGGCGGCATAGGGGCGGAAGGTGGCATAACTGGGTGTGGGTAAGGGGGATGTCGGACGACGTGTCTCGCCGCCACGAGGCTGGTCAAAGCAGGTTAGCACGGGGAGTCAAAGCCAGATGTCTCGCCGCTGGGAAGGCAGGCATGACAACGCAGGGACCAGAAGCCGGATGTGGAATCGGGAGACCGATCGCTCATACCCGGTGGCCTTTTTTTGGTTGGAAAACCGTTTCATTGACTTACAATGACAAGGTATTTCTTCACGCTTTTCAGGGATAAAATAAAATCAAAAAATGAAAATGACAGATACACTCCTCCATTTATTATCATATATCCTATATAACTAAGAAGATCACCGCACTAAACTATTTGTCTTGACATGTTGCCTATCCACCTCATTAAGCATCTCTAACAAATCCCAATCTTCCACATCAGCAGCCTTCCATGTTTGTCGTGGTGGTGTCAATGTAGATGCCATGAATAGGCTTAAGTTGGGGACCGAATGGACGCTTGAGGTAACCGGGGAGGGAGTGCACGGTCTAGTCGCGCACTATGAACACGAAGAACTCTTCAGACTTATAATTTTTATTCCTCCAAGATGTTTACAAGTGCTCCTTGAGCTGTTCAAGCATAGCCTTAGGACACTAGTTCACTACTTGGTCCAACCTCCTTAAACCCTAGCTATGCTCCTCCTTATATAGGTGATGGGATAGCTAGGTTATAACTTTGGGCCCTAGGGTTTACTGTTTGGATCTTTGTCCTTACTTTACGGGTCGGGTCACGGGCCAGTCCTTGGCTCTTGACCCAGTCCACAAAGCTGTGCAGCCAACGGTCTCCCCGTACATAGACGACAGCTCTTTGGCGTCATACGGTGCTTTTGTACGTTAGTCCTTGCTTTTGGCGTCACCCGGCCCCTTTATTTTCATTCGGTGGCGTCCTTCTCTTTTGATCGTGCTTTACCATGGTTCCTCCTTGATCTTACTCGGAAAGTAGCCACGCGTCCTTCTTGACCCGGCCTTTCCTCGTGAGACCTGGTTCGTCGTTTTCTGCAAGGTAAGTATCTTTGTCCTGTGCGAGCCGACATACTTCTTATGTCGGCCTTACACAGGTTCCATGTCCCAGCGGTTAAGACCCAGCTGGTGTTTTTCTTTGACTCGGCCTAAGCCAAGCTGGGCAACGTTATGCCCCTTATGTCACTATTTTTTTTAGCAACTGATTATCTATATCTATACCTAATAATAAAGCACGAAGTGTTTCTCCCGGTCCAACACTTTTCTAGACGAATTTGCCCTTCCACTAAACCATGTATTACCCCTAGCGCCACCGGTAAGTAAAAAAAGATCTCGCTGAAATCATGTAGTCGCGCGAGTCCTGTGTCTGGTTTTAAGCCCCGAGGGTCTTCGATTTGTGTACAACTTGGAATACACGCTTATATACGGTCCATCCAAAGACAAAATATATGCGTAGATCTGTTTCAAGCTGCCGCCGCCGCCGTCCTGACCTCGACGATGGAGAAAGTCTCGCTAGCCATGGACCGATGATCCCATGGACAAAAGGTTCAGTGCAGCAGGCTAGGCAATTGTTCTCCACGTCGGTCCTGAGTCCTGACCTCGACGACAACATGGATGGGTACGAGACATCGGAGGTGTTCCTCGATCGAGAGATGTGAGAGCCAACCGCCCGCTACGTCTTCAATAAAAATGTCTGACCACAACAACGCCGATCTGATCTATCGATTACCGTTTCCTCAGGAAAACTCGATGGCTTCCACCTATAAAATATACGGGAAGGTCTCCTCTGATCCGCAGCATATACCTGGTCAAGAGAAAGCAGAAAAACGATCGAGATTGATTCCGTATTTCATCGACAGGAACTCGGATTTGGCTGATGCGCTCTCCATTGCAATCATCCCGGCCAAGGAGGAGCATATTTACGTAATATATGGACTCGGCTCAATGTCTCCGATGTCATGTTTGCTATGCACTGCCCGTCGCCACCCTAGCCATGATGATGAGTTTTATCGAACGAGATTTCTATGTCTTCCAAGTTGAGGAGACGTCGTATATGAAGACTTGCGTTGATCTCATATACATTATCACTTCTCTGGAAATTTGATCGAGAAGCTTTTACAAGATATATGAAAGATGAACATAGCAAAAAAGGTCATGCACGAAAAGATATTATATACCCGAGAGCTGCAAGACGAATCTTGCTTTGTTTGATCTGATTTGTTTGGGGATCTCATCAAATTGGCCCAGGCGTAGATGTCAGGCCCAGAGAAAAGCAATCACGAAGAGAGGTGGTCAGCGGCGCAAAGCGTGATCAGGCCATGGTGGCCACCGGAGGAAGAGGTGACTGTACGAATTTTCATCGACCAGGAAGGGCGGAGCGCAAGAGCATGAGTAAAGTGTGGATCTGGCCGCTGGAGGAAGAGGCGACTATATGACTTCTTGGCATCCCTGGTCATCGAGTTGTGGGTCGCACTCCTTCTCAACTTGCCACTACAGTGAGGTCAACGAGGTATGTGTGGTTCAGTCCTTCGGCTCTTTTGTTTCTCAAGTTTTACCTTGATGAATCTTGCGCCTTTGTGGTGATGACATGGTATAGTGATCGGTAGATGATTAGTGGCACTTGGCAGTAGGTGTACGCTGAGTCGATGCAATCGCATAGTACAAGAGTTCATACTTTTCACGTCGCCCTGTCTTCAAGTAGCTAAATGTTTCCCTGATTTTTAAAATTTATGTGTCGATGCACAGATGCGTAATGTTCAAGAAACGTGTTGTGAACCACACCTTTTTACAAAAAAAATCTCCCTCTTGGTGAAAGCTCTGGTGTCTCTGATGTTGGAAGGGATGATCCGGATGCTTAAATTAATCTTCTAATAATTTATCTGTCTTTCTGATCTTTCTCTACTCCTCGGCTTCAACTAAAGCAGATATACACAAAGTAGAGTGAGACAACAATAACGGTGCATGCCTCTAGAGAATGTGTATGAGTGGCCTCACTTAAGCAACGGGTAGATGAAGCAAGGAGTAGAACACCAGAATATTGAGCGGTGGACACGTTCAAGATGGCTGATTTATGCAAGAAGCCTACCTTGACGACTTACTTTGTAGGTCTTTATAGTATAGATTTTTTTTCCCGGTGCAACGCACGGGTATGTTTCCTAGTCTCTATAAAACGTCACCTCAAAAATAGTCCACAAGTTTCCTGTCCACTAATGTAACCGATCAATATATCGGCTCTTGCTCTCCTTCAAAAAATCTAAGTTGCGGATGCACCTAGTCGTTTTTTGTTTACCTCTTATTAATTCTTCCACTGGATGTTTATCTCCCCCACTAATGATGGACCTTTTCCATCATTATCTTCTCCACCGGATCCATGAGACCATTGTGCTTCACTCTTCTACAGTCTACAACATGTCGCCAAGCAATCTCCTGCCGTGTGCTGTTGCATATGGGCACATGCCTCTCACCCTGTCCAGCAATTGTCAGATATCTCTCTCTCTCTCTCTCATTGTGATAGCATGCGCGATTGGGCCACCGGGCTACCTCCTTGCCTTGCTTATGCTCGGTTCTCTGAAATTGTTGATCGCGGTTCCAGCTATTAGATCCAATGATTTTTCACCTATTTCTGATGTAAGCTGTTCGATCTATGGATTTTAATTTCTGATATGCTGCCCTTTTTCATCTCTTATTCTTCTCACAAGCAACCTCAACACCTTCAGGTACGATTGGGTCTTCTACTGATATTTTATTGCTGGGTGAAGGCGTGAATCAAGAGCTCAATCAAAGTGCAGACATGAAAATCATAATGGAAACTTTCCGCTGCATAGTGCTGATTTTCTTAGGGTACCATTGCATCGTGTTGATGTTCACTCAGATGATATTACGTTTTCTGATTGATGTACTCTTCAAAATAACTTCCTTTGCCGGATCAGATACAATCGCCAGGTATGTTGTTGTCTTGGACTCTTGGTTGCCATTTCGTCTATACCTCAATCTGAGTTGCAGCGCTACAAATGAACTTTATTATTCTATCATTTATTAAATTTACTTTTTGTTCATGGATTTACAATTAAGAGTTCCTCCAGCTCATTACTTTACGTTTTTTTTTCGAAATGGGGAAGGTAAATCCGTTCATACAATATTCTGATTGATACTTGTTGCTACCAAAATTTGCTTTGTTCTTAGAATATTCATCTACAGCATTCCTTAGGTTAATTTATTTGGACATTTTTCTGATTCATAATTTTTTTTTACACATATTGACTTAATTATAATATAATATTCATTCTTCCACCAGAGAGGCGCATGGTTCATATTTGAAGCATCTATCAATCTCTCTTCAACTTCCCCATGAATGGAGAGTAAGCAAACTTTCCTCATTAATGAAATGCCCAACTACAAGAAGGTAAGGATGCATGCATTCCAGAGGTCTTCATGACGGCCTCAGCAGTGCACAACCGAAGCACATAGGCAATGCAACTATTATCACTACCCATGCGTTCCTCCTTTGTAGTCTCATATTTTCTCAATATCTCCTCTTGCGCGCAGGATCACAAAAGCTGCACCTCCAGAATGGTGCTGGTGTGGATGTCTGTGTTGGTTCGCCATTGTACACACTGATTGCTCTGTTGTGGTTGTCTCATCCTTATACACTGCACCACATCTTGGACAACACGGATTGTATGCACTTATTGCTATGTTGTGATTGCTCTGATTGCATTGTACCAAGGTTTTGGTTCCCGGTACGAAAAAAATCCCGAGGGTGGTCGGGATTTCCGGTTACCGCGGTTACCGAGAAATCCCGACCGGTTACCGAACGAATTTAAATTTTAAAATTCGAATTCAAAGTTCTCGGTATGACCATTTACATCGTTTTTTTGTTAAAATTCATAAATTTCATACAATTCAAATAAATTCGGGATTTTTTGTCCGGTAAACCGATTTCCCGAGGGTGGTCGGGATTTCCGGTTACCGACCGGTAACCGGATTTCCCGACCGGTAACCAAAACCTTGCATTGTACACACTGATCGCTACATTGCCTTTGGCATATTTGACTTCATCTATGAGTGAGTTTGGACTTTGAGCTATGAACGTGTTCTTCAATGTTCTCTACTCCCTATGGTTGTAGTTGTAGAGAATCTCTGGCATGTACTGTCCGCAGATGAAGCACAAATGTTCGATGAAATGCAAGTGAGGTCCAGACTCTTGATTGTGCCATGCAACACTTCTATTCATAGCATGCTTTATCCAAGTTGAATATGCTACTATTTAGGTGTTCTCATCACAGTGATTGGTTCTAACATCTTATATCAATGGTTTTTCTTTGCATTTACGCATCCGACCAGAGTTTGTATTTGAAATTTATTTATAGATTTATGAGAATCGGACTCGAGGATTTGCAGTATGGGATATGGAGATAATTTAAATAAGCAAGGATTGATTGCATTGTTTTATATAGATAATTCGTACAAGTTGATGTTCAGTAAATTCACTTCGAGCAGTTTTGAAGATCATCGAGGAATTTTGATGACCTAATTTTTTAGACGATACTTTGGTAAATCATATACTACTCCATCTTAGGTACAAATGGTCGACATCTGAGTACATTGCGGATCACAAGGGTTTCAGCCATCACACGCTTTTTCATTCCTTGCTGCATATATGTACTCCCGTATTGTGCTACTTCTATCATTGTAGGTATATATCTACACAATAGGAAGCTATTGGTTATTTATTTTGCAATACGTATTTTTAGAGCAAATCCCAGGAGCCCAAGCTATTCATTAAGAAGCTCTAGCTATTGTTACGATCTCATTTCTCTTGAATTGGTTGACAAGGGATAGCTTGAATATAGTGTGTTGTATGGACATTTAACGATTGCACTTTAGAATATGAATGTTAGCTTACCACGGTATGCATGTATCGGCCATTCTGCATGCATGGGTATTGGTCTGTCTCATTCTCTAATTAAATTATGGCATATAATTAGAACATAAGATAAAACTAAAGCGTCCCACAGCAACGCGCGGAGAATCCTCTAGTTAAGTATAAGTTTTGAAGTCACCATATCTGACCACCGGAAGTGTTTCTTCATTGTCTTAGAAACTGATATTTGCAAATATAGAGGTTAAGTGCCCATCCACCCACTTTCTTGTACCATTGTGTGTCTCAGTTGATTGTACATGTCTCATTAATAGGTTTGTGATATATATATCATCTTTCCAGGCCTACCATTTTCATTTCTTTCACCCACACTCCTCCGGTTTCCATGGTTATATGTTCGCGGAATCGTTCTCCTCTCATTTCCATATCTTTCTATTTACTTTCTATTTCTCCAATATTTTCTCTAGTGAAGTGGCCTAGCTAGGATTAGGATTAAGAAACTATTTATTTCCTTTGGATTACTATATATTGTGTCATTAATTCTTCTTTTCTATCCAGACCGCATTTACCTAAGAATAGGGGGCATTAGGAAGTATGTCGAGCCCCCGTAGGTAGGATAGACGACGAGTGGGGCCATGGTGCGGTGAGCCGAAAGTTGTAGTGCCTCGTTATTGTTTTTCAGAGGCAGTGGCTTGTTGGTTCTTAGACTCTCACATTCTCACCACGTGGCACATCGAGAACATCCTTCTCAGCTCCATTGCACGCCTCGCGTGCCTATTAAAGGGGGCCCTTGTTGGAGCAGACTCGTGCTTGTCGGCGGAGCATAGTGTTAGATATTCTATGCACAATTAGCCAGTTGCAGTTATTATTTATTCTCAATAAAGTTTGAAGTGACCTTATCCATTCCTTAATTTCGAACAGCAGAATCATTCTACAATTATGTTCGGACTTGACATCTGCAGGTCGCTGAAGTGTACACGTCTCAAAAATGATTTCAGATCATATTTCAGAGCAAATAGGTGCGTGTAGAGCAATATCTAGCAGCAGTCTCGCAAAATTATCTTGAATATTCCGAAGGAACATACTCGATCAGCAGGGTGCCACTTCTCAGTAGGAAGTCACACAAAACTGAAGTAAAATCATCGAAGACAATTACCTGAACGAGATTGTTTTAATGTCTCCAGGGAAGACTAGAATAAAGTCAGCTCGAAATGAATCTTACAAGACTACCACTAAATCTGCACCAAACCAGAATGCTGAAAAGGATGAGCTCTAGGCAAAAGATGCGCAACCATGTAAATACTACAATTCTTCATATAAGTACTAGGGATTTTTAAAAAAAAAATTGAGAACTGGTGTATGGAGTTTTGAACTGGTCACTTTATAGCCATATAAATTTTAGAAAACAATAATAGTAGAACCCTGTTGCATGTTCATCATATCATGCTGCAAAAGAACATCGTATCGTCTATCGTGGTAACATAGATACTCTCCGTTGTCCAGCGCAAGTTCAGTGACGAGGGCATCTCACACAAAAAGAACAGGTGACAAGTAATTTTAGCACACAAATAAGTAGATATTGGTGGTGGGCACGAATATGAAAGAACCTCCTAATCCTATTACTAGTTGGTACATACAGGTACCTTAATTTTGACACCAAAACTGAAAGGGTAATTTTCCCTATGTGTGTTTTTGGTGATTAATGACAATTCCTATGAACTAATGTTTTCATTGAGTTTTCTATGAAGGAATATTCCATAGGTCATGCTTGTAGTTCATGTGTTGAATTCAAGTATGAATGTCATGGAGATAAAGATATACCTTGAGTATTGACATCAAGATCATCGAGTTGAAGAAAAACATGATATGATCAAGAGCTTGAGAGTGTGATCTCAATAAAAGAATTCAAGATATGGCTCTAAGTCGGTGCCATGATAGCCTCATTAGTTGAGCTATGGTTGACTAAGATTTAGAGCATGTAATCAAATGAAGAGTTCTTTATGTACCTCAAGATATTGTGATGAAGCACGAGAAAATGCTTGGTTGACCAATACAAAGAGTGAAGAGTAATTTCAAGTTGGTCAACACATGAAGCATAAAGAATGTACCACATGGATCTTGTGGTATGGTAAGCCTTGTTAACTATGCATCATGAACTAACCCATTATATATGTGCCTTTGTATTTTCTATATGGGATAGGTATCTTTCCATGGACATGCTTCAAAAGTGAAGATCTTATATAGCCCATGAGAGGATGACATCAAGTGGTGATCATCATCAAGGTTGAGAAGGGAAAGTTCAAGATAAGCATCTCGAGAAGATCATTTGATTAAAGCTTGCTATCCATATTGGTGATAATGTACATGTGAAGACATGTATTAATGAAGCTATCCCATAGTGGTGTATGGGGGAGCAAATTATGAGTCTTCACGAAGCAACAATGATCAAGTGATGCATTCCAGCTTAGATGGAGCTTGAAGAATTGTCATCAAGATCAAGCGGGATGCGCAAGTAAAAGGTATGGCCTTGCTAGGTTATCTTTTTACCAGTCTCAAGGTAGTTGTTGGGAGACCGGGTTATAGGATAGATAACTGCACTATCAAGAGAGGCTTTCGGTTGGGTAACTTGATCACATCGTCATAGGGAGCTCAATCTTTTGCATACTTTGCATCTTCCTATTTTTTTGCTTCTTGGTGTTTCTCCATGTGAGGTTCTTGAGCTTTTTGCTAGCTCTTTAACAAGCCCAAGTTCATCGAAAACGGATTCGTATGCATCTTCTATGGCATTTTCGAATTTGAAGGTTTTATCGGTTCTTATTTAGGGAGGCTTCTTACCTTTATACATTTGATTGTATCCTCCTTTGTTGGGATATGATGTTTCTCTGCACAATATATTAGAGCTTGTTGTCCTCGTCAAAACAAGCCCAAGATCATCGAAATTGGAGTCTGTATGCAAAAGTTGTTGCATTTTTCGTAAAGTCAGTTTCATCCCGGTTGTGGATCCGGTCCAATCAGCTCCTAGACCGGGTGGTCCGGCGCCAGCACCAGAAAACCGAGATTCAATCGATATTCAACCGAGATTGTCAGTTTTCTTATACCGAGTCTATATGAGTTGATATACAGCATTGTTCCGGTTGTAGGTCGGTCCACCGGCCTAGGGACCGAGTTTTCTAGTCCCGGGGCCGGTCCAACCGACTTTTAAGCGAGATTCGCACAGTTTTCTCCCAACGGTCATATTTGCTTTTCCCTATAAAAGGGGGTTCTTCCCCCAATGTTTTTGAGTGTTCTTAACCACGAAATTGACATCTATTTTTGAACCTCTTAATCTTGCTTCCTCCCCCTTCCCTCCTATGATTCTTGCATCTTTTTTAGGGCTTCGGAAGAGGAGATCTAGATCTACAATCCCCACCAATTAATTCCTCCTCAAAGTGAGCGGAACCCATTGGATCTAGATCTTGGAGTCATTTGTTGATTTCCACCATTGTTCTTCCTCTCTAATTCCTCCCTAGCACTTGTTGCTTTGGTGGGATTTGATAGTGAAGGATTTGAGCACCCTTGATGTTCTTGCTTTGCATTCTTGCATAAGTGCGGAGCTCTCCATTACGATTTGTTCGAGTGAGAGACCGTGAGCTTGTTACTCTTGGAGGGTGACCTCCTAGTTGGCTTGGCGGTTGGTTCCGCGGTGTCCTCTTCGTGGAAGATTGTGAAGAGACCCGGACTTCTCCTTTGTGGAGCTTGTGAAGTGGTTGTGGAGCTTGCCATCTCCGGACTGGAGGAAAAGCTAGCCATAAGAAAAGGGCCTATTCCTTCGTGGGATAGACTCGGAGAACAAGGTGAGACTTCATGGCGTTGAGAAATCCTTCGTGGAATCTCACACCTCTCCAACGTGACGTACCTTACTTGTAAAGGAACACGGGAATACATATTTATCTCCGCGCGCCTCGGTTATCTCTATGCCCGAGCTTACTTTCCTTGTGATAGCCATCGAGGTTGAAGTAATTATATCTTGCTTATCACTTGTGATATATTTATCTTGTGTTATCTTGCTTATCTTAACTTGTTGTTGGTGCACTTAGTTGAGCCTAGAGTATTTAGGTTTTGTGCTTGTAAAATAAACATTAGTTTAATTCTGCATTCCATCAAGCCAAAACCATAATAGTTTTGAAATTGCCTATTCACCCCCCTCTAGACGACATCTCTATCCTTTCAAAAACGGTTCCTTCATTGTCTTGGAAATTCATATTTGCAAATATATACTCCCTCCGACCCATATTAGTTGACTCAGATTCATCTAGATACGAATGTATCTGGTCAAGTTTTAGTGCTAGATACAACCGTATCTAGACAAATTGGAGTCAACTAATATGGGTCAGAGGGAGTAGTTTTTTACGAATTGGGAGTATGACCCCGACATCTGCATCATGGTGATGTACACAGACTTTTATTACATAGTCCAGAAAGTTTCAGTACGTTACAATCAAGGATCACAAAGGATCGAAACATGAATCAACCATGTAAAAAATAGAATCATAAAAAGTTTAAACATCTTGGAGTCTGCTAGTGCGACGCCACCCAAAGGACATGTAGTAGAAGTCCCGCGCAACCTGTAGAAAACGGTTGTACCCAGCCACCATACTCTCGTGTTGGTCCTCCCGAAGCAAATTGGACCATAGTTGGATCCAGTGGATAGCCAACCGAATAATCTGCAACAAATTGTTGAAGCTTTCCTGTTAAAAATCATATCATTTCAGCAATTCCAAATACATAAAGCTGATACCCCAATGTGTATGCAAGATTTATCTCCTTTATCCATTCCATTCAACAAATTTTCAAACATATTAGAAATACTAGTTAGAGGTGGAATATTTTTTTAGCACATACAGTAGGGAGAATCCCTACTGTGCCATTTTTCATTAATAAAGCCGAGGTGGCTGATATTTATAGATTTATTATTACATCAGGAGAAGAGATTAACAATGTGTCTAGCCATTGTATCATCCCTTCTCTAAGACTTGGTTTTGCCCTATGCATAATCAGAGAGAACGATTCCTTGAACATGAATAGACATCTGTTTTGGCTGATATTTTCCTGGTCAAATATTATTCTGTTTCTATGATTCCATATACTCTAGCATCCTACTATTACAATTTCTCTGAAACAAATGGAGTTTTGTCTTTGCTTCCCTTCTAGCAACATATCAACAATAGGTAGTCATGTATCCCATTCAAGGTTCATTTTCCACCATAGGTTCTGACTGAATTCACATTCGAAGAATAGGTGCATGAGGCTCTCAGTCTGAAAGATTTGACCATCATCATAGAATACACAGCTGATGTCTTACACATAGAAATTTTTCTTTAGCATCATCTCTTTCGTGTTGAGCCTGTCTAATAGTAGAAGCCAGAACAAAAACTTTTGCTTAGATAGATAGCAAGATTTCCATATACATTTAAATGGGGAGGGTGCTTCTGGTGGATCCAAGATGGCCTCATATAACTTTTTGGTAGAATATGTATCACCCCATGGGAAAGTCCACTTGTCTCTATCATTCTGGCTAGTCATGTTATGAATAATATCATACAACTCATTGTACTATTGCAACACAATGTCAGATAGAGGCCAATGAAATAAGTCCATAGGATCAATAGTGATCTGTTGGGCAGCATTCTGTAGCGTAATTTCTTGGTTTTTGGCAAATGAGTGCAGTTTTGGGAATTTATTTTGAAAGGTGGTATCCTTCCACCTATCTTTCCAAAGAAGAAAGGACCTTCCATTTCCTGCCAGGCAAGTAGAATGTTGTTTAAAAGTGTCAATGAGTGCTGAGCAGTCCTTCCACCAAAATGAGCCTTTGGCAGATCGACCCTGAGGTAGTTTTACATACTTGTAGTGTGCTTCCCATATGAGCTGGACCCATGGGATGTCTTTATTATTGAAGAATTTGAATAGGAACTTAATAATGAGTGCTTGATTTTGAATCCTTAAGTTAAGCACTCCTAGTCCCCCATTCTTTTTGGGAAGGCAGACGATTTCCCATTTTGCTGGACATTTCCCACTCTTCTGAATATCCTTATTGTTCTAGAGGAAGATCCTGCATGATTTTTCCACATGATCTGGGATTATCAAATGTACCATAAGAGTACTCATAGCAAAGATAGGCATAGCAGAAATTGTGGATTTGATGAGCATTAATCTGCTAGAGTAAGATAATAAGTTAGCTAGTCCAGACAACCTCTTGTCAACTCTTTCCACGATGTAGAGCATGTCTTCAATTTTGGGTTTAGTCGTCCCCAAAGGCAAACCTAGATAGGTAAAAGGCATACTCTCAGTTCTGCAGTTAATGCAGTTAGCAAGCTCCTGACATCTTTCATTTGATATATTGATAGGGGCCATAGAGGTTTTGTGGAAGTTCACTCTCAGTCCAGTAGAGTTTGAGAATTTGTCCAGAATATCCTTTAATTTGATGAGTTGATCTTGATCAGCTGAGAAGATGATAAGTGTGTCATCTGCATATTGCAATATTGGATAATCTTGCCCATATGATCTATCTAGTGGAATTCTGATTTCACCATCTATTCAGGCTTTGTTTATAGCAATTTGAAGGAGCTCTGAAACCACAACAAATAGGATGGGAGATAATGGGTCCCCCTGCCTAACTCCTCTCAAACATTTTATGGTTTTTACAGGTACTCCATTAAGGATGATAGAGGTGGTAGCACTATGAAGGATGGATGAGATCCATGAGATAAATTTGTCACCAAATCCAAAGTGCTTCAGCATGGCAATAATGGCATTGTGTTCCACTCTGTCAAAGGCTTTTTCAAAGTCAATTTTGAGGACTACCACTTCTTTTTTGGATTTATGGCAAATGTCAAGATATTCAAAGGCCCAAGCAAGGCAGTCCTGGATGTTCCTGGTCTTAATAAAGCCATACTGATTTTTATGGATCAAAGGAATGATGATTTTTTGGAGTCTGTTTGCAATGAGTTTAGTGATAATCTTTAAAGCTGAACTGACCAGTGATATAGGCCTGAAATCTGAGCAGGTTGATGGACCATCCATTTTTGGGATAAGAGCAATATAGGAAGTATTAATACTCTGGATATTCAGGTTTCCTTCATGGAAGGCAGAGCATAAATGGTAGAATTGTTGTTTGATAGTTTCCCAATTCTTTTTGATAAAATGTCCACTGAAACCATCTGGTCCTGGAGACTTGTTATTTGGCAAACATTTGATTACATCATTGATTTCCTCATGAGAAAAAGGGGCCTCCAATTCTAGCAAATTCATATTCTGAACACTGGTGTTGATCTAAAATAACATGTCAAGGTTTTCAGTTTTCCCAAGTCTATCTTTGAATGATTGCCATAGAACAACAGCCTTCTGATTATGATCAGTGACAATCCTTCCATCTTCAGTTGTTAGACTGGCAATATAATTATTTCTATAGTTTCTGGTAGCAACTGCATGAAAAAACTTGGTGTTCTCATCCCCAAGTTTTGCCCATTTTATCTTTGCTCTATTTTTCCAATATTTTCTTTTGGCCTCCAGTAAATTCATAATGTGCTCCTTGAATATTTTCTTGAACCTCCTCTCAATAATAGATAGTTGCCTTTGTTCTTCAAGCCCATCCATGAAAGCAGCCACATAGCAACAATTATCAATGAGTTTCCCCAGTTGTGATAGATTCCTACTCCATTTTTTCAGGGCATGCCTAAGGTTACTAAGTCTAGCAGTGATGTTCTGAGCAGCATTTTTATATACTCCTCTGTTGAACCAATTGGTAGTCACAACATCACGAAAACCATCAAAATCCATCCAGAAGTCCTCAAATCTAAATATATTGCTTTTAGGAATAGAGCTGCCAACTTTGATCTGAATTGGAATATGGTCTGAAGTTAGATGTGACAGAGGTGTGGCCATTGTGTCAGGGTATGTAGTGGTCCACTCAGTCGAAGTGAATATCCTGTCTAGTCTCTCTAACAGTGGATCTTGCTGCATATTGCTCCATGAGAAGGATCTGCCTTTCAAGGGGATTTCTTCGAGGTTAAGATGTTGGATAATATTGTTGAAAAGTAACATATTGTTGTTGTCCCCTCCTGGCATATTCCTGTTATTGGGGCTTCTAATAAGATTGAAGTCACCAATAATCATCCAATATTCATAATCATCATGATTGAGAGAAAGGAGCCAGTTGGTAAATTGTCCCCTACCATCAATGGTTGTGGGTCCATAGACTGTAACACCCTCGCCTGATAAGGCTGAGTTCATGTGTATAGTGCCAATCTCTGGATCGGTTCACTGGCACACACGGTACAAAATGATACCAAATATAACTGTGCATCATAAATACAACGAATATGATCCAAAATTTACATTATTTATTCAAGTACACAACGGAAAACGAATACAAGGTAGATCTCCATCCTTCAAATGTGCCACAGGCGAACAATCGTTGAGTGGAGTCTCGCGACCTATAACGATCTCTTATAAACGATATAACCTACAACATGAAACATTGCAGCCACGAATGGTCAATACTTTGAATGTATTGGCAAGTAGAACTAATGAGTACAAAGGATCTATCAACTACATGCATATTTGGTTAGGTGGAGTTCAGGCTCATTTGCTAAAAGCAATACAATTTTCCCCTACTTTCAAAATACTTTTATTTCTTCAAAAACAATCTTCTAAGGACATACCAGCATAAACCCATGTAGAAACAAGACAGTTCAGCTTTCGTATGCTCCTAAACCCATGTTCACCCATCAAGTTTTATTAATTAAGAAATTGGGATGAGTGAGATCTTCCAAACAGTTCCAGGCCCAGTTGCTCATAGTTGTCCATAACTGGGGACACGGCTAAGTACTTAGTTTAGACACCCTGCAGGGGTTGTACACTTTACCCACACGACCCAGTCAACCCGCTCTTACCACTACACTCATTTTGTGCCATGGTAGGGAGAAAACCAAGACGAAACCTTTCAGAAGCAGAACCCTGAGCCCTCAGGACGGACCCATACCAACCTACATCCCCTACATCTGCTAGTCACGTCGGGTCAGGTTCCTACAACCTACTTAGTCAAGACAAATAATGACATGCGGCTGTACTGGAAGCTACTATACAAGAAACCTGTCCAATCTCTGAAGCCTAGGTGTGCTTTCCGAAATAAACCATCCAAAAACATCAATCCATCACACCCAGGAGATTCATTAAATTCCAGTTGTTTTCATTATAACAAAACATAACTTTTCCATAACATAATCAATCATGAATTCATTTTTGCGCATCTAATAAGCATGGCTAAGCAACTACAATACGATGGCTCAAAGGAATCAAGTCATGGATATATGGCAATCATGCCTGGGTGTCATAGAATAGCATAGTAGTAAAAACACCTACACATGCATCACTACTAAAAATCATACTATATGCATAGGAAAATAATATGACATTTATGATAGCTCTACTTGCCTTTGTTGTAGAAGATGTAGTCGATCAAATAATCCTCACAATAGAGAAGATTGCACTCGTCACAATCACAAATGTTGCACTCCTCCCAATCTATCGATCAAACAATTGCATACAACATAAACAATAGCACATAGAGATCAAACAAATGCAACAAATGCATGCATGACAATTTAATAAGTCACAATGTTTGTTACTTTAGTTCTCTAAACAATACTAAAGTATATGATGCATGCAAGAGACCAATTAATGCGACGGAGTACTTGTTATTAATAATTACTTGCCAATATAGGATTTTTAATAGTTCTGTTGTAACGCCTGTTATAACTGTCGAATTAAACTTGTTTCTTGGGTTTACTGGATAGAGGACGTTAATACGAACCAGTAGGTGTTGGATTTACCCTAATCGGAGTTATAGATCTTTTTAAATAATTAAAATACTACAGAATGTATTATAATGCTCCTAACATTATACGTACTGTACACCTATAATTTTAATTCAGAAACTGGTTCTACTCTTTCTTGTAATTCCAGGGACATATTATTTGCAATTTTCTAAATAGTATTTATTTTCTTATGAATTTATTACTCTAAATAAGCCATTAAACCATTTATTTAATTACTGCAAAATCTTACAGTATTTGCCTGAACCATTTGCATATTGATGATCTACATGGAACCAGATTTCCATCGGTATATCATTCATATTTTTGTGATATGCGAATAATTTACTATGAATTTAATGATTTCTAAAGCCGTTAAAACTAATTAAATTGCTACAGGGTAAATATTCTGCAAAAGCTGGATCCAACCAGATATTATTAATCTACATTATATTAGCTTCAATTTGATATATTGTTCATATTTTTCAGAGTTACAGATAATTTTCTATGAATTTATTAATCTAAAATACAATTAAAACTAATTACATCAATTTTATATATTATACGCAATTTTGGACGTGGTATGAATTTCTAACGAATTTTACAAGTTAGATCTATAATGTGCAATTTTAAATTCGAATGGAATATTCGAGAGAATATTTCGCTGACTGGACAGGTTGACTTTGTATGCTGACTGGGACTAAATGCTGACCTGTTGACGACGTGGTGTTGATGAGGAAGCTGACTAGGATGACGATGTGGCACGTACCGGTTTTATTGGATCTTGACCGTCGGCATAGGATCCGGTGGCTAGAAGAAGAGATCGACCCGATTTTGGCTCAGAATAGACAAGAAATAGATCTGTGTTAGAGAGACAAATCCGTAGGTCAAACTAAAAAACTTAGAAAATAAAAGTTGTGGGGAATCATTAGTCCTACCTTCTCACCAAAGGAATTTGGATTTGAAGAAACGAGCGCGAGTACATCTTGGATTTACACCGTCATATCTGAAATATTGCGGCGCGAAATTGTCCGGATGTGGTGGATGAAAAGAGGTGAGGTTTGTCGGGACTGAAAGATTTCGACGAGATCTACAACTTTCGTTTTTGACCGAAGGCAAACAACGAAGTCTAGATGGGTGAATAAACGAAATAAGATTCGGACATGTGTAGATTCGGGATTTCGAGAAGGGAAACTCATACAGCTGTGGCTCCACGAGTTTATATGGAGATTTAGGATGGTGTAGAGATAGGTCTTGGAGTAGGAACAAGTAGAAACAAACGGAAGTCGATTCATAGTTGTAGATAAAAAGTTATAAGAGTTTGAATAGAGATAGGTTTGACAAAAACTATTTTGCACACTTTTTAAAGAAGACCTGGGATCGATCCGTAGGTGCGTGGCTGGTTGGGTCTGGTCGGCTGGCTAGCTGGGCCGGCCCGTTAGTTTTTTTCCTTTTTTTTCTTTTTCTTTATTTATTTGTTTCCCTCATATCTTTTGCATACGAACTCCAAATGACATGATTCTTGTTTCTAAAATTTTCTAAAATCGAATAGATCATTGTAGGATCATATTTGTAATCTTTTTACTAGTTTGTAAGTAGTGGATTTATATATCCTTGTATAAGTCATTTTATTTATGTCTTTATTTGTTTGTACTTATTCCATAACTTTTTCATAATAGCTCCAAATGAGCTCAATTTTCTTTCTAAAATTTTGTAATATTTATTAGATATTTTTAGGCTATAATTTAGCAATAATCGCTACCTTAGCAACAGTGGGTTTTTATAAAGCCAATTTAATTCCCTTTAGGAACAAAGTGGCATATACTATTTAGGGTTTTAGTACTTTATTTATATTTAGGGATTTTTCTTGATGCAAATATGCAATGCAATGCTGATGAATATCATGCGAATGCAAAAAAATTCTAGTCCCAATTTCTAAATTTTTTGGATGTGACATAGACATTAGTGATAACCCATTTATCATTGTTGATATTACATGTAAATTCCACTGCAACCTCAAATTGAGCACCAATCCAGATAATAATTAACCCTCCTAAGTTGCCAATGGATGGCACATAAGAAAATTTGTTGAATTTCCTTGTGCATAATTTTCTCAGATATGCCTGATAAATCTGCTCTCTTTTTGTCTCATTTAGACATATGATGCTGCAGTTACTTTCCTCAATTTTCCTGAATAAGTCATCCCATCTGATTTGGTACTTAATCCCTCTCACATTCCAATCTAAGATCGCGGTGACCCAGCATACCACTCCATGATGTAGTACACTATAGTCGTTGATATAACACCAATGAAACACCGTTCGCTAGTATTACATCCCTCAGAGTGGTACAACAGGAACACAGCAGGTCCAAGACATGACTATAGGTTACAACTCAACTCTTTACACAACATCTAGAGAACACTCTAGGTTAAAGAGAGAGAAAGAAACTTCTTACAAACAAGAATCAGAAACAAACAACTCAAAAACTATCATACTATTAAGACTAGTATTTTAACTAATGGTCTGGCATTGCTGCTATTGCAATACGCTACAGAAATAGGTTCTATGGCTAGAGATTATATTCCTATCTAATTAGTAACTTCGTCTTCACTTGAGTTGATGTATATGTTGACTTCCTTGACTTCATTGAAGAGATTTAGCTTTTGATGATGATTTCTGGAGCATAACTTGATGTAGACGTCGTCTTAATGGCTTCATAATCTAGCAAGGGTTAAGAAGATACGTTGAGTACGAGCGTACTCAGCATGTCCACTAGAAAAGGAGTGTATGATGCACTATACCTACAGCCACATACCATAGGTCATAGGCAATGCAAGTTTTTGTAAACATTTCTTCAAAGGTTGATTTTATTCTGAAAAGCTATGTCTGTCAGCCTTCACGGGTTTGCCAGAACTTTCATCGAGTTCCTTTCCCGCCGCGTTCGTAGCTCCTTCCCAGAACAGGGAGTAACAAGTTACAATTCTTACACTCTGTAGAGGTGCGTCACTTTACCCATGAGAGATCTTAGCTTTGTTGCACATCCGAGTTGCATTCTCGTCCACACTTGATTGGTGTGGGGCCCAGACTAAGATCCAAGCCAATCACTGTCCTTCTCCGCGACCCCGCATACACCGCAATTGTTGTATGCCCAAACTCAAGGTAGACTTTTCCCCGTATAAAACGGCTATACCTTAGTTGGTTACACACAACAACCATTAACACTAGAAATCTGTCTTTTGTAGGCCCAGATCCACGGTAGACCTTTCCCCGTATAAAATGGCTATACCCATGATCTGCAACTTACAAATGCCCAGAACAGTGTCCAATGCATACGAAAGGGAGCCGATCCAGCTGAGTTCTCCGCCCCATTCCAAACCTCATGGTTAACGCATAATATACGATGCAAGAATCACTAGCGACATTGGTTATTAAGTCCTAGATGATATACTTCTGAGTAGTGGTATTCCAACTACCAGGTTTAATAGATTAGCTGATCACCCTAGATCAGTAACCAATAGTTCACATTATTATCAAAAATAGTGTTTTCTGACCTTTTTGAAATGCAGGTGATGACAACACTGGATTTGCAAAATACTTTGCAGAAAATAATCAAAGGACATGAGAGAGTGTGAACTTGCCTTTTGTGATTGCAATATTATGCACTCATGGTCTTCGAGACAATATAAGATCCAATATCTGAAATCAGCATCATTGGCCCAGTAAGGACTAATGTTTAAAGAAACAATATGCAATTATGCATAAGTAATGTTATGCATTTTGTAAAACTCCTAAAGTACGTCCCCAATATTTTGAGTGAAGTGAATTTAGGTGATTCTTTTAAGATTTGATTTATCTTCAAGATTTATTTTACAAGTATTAGCATTTATAAAGAACTTAAGTGTCAACAATCCTAAATATACAAGTAAAGTATAAAGTAATGTGATTATGATTAATTTTAGTCTGATGGCTTTGATAATAGTCCTTAGGTTGAGTTGTTAATAGTTAAAGGAACTATTATAGAGTTTTTGTTTGAAGTGGCAGAAAGAATAATATTTGAAGAAAAGATTTCTTTTCTAAGATTTAAACAATCTTTATTTTTAATAGAATGTGATCAATGCCTTTTGGTGTTTGATTGATTAGTTTCGACTTGAGATGTTTTAATTGAAATAGATCAAAGTTAACTATAAAAACATAAGTAGTTTATTAGACATGATGATTATAAACTTTGAGACTAAAGATAACTTTAAAAGGGTAAATAAACTTAAGGTGTAATTTGTTTTTAATTATGCTCAAGTTTTGAATTTATGATAAGTATGACTAAGATGTGGAATTATTCACTTTACATTTACGTGAATTCTTAGGTTAAATTTGCTTTGCTATTATGAAAAAAACATGCAACTATTTAATGAAAGCATAATTTGGATGATGTTGTTAATGTGTTAGATTTAAAGTCATGTTAACTATTATTTAGATGTTAAGATCATTCCTTCTTAATATTAGTGAATGATGTATAAAATTATTTTAAAGATTGTGGTTTTGAATTTTGATTTAGGGTTTAAAAGAGTATTATTAAGTTAATAATTTACACTTAAGTATTATCATAAATCTTAGTTATGGTTTAGAATTTTGGTAATTAGATTTTTATAAAGTTTTAATATGTCTAAAAAATAACATTTAAAAGAATGTTTCTAAAGAATTTTTAAAATAAGTTATAGATAAGGATTTATTATTTTAAAATATTAAAAACCTTTCTAATAATATATTTAATATTTTTCTAGTGTAACATATTTACTTAGGACTTTAAAAATGATTTTTATTTATTTTTAAGTATTATTTTTATGTTTATAAAATTCCATAACGGATTAAATGTATTTAAATATTTACTTAAAATTGTATTTATAAAAGAGTTAAGATAGTATTTTTATAAAATAGTAGATTTATTTTTTATATACAAAATGATTTTCTATTAAATTTTTAGTATATTTTATTATATTGTTATAATTTATTAAGAACTCTAATGGCTTTAATATTTAGTGGTAGTTTTTTTAATGCAAACAAGTGGTTATATATTGTTCTTAGATAGATCTCATTTGTGATTATTTAGATATATTATATATATGTATTATGATTTTTCTATAATTTTCTAGAGCTTTAACTGTCACAAGGGCATTTTGGTAATATTTATTTTATTCTTGAGTTGATTTTTCTTTTTCTCTTTGAAAACCAGGCTCAAAGGATCCAGCTAGAGCCTGTTTGGGTAGCCGCCTCGGACGGCTCGACCCAGCTAGGACAGGCTTGGTGGATAACTCTACCCCGACCCATCTCTCCCTCATGCGATAACCACGCCCACATGCCTCGCTCCTCCTGGCCGCTTGTGATGCCGCACTGCTGCCAGCGCCGCCGCCTGCCTCATCGGCTATCACCAGCAACTCCCAGCGCCACCATGCCAATTTCTCCTCCTTCGATTCCCCTTCGCTATGGTGCCCAGCAGCCGCGCGCCCTCACCCTGGGAGAAACCCTAGGCTGCTGCCCTGCGGGTCTTCCTTACCATCTATGATTTCCCGGCGCCATCGCACGCCGGCGAGGTCCGCTTCGGTTCTTTCCACTATCTTCACCTCGCCTCCCACCCAGTACCGCCTGCGATGCTCGCCTACACGACAATCCTAGCCGAATCGGCTCGATTTTCCGGCACTACTCCTGCGCACCCGCGCCTCCTGCTTCTCCCGCAATGGGTTGGCCGTGGTCTCCCTCATTTTGATGAGGTAGTAGACTACGGTCGCCCACTTCCTTCTACATCGACCTCGATGGCCTTCTTCCTGGCTCCAATTATTACTTTGAGCTATCTCTTTACTCCCTTTTATTTTTCTGTCATGTGTTTATTGATGGATGGATACAGGTGATGTGGTGATGATTTTGTTATCAGTAGCTATTAGATTACTTGGTCGTTAAACTATATTGCCTTGGTTTCAAAACATAGACTGAATTTTACTAACATACCATGCTACTAGTATGGGTATAGGTTTCGGCAATTGTAGAAGTGGTTTATGGTGAGAATCTATGACTATGTGTACTTCTAATGATCTTCTAATTGAGTTAAGTGTGTTAGATGGTTGTAGCTTGTCATGTGTTTATGACAGTGATCATCTAGTACTAAGCCATAGTGATGTTCTGTTAGTATTGTCTTGGTTGTGATGATCAATGTTCTGGCCAATGAGCCATAATGTTTATTTGTGGGGTTTTTGGTTGCGTTAAAGGTTCAGGTGTTGCTAGCTTGATAGAATTATCTAATTACTTGTAAATCTTTATCTCTAATTCGTTTTTAATCTATTTAGGAATATATGTTCTAATAGGTGTAGAGGAAAATATCTTGTGTATGTAGTACTTTCTTTTAGTAACATGATCTTCTTTTTACTCCTTAGATTGCTATGGGTATTGGATTTTTCTCCTTTACTTTTTGTCTTGAATTTATGCATATGTTTTGTGACCCCATGATATTCAACCATTTCGATGCTAGGGAAATGCTTTTCTATCTTCTACTAGCTTCCTAGCTGTTTTATAGGTTCTTATATAATCAAATACTAGTGTTCTTGATGTTGACTTAATACAAATGGGCTCCCCTTGTTTCAAATTTGTATCTCAATCTATGCTCCAACATTACTCACTGGAGCTACATTGTTTAGTTTAAACCTTCAGTATTCATTTTTTATACTTGTTATATTACATGCTTCATTATTCTTAGGCTTAGATAAAGTAGATCCAGCTCTAATGTTAGCTAGCTAAGTTTTTCCTTCCTAGGGTGTATCTAATTGAATGTGTAGGTGATGTAATTTATTTCTAAATAGATGGTTTGGTGTTCTAGATGATCATAAGATCATCTAAAAATATGAGATCTCTTTACTAGCAAGGATATACCTTTGCTTGTAAATATTTAATGGTTCTGGATGATTGTGCTTCCTTATGCAATTTCTTGTGTGTTAGATTAATTTTATTGGATGACCTTGACTAGATCAGCTATTATACTTGTATCTAGGCTCTGCCAATGATGTAAGGCTGAGGCACAACTCTGGATAAGGACAGATATTGTGCTATGGTTTTCATTTCTTGATGATGATTTTGCATAGCACCTCTATGAAGGACTGAGAGAAATCCTCTCTTTTCTATACTTTATTACTTCCTCTTCATGCCCTTTTATCTAAAACAGATAAGAACATATATAATATGCACTGTATCTTCCAAGGCTCTTATTTTTCCTACCTTGAGCTTCCTGAAGCTTGTTCTAGTCATGGATCTTGATCAGTTCCCGCTGAATCTTCTGGTAAACCTTCTCCTCCTTGCTTGGCTTGTTGCTGATCTAGTTCAGTTCTTGATGGCACCTCTTCCTCCTGGTACTATTAACTGATTCCTACTTATTCTCCTCTTGGATGGCTAGTCTAAGCAACCGGAGCAGATGATTTGTGTGGATAGATTAGGGAGTTCTTGAATTGATGATAAGGTGATAAGATGGGGAATGTGCTCTGAAGTGTGGAGGTGAAATGGTAGCTTGTTGCTATGGCTGGTTCACCCCTTTGTGTATATAAATTGGCTTTCTTGTCTCCTTCCTGGGGATGCTGCTGTGTTGACAGCACACCCATATGCATGGTTGTGTGAGCAGCTTGATTGCTTGTTGTGACTCATGGATCAGATCGAGTACTTCCTTGATATTTCCTGATGGTTTTTTACTTCTATTTTAAACCAAGGTGAAACTTTCCCCTACATCAGCCTGTGATGCACTAGTCTGAGGCTACACATCTAATGAGAGAAGATACTATAGATATGGTGAAATTTGCCCCTTCTGATTTAATCTCAATGATGAGTTAAACATAGCAATTCTATGTCAAATCTGAGAGGAAAAATTTAACCACTAACCCCTTTCCTATTTGTCTTTCTACTGGTTTTATTTCTATTTGTTTGCAGGTATAAGATCAGGAATATAAAGAGAGGATTTAGAAGATGAAGAAAATGAAGATGAATTTAGTTTTAAGTTTTTCTTTATTCTTTTGTAATCCACTTTTTCTTTTGTGAAATATAAACCATTGTAATAAAGGAATTCTTTTTATTTATTCATTCTTCTTTTGTAAAGAAATATTGTATTGTTTATTTTATTTAATAAAGTGTACTAGTTTTATTTTTCTTTTATAATGCATTTGCAAAGACAATGTAATATGTATATCTGTTTGTAATAAAAATCTTTTAGTTATTTATTTATGTAATTCATTTTTATATTTATTTGTTTTATAGTAGTGTACTTTTATTCTGTTATTGTAACAACAATGAAACATTGCATTCTATAATAATGTGTTCCATTATTCTTGGAACTAATTAAACATTTCTATCTTACTTATAAATAAGAATTCCATTCTTATTTATTATTATAATTTATTTCATTCAATTTTGTTTATTAGTTGAGGTTTGTAAATGTTGTATCTTTTCATAAATAAGAGTTCATCTCTTATTTCTTATTACAATTAAATTTCCAATTATTATTCTATTTCAAATTCTTTTAACATTCAAATCTTCCAATTTAATATTCAAATTTTGAATTGTCTTCCCCTAAAACACAAAGAAGTACAATAGAGGTCATGTCGAAATCCACCGCACTTGTCCTGATGTTTCCATCAGAACAAGAGAGATCTTGATCCCTCTATAGCTTCTTTAGTTTTGCGCGAAAATTCTTTGGATTTTCTGATGCATGAATGCAATGCACAAGTAAAACTGGGATGTTACAAACTCTCCCCCTTAAAATAAACTTCGTCCTCTAAGTTCGTACTCTCTTGTGTTTCGGAATGAGGAATTGACTTGTATTGGTTACGACCTTTCTCAACTTCATGGTAACCTCAAATGGGAATAATTGTAGTATCCCATATCCAAATTTTTTTCTTGAATTCTCATCATACTTGACAATTCTCAAACTTGTTGTCTTCCATCCCCCAAAGTTATATTTACTATCATCCCTTAGGGATATGTCTTTATTATAACATCCTTAAATTTTTTCTCTTCTTTAGTTCATTTCATTGATTAGGTATCCTAATGCAACTCCTTTACTTGATTGTAAAACTTCCTTACTATACTGTGTAAGGTCTAGGAAGTCTCCCTAAAAGAGGTTTTAATTGTTATAACACAATAGTTGTGGCCAAAAGACTATTTTTTTTGGTTTGTCATGGTATGGTTTATACTGGTAGTTTTTCCGAAGATTGGTGTTGAACACATTTAGTCCATACCCATCGGAATTTATTGTTCCTCTACACATGTCCAATTGAATGTGCTTTATTCCCTCTTAAGGGTCACTTAAGAGTTGTTTTCTTTAGAACTAGGCTGTTAGAATTAATCTATTTTATCACCCTCAAGCTTTTACTTTATTAGGCTTTAGATAATCTTTTATTATTACCTTAAGTACCTTTTCAACTACCATTTATTATTTATTTTAAGGTCTGAATACTACTACCTTGAGGTAGACTTCGATCTTTCATGCTGACATACTTCTGAAAGTAATTTTATAATAGTGACTTCTTTTTGACCTATGAAAATAAGGTTTAATGTTGTCATAACTTAGTACTTCTTCTCTAACCTTTACTTGGGAAGTTTGATAACAATACTTCCACTTATTGTTTACTCTCCCCCTTAGGGTTTACTAATGGTCTCTAAACTACAAATTTACTAACCATTGGATTTTATGGTCTCTGTTCAGCTTATACTTAACCTATTTAAGGTCTCACGAAAGAATTACGGTATACGCACACAGTTGTGGATCTCCGAAGTAAATCTTCCATTATTATTTGTCTTACTTACTGTTTGGACATTTTCGCTTTGATAGGCCTGACTTCGCGAGGCGTCTCGAAAGACGATCGCTTTAATGTTTATACTCATTCATGTCTTTCTTAGCTTAGGCCAAGTTTTATGCTCTTTCTGCAACATTAAGATGATTTGGTTGACTAAGTCAACCAAATACCAGCTGCGGAACATCCTAGGGTGTATGAATTACCCTACGGTTTCCGACATACTATTGGCATTCTCTCTGAATTGTTAGAGATTGAATACCATTTTGGTTCCAAAACTTCTTCTTTGCACTTATTCATGATACTTCCATGAACTTGGTATAACTACTTCATTAACGTCTTAGCAACATTACCTACTTTGAATGAACTTTAAGTTTATTACTTCTTGTTGCTCCATGTATTTTCTACACTAGACTTTCTTCTTATTACTGTTTAGTAATGATCTGAAGTTGATCCATCCTTCAAATTGCGTTGACACTCCTTATACTTTGCTTCATTATTCATGTAAGTCTTATCTTGGTCTTTAAAAATCACCACTCCCTTACACGACTTCCCATTCCTATCTAGGTCTATAACATCAAGTAGTAACTGGATGTTGCAACATGCATTTGCACACCAATTCAAACTTCATGTACAGATCTAGTCAATCAAGAAGATCCAAGAAAAACAAATAAATCCAAATGTGGTACATATAACACACAATATTCTAAGCCCGCAATATAGTAGTTGAGTATAATATCTCTAGAATTCAGGCTTAGTTGTGTAGTATATGACACCTCCTCATATAGGTTTACATTGTGATACTTAGCACATAGGGTCAAACTATTCTTTATCTCAACATTTACCCAAATTGCTCAACTGCAATACGATAATCTTAAACAAAGTGGTCTCAATCTGGTTTCGACTAACCTTTTGTCTCACTTATGAAAGGATTAACTATAACCAACCTTTCTTTATTAGTAACTAACCTCATATGATCTCTCAAAAAGACTAATTTTTTCTATTGAACACCTAAAACTAAATTTTATCAGGAATTATGACACCTATGGCTTCTATCATAGTTCTACCATGTTATTTCTTACTTCTACTTCAGAATGATTTACTAATTACTTGTCATATTAATACCCTCACAAGGGTTTCGGAGCTAATCTCACCATGATCTTGTTATGTTTTGCCTCTTTATCATGATTTAAGAGCTAATCTAACCATGATGACTTTGTTTCACACTACACTATTATTAAATCTTAACATAATTTCACTTCATCACGTAGAATTCTCAAGTGAATCCCACATGATTACTACTCATTACATCAACATGTATCCTGATGATATTCATCATGTTGTCTTTGGTTATCAACTAACAATAAAATTCCACTATGCTACTTGAATTCTAGAGTTAGGCTACATCATTAATACTACTTCCATATGATGTCTTACACTTTCCTACAATATCTTGGTGGTTTATGTCTCCTTCAGAAGACACTAAATAGCACTATACTGAGAAAAGATAAAATAATTACTCCTAAGAAAGAATGACTTAAGCATCTGACTTAGGTGTGACAAGGTTATCCTCAAGTGGATACTCATCACAAGTCATAAGAATATTTGGTTTAGATAAGATGACTCCTATAGTCACTATCCAACCTACAGATCTTCCGAAAAGGGTTTCAATCCTAAGGGCAAAGCATATGCTCAACTGCGGTGACCCAGTATACCACTGCATGATGTAGTACACTATAGTCGTTGATATAACAACAATGAAACACCGTTCACTAGTATTACATCCCTTAGAGTGGTACAACAGAAACAAAGCAGGTCCAAGACATGACTATAGGTTACAACTCAACTCTTTACACAAGATCCAGAGAACACTCTAGGTTAAAGAGAGAGAAAGAAACTTCTTACAAAGAAGAATCAGAAATAAACAACTCAAAAACTATCATACTATTAAGACTAGTATTTTAACTAATGGTCTGGCATTGCTGCTATTGCAATACGCTATAGAAATAGGTTCTATGGCTAGAGATTATATTCCTATCTAATTAGTAACTTCATCTTCACCTAAGTTGATGTATATGTTGACTTCCTTGACTTCATTGAAGAGATTTAGCTTTTGATGATGATTCCTGGAGCATAACTTGATGTAGACGTCGTATTAATGGCTTCAGAATCTAGCAAGGGTTAAGCATATACGTTGAGTACGAGCGTACTCAGCAAGTCCACTAGAAAAGGAGTGTATGATTCACTATACCTAAAACCATAGACCATAGGTCATAGGCAATGCAAGTTTTTGTAAACATTTCTTCAAAGGTTGCTTTTATTCTGAAAAGCTATGTCCGTCAGCCTTCACGGGTTTACCAGAACTTTCATGGAGTTCCTTTCCCGCCGCGTTCGTAGCTCCTTCCCAGAACAGGGAGTAACAAGTTACAATTCTTACACTCTGCAGAGGTGCGTCACTTTACCCATGAGAGATCTTAGCTTTGTTGCACATCCGAGTTGCATTCTCGTCCACACTTGATTGGTGTGGGGCCCAGACTAAGATCCAAGCCAATCACTGTCCTTCTCCGCGACCCCGCATACACCACAATTGTTGTATGCCCAAACTCAAGGTAGACTTTTCCCCGTATAAAACGGTTATACCTTAGTTGGTTACACACAACAACCATTAACACTAGAAATCTGTCTTTTGTAGGCCCAGATCCACGGTAGACCTTTCCCCGTATAAAATGGCTATACCCATGATCTGCAACTTACAAATGCCCAGAACAGTGTCCAATGCATGCAAAAGGGAGCCGATCCAGCTGAATTCTCCGCCCCATTCCAAACCTCATGGTTAACGCATAATATACGGTGCAAGAATCACTAGCGACATTGGTTATTAAGTCCTAGATGATATACTTCTGAGTAGTAGTATTCCAACTACCAGGTTTAATAGATTAGCTAATCACCCTAGATCAGTAACCAATAGTTCACATTATTATCAAAAATAGTGTTTTCTGACCTTTTTGAAATGTAATTGATGACAACACAGGATTTGCAAAATACTTTTCAGAAAATAATCAAAGGACATGAGCAAGTGTGAACTTGCCTTTTGTGATTGCAAGATTATGCACTCACGGTCTTCGAGACAATATAAGATCCAATAACTGAAATCAGCATCATTGGTCCGGTAAGGACTAATGTTTAAAGAAACATATGTAATTATGCATAAGTAATGTTATGCATTTTGTAAATCTCCTAAAGTAGTTCCCCAATACTTTGAGTGAAGTGAATTTAGGTGATTCTTTTAAGAGTTGATTTATCTTCAAGATTTATTTTACAAGTATTGGCATTTATAAAGAACTTAAGTGTCAACAATCCTAAATATACAAGTAAAGTATAAAGTAATGTGATTATGATTAATTTTAGTCTGATGGCTTTGATAATAGTCCTTGGGTTGAGTTGTTAATAGTTGAAGGAACTATTATAGAGTTGTTGTTTGAAGTGGCAGAAGGAATAACATTTGAAGAAAAGATTTGTTTTCTAAGATTTAAACAATCTTTATTGTTAATAGAATGTGATCAATGCCTTTTGGCGTTTGATTGATTAGTTTGGACTTGAGATGTTTTAATTGAAATAGATCAAGGTTAACTACAAATACATAAGTAGTTTATTAGACATGATGATTATAAACTTTGAGACTAAAGTTAACTTTAAAAGGGTAAATAAACTTAAGGTGTAATTTGTTTTTAATTATTCTCAAGTTTTGAATTTATGATAAGTATGACTAAGGTGTGGAATTATTCACTTCACATTTAAGTGAATTCTTAGATTAAATTTGCTTTGCTATTATGAAAACAACATGCAACTATTTAATGAAAGCATAATTTGGATGATGTTGTTAATGTGTTAGATTTGAAGTCATGTTAACTATTATTTAGATGCTAAGATCATTCCTTCTTAATATTAGTGAATGATGTATAAAATTATTTTAAAGATTGTGGTTTTGAATTTTGATGTAGGGTTTAAAAGAGTATTATTAAGTTAATAATTTACACTTAAGTTTTATCATAAATCTTAGTTATGGTTTAGAATTTTGGTAATTAGATTTTTATAAAGTTTTAATATGTCTAAAAATAACATTTAAAAGAATGTTTCTAAAGAATTTTTAAAATAAGTTATAGATAAGGATTTATTATTTTAAAATATTAAAACTTTTCTAATAATATATTTAATATTATTCTAGTGTAATATATTTACTTAGGACTTTAAAAATGATTTTTATTTATTTTTAAGTATTATTTTTATGTTTATAAAATTCCATAAAGTATTAAATGTATTTAAATATTTACTTCAAATTGTATTTATAAAAGAGTTAACATAGTATTTTTATAAAATAGTAGATTTATTTTTTATACACAAAATGATTTTTTATTAAATTTTTAGTATATTTTATTATATTGTTATAATTTATTAAGAACTCTAATGGATTTAATATTTAGTGGTAGTTTGTTTAACTCAAACAAGTGGTTATATATATTTCTTAGATAGATCTCATTTTTGTGATTATTTAGATATATTATATATATTTTTATGATTTTTCTATAATTCTCTAGAGCTTTAACTGTCACAAGGGGATTTTGGTAATATTTATTTTATTCTTTAGTTGATTTTTCTTTTTCTCTTTTAAAAACAGGCTCAAAGGATCCAGCTAGATCCAGTTTGGGTAGCCGCCTCGGACGGCCCGGCCCAGCTGCTAGGATAGGCTCGATGGATAACTCTACCCCTGCCCATCTCTCCCTCACGCGACAACCACGCCCACACGCCTCGCTCCTCCTGGCCGCTTGCGATGCCGCACTGCTGCCAGCGCTGCCGCCTGTCCCAGCGCTGCCATGCCTCTTTCTCCTCCTTCGATTCCCCTCCGATGTGGTGCCCAGCTGCCGCGCGCCCTCACCCTCGGAGAAACCGTAGGCTGCCGCCCTACGTGTCTTCCTGACCATCTCCGATTTCCCGACGCCACCGCACGCCGGCGAGGTCTGCTCCGGTTCTTTCCACTATCTTCACCTCGCCTCCCAACCAGTACCGCCTGCGATGCTCGCCTACACGACAATCCTAGCCGAATCGGCTCGATTTTCTGGCACTGCTCCTGCGCACCCGCACCTCCTGCTGCTCCCGCCATGGGATGGCCATGGTATCCCTCATTTTTATGAGGTTGTAGACTACGGTCTCCCACTTCCTTCTGCATCGACCTCGATGGCCTTCTTCCTGGTTCTAATTATTACTATGAGCTATCACTTTACTCCCTTTTATTTTTCTGTCATGTGTTTATTGATGGATGGATACAAGTGATGTGGTGATGATTTTGTTATCAGTAGCTATTAGATTACTTGGTTCTTAAACTATATTGCCTTGGTTTCAAAACATAGACTGAACTGTACTAAGATACCATGTTACTAGTATGGCTATAGGTTTTGGCAATTGTAGAAGTGGTTTATGGTGAGAATCTATGACTATGTGTACTGCTAATGATCTTCTAACTGAGTTAAGTGTGTTAGATGGTTGTAGCTTGTCATGTGTTTATGATAGTGATCATCTAGTACTAAGCCATAGTGATGTTCTGTTAGTATTGTCTAGGTTGTGATGATCAATGTTCTGGCCAATGAGCCATAATGTTTATCTATGGGGTTTTTGGGTGTGGTTAAAGGTTCAGGTGTTGCTAGCTCGATAGAATTATCTAATTACTTGTAAACCTTTATCTCTAATTTGTTTTTAATATATTTAGGAATATATGTCCTAATAGGTATAGAGGAACATATCTTGTGTATGTAGTACTTTCTTTTAGTAACATGATCTGTTTTTACTCCTTAGATTGCTATGGGTATTGGATTTTTTCTCCTTTACTTTTTGTCCTGTAGTTATGCATATGTTTTGTGACCCCATGATATTCAACCATTTAGATGCTAGGGAAATGCTTATCTATCTTCTACTAGCTTCCTAGCTGTTTTATAGGTTCTTATATAATCAAATACTAGTGTTCTTGATGTTGACTTACTACAAATGGGCTCCCCTTGTTTCAAACTTGGATCTCAATCTATGCTCCAACTTTACTGACTGGAGCTACATGGTTTGGTTTAAACCTTTAGTATTCATTTTTCTATAATTTTTATATTACATGCTTCATTATTCTTAGGCTTAGATAAAGTAGATCCAGCTCTACTGTTAGCTAGCTGAGTTTTTCCTTCCTAGGGTGTATCTAATCGAATGTGTAGGTGATGTAATTTATTTTAAAATAGATGGTTTGGTGTTTTAGATGATCATAAGATCATCTGAAAATATGAGATCTCTTCAATAGCAAGGTTATACCTTTGCTTGTAAATATTTAATGGTTCTGGATGATTGTTCTTCCTTATGCAATTTCTTGGGCATCAGATTAATTTTATTGGATGACCTTGACAAGATCAGCTATTGTACTTGTATCTAGGCTCTGCCAATGATGCAAATGCTGAGGCACAACTCTGGATAAGGATAGATATTGTGCTATGGTTTTCATTTCTTGATGATGATTTTGCATAGCACCTCTATGCAGGACTGAGAGAAATCCTCTCTTTTCTATACTTTATTACTTCCTCTTCATGCCCTTTTATCTAAAACAGATAAGAATAGATATAATATGCACTATATCTTCCAAGGCTCTTATTTTTCCTACCTTGAGCTTCCTGAAGCTTGTTATAGTCATGGATCTTGATCAGTTGCTGTTGAATCTTCTGGTAAACCTTCTCCTCCTTGCTTGGCTTGTTGCTGATCTAGTTCAGTTCTTGATGGCACCTCTTCCTCCTGGTACTATTAACTGATTCCTACTTATTCTGCTCTTGGATGGCTAGTCTAAGCAACCAGAGCAGATGATTTGTGTGGATAGATCAGGGAGTTCTTGAATTGATGATAAGGTGATAAGATGGGGAATGTGCTCTGAAGTGTGGAGGTGAAATGGTAGCTTGTTGCTACGGCTGTTCAATTTTTTGTGTATATAAATTGGCTTTCTTGTCTTCTTCCTGGGGCTCCTGCTGTGTTGACGGCACACCCATATGCATGGTTGTGTGAGCAGCTTGCTTGCTGTGACTCATGGATCAGATCGAGTACTTCCTTGATATTTCCTAATGGTTTTTTACTTCTTATATGTTTACTATTTTAAACCAAGGTGAAACTAGCCCCTACATCAACCTGTGATGCACTAGTCTGAGGCTACACATCTGATGAGAGAAGATACTATAGATATGGTGAAATTTGCCCCTTCTGATTTAATCTCAATGATGAGTTAAACATAGCAATTCTATGTCAAATCTGAGAGCAAAAATTTAACCACTAACCCCTTTCATATTTGTCTTTATACTGGTTTTATTTCTGTTTGTTTGCAGGTATAAGATCAGGAATATAAAGAGAGGATTTAGAAGATGAAGAAAATGAAGATGAATTTAGTTTTAAGTTTTTCTTTATACTTTTGTAATCAACTTTTTATTTTGTGAAATATAAAGCATTGTAATAAAGGAATTCTTTTTATTTATTCATTCTTCTTTTGTAAAGAAATATTGTATTGTTTATTTTATTTAATAAAGTGTACTAGTTTTATTTTTCTTTTATAATGCATTTGCAAAGACAATGTAATATTTATATCTGCTTGTAATAAAAATCTTTTTAGTTATTTGTTTACGTAATTCATTTTTATATTTATTTGTTTTATAGTAGTGTACTTTTATTCTTTTATTGTAACAATAATGAAACATTGTATTCTATAATAATGTGTTCCATTATTCTTGGAACTAATTAAATATTTCTATCTTACTTATAAATAAGAATTCCATTCTTATTTTTTATTATAATTTATTTCGTTCAATTTTGTTTATTAATTTAGATTTTTAAATGTTGTATCTTTTCATAAATAAGAATTCATCTCTTATTTCTTATTACAATTAAATTTCCAATTATTATTCTATTTCAAATTCTTTTAACATTCAAATATTTCAATTTAATATTCAAATTTTGAATTGTCTGCCCCTAAAACACAAAGAAGTACAATAGAGGTCATGTCGAAATTCACTGCACCTGTCCTGATGTTTCCATCAGAACAAGAGAGATCTTGATCCCTCTATAGCTTCTTTAGTTTTGCGCGAAAATTCTTCGGATTTTCTGATGCATGAATGCAATGCACAAGCATGTGTCCTGTCTATTTCAAGGTGCTAATCCTGGGATATTACAAAGATAGACCAGGTTCTATTCATTGTAGTCAGTTGAGAGGCAGTTTACTTTATGAGAATACATCAATAAAGTAAAAAGGAGTAAATATAGTAGTTTGTAGGATGAAAGAGACATGATAGATGACTGAAAATCTGTACAACTTGTCCAAGGCTTGACTGTTCTAGGAATGTGATTCCTACATATCCTCAAAGATACTAAATAACCATGATGTGGGGGAGTTGATACTTTCGGGTCCCAATTCTTCTTCTATCCAGCTCTGATTCTGGGAATATGTTTATCATTAGATTCCTGGCACTTAGCTTTGTATAAAGGTAGTTAGAAGTAGGTGAGTTTGTCATGGGTGTTCTGATTAAAGTTGAGGGGTGAAAGTGCAGTATGGTGGTGAAAATTGAGCCAGTATATGTTGTTGTCAGGTACTGAATGTGGTTCATTTGATATTATATGTTGGTTACTTGGATAGGTGGTATAAACACAATGAATATGTAACCAGAAATAAGGACCACAATTAAGAAACTAACAAAGCTTAAACAATAAGGGAAACAAATCTTGACTAGAGGTGCTGTTGCATAAGGCAGATAGGCAACACGATAGACTGGAAGGGAAATCAAAACTAGGGATAACTAGACAATTTTCAAATGGCCTGCCTACAGCCAACAAACAAACACGATCACACACTATCATAGGAACTGTCGTAGCCCAAAGCATCAGCAGAGACCGCAATATGTGGCATCTGACAGAGACCAGTTCCTATAGCATGGATGGTTTCAAGAGGAAGATGTGGCGGTGGGGGAGCATCCTCATTGATGGCAACAACTTCAAAATGGTGAGACAGGTATGTAGGTTGCACAGTAATGTCTTCTTGAGTCTCATGTTCTCCATCAACAGAGTCTTCAGGCACAAAACCAGTTGCAATGGCACTTTGCTTGTCCTTGTAGCCTCCCAGGTATTTGGCAATCCTAGTGCTTCTGCGGACATGCACAATATTTGCAGCAGCCTTGCTCTTCTTTCTTCTCTTGGGGCCAACATCCAGCTTATCTTCCATCGTTGCTTCATCATCATATATCTCGATCACATCTCTGAAAATAGGTGCACGGTCTGGCATGTTGGCATTAGTAGTTTGGATCTGAATATAGCACTTTTGAACCGCACCATTGTATTCCTCCACATTCACAGTCCTGCAGCTTGCTCCGGTGATCTTTACACCTTCAAGCTTGGGTATCAGATCATTGGCATTAGTCACAATGGATTTAATTAGGCCCTTCAGGATGTTGACAGAGTCAGAGTTATCCGGGTCCTGAGGGGGAGTTGGTGGGTGGTTGATACGTCGGAAACGTATCTATAATTTTTTATGCTCCATGCTTGTTTACTATCTACTTTCCTTTGCTTTGCTTTGTCTGCACTTTGAGGTGTTTTTATATCTTTTCTGGACTAACCTATTAACAAGCTGCCACAGTTCCAGTTGCCTTTTTTTTTCTTTTTTTGGTTTCAGAAAGGCAGAAAATCAATATTCTCGAAATTGGACGGGACAAAAGCCAAAGTCAAAATTTTACCGTGGGCGTCACGAAGTCCATAGGGGAGACGGAGAGGCGAACCAGGGCTGCCACACCCCCTAGGCACGGGTGGGCCCACCCCGCGCCTGGGCAGGGTGTGGGGCCCCTGAACGCCTCCCAGCCTCGCCTCTTCGTATATAAGAAGCCCCCGATGCAGAAACCCTAGGCACCCGATCAAAACTCCACGAAACCTTCTGTAGCGGCCGCCACCGTCGTCCCTTGATCGGGGGGATATAAAGTTCTTCCTGGCACCTTGCCAGAGGGGAGATCATACCGGAGGAGTTCTTCGGTATGATGCGTGAGTAGTTCCACCTTGGACTATTGGTCCATGTAGTAGCTAGATGGTTGTATCTCCTCCTTGTGCTTTCATGTATAGATCTTGTGAGCTCCGTTCATGATCAAGATCTAATCTATTTGTAATCATGCATGTTGTGTTTGCGGGGATCCGATGGATATTGAGATTACTATGTCAGATTGATTAATGGTTTTGTTTATTTGATACTATCATGTCTATGTTGTTTGCGATCTTGCATGCTCTCCGTTGTTAGTAGCTATATTGGCCAAGTAGTTGCTAGTGACTCCAAGAGGGGGTATTTATGCTCGATAGTGGGTTCATGCCTTATTTAATCTAAGGGAAGTGACAGAAATCTCTAAGGTTGTAGATGTGCTATTGCCACTAGGGAGAAAACAACGGTCCCTTGTTCATGGAACAAGTGGATTGTTTACCTTACACACTTTGCTTAAAGAAGTTGTTTGTTGCTTGCAACTTAATACTAGAGGGGGTTCGGATGATAACCCAAAGGTGGACTTCTAGTCATAGATGCAGTTGGATGGCGGTATATGTATCTTGTTGTATTGCCCAATCGAATCTCATAGGATCATGATGTCTAGTATTTCATTGTTATGCCTTGTTCAGTCTTGTCAATTGCCCTGCTGTAATTTGTTTACCCAGCATGCCATGTTTATTTATCTAAGGAGAACACCTCTAGTGAACTATGGACCCCGGTCTAATCTTTACCATTGATACATCTTCCACTGTTACCTGTTACTTGTTGCATACCATTACCTTCCACACCATACGTTTAATCCTTTTTTACAGCAACCTGGCGATCTTGACAACCTCACTGATTCGTTGGGGCGAAGTCTTGAGTTTGTGTTATGCAGGTCTCCGCGTTGCTTGCAACACCTATGTGACGTTTCCTTTCTCCTACTAGTTTGATAACCTCGATTTCTTACTGAGGGAAAACTTGCTGATGTGTTGCTTCACACCTTGCTCTTGGGGTTCCCAACGAAGCGCTCCTACATCAACTCAGCGCTGTATCAAGCCTTTTCTGGCGCCGTTGCCGGGGAGGCTTAGGACGTCTTCATGAGGGGAGTCCTCCACTTCCTTTATCTTTACTTTGTTTTTAGTTTGCTTAGTTTATTTTGCTTGGTTTTGTTTGCCACTCTTCAAAAACTCCAAAAAAGTTAGTTTAGTTTGGTTTGCTTTTTCTTATAAAAAACACAAACAAATTAGTTCCTGCTCTAGCTGCTGCTATTTTTGGCTTGCCCACCTATGCCAAAATGAACTCTGCTAAGAACACCAAGTTGTGTGACTTCACTAGCACAAACAACAATGATTTCCTTAGCACACCTATTGCTCCACCTGCTCCTGATGCTACCTTTTATGAAATTAAGCTTGCTTTGTTGAATCTTATGATGAGAGAGCAATTTTATGGTGCTAGTTCTGATGCTGCTGCTGCCCATCTCAATAACTTTGTTGAAATTTGTGAGATGCAGAAGTATAAGGATGTATATGGAGATATTATTAAGCTCAAGCTGTTTCCTTTCTTCTTGAGAGGAAAAGCTAAAGAATGGTTGCTATCCTTGCCTAGAAATAGTATTGATTCTTGGACTAAGTGCAAAGACGCTTTTATTGGAAAGTACTATCCTCCTACTAAGATTATATCTATGAGAAGTGACATTATGAAATTTAAACAACTTGATAATGAACATGTTTCTCAAGGTTGGGAAAGAATGAAGTCTTTGGTTAAGAATTGTCCCACTCATGGACTCACTGCTTGGATGATTATCCAGACTTTTTATGCAGGTTTGAACTTCTCTTCAAGAAACCTATTGGATTCAGATGCTGGAGGTACCTTTATGGGCCTCACTTTGGGTGCTACAACAAAGCTCCTTGACAATATGATGGTTAACTACTCTGAATGACACACTGAGAGAGCTCCACATGGTAAGAAGGTAAATTATGTTGAAGAAACCTCCTCTTTGAGTGATAAGATTGATGTTATTATGGCTATGCTTGTTAATGGGGAAGCTCCTTTAGATCCTAATAGTGTTCCCTTAGACTCTTTGGTTGCTCAAGAAGAGAAAGTTGATGTGAACTTCGTTAGAAACAACAATTTCAACAACAATGCCTATAGGAATAATTTTTGTGGTAACAACAATTATAGGCCTTATCCTCCTAATAATGGCAATTCCTATGGAAACTCCTACAACAATGCTAGAAGTACCCCTTCTAAATTGAAGTCATGCTCAGAGACTTTATCAGTAAACAAACTGCTTTCAACAAGACTGTGGAGGAAAAGCTTTTAACTTTTGAGAAAAATATATCCTCTTTGTTTGAAGCACAGTCCTCCTTGATTAATAAAATGGCTGCTAAACCTGAAACCATGGAAAGTACCTTTGCTGCTACTCATGCCATACAATTTACTATTGATGAAAATGTTAGACTGTTAGCCCAACTTCATGCTAAGTGGGAAAGGGAAGATGAAATTGATAGAAACAATAGTGTGTGCATTGTTAACCATAATGAGAACATCACTAATACTCCCCATGAGTTTCTTCTTAGCATTATCATTAAGTGGGACATCTAAATAACAATCTTCCAATGGTCGCAAATCAAGCATTTCATAAATCTTCCTAGGCATAATAGAGACACTAGAACCAAGATCACATGAAGCTTTGAGATCAAAGTCGTTCACTTGCATATTAATAATGGGTCCCAATTATCTTCTACCTTCCTAGGAATAGAAGCTTTGTGTTTTAGCTTATCTTCCTTAATCTTAGCAAGAGCATCTGTAATGTGTTTAGTGAAAGCAACATGCATATCACTAGCATCCGGACTTCTAGCAAGCTTTTGTAGGAACATAATCACTTCAGAAATATTGCAACCATCAATATCAAAGTCAAACTTAGCATCACTAGTAGTAGGCATAGTAGGAGTAGGAATAGGGACTACTTGTGGTTTAGTGGTGATGGTGCACACACTATTGTTTCTATCAATTTTAGCTTCCCTACTTAGCGTAAAGTTGAGCTAACAGCCTAACATTTTCATCAATAGCAACTTGTATGGCATGAGCAGTAGAAAAGGTATTTTCCATAGTTTTAGGTTTAGCAGCCATTTTATTAACCAAGGAAGTTTGAGCTTCAGACAAAGAGGATATATTTTTCTCAACATTTAAAAGCTTTTCCTCTATAGCCATATTGAAAGTGGTTTGTTTACTAATAAAGTCTTTGAGCATGACTGTAACATCCCAAAAATCATGATTTGAAAAGTTCACATATCATTCATGCATTCATAAGCATTTGGTTATTTCAAACAAGATTTCAAACCATTTAAATGCCTATTATTTTATGCAAGAAAGGCAATGTATTTATTTCTACTTTCAAAGTATGAGAATGCTTTGATTTAGCCAGAAATGTTTAAAGGTTGAAAGCAAAGCTTGCAAAAAGATTTTCAAAAAAAAAATCCAAAATAAAACCATTTATATGCCTATTATATATATTTAAATAAGGCATGGTTTTATTATATTTTTCAATAGGCCAAAGTGCTTTGGAGTAAACAGTAGTGTTTTATACACAATTATGTGCTTGGTTCACATTACAATAATCCAGAGAAAATTTGAAATCAAACTCATTTGAATTTAGTTGAATTTGATTCCTGAAAATCCAAACAGAAAAGGAAAAACAAAAAGAAAAAAAGAAAAATTGTCGCAGCCTATTTGACCCAACCCCAGAAATGGCCCAACAAGCCCACCCGGGGCATCCCCTTCCCTCTCCCTCTTTCACGCGCGCAGATCTACTCCGCTATCGCTGCCACTGGGCCCAAGCCAACTCAGCATCTTATTCCCCACCCCGCGCGTGCAGACCCCGTCGCCACCGCCTTTCCTCCAGAAACGCCGCGTTGATTTCGGGCGTAATTGGCATTGATTCCCAGTGTAATATCCTCGCCCCTGCTGGCTACTTAACCCCCTCACCGCCGCGGTCATTTCCCCTCAATCACCAGCACCAGAGCGCCCCTAAGCTGGCCGTATTAGCGCTCACATCGCCGCTGCCTGAGCAACTCCGACGAGGTATTGCGGTAAGCGTCGTGCTCGTGCCCACCCCTCGTTCATTATAGGATGATCCTCTACCTCTTCCGCACCCCCTCATACCCTTGGTTCATCTAATTGTGACCTAGAACGTCGGCTTCGATGAGCACCGAGAGCATCCGACGTTGTCTACAACTCCGACGAGAAATTTCGGTTAGATTCGACCACCCCTCGCCTCCTGGTTCATGCTAGCTTGTTCGCAAACTCTTTGTGCACATGTTGATGCCCTTGGCTTGTGCTAGAGTGGCCTAGGTCATCAGCTTCGTCACCGTCCGAGCAAACCCGACGCTGCCCGCAACTCCGACGAGCCCCAGCGACCTCTATAGCATGCCCCCGCCCATGCCAGCAACCCCTTGAGCATCCTGGAGTCCTCACGAGTCTCGTAAGCACCCCTGCCAACCCTAGCCCCCTCTATAATCATCGGAACGCCACTGGCAGTGCGTCGCTGCCGCCAACACCGCCAAACTTTGGTCGAGTGAGCCAGCGCTGTTAGATCTAGATCGTAGGGCATGGATTAGATTAGATCGAATCATTTCTTTGGATCTGATGTGTTAGATCTAATTAAATCCAACGGTGTAGAAGGGCAATCCCGCGCGAAGCGGTACTGACCAATCAGAAGCCGCCGCGTGTCAGGGTTTTTCTTTTAAAATCCAGATTTGATATAATTAGATGATTTAACTTGTAAAATTCATAACTTTTGTTCTGTTTATCCAAAAAAATGCAAATAATATATCAATGGATTCACAAAATTAAATCCTACACATCTATGGGCTTAGTTTTGTATTTTGTTTCTGATAAAATGGGATTTTATGCAGAGACATTTGTAGGCCTATTTTGAGCATATAAATTATTTAGAAAATGTTTTAAAGACCAATTTAAGTTTATTTAGTATATAGATGTTTAGTTTAGTGCTTAGTACTATTTACTTGTCTTTTTGGTTTGAATAAAATCATCACATGGCATTTGCATGCATTCATATATTTTTGCTTGATTGTTTGGAATGTAAATTTGGTGCTATCATTTTATGTGTAGATTTTGGTGCTAGTGGTGATTGTGAAGATTGTTGCTACTCCCCAACTACCAAGGAAAGTGGTGCTTCATGTCTTTGTCCCAATATTTTTACTATGCACTAGTGATATTTTGTATAGGGCTTGCATGTTATTTACACTAAGTATCTATATGCTATGCTATGGGAAATCCTAGTAGTTGTAGAATTGGTAGAAATATTCTCTAAGTTAATATACTTGATATATTATCATGCTTAGTCTAGCTAGTAGCAAACAAGGGTGGTATATACATATACATGCTATGGAAAAGTTTACTAAGTCTTGTGACTTATGTTTTTGCTTAATAAAACAACTAAGTGAATGAAACACCTGGGTGGAATGGTAATTGCATGGATGGATTTTTGTTGAGTGGTTACCAGGGCCCCATTTTCATGGCCTACCCTGTGTATCTCACTTGTGGAATGCCACCCAGGAACAAAGGGATTTGAGATGCCAAATGTTAAGAAGCTTCTAGTGCAGCCACATGGCAATATGGGCTCTGCCAAGATCATATAGGTTGCAATAACTTAGCCAAATGGACAGAAGGTGGTAGGGGGTGATAGGTTTGGAACGCGTCCATTTGGTCTAAGGGAAGGCTTCTGAATGATCTTGTCTCGATGCATTTCGAGTCTTGTGGGGAAAGTGCATCACCTCTCGAGAAGGAAGAATCTAAGTACTTAGCCGTGTCCCCAGCAATGGACAATTTGAGCATCAAGACATGGAAGATATCAAGGATCTCCTCATCCCAGTTTCTAAGTTAAAAGTTTGTGGTTCAACAAGGGTAAAGGATCACCAATCTTCATTGGTAGATGCCTTGGGTGATTTTTGTCAAACAAAAACTTAGTGTTTTCAACTAATAGGAAAAACCTATTTTGAGCAAAGCAAGCCTAAGATACACTTAGCCAAACTCATATAGAAGTTAGAAACTATTATTCTACTATGGGATCACTTGCCAATACTATTCCAATGTATTGACCCACTGTGGCTGTAACTTATGATGTTGCAGTTTACTCTGATGAGGATTAGGGTTATGAGTCTAGACTCAACATGTTTGCCTGTGGCACATGAAGATGAAGACTTTACTTTATTTTGTTAAGTTGAACTCTTGTACTAGCCTATGGCTATGGAGTTGAAAAAAGCTATGTTATCTCTGGAATGACGATGTAATAATGACCTTTGTATCTGTGTACTTCATCTTAAACTGTGGATGCTAGCATTGATCCAGGGACTAGCATTGCAATAACAGGGACCTTTACCTTTATAAAGATGGGGTCTTACAGATGGTATCAGAGCACTGTGTTGCCTGTAGGATTATGACCCTAGGTTGGATTAGACTAAGAAACCACCAAGGAAAATTTCAACACTTTGTAAAATTCCACACTTGTCTTTTCTTCTCGTAAACTTTTCTAATCTTCTTTCTCATCTCTATTTGTAGATGAACTCCATCAACGAAGCCGTTAGGAAGGGACCACTCATGACCATGACTTTGGAGTGTGATACGGAGTTTCCCAAAGTACTCAAGAACCTTATGGTTACCATGGGGATACATGGTGCAACTGTGTACAAGGGATTCCCTGTGATGGATGAAGGAGAAGAGTATCGGTGGGTGCAACTTCATTTATACAAAAAACAAGGAAGACAACCACAAAGAGTCGGGATTTTGCATGGTCATCTGTAACATCCCAAAAATATTAAACTATAATCATCAAACTCTAATCACCAAATTTAGGGTTAACAAAAACTTTTCCAATTAAAATATGAAAGCATTCGTATGTGTATGTATCAAAAATTGGATTCTTTTGAATTGCCATGGTTCTGTGTTTCTTTGCTTGTAAAATGATTCTTAGGAAAAATAAACATCATCTAAACAATCCCCAAACTTTTCCCAAAGTCAAACAAATCAAAACAAACAAATTAAGTGAATGGTCACTTTGGCCAATTTAACTCCCATGCCTACTTTGGCTATCTCTAAATTTCAGAACTTAACAGAAACATGTATAGATATTTGCACCCCTTGATAGTACTCATAACAATGTACCAAGGCCCACCTTGTGATCATCCAAAAACATTTGAATGCATAGTTTAAATGACAGTTTAAAATTAAATCTATTTCATATGGGAAGATCCCACTATTTCAAAAACCACTCAAACAAGCTCAATTCTCAAAACCCAAACATCCACAGTATCACCAGCACATGCCTAGCACACCAACCAAAAATCTTTTCAAAATTCAAAACTTAAGTTGATGCGGCCATTTCATCAAACAGGTTGCAGATGCAAATCAAACAATCTATGTTGAGCATTGTTTTGGGCCTAACTTGTTCCCTCTCTGGTTACACTAGCCTCAGTAGATCATCTAGCAAACTTAACTAAGATCTAGCCCCACTCTAAACTCGCCAATGTCATCAATGGTGAACAGGCCGAGAGCACCCATGTCACCCCAGTGTGGACAGCCAGCTACGAGCAACACTAGCCTCGCCAACCTTGTCTCGGAGCTAGCCAGCACTCCACCGCCACCCCATGTCCCAGCCGCGAGCAATGCCAGCCCCTGGACCACATGCCCAGGCCATGCCAAGCCGCTCTACAAGCATGCCGAGAATGCGCCAGAGCGCCACCCTCGACACACGCCCACAGACCGCGCGCCGCCCTCGCCGCGTGTATGCATGATCACCACCGTCCTAGCAACCTCGCAGACACCCCCGTTCGCTGCCCCATGCCTCACAGCCACCGCTCACCGTAGAAGACGCCGCCTCTGCCGCGCAGAGCACCGCGCGTTCCCGACCGTTTGCCACCGCCCCTACACGCGCATTTAAACCATAGAGCATCGCCAGGAGACCACCGATCGATCGCCACCCTCGGCCATACCTCTAGCCGCCCGTAGCCGTGTCGCCACCGTCGCCTGCCCATCCCTCTCGGTCTCGCCGTCGAGCCTATAAAAGGAGACACCCCCAGCTCGATTTCTTCACACCATTTCACTCCCCTCACCTCACTGATCGTTCCACCCCTTAGCCGGAGCAAGGCGAGCAGCGCATCGCCGGAATTTGGCCGGAGCTCTCCCTGCAGAGGAGAAGAGGAGCCGTTGATTTCGACCACCCCCGGAGCCGCCGCGACCACCCCTGAGTTCGCCGTCGTCGACTTCGTCGTTTGCCCGCCTCGCCGTCGTCACTGGAGCCCCGGTATGCCCCCTATGCACCACCACTGAGCCGCTAGGGTTCGAGCTCGCCGGTGACTTGTTCATCGTCGACGACGACCCTCAGCCGTCGATCTTCATTCTAATCAAACGCACCACATCGCCCCGTACCGCTTCGCGTTTAAAGAGCCACTGACCAGTAGACCCCCCCTGTTAGTTGCACCGCGTGCTGCATAGTGACACTGGGCCGGCCCATTACCCCCTTCCCGCGCATCCCACTCGTTTGAATTTAGCCTTTTCTATTTATATTCAAACTCAGTTCTATACCTAGTTTCAAAAATCAACCCAGCTCGGTTCAGTGAACAAAATTGAATAAAACCAATTTTGGTAGCAAGGTATTGAAATGCTTAATCCAAGCCCGTTGGATTCAAATCATTTGGATCTATAGATCAACCTGGGTAAAAATAACAAGGCAGAAGCTTTTCTGCATTCAAACATTTTTCAAATTTAAACCATAATATATTTTGAGTTGATTCCAACTCTCAAAAATCATAATTGATCATACCTTTCAGAATATATAAAAATATATGGGTTTACTTACAGAAATAATGTTCAAGTAATAAAATAATGCCACATAGGCATTTCTAGCCACTTTAATGATTTAAAATAAAATGGTTAAACCTTATTAAATTGTGACACCACTTTAAATCACATTCCCATGTACTGAAATGTGTGGTGATGACATGTGTCAACATGATCCCATGTTTTGTTTGGAGAATATTAAATCTTAAGTAGTTTTTCAATGAGTAGAAATTACTTTTCTAAAAATAAAATCAATAAGACAAAGGCTTTAATCTTGTAATGTTAGTGATGATACTAGATCATCTATAGTGCACCTTTGTGTGATGATTGAAAGTAGTTAAGTATTGTTTGGTGATTGTGTACCTCATATTTATTCATAGACGCTAGTACCGACCAAGGATACGAGGAGGAAGGAGGATACTACGAAGAAGAAGCCGAGGAGAACTTCAACCACTGCTCTGCACAAGCCAAGCTTATACTGATACTGATGCAAGCTAACACTTGCAACTATGAAAGTTAGATAAACTATGCAATGCACTAAGCATGCTTGGTTAGACACATTTGATGATACCCAATCCTAGTTTTAATTGCAAGCTTTCTACTTTATTTCTTTATCAAAGCTATTACTTAGAGTCTACTTAAGTGACTTGTAGATTCTAGAAAGAAAATTGAAGGTTGCATAAAGAGCATTAAATTTGGCCTAAGCTAGATAATCTTGATGTCATCCTAAGGCATGAGATTGAACTTAGTTAAACTCCACTAGTTTACCACCCCTCATTAGTACTTACCCCCACCTCCACCTGCTTGAAGTTGTATTAAGAACTGGATCATGAGATCCCTATTTGTGTAAGACCTTATGTATGGTTTGTAATGGATGATGTACTGTGGTATCCAATTCTGTTATGTCTCGCAAAAATGGTAATCCTGGGATTGCGATGTATGGCATAACAGGCATCTGGGATTAAAAATCCGGGTGTTGACAAGGACTTTCCTTATATGAATCTTATTCTCCGAACCATTCCGGATCTCCTCGTGATATCCCGGATCCCATCTGAGACTCCGAACAACATTCGGTCTCTTACTCATCATTCCATAACTACTCAACAACATCGAATCCTTAAGTGTGTCTCCCTACGGTTTGTGAATTATGCGGACATGACCGAGACACTTCTCTGATCAATAACCAATAGAGGAATCTGGAAATTCATATGGCTCCCACATGTTTCTACGATTACTTTGCGATCGAATGAACCACTTACATACGATACCAATTTCCCTTTGTCTCATGATAGTTTACTTATCTGAGGTTTTGATTGTCGGTATCTCTGCATACCTAGCTCAACCTCGTTACTGATAAGTACTCTTTTCTCGTTCCCGTGGTATGTGATCCCTTGTGATCCAGTCACATGCTTGTAAGCCAATTGGATGACATTCCACCGAGAGGGCCTAGAGTATATCTATCCGTCATATGGATGGAAAAATCCCACTCTTGATCCATGTTCCTCAACCCATACTTTACGAACACTCAATGCCACCTTTATAGCCACCCAGTTACGGTGTGGTGTTTGATGTCATCAAAGCATCCTTCCGGTGATGGTGATTAGCATGATCTCAAGGTCGAAGGAATTAGGTTACTATGTATCAGAAAGCTTATAGCAATTGAACTATTAAAATGACTTGATCTTTATGCTACGCTTATCTATAGGAGTATGTCCATCATACCATTCTCCTAATGATATGACCTTGTTATTAACAACATCTCAAATGTTCATGATCAAGAAACCATGATCATCTATTAATCAACAAGCTAGTATTATAAAGAGGCTTTACCAGGGACTCTAATTTAGTTTACAAATCACACAAGTATTAATGTTTCTGGTTAATACTGTTATAGCATGAATGTAAAAATTTATCATAAACACAAAGATATAATAATAACTACATTTCTTATTGCCTCTAGGGCATATCTCCAAGAGTCTCCACTTGCACTAGAGTCAACTAATCTAGATTACATGGTAATATACCGAACACCCATGGCAGTTTGGTGTTGGTCATGTTTTGCCCTCGGGAGAGGTTTAGTCAACGGATCCGCCACATTCAGATCTGTGTGTACTTTGCAAATCTTTATGTCACCATCTTGGACATGTTCTCGAATAGCGTGAAAACGTAGCTTGATGTGCTTCAGCTTATTGTGTGACCTTGGTTCTTGCGCATTGGCTATGGCGCCCATGTTATCACAGTAGATAGACATTGGGTCCAGCGCACTTGGAACCACACCGAGCTCTGTAATGAACTCCTTCATCCATATCGCTTCTTGTGAAGCCTCCGAAGCAGCTATGTATTCCGATTCAGTTGAAGATCTCGCCACAATGCTTTGCTTTGCACTCCTCCAGCTAACTGCTGCACCATTCAAAGTAAAAAATTATCCAGATTGAGATTTAGAATCATCCGGATTGGTGTTCCAACTAGTATCGTTGTAACCATTAACAACGAGCTGTTCATCACCTCCATAAGAAAGAACCATATCCTTAGTTCTTCTCAAGTACTTAAGGATGTTTTTGACCGCTATCCAATGATCCACTCCTGGATCACTTTGATATCTGCTAGTCAAACTAACAACATATGCAATGTCGGGTCTAGTACATAGCATGGCATACATTAGAGATCCTATGGCTGAGGCATAGGGAGTCTTACTCATCCTTTCTCTATCTTCTGCCGTTGCTGGACTTTCAGTTTTACTCAAGGACGTATTGGGCAACATGGGCAAGAAACCTTTCTTGCTATCTTCCATTCCAAACCTCTTTAGAACTTTGTCCAAATATGTACTTTGTGACAATGATATTAGGCGTCTCGATCTATCTCTATAAATCTTTATGCCTAATATATAAGCTGCTTCGACAAGATCTTTCATTGAAAAACTATTATTCAAATAATCCTTGACACTATTAAGAAGGTCTACATCATTCCCAATCAACAATATGTCATCTACATATAGTATTAAGAATGCTACATAGCTCCCACTCACTTTCTTGTAAATACAAGATTCTCCATAAGTTTGTATAAAACCAAAGCTTTTGATTACCTTATCAAAACATTGATTCCAACTTCGGGATGCTTGCTTCAATCCATATATGGACCGTTGAAGTTTGCATACCTTGTTAGCATCTTTAGGATCGGCAAAACCTTTGGGTTGCATCATATACAACTCTTCATCAATGTCTCCATTGAGGAATGCCGTTTTGACATCCATCTGCCAATATCTCATAATCATAATATGCAGCGATTGCTAACAAAATCATCACAGACTTTAGCTTTGCTACCAGTGAGAAAGTCTCATCGTAGTCAACTCCTTGAATTTGTCAAAACCCTTTTGCGACAAGTCGAGCTTTATAGACAGTAACACCACCATCAGCATCTGTTTTCTTCTTGAAAATCCATTTGTTCTCGACAGCCTTTCGGCCATCCGGTAAGTCCACCAAAGTCCATACTTGGTTTTCGTACATGGATCCAATCTCGGATTTCATGGCATCTTGCCATTTATTCGAATCTGGGCTCATCATCGCTTCCTCATATGTCGCAGGGTCATCGGTGTTGTCCACCAACATGACACTCATAACGGGATCATACCAATCAGGAGCGATACGAGTTCTCGTTGACCTGCGAGGTTCTGTAGCAACTTCAATTGAAGTTTCATGATCATCATCATTAGCTTCCTCTCTTATTGGTGTAGGCGCCACAGGAACTACTTCCGGTGCTGTGCTACTCGCAAGTTCGAGAGAAGGTTCAACAACCTCGTCGAGTTCTACTTTCCTTCCAGTCACTTCTTCCGAGAGAAATTCTTTCTCTAGAAAGGATCCATTCTTAGCAACGAAGAGTTTTACCTCGGATCTATGAAGATGCATTTTTCCTTCGGGTATCCTATGAAGATGCATTTTCCGCTTTGGGTTCAAGCTTGTCCGGCTGTAACTTCTTTACATAAGCTTCGCAACCCAAAACTTTAAGGAACAACAATTTAGGTTTCTTCCCAAACCATAATTCATATGATGTCGTTTCAACGGATTTAGATGGTGCCCTATTGAAAGTGAATGCGGCTGTTTCTAATGCATAACCCCAAAACGATAGCGGTAAATCTGTAAGTGACATCATAGAACGAACCATATCTAAGAGAGTTCTATTACGACGTTCTGACGCACCATTACGCTGTGGTGTTCCCGGCGGTGTCAATTGTAAAAGTTTTCCGCATTTCTTTAAATGCTCGCCAAACTCGTAACTTAGATATTCACCTCCACGATCAGAACGTATAAATTTAATCTTCTTGTTACGTTGATTCTCTACCTCACTTTGAAATTCCTTAAACTTCTCGAAAGTTTCGGGCTTATGTTTCATGAAATAGATATACCCATATCTACTCAAGTCATCTATGAAGGTAAGAACATAACGATAACCACCGCGCGACGCTACACTCATTGGGCCACACACATCGGTATGTATGATTTCCAATAAGTCCGTAGCTCGCTCCATCATCCTAGAAAATGGAGTCTTAGTCATTTTACCCATCAGACATGCTTCGCATCTTTCAAGTGATTCAAAATCAAGTGATTCAAGAAGTCCATCGGAATGGAGTTTCTTCATACGCTTCACTCCAATATGACCAAGACGACAGTGCCACATATAGGTCGAGTTATCGCTCAATTTCAAAAGTTTAGCTTCAATGTTATTAATATGTGTATTTCCACAATCGAGATTCAATAAGAATAGACCATCTATCAAAGGTGCATGTGCATAAAACATATTACTCATATAAATCGAACAACCATTATTCTCGGACTTAAACAAGTAACCGTCTCGCAATAAACATGATCCAGATATAATGTTCATGCTCAACGCAGGCACCAAATAACAATTATTTAAGTATAAAACTAATCCCGATGGTAGATGAAGAGGTAGTGTGCCGACCACGATCACATCAACCTTTCATCCATTTCCAACACGCATCGTCACCTCATTCTTCGCTAGCTTCCGTTTATTCTGCAGCACCTGTTTCGAATTACAAATATGAGCAACCGAACCAGTATCAAATACCCAGGCACTACTACGAGTACTAGTGAGATACACATCAATAACATGTATATCGGATATACCTTTCTTCTTGATGTTGCCGTTCTTCAAATCCGCCAAGTACTTTGGGCAATTCTGCTTCCAGTGACCTTCTCCCTTGTAGTAAAAGCACTCAGTATCAGGCTTAGGCCCAGCCTTGGTCTTCTTCGTCGGTGCGGCAACTTTCTTACCACCCTTCTTGAAGTTTCCCTTTTGCTTAGACTTGCCTTTCTTGAATTTGGTGGTCTTATTGACCAACAACACTTGGTGCTCTTTCTTGATCTCCACTTCTGCAGATTTCAACATGGAGAAGAGTTCTGGCAACATCTTGTTCATGTTTTGCATATTGTAGTTCATCACAAAGTTCTTGTAACTTGGTGGTAGTGATTGGAGGACACGGTAAATCCCCAAAGAATTAGGAATCACTATACCCAAACTTTGGAGTTTGTTTGCATGCCCAGACATCTTAAGCACATGCTCACTGACGGAGCTGCCCTCTTCCATCTTGCAGTTAAAGAACTTTTCAGAAGCCTCATAACTCTCAACTGTCGTGTGAGCCTCAAATATCATTTTGAGTTCACGGACAATATCATGCGGGTCTTGGTTCTCAAACCTTTTCTGAAGCTCTGATTCCAAACCATACAAGATAGCACACCGAACTGTGGAGTACTGATTCTTCCGAGTGAGGTAAACATTCTTTACTACATCGGTAGCAGTAGCTGCAGGTGGTTCACCCAGCGGTGCATCCAGCACATAGGTCAAATTACCAGCATTGAGGACAATCCTCAAATTGCGGAACCAATCCGCAAAGTTGCTTCCATTGTTTTTCAACTTTTCTTTCTCTAGGAACGCATTAAAATTGATGGTAGGGGCGGCCATTGATCTACAACATATTTGCAATAGTTTAGACTAAGTTTATGACAAATTGAGTTCTAATTAATAGTTAAATTAATCTAGATGAACTCCCACTCAAAACAATATCCCTCACATTGTTTTAGTGATCACACGAACCAAATCCACCACATCAAAACCGATCATCACGAGAGTTGATGTAGCTTCAATGGCGAACAATCAACATGTTCATCATATCTACTATATGACTCATGCTTTACCTTTCGGTGATCCGTGTTCCGAGACCATGTCTGTACATGGTAGGCTCGTCAAGATCAAACCTTAGCTTCCGCATGAGAAAATCTGGCTCGCTCATGTTGTATACACCCACAGAATCTAACACACCCGATCATCACGTGGTGCGTCGAAACAACGAGCTTTTGCAACGGTGCTTACTAAGGATGAACACTTTAAAACTTGAAATTTGTGTTCTTGAGGGATCATCTTATAATGCTACCGTCGTTAACTAAGCAATACAAGATGCATAAAGGATTAACATCACATGCAATTCATAATATGTGATATGATATGGCCTTTCTTCTTGCGCTTCCGATCTCCACCTTCAAGCACGAACATGATCTCCATCATCACCGGTATAGCGTCAAGGTCAATGGCGCCGTTTCATGGTTGTCGTCCACCAGCTTCAACTATTACAACAACTTTGAATAGACACGCGGGTCTTAATAGAATTTAAAGACAACCATATGGCTCCTGCCGGTTGCCAACTTACAATAAGGAACATTGCATACATCAAATATAATCACAATCATGGCCATATCACATCACAGCACACCCCTGCAAAACAAAGTTAGACGCCTCTAATTTTCTTTGCATATTTTACGTGGTTTGGGGCTTTCAATAACTGTCGTTCTAACTTACGAACAAGAACCACAACGTTGATGCTTGAACTATCAAGTTCCCGTTGTAAATTGAATCTATACTATAATGGGAGAGACAGACACCCGCAAAGCCACTTATGCAATGCAAGTTGCATGTTGAGCGTGGAGAAAGTCTCATGAACGATGTCATGTAAGGTTAGCCCGGGCCGCTTCATCCCATCATACCGCAAAAGCAATTGATAATAAAAGCACCACCGCCCATAATGAACATTGTGTTCTACTCGTGCAACAGATCTACATATAGACACGACTCTGATACCACTGTAGGGGTTCGTAGCATGGAAAAGAAAAAAATTCTACCGCATGCAAACAAATAAGCCAAGATCTATCTACTAGATTGTAGCAACGAGTCGATAGAGGAACTCACCCTCGAAGATTCCAAAGCGGTTAACGAGAGCAGATTCTCGTGGGTGATGTAGTCGTACTCTTACCGATCTCAAGATCGCGTAGACGATCCTTCCGGCGCTGCGTTCCGGCAGCGCTTCCGCAGTCGGTCACACGTTCGGTACTCGATGAAGACCTTCCTCTCCCTTGTTCCAGCAGGCAGCGGAGGTTGTAGCACTCTCCTCGCGATTCCGACAGCATGACGGCGTGGTGTCGGAAGTAGAGGGGAGATCCCGCAGGGCTTCACCTTAAGTCGTTGCGAGTATGGTGGAGCAAGAGAGGTGTCTTGGCTATCTAGGGTTTAGAAGCACCAAGGGGAGAGGTGTAGCCGGCGGCTAGGGTTTGGGGAAACCCTAGTCGGCGACTTGGGAGGAGGCCCTAGGCGGCGGCGACTTGGAGGAGGCCGGCGGCTTGGGGCTAGGGTTTGAGGTGTGAGGGGTAGGGGCGCCCTACCCCTCCTTATATAGGTGGAGGGTGGCTGGTTGGGAGGAGGGAGTCCTCCCCCAACTCGGCCTCCTTGGCCGGAGGGTGGAGGGAGGATACTTCCTCCCCAAGTAGGTTTCCTACTCTCCCTCCACCAAGCAAACTTGCCGTTTGACTTTTTCAAATTGGCGTTTGACTTCCAAACTAGGATTTGATTTCTCTCTCTATTTTGCCCAGCCAAGTGACCTAGTACATGATGCAATCATTCCATATTGTCATGACACATTCATGTACCCTTCCCCTCCTGAGTGCCGGACCTTCCAGACCCTTCTAGAACATTCCTGGTGAAAACACCGGAATCATTCCCCAACTCCAAAACAGGACTTTCCTTATATGAATCTTATTCTCCGGACCATTCCGGATCTCCTCGTGATATCCCGGATCCCATCCGAGACTCCGAACAACATTCGGTCTCTTACTCATCATTCCATAACTACTCAACAACATCGAATCCTTAAGTGTGTCTCCCTACTGTTCGTGAATTATGCGGACATGAACGAGACACTTCTCCAATCAATAACCAATAGAGGAATCTGGAAATTCATATGGCTCCCACATGTTTCTACGGTTACTTTGCGATCGAATGAACCACTTACATACGATACCAATTTCCCTTTGTCTCACGATAGTTTACTAATACGTGGTTTTGATCGTCGGTATCTCTGCATACCTAGTTCAACCTCGTTACCGATAAGTACTCTTTTCTCGTTCTCGTGGTATGTGATCCCTTGTGATCCAGTCACATGCTTGCAAGCCAATTGGATGACATTACACCGAGAGGGCCTAGAGTATATCTATCCATCATATGGATGGACAAATCTCACTCTTGATCCATGTGCCTCAACCCATACTTTCCGAACACTCAATGCCACCTTTATAGCCACCCAGTTACGGTGTGGTGTTTGATGTCATCAAAGCATCCTTCCGGTGATGGTGATTAGCATGATCTCATGGTCGAAGGAATTAGGTTACTATGTATCAGAAAGCTTATAGCAATTGAACTATTAAAATGACTTGATCTTTATGCTACGCTTATCTATAGGAGTATGTCCATCATACCATTCTCCTAATGATATGACCTTGTTATTAACAACATCTCAAATGTTCATGATCAAGAAACCATGATCATCTATTAATCAACAAGCTAGTATTATAAAGAGGCTTTACCAGGGACTCTAATTTAGTTTACAAATCACACAAGTATTAATGTTTCTGGTTAATACTGTTATAGCATGAATGTAAACATTTATCATAAACACAAAGATATAATAATAACTACATTTATTATTGCCTCTAGGGCATATCTCCAACACATCATCCCCCACTGTGAATCAGCAGAAATGGGTGAAGCAATAGCATATTTGGAAAGTCTAAAATTGGCTTATCAATCTCACCCCTAGGAATTTTTTGTTTGAAATGGACTGCAGCTCCTTACTTAAGATTTTTTATTCGGGTTCACTGAATAGATCACCAGTGAGCCTTATTGCCAAGGAATTTGAAATGTTGAAGCCTGAAGGTAGGGAAATTAAGCTAATCTATGCTAGTAGGAAGGTTAATGGGGTTGCCCATAATCTGGCCCAACTAGGACATAGTGAGTTGTATGGAGGTGTTTTGAAAGCTCAGGTTCTAGCCTGTGTTGCTGATCTGGTTCTGCAACATTGTAAGGGCATCTTGCGTATTTAATATTTTAATTAATATACAACTCTTGTAAAAAAATACATCATCAATACTATATTGGTGGAACATCACAATATGTTTAATAAGCATTCATATGGAATCACATCCTAACATATAGATGATGCAACACATCTCTCCTATACTCCTCTAGAAAAGGAAAACTCCAAGCAATCTAGAATTACGAATTAATAAAGCATAACCTCAAGTACTTTGACATGATGTTTGAATAACAAATATGCTACCTTGACCAAACAATATTATCAAGATGTCACAAGATAATTATATCACATGAATTCACTTAATCCCTAATGAGGTAACAAAAGAAAGGTAAAAATCATAATAGATCTTAAATTTGTTGTCACTATTCAATCACCACCACCATGTTACTCCATATAATACAGACTCTCCCCTCCCCCATGTTTTTGCATATAAGTTGGATCAAAACAAGAAATTAAGAATGGGTACATTATATGCATCTATCAATACATCTTACACATAGATAGATTTCAATCTCAAATATCAAACCATAGAATAAAGATCCAGCACATAGAAATTACATATATGACCATTAATCATGTAGGACATGTCATATGGTACTAGATATATGAAGAACGAGAGAGAGAGAGAGAGAGAGAGAGAGAGAGAGAGAGAGAGAGATGAATCTACTACCACGAACCCATGGTCTAGATGTGTACTACTCCCTCTTCATCATGGTGATGAAGTTGAAGATGTTGGAGAAGGTAGGATCCCTCCAACGGCGGCTCTGGTCGAGTTTCCCCCTCCAATCTTTGCTAGTCCTGACTCCTTTTTGGTGTTTCTATGTTTCTGTGGTGCTATCCTCGAGGATGCCTTGGGGGACCCTTTTTATATCAGTTTTTAGGTCATACCAAGTCGGCGGGCTCAAGTTTGAAGCGAATCGAACGGTCGAGGAGGGAAAGAGGTGTTGTTGCGCGTGTAGAGGGTGGGCCGCGCTACCCACCCTATTTCGGGTTTCGGCGGGCACAAGATTTATTTAGTGGTACTATCATCTTCAGACAACCTATCTATTCCAGTTGCATCTAGGTAGACACTAGAATTATCAGGATTCCCAAAGAGATTTTTTTGTAAAGGCATATATCTAGACGCCTTTTAATGTGTATGTTCAGAGAAAAAGGAGTAAAACTTTACATTATAATACGTCTAGATACATGTGTTTTAGAAATATACTAAAACATATTGTATTTTAGAATTGATGAAGCATTATCTTAGCGAATATTTGTTGCTACATCAATAGCTATCTTTACCACTGGAAAATTAACTCGTGAACATCAAAAACTTAAACTCTCATACTTGGTTGCGCGGGGTTCAACATCATTTGGATTTCAGTATTGCAATGGGCCAATCTCACTCAGGTCATCCCGGACACTCGGCAAAATTGAAAATCTGGTGATAGCAGGAGACCACCAATCTTTAGAGCACAAACTAGAGGAAACTAAATACAATAGTCATGCTTGTCTCATGGTCAGGATGGAAGGAAAAAAATGGTCGAGTTTTTGAAAACAAATACTCCCTCCGTCCCAAAATAGATGTCTTAAATTTGTCAAAATTTAGATGAATCTAGACACTATTTAGCATATAGATTCATTCAAATTTTGAAAAACCTAGGACATCTATTTTGGGACTGAGGGAGTACAAGACTTTGCTTATAATCATTGATCAAATCAAATCGGAACCAAGGTTGTGGTCGTTAGCAAAAGGGGTCGTTTCAACCTGTAGGGAGCGGCTTTTTTTCTGCGGTTTTTCCCTCTCTTTTCAGTCTCAGTGTGTAACTTAGTCTCAACACATCTGTTTGGTCGGGCCGGGTCAATGTTTAAAATATTTTCCTGTTTTTTTTCTCTCTTCTACTTCAGCCCATCTGGGGCTTTCTCTTTTTATCTTAATATATACGAAAAAAAACTCTTATATTCACTCATTTAAAAGTATCATAAAGGAGTGTATCTTGAAAAATATTGCGCCGTGTCCAGGTATGACCCGGCAAATCTAATGCCATTAAAACGTTTGAGGAGGCCCATTTACACACATACCACCAAAGTAACCATGAAAGTACTTTTACGGTTTGAAAATAGGAGGCGCAGAACAGAGCCCGTATTTCTATTTTACAGGTTCAGTTTTATTTTTTTTAACTATTTTATAGGTCCAGTTTTAAAGGCTCTGTTCTGCGCATCTTGTTTTCAATCCGTTAAAATAATTTTCGGTGACCTGTAAAATTTGTACAGCTCAGTTAGAGCTGCTCTTAGAAGTATCATAAAGGAGTATCTCGTAGAAAATATTGCGCTGTGCTTCGTACATGTATGTATGAGCTGGCAAATCTAATGCCATTAAAATCGCTTGAGTACGCATTTACCGTCCAGCAACACAATTAACGTATAAATACCCACCAGCTGGGATCTCGGGTCCTCATCGTTCACTGCATACACGCACAATAACAACAAAATGACCATGCCATCTTTGCTTATCAGCTTCATCCTTCTCCTCCTCGCCGTTGTCTCCACGGACGCTGCCACCATCTACCACCTCAACAAGTGCCCCTACACGGTGTGGCCAGCCGCCATCCCTGAGGGCGGCGGGATCCGACTCGACCCAGGACAGTCGGCAATTTTCCACGCGCCAGCGGGCACGAAGGCTGGCAGGATCTGGGGCCGCACGGGCTGCAACTTCGACGCCAACGGCCAAGGATCCTGCTCCACAGGCGACTGCGGCGGCGTCCTGGCCTGCACCCTCAGCGGGAAGCCCCCCGTGACGCTCGTCGAGTACACTCTCGCTTCGGGCAGCGGCTCCGACTTCTACGACATCTCCCTCGTCGACGGCTTCAATGTTCCCATGAGCATCGCGCCCGTTGCTGGCAGCGGTTGCCACGCGATCAGCTGCGCCGCCGACATCAACGTGCAGTGCCCGCCGGAGCTGAAGGTGGAGGGGGGCTGCGCGAGCGCGTGTCTCAAGTTCAATACCCCGCAGTACTGCTGCCCGGCGCCGGCTACTCCTGCTACGTGCCCGCCCACGGACTACTCCAGCTTCTTCAAGAGGCTCTGTCCGGACGCCTACAGCTACGCCTACGACGATAGGAGTAGCACCTTCACTTGTGCCGCAGGAACAGACTACCAAGTCACGTTTTGCCCATAGATCTGCATGCACGCTTTGAATTTTTTTTTATGTTTTGATACTAATAAATATACTGAAATTAATGACATCATTCATTGTGACACCCAGATTAGCTCTAGCAGAAAAATTCTGCATTGAAACTATTTAGTAGATGAAAAATTCCGATGCCACATCCCCCCCGAAACCCTACCCTCGTGCTCCCCCCCACCCCCCGAGGGCGGCGGCGCGATTCCCACCCTCACGGCTCTCCCTCCCCCTCCTCTCGTCATCCTGTCGCTGCCGCCGGCAGAGGTCGCCGGGCGAAGCCTGGGTCGAGCCGGCGGCGGTGGCCTTTCTCTCCCCGCGCCCTAGGAGCCGGTCGAGGATGGCGTTCTCCATGGCGGCGGTGCGGCTCGGGAAGCGACAGTCCAGGCGGGTGGAGCTGGGCGGTGGCGCTGAAGCATGGGCACGACATCTGGGTCGGCCTCTTCCTCGACCCCGAGTGGTCCAAGGCAGGCCGACACGCCCTCTGCTGCGGCTTCTTGGCGACGCGACGACGACTTGGCGGGGGCGCCTCGGCTACAGGAACGGCGGTGGTTCTGGTCCCTCCCGGCCAGATTTAGGCCCTTCGGGCCAGATCTGGGCTTCGGCGGGCCAACTCGCACTAGTGCACAGGTAGGCCTCTAACACCGGTTCGTAGAGGCCTCTAACAGCGGTTCCAGAACCACTGTTGGGGGTTCGGTGTTAGAGCTCCCCTTTAATAGCGGTTCTTATACGAACCGTTGTTAAAGGGTGGCGCACGTGGGGCCGTCGCATCGCTCGGGGCCCTCCCTTTAACACCGGTTCGTAACACGAACCAGTGTTAAAGGTTCTCTGCCGCGGCATGAAAACGGCATAATCTCTGCCACGACAGAGTTCTGCCGCCGCCCCGTTCTGGGCGTATTTCTGCGGCGCGACAGGGACGGGGAAGATGGAGGGGGAATCGATCGGGAGAGGAATACACATACATCGTCGGTACATACGAGTACATGCATAATTAAGCAACTATTATTATACACAAACATCGTCATTGTGGTATTCTCCGTACACGTTGAAGCATCAAGTACAAGACAAACACGTTTAAGCATATATACAATATAACATCTCTGTACACGTTCATTTTGGTGGATATCTAAAGAGTTCTCCTCCAGGCGTGACGACCTCATCAAGTATGAACCCCGCCAATTCCTCTTGAATGGCTATTATGCGGTCAAATGGTAGGAGTTGGTCCCGCATCCGTTCGATCTAAATATATATGAAGAATGGGGTCAATATATATATATATAAGAATAAAACTCAACACAACTAATGGTAATAAAATAATGTTGTGTAGTTTCTTTACTTACTCTAAGTTGTTCTAGTGCGGCTTGGCCCGTCACACATATCATGTTATTCGCAAACATAGTATCCACATAAGTTATTGTCGGGTCCCTGATGCGCGCACTTTACGAGAATAGAGAGTTCAATCAAAATAATAATCAATAAAGCATGATATAATAGAATTGGAAGCAGAATCTAAGAGATACGCAGACCTAGCTAGCTAGTATTACTTACATTTTGGTCTATAAATTTTAGTTCTTCTGACTATTCACCCACGGCCCTGCCCGTGAACCTTTTCCAAACCCTGTCCGGCAAAGAAAATGGATAAAAGAGTAATTAATTACTTGTTGTCACGAAAGTTGCCGATCTAGTGCGATGATATAATTGAAATTACCTCTGGAGCATCTCTTTAAAGTCTGCCCATAGCTCTTGGTATTTTCGTAACGAGTCCATGATAAGGAATTTTCCTGAGTCAACTTGAATGACTAGCAGAATAAAGTGGAACCTACGGACGCATAACTCATCATCTGTTACACTTAACATCGAGTAAGCCGAAACAGAATGTGTACAAGAGAGGATAACACTCACGAGAAGTTGTAAGGCAATAGTATTTCCCTGTTGGTTTGCTGTCTCAGTAAAGACCTTAGCAAGAAATCTTCTGTTTGCCCGGGTTTGTGTTGTACCACTCCTTCATGAACTCTATTTGGGTCAACGAACCCAATGTCAAAAGGGTCTCCTTTCATGCATTCCATAACATTTTTCCTGCATAATAGTATATACATATATGGTGAGCATATATATACATGCAATTAATGAATTGAATGAGATGAGATAGAAATGACAGAAATAGTATAATAAAGGTTGATGGCAGCTTTGTCGAGTTCCTTCTGATTGAATAGAAAATGCAAGTCTTGAATGTTGAAGGTGATGTCGTCGTCTCCGCACAAGAAAATCTGATCTCTTATATGCGCCATGATCCATTCTTCCTTTCTCGTTTTGCAGAAATCAAGGTTCCACTTATGCAATCTTCGCATCTTTGTTGGTAGATTCTTGAGCTCCTCTTTCTTGACGAGATTCTTCCCATACTTCCATGGCTGTATGGGGTTGACCGCCTTTGGGAAAGTTGTCTACCATGATGTTCAAGTATGCAATGTAAGTCATCCCCATCTCATTGGCCTTTCTTTGTAGCTCTGCCTCGTAATCATTTACAGGAGGAGCTATCCGTGTATCGAACACTTGGAGCAGGGCGCATGATTGGTTTTCCTGCTCTCCGAGCATGGGAACTGTTTTCTGGGGTGCCGCACGACTGCTACTTTCAGACTCCCTCCGCCTTCCACCCCCCTTCATAATCTGGCGCTCATAGTCCGGCACAAGTGGGGTTTCAGGTTTCAAAATATTATTGTAAAACTTCTCCACCACCGCCGGATCTAGTTTCTCCTTTGGCTCGGCTCGTCTAGGTGCAAAGAATTTCTTGACCTCTTCTTCCGAGATCCTCTTGGTCTCCTCATCGCAGCAATTCCATGGTAATACCAGCAATGGCTTGGCGGAAGGCTGCGGGACGTAGTTTCTTGAACTCTTTGGCGTATGGTTTTCTGTGGATTTCTTCGTGGTAGTGCTAGTGATGTTCTTTGTGGCAGTGCTCTTCTGCTTACGCTGACGTGCAGGAGATGGCTGAAGCGTCGGAGATGGCTGACGCGTAGGAGATGGCTGGCGCGCCGAAGATGGCTGACGAGCAGGAGATGGCAGGCGCGCCGGAGATGGCTGCCGCGCAGGAGATGGCTGAAGCGCCGGAGACGACGGGGTAGTATTCTGATGACTTGGAGACGGCTGAGGCGGCTTAGACTGCTGATGCTGCGGAGACGGAGGGGGTGCCAGTGGCCTCCAGTTTGGAAGCACGATGTGTTCCTTCTTCCAAAGAATGGTTGTTTTCACTGCAAATTTGAGTTGAGTTTCCCCTTCACCTATAGCATGGTCAAGATGTGCTTCCTCATATTCCTTCACAACCTCATCCACCCCGACAATAGCATAGCCATCTGGAATCGGTCGGCAGTGGTAAGTTCCACCAGCTACAAGAGGTAAGGCATAGCCGACCGCCACCTTAATGGATAAGCCCATTAATCTCACATGCAGCTCAACGTGTTTGCTCTCCGTGATCTCATCCACGAGGACCCGCCATTTCAAGTGTGGGATGCACGTTCTCCGTGGAAGTCACGCTGCTTTTCTGCTCAGAGTCTTGGCCGCCGGCAGCTTCCAATGCAGGATCTTCGTGCCGCTGAGATGGGCTGGTAGCTTGCTGGCTTTTTTGTTCATTCACTTGCGCCTGCAACGCCACAAGTGCATGTTCTATCTGTGTCATCCGGTCTGTACGCTCTTTTTCTTTTCTGCCGCGCCATCTGTAAGAGTCACCCCACTCGGCAAACCCATCCTTCCACGTCATACCCCCTGTGCCTCGTGCAAGTCCAGTGTGTTCTTTTTTACCGATGGCGCGTGTCAGCTGGTCATTCTCTCTGTCGGGATGGAAGGTCCTGGTGGTTGTTTCCTCGTATGCCATGATGAGTTCAGTGACGGGTTTGGCAAGAATTGTTGGGAAGATACACAATCCCGTTTCTGGGTCCAACCTTCCTCCGATTCCGTAGAACCAAGTCTTTGCACGTAGGTCCCACCCATGTGTCTGGGGTGTGACCCCTCTAGCGCACAGGGCCTTCTCAGGTTCCTCCCACTTAGGCCTTTGAAATATGTAGCCACCTGACCCCGTCCTCTGATGATATTCCTTCTTCTGGGCATTTAGCGTATTGGTTACTGACCTCTTTGTAGCTATAGAACCTTCCTTGTACGCCACAAATTCGGGCCAGTGAGGTCTTATCTTCGCATAATACGCGTCTTCGAAATCCGGAGTCTCGCGAGCTTTGACAAATTTGTTCAATTTTGTCTTCCAGTTGCAGAAAGCGTCAGCCATCTTCTTTAGAGTCCACTCTTTGACCTTTTCCTTTATAACCGGTTTATTTTCATCCTCCTCTCGTGGTAGGGTGAAATTTACCAACAGCGAAGTCCAAAGCGTTTCTTTGGATCTTTCATCGACAAAGGTATCGTCGCCCTTCTTTGGCTTATTCCAATATTCAATTATGATTGGGATTTGGTCCCTAACAAGAACTCCAGCCTGACATATAAATTTGTCTACGGCCTTCTTAGGCTCCATCGGCCTGCCATCCACACGGACTGCTTCGATCGTGAACTTTGCACGATCTTTCAACCGATGGCTCGCGCCTCGCTTGCTCTTTTTCGTAGAAGAAGATTATTGCTGGCTGGTCGATCTGGAGGGCTAAAAGAAGAAAGAAGCGTTAATTAATACATGTACATATATATACAAATCAATCGGTGCAAGTCAGCAGAGGCTTAATCCATGCATATACCTCGATGGACTTTGTAATCACTAAAGTGCGTTTACCGGAGTCGTCATCTTCCCCATGACTACTTGAGTTGTCATCATGTCCCTCCAAGTTCAGATATTGTGAGGTGTCCTCGTGGATCACGTTCTCCATTATTTCTTCCTCTTCAAGGTTTCTACTTGTTAGGAATAGACAAGTTATATTCCTCTGGGGGCCAAAGGCCACAATATATAGTACGGGTACAGGGCAAATATGCAGGAAGCCCCCTAACATATGGGGGAAATACAATGTACAGATATAGACATCTAACACCCCCCGCCTCAAACTCATGGTGGATCCACAACACTGAGTTTGGAGAGTAAGAAATCATGCTGCGCTCTGGTCTGTGCCTTCGTGAAGAAATCCGCCAACTGTAAATCTGAAGGCACATACTGAAGCGCAACAACCTGAGCCTACACCTGAGCACGTGTATAGAAAGCATCAACACCAATATGCTTGGTAAGCTCATGCTTGACCGGATCACGTGCAACACCAATAGCACCTGTACTATCAGACAAAACCAGACTGGGTGTGGTAATAGAGACCCCAAAATCCGCAAGTAACCACCATAACCAGGTCACCTCAGTAGTCAACAAGGCCATAGCACGCAACTCAGCCTCAACACTCGAATGGGAAAAACCGCTGTCTGTTTCTTCGTCTTCCAAGCAATGAGCGAACCACCAAGAAACACACAGAAAGCAAAAAGTGAACGGTTATCCAAAGGATCACTCGCCCACGTAGCGTTCGAATAGCACTGGAGCTGGAGGGAGCTGGAACGAGGAAAGAAAAGGCGACGGGTGATCGTACCACGAAGATAACGAAGAACACGAAGAAGATGACTATAGTGAACAGTGGTAGGAGCAGAAACAAACTGACTCAGAATATGAACAGGATAAGAGATGCCAGGACGAGTGACAGCAAGATAAACAAGACTCCCAACAAGATGATGATAACGCGTCGGATCAGAAAGAGGATCACCATCAGTAAGTTGAAGCTTAACATTAAGCTCCATAGGGGTATCAACAGTGCGCTCATCCCCAAGAGCAGCACGAGCAAGAAGATCCTGAATATACTTTTCCTGAGAGATGTAAAAGCCATCAGAAGTGGACAAAACCTCAATCCCAAGAAAGTATCGAAGAGGACCAAGATCAGTCATAAGAAACTGATCACGAAGACGAGTCTTAACAAAGGCGATATACTCAGGATCATCACCGGTAATGATCATATCATCAACATAGAGAAGAAGAAGAGTGCGTCCACGAGGAGAAGTGTGAACAAACAACGCTGGGTCATGAGCACTAGAGGAGAAACCAGCAGCAGTCACTACAGAAGCAAAGCGCTCAAACCAGGCACGAGGGGCCTGTTTGAGGCCATAATGAGAACGCCGAAGACGACAAACCATCCCCTCGGGAACAGAATACCCAGGAGGAGGCTGCATATAAAACTCCTCACTCAACTCACCATTGAGAAAGGCGTTCTGAACATCAAGCTGGGACACAGACTAGTGACGAACAGACGCAACAGCAAGAAGAGTACGCACAGTGGTCATATGAGCCACAGGAGCAAAGGTCTCATCATAGTCACGACCATGCTCCTGCTGAAAACCACGAGCCACAAGACGCGCTTTATAGCGCTCAAGAGATCCATCAGAGCGAGTCTTAATCTTATAGACCCACTTACACGTGATAGGACGAACACCGGGAGGGGGAGAAACAAGATCCCAGGTGCCAGTGCGCTCAAGCGCAGCAATCTCCTCAGCCATGGCCAGCTGCCATTCAGGATGATGCTCAGCATCCCGATAAGAAGTCGGCTCAGAGGCAACAGAAAGACCATACTGGCTAGGAGAGTAACGGTTGGGGGCACGACGCTGACGAACAGGACGAGTAGAGGGAAGATCATCAGAGGAAGGCGACGCAGGAGAAGAGGGAATATGAGAGGAAGATTTTGGAGAACGAGGAGAACTAGGAGAACTAGACAGAGCAGAGGAGGACGGTGTCGAAGAAGAGATATCAGGGGGAGGAGATCCTGAAGAAGACACGATAGGGGTAGAAGGAGGTGTGTCAGGAAGATATCTTCCACCGGGTAAGTACCAGCGGTGGGACGAGGATAGAAATGACGCGTCTCATCAAAAGTAACATCATGAGAGATACGCATCCGACGACCAACAGGGTCCCAACAGCGATATCCCTTATGCTCATCACTGTATCCAAGGAAGACACACTCAACAGATTGAGCGGTCAGTTTGGTGCGTTCGCGAGGAGCAAGGAGAACATAGCAAACACAACCAAACAAGCGAAGCATGGAGTAGTCTGGAGACTGTCCAGATAGGCGCTCAAGAGGGATACCACCCTGCAAGGCAACATAAGGCTGAATATTGATGAGGTAAGACGACGTAGCGACAGCCTCAGCCCAGAAATGCAGCGGGAGAGAAGAAGCAATCATCATAGCATGAGTGGTCTCAAGAAGATGGCGATGCTTACGCTCAGCAACGCCATTCTGGGCATGTGCGCCAGGACAGGAGAACTGAGCAAGAGTGCCCTGCTCAGCAAGAACACCTCGCAACATCTGGGAGATATACTCCCCAGCAGAATCAGCACGAAAAACACGGATGGGGGTAGAATACTGAGTACGGACCATGTCCGCAAAACGCTGATATATGGAAAGCACTTCACTGCGAGAGCGCATAAAATACAACCAAGTGTACCGATAAAAATCATCGATGAATAAAATATAGTAGCGATGGCCCCCTTTCGAAGCGAAAGGAGTCGGACCCCAAACATCGGAATGAACTAAATCAAAAGGTCGCTGAGATACAGACGCGCTAGTAGGATAGGGAAGCTGAATCTGTTTACCCAACCTACAGCCCTGACAATGCAAAGACCCATATCCTGAGACAGACCCCAGAAGGCCACGATGGACTAATGACGACAGGCAAGAGTCACAGAGGTGACCAAGACGATGATGCCACTGCTGAAAGGAGCTGGTAGTAGAGGCGACAACCGGAGAAGAACTGGCAGATGAAGTGGAAGCGGAAGGAACACAAAGCTAGTCTAACTCCCAAAATCCTGAAGAGTCACGGCTGCGAGGGCCAGCTCCAACCAGGGCCTATGTGCGACGGTCCTGGATAACACAAGAATCAGCATCAAGAATGACGCGACAACCAGAGTCAGTAAGCTGGCTCGCAGAGAACAGATTCATCTTAAGAAGGGGGACATGAGAAATATCAGGAACAAAAAAAAAGAAGTAGAAAGGGTGCCCCGACTAGAAACAGGAAGAGAGGTACCATCAGCCTAAAAACACGGACAGGAGAAGGGAGATAACGAAGAGCAGACAGAAAAGAAGACTCAGAGGTCATATGAAAAGAAGCTCCAGAATCCAGATACCACGGAGATGTACCTGACTGTGTAGAAGGTGGTGGTCGCACAGTGCCTGAAGAGTCAGTCACAGAACCTGCAGTGCCCGTCGAAGAAGAGCCTGTAGCAGCAAGCAGACCGCGAAGACTTCTGATAATGTCCTGATCAGAGAGAGCAACTGCTGAAGACCCGGAAGGAGCCGACTGCCCACGAGTCTGGTGCTGCTGATGTAAACTGGGGTCCCGTGTATAACAGGTGGCCCAAGTGTGGCCATCCCTGTTGCAGTAAGAACAGTGACGAAGAGAACCACGACAACCCTGACCACGAGCCTGCTGGTGCTGACTCTGACCCTGAGGCTGCTGGTGCTGAAGCTGACCCTGAGGCTGCTGGTGCTGAAGCTAACCCTGACCCTGACCTGGAGGAGTGGGTAGAATCGGCGGAGGCTGCACAGGGGACCACGCCTGAGTCGAGGTAGCAGACGGCAAAGGAGCACCACGAGTAGCAAGCACAGGCGGAACCACAAGAAGACCAGCACTACGGAGACAGGTCTCCTCAGCCCGAAGCTCAGACAACATCTCAGAGAGCGGAACACGACCACGAGCATTCAGCTGAGCACGCCGGGGCTCAAACTCCTGGCGAAGCCGAGACAGAAACTCATAGATGCGGTGAAACTCCAAATCCGAGCGCACAATCTGGCAGCACGAGCATGTACCATAAACAGCAGTACGGAGAGAATCAAGCTGACGCCAGATAGCAGCACTCTGAGTATAGAACTCATCAATAGTGGAATCACCCTGCTAAAGAGCATGCTCCTGGCGAACCACGGACAGGTAAAGAGCATCCCCAAACGGCTGATATCGCTGACGAAGATGTGCCCACTGAGCAGCAACAGTAGGGAGACTCATGGACTCGGCAGTATATTGGGGCAGAACACTGGAGGTGAGAACAGCAACAGCACGAGCATCCTCATCGACCCACTGAGTGTAGGCAGTCAGAGCGCGACGATAGGTCTCGAGATTAGCAGAGTACTGTTTGAACTTCAGGTCATAAGCAGCAATAGCACTATCATCGGCACTCTGAGCAGCATCAGCACCGAGAACAATCGGCATCGGCGTAAGAGGAGCCACAGGAGCAGGGGGACACGGCGGACAGGAGACCTCGCCGGAGAGCACACCCCAAAGACGGAGACCACGCATATGAACGCGCATGAAGGCAGCAAAATCAGGATAATTCGCGCCATCGAAGATCACCGGGCAGCGAGGAATCGCAACATAGCCTGATGTAGAAGACATATCTCTCTCTCTCTCTTTTTAATTCTCAGATCCAAGCGGAGACCGTCGAAAACCAACTGTCAGATCCGACGAAAACCAGCTGGAGTCCGACGGTCTGGCGGGCGGCAGGAGGTCCCTAGCAGGAGGCGGCGTCAGGGCGTGACGCAGGAAGGTGACGCGAGCGGGCGTCAGGCAGGAGGTGACACAGGCGGGCGTCAGGCAGGAGTCGGCAGGGTCCCGCGCGTTGGAGGCAGATGGCAGGCCCATGCGCGCATCAGAATGCCCAATTGAAGCTGGATCGACGGGTGCACGCAAGAAGTGGAGATGCCCAATTGAAGCTGGTGGGGCCGATTGGCAGTGGGAGGGGCGGGTGGATCAGCAGGTGTAAAAAATAGGAGGAAGCCCGTTGTATGTGTGTAGATGCGTTGCAGGACGGTACAGTTGCAGGACGGTATGGCGTCGTTGCAGGCGATGGCAGGAGGAGCAGACGGGCGTCCGCACGCTTGCGGACGGTACGGCGATGGCAGGAGGGCCCAGCCAATCAGTGACAGGCGGACGACAGAGGTCAACACGACCGCGTGTGGACGGGCGGGCGGTGTAGATGTGTATGTGTGTAGATCTGCTGAACGAAGGACAGCCGGGATCTGGGAGGAGGACCACGGCGAGAGAACTTTAATGCAAGCGCGGCCAGAACGGAACCGGCGGCGGCCAGGGCGAGCTGATGGTGGCGGCGATTACGAGCAGAGTACCGGTGCGCACAGGAACCCTAAAACCGGCTCTGATACCATGTTAGGAATAGACAAGTTATATTCCTCTAGGGGTCAAAGGCCAATATATAGTACAGGTACAGGGCAAATATGTAGGAAGCCCCCTAACATATGGGGGAAATACAATGTATAGATATAGACATCTAACACTACTGAGTGGATCCATAGTTTCTAAAACAATAATATTATCTAGAGTAAGAGAGTAAACATTCAAGTGGACTTAGATTCATACACAAATATACATATTATTCATACAAAAATACACAAATAAATACACAAATGAAATTAAAACCCTAAGCATGCTTGATCATTTTAAACGAGGTCCGAGGGGTCCAAACCCTAATTCGGAGAAATCCCGAATGCATATGAGAGGGTTCATTATGTTCTTCTAATTAAACTTGTCATGAAAGTTGATTAACAATGCATGAGGATAGCTTAAAGAGGTAGTTTCATTTTTCTGAACAATTTAATATATTATTTGTATTTTTCTGAATTAATATGAATTAGTTATTAGATTTACAAGATTTAAACAATTTCTGGAAATATTAAACCAATTAAAAATGCTTTACTGCGTCACTGTGACATCAACATAGGGTGGGGGAATTTCTTACTGGGACTGAGTCTAGCCACAGTCACTGACCGGTGGGCCATATGCCCACGTCTGCCTCCACGGTGGCACTCAACAGGTCAAACTTTCAAGGCAACGTCAGCACCGCGTCGGCGTGACGTCATCATGCCAGTGACTCTCAGATGGACGACGGGGAGGGCGACTGGGTGCACGTGGGCTAGCGGGAGAGGGCACGTTCAACGCAGCTCATCGAGGCGGACCAGAAAGTGGCGGCTCCGGCCCTTCTTGGTCCCCGGAGCGAGAGGAGCGGCGGTGACTGTCGGCGACAGAGGGAGGCGCACGACACGAGAGCGAACCAGATCGAGAGGGAAGAAGGGGAAGGGTCCTTGAGGACCAGCAGCTCACCATGAGGAGGATGGTGGTGTCGGAGAAGCCGCGCGAGGTCAGGGGCGAGGGCAATCGGCAACAAGAGCAGCAGCCCCGTGTCAATTCCTTGGACGCGGAAGAAGAGCACGACGAGGCAGCGGCAATGGCGTGGGTGGGCGCGACAGCGACGACGGCGTGGGTGGGCGCGGCGGAGACGGCTCCTCTCTGTGTGCTCCTCTGCTCCTCGATCGATCTGGCTGGGGGAAGAGGAAGAGGAGGTGCGCGCGTTATTGTAGGGGTTCGTAGCATGGAAAACAAAACAATTCTACCGCATGCACACAAACAAGCCAAGATCTATTTACTAGATTGTAGCAATGAGTCGATAGAAGCACTCACCCTCGAAGATTCCAAAGCGGTTAACGAGAGCAGATTCTCGTGGGTGATGTAGTCATACACTTGCCGATCTCAAGATCGTGTAGACGATCCTTCCGGCGCTGCGTTCTGGCAGCGCTTCCGCAGTCGGTCACACGTTCGGTACTCGATGCAGACCTTCCTCTCCCTTGTTCCAGCAGGCAGCGGAGGTTGTAATTCTCCCCTCGCGATTCTGGCAGCACGACGGCGTGGTGTCAGAAGTAGAGGGTAGATCTCGTAGGGCTTCGCCTAAGTCAGTGCGAGTTATGGTGGATCTAGGGTTTCCCGACGATCTAGGGTTTAGAAGGCCGGGAGGAGGAGGTGTCGGCGGCAGCTAGGGCGACGGCGACGAGGCGGCGGCAGCGGCGCACGGGTGGGGAGGGTTGGCTCTTGTGGTGTTTGGGGCAGCCCTCCCCCTCTATTTATGAGAGGGGGGCATCCTTGGGAGGGGAGAGTTTGAATCCAAACCCAAACCCAAGTTGGATTGAAGGAAGGACTCTTTCCTTCTTCGACTAGAAAACCATTGTTCTAGTTTGACTTTTCAAACCTCCTGTTTGACTTTCAATTTAGAGCTTTAATTCTCTCTTACAAATGCCTAAACCAAGTGACCTAGGATATGATCCAATCATTCCACTTACCCATGACATATTCATGGACCATTCCCCTTCCGGTCCGGTGAACCTTCTAGAACCTCTCCGATGAAAACATCGAAATCATTCCCGAACTCCGGAATTGGACTTTCCTTATATGAATCTTATTCTCCAGACCATTCTGGATCTCCTCGTGATATCCCAGATCCCATCTGAGACTCCGAACAACATTCGGTATCCCTCCTTACATTCCATATCTACTAAACAACATCGAATCCTTAAGTGTGTCTCCCTACGGTTCGTGAATTATGCGGACATGACCGAGACACTTCTCCGATCAATAACCAATAGAGGAATCTGGAAATTCATATGGCTCCCACATATTTCTACGATTACTTTGCGATCGAATGAACAACTTACATACAATACCAATTTCCTTTTGTCTCACGATAGTTCACTTATCCGAGGTTTGATCGTCGGTATCTCTGCATACCAAGTTCAACCTTGTTACCGATAAGTAATCTTTTCTCGTTCCCGTGATATGTGATCCCTTGTGCGCCAGTCACATGCTTGCAAGCTAATTGGATGACATTCCACCGAGAGGGCCCAGAGTATATCTATCTGTCATATGGATGTATAAATCCCACTCTTGATCCATGTGCCTCAACACATACTTTCCGAACACTCAATGCCACCTTTATAGCCACCCAGTTACGGTGTGGTGTTTGATATCATCAAAGCATTCTTCCGGTGATGGTGATTAGCATGATGTCATGGTCGAAGGAATTAGGTTACTATGTATCAAAAAGCTTATAGCAAATGAACTATTGAAATTACTTGATCTTAATGCTACGCTTATCTATAGGAGTATGTCCATCATACCATTCTCCTAATGATATGATCTTGTTGTTAATAACATCTCAATGTTCATGATCGAGAAACCACGATCATCTTTTAACCAACAAGCTAGTATTATAAAGAGGCTTTACCAGGGACTCTAATTTAGTTTACAAATCACACAAGTATTAATTTTTCCGGTTAATACTATTATAGCATGAATGTAAACATTTATCATAAACACAAAGATATAATAATAACCACTTTTATTATTGCCTCTAGGGCATATCTCCAACAGTCTCCCACTTGCACTAGAGTCAACTAATCTAGATTACATGGTAATATACCGAACACCCATGGCAGTTTGGTGCTGGTCATGTTTGCCCTCGGGAGAGGTTTAGTCAATGGATCGACCACATTCAGATCTGTGTGTACTTTGCAAATTTTTATGTCACCATCTTGGACATGCTCTCGAATAGCGTGAAAACGTAGCTTGATGTGCTTCAGCTTCCTGTGTGACCTTGGTTCTTACGCATTGGCTATGCCACCCATGTTATCACAGTAAATATACATTGGGTCCAGCGCACTTGGAACCACACCGAGCTCTGTAATGAACTCCTTCATCCATATCGACTCTTGTGAAGCCTCTGAAGCAGCTATGTATTCCGATTCAGTTGAAGATCTCGCACAACGGTTTGCTTTGCACTCCTCCAGCTAACTGCTGCACCATTCGAAGTAAATACGTATCCAGATTGAGATTTAGAATCATCCGGATCGGTGTTCCAACTAGCATCGGTGTAACCATTAACAACGAGTTGGTCATCACCTCCATAAGAAAGAACCATATCCTTAGTTATTATCAAGTACTTAAGGATGTTTTTGACCGCTGTCCAATGATCCACTCCTGGATCACTTTGATATCTGCTAGTCAAACTAACAACATATGCAATGTCGGATCTAGTACATAGCATGGCATACATAAGAGATCCTATGGCTGAGGCATAGGGAGTCTTACTCATCCTTTCTCTATCTTCTGTCGTTGCAGGACTTTGAGTTTTACTCAAGGTCGTATTAGGAAACATGGGCAAGAACCCTTTCTTGCTATGTTCCATTCCAAACCTCTTTAGAACGTTTTCCAAATATGTACTCTGTGATAATGATATTAGGCGTCTCGATCTATCTCTATAAATCTTTATGCCTAATATGTAAGCTGCTTCGCCAAGATCTTTCATTGAAAAACTATTATTCGAATAATCCTTGACACTATTAAGAAGGTCTACATCATTCCCAATCAACAATATGTCATCTACATATAGTATTAAGAATGCTACAGAGCTCCCACTCACTTTCTTGTAAATACAAGCTTCTCCATAAGTTTGTATAAAACCAAAACTTTTGATTACCTTCTCAAAAAGTTGATTCCAACTCCGGGATGCTTTCTTCAATCAATAAATGGACCGTTGAAGTTTGCATACCTTGTTAGCATCTTTAGGATCGACAAAACCTTTGGGTTGCATCATATACAACTCTTCATCAATGTCTCCATTGAGGAATGATGTTTTGACATCCATCTGCCATATCTCATAATCATAATATGCAGCGATTGCTAACAAAATCCTCATAGACTTTAGCTTTGCTACCGGTGAGAAAGTCTCATCGTAGTCAACTCCTTGAATTTGTCGAAACCCTTTTGCGACAAGTCGAGCTTTATAGACAGTAACATTGCCATCAACATCTGTTTTCTTCTTGAAAATCCATTTGTTCTCGACAACCTTCCGGCCATCCGGTAAGTCCACCAAAGTCCATACTTGGTTTTCGTACATGGATCCAATGTCGGATTCCATGTCTTCTTGCCATTTATTGTAATCTGGGCTCATCATCGCTTCCTCATATGTCGCAGGGTCATCGGTGTTGTCCACCAACATGACACTCATAACAGGATCATACCAATCAGGAGTGTACGATTTCTCGTTGACCTGCGATGTTCCGTAGTAAATTCAACCGAAGTGTCATGATCAACATCATTAGCTTCCTCTATTATTGGTGTAGGCGCCACAGGAACTACTTCCGGTGCTGCGCTACTCGCAAGTTCGAGAGAAGGTTCAACAACCTCGTCGAGTTCTACCTTCCTTCCAGTCACTTCTTTGGAGAGAAACTCCTTCTCTAGAAAGGATCCATTCTTGGCAACAAAGATTTTGCCCTCGGATCTATGATAGAAGGTATACCCAATAGTTTCCTTTGGGTATCCTATGAAGACGCATTTTTCCGCTTTGGGTTAAAGATTATCGGGCTGTAACTTCTTTACATAAGCTTTGCAACCCCAAACTTTAAGGAACGACAATTTAGGTTTCTTCCCAAACCATAATTCATACGGTGTCATTTTAACGGATTTAGATGGTGCCCTATTTAAAGTGAATGCGGCTGTTTCTAATGCATAGCCCCAAAACGATAGCGGTAAATCTGTAAGTGACATCATAGAATGAACCATATCTAAGAGAGTTCGATTGTGACGTTCGGACACACCATTACGTTGTGGTGTTCCCGGCGGTGTCAATTGTGAAAGTATTCCACATTTTTTCAAATTCTCGCCAAACTCATAACTTAGATATTCACCTCCACGATCAGATCGTAGAAATTTAATCTTCTTGTTACGTTCATTCTCTACCTCACTTTAAAATTCCTTAAACTTCTCGAAAGTCTCGGACTTTTGTTTCATGAAATAGATATACCCATATCTACTCAAATCATTCGTGAAGGTAAGAACATAACGATAACCACCGCACGATGCTACACTCATTAGGCCACACACATCGGTATGTATGATTTCCAATAAGTCCGTAGCTCGCTCCATCATACCAGAAAATGGAGTCTTAGTCATTTTACCCATCAGACATGCTTCGCATCTTTAAAGTGATTCAAATCAAGTGATTCAAAAACTCCATCGGAATGGAGTTTCTTCATACGCTTCACTCCAATATGACCAAGACGACAGTGCCACATATAGGTCGAGTTATCGCTCAATTTCAAACATTTAGCTTCAATGTTATTTGTGTGTATTTCTACAATCGAGATTCAATAAGAATAGACCATCTATCAAAGGTGCATGTGCATAAAACAAATTACTCATATAAATCGAACAACCATTATTCTCGGACTTAAACAAGTAACCGTCTTGCAATAAACATGATCCGGATATAATGTTCATGTTCAACGCAGGCACCAAATAACAATTATTTAAGTATAAAACTAATCCCGATGGTAGATGAAGAGGTAGCGTGCCGACTACGATCCCGTCAACCTTTGATCCATTTCCAACGCGCATCGTCACCTCGTTCTTCGCTAGTTTCCATATATTCTACAACACCTGTTTCGAGTTACAAATGTGAGCAACCGAACCAGTATCAAATACCTAGGCACTACTACGATTACTAGTGAGATACACATCAATAACATGTATATCGGATATACCTTTCTTCTTGATGTTGCCATTCTTCAAATCCACCAAGTACTTAGGGAAATTCCGCTTCCAGTGACCTTCTCCCTTGTAGTAAAAGCACTCAGTATCAGGCTTAGGCCCAGCCTTGGTCTTCTTCGTCGGTGCGGTAACTTTTTTACCGCCCTTCTTGAAGTTTCCGTTTTTCTTAGACTTTGCTTGCTTCTTGAATTTGGTGGTCTTATTGACCAACAACACTTGGTGCTCTTTCTTGATCTCCACTTCCGCAGACTTTAACATGGAGAAGAGTTCAGGCAACAAATTGTCCATGTTTTGCATATTGTAGTTCATCATAAAGTTCTTGTAACTTGGTGGTAGTGATTGGAGGACACGGTGAATACCCAAAGCATTAGGAATCACTATACCCAAGATTTGAAGCTTGCTTGCGTGCCCAGACATTTTAAGCACGTGCTCACTAACGGAGCTGCCCTCTTCCATCTTGCAGTTAAAGAACTTTTCAGAAGCCTCATAACTCTCAACTGCCGCGTGAGCCTCAAATATCATTTTGAGTTCACGGACAATATCATGTGGGTCATGGTTCTCAAACCTTTTCTAAAGCTTCGATTCCAAACCACACAAGATAGCACACTGAACTGTGAAGTACTGATTCTTCCGAGCAAGGAAAACATGCTTTACATCATCAATAGCATCAACTGCAGGTGGGTCACCCAGCGGTGCATCCAGCACATAGGTCAAATTACCAGCATTGAGGACAATCCTCAAATTGCGGAACCAATCCGCGAAGTTGCTTTCATTGTTTTTCAACTTTTCTTTCTCTAGGAACGCATTAAAATTGATGGTAGGGGCCGCCATTGATCTACACCATATTTGCAATAGTTTAGACTAAGTTTATGACAAATTGATTTCTAATTAATAGTTAAATTAATCTAGGTGAACTCCCACTCAAAACAATATCCCTCACATTGTGTTAGTGATCACACGAACCAAATCCAACACATCAAAACCGATCATCACGAGAGTTGATGTAGCTTCAATGGCGAACAATCAACATGTTCATCATATCTACTATATGACTCATGCTTTACCTTTCGGTGATCCGTATTCCGAGACCATGTCTGTACATGCTAGGCTCGTCAAGATTAAAACCTTAGCTTCCGCATGAGAATATCTGGCTTGCTCACGTTGTATACACTCACAGAATCTAACACACCCGATCATCACGTGGTGCTTCGAAACAACGAGCTTTAGCAACGGTGCTTACTAAGGATGAACACTTTATAACTTGAAATTTTTGTTCTTGAGGGATCATCTTATAATGCTACCGTCGCGAACTAAGCAATACAAGATGCATAAAAGGATTAACATCACATGCAATTCATAATATGTGATATGATATGGCCATTCTTCTTGTGCTTTCCGATCTCCATCTTCAAGCACGAACATGATCTCCATCATCACCGGCATGGCATCAAGGTCAATGGCGCCGCTTCATGGTTGTCGTCCACCAGCATCAACTATTAGAACTACTTCGAATAATAGACACGCAGGTCTTAACGGAATTAAAAGACAACCATATGGCTCCTGTCGGTTGCCGACTTACAATAAGGAACATTGCATACATCATATATAATCACAATTATGGCCATATCACATCACAGCACACCCCTGCAAACAAAGTTAGACGCCTCTAATTTTCTTTGCATGTTTTACGTGGTTTGGGCTTTCAATAAGTGTCGTTCTAACTTATGAACAAGAACCACAACATTGATACTAGTATTGTCAATCACCCGTTGTAAATTGAATCTTAACTATGTTGGGAGAAAACAGGCACCCGCAAAGCCACTTATGCAATACAAGTTGCATGTCAAGCGTGGAGCAAGTCTCATGAACGATGTCATGTAAGGTTAGCCCGGGCCGCTTCATCCCACCATCCCGCAAGATGCAAAGTACACAAGAAGAAATCTACAACAAAAGCATCAACGCCCACAATGACCATTGTGTTCTACTCGTGCAATAGATCTACATATAGACACGGCTCTGATACCACTGTAGGGGTAATTTCTACCGCATGCACACAAACAAGCCAAGATCTATCTACTAGGTTGTAGCAACGAGTCGATAGAAGCACTCACCCTCGAAGATTCCAAAGCGGTTAACAAGAGCAGATTCTCGTGGGTGATGTAGTCGTACACTTGCCTATCTCAAGATCGTGTAGACGATCCTTCCGGCGCTACGTTCCAGCAGCGCTTCTGCAGTCGATCACACGTTCGGTACTCGATGAAGACCTTCCTCTCCCTTGTTCCAGCAGGCAACAGAGGTTGTAGTTCTCCCCTCGCTATTCCGATAGTACGACGGCGTGGTGTCGGAAGTAGAGGGTAGATCTCGCAGGGCTTAGCCTAAGTCGGCGCGAGTTATGGTGGATCTAGGGTTTCCCGGTGATCTAGGGTTTAGAAGGCTGAGAGGAGGAGGAGGTGTCAGTGGCAGCTAGGGTGACAGTGACGAGGCGGCGGCGCGGTGAGGCGGCGGCGGCTAGGCGGCGGCGCACGGGTGGGGAGGGCTGGCTCTTGTGGTGTTTGGGGCAGCCCTCCCCCTCTATTTATGAGAGAGGGGCAGCCTTGGGAGGGGAGGGTTTGAATCCAAACCCAAAGCCAAGTTGGATTGAAGGAAGGACTCTTTCCTTCTTCCACTAGGAAACCATTGTTCTAGTTTGACTTTCAATTTAGAGCTTTAATTTTGTCTTACAAATGCCCAAACCAAGTGACCTAGGATATGATCCAATCATTCCACTTACCCATGACATATTCATGGACCATTCCCCTTCCGGTCCGGTGAACCTTCTAGAACCTTCTAGAACCTCTCCAATGAAAACATCGAAATCATTCCCGAACTCCGGAATCGGACTTTCCTTATATGAATCTTATTCTCCGGACCATTCCGGATCTCCTCGTGATATCCCGGATCCCATCCGAGACTCCGAACAATATTCGGTATCCCTACTTACATTCCATATCTACTAAACAACATTGAATCCTTAAGTGTGTCTCCCTATGGTTCGTGAATTATGCGGACATGACCGAGACACTTCTCCGATCAATAACCAATAGAGGAATCTGGAAATTCATATGGCTCCCACATATTTCTACGATTACTTTGCGATCGAATGAACCATTTACATACGAAACCAATTTCTCTTTGTTTCGCGATATTTTACTTATCTGAGGTCTGATCGTCGGTATCTCTGCATACCTAGTTCAACCTTGTTACCGATAAGTATTCTTTTCTTGTTCCCATGATATGTGATCCCTTGTGATCCAGTCACATGCTTGCAAGCTAATTGGATGACATTCCATCGAGAGGGCCCATAATATATCTATTCGTCATATGGATGGACAAATCCCACTCTTGATCCATGTGCCTCAACACATACTTTCTGAACACTCAATGCCACCTTTATAGCCACCCAGTTACGGTGTGGTGTTTGATATCATCAAAGCATCCTTCCGGTGAAGGTGATTAGCATGATCTCATGGTCGAAGGAATTAGGTTACTATGTATCAGAAAGCTTATAGCAAGGGAACTATTTGAATGACTTGATCTTATGATACGCTTAAATATAGGAGTATGTCCATCACATCATTCTCCTAATGATATGATCTTATTGTTAATAACATCTCAATGTTCATGATCAGGAAACCATGATCATATATTAACCAACAAGCTAGTTTAACAAGAGGCTGGCAAGACATTGTTAATAACATCTCAATCTCTTCTACTAGGTGAACCAGGAGATGTGTCATAATATTGAAGAAGGATGGTGGGAACACCAACTTAAAGCTGGAAAGACATTGGGCCACATCTGTCTGTAACCCTGGTAGGCTTTCTGGAGCGATTACCTTCTGAGATATTGCATTGAGGAATGCACATAACTTCATAATGGGTACTTGAATATTTTCAGGTAGAAGCCCCCTCAATGCAATCGGAAGCAATTGCGTCATAATCACGTGGCAGTCATGAGACTTCAAGTTTTAGAATTTTTTTTCTGCCATATTTATTATTCCCTTTATATTCGACGAGAAGCCAGACGGGACCTTGATACTTCTAAGGCATTCAAAAAAGATTTCCTTCTCTGTTTTGATAAGAGCGTAGCTGGCAGGAGTTAAGTGGCGTCCTTTACCCTTCTCGTTCTCGGGATGCATAGGCTCTTCAGGGTATTTCATACGTTGCTGGTCCTGCCGTGCTTCCGGTGTATCTTTTGTCTTCCCATACACTCTTAGGAAGCCTAGCAGGTTCACGCAAACATTCTTCGTCATGTGCATCATGTCGATTGAAGAGCGGACCTCTAGGACTTTCCAATAGGGTAGGTCCCAAAATATAGATTGCTTCTTCTACATGGACGCGTGTCCGGCATCGTCATTCGGAACAGATAGACTACCAGGACCTTTTCCAAAGATTACTTCTAGGTCCTTTACCATACCAAATACCTCCTCACCGGTACGGAGGACAGGCTTCCTCCGGGGTTCCGCCAGACGTTTGAAATGCTTGCCTTTCTTTCTTACGGGATGCAGGTTCGGAAGAAATCGACGATACCCTAGGTACACAACCTTCTTACATTTATCCAAATATACACTTTCAGTCTCATCTAAATAGTGCGTGCATGCTTTGAATCCCTTGTTTTTCTGCCCTGAAATGTTACTAAGAGCAGACCAATCATTGATGGTTACAAAAAGCAACGCTCGTAGGTCAAATGGCTCCCCTTTGTGCTCATCCCACATACGTACACCTGGTTTGGCCCACAGCTGTAAAAGTTTTTCAACTAATGGCCTTAGATACACATCAATGTCGTTGCCAGGTTGCCTCGGGCCTTGGATGAGCACTGGCATCATAATAAACTTCCTCTTCATGCACAACCAAGGAGGAAGGTTATAGATACATAGAGTCACAGGCCAGGTGCTGTGACTGCAGCTCTGCTCACCAAAAGGATTCATGCCATCTGTATTTAGAACAAACCTTAAGTTCCTTGCGTCACGTGTGAAGTCCGGGTACTCTCGCTCGAATTTTCTCCACGGTGACCCATCAGCGGGGTGTGTCAACATCGCGTCTTTCTTATGGTCTTCCATGTGCCATCGCAACAACTTGGCATGCTCTTTATTTCCGAAGAGACGTTTAGCCCGTGGTATTATAGGATCATACCACATAACCTTGGCAGGAACCTTCTTCCTAGGGGCCTCGCCCTCAACATCGCCAGGGTCGTCTCGTCTGATCTTATACCGCAGTGCAGTGCATACCGGGAATGCATCCAAATTCTCGTACTTCCCACCGCGGTAGAGGATGCAGTCATTAATGCAGGCATGTATCTTATGCACGTCTAATCCTAGAGGACAGACAACCTTCTTTGCTTGGTATGTACTGTCGGGCAATTAATTATTTCTTGAAAGCAGATTCTTTATTTTTACCAACAACTTTGAAAATGCGCTGTCAGTCATACCGTTCTCTGCCTTTCATTGCAGCAAATCCAGTGTGGTACCTAGCTTTTTGTGGACATCTTATCAAGTTGGGTATAATAATGTTTTGTGATCCTTTAACATCTGCTCCAGCTTCTCCTTCTCCTTTTCAGTTTCACATTCTTCCTTTGCATCAGTAATGGCCCGACCAAGATCGTCATCAGCGGGCCCATCTGCTGCCTCTTTATCTTCATTATCTACCCTCGTTGCAGTATCATCGTATTCAGGATACATATTATGATAGATGTCATCATCCTCTTCTTCTTCGTTGTCTTCCATCACAACCCCTTTTTCTCCGTGCTTGGCCCAACAAATATAGCTGGGCATGTAACCGGATCGAAGCAGGTGGGCGTGAATGGTTCTGGTATTTGAGTAGTCTTTCTTGTTCTGACAGTGAACACACGGATAGCACATAAAACCATTGTGACCACGGTTTGCATTAGCCACAACGATGAAATTTTGGAGGCCCGTAATGTACTCGGAAGTGCGCCGGTCACCGTACATCCATTGTCGGTTCATCTGCATTATATAGTACTATATTAAAAATTAATAGGGAGATGACCACTTATACAGTACATCAATGACACATGAAAGGATAAAGTTGCCAACCTCGACCGAGAAGGAAAGAGCAACGAGAAAACTTAATTCGAGCTCTCGGGCATTTCACCGAACACCTCTTGTGCATAGGAAAAAACACAAACTAGCACACCTCTCACCCTATTGCTAAGCTCCAAAATGAGAGAGTGAAAAAATGAGAGAGAGGGGTGTGGGTTGCGGTCTGTTATATAGGCGCACCCCCTTTTAACACCGGTTCAAGCCACGAACCGGTGTTAAAGGGGGGGCTGCATGGGCCACTGGTGCAGGGCCTTTAACACCGGTTTGTGGCTCGAACCGGTGTTAAAGGGGTGCTCCTTTTTGCTCTCTGGACCACGCTGGTACGATCGCCCCCCTTTAACACCGGTTCGTAAGCCCATTTCAGACCTCAACCAAAGGCCTCGTTTCCACTAGTGTCGTCTGCAGCAATGGCACCCTCTGAAGATGGCGGCAGCGACTGTGATCAAGTAGGGGACAACAGTGCAGCGCCTTGCCTGTTGCAGCAATGGCTACAAGGGCTTTACAGGCCCTTCGGGGCTCGGTCGGGCCCGCCAGGCCTGGTGTGCCCCTGTTGTCCTGTCCGGTCGATGACCGTCACTCGGTGGTGGAGGTGGGATCCTCCCGTGTGGCTGATGTGTTTCCTTCCCAAACTCATTCTAGGTCACTTACCTCTGTCTTTGGCCTGCTTACTTTGTCCACGATGAGACGATGATGGTGGTGGCAACAAGATCGTGGTGGTGCACGTTGGTGGGCGGCGAAGCTGGTGGTGGTGCACCGAATCGCCCGGGGTTTTGTGTGGGTGGTGGTAGGGATAAATCCATGTCGGCTTGTCCGACTCCGTCATGGTGCCGCCCTCGGGTGGCGCCATTCCTTCTTGGAGAGTATCGCGGATATGCCCTGCCTACTGGACTCTGAGTGCCGGGTGAAACCCCTAGGTCCAATGTGATGGCTCGGTCAGTGGTGTCGTGACGGTACTCCCTTCTTGAAGGTGTTGTCTTGGCACTAGGCGCTTTGGTGTGCTAGAAGTGTGGCGGGACACTTTCGAAGTGCGCAGCGGTGGAGGGTCACCCTAGTCTCGTTGAATCACTGTTTCTTTCATTTATTTTCTGTTTGGGGCGTGTTTGAGCTGATGCCCCAGCATTCCCGGTTGCTTGATCTCTTGTATTGTCTCTCGTATCGGTGTGGTTGCTTTATTTATAATGCGGGGCGAAAGCCTATTTCGAGAAAAAATCCAATAATTTCCTTTTTTTTATGATAACAGCCCGCCACTTTATTCATTGCTTAAGTTTTGAGGGATACCAAGAGTGTCTGGACTATATGGAACCGGACATGGCGGCTCACATCACGAGAGACGGAGGATCTGGCTACTCCACGAGGCTCCATATTCAAAGTTCTTCGCTCATGTGCAAAACAGGCAACAGTGAACACTATGGACCTAGATTTTATCTCACTAATTACAGAACTGAATCTTCCCATATATTTATTATGTAGGCTATTTATCACCTTAGGCAATCCGACGCAATCTTCACCATAGATAGCTGAAGATCCAATGCGAGAGCGAGCGCCTACGGACATGTCATAGCTTCAAGAATGCCTGGATCAGAAATACCTTGGACAACAACGGCCGACGCTCCCAGGAACGTTCCATTGGATGAACGACAGACTGCCACAGCCCCACCGTCACCTCTTTTCTTGGTCGCTGCATCTACATTAATCTTTGGGTACCCTGGAGGAGGAGGTAACCATCGCTGCACCCTGCCTGCCACAGCCGGAGAACGAGTAACCTTGCTCGGGTTTGCTCCAGCCTCCAGGTCTCTGAGATAAGTTTCCACAAATAAATGTGTCGAGGGTGGACTCTGAAAAATTCCAGCAATTTCCTGGACGGGGAAGTTTTCTATTGGGGGAATACTGAACGTAAAAGTTGTGTCAACTTTGCTTTGGCGGTGACATATATGCAATAATGCAGTGACTAAAGGCCCATGGCCTGGCCCAGGCTTAGTCGCTACAGAAATCTTTTTTTCTTTAGTTCGTGGTGGCCTATTTGCGGGGTACAGCTCCAGCCCTGTTTTTATTTTTTTGAAATGTACGCCCCTACGGCATACAAAACATTTCTGATAAACGCATCATACAAATATAGGTTTTTTTATGATAATGTCCACCGATCTAGTAGTACATAGAGCCTCAGAGGATTAAAAGTTACAAATAAGATTGGGGACCATATAGCAAAAACTACAATCATATAAGAGAGACGAAGGTGCCGCAGTCCTCGTCCTTCCATCATCGCAGCCGGACAAACCTTATCGTCGTGGAGTTTGTTTTAGGAGACTAATGGGTTGTCGTTTCTGCTGAGGCCCTAAAGGACCTATGCACCAGAGAAACAACCATCTCCAATGATTAGAATAGTCAAGTAAAAGAGGTTGACTTAAAATGACACAAACAAAAATGAAAAACCATGATGATTTCAAGAGATTCGCCAGACACACCACTCCACAAGCCCTCCACAAGCGCTATGTGCACCAATGATGTGAGGATAGGGTGGATAGAACTTATTCTACCTTTGGAATGTCGTTGGCGTCTCACCATTCTAAGGAATACACATACAAAAATAAAAAATAAAAATACAGGAACCCTCCATCACTGAGATACCAGGGCCCCCTGCGCCCCAATGCCTGAAAGGTCATCATAGGCGGAGCAGACTATATGGTGTCGCCGAGTGAATAGGTAAAAACCGTAGCCTTTTGGGTATCACTTTCTTTCCTCCTCTTACTTGGTAAAAGAATTGGACGCTATGTTTGGCTTCTTGGTTCTCACTTGTATTGTACCTTTCTCTGTGACAACTTACTAAAATTAGCATGTTTCCTCTAAGAAAACTAAAAGAAAATTCACACATGCAAAATCTTTGATGAAGTTACATATATTCATGAATTTAGAGAATCAACCTTAAGGCACGGGATCTAGCAAAAGTGTCATCCGTTCACCCGGCTAGACGCCATTTGAGGCTACTTGACCCCCTAAAATTTGCTTGTATCGTGACTATTTTTTTTATCATAAATAGAGTAGATGTGTTTGGTAGAAAAAATAGAATTATTAGGTCCTGAATTTCTTCTCTCTTACAACGGGGTTCTAAAAGCATGCATCCTCATTCACCTTTTCTCAACATCTGCCTGGTTTTAACCAAAAAATTGGAATAGGAGGGAAGCCACATGGTCTCTGCAGCTATTGGTGCACACATCCACATATATTATTGTAATGTATTGTCCAAGTATATCCTGAATAATATCTAGTGAGCAAAAGGTATAATTCTACAAAAATATTAAAGTAAACACTTATGGGTCGCTAATCCTCTTGTTAGGACGCCAACCATATTGGTTGAAGATACCCACCGCAACCTTCCTGAGTCGGCTGCACACGGAATCCAATGTATCGCATGCCGCCACAGAATGAACTAAGGAACACACCTGGGCCGATCAGGTGGGTAGACATCTGGATAATATGCAGCAAGCTCAAAACATTCTTGTTGTTAGAAACAATATAATTTTGATGATTCCAAATTAACCAACATAAAGCGCAAATTCCCACTTGTATTTGTGCTTTTAGTTTCTTAGTAAGGCCGCTCAACAATTTCTCAAGCATGTTAGTAATGTTGCTAGGTGGTGAAATATTTAAGGCAAGAAACATTATACGCCATATTACTTGTTCTAACCGTCACAAGAAAAAAGTTGTATTGTTTCATCTTTATCAAGGAAACTATTTTTTTATTTTAATTTATCAATGTTTCACTAGATTATTGTAATGACCCAGGGACTTAAATTATAGGAAGGGTAGATGTGTGAATTGATATTATTGCATAGCATGTATATAGAAATTAGGATCAATTTGAAAAATTTCAATAATCTGTTTGAATTTGGTTCTAGTGAGGTTGAATGCAACCAGATGGTCACTAGGAAATGAAACCTCATTCAAATCTAAACCAAAATAACTTAAATGAGTTCAGAATGGAAGTAGTCCTATGTCAAAATTTGAATTCAAATTCAAATTTTATAAACACACACATAATCACAAGTATGGAAAATAAACATTCCATTCTAATCCAAGAATCATAGGAATTTAAATCACAATCACAAGAGTATGAAAACAAGCTGATCTTTATTCATATATAAATCGGAGTACATGATCCTAGATTACAATAGATAGAAAATGGAAAAAGAATCTAATCTAAAAACCCTACACTAAACCTATCTATCCTTGCTCCAAACCTTTGATCTTCAACCTATACACAAAAACAACACAGAGAAACACAAGTCCGTGTTAAAATGTAGGGTTTTCCCTAAGGTAAAACTATTTAATATAATAATCCTTTAAATTAGAGTTTAGGAATGAATCCTAAAGTCTGATACTAAGAAGAAAATAAGCAAATCAAAGACCAAAAATGATAGAGTTAAAAAGCTCCACAATGAACAATTGGAACCAGCCAGAATAGCCAAAGGACTATAGTGTAGATCACCAACAGTTCCTACGAACTATTCCAACATTCAGTTAAAATCATAAAGTAACCTAGTATTCATCTACCAAAATCTCAAATAGATCAAGTAGGAAATATGAACCATTAGAAAGAATAGAGACCTTAATACAAGACATTTAACCAAACTAAAACCCCGGGCCCATGATCCTATCAAGAACAGGTAGAAATCCATAAAACTAAATCATCTACAATGGAAATTGTAAACCAATAGAAACCTTAGTAACTACTAAACAAGAACAATCACCAAAGGATTCATGACGGCATTAAATTCTGCCAAGAACCCTAGAACACTAGGAATTTAAAACATGAACAACTAAAATTCTAAACCAATCAAACTTCACAGCAACAGAAAAATGTGAGCAACCATCCAAATGGAATTACAAGGACACATGGATGAAATGAATCAAACTTACTAAAAATAAAAGAGTAAACACTTGTCATTTTCCAAAGGACATAATAGGACAAAGGGCAAACCAACATGCTTGATTGGGCATATTAAAATACCACCCCCTGCTCATACAAACAAAAGGGTCATATGCCAATTTTGGCATACACACATGAGTTAAACCCAACATGGGCTTAACCACCAAAAATCCCTTGCCACCTATGAATAAGTTTGCCAACATAGGAGGTTTCACACATACACAAGCAGGTGATTCACCTAAATGCATGACATTGGTGTCAACATCATAGCCACTTAGGAACACTATAAATATAGGACCACCTGGGACCCCCTAGCTCATAACTCACCACTCGAGCTTGGACCAAAATACATACACTTAGAGTTTAGAGAGAGATCTGGGAGAGGAAGAGAAGGAAGGAGGAGAAGAAGAACACACGAATAGGAGGAGAGCCACATCAGTAGCTGCAGAACTTCAATAGGCTCACTTTCGAAACTACAAATGGTTGTTAACTTTAAACCCTAGAATAGGAAAGCATAGTCCTTATATTAGGGATCCAAAGAGAGAGTGAATATTAGGATGAAATGTACCCAGAAGTAAGAGGGTTGCACACTCCGCATCTTCATCAAGTGAAGAACACCACAGACACATCCACATTCTACCTCGCAAAAACCATGGCCACTAGATAGAAAAAGAAGATGATTAATACATAATTAATTAACCAATCGTAGAACACATAATCTCGATCTCACCCCTTATACCTAGACAAAATACTAAGCCATACCTAAGGATAAGAAGGGAGATAATGATCTAGTATCCTAATACCTGCATGAGAATCAGTAAACAACACTTAACCAACATACTTACACAAATAAACTTGAGTGAAAAGCTCAAGCAACAATAGAAAGTCAAGTAACTACTACTTAAACATTTGAGTAAAATACTTAACTGCAAGAGAAATTTAATGCTCAAGTAAATATAACAGTAGAAGGTAAGAGTAAGTGTGGCTATATTAATCCTCAAATGGAAGGATCAGTACATAAACACTAAAGTAGATATACTTTATACTACAAACAACAAACCATTGACAACATTGCACTCAACTCAGCATCAATAAACCCTAACTGATAAGAATAATAAGTGTCAACTGAAGGATCAGTAACCTATACAGTACATGACTAACAGAAATAAAATAGTTAGAATTTAGTAAAAAAATCTAATCCTAAGGCCAAGTACCCAAGTCAAAACCTATAAACCAAATTAACATCTAAAAAGCCCTAGAACACTCTAGAACCTACAAGATAAACCAAAATAACATGAACCCTAGAACCTACTAGTAGCATAGAATCAGAGAAGGAGTGAGAGGCGAAGGAAGTCACCTACCTTCAGAAAGGATGAGCCGAGCTCATGCGAACTGAGTAGAGGAAGAAGAGATAGACATGCAATGGCTGTTGGCATAGGAGAGTACCTGGATGGGCATCTCGACCCCGCATCGGCCAAAGAAGCCACAGACGATGTTGTAGACGTGTAGGAACGCCATCTCGATGAAGGGGAGTGCAGGATTTGTGCCAGAGTCCAAGTAGACAAACCACGACTGAAACCCTAGATCGGATTAGGGTTGCGAGCGACCGCTAGGGTGCGAGAGAGAAGAATCTGTTCGGCAGGAAGGTAGAGAAAAGGCAGGAGAGTAGTTTGAGTGGATGAGTGGCGGTGGAAGAGGCCGGGAATGGCCGGAGTGGCCGGGCGACGCGGCAGTGACGCACAGTCGCCATCGCTTGCTCGTGCGCGAGAGAGAGGGAGGTGAGCGACATGAGAGAGAGGGGCGCATGTGAGCAGGCCGGGTTGGGCTAGACTAGGTCCAGAAAGTGGTTTTGACCACTTGAGTCTGTCTAGTGGGCCCAAACACATAGGGGCATTATGGACATTTCACAAATACCTTTAAACACAAATAAATCCTATCTCTCTCATACGAACTCAAAAAAGGAAAATAAAAATAGTTTTTTTGTAAAAAATGCAAGGAATCCAAAACGTGATTTTTTGGGATTTTTGCAAACACTCGAAATTTTATGAATTTTGGAGCGATTATAATTAAATTTATGGACTTTAAAATTCATAAAAATTCCAATAAGACTAGGAAAAATCATAATAATAATATGTAAACCCTAATTTTCATAGAAATATGAAAATTCCAAATTAAAATACTAATAGTACATTATGCATTACTTTAAGAAATAAAATACCAAATAAAATGTAATAAAATCCTAAAAAGGGTGGAAATCACTTAAAATAAAATTAAGTCCGTTAAATTTAAGAACAACACATGAGGATTAGAGCATCATAGTTTTGCCAATGAAACGTTGTCTTTATTACTTGCCATCATATATAGGCAGATGATGAGTGTAGCTTGATGCGTTGATATGTCATGAAAGTGTAAGAGGGAAATAATGAGCACATGGTTACGCTTGAGGGGTAATGGACAGTGGCACCTGTGTCAGCGTGTGGCTACGCTAGTAGACACTAGTACGTGTTTGAAGATGTAACTACTACGCTAGTGGCAAGCTGTGGGACGAGGCGGATATTCCTTGTCACAGTCCAAAATCAATGGATAATATACACTACTAAATAATGATGGTGGGGTGGCAGCGATGATCCTTGGCGGCGTGGCCTGATTTGGCTGGGGCCTAAAAGCCGGGGCGGAAATGACACGACACTTCCATCGGCGACACAACAGTGCCATGGATCTTGGCCTTAGGGTCAAATCTTGGGCTTGCCAACCATCATAGATGAACTTCGTGTGCAGCTGCCTCCTCCTTTTCTGCCCTATCTACCGACGCATGGGCCAGCTTTGTGTGCTCCAATAATGGATAAGTTCCTAAGATTATTCTCGTGCCAAGATGAAGATCTGGCGGATGCCAGTCCCCATCGATCCAGTGGGAGTGTCGTGTTATGGAAGGCTTCGTCGGTGAACTCCAATGAGCATCTATTTCCTAGAGATTACTAGATCAGATGGAATTCTTTCGTGCGCACTTGTGTTTTATCTGATCATTTGGTTTTAGAGGGAGTGCTACGAAGCTCTGCTGTCTGTCACCATCATGAGCATGCTTTCTGATTCCATGGTGAAGTCAGCTAGCGGAGAAGGTCATGGAAGCCGAGATTCTGGGACTAGCAATGGTAATTTGACTCTTTGTTGCGAGGATGAATTGGCCTGGAGATTTCTGACTTGGAGCAGTGACATCGTAAGTGGGGGCGAAAGCACAGAAAAAGTCCAAAGTCTTACCTTTTAGGGTGAAAATCCAAGATCTAGACTTAATTTGTTGTGTCTGGCAATGGCCTTATTGAAGACGTTGTTTTTAGGAGTGAGGAGTTTGTCTAGGGTCAAAACCTAATATCTATGATCGGACGACAACGGCGCTTGTGCACTGCACCCTCTTGGAGGCGTCGCTTTTGGAGATGCTGGACTTCTGTTTCTATCTTGGTAGTATTATACTGCTCTTACAAGAAATAAATCTCTATAGCGGGAGTTTTCTTTTTTGTAATTCTTCTTTTTTTGGTTGTGTGCATCCATAATACCGCTAGAGTAATATGTTGTTGTAGAGGATAGGAGTAATTGGTATCTTTGCGATATTAATATGTGTTTTTTAAATAAAGTCCTGTTGTATATATGTCTAGACATATCTAATTGGGAACATATGAACAATGCTACCTAAAAAAGACAGCATGAGATGTGTTTAGTGATCCTTACCATTTGGACTACGAACTTAAACATTAGCACACATATTACATGCATTGATTTTATAATTTTAGAGTATAATAGGTCATTTATATTGAAATACAAACTAGGTGTTTCCTCGCCGCTTTGTTAGAGTAGTATGAATTTCAATGTAAAACTTTGACTAGTGATTTATCAACAAAATGTTAGTTATATGCACCAAAAATATAACATTGGATTCACAAATTATATACTTTTGATTACATATAACTAACATTTATTGGCTAATTTACTAGTTAAAGTTTTACTTCAAAATTCGTAATATGACTAAGCACAGTAGTAGTAATATATGTATGTCGCTATGTGATAGTGTCATGTATTGGTATGTGTGATATTATAGTTACATAGTATATTATCACTTTCCTTTTTTTCTTTATTTATTACCAGCCATATGACCAGTATGCTTAGGGCAAGAACAATAGTAGATACAACTGTCGGCTGTATAAAACTACAATGTCACCAATTGCCAGTTTTATAATTACTCATACGATAGAGTTTGCTATAAAATTGATTGTTAGGCTAGTACCTTTTCTCTCATCTTCTCTCTTTCTCTTTCGTTGCATTGCTTTTTCTAGGAGCATTCGTAGAGGTTGGCTCTTGCATGCGATCCTACCATTTCCATTTTTTCCTTGTTTGTCTCCTCCATATAGGCAAAAATGCCTTGTAAGTAGTGGCGGATGTAGGATCAAACATCAGGGGGTGCCAGGCATGGTGTTCATAGTTAAAGGATCATGTACACACGTATTTTTTAACACATGCAATGCACATAACATTAGACTAATTGCTACTAGATTGAAAAATCTGCATTTCTAGGGGGTGCCACCCATGGCACCCCCACTAGATACGCCCCTTCTTGTCAGCACCTTATAGCGTACTATTGTACCACCTGTTAGTTGGCATTGCATGAACATGCATATCGCTAACTTAGTTAACCTCACTTTCACTATAACTAGTGTAATAAACCAGTATGAAGGAAGTAGCTACAATCCAAGTTATATTATAAAGACCATTTATTATAATAATAAGTCTCAATCGACTGATAATTATAGTCAGGTGATGCCATGCAATCTCAATTGCAAGACTATTTACAACTAAAATAACTCATGTGAAATCATAGTTGTGCTTGAAAATTTCGAATACAACCCTACTTGATTCGGGGACTAGCAATGGGGATTCGACTTTGCTGCAAGGATGAATTGGCTTGGAGATTTATGACTTGGAGTAGTGATACATCGTAAACGTATCTATAATTTTTTATGTTCCATGCTTGTTTAGTATCAACTTTGCTATGCTTTGTCTATACTTTGAGGTATTTTTATACATTTTTTGGGACTAACCTATTAACAAGATGTCGCAGTGCCAGTTGCTTGTTTTCTGTTGTTTTTGGTTCCAGAAAAGCTAGTAAGGAAATTTTCTCGGAATATAACGGTACAAAAGAACCGAAGACAATATTTCACTGAGGAGAACACAGAGACCGAAGGGCGACCGGAGGGGAGCCACAGGGTGGCCACCCACTCCCACGCGCAGGCCCACCCTAGGTCGCGCCTGGGCAGGGTGTGGGCCCCTTGGCTGCCCTCCTGCCTCGCCTCTTCGCCTATAAAAGCCTCCCGATGCCAAAACCCTAAACACCCGATCAGATCTCCATGAAACAGTCCGTAGCCGCCACCACCATCGTCCCTAGATCGGGGGGATCTGAAGCTCTTCCTGGCACCCTGTCGGAGGGGCGAGATCATCCCGGAGGCCTTATTCATCACCATGCCAGCCTCTGGTATGATGCATGAGTAGTTCACTCTTGGACTATGGGTCCATACAATAGCTAGATGGTTGTTTCTCCTCCTTTTTGCTATGATGTTTAGATCTTGTGAGCTCCGTTCATGATCAAGATCATCTATTTGTAATCATACATGTTTTATTTGCGGGGATCCGATGGATATTGAGATTACTATGTCATATTGATTATTGATTCTATCATGTCTTATTGATTATTGATTCTATCATGTCTGTGTTGTTTGAGATCTTGCATGCTCTCCGTTTCTAGTAGCTATCTTGGCCAAGTAGATTCTAGTGTCAAGATGGAGTATTTATGCTCAATAGTGGGTTCATGCCTCTATTGAATCTCGGGAAGTGACAGAAATCTCTAAGGTTGTAGATGTGATGTTTCCACTAGGGAGAAAACAACAATATTTTGTTCATGGAACAATTATATTGTTTACTTTACACACATTTCTTAATGTAGTTATCCGTTGCTTGCAACTTAATACTGGAGGGGGTTCAGATGATAACCTGAAGGTAGATTACTAGTCATAGATGCAGTTGGATGACGGACCCTATGTATATTGTTGTAATGCTCAATCAAATCTCATAGGATCTTGAATGTCTAGTATTTGCATTGTTATGCCTTTCTTAGTTCCTGTCAATTGCCCCGCTGCAATTTGTTCACCCAACATGTTATGTTATCTTTCTTAAGGAGAACACCTCTAGTGAACTTTGGACCCCGGTCCAATCTTTACCATTGATACATCATCTATTGTTACTGTTTACTCTCTACAAGCAACCATTACATTCCACACTATACGTTTATCCTTTATTTTCAGCAAACCAGTAAGACTGACAACCTCACTGTAAGTTGGGGCAAAGTCTTGAGTTTGTGCTGTGCAGGATTCCAAGTTGCTGGCAACACCTTGGAAGTTGTTTCCTTCCTCCTACTGGTTCGATAACCTTGGTTTCATAACTGATGGCGCTTAGTTGATGTAGGAGCGCTTCGTTGGGAACCCCAAGAGCAAGGTGTGAAGCAGCACAGCAGCAAGTTTTATCTCAGTAATAAACCGAGGTTATCGAACCAGTAGGAGGAAGGAAACGTCACACAGGTGTTGCAAGCAACGCGGTGACCTACACAACACAAACTCAAGACTTTGCCCCAACGAATCAGTGAGGTTGTCAAGCTCACCGATTTGCTGTAACAAAGGATTAAACGTATGGTGTGGAAGGTAATGATTTGCAGCAAGTAAACAAGTAACAGCGGAAGATGTATCAATGGTAAAGATTGGACCGGGGTCCATAGTTCACTAGAGGTGCTCTCTTTAGATAAACAACATGGCATGAAAGGTAAACAAATTACAGCAGGGAAATTGACAGGAACTGAGCAAGGCATAACAATGCAATACCAGACAAAAAGATCCTATGAGATTCGATTGGGCAATACAACAACATACATAGACCGCCATCCAAATGCATCTATGACTAGAAGTCCACCTTAAGGAACCCCCTCCAGTATTAAGTTGCAAGCAACAGACAACTGCTTTAAGCAAAGTGTGTAAGGTAAACAATCCACTTGTTCCATGAATAAAAGACCGTTGTTTTCTCCCTAGTGGCAACAACACATCTACAACCGAAGAGATTTCTGTCACTTCCCTTGGAAACTAGAGGCATTCACCCACTATCGAGCATAAATACCCCCTCTTGGAGTCACTAGCAACTACTAGGACAAGATAGCTACTAACAACGGAGAGCATGCAAGATCACAAACAACACAGACATGATAGAATCATAAAGACAAAATTATTAATCAATCTGACATAGTAATCTCAATATCCATCGGATCCCCGCAAACACAACATGCATGATTACAAATAGATTAGATCTTGATCATGAATGGAGCTCACAAGATCTATACATGAAAGCACAAGGAGGAGATACAACCATCTAGCTACTACATGGACCCATAGTCCAAGGTGGAACTATTCACGCTTCATACCGGAGAGAAGTGATGTCTTGCACAATGTGGAGCCTGTTGGGAACCCCAAGAGCAGGGTGTGCAACAGCACAACAGCAAGTCTTCCCTCAGTAATAAACCGAGGTTATCGAACCAGTATGAGGAAGGAAACGCACACAGGTGTTGCAAGCAACACGGAGACCTGCACAGCACAAACTCAAGACTTTTCCCCAACTAACAGTGAGGTTGTCAATCTCACTGGTTGCTGTAACAAAGGATTAAACGCATGGTGTGGAAGATAATGGTTTGCAGCAAGTAAACAAGTAACAGTGGAAGATGTATCAATGGTAAAGATTGGACCGGGGTCCATAGTTCACTAGAGGTGCTCTCCTTAGATAAACAACATGGCATGAAGGGTAAACAAATTACAGCAGGGCAATTGACAGGAACTGAGCAAGGCATTACAATGCAATTACTAGTCAGAAAGATCCTATGAGATTCGATTGGGCAATACAACAAGATACATAGACCGCCATCCAACTGCATCGATGACTAGAAGTCCACCTTCAGGTTATCATTCGAACCCCCTCTAGTATTAAGTTGCAAGCAACAGATAACTACTTTAAGCAAAGTGTGTAAGGTAAACAGTCCACATGTTCCATGAACAAGAGACCGTTGTTTTCTCCCTAGTGGCAACAACACATCTACAACCGAAGAGATTTCTGTCACTTCCCTTGGAAACTAGAGGCACGAATCCACTATCGAGCATAAATACCCCCTCTTGGAGTCACTAGCAACTACTTGGCCAAGATAGATACTAACAACGGAGAGCATGCAAGATCACAAACAACATAGATATGATGGAATCATAAAGACAAAAACATTAATCAAACCAACATAATAATCTCAATATCCATCGGATCCCCACAAACACAACATGCATGATTACAAATATATTAGATCTTGATCATGAACGGAGCTCACAAGATCTATACATAAAAGCACAAATGAGGAGATACAACCATCTAGATACTATATGGACCCATAGTCCAAGGTGGAACTACTCACGCATCATACCGGAGAGAAGGTCTCTGGGATGATCTCCCCTCCGGCAGGGTGCCGGGAAGAACTTTAGATCCCCCCCCCGATCTAGGGACGATGGTGGCGGCGGCTACAGACGGTTTCGTGGAGATTTGATTGGGTGCTTATGGTTTCTGCATCAGGGGCTTCTTATAGGCGAAGGGGGAGGCCGAGGCGGTGGCTAGAGGGGGCAAACCCTACCCAGGCGCGGGGTAGGGCCCACACACACCTAGGGGGTTTAGCCGCCATGGCACGCCTCCTCGTCTCCCCTCTGGACTTCTTGTTCCCCACAAAAAGTAATTGACTTTGATGTCTGTCCCGTCCAATTCCGAGAATATTTCTTTACTAACTTTTCTAAAACCAAAAAGAGCATAAAATAGGCATCTGGCACTGTTGCAACTTGTTAGTAGGTTAGTACCAGAAAACATGTAAAAAGCACCTCAAAGTGTGGACAAGTAAAGCAAAGTAGATACTAAACAGGCATGGAGCATCAAAAATTATAGATACGTTTCCAACGTATCAAGAAGTCCTCCGGGATAATTTCCCCTCTGGCAGGGTGCCGGGAAGAACTTCAGATCCCCCCGATCTAGGGACGACAGTGATGGTGGCTACATAAGGTTTCTTGGAGTTTTGATCGGGTACTTAGGGTTTCTGTATCGGGGGCTTCTTATAGAGGCGACCAGGGGGGCCACACCCTGCCCAAGCGTGGGCCCACCCCTGACCGTGCCTAGGGGCTTTGGCCGCCCTGGTTTGCGTCTCCGTATCGTCTTCTGGATTCGTGTCCCTCACGGTAAAATATTGACCTTGGCTTTTGTCCCATCCAATTCCAAGAATATTGATTTTTTGCCTTTCTGGAACCAAAAATAGAAGAAAATAGGCAACTGGCACTGTGGCAACTTGTTAATAGGTTAGTTCCGGAAAAGATATAAAAACATCTCAAAGTGTAGACAAAGCAAAGCAAAGTAGATACTAAACAAGCATGGAGCATCAAAAATTATAGATACTTTCTGACGTATTAAGCATCCCCAAGCTTAACTCCTGCTCATCCTCGAGTAGGTAAGTGATAAAAAGGAATAATTTTTGAGGTTACATGCACCATCAAAACCAAGATCAAACCATTTGCAAGCATTGAAAGTTGGGATCAAAGAACTCTAAACATGTGCATGAAAGATGGAGTTCTAACAATAGGACATAGTAACTATGCATGCAACATGAAAGGCTACACACAAAGATCATGAATAACATGCATTGAAAAACGTTTGTTTGTTTCACATACAGAAAACATAGCATAGTGGCAATCAGCTTTTCCCTCATAGAGTAGCAAATAGATGCATAGGACACCTTCAAAGTTCACAAGGGTGACTAGAAACAAGTATCTCAAGAACAGGTAATATCACAATATGCATCAATCAATAAGCTTTGGGACACTGCACATAGAATGACAACTAAGCTCTCTTAATGGTGCCTAAAGGTAGAAGGTGGAGACTCAAATAATGGTGGAAGAAAGGCCCTTCACAAAGGGAAGAAGGGATTTCAAGTTTCAAAAAGAGCTTCCAAAAATTATGGTACTTGTTAGCTTTCAGCCCTCATTGCCCCTATCATAAGCACCTTGAAGTGGTTAAGGTTAAAGTGAACAAAGATGTAGTATATGCTTGACAAAGTATAAGTTTGCAATCTCAAGTCCCTTGAATATGAGGGCCACACCTCATGGAACTCAACTTCAGTCACATGTAAGTTCTTGTCATTGTAAGTACATGCATATCATAGAGAACCGCCAACGGGTACCCCTTGCACATGGTACAGGAGCTATCCCATAACCAAAATGACAAGGCAAGCAGACAATGAGCATCTCAGCGATCTTTTTATTTACTATATGCATAAAGTTTTATTGAGGATGCTTCATAGATAGCTCACTATGGTGATGCTGCAAGTTTCCACCATGATTAGGCATGTCTTAGGCTAGCGGCCTAGGCGTTTCTCTAACACAAAATAAATACTCCATGGACTTACAAGTTCCCTCTTTATTTCACACCGGTGACATCCATAGACAAAAGAGGATGATATCAACTGAGTACAAAGTACAAGTGCAATGTTGAAAACGTTCCCCGTGACAGCACGATTCTGCTAATTCCAATGTATAAGTTCAAGCATATACAACATAGATGACACAATTGTTCAAGTTTATTAGGAGCAAAGAATATAAAGTGTGCCATCAAGTTTGTGAGGTCTTTAATCACTCAGTTTTCACATAAAAAATACTATTTAATTGGAAGATAGCTGAAAACAAGAATATACTTGGAATGGTGTAACACACCATGCATAGGAGTTTATAGTGGACACTTTGGAATAACTTGATTTCTTGGGAGTTGGAAGCACAAGTAGAGCTTACTCATACAAGTGGAGGCTAGCAAAAGACTGGGAGCAACCAACTAAGAGATCAATAATGGCCATAATCATGCAGAGCAACAAAGCATTACTAATCAAAGCATGGAGTGGTACTACAAGTCAAGGACTAAATGATCATAGAGGCTATGGTGACTTGTGATAGTCATAACATGGTGTGAACATGTGCCAAGTCAACCCAAACAAAGCATCATAGGAGAATACCACAATACTATGCTTTTGCATGCTAAAACAACGCATAATTTCTTCAAGGCATACTAAGCAATCATGATTGTTTGGAACAAGACATGCTACAACAATAATCACTAAGCATAAGGTGAAATCAACACCTACCATGTCATGCTAAAGTCTAAGTCACGGTCAATGCAAGCTCCTCTTGCACTTTCAAGCAAGAATTTCATACTCCTTTCCAACACCAAGCAACTTATTTGCAAAACAACACAACAAGAACAGGGGTCCAAACTACTTTATTCAAGCAAACTAAACAACCTAAGAAAAGAAAATGAAAACTAAGACGCTCCAAGAACAACACAACTGTGCATGAAACAATAAAAACGAAGTGTCTAGACAGACCTAAGCTTTTTATTGATGAAGAAGGGGATGCCTTGGGCATCCCCAAGCTTTGTACCTCTCGGATATTTCTTGGGGTGACACCGGGGTACCATACCTAAGATTTTGTCCATTCTTCATCTCATTATATAATTCTCTCTCTACACCTGAAATTTTTCCTTCATACAAAACTTCACACAATCTTCATTAGCAACATTAGTGTATTCAAAAAATATTAGACCCTTAGGCAAAGATTTGGAACAGCAAGACTTTTCACTAAAAACAGAAGCTACTGTAGTAAATCCTTCAAAAAGTTCAATTCCCCAAAAGAGAACTCAAAAAGGAATCAATAAGAAGCAAATGCAAATAATGGCAGAAATCTGTCAAAACAGATCAGTAGGTAGAAACCGATTTTTTCGAACACCTTCTGTTGCTTAAATAAAAAATATTGAACTAACGAAAGTTATCTAACATACTGGGGGATTTATTCGTAAAGTTTGAGCTTAATCCGAGTTACAGAAACTCCTCATGAATGTTTTTGGTGGAGGACAGAAATCTGTTTCGGGACAGCAATTCCCTGAATCTTACTTCCCTCTCATTAGAGGTCATTCTTGGCACAAAAAGCAAACAAAAAGGATAAGGAGAGGTCATTACTAAATTAATAACTTCCAAGACTCAAGGAAACTCTTGGGTTATCTCCCAACAAGTAATATTATTTAACGCCTTTAAATTAGGCACAAGAAGCAAGAAGAATCAAGTATTTTCAAATGAAGAAGCATTACCTGTCTTGTTCTTTCCTTTCTTACCTTTCTTCTTCTCTTTAGGGAAGATATGATTTCTTAACGGAGGATAAAAGTGCATAATGCCCTTTCCCACATCTATTATTGCTCCAAGGTGTTTCAGTAGGGATCTTCCAAGTGTAATCTGTCCTTTGCCTACACATTGAATAACAAGATAATCAGTAGACACCATTTTCTCTAAGATTTTTGTAAACACACCTTCAGCTATTCCAATGGGTAATAAGGTGGCATTATTAGTAAGATAGATTTCGTATCCTCTTTCAGAAAGCCCCCAAAGACTCAAAGAATCATAAATATCTTTAGGTATGAGACAAAATTCAGACATGATATCACAACGAGCATCAAAAAGTGTAGTATTTATAGAGACTTTGATTGTGGGAAACCACTTTGAAGGATCAGAATTTATGGGAACATAATCATGGTAAGCCCTAAGTGTGTGATATCAACTATTCATAGCAGCAATACTGGTCTCAAGAGTGTTCAACCTAGCAAAAATATTTGTGAAAGATGAATCAAACTTGCAAGGTGTATTATAAATTGCAATCAACTTCTTTATGGCATCAAAAGCTTCATCCTCAGTACATTGAAAAATATCTTTCTCAGCCATAGCATCCAAAGCATATCTATAACGAATAGCAATACCGTGGTAGAAACTATTGATAACCATGCTAAGACTCATCTTAGGCTCATTTTATCTTTGTAATGCAGTGATTCTAGACCAAGCTTCTTTAAAACTCTCTTCACTTTTTTGCTTAAAAGTAAAGATCTCTTCCAAAGGTGTAATAGAGATTGGCCCCAAACCAGACATGGTAGCAACTAGGGTAGGAACTAATTTTTTTGTGTTTTTGAATAAAGAAAGCAAACCAAATTAGACTAATTTTTTGGAGTTTTTTGAAAAGAGGCAAACAAAACCAAGCAAAAGAAACTAAGCAAACTAAAATCAAAAGTAAAGAGAAAGGAAGTGGAGGACTCCCCTAGTGAAGACGTCCTTAGCCTCCCCAACAACAGCGCCAGAAAAGTTGTTGATGGCTCTTAGTTGATGTAGGAGCGCTTCGTTGGGAACCCCAAGAGAAAGGTGTAAAGCACCACAGCAGCAAGTTTTCCCTCAGTAAGAAACCGAGGTTATCGAACCAGTAGGAGGAAGGAAACGTCACACGGGTGTTGCAAGAAACGCGGAGACCTGCACAACACAAACTCAAGACTTTGCCCCAACGAATCAGTGAGGTTGTCAAGCTCACCGGTTTGCTGTAATAAAGGATTAAATGTATGGTGTATAAGGTAATTGTTTGTAGCAAGTAAAAAAGTAACAGTGAAAGATGTATCAATGGTAAAGATTGGACCGGGGTCCATAGTTCACTAGAGGTGCTCTCCTTAGATAAACAACATGGCATGAAGGGTAAACAAGTTACAGCAGGGAAATTGACAGGAACTGCGCGAGGCATAACAATGCAATACCAGACAAAAAGATCCTATGAGATTCGTTTGGGCAATACAACAATATACATAGACCGCCATCCAACTGCATCTATGACTAGAAGTCCACCTTCAGGTTATCATCCGAACCCCTCCAGTATTAAGTTGCAAGCAACAGACAACTGCTTTAAGAAAAGTGTGTAAGGTAAACAATCCACTTGTTCCATGAACAAAGGACCGTTGTTTTCTCCCTAGTGTCAACAACACATCTACAACCAAAGATATTTCTGTCACTTCCCTTGGAAACTAGAGGCATGAACCCACTATCGAGCATAAATACCCCCTCTTGGAGTCACTAGCAACTACTCGGCCAAGATAGCCACTAACAACGGAGAGCATGCAAGATCACAAACAACACAGACATGATAGAATCATAAAGATAAAACTATTAATCAATCTGACATAGTAATCTCAATATCCATCGGATCCCTGCAAACACAACATGCATGATTACAAATAGATTAGATCTTGATCATGAATGGAGGTCACAAGATCTATACGTGAAAGCACAAGGAGGAGATACAACCATCTATATACTACATGGACCCATAGTCCAAGGTGGAACTACTCATGTTTCATGCCGGAGAGAAGGCCTCCGGGATGATTCCCCTCCGGCAGGGTGCCGGGAAGAACTTTAGATCCCCTGATCTAGGGATGACGGTGATGGCGGATACATAAGGTTTCGTGGAGTTTTGATCGAGTATTTAGGGTTTCTGTATGGGGGGCTTCTTATAGGCGAAGAGGCGAGGCCGGGAGGCGACCAGGAGGGCCACACCCTGCCGAGGCGCGGGTCCACCCCTGGCCGCGCCTAGGGTGGGTTTGGCTGCCCTGGTTCGCGTCTCCGTCTCGTCTTCTGGATTCGTGTCCCTCACGGTAAAATATTGACTTTGGCTTTTGTCCCGTCCAATTCCGAGAATATTGATTTTCTGCCTTTCTGGAACCAAAAACAGAAGAAAACATGCAACTATCACTATGGCAACTTGTTAATAGGTCAGTTCCAGAAAAGATATAAAAATACCTCAAAGTGTAGACAAATCAAAGCAAAGTAGATACTAAACAAGCATGGAGCATCAAAAATTATAGATACGTTTCCGACGTATCAATAACTGAGGGAAAACTTACTGCTATGCTCATCACACCTTCCTCTTGGGGTTTCCCAATGAAGCTCTACAGTGATCTGAGCTCATCAAGTAGTGGCGGGCGACAACATAGTAAAAGTCCAATGTCTTACTTTCATGGTGAAAATCCAAGGTCTGGTATTTATTTGTTTTGCATGTCAATGACCTTATTGAAGACAATATTTTTGGACGAAAGGACTTTCTCCAGAGTAAAAAACTAAGATCAATAATCGGGCGACGACGACATTTGTGCACCGTTCCCTCTTGTAGGTGTCGCTTTTGGAGAAGCTAGACTTGTGGTGCTATCTTGGTCATGTTAGTACTACTATTACAAGAAATAAATATCTGTAGTGAGACCTTTCCTTTTTTATTTTTTTGGGCTGTATGGATCCGTAATACCACTAGAGCAACACGTTGTTGTAGAGGTTGGGCGTAATATTAATATATATTATTTGTGAAAAAATATCATAATATATTATACTATAACTTAAGCTTGGTTACATGCACATGCATGAGCAATGAGGACACTTGCACATCCCATGTATATGGAGTGCGGGTCCGTACGAGCTCCATGGAGGACCTTACTTTTTTAAAAAATTCAAATTTAAAGATTTAAAAAGGTTTATTAAAAATATCAGGATATAGAAAATGATTGATAATACAATCATACAAAATCTTATGTGGAAATACTTTGTATTCTGGTATAAAAAAAATAAAAAAAATCAAATCTAGGAGTAAAGAGTGCCATTTTGAATGGGTCTATCTTTTTCCAAAATTTGTCATATTTGTATATTTTGTTGCGTCCAAAATATAAGTTATTTTTTATTAAACTTTTGCAGAAGTGTATTTCATATTGATCGCTACAGGTAGGTATTTTTTCGAAAATATTTGATGAATTTTAAAAATTCAAATAGGGTTGTAAGGGATAGGGTTTCCGGCTACTGCCTACGATTCTCCGACTGCTACCACATTAAGCCTTCTTAGCGTAACTCCTTTAGGCTGCCTCCCCGGGCCTCATATCGACCACCGTGCAGCCATGCGCAAGGAGGGGTGCATGGAAGCATTGCTCCAGGCAGAGGTGTCGCGCAGGAGAACAAGTCGGCGTTGATGAGACGTTGCAAGAGGCACTGGTCAGGCGGGGGGCTTGGAGTCACATCTCGAGGCAATGCCATTGGCAAGCAGTTGAGCCCTCAGAGGAGGCGTGGCGACGTCGGCTGTGGGGCATCACTACATGGAAGAGGGAGGTGCCTAGACAGGTCGACTTCGTCTAAGTCTTCCATCCCGTCTTTGCCTAGAGAAGAGGGAAGGCTCTTCCTTCTTTGGCCAGCCACCCCTCTCATCTGCTCCTCTCCTCCACTCTCAACTCTCTCTTCTCCTTCAACTTGTGTGAAACAGGCAGACGTCCTGAGTAGGCGTTGTTGTTTATATGGTGAGTACAAAATCCTCTCCTAGGCCGAGGTGACATTTCCTTCTTCCTAACTCTCTCTTTTCTTCTCCTTCTTCTTCTTCTTCTTCTTCTTCTCAATTTATAAAATTATTATAAATGGGCATGATCGTTTTTGAATTTTGTATAATCGATCCTTCATGTGTTAATTTATTGGTTAGAAAAATCACGTTGTTTAGAGAAAGGAAATAAATACTGGGCTGCAGCCCCCTTTCTAAATTGCAATTTTTATTTACTACTCCCTCCCTTTCAAAATACAAGATGTTTTATATTTGTGAAGAAAATGTATCTAGACTGTTTAGTATGTAGATTCACTCTAAACCTAAATGAATCTACATACTAAAAAAAGTTTAGATACATTTTCATCACAAAGCTAAAACATCTTATATTCTGAAACGAAGGGAGTAGGTATTAGTCAGCAGCCAAGCCCAGCCGAAGAGCAAATCAGCCCGTTTTCCCCATCTTCCCCAATTAGACCACACAACCAAACTATGTCGTCCCGCGTGTACTCCTCCTGCCCTCCATGGCGGCATCAGCAGAAGATCGCTAGGTCCTCCTCCAATCCTCCATCTTGATCAATCGATTGGCCTCCATCCTCACACCCCTGATCCTCCTCAACCCCTTTCTTCTCCCCTCGATGGCTCGACCCTCCTCTCCAATCCCCTTCTCTGCGTCACAATTCCGCACTATTTGCCCGCTGCTGCTCCATCTGGCATGGCGGTGCCCCACTCCGGCACTCCCATAGGTGATCTACCACGGTATTATCCACTGGCCAGCGCAGGCGGCCAGCACCCAGACGCCCAGGTTAACGTAATACAGTCTAGTGTCCTACTGTATTTCTGAATCCACGTCCTTTATTTATTTTAGTACTCTTCTGTTACTGATTTGGAATAGAAGGGGAAATTGTTTCAAAATCCATACAAAGATATAATTGCTGATTTCCAAGCTAAGAAGAACCGAATAAAGGGTTTTGGTTCTCTAGCTAGTTATTAGTCATATTTACTGGCCTTCTGGTCATTATATGCGTTCTTTTTTTGAAAATGGGCGCATTTATTAACATAAAATGTTTAATATTTACACCCGGCCTCTGCATAATCAAGATGCACACAGCCACACAAACGACAGAACTAGGGAATAAAAAGTAGACAAGCATTATAAAAAGGCACTATCGAAATAATTGTCTTCAACCTAAGGTAGATCAATCCTCAAATCACGTGGCCATCCATGTCGGGAGAAAATATCCCTCACCGTGTCCTCCAATCGCGTACATCCCTCCATAAATAAGTCGCAAAACTCCTTGCGTTGGAGAATAGTCCATGATCAGAGAATAGTCGTGGCTCGATAAATAACCTCCAGTGGAGAAGACACAATGTTATTAAAAATCTTGTCATTTCTACAAAGCCATAGCAACCATATAATGGCAAGCGCTCCCAAACTAAACAAAATTCTGTACTTATCAACAATTTCATGCAACCAATTACCAAAACCATTAGTTATAGAACATGGATGAGATAAAACAGAAGCTATTTAGATGGATGACCATATAGAGCGAGCAAATTTGCAATGGAAGAATAAATGTCGAATCATCTCATCATGATGATAAAAAACGCATTGTGTACTTCCATGCCAATTCCTCTTTGCAAGATTATATTTTGTTAGAATTTACCCTTTTACGTAGATACCATGCAAATATCTTCATCTTAAGAGGCATTTTCATTTTCCAAATTTTACTATTATCATCGACCGGGATATCAGGTTGGACCAAAGCTCTATATAGTGAGCCAATAGAAAATTTACCACTTTCTAGTAATTTCCATTTGAACACGTTAACACTGTCCGACAATTGTATCGTGGATAATTGTAATAGTATATTGTTCCAAGATACCAGTCGAGTCCCCATGAGACTTCTTCTGAAAGACACATTAGGAGGATTATCTTTCATCACTATGGAAATTGTATCCCCTTTGTGTCTAACAATCAAATATAGAGCTAGATATTGTTCGCGAAGAGTAGTTTGGCCAAGCCACTTATCTTCCCAAAACCTAATCTGTGATCCATCCTTAATCCCGAAAGAACCAAAACGAAAGAAATGTTTTTTGGTGGCCATAAGACCCGCCCTAAAGTGTGAATCACCGTGTTTCCAAACCACTTGAGACACGGCTTTGGACCCCACATATTTCCTCCATAACATGGTTTGCCAAACACCATCTTCTATAAGTAGTTTAAAAAGTCATTTGCCCATAAGCGCGGTGTTTTTGACATGCAAATTGTGTATGCCTAGTCCACCATACTCCTTCAGGCGGCAAACCACATTCCATCTCGCCAATCGATACTTCTTTTTTATCACTATCCCCTTGCCAAAAGAATCTTGAACGGAAATAATCCACTTTGTTCAAGTCACTTTTTGGTAATTGGAAAATCGAGATCATATACAGTACCATGTTAGTAAGTACTGAATTTATGAGTACTAGTCTTTCACCAAAGAGATAACAATTTGCCTTTCCAACTATTAAGACTTTTTTGTAGCCTTTCCTCAACAAGTTTCCATTCAGCAATTGTTAGACGCCGATAATGAATCGGTATTCCCAAATAGTTGATTGGAAATTTCCCCTGACCATAGCCAAAAAGTTCAGCATATAGGTGGGCCTCGTTTTGGGCCTCACCAAAACAATACAAATCACTCTTATGCAAGTTAATTTTAAGCCCAGATAGCTGCTCGAATGTTGATAAAATTAATTTCAGATTCTTAGCCTTCTCCAGATCATGTTTCATAAAAAGGATTGTGTCATCAGCGTATTGAAGAATAGAGAGTCCACCATCAATAAGATGTGGAACTAATCCTTCAATTTGACCATCAACCTTTGCTCTCTCAATAAGGATAGCCAACATATCAGCCACTATATTAAATAGTAAAGGCGATAATGGATCCCCTTGTCTCCGTCCTTTCTTGGTCTGGAAGTATTTGTCAGTATATTCATATACTTTAATGGAAACACTACCCCCAGACACAAACAACTAAATAAGAGCACGCCACCCCTTAGAAAAACCTTTCATGCAGAGTGTTTGCTGGAGGAAAGACCAATTAACTTTGGCATATGCCTTCTCAAAGTCAATCTTGAACAGTACACCATTTAATTTTTTTGAGTGTAGTTTATGGATTGTTTCATGAAGAATTACAACACCATTTTGAATATTTCTTACTTGCATGAACGCACTTTGTGATGGACTAACAACATGGTCAGCAACTGATTTTAGTCTAATCGTGGCAACTTTAGTAAAAATCTTAAAGATAATGTTAAGCAAGCAGATTGGGTGATACTGTTGTATATGTTCTGCATTGTTAACTTTATGCAGTAAAATTATATTGCCAAAGTTTAGTCTAAAGAGATCCAACTGACCGACTTGTAAAAACCCAAACAAATTCATTAGGTCCTCCTTGATAACATCCCAATTTTTTCGATAAAATTCCGCTGGGAAGCCATCAGGCCCTGGTGCTTTGTTATGTTCCATTTGAAAAACCGCTTTCTTGACCTATTCCTCGGTATGAGGCAGTTAGAAATCTGTTTTCTTTATCAGAAACCTAGGGGATATCAACCGTTTGGGACTCGTCCAAAGAGAATGAATTTTCTGCCGGGGCCCAAAACAAGGATTTATAATAGGCTGTAATATATGACTTCAGTTGCTCCTGTCCCTCAATCATACCTTCATCCTGGATCAGAGAGTGAATAAGTTTCTTGTTATGGTTGCCATTGGCAACATCATGGAAGTACCTTGTATTCACATCTCCTTCCAGAATGAATTTTGCTTTAGAGCGTTGGTACCATTTGAGTTCCTCCTCGCGCAGGAGTCGGGCTATCTCTGCATTCGATTGGCTTTTAAGCTCAGTTTCTTGTGCAGTTAACGGATTGACCTCCGCGGAAGCCTCTAAGTCATCAATTATAGATGTTAGGCATATTTTTTTGTTTTTAGGATCCCTGCTGTGTGCTTGGCCCAACCATGAAGGAACTTGCATAAAGCACGCATTTTGTTATTCCATCGTAGGATAGGCGTTTGTCCATGTAAGATCCCACCTTTATAAAGGTAAAGATCCCTGTGATTGCAATGCTAGTCCCTGGATCAAATGCTAGCATCCACAGTTTAAGATGAAGTACACAGAAACAAAGGTCATTATTACATCGTCATTCTAGAGATAACATAGTCTTTTACAACTCCATAGCCATAGGAAAGTACAAGAGTTTAACTTAAAAACATAAATAAAAGTCTTCATCTTCATGTGCCACATGCAAGCATGTTGAGTGTAGACTCATAACCCCTAATCATCATCAGAGTAACCTGCAACATCACAAGTTATAGCCACAGTGGGTCAATACATTGGAATAGTATTGGCAAGTGATACCTTAGTAGAATATTAGCATCTAGTTACTACATGAATTTTGCTAAGTGTAGCTTAGGCTTGCTTTGCTCAAAATAGGTTTTACCTATCAGTTGAAAACACTAAGTTTTTGTTTGGAAAAAACTCCCAAGGAAACACCAATAGAAATTGGTGAACCTTCACCCTTGTTCAACCACAAGTTTTAACTTAGAAAATTGGGATGAGGAGATTCTTGATAGCTTCCATGTCTTGATGCTCAAATTCTCCATTACCGGGGACACGGCTAAGTACTTAGTTTCTTCCATCTGCAGAGGTGGTGCACTTTCCCCACAAGACTTGATTTTTACCAAGACAAGACCTTTCAGAAGCCTTCCCTTTGACCAAATAGACGCGTTCCAACCTATCACCCACTACCACTAACTGTCCAAATGGCTAAGTTATTGCAACCTATATGATCCAGGCAGAGCCCATATTGCCATGTGGCTGCACTAGAAGCTTCTTAACATATGGCATCTCAAATCCCTTTGTTCCTGGGTGGCATTCCACAAGTGAGATACACAAGGTAAACCATCGAAATGGGCCTTGTGTAACCACTCAACACAAACCAATCCACCATTCCACCCAGGTGTTTCATTCACTTAATTGTTTTATTAAGCAAAAACATAAGTCAAAGACTTAGCAATAATTTTTCCATAGCATGTATATATTCCACCCTTTGTTGCTACTAGCTAGGCTAAGCATGGCAATAGCAAGTATCTTAACTTAGAGGAAATTCTAACAATTCTACAACTACTAGGATTTCCCAAGCATAGCATTTAGATACTTAACAAAAATATACATGCAAGCCCTACACAAAAATATTTCTAATGCATAATCAAAATATTGGGACAAAAATATGAAGCACCACTTGCCTTGGTAGTTAGGGGGAGTAACAACAATCCTCACAGTCACAATCACCACTAGCACCAAAATCTACACATAAAATGATAGCACCAATTTCACACATCAAAATAAACAAGCAAAAATATATGAATGCATGCAAATGACATGTCATGATTTTTCCAATTCAAGCAAGACAAGTGAAACATTAATGAACACTAAAATAAACATTTATACACTAATTAAACTTAATTTGATCTTTAAAACATTTTCCAAATAATTTATATACTCAAAATAGGCCTATAAATTTCTATGCAAAAATAAACAATTTTACAGAAGCAATTTATTAAATAAAGTGTATGGTTGGATAGAATTGTTTCTCCTGATTCCAATGATATAAAATTTCAAAATTTGAACGTGTGGATCAAAAGGTATGAATTTTGCAAGTTTGAACATATAATAGAAATGTTTCTGTCTTTTTAAATAAACCACAGGTCACGCGGCACTTCCTGATTGGTGCATACCGCTTCGCGTGGATCACGCTTCCGTGCCGTTGGATCTTATTAGATCCAACGCACCAGATCTAAAGAAAAGGTTTCGATTAGCTTCTAATCTGCACCCTACGATCTAGATCTAACGACCCTGGCTTACTCGACCATTGTCAGGCGGCGCTGGCGGCGGCGACGCTCTGCCAGTGGTGTTCCGGCGACATCAGGGGGTTTGGGGTTAGCAGAGGCTCTTACCAGACTCACGAAGGCTCGAGGGTGCTCAAGGTGTTGATGGCGTGGGTGGGGGCGTGCTGTAGAGGTCGCTGGGGCTCGTCGGAGTTGGAGACAGCGTCGGGTTTGCTCGGACGGCGACGAAGGTGACGACTCTGGCCACTCTAGCACAAACCAAGGTTATCAGCGTGTGCACAATGCTCAGGCGAACCTGATAGGGTCAAGGAGAAGGCGCGGGGCGGTTGAACCTCACCGAAATTCTTCATCGGAGTCGGAGACGGCGTCGGGTGCTCACAGCGCTCGTCGAAGTCGGTGTTCTAGGCCAAAATCAGATGAACAAAGGATATCAGGAGGTGCGCATGAAGCAGGGGATCATCCCAGAGTGATTGAGGAGTGGGCGCGAGCTCGATGCTTACCGGCATACCTCGCCGGAGTCGCTCAGTCAGCGGTAGTGTTTAGCGAAATAGCGGCAGCCTGGTGGAGCGAGCGAGTGGTGTGAGGGGAAATGTGCGGTGTGGGGTGGGGGTATTGTAGCCGGAGTAGGGGCGGCATTCATGCGGCGAATCAATGGGAATTAAGCCGGGTTTATTCGCGGCATCACTGCAGGGAGGTAACGGCGGAGCGGCGTCTGCGCGCGATAATTTAGGGAAGACGACGATGACGTGGAGAAGGGCCCAGCGTCAGTGGCTGCGGGGTAAGGTTCACGCGGGTGAGAGAGGGGGTAGAGGGGGAATGGCCCGGGTGGGCTTACTGGGCTGGTTCTGGTGCTGGGCTCAAATGGTAGCGCCTGTTTTTATTTTTTTTCTTTTCCCTTTTATTTTTCTAATTTTATTTTTAGGAATGTTTTTCAAATGTTTTTCAAATGTTTTTCACATGGGTTTGAATTCAAACTTTTTCTGAATTTTTGTAAAGTAAAGCTTGCACCTTTTTGTCTACAGAACAAAGTTGCTCACTCAAATTACTTTGTCCCATTGGAATTTAAAATAAACAATGTCTTTATCACTTATTTAATAAAGACTTATGAATGGTTTTAAATTCATATTTTGTTTTGAAAATCTTTGTCCAATATTTGGAAAATATCAATCAATCATATGATCAATTCTTTTCTGGTCAAAACAAATATTCTCATATTAGAGAGTAGCATTAAGGCTATTGTCTTGCTTGCATAAAATAATAGATCACAAAGTTTCTGTTTTTGAAGAAATGATCCTAAAATGATTATGAATGTGTAACATCCCAGCATTAGAGCTTAGAAATAAGCTGAACACAGATGTGTGCATTGCATTCATGCATAGAAAATCTGAATAATTTTCGCGGTTTTAAATAAGAACTTGTCAAAGTGATTGAAGCTTCTATCAACTTGATGGAATTGAAGTAGATCATCAAGTTGACTGCGATAAGTTTCAATATGACCTTTGCTAAAACCTTAGTTTGGGTAAACATGATTTGATCTAAGGGTAGATCAAATGGAATAAAATTAAACCCTAATACATTACTTAAATGATTTATATTTGATCTCTAGGTGATCATATCATAGTATTCATCATAATCACTCATGAGTACCAAGTTATAAGTATAACTTAAGTAATAAGAATGAAACAACTATATCTTAATCTCATCTACTTATATCATGAGTATCATGGAAATACCTAACTTTAACTCTTTAGTGTGATTGAGTAGGAAAGAAACCAAGTCAAGATCATTCACCACACATCTTCCTTTCCATATCAATCTTTATTATCTTTATGGAATCCTATCCTTATATTTGTTGTGCATCAATATTGAGTAATGAATTATTGATTCACCAATTCTTATCCTATCAACTCTTGTCCTTATTATAGCATCCACTCTAAAACCTTTAGAGAGAGAAGTAAGAAGATATAGTTGGTAATGCTAGTTTTAGATATCATCTATAGGATGGGAGTGATTTGAGGAAATCAAATCATTATGGTAACAAAGAATATTACAAGGATGAAGTCTGCAGATAAGTTACCAGGAGTAGTCCTATTGGATCAAGTAGGTATAGTCAATGAAATTATGTCTCTTAATCCAATAGAGTTAAACAAAAGTTAATTAGAATACAACTGTAGTGTTGTATTGAAGAAGCCTTGTTTAGTCAACTGGAAACTTGAACCATAAAGGATCAAAGGATCATAATGATCATGCCTTACTCACCAATATTGAATGCTTATACCAAGTATAAGTGACAATAGTGGATAAAACATGATTGAACCATAGTATAGATATATTATCCTAGATTAGTCATTACAAGCCACATTAATATAATGTGAGGTTGGAATGTTAGAGATTGGAGTCAAGTAGAGTCAAGATAGTATGATTAAAATGATGTTGGAGCAACATTGGTTAAAGAAGTAGTATTTTCCTCTTGGGAAATACTAAACACTTAAGGAGAGTAGAATTTGATATATATAGCTGTTGAAGTGATATTAGAGAAGGATGATTAAGAAAGAATATGAGAAGATTGTTAAAGCTTTAGTGTTAAGCTCATTTACAAGTGGATTTAGAAGAATAAAAGCTGGATAAGAATGTTCTGTAGAGCAAAGTTCATCATGTTAACACATGATGATGGACATAGAGAAGTAATATATCTAGGAAAGGAATTCCTTAATCAGAAGTCCAAAATTATGAAGTATGGAATATAGGAATCCTTGTTAAACACTAAACCCTAAATCTATGACCAAACCTATTACTCACTTACTGTGGTTGATCTATCATCTTGTTTCCACAATGCTTTATAGAAATATTTTTCTATGGCAAATCAATTAAGCAAATCTTTATCATTTATAATTATCATCATATGTGCTTAGGAGTTATATTTATCAAATCCTTTTCATGAGACATTCCAGATCATATCATTCTGATCTCAAATATAAAGACAATGTGCTTAACCCTTTATCTTTATTCACATCAACAAAATCATATAAATGTATTAAGAATCCTAAAACCCTAGGGTAAGCATTTCTAATTTCAAACCTTATTAATACTTAGAACCTTATGTATCAAATACTTATGAAGGATCACTAAACATAAAAGTGGTCTTAATATTATGTATTAATAAGAATAAAATCTCATTAGTTAGTAGTAATACATTCTATAATAAGTTTATGAATTTATGCCCAATTAAATTCATATTAAAGGCCCTCACAAATAATAATAAAAAAGATATCTATATAAAGAAAATAAAGAAACCCTAAACAATATTTAATAAAAAATCAAAAATTGATTCTTAATAACTTCATTGTTACTGCAATTATTCAGAAAATAAGTTCCATAAAGAAATTTCAATCAAATATATAATATTCAAAGTTAAAAACAAAACAGAAATTGGAAAAGAAATAGAACCAGGAAAAGAAAATAGAAGAATACAGATCTGGCCCACGACCCAGTACCAGACCTGCTAATTGACGCTCACGTGTAGCAGCAGAAACAATTCGCTTGGTTTGCAGCAGCCCATCAGTAGCCCATCTCGGCCCAAGCCCACATACCGTTTCGTTCTCTCTCTGAAAAGCGGGTCCCACACGGGAGAAGACCATCGCCTTCGTCCTCCCCTGACCGACCGACACGCCGCCGGCGAGACACGTCGCCGCCATCATTGTGGACTATCTCGGACGCGAGGACTACCCCTTAGCTTCGCCCTATTCGCCTGGAGTCCGTATCCACCTGTCCCATCAAGATTCGTGCTTGAATCAAGCACCCAACCACCGCCAGGCCTCGACCGTCATCGCTGTCGTGCCGACGTGTCCAAGCCTGCCGAGCCGTATAAAGCTGCCGCCTAGGACCGCCTTGAGCTTCTACTCAAACCTCATCTTCAAATCATCCTCTCTCTTGCTCACTATCTCTCGTTTCAAACCTGACACCATCGCCGGCGAGCTTCGGCTGGCCGTCGAGGAGGTGCTCCCCGAAGCCTGTGGTATGGATGGGGAGGAACGCCGTGCTCCGTAGATCGTCTGGGTGAGGTAAAACATCAAGTGGCGCTCTGTGGAGGGAGAATTTCATCATTCCCTTTCCTCGGTCTTCACCGGAATTCTTGACGAAGAACTCATCTTCGACCATGCCGGTCGTTGTCGACCACTACATCAGTCTCAGGGTACGCATACGCACCTCTTGCCTCATTATAGCTTCCTAATTCCACCTCTAGCTCGAGTTTGACTTGTCACCAGCGAGCGCCACCGTGGATGCTCGTTATAACCATTGTTCCGATGACCAATAGCTAGCGTTAGTAGGCTTGATCGATTCGCCTCGTCGCCCTCTTTCCAGCACACTCAACATCAGGTGCTGGGGCGCCGTAGATCGCCGCCGGTGACCATTTCCCGGCGGTGGCATTCGTGTGTATGTCATCGTGACGATGGAGTGGACCCGGACTGCCATTTGACCTGGTCTTTGCCTGTGTGGCGTGTGACGTGGTCCGTGGCCCACCTGTCATAGGCTGTGGGTAGAGATTGGGTCGGTGACAAATTAATTCACCAATCTAAGGGATGATGTGGCATGCGGCCCACTGGTTAGTGGCTTGGGTAAGTTTAGGCTAGGTATAAAAAGTTCTGTGTATGTTTAGTAAATTGGTAAAACAATATTAATGCAAATATAAATATTTCTTGAAATATAATAAAGGAATTAAAACTTGTTTAATTAATAACTTTTGTTTTATAAATCAGAAAAATACATATAATATATGAAAATGTTTAGAAAAATAAAATCTACAACTTAAAACTATTATCAAATATTATTATGATTATTATTTAAATAAATATTATTTAATAAATACTTTATAAAGTTTTAAAACTTTGATAATTAATATTTTAATAATGGTAAATGTTAAAAATCTAAATAAAATACCAAAAATCTTAGAAAAATAAGAACTAGAGTTTAAAACTATAACTATACATTATTAATCCTCTTAATTAAATATTTATTATTTATTAAGTATTTATATAGTAATAAATCTTATTAAAATCATATCTTATTATTTATAAATCACAAAAATAAATATAGTATAACAAAATGATCACAAAAATAATACCTACATGTTAAAAATGTGATATTCCACTTTTGAGTTAAATAAAAAGTTAAATACTTTCATAACTTGAATTTAAATCAATTTCTTTAGTTAATAATTCATAAAATGGCAAATAAAATTTCTTAATATTTCCTAAATTAACCAATCAAATGTAATCAATAGTATTAGCCTTAAATACTAATTTTATGAAGTCAAAATAATTTAACACATTTTAAATATAATCTTATTAAGTTATCCTTCAACCATAAATGCAGATTCTTTTATAAAAGGATTCTTATGTAATATAAAATCTCTAAGAATAATTATAATAAGATAAAACCCATTCTTTATATTAATCACAAGTTTATAAACAAATCAAAACACTATAGTGAATCCATAAGTAGTAAATAATATTGTTTACTTATTCATAAACCCTAACCACATCTTTATAGGAAGATAAATTCCTTTATACCATTATAATGTAAAGAAACCACTACACCAATAGAAGTAATGCCATTCTTAAGTAACTCTAAGGAAACAATACAAAGTGAACAAGATACAAGTATCATAAATAATACACCCTAAGTCTATCTACATTCTTAAAGTCGCTTATTGTTACCAAGCTTTGAGTATAATACTAAAGACTTTACTATATGCTTTATAGTTAACTTTGGTCTGTTGTAATTAAGTTATAAAGCATTTTAATACCAAACCAACCAAGTTAAAAACCAAGATAGATAAGTCTCAAATACTACAACTTTTATTATTCCAGTAAAAGCAATTCGTTCTGACTTAAAGCCTATAACTAAACAGAACACCTCATAAGGTTAACCTAAAAGCTTAAATGCTTTTGCTTAGTTGAATAAGATTTTCTTCAAATATTATTCTTTTTGCCACTTCAGAAAACAGATGACAACTAATCACAATCACATTACTTTATACTTTACTTGTATAATAAGATTGTTAATACTTAAATTCTTTATAAGTGACATTACTTATAAAGTAAAACTTGAAGATAAACAATTAAGATGTAAGCAACCTTGAATAACTTTCCATGTGTGTATATTTTATTGTTGTACAGATACATATTATTTCACACACACTCACAAGCCTTATTAAGAAGCACATGTGCGAAACCTAATCTAAAAGGGCAACACATTCCAAGGAAACCAATTCCAGAATCCAAACCCTAGACCAACGTTATTCTCAGGATTCACGTTTATCAACTTGCATTACATTACTTATGCATAAAAGCATCCTGCCTCTTTAAACATTAGTCCTTATCGGACCAATGATGCAGATTTCAGCTATTGGATCTTATATTGTCTTGAAGACCGTGAGTGCATAATCTTGCAATCACAAAAGGCAAGTTCACACTTGCTCATGTCCTTTGATTATTTTCTGTAAAGTATTTTGCAAATCCAGTGTTGTCATCACCTGCATTTCAAAAAGGACAGAAAACACTATTTTCATAATAATGTGATTATAGGTTATTTACCAGGAGGTAATAACCTACTATAAGAGTTCCGGTGGTAAAGGAACATATTACTTAGGACTTAACAACCAATGTCGCCAGTGATTCTTGCGCCGTATATTACGCGTTGACCATGAGATTTGGAATGGGACGGAGAAGTTAGCTGTATCTTTTCCCTCTCGCATGGAGCTAGATGTGCGGGTCGTGGTTGTTATCGCTCGTAGCATGCATATTATTTATGGTAATTCGTAGAGGATATGCAGCATATGCGTGGGAGCCCTCAACATCCCACGATAGTTACGGCATCTGAACGGTCTGTACTGCCATTGCCGTAATTCAATAGGTGGGCTGGCGTACACCAAGGAGACATGCGGGGTCGCGGAGAAGGCAGTGATTGGCTTGGATCTTAGTCTGGGCCTCACACCAAGGAAGTGTGAACGAACCTGCAATTCAGATGTGCAACAAAGCTAAGATCTCTCATGGGTAAAGTGACGCACCTCTGCAGAGTGTAAAAACTGTAACTTGTTACTCCATGTTCCGGGAAGGAGCTGCGAACATGGCGGGAAAGGAACTCCATGAAAGTTCTAGTAAACCCATGAAGGCTGACGAACATAGATTTTCAGAATAAAAGCAACCTTTGAAGAAATGTTTAATAAAACTTGCATTGCCTACGACCTACAGTCGGTGGCTGTAGATATAGTGCATCAAACACTACTTTTCTAGTGAACTTGCTGAGTACGCTCATACTCAAAGTATCTTCTTAACCCTTGCTAGGTTCTAAAGCCAGTACAGACGATGTCTATATCAAGTATGCTCCAGGAATCATAATCAAAAGCTAGAGCTCTTCAAGGAAGTCAAGAAAGTCAACATATACATCAACTCAAGTGAAGACGAAGTTACTGATTGGATAAGAATAGAATTTCTAACCATAGAACCTACTTCTGTAGAGTATTGCAATAGCAGCAATGCAAGCCAGTAGTTCAGCTACTAGTTTTATAAGTATGGTAGCTATGAGTTATTTATTCTTGATTCTTCTTCATAAGAAGTTTCTTTATCTCTCTTTAACCTAGAGTATTCTCTGGTTCTTGTGTAAAGAGTTGAGTTGTAACCTATAGTCATGTCTTGGACCTGCTATGTTTCTGTTGTACTACTCTGAGGGATGTAATAGTAGTGAACGGTGTTTCATTGGTGTTATGTCAACAACTATAGTATACTACATCATGCAGTGGTATGCTGGATCACCGCAGAATGCATGAATGATATGCAACTTTGAAATCATGATTTTTGGGATGTTACAAATCTAACCCCTTTAAGGTGAATCTCGCCCTCGAGATTTGGATTGGCTAGCAAATAGGTGAGGGTGGTCTTTCCGAAGATCATCTTCTCTTTCCCATGTTGCTTCTTCTTCGGAATGATGGTTCCACTGAACTTTGCAAAATTTGATGGTCTTTGTCCGAGTAACTCTTTCTGCAGTCGCAAGAATCTTGATAGGTTTTTCCTCATAAGTGAGATCACTTTCCAATTGGACCTCCTCCAAAGGTATAGTATCCTTCAAAGAAGTCTCCTCCATCTCTGGATGGCATTTCTTTAGCTGACTCACATGAAATACATTGTGAACGGTAGACAATGATTCAGGCAATTCAATATCATATGCCACTTCTCCTTTATGGCTCAGAATCTTGAATGGTCCAACATATCTTGGGGCCAATTTTCCTTTGACTCCAAATCTCTTCACTCCACGAAGTGGTGACACTCTAAGATAAGCTCTATCACCCACCTCATAGGTGACTTCTCTATGCTTAGGATCTGCGTAGCTCTTCTGTCGGGACTGTGCTATCTTCAATCTGTCCTTTACTAACTTGACCTTCTCTTCAGCCTCTTTGATTAGTTCTGGCCCGAAAAAGTTTCTTTCTCCCACACCATTCCATAGCAATGGGGTAGTACACTTTCTCCCATAGAGAAACTCAAACAGTGCCATCTCAATACTGGCTTGATAGCTATTGTTATAAGAGAATTCTGTGTAAGGAAGACTTTCATCCCAACTAGCTCTATAGTCTAGGGCACATGCCCTCAACATATCCTCTAGAATCTGGTTGGTCCTTTATGTCTGTCCATCAGTCTGGGGATGAAAAGCAGTACTGAATTCTAATCTCGTTCCCAATGACTCATGCAGTTGCCTCCAAAAATGAGAAGTGAATTGAGTTCCCCTATCAGACACAATACTCTTCGGTACTCCATGTAGACACACAATCCTATTCATATAGATCTTGGCCAACTTAGCACTTGTATAGGTTGTCTTTACGGGTATAAAATGAGCCACTTTAGTTAGACAATCCACTGCTACCCAAATAGAATCATATCCTGACCTGGTCCTTGGCAATCCGGTGATGAAATCCATGTCAATCTTGTCCCACTTCCAATCAGGAATAGGTAGTGGTTGTAACAAACCTGCTGGTTTCTGATGTTCCGCTTTCACTCTACTACATACATCACACAAAGCAATATGTTCGGCGATGTGCTTCTTGAGATTATTCCACCAAAATCTTTCCTTCACATCCATGTACATTTTGGTGTTACCCGGATGAATGGAATAAAGTGAGTTGTGTGCTTCTTGCAAAATCAGTTTCCTAAGCTCCGGATCTTGCGGAATGCAGATACGTTTACCATACCATAAAGTACCCTGTTCGTCTTCATGGAATACTTTGGCTTTTCCTTTACCAATCTTTTCCTTAATCTCTTCAATTTCCTTGTTCGTCTTTTGGGCTTCCTTGATTTTGTCCAACATGGTGGGTTGAACATCCAATGACATGAGATGTCCTTCAGGCACAATCTCCAATCTGAGATCTTTAAATTGGGCACACAGATCATCTGGCAACTCTCCTTTAGTAAGGCCATTCACATAAACCTTACGGCTTAATGCATCCGCTACAACATTTGCTTTACCGGGGTGTTATTGCAAACTCAAGTCATAGTCCTTAATGAGTTCTAGCCATCTTCTTTGTCTCATGTTGATTTCTTTCTAAGTGAAAATATACTTCAAACTTTTGTGATCTGTGAACACTTCACATCGCTTTCCCAAAAGATAGTGTCTCCATGTTTTGAGTGCATGGAAAACAAAGGCTAACTCTAAATCATGAGTAGGATAGTTCACTTCATGAGTTTTGAGTTGTCTCGAGGCATAAGCCACAACTTTCCCTTCTTGCATCAGAACTGCACCCAATCCATGATGAGATGCATCACAATAAACTTGGAAATCCTTCTCCAAATCTGGCAGATATAAGACTGGTGCTGTCACTAGTCTCTTCTTCAATTATTGAAAACTGAGTTCACATCCTTCAGTCCAAGCAAATTTCTTGTCTTTCTTTAGTAACTCCGTCATTGGCTTAGCTACCTTGGAGAATTTCTCAATGAATCTTCTATAGTATCCTGCCAAGCCAAGAAAACTACGAACTTCTTTCACTAACTTAGGAGATTCCCATTTAGTTACAGCTGACACTTTTGCGGGATCAACTGCTACACCATCTCCTGACACAATGTGTCCAAGAAATCCAACTTCATTCAACCAGAATTCACACTTGCTAAATTTGGCATACAGCTTATGCTCTCTAAGCTTCTCAAGTATCAAACGCAAATGTCCCTCATGCTCTTCTTTGCTCTTGGAGTAGATCAAAGTATCATTGATGAAAACAACAACAAACTTGTCAAGGAACTCCATGAACACTTTGTTCATCATATTCATGAAGTAGGCTGGTGCATTGGTCAAACCAAATGGCATCACGGTGTACTCATACAATCCATACCTAGTGGTGAAAGTTGTCTTAGGTATGTCTTGTTCCCTTATCTTAAGCTGAAAATAACCTGACCGAAGATCAATCTTTGAGAACACACAGGCTCCTTCTAGCTGATCAAACAAATCATTGATTCAGGGCAAAGGGTATATGTTCTTGATAGTCATCTCATTGAGTGAACGATAGTCGATGCATAACCTTTGACTTCTATCTTTCTTTTCCACAAACAAGACTGGTGCTCCCCAAGATGAAGAACTTGGTTGAATAAATCCTTTCTGCAACTGTTCTCCAAGTTGTTTCTTGAGTTCTTTCAACTCATCAACTAACATCTTGTAAGGTCTCTTTGCTATTGGTCCTGATCCTGGCAGCAAGTCAATCAGGAACTCCACATCTCTATCTGGTGGCATTCCCGGTAATTCTTCCGGAAACACATTTGGATATTCTATCACAATTAGCACACTATCTATGTTAACCCCCTTAAGAGAATTTAGCTTACTCCTTTTTGATTCAAAGTTAGTCTTGAATCTAATCCTTTTATTATCCAGGGTTGTGAGTGTGATGGTATGATTGGCACAATCTAGCACTCCCTTGTACTTAGTCATCCAGTCCATTCCCAAAATGACATCCAATCCTTGGGAATTTAGGATTATCAAATTAAAGGGAAACTTATACTTCCCAAATTCTATGACTAGGTCATGACATCCTGAGTTCACTATCATTTCTCCACCAGGAGAACATACTTTTATAGGACACCCAATAGTTTCAACTAGAAGTTCATTTCTATCAACAAATGCTCTTGATATGAATGAATGCGATGCGCCAATATCAAAAAGAACAAGTGCTGGAACAGAATTGAGTTTGAACTTACCAGCCACATCATCAGGGTCCTCATAAATTTCCTCCACATTGATGTGGTTCACTTGTCCCTTCTGGAAAGGGTTGGGTTTGTTGGCGCCTTCAACTTTATTTTCTGGGCACTCATTAGCATAGTGCCCCATCTTCTTACACTTGAAGCATTCAACCTGACTGAGATCTTTCTTGATAGGCTGACTTCCACTACCACTTCCACTTCCATTGTGGTGGCTCTTGTATCCACTCTTATGGTTCTTATACTTGTCATTATCATGACTACAGTGATGCTTGTTGTCATGATGGCTGTTGTGGCTATGGTGGTTGTTGTACTTTCCATGTTTGTGGGATCCAGAACTCCCACTGTCATCATGATGGGAATTCTTGTGAGACGATCCCGAGTTGTGCTTGTCAAAGCTGTGCTTCCTCTTTCTCCTTTCAACCTGTTTCATCTTGTTCTCCAAGATGGTAGCCTTGTCACAAAGTGATTGGTAGGTTGGGACATAGGCAACAGATAGCTGCAAATTCAGTTCATCATTCAGTCCTTCGAGGAATTTCTCCTTCCTCTTGGCATCAGTATCAACTTCATCCGGTGCATAACGCGCCAGATGGTTGAATTCCTCAATATATTCAGCCACACTGCGGTGACGCTGCTTCAGATTATGGAACTCATTCTTTTTCAAATTCATCACCCCGAATGAGATGTGAGCTGTGCGGAAACCATCCTCAAAGATAGCCCACGTTACATCCTCAATAGGAGTGGTGATCTGAAAGTTATCCCACCAAGTTGCTGCTGGTCCTTCCAACAGATGTGCTGCAAACCTAACCTTCTACTCGTCGGTGCAGCCAACAGTTACCATATCCTTGTTCACCGAACGTAGCCAATCATTGGTCACCATTGGATCAGTGGTTCCTAAGAACTTTGCAGGACTCAGTCTTAGGAATCTAGTGAGCATGTCAAATCCTGGTGAATTGTTCGGGTTGTTGTTTTTGTTATTGTTATTGTTGTTGTTGTTGTTATTATGATTCTGGTTCTGCATAAAGGTGGTCATCATCTGCATCAGTTGTGCCTGTGCTATCATCAACTGCTGCATCTCGGGGGTGACATTGTTGTTGTTTGGGTTGGGGTTGGCACGTCGAGGAGGCATCTGTGGTTTTCATAAGGATAAGAATGAGATACCCATAGATGCTTATCATGCACAATACATCACATAGACAATCACAATAACCAAACATCAAAATAACATAGAGTTTGAACGACATAAACAACAAGTTTGGAAATGCAAACACACCATAGCAAGCCACCCACATGTTGGATGGTCATTGCGACTCAATAATCAAAGTACGGTAGATGAAAGATAAATAAGTAGCCAACACTGCTCCTCCGCATCAATCTCCACATCAACAAGGGTAAGACCTGCATTCTCCATAGCGGTCTTGTACTCCTCAACATTAGTAGTCAAGGCCTCTATCTTAGCCCTAAGAGCCCTCTTCTGTGAGTGAAGCCTCTTGATCACTCCCTGCTGATGCTCGAGCTCGAAGTCCTTGGCCTCTAGCTCTTCCTTCATCTCTCGGATCTTCTTGTTCCTGTCTTGGACTCTCTTCTCCTGGCTCTTGAACTTCTTGTCCTGGCTTTCAAACTTAGCCTCCATTTCCTTGACTATCTCGTCTTGCTCCACGAAGAGCTTGTCCTTCTCACGAAGCTGAACCTGGAGCTCGTCATTGCTAAGCATGACGTTTGTCCTATCAGTATCTAGGTGCCTCATAAGACCCTCTAGGTCCTAAAGGTATAGACGAATAGGCTCCATCGTCTCTCTAGCAGCATCCTCGTACTCCATAGCCTCACCCTCCTCGTTGCGTCTCCCGAAGGGGTGAAAGTAAAGACCTCTAAGCTCTGTGGAGTGCCTCCCTACCAGGCGCCCAAGTAACTCCTGCATGACTACATCTATGCCTCTCTCCTTGTCATCATGCATCAACTTGAAAGTGATGGCCTCCGTGGTTGGCTCTGTCTGGCGTCCCGGCTGAATGACTCTGAAGCCCCAAAGGTCCTTCCTATCAAACTTGGTGAGTGGAAGAGTCATGATGCTAGGAAGTGGAAGGTTGAGCACACTAGTGAGCTCAATGAGACGAGTACCAAAACGAGTTCCTTTGAACTCCTCGGCCGTGCTGATAACAACATTAGGCATCTATTTTATAAGATAGAGAAAAGTTAGAATCAACATCAATAGAGAAAAATCATAAGACCAAATATCACAAGCATATCTTTTGCAACAATCACACAAGTCATGGCATACACAAATCCATTACAAGCATCAAAGGTTCAACATAACTTAGAAATTTTTTGGGAAGTAAAACGATAATTGTGGTGGTCCAACTAACGGAGTACATTACAATCCCCACTCACTTGCCAAGTTGGCTATCAGGGAATCCCTAGAGGCAATCTTTCGATCTTGATCACATGACTCCATTTCTAAGTCTATGATGTCTTCTCTTAAACGTTGGTTAGTAGCCTCTAACTCTTGGGTATGCTTCTTTTCTTCCCTAAGGACATTTTGGGTGTTGAGCATTCTGCACTTGAGTCTATCACCAAGCTCCTTGATAGCATTCCAAGATGCATTTCTTGTAGAGTCAAAGAATGTTGTGTGCATTTCCCAGTTGGTGACCATGCAGAATCCTAACTCCTTGTGGTTGTCTTCCTTGTTTTTGTACAAGTGAAGTTGCACCCAGCAGTACTCTTCTCCTTCATCCATCACGGGGAATCCTTTGTACACAGCTGCACCATGTATCCCCATGGTAACCATAAGGTTCTTGAGGGCCTTGGGAAATTCAGTCTCACACTCTAAAGTCATGGTCATGAGTGGTCCCTTCCTCACAGGTTCATTGATGGAGTTCATCTACAAATGGAGATGAGAAAGAAGATTATAAAAGTTTACGAGAAGAAAAAGACAAGTGTGGAAACTGTTGAATTTTTTTCCTTAGTGGTTTCTAATCCAATCCTAGGGTCATAATCCTACAGGCAACACAGTGATCTGATACCATCTGTAAGATCCCACCTTTATAAAGGTAAAGATCCCTGTGATTGCAATGCTAGTCCCTGGATCAAATGCTAGCATCCACAGTTTAAGATGAAGTACACAGAAACAAAGGTCATTATTACATCGTCATTCCAGAGATAACATAGTCTTTTACAACTCCATAGCCATAGGAAAGTACAAGAGTTTAACTTAAAAACATAAATAAAAGTCTTCATCTTCATGTGCCACATGCAAGCATGTTGAGTGTAGACTCATAACCCCTAATCATCATCAGAGTAACCTGCAACATCACAAGTTACAGCCATAGTGGGTCAATACATTGGAATAGTATTGGCAAGTGATACCTTAGTAGAATATTAGCATCTAGTTACTACATGAATTTGGCTAAGTGTAGCTTAGGCTTGCTTTGCTCAAAATAGGTTTTACCTATCAGTTGAAAACACTAAGTTTTTGTTTAGCAAAAACTCCCAAGGAAACACCAATAGAAATTGGTGAACCTTCAGCCTTGTTTAACCACAAGTTTTAACTTGGATCACGCTTCTGTGCCGTTGGATCTCCAACGCACCAGATCTAAAGAAAACGTTTCGATCAGCTTCTAATCTGCACCCTATGATCTAGATCTAACGGCGCTGGCTTACTCGACCATAGTTTGGCGGTGCTGGCGGCGGCGATGCGGCGGCGACGCTCTGCCAGTGGTGTTCCAGCGACATCAGGGGGGCTGGGGTTAGCAGAGGCTCTTACCAGACTCGCGAAGGCTCGAGGGTGCTCAAGTTGTTGATGGCGTGGGTGGGGGCATGCTGTAGAGGTCCCTGTGGCTCGTTGGAGTTGGAGACAGCGTCGGCTTTGCTCGGACGGCGACGAAGGCGACGACTCTGGCCACCCTAGCACAAACCAAGGTTATCAACGTGTGCACAACGCTCAGGCGAACCTGATAGGGTCAAGGAGAAGGCGCGGGGCGGTCAAACCTCACCGAAATTCTTTGTCGGAGTCGGAGACGGCGTCGGGTGCTCACAGCGCTCGTCGAAGTCGGCATTCTGGGCCACAATCAGGAGGTGCGCATGAAGCAGGGGATCATCCCAGAGTGATTGAGGAGTGGGCGCGAGCTCGATGCTTACCGGAATACCTCGCCGGAGTCGCTCAGTCAGCGGCGGTGTTTAGCGAAATAGGGGCAGCCTGGTGGCGGAGCGAGCGAGTGGTGTGAGGGGAAATGTGCAGGGTGGGGAGGGGGTTTTGTAGCCGGAGCAGGGGCGGCATTCATGCGGCGAATCAATGGGAATTAAGCCGGGTTTATTCGCGGCGTCACTGCAGGGAGGTAACGGCAGAGCGGCGTCTGCGCGCGATGATTTGGGGAAGACGACGATGACGTGGAGAAGGGCCCAGCGTCAGTGGCTGCGGGGTAAGGTTCGCGCGGGTGAGAGAGGGGGTAGAGGGGGAATGGCCCGGGTGGGCTTACTGGGCCGGTTCTGGTGCTGGGCTCAAATGGTAGCGCCTGTTTTTATTTTTTTCTTTTCCCTTTTCTTTTTCTAATTTGATTTTTAGGAATGTTTTTCACATGGGTTTGAATTCAAACTTTTTCTGAATTTTTGTAAAGTAAAGCTTGCACCTTTTTGGCTACAGAACAAAGTTGCTCACTCAAATTACTTTGGCCCATTGGAATTTAAAATAAACAATGTCTTTATGACTTATTTAATAAAGACATATGAATGGTTTTAAATTCATATTTTGTTTTAAAAATATTTGTCCAATATTTGGAAAATATCAATCAATCATATGATCAATTCTTTTCTGGTCAAAACAAATATTCTCATATTAGAGAGTAGCATTAAGGCTATTGCCTTGCTTGCATAAATTAATAGATCACAAAGTTTCTGTTTTTGAAGAAATGATCCTAAAATGATTATGAATGCATGAATGATATGCAACTTTGAAATCATGATTTTTGAGATGTTACAGTCCACCAACCGGTTTCTCCCAAATAGCCTTAACCATCTCATAAAACCATCACGGATCATCAATCCAAGTTCAAATTTAAACCCATTCGTAGACTTCCGTGGCGGTGATCCAAAAGATAAAAGTAAAGTATCATGATCCCACAAAGCCTCAATAGGCTCTAGAGCACGAAAAGTTACCATAGGGAACTTATGTTCCCAGTCGGTATCCATAAGCACTCTATCTAGTTTTTCGTATGTTGGCTCTGGAAGACTATTAGACCAGGTAAATTGCCTTCCTAACATTGTAACCTCTCTTAAGTCCAGACTGTCTATAACAACATTGAACAAAAAAGGCTAATGTTCATCGAACTAGCCCCGACTTTCCTCGTGAGGGAATCTAAGCAAATTAAAATCCCCTCCTATAAGAATAGGGTATGGATTGTCCTTTTCCAAATTCACTAGCTCGTGTAAAATGTCAGCTTTATAAACATCCTGGGAAGCCCCATAAACGGTGGCTAAAAACCATGTAAAATTGCCAGCCTTGTTACGGATATGGAGTTTTATAAAAAAATCTTTCACTAAACTAGCTAAAACTTCCATAATCTCATCTCGAACGCCTAACAGGATCCCCCAGATCGACCACGCGGCGGACGTGATATCCACGGAAAGTCCACTCTACCAGAAAGGCGATTGAGTAGAGCTTGTGAAAAATATCGTCTACCAGTCTCAGACATACCTAGAAAATCCAACTTATGGTCTCTCACACAATCAGCAAAGAATAAATGTTTAGCCAAGTGATGGTGCATGGAAGCTTCGTTGGGAGACCCAAAGAGGAAGGTATGATGAGCACAGAAGCAAGTTTTCCCTCAGTTAGAAACCAAGGTTATCGAACTAGTAGGAGGAAGGAAACGACTCAAAGGTGTTGCTAGCAACTTGGAAACCTACACAACACAAACTCGAGACTTTGCCCCAACAAATAGTGAGGTTTTCAATCTCACTGGTTTGCTGAAAACAAAGGATTAACTGTATGGTGTAGAAGGTAATAGTGGTTTGCAGAAAATAAACAGTAACAGTGGAAGATGTATCAAAGGTAAAGATTGGACCGGGGTCCATAGATCACTAGAGGTATTCTCCTTAAGATAAACAAACATGGCATGCTGGGTAAACAAATTACAGCAGGGAAATTAATAGGACTGAGCAAGGCATAACAATGCAATACTAGACATTCATGATCCTATCAGATTCGATTGGGAAAGACAACAAGATACATAGACCGCCATCCAACTGCATCTATGACTAGTAATCCATCTTCCGGTTATCATACGAACCCCCTCTAGTATTAAGTTGCAAGCAACAGATAACTGCTTTAGCAAAGTGTGTAAGGTAAACAATCCACTTGTTCCATGAACAAGAGACCGTTGTTTTCTCCCTAGTGGCAATAAAACATCTACAACCTTAGAGATTTCTGTCACTTCCCTTAGATTAAATAGAGGCATGAACCCACTATCGAGCATAAATACCCCCACTTGGAGTCACTAGCATCTACTTGGCCTAGATAGCTACAAGAAACGGAGAGCATGCAAGATCACAAACAAAACATAAATGATAGAATCAATAAGACAAAACTATTAATCAATCTGACATAGTAATCTCAATATCCATCGGATCCTAACAAACACAACATGCATAATTACAAATAGATGATCTTGATCATGAACGGAGCTCACAAGATCTAAACATGGTAGCACAAAGGAGGAGATACAACCATCTAGCTACTACATGGACCCGTAGTCCAAGGTGGAACTACTCACACTTCATACCGGAGGCTGGCATGATGGAGAATAAGGCCTCCGGGATGATCTCCCCTCTGGCAGGGTGCTGGGTGATACGTCGAAAACATATCTATAATTTTTGATGTTCCATGCTTGTTTAGTATCTAATTTGTTTTGCTTTGTCTACAATTTGAGGTGTTTTATATATGTTTTCTGGTACTAACCTATTAACAAGTTTCTCCCAGTGCTAGTTGCCTGTTTTCAGCTGTTTTTGGTTCCAGAAAAGCTAGTAAGGAAATATTCTCAGAATTGAACAGGACAAAAGCCAAAGTCAATATTGCACCGAGGAGAACACGGAGTCCAGAGGAGAGACGGAGGGGAGCCATAGGTCGGCCGTAGCCCCCAGGAGCGGGCCCACCCTAGGCCGCGCCTGGGCAGGGTGTGGGCCCCTGGCCACCCTCCTTCCTCGCCTCTTCGCCTATAAGAAGCCCTCGATGCCTGAACCCTAAACACCCGATCAATATTCCATGAAACTGTCTGTAGCCGCCCCCACCATCGTCCCTAGATCGGGGGGGGGGATCTTAAGCTCTTCTCGGCACCCAGCCGGAGGGGAGATCATCCCGGAGGCCTTGTTCTTCATCATGCTAGCCTCCGGTATGAAGAGTGAGTAGTTCCACCTTGGACTACGGATCCATGTAGTAGCTAGATGGTTGTATCTCCTCCTTTGTGCTTTCATGTCTAGATCTTCCGAGCTCCATTCATGATCAAGATGTAATCTATTTGTAATCATGCATGTTGTATTTGCGGGGATTCGATGGATATTGAGATTACTATGGAAGATTGATTAATGGTTTTGTCTTATTGATTCTATCATGTATGTGTTGTTTGTGATCTTGCATGCTCTCCATTGTTAGTAGCTATCTTGGCCAAGTAGTTGCTAGTGACTCCAAGAGGGGGTACTTATGCTCGATAGTGGGTTCATGCCTCTATTTAATCTAAGGGAAGTGACAGAAATCTCTAAGGTTGTAGATGTGCTATTTCTACTAGGGAGAAAACAACGGTCTCTTGTTCATGGAACAAGTGGATTGTTTACCTTACACACTTTGCTTAAAGTAGTTGTTTGTTGCTTGCAACGTAATACTGGAGGGGGTTCGGATGATAACCCAAAGGTGGACTTCTAGTCATAGATGCAGTTGGATGGCGGTCTATGTATCTTGTTGTATTGCCCAATCGAATCTCATAGGATCCTGATGTCTAGTATTGGATTGTTATGCCTTGCTCAGTCCTGTCAATTGTCCTTCTATAATTTGTTGTCCTAGCATGTCATGTTTGTTTATCTAAGGAGAACACCTCTAGTGAACTATGGACCCTGGTCCAATCTTTACCATTGATACATCTTCCACTGTTACTGTTTACTTTCTTACAAACCACCATCACCTTCCACACCATACAGTTAATCCTTTGTTACAGCAACCGGTGTGATTGACAACCTCACTATTCGTTGGGGTAGAGTCTTTAGTTTGTGTTGTGCAGGTTTCCATGTTGCTTGCAATACCTTTGAGACGTTTCCTTCCTCCTACTGGTTCGATAACCTCGGTTTCTTACTGAGGGAAGACTTGCTGCTGTGCTGCATCACACCTTGCTCTTGGGGTTTCCCGATGAAGCGCTTTTAGGCGCCATCAATAAGTTTTTCTGGCGCTGTTGCCAGGGAATTAAAGAAGAAGAAGCTCCCATGTCAACACAGCGCCAACAATTTTTTCTGGCGCCGTTGTCGGGGAGGATAAGGACGTCTTCACAAGGGGAGTCCTTCACAACCTTTCTCTTTACTTTGTTTTTGTTTTGCTTAGTTTCTTTTGCTTGGTTTTGTTTGCCTCTTTTAATCAGAAACTACAAAAAAAATAGTTTAGTTTGTTTTGATTTCTCTTATCAAAAACACAAAAAAATTAGTTCTCACTCTAGTTGTCACCTTTCTCTAGCTCACCATGTTGATCCCCAAGTTCACCCTGAAAGACCTTTCAATAGGCAGTGGCTCCATAATTAGGAAAGAAAATATTGAAGCATTCTTTAATCATGTTAGCAAACATGAGGATATAGAGGATAGATCTATAGAAGAACTTGCTTCTAATTCTGAAATTGCTACAGCTTCTTTAGTTCATATGTTGGAGGCTAGGTTTGTTAACCTTAACCCCATGATGCAAGTTTTGTTTATCAAACTAAAAGAAGAAGAGGATCCTGAAAAGAGAGATTTTATCCTAGAAACTTTACTAAAAGAGTTCCATGATGTTGCTAAGGAAGACAAAACGTCTTTGAGCGTTTTAATATGCTATTCTAATGTGAAGATGTTATGGGTACTCTAGATAAAACTAAACCTAGAGAGGAAATTAAGATAACCATACCCTTTAAACTTGTTGGAATGCATGCGGCCTTAGAAAAGAATTTTGATTGGATTGTTCCTGAAAATCCTTTTGATGAAAGTAGTGAACCAAAGAGAGATGAGAAGGGATCCTCCAAAACTCATTTGGATGAGATACCTTTCCTAGTTGAAGAGATTGCAAGTATTGATCTTAATTCTTCATTTGAAAATACTTGATTTCTTGCTTCTTGAGTGTAACTTAAAGGCGTTAAATAAAAGTACTTGTTGGGAGATAACCCAAGAGTTTTCTTGAGTTTTGGAAGTTATTACTTCAGTAATGACCTATCCTTATACTTTTTGTGCCAAGAATGAGCTCTAATGAGAGGGAAGTAAGATTTGGGGAGTTGTTGTTCCGAAACAGATTTTTGTGCTCCACTGTAAAAATTCGTGAGGAGTCTCTGTAAGTCAGATTGAGCTGAAAATTTATGAATAAATACCCCAGTATGTTATCTAACTTTAGTTAGCTGAACACGTTTTTATTTGAGCAACAGAAGGTCTTCTAAAAAATCGGTTTCGATCTGCTGGTGTGTTTTGACAGATTTCTGCCATTATTTGCATTTGCTTCTTATTGATTCCCTTTTGGGTTCTGTTTGGGAAATTGATATTTTTTAGGGAATTGCTACAGTAGCTTGTGTTTTTAGTGAAAGTTTTGCTGTTATAAAGCTAAACCCAAGGGTCTATTATCTTTTGAATACACTAATGTTGCTAATGAAGATTGTGCGAAGTTTGGTATGAAGGAAAAATTTCAGGTGTAGAGAGAGAATGATGTAATGAGATGAAGAATTGAAAAAATCTCAAGCTTGGGGATGCCACCCCGGTGTCAGCCCAAGTAATATCCAATAGGTACAAGCGTCAAAGCTTGGGGATGCCCAAGGCATCCCTTTCTTCAACAATAAAAAGTTTAGGTCTTTCTAGACACTTCATTTTTATTGTTTCATGCACTGTTGTGTTGTTCTTGGAGCGTCTTAGTTTTTGTTTGATTTTCTTAGTTTGCTTGAATAAAGTAGTTTGGACCCCCGTTCTCGATGTGTTGTTTCAAATAAGTTGATTGGTGTTGGAAAAGAGTAGAAAGTTCTTGCTTGATAGTGCAAGAGGAGCTTGCTTTGAATGTGACTTAGACTTTAGCATGTCATGCTAGGTGTTGTTTTGACTTTATGCTTAGTGATTATTGCTGTATCATGACTTGTTCCAAACAATTGGGATTTCTTAGTGTGCCTTGAAAGAATCATGCGTTGTTTTAACATGCAAAAGCATAGTATTGTGGTATTCTCCTTTGATGCTTTGTTTGGGTTGACTTGGCACATGCTCACACCATGTTATGACTATGAACAAGTCACCATAGCCTCTATGATCATTTATTCCTTTACTTGTAGTACCACTTTATGCTTTGATTAGTAATATTTTGTTGCTCTGCATGATTATGGACATTATTGCTCTCTTAGTTGGTTGCTCCCAGTATTTTGCTAGCCTCCACTTGTATGAGTAAGCTCTACTTATGCTTCCAACTCCCAAGAAACAAAGTTATTCCAAAGTGTCCACTATAAATTCCTATGCATGGTGTGTTACACCATGCCAAGTATATTCTGGTTTTCAGCTATCTTCCAATTAAAAAGTATTTTGTTATGTGAAAACTTAGTGATTATAGCTCTCACAAACTTGATGGCACACTTTATATTTCTTGCCCCTAATAAACTTGAACCATTCTGTCATCTATGTTGTATATGCTTGCACTTATACGTTGGAATTAGCAGAACCATGCTGTCATGGGGAACGCTTTCAACATTGCACTTGTACATTGTACACAGTTGATATCATGCTCTTTTGTCTATGGCTGTCGTCGGTATGAAATAAAAGGGGAGCTTGTAAGTCCATGGAGTTATGTATGTGTGTTAACGAAACGCCTAGGCCATGCCTAATCATGGTGGAAACTTGCAGCATCACCATAGTGACATCTATGAAGCATTCTTCTTATAAAAAAGAGAGACATTTTGAGAAAAGAGGAAAGAGAGAAAAAAGCACCATATTCCCATGGTAAATAAGAAGATTTCTGAGATGCTCATTGTCTGCTTGCCTTGTCATTTTGGTTATGGGATAGCTCCTGTACCATGTGCAAGGGGTACCCCGTTGGCGGTTCTCTATGATACACATGTACTTACTATGACAAGAACTTACAGGTGACTAAAGTTGAGTAGCATGAGGAGCAGCCCTCGTATTCAAGGGACATGAGATTGCCAACTTATACTTTGTCAAGCATATACTCCATAGTTTGTTCACTTTAACCTTAATCACTTCAAGATGCTTATGATAGGGGCAATGAGGGTTGAAAGCTAACAAGTACCATAATTTTTGGAAGCTCTTTTTGAGACTTGAAATCCCTACTTTCCTTTATGAAGGACCCTTCTTCCACTATTATATTGAGTCTCCACCGTCTACCTTTAGGCACCAGTTAAGAGAGCATAGTTGCCATTCTTAGTTCTATGTGCATTGTCCCAAAACTTATTGATTGATGCATATTGTTGATATTACTTGTTCTTGTGCTATATGTATCTAGTCACTCTTATGAACTTTGAAGGTGTCCTATGCATCTATTTGCTACTCTATGAGGGACAAGTTGAATGCCACTATGCCATGTTTTCTGTATGTGAAAAAAACAATCGTTTTCAATGCATGTTATTCATGATCTTTGTTTGTAGCCTTTCATGTTGCATGCATAGTTACTTTGACTTACTGTTAGAAATTCATATTTCATGCTCATGTTTAGAGTTCTTTGATCACAGCTTTCATTGCTTGCAAATGTTTTGATCTTGGTTATGATGGTGCATGTCACCTAAAAAATTATTCTTTTTATCACTTACCTACTCGAGGACGAGCGGGAGTTAAGCTTTGGGATGCTTGATACATCGAAAAAGTATCTATAATTTTTGATGTTACATGCTTGTTTAGTATCTACTTTGTTTTGCTTTGTCTACACTTTGAGGTGTTTTCTATATGTTTTCTGGTACTAACCTATTAACAAGTTGCCACAGTGCCAGTTTCCTGTTTTCTTCTGTTTTTGGTTATAGAAAAGCCAGTAAGGAAATATTCTCGGAATTGGATGGGACAAAAGCCAAAGTCAATATTTCAGCGAGGAGAACACGGACTCTAGAGGAGAGACGGAGGGGAGCCACAGGGCGGCCGCACCCCCAGGCGCGGTCCCACCCTAGGCCGCGCCTGGGCAGGGTATGGGCCCCCTGGCCGCCCTCCTGCCTCGCCTCTTCGCCTATAAGAAGCCCCCGATGCCTAAACCCTAAACACCCGATCAATATTCCATGAAACCGTTTGTAGCCGCCGCCACCATCGTCCCTAGATCGGGGGGATCTGAAGATCTTCCCGGCACCCTGCCGGAGGGGAGATCATCCCAGAGGACTTCTTCTTCATCATGCCAGCCTCCGGTATGAAGCGTGAGTAGTTCCACCTTGGACTACGGGTCCATGTAGTAGCTAGATGGTTGTATCTCATCCTTTGTGCTTTCATGTCTAGATCTTGTGAACTCTGTTCATGATCAAGATCTAATCTATTTGTCATCATGCATGTTGTGTTTGTGGGGATCCGATGTATATTGAGATTACTATGGCAGATTGATTAATGGTTTTGTATTATTGATTCTATCATGTCTGTGTTGTTTGTGATCTTGCATGATCTCCGTTGTTAGTAGCTATCTTGGCCAAGTAGTTGCTAGTGACTCCAAGAGGGGGTATTTCTGCTCGATAGTTGGTTCATGCCTATATTTAATATAAGGGAAGTGCCAGAAATCTCTAAGGTTGTGGATGTGTTGTTGCTACTAGGGAGAAAACAACAGTCTCTTATTCATGGAACAAGTAGATTATTTACCTTACACACTTTGCTTAAAGCAATTGTCTATTGCTTGTAACTTAATAATGGAGGGGGTTCAGATGATAACCCAAAGGTGGACTTCTAGTCATAGATGCAGTTGGATGGCGGTCTATGTATCTTGTTGTATTTCCCAATTGAATCTCATAGGATCTTGATGTCTAGTATTGCATTGTTATGTCTTGCTCAGTCCTGTCAATTGCCCTACTATAATTTGTTTTCCCAACATGCCATGTTTCTTTATCTAAGGAGAACACCTCTAGTGAACTATGGACCCCGGTCCAATCTTTACCATTGATACATCTTCCAATGTTACTGTTTACTTTCTGCAAACCATCATCACCTTCCACACCATACAGTTAATCCTTTGTTACATCAACCGGTGAGATTGACAACCTCACAATTCGTTGGGGCAAAGTCTTGAGTTTGTGTTGTGCAGGTTTCCAAGTTGCTTGCAACACCTTTGAGGTGTTTCCTTCCTCCTACTGGTTCGATAAGTGATACATCGGAAACGTATCTATAATTTTTGATGTTCCATGCTTGTTTAGTATCTACTTTGCTTTGCTTTGTCCACACTTTGAGGTGTTTTTATGTTTTCTTGTACTAACCTATTAACAAGATGCCATAGTGCCAGTTGCCTGTTTTCTTCGGTTTTTGGTTCTAGAAAGGCAGAAAATCAATATTCTCGGAATTGGACGGGACAAAAGCCAAAGTCAATATTTTCCCATGGGGAACACGAAGCCGGAGTACGAGACGGAGGAGACCCACCAGGGGCCACACCCCCTAGCCGTGCGGGTGGGCCCACCCCGCGCCTGGGGGGTGCAGCCCCCCTGGTGGCCCTCTAGCGTCGCCTCTTCGCCTATTAGAAGCCCCCGATGCCTAAACCCTAAGGACCCGATCAAAATTCCACGAAACTGTCTGTAGCCGCTGCCACCATCGTCCCTAGATTTGGGGGGGTGGATCTGAAGCCCTTCTCGGCACCCTTCCAGAGGGGAGATCATCCTGGAGGCCTTCTTCTTCTTCATCATGCCAGCCTCCGATATGAAGCTGTAGGGTTCGCAGCATAGAAAACAAAAAAAATTCCTATGATGGGAACAACTATGTACCAAGATCTATCTACTAGATACAAGCAACAGGTGGATATACATCCATAGAATACATACCCTCGAAGACCGTATAGTGTTAACGAGGTTTTACTCGTGGATGATGTAGTCGAACGCTTGCCGATCTCAAGATCGTGATGAAGTCCATCTGGTCCAGCACCATCACGTCCAGCACTGGAAAGCATTGGCGCATCCGTGATCGCACACATGTTCGGGTACCACGACAACCTCCGCGTCCTCGCTCCAGCGAAGCAGCGGAAGCAACAAATCCTTCCAGAAAAAGCCACCGGGAACATGTATCTCACTGATCTGAGACCATGGGGAAATTCTAAAGGGGGGAGAGATATCCTTCACGAGGAGGTGTGTGTGACAAGTGAGAGGAGGGGGTCTTTTTATAGGGTAGGGAGCAGACCAAGGGGGCATGGCCGCCGGCCATGGAGGGTGCCCCCACCTCTCCCTCATTCATGTGGTAGATGCTCCACTCACATAAAAACACATCCACTCACAATTCCACTCGCATGCATTAATTTTCCACCAAAATTAATGCAAGCTCTCATTTAAATAAAACTCTTTTATTTATTTATTCAGAATTTTGTTAATTACTTTAATTAACAAACATTCACATAAAACCCTTTGCTAGTATTCCATTTCACATGCAGAACCAGTTTTAGCAATTTCAACCGAAATAATTCCGGTGTCTAGTGAAATAAATTATTGCGCTTTCTTTTTATTTATCTGGCATATCATTTACTCTGAATGGTGTCGGTATCCCTTAAGTGTGTCACCCTACGGTTTGCGAAAAATGCAGACATGATCGAGACCCCTCTCCGATCAATAATCAGCAGCGGGACCTAGAGATCCGTACTGACTCCCACATATTCAACGATGACTTCTGTGATCGTGTGAACCTTATACGCATGTAACTCAATCCCTTTGTCTCGCGATATATTACATGTCCGAGATTCGATCATCGGTATCCCCATACCTAGTTTGATCACGTTACCGACATGTACTCTTTTCTCGTTCCAGTGATATAACATTCTAGTGATCAAATCACTTGCTTGCAAGCTGAAAGGATACGGATGTCGCCTAGAGGGGGGGATGAATAGGCGATAAAAACTTTTCCTTGAGTGGCTCAACAAAGGCGGAATAAAACTAGCGTTTTACTTTGTCAAGCACAACCTAGAACAACTAGGGTTCACCTGTGTGCACCAACAACTTATGCTAAGCAATACAAGCAACAAAGTGATAGCAAGATATAGATTACTTCAAGCACGAAGGCTATCACAATATAAAGTGCATAAGTAAAAGCTCGGGTATAGAGATAACCGAGGCACGCGGGAACAACGATATTTTACCGAGTTTCTCCCAACATGGAGTATGTCTCGTTTGGAGAGGGGGTGGTATCAAACCACCAATGCCACAAAAGGCCTCCCTTATTCTCCGGTGAATCTCACCCCAATGGGATCGATCCACGCTTCCACTATCGGTGCACTTGTCGGTGGCAACCGGAACCTCTCACAAGGTTGGGGCACAACTCCACAACTTAATTGGAGGCTCCCAACAAACGCCACAAAAGGCCACAATGCCACCAAGGACACAAACCGTCTAGGGTTCCAAGAACCCAAGAGGGACAAGCTCCAATGAGTAAATCAAACCAAATTCTCCGAGGAGAACTCAAATCGATGCACCAAATGCAAATGGCAAGAACACCACAAAGATGCCCAAATCACTCACTCTCAAGTTTCAACAAAGCTACTAAAGCTATTGGGGGAACAAGAGAGGAGGAATCAAAGAGAGACACAAAATCCCCCAAAATCTAGATCCCCAAAGATGCACTCACAAAGAGATAAATCGGTTAGGTCAAAACGTGGGGCTAGATCTCCTCTCTTTTCCACTCAAATATGGGCAAGAATCATCGGAGTAAAAAGATTAGGCAAGCTTCAAGATCTAGAGCAAGTGTGGACAAAGTTTAGCTAATAGATAATGGAGGAGTTTTTAAAACTGAAAACCGGACAAGGCCTTAAATAGGGGCCCCAAAAAACTAGCCGTTTGAGGCAATTTTCTGAATGGTCCGGTACTACCGGATTTAACCGGAAGTACCGCAAAGCCCCAGAAAAAAGCAAGCGCGGATGGGGAAACAGCACAGCAGGATGCGTACGTGCGGGGCAGAGCAGCTGCGCAGCAGCAATGCAGCACCGAGCGCTGCATGCGCGTGGGGCCAAGCAGCAGCTCAGCGGCAGCATGCACGCACAACAGCAGCAGGGCATGCACGCGCGCGGCAGTAGAGCAGCAGCTCGGCGTAGCAGAGACAGCGCGCGTGCGCGTGCTGTGCGAGGCGAGCGGGCGCAGCGGCGCATGAGCGAGTGGGGGCCCAGGCGCGCGCAGCGAGGCGGAGCAGCGGCAGCTGGACAGCGCGGGACAGGCGGCGGCACGCGCACGCGAGCGGGTCCGCGGACCTGCAGAGTCAACGCGGGCGGCAGGTGCGAGGCAAACCAGCGAGCAGCGCGCGAGGCCAAGAAAACTGAATCTGGATCTGCCCGTTTCTGGGGAAAAACTGGGCCGGCCGGTAGTACCGGCCACCCGGGCGGTACTACCGGGCCGGTCCGGTAGGACTGGTTGTGGTTACCGGGCCACACAGAAATGGGCTGCACGCAGCCAGGCACGACCGGTACTGGGCCCGGTAGTACCGGTCGGCCCAGAAACACTGATTTTCTTTTTCCTTTTAGAATTAAAAACGGCAAATATTTAAACCGCGATAACTTTTGATTGGAAGCTTCGATTGACCCGATTCAAATTGCGTTGGATAGAGGGCGACAAGGGCTTCCTAATAAAAAGTGGAAATATTGATTATCACCAAGTGAGAAAGTATCAAGTAGAATAATGTGATATACCTCACTTGGTGAGAAACCGAAAAGCCGCATAAATCAAAATCGCAACAAGATACAAATGGGAGATCCGATTTAGATGAACAAGAGATTTTTATGGAGATTACCACAAGCTCTATATCATCACATGGATAAGACCAAATAACAACCAAATATGATGATGCAAGTATGCAAAGGTTTGAGCTCTCTCCGAACGATGTGACCGAATTACTCATACGAGAGCCCTTCTTGATAGTACGGTTATCTATCCTAAACCCGGTCTCACACACACAACGTGAGACCGGCAAAAGGGAAAACCTATCAATATTATACCTTTGCCTTGAGCATTCCACTTGAGCTTGATGTAGACGATCTTGCTCTTCTCAAGATGGAACGCCTTTCTTAATTCATCATCATCGACCTCGCATATTGAGCATGCCCAACATATCTTCTTTGCATTTCATCGACCTTGAAGCCAACACATGCTCCAAGCGATGCCAATGGACAAATCCTACAAGTATAACTTAATACACACATTAGTCCATAAAGATTGTCATTAATTACCAAAACCACACATGGGGGCCCAACATGTTCTTTCACAAGCTAACCAATGTGATATCACCGAGAGGGCCAGAGTATATCTCTCCGTCATCGGGATGGACAAATTCCACTCTTGGTCCATGATCCTCAACATAACACCTTCGTAGCACTGAACCCAACTTTATAATCACCTTGTTATGGTGTGACGTTTGATGTTATCAAGATACTCTTCCGGTGTTAGTGATTGACATGATCTCATGGTCTAAGGACTAAGATTACTTCGTATGATGTTATAGCAATATAAACACAATGACCTTGATCGTAATGCTATACTTCGGATGAATGTTCATCACACCATTACACTAATGTTGTGACCTGGTTATTAACAACATCCAATGTCCATGATCACGAAACCTTTGATCATCTTGTTAATCAACGAGCTAGTTTATAAGAGAGGCATAACTAGGAACTTCCTTTTTGTTAATTAAACACACATGTATTAAGGTTTTCGTATTAATACAATTATAGCATGTAAAATAAACATTTATCATAAATAAGGAATACGATAATAACCACTTTATTATTGCCTCTCGGGCATATTCCCTTTAGTCTCCCACTTGCACTAGAGACAATAATGTGGTTTGAAAACTTTGCGTATTGAACACATATGGCTTTCTGGTGTTCCAAATACGCAATTGCATGTGGTTAACATAATCTACGGATCTGACGCTTCAGGTCCTTGTGTATTTGCATGTCTTTCCGTCTCCACGCATCACTCATTCTCTAATGAGATTGCATTGTATAAATTTGGTCTTTTGGTGAGACCTTTAGTTCCTTGGGGTTAAATCATGTCGATACTATTGTCGTACAATATATCTTTAGTGTTATCCCGTTGCGAACCACACCTTAGTTTGATAACAAACTACTTGACACAAATTCCCTCCTTTGCTGCTACTATAGCAGTCATATACTTAGCCTTTTTGTTGTAGTATCCGTCACAATGTCTTAACTTTGGAATACATCTAAATCCATCATGAAAACTCCTTTCCATTTCATTGTGCCACTCATAGTTTAAATTGAGATAAACTTAATTTGTATCTTGTGACAAAACTAGTATCAATGTAACGCTTTACAATGAACTATTTGTAATTGTTTGTCACTTCTACACAAATATATTCTTAATTCTTCCAAAAGATCATAAGAATATCCTTACTATCGTCCAATGATCATTTTATCATTCATTCTGGTATATGCTCATGACACTTAGCGCATAGGACATATCTGGATGTGTACATATCATGGTATGATTGATCAAAACATCCTTGTGATTTCACTCATCAAGTGTCAAAGCACTTGAATCTTGTTTCACTTATCAAGTGTCGATACACTTGAATCTTGATTCAATTCCTTTCCATGCGACAAGAACTATTTCTTATCTTTTCTATATTGAACTCCTTCAATATCTCATATATGTACGTTTGGCATAACCATATTAGCGTCACAGTCTATCCACTATAGACATTCATGCTAAATATTTGGTTTTTGCCTAAGTCTTTCATCGAAATGAAATTCTTAACCTTTGTCAATAAAATTACATAATTTCTAATCAACAAGATGTCCTCCACATAATGTATTATAAATATGTCAGCGCTCCCACTTAATTTCTTGCAAATGCAAGCATCTTCATCGTCTCTAGATGAAAACTCTTTTTTTCATCACAGTGAAGATTCCAACTCCGTGATGCTTACTTCAACCATTGAAGTTTGCATTCCCTTTTAGCATCCTTTGAATTTAAAAAATCCTTTGGACCGTGTCTTGTACACGTCCTAGGTAACCATTCTATTAGGAGAATTTTGTTTTGTTTATTCATCTACCATATACCAAATTATATGTAGTGGTTGCTACTTTAATCCGTCTAGACTAAATATCGCTATGAAAGATCAAGTCTTGTCATAGTCAATTCCTTGAACATTGTCATAAAATACTTTACGACATGTCGACTATTTCATAGATGTGAAACATCCATGTCTGTTTCTTTATAGATCCAAATACGACCGATAGGTTTTTACACCTTTCCGGAGGGTATCCCAAGTTTAAACTTGATTTCTCGTGTATGGAACTATCACGGATTTTATGGCTTCAAGCCATCTGACGGAGTCAGGGCCCATCATCGCTTCTTTGCATGTAGTCGGTTCATCATTATCAAACAATAATAATTTACTCTCAAATCTCATCATTTGATTGTTTATCCGACCGACTTGGTTCAATAATAACTTAGATCTCCGTGACCACAACTTTTGAGGCACATAAGCTATGAGCATTATGGCAGCCTCCGGAACGATTTCCGGCGCTGCGCAACTCAGCACATTTAGCTAAGGTTCGTTAACCTTATCAAAGTTCTATTGTCCTCCCACTTAACTTTTGTGAAAAATTCCTTTTTCAAGAAACTTCACATTTCAAGCGACAAACCCTTTTGTCCTCGGTGTTATGGAGGAATAACCAATTGCTATTCGAAATAACATACAAAGACATGCTCATCCGATTTTGGTTGTAAACATCTTACTTATGCTTAGCATACCAAAATTTAAGAAATGACAACTTGGGTTTTACCCCAAACCATAACTTCCATGGTGTCATTTCAACGGATCAAGATGGAGCTCTTTTCAGTGTAAAAGCGGTAGTCTCTAAAGCTTTTAATATTTTAAAACATAATGGAAGTTTTATAAATAACACCTTTAATCCAACCATGTCAAACAAGGTTTCATTACAAATCTCAAACACTCCATACTCCTATGGTGTTTCGGGAGATGTAAATCTAGGTGTTTTGCTAAACTTGTAACTCAAATAAATCCCTTTATGATAAAATCATAAATTATTTATTTTCTTGTCACACTTGCAACTCAAATAAATACCTTATGATAAAATCATAAATCATTTATTTTCTTGTTACGATGATTTTCCACTTCATCTTTAAAGTCTTTGAACGTTTTCAAATATTTCATACTTCTTTCTCATTAAGTGAACATTCACTCAAATTTCCAGACAAAGCATATGAAGTTGAAATCCATCGCTTACGACTATACATAATGGACTACATACATCGATATGTATAAATTCCAATAAGTTAGTCGATCGTTCTTCTTTGGCCTTTGAACGAAGTTTTAATTATCCCGAGTAAAGTCTCACAAGCGTCACTTGATCAAATCAAAGACTCCAAAAATCCATGAAAATAGAGTTTCTTCATGTTTTCTTTCCAATATTATTTAAACGGCGATGTCACTTTGTAAGTGATCCTTCAATCATTTGTCTTGCGACATTTTAGCATTAGTTTTTATGGATGTGATTTCTCCAACTAGATTTGTAAATCATCCATCTTATATGGAATAAGGTAATTATTTGAACAACCTTTGTTCTCATAATACCTGATTTAAATAACTATTATTAAAACAAATCTTGAAGCAAGCTTTGATGTCAACGATAAATACAAACAACGGCTTGTTTGTTTTCGATGAACATCATCACATATTATCTTTCTAGTTACTTAGGCCATTGTGGTTTATGAATTGCGTTGTTCCGTATGAAATTTTATACCAACCAATTCGGTATCCAATACCCAAGAACCACATTGTTTAACAAGCAAAGAATACAACATAATATGTATATCATCTATATACCTAAATTGGATATTTCCAATCTTTTATTTTCTGCCAAATATATTTTATAGATTCTCTTTCAGCATTTCCTCTTTCTTTTAAAAAGAATCTATCAACATCAACAGCGGCGCCATATACATGACACATAGTCTAAAGCGTGTATATTCAAATAATAATACCTTTGGACTTGCACTTTGAAGTAGATCAGCATCATCAAATGATCGGTATTCTTTCAAAATCCATTCTTTAGTAATCTTTTTAGTGTAGTAAACACTTTACATACATCTTCTACTCACCGTTATCATGACAACTTTCATGTCAAGCTAATGTAGCTTATAAAGGAGAATCGTGAGTATAACATTACTTTCCAAAACCCTTTTGGACGATTAGGATGTCAAGCATCTCAAACCTTTGCAAATTCTCATCAAATATGAGAACATATATTATACTCTATCATTTTGCAACCAAAACATTGTTTCAGATATCGTTATATCTGCCACACATGATGGTTTCTGCAACAATTCTTTCAGCTCCTAGATAATCTCGATATTTAAGTCAATCAAGAATCATGGAGGCAAACATGATACTTAATATACTAACTCTGGAATTGTTACTCTCGATTTAATACTAATTATTAAACTTTACGGAGTAAACAGAGTTTGCTGAAAGTTTGCAATAGGACTTTAAACTTTAGATTGACACTCAACACAATACGATACCGGTTCGTAAAGTAAATATCCAGAAATCTATAGTTCTATTATCTCAATTACAACTAAGCATAAGGTGGTGAACGAATGCCAATGACTACAACAAATTATGCAAATTCACTTTGATTTAATTTATGATAAATTGAGTTCTACTAATCCAAATTAGAAATGAACTCCCACTCAAAAACGACATCCCTCGTGTCTTTTTGGTGATTACATGAACCAAATCCACTACACCAAGTCCGATCATCACGTGAGTCGGTGTAGCTTCAAAGGCGAGCATCCATATGGTCATCATATCAAAACATATGACTCATGCTTAACCTTTCGGTCTGTGTTCCGAGGCCATGTCTGTACATGCTAGGCTCGTCAAGTAAGAACCTTAGTATTCGCGCGTGTAACTGTCTTACACCCGAAATATGCTCGTGGATTCAAGTACACCCGATCATCACGTGATGTCTTGAAGCGACGAAACATTGTTGGTGCATACTTAAGGAAGAACACATTTTTATCTTGATATCTAAATGAGGGATTATCTTATTATTCTAATAAAACGCCAAACAAGCAATATAATATGCAATCAAACATCTCATGTTTGTAAGTGAAATGATATGCTTCCCGCATATGATCTCCATCATGTGCACCGTGGTATGATCTCTATCATACCTCTATGTGTAAGGCCAAGGTATATGGAACCTACACGTTATGTGTGTTGTAAGAGTATCATCTTATACTTCTACTTACAACATCACCATATCATAACACTAGCCCAGCAATAATCTAAACTAGACGCCTCTGATTTATCCATTGCAAGTTTTACGTGGTTTAGGGTTTTCGAAGATAGAACCATTCTTACCTACGAACATGAACCACAACAAGGATAACCAAATTGTTTACAACTCATTGCAAATTAGATATTTACTATAGTAGGAGAGAAAGACACCCGCTAGCCACTTATGCAAAACTAGTTGTATGTCAAGCGTGGAACAGGTCTCATGTGCGAGGACATGTAAAGTTTGTCCGGGCCGCTTCATCCCATTATGCGACCAATATCCAAAGTACAACTAAGAAGCAATAAAATGATCATCATCACCCACGTACTCATATGTGTACTAGCTGTGCAAAGCATCTACGCATAGATCCGGCTCTGATACCACTGTAGGGTTCGCAACATAGAAAACAAAAAAAATTCCTACGACGGGAACAACTATGATCCAAGATCTATCTACTAGATACAAGCAACGGGTGGATATACATCCATAGAATACATACCCTCGAAGACCGTATAGCGTTAACGAGGTTGTACTCGTGGATGATGTAGTCGAACTCATGCCGATCTCAAGATCGTGATGAAGTCCATCTGGTCCAGCCGGTCCAGCACCGCAAAGCAGTGGCGCATCCATGATCGCACACACGTCCGGGTACCCCGACAACCTCCGCGTCCTCGCTCCAGCGAAGCAGCGGAAGCAACAAATCCTTCCAGAAAAATCCATCGGGAACATGTATCTCACTGATCCGAGACCATGGGGAAATTCTAAAGGGGGAGAGAGATCCTTCACGAGGAGGTGTGTGTGACAAGTGAGAGGAGAGGGTCCTTTTATAGGGGAGGGGGGTAGCCCAAGGGGGCATGGCCTCCGGCCATGGAGGGTTCCCCCACCTATCCCTCATTCATGTGGTGGACGCTCCACTCACATAAAAACACCTCCACTCACAATTCCACCCACATGCATTAATTTTCCACCAAAATTAATGCAAGCTCTCATTTAAATAAAACTCTTTTATTTATTTATTCAGAATTTTGTTAATTACTTTAATTAACAAACATTCACATAAAACCCCTTGCTAGTATTCCATTTCACATGCAGAAAATCAGTTTCAGCAATTTCAATCGAAACAATTCTGGTGTCTAGTGAAATAAATTCCCGCGCTTTCTTTTTCTTTCTCTGGCATATCATTTGCTCCAAATGGTGTCTGTATCCCTTAAGTGTGTCACCCTATGGTTTGCGAATAATGCAGACATGATCAAGACCCCTCTCCGATCAATAATCAGCAGCGGGACCTATAGATCCGTACTGACTCTCACATATTCAACGATGACTTCTGTGATCGTGTGAACCTTATACGTATGTAACTCAATCCCTTTGTCTTGCGATATATTACATGTCCGAGATTCGATCATCGGTATCCCCATACCTAGTTTGATCACGTTACTGACATGTACTCTTTTCTCGTTCCCGTGATATAACATTCTAGTGATCCAATCACTTGCTTGCAAGCTAACCAATGTGATATCACCGAGAGGGCCTAGATTATATCTCTCCGTCATCGGGATGGACAAATTCCACTCTTGATCCATGAGCCTCAACATAACACCTTTGTAGCACTGAACCCATCTTTATAATCACCCTGTTACGGTGTGACGTTTGATGTTATCAAGATACTCTTCCGGTGTTAGTGGTTGACATGATCTCATGGTCTAAGGACTAAGATTACTTCCTATGATGTTATAGCAATATAAACACAATGACCTTGATCGCAATGCTATACTTCGGATGAATGTTCATAACACCATTACACTAATGTTGTGACCTCGTTATTAACAACATCCAATGTCCATGATCGGGAAACCTTTGATCATCTTGTTAATCAACGAGCTAGTTTATAAGAGAGGCATAACTAGGAACTTCCTTTTTGTTTATTAAACACACATGTATTAACGTTTCCATATTAATACAATTATAGCATGTAAAATAAACATTTATCATAAATAAGGAATACGATAATAACCACTTTATTATTGCCTCTCGGGCATATTCCCTTCAGAAGCGTGAGTAGTTCCACCTTTGACTACAGGTCCATGTAGTAGCTAGATGGTTGTATCTCCTCCTTGTGCTTTCATGTCTAGATCTTGTGAGCTCCATCCATGATCAAGATCTCATCTATTCGTAATAATGCATGTTGTGTTTGCGGAGATCCGATGGATATTGAGATTACTATGTCAGATTCATTAATGGTTTGGTATTATTGATTCTATCATGTCTATGTTGTTTGTGATCTTGCATGCTCTTCGTTGTTAGTAGCTATCTTGGCCAAGTAGTTGCTAGTGACTCCAAGAGGGGTATTTATGCTCGATAGTGGGTTCATGCCTCTACTTAATCAAGGGAAGTGACAGAAATCTCTATGATTGTAGATGTGTTGTTGCCACTAGGGAGAAAACAATGGTCTCTTGTTCATGGAACAAGTGGATTGTTTAGCCTACACACTTTGCTTAAAGCAGTTGTCTGTTGCTTGCAACTTAATACTGGAGGGGGTTTAGATGATAACCTAAAGGTGGAATTCTAGTCATAGATGCAGTTGGATGGCAGTCTATGTATCTCGTTGTATTGCCCAATCGAACCTCATAGGATCTTTATGTCTAGTATTGCATTGTTATGCCTTGCTCTGTCCTGTCAATCGCCCTGCTGTAATTTGTTTACCCAGCATGCCATGTTTGTTTATCTAAGGAGAGAACCTCTATTGAACTATGGACCTCGGTCCAATATTTACCATTGATACATTTTCCACTGTTACTGTTTACTTGCTGCAAACCATCATCACCTTCCACACCATACAGTTAATCCTTTGTTACAGCAATCGGTGAGATTGACAACCTCACTGTTCATTGGGGCAAAGTCTTGAGTTTGTGTTGTGTTGGTTTCCAAGTTGCTTGCAACACCTTTGAGATGTTTCCTTTCTCCTACTGGTTTGATAACCTTGGTTTCTTACTGAGGGAAGATTTGCTGTTCTGCTGCATCACACCTTGCTCTTGGGGTTTCCCGACGAAGCGCTCCACGTTGACCAGGCGCCATCAACAAGTTTTCTGGCACCATTGTCGGGGAGGCTAAGGACTTATTCACAAGGGGAGTCCTCCTCAACCTTTCTCTTTACTTTGTTTTTAGTTTGCTTAGTTTCTTTTGCTTGGTTTTGTTTGCCTCTTTTTATCAAAAACTCCAAAATATTAGTTTAGTTTGGTTTGCTTTCTCCTATCAAAAACACAAAAAAAATTAGTTCCTACTCTAGTTGCCACCTTGCTCTTGCTCACCATGTTGTTCCCCAAGTTCGCCCTGAAGGACCTTTCGATAGGGAGTGGCTCCATAATTGGGAAAGATAATATTGAAGAATTCTTTAATCATGTTAGCAAGCATGAGAATATTGAGGATAAATCTATAGTAGAGCTAGCTCCTAATCATGAAATTTATGTAGCTTCTTTAGTTCATATGTTGGAGGCTAGGTTTGTCAGCCTTAACCTCATGATGCAAATTTTGTTCCTAAAACTGAAAGAAGAAAAGAATGCTGAAAAGAGAGAATTTATTCTTGAAACTTTACTCAAAGAGTTCCATGATGTTGCTAAGGAAGCCAAAAAGGTCTTTGAGCATTTTAATATGCTAGGCTCATGTGTAGATGTTGTGGGTACTTCAGATAAAACCAACCCTAGAGAGGAATTTAAGATACCCATACCCTTTAAGCTTGTTGGGATGCATGAGGCCTTTGAAAAGAATTTTGTTTGGATTGTTCCTGAAAATCCTTTTGATGAAAGTAGGAAACCAAAGAGAGATGAGAAGGCATACTCAAAAACTCATTTGGATGAGATACCTTTCATAGTTGAAAACTTTGCAAGTATTGATGTTAATGCTTCTTCATTTGAAAATACTTGATTTCTTACTTCTTGATCCTAACTTAAAGGCGTTAAAGAAAAGTACTTGTTGGGAGATAACCCAAGCATTTCCTTGAGTCTTGGAAGTTATTACTTCAGTAATGACCTCTCCTTATCCTTCTTTTTGTTTGCTTTTTGTGCCAAGAATGACCTCTAATGAGAGGGAAGTAAGCTTTGTGGAGTTGCTGTCCCGAAACAGATTTCTGTCCTCCACCATAAAAATTTGTGAGGAGTCTTTGTAAGTCGTATTAAGCTCCAAATTTACGAATAAATTCCCCAGTATGTTAGATAACTTTCGTTAGTTCAACACTTTTTGATTTGGGCAACATAAGGTCTTAGAAAAAATCGGTTTCTACATGCTGGTCTGTTTTGCCATATTTCTGCCATTATTTGCATTTGCTTCTTATTGATTCCTTTTCGGGTTATTTTTGAGAAACTGTGCTTTTTTAAGGAGTTGCTACAGTAGCTTGTGTTTTTAGTGAAAGTTTTTCTGTTCTAAAGTTAAACCCAAAGGTCTATTATCTTTTGAATACACTAATGTTGCTAATGAAGATTGTGTGAAGTTTTGTATGAAGGAAAAATTTCAGGTGTAGAGAGAGAATGATGTAATGAGATGAAGAATGGACAAAAGCTCAAGCTTGGGGATGCCACGCCTGTGTCACCCCAAGAAATATCCAAGAGGTACAGGCTTCAAAGCTAGGGGATTCCCAAGGCATCCCCTTCTTCATCAATAAAAAGCTGAAGTCTTTCTAGACACTTCATTTTTATTGTTTCATGCACTGTTGTGTTGTTCTTGGAGCGTCTTAGTTTTTGTTTGCTTTGCTTAGTTTTTTTAGTTGCTTGAATAAAGTAGTTTGGACCCTCGTTCTCGCTGTGTTGTTTCAAATAAGTCGATTAGTGTTGGAAAGGAGTAGAAAGTTCTTGTTTGAAAGTGCAAGAGGAGCTTGCATTGACTGTGACTTAGACTTTAGCATGACATGCTAGGTGTTGTTTTTACCTTATGCTTAGTGATTATCGCTGTAGAATGACTCGTTCCAAACAATTGGAATTGCTTAGTGTGCCTTGAAAGAATTATGCGTTGTTTTAGCATACAAAAGCATAGTATTGTGGTATTATCCTTTGATGCTTTGTTTGGGTTGACTTGGCACATGCTCACACCATGTTATGACTATGAACAAGTCACTATAACCTCTATGATCATTTAGTCCTTGACTTTTAGTACCACTCTATGCTTTGATTAGTAATGTTTTGTCGCTCTGCATGATTATGGCCATTATTGCTCTCTTAGTTGGTTGCTCACAGTCTTTTGCTAGCCTCCACTTGTATGAGTAAGCTCTACTCATTCATCCAACTCCCAAGAAACCAAGTTATTCTAAAGTTTCCACTATAAATTCCTATGCATGGTGTGTTACACCATTCCAAGTATATTCTTGGTTTCATCTATCTTCCAATTAAAAAGTATTTTGTTATGTGAAAACTTAGTGATTAAAGCCCTCATGAACTTGATGGCACACTTTATATTTCTTTCCCCTAATAAACTAGAACCATTGTGTCATCTAAGTTGTATATGCTTGCACTTATACGTTGGAATTAGGAGACCATGTTTTTACGGGGAACGCTTTCAACATTGCACTTGTACTTTGTACGCAGTTGATATCATGCACTTTTGTCTATGGATGTCGCCGGTGTGAAATAAAAAGGGAGCTCGTAAGTCCATGGAGTTATGTATTTTGTGTTAGCGAAATGCCTGTGCCGCCAGCCTAAGCCATGCCTAATCATGGTGGAAACTTGCAGCATCACTATAATGAGCAATCTGTGAAGCATCCTCAATAAAAACCTATGCAAATAGCAAATAAAAAGATCGTTGAGATGCTCTTCTTGCCTTGTCATTTTGGTTATGGGATAGCTCCTGTACCATGTGCAAGGGGTACCCCGTTGGCGGTTCTCTATGAAACACATATACTTACTATGACAGGAACTTACAGGTGACCAAAGTTGAGTAGCATGAGGAGCGGCCCTTGTATTCAAGGGACATGAGATTGCCAACTTATACTTTGTCAAGTATATACTCCATAGTTTGTTCACTTTAACCTTAATCACTTCAAGATGCCTATGATAGGGGCAATGAGGGCTGAAAGCTAACAAGTACCATAGTTTTTGGAAGCTCTTTTTGAAACTTGAAATCCCTACTTCCCTTATGAAGGGCCTTTCTTCCATCATTCTACCTTTAGGCACCAGTTAAGAGAGCATAGTTGCCATTCTTAGTTCTATGTGTAGTGTCCCAAAACTTATTGATTGATGCATATTGTTGATATTGCTTGTTCTTGTGCTATTTGTATCTAGTCACTCTTATCAACTTTGAAGGTGTCCTATGCATCTATTTTCTACTCTATGAGGGACAAGCTGAATGCCACTATGCCATGTTTTCTGTATGTGAAACAAACAAACGTTTTTCAATGCATGTTATTAATGATATTTATTTGTAGCCTTTCATGTTGCATTCATAGTTACTTTGTCTTATTGTTAGAACTCCATCTTTCATGCACATGTTTAGAGTTCTTTGATCCCATCTTTCAATGCTTGCAAATGGTTTGATCTTGGTTTTAGTGGTGCATGTCACCTCAAAAATTATTCTTTTATCACTTACCTACTCGAGGACAAGAAGGAGTTAAGCTTGGGGATGCTTGATACGTCGGAAATGTATCTATAATTTTTGATGTTCCATTCTTGTTTAGTATCTACTTTGCTTTGCTTTGTCCAAACTTTGAGGTGTTTTTATATGTTTTCTGGTACTAACCTATTAACAAGATGCCACACTGCCAGTCGCCTGTTTTCTTCTGTTTTGGTTCCAGAAAGGCAGAAAATCAATATTCTCGGAATTGGACGGGACAAAAGCCAAAGTCAATATTTTGCCGTGGGGAACACGAAGCCGGATTACGAGACGGAGGAGAACCACCAGGGGGCCACACCCCCTGGTCGCACGAGTGGGCCCACCCCACGCCTAGGGGGTGCAGCCGCCCTGGTGGACCTCCATCCTCACCTCTTTGCCTATAAGAATCCCCCGACGCCTAAACCCTAAACACCCGATCAAAAATCCACGAAACCGTCTGCAGCCGCCACCATCGTCCCTAGATCGGGGGGATCTGAAGCTTTTCCCAACACCCTGCCGAAGGGGAGATCATCCCGGAGGCCTTCTTCTTCATCATGCCAGCATTCGGTATGAAGCGTGAGTAGTTCCACCTTAGACTACGGGTCCATGTAGTAGCTAGATGGTTGTATCTCCTCCTTGTGCTTTCATGTCTATATCTTGTGATCTCTGTTCATGATCAAGATCTCATCTATTTGTAATCATGCATGTTGTGTTTGCGGGGATCCGATGGATATTGAGATTACTATGTCAGATTCATTAATGGTTTTGTCTTATTGATTCTATCATGTCTGTGTTGTTTGTGATCTTGCATGCTTGTTATTATCTATCTTGGCCAAGTAGTTGCTAGTGACTCCAAGAGGGGGTATTTATGCTCGATAGTGGGTTCATGCCTCTACTTAATCAAGGGAAGTGACAGAAATCTCTACGGTTGTAGATGTGCTGTTGCCACTAGGGAGAAAACTGTTGGAGATATGCCCTAGAGGCAATAATAAAAATGGTTATTATTATATATTTGTGTTTATGATAAATGTTTACATTCATGCTATAATAGTATTAACCGAAAACATTAATACTTGTGTGATTTGTAAACTAAATTAGAGTCCCTCGTAAAGCCTCTTTGTAATACTAGCTTGTTGGTTAATAGATGATCATGGTTTCTAGATCATGAACATAAAGATGTTGTTAACAACAAGATCATATCATTAGGAGAATGGTATGATGGACATACTCCTATTGATAAGCGTAGCATAAAGATCAAGTCATTTCAATAGTTCTTTTGCTATAAGCTTTCTGATACATAGTAACCTGATTCCTTCGACCATGACATCATGCTAATTACCATCACCAAAAGAATGCTTTGATGACATCAAACACCACACCTTAACTGGGTGGCTATAAAGGTGGCATTGAGTGTTCGGAAAGTATGTGTTGAGGCACATGGATCAAGAGTGGAATTTGTCCATCCATATGACAGATAGATATACTCTCGGCCCTCTTGGTGGAATGTCATCCAATTAGCTTGCAAGCATGTGACTGGCTCACAAGGGATCACATATCACGAGAACGAGAAAAGAGTACTTATCGGTAACGAGGTTGAACTAGGTAAAGTGATACCGACGATCAAACCTCGGATCAGTAAACTATCGTGAGACAAAGGGAAATTTGTATCATATGTAAGTGGTTCATTCAATCGCAAAGTAATCATAGAAGTATGTGGGAGCCATATGAATTTCCAGATTCCTCTATTGGTTATTGATTGGAGAAGTGTCTCGGTCATGTCCGCGTAATTCATGAACCGTAGGGAGACACACTTAAGGATTCGATGTTGTTTAGTAGATATGGAATGTAAGTAGGGAGACGGAATGTTGTTTGGAGTCTCGGATGTGATCCCGGATATCACGAGGCGATCCGAAATGGTCCGGAGAATAAGATTCATATAAGGAAAGTCCAATTCCGGAGTTCGGGAATGATTGTGATGATTTCATCGGAGAGGTTCTAGAAGGGTCTAGAAGGTTCACCGAACCGGAAGGGGAAGGATACATCAATGTGTCATGGATAAGTGGAATGATTGAATCATGTCCTAGGTCACTTGGTTGGGCATTTGCAAGAAAGAAATAAAGCTCCAAACTGAAAGTCAAAAGGCAAGTTTGAAAAGTCAAACTGGGACAATGTATCCTAGTGGAGGAAGGAAAGAATCCTTCTTTCCATCCACCACAAGCCAACTAGGAGAGGGAGTTGGGGAAGGATTCAAACTCCCCTCTCCCAAGCTTCCATCCCTCTCATAAATAGAGGGGAGGGGTGCCCCAAGACCACACAACCAGCCCTCCCCACCAAGCCGCCGCACCACCGCCGCCAGTCGCCGCCGAATCATCGTCGTCGCCCTAGGCACCGCCGACTCCACCTCCTCTTCTCCGGCCCTCTAAACCTAGATCGCCAGAAACCCTAGATCCACCATAACCTGCTCCGGCTTAGGCGAAGCCCTACAGGATTTTTCCTCTACTTCCGACACCACGCCATCGTGTTGCCGGAATCGCGAGGGGAGAACTACAACCTCCGTTGCCTGCTGGAACAAGGGAGAGGAAGGTCTTCATCGAGTACCAAATGTGTGACCGACTGCGGAAGCGCTGCCGGAACACAGCGCCGGAAGGATCATCTACACGATCTTGAGATCGACAAGTGTACGACAAAATCACCCACGAGAATATGCTCCCGTTAACCGCTTTGGAATCTTCAAGGGTGAGTACTCTAATTGACTCGTGGCTACACTCTAGTATATAGATCTTAGCTTGTTTGTGTGCATGCAGTAGAATTTTTTGTTTTCCATGCTACGAACCCCTACAGTGGTATCAGAGTCGTGTCTATATGTAGATTTGTTGCACGAGTAGAACACAATGGTTATTGTGGGCGGTGGTTCTTTTATTATCAATTACTTTTTGTGTACTTTACATCTTGCGGTATGATGGGATGAAGCAGCCCGGGCTAACCTTACATGACATCGTTCATGAGACTTGCTCCACACTTAACATGCAACTTGTATTGCATAAGTGGCTTTGCGGGTGTCTGTCTCTCCCATCATAGTATAGATTCAATTTACAACGGGCACTTGATAGTTCAAGCATCAACGTTGTGGTTCTTGTTCATAAGTTAGAACGACACTTATTGAAAGCCGCAAACCACATACAATATTTAAAGAAAATTAGAGGCGTCTAACTTTGTTTTGCAGGGGTGTGTTGTGATGTGATATGGCCATGATTGTGATTATATATGATGTATGTAATGTTCCTTATTGTAAGTCGGCAACCGGCATGAGCCTTATGGTTGTCTTTTAATTTCGTTAAGACCCGCGTGTCTATTATTCAAAGTAGTTGTAATATTTGAAGCTGGTAGACGACAACCATGGAGCGGTGCCATTGACCTTGACGCCACGTCGGTGATGATGGAGATCATGTTAGTGCTTGAAGATGGAGATCGGAAGCACAAGAAGAAAGGCCATATCATATCACATATTTGGAATTGCATGTGATGTTAATCCTTTTATGCATCTTGTATTGCTTAGTTCGCGGCGGTAGCATTATAAGATGATCCCTCTCACAAAATATCAAGTTATAAAGTGTTCATCCTTAGTAGGCACCGTTGCTAAAGCTCGTTGTTTCGAAGCACCACGTGATGATTGGGTGTGTTAGATTCTGCGAGTGTATACAACGGGAGCAAGCTAGATTTGCTCATGCAAAAACTAAGGTTTGATCTTGACTAGCCTAGCATGTACAGACATGGTCTCGGAACACGGATCACCGAAAGCTAAAGAATGAGTCATATAGTAGATATGATGAACATGTTGATTGTTCGCCATTGAAGCTACATCATCTCTCGTGATGATCGGTTTTGATGTGGTGGATTTGGTTCGTGTGATCACTAAAACAATGTGAGGGATATTGTTTTGAGTGGGAGTTCACCTATATTAATTTAACTATTAATTAGAACTCAATTTGTCATAAACTTAGTCCAAACTATTGCAAATATGTTGTAGATCAATGGTGGCCCCTACCATCAATTTTAATGTGTTCCTAGAGAAAGAAAAGTTGAAAAACAATGGAAGCAACTTCGCGGATTGGCTCCGCAACTTGAGGATTGTCCTCAATGCTGGTAATTTGACCTATGTGCTGGATGCACCGCTTGGTGACCTACCTGCAGCTGATGCTACCGATGAGGTGAATAATGTTTTCCTCACTCGGAAGAATCAGTACTCCACAATTCAGTGTGCTATCTTGTATGGTTTAGAATCGGAGCTTCAGAAAAGGTTTGAGAACCATGACCCACATGATATTTTCTGTGAACTCAAAATGATATTCGAGGCTCACGCGGCAGTTGAGAGTTATGAGGCTTCTGAAAATTTCTTTAACTTCAAGATGGAAGAGGGCAGCTCCATCAGTGAGCACATGCTTAAGATGTCTAGGCATGCAAGCAAGGTTCAAAGCTTGGGTATAGTGATTCCTAATGCTTTGGGGATTCACCGCGTCCTCCAATCACTGCCACCAAGTTACAAGAACTTTGTCATGAACTACAATATGCAAAACATGGACAAGTCGTTGTCCGAACTCTTCTCCATGTTAAAGTCTGCGGAAGTGGAGATTAAGAAAGAGCACCAAGTGTTGATGGTCAATAAGACCACCAAATTCAAGAAGCAAGGCAAGTCTAAGAAAAAGGGAAACTTCAAGAAGGGCGGTAAGAAAGTTATCGCGCCGGTGAAGAAGACCAAGGCTGGGCCTAAGCCTGATACTGAGTGCTTTTACTGCAAGGGAGAAGGTCACTAGAAGCGGAATTGCCCTAAGTACTTGGCGGATTTGAAGAATGGCAACATCAATAAGAAAGGTATATCCTATATACATTCTATTGATGTGTATCTCACTAGTAGTCGTAGTAGTGCCTTGGTATTTGATACTGGTTCGGTTGCTCATATTTGTAACTCGAAACAGGTGCTGCAGAATACACGGAAATTAACGAAGAACAAGGAGATGATGCGCATTGGAAATGGATCAAAGGTTGATGTGATTGCGGTCGGCACGCTACCTCTTCATCTACCATCGGATTAGTTTTATACTTAAATAATTGTTATTTGGTGCCTGCGTTGAGCACGAACATTATATCCGGATCATGTTTATTGCGAGACAGTTACTTGTTTAAGTCCGAGAATAATGGTTGTTCGATTTATATGAGTAATATGTTTTATGCACATGCACCTTTGATAGATGGTTTATTCTTATTGAATCTCGATTGTAGTAATACACATATTAATAACATTGAAGCTAAACGTTTGAAATTAAGCGATAACTCGACCTATGTGTGGCACTTTCCTCTTGGTCACATTGGAGTGAAGCATATGAAGAAAATCCATTCTGATGGACTTCTTGAATCACTTGATTTCAAATCACTTGAAGATGCGAAGCATGTCTAATGGGTAAAATGACTAAGACTCCATTTTTTGGTATGATGGAGCGAGCTACGGACTTATTGCAAATCATACATACCAATGTGCGTGGCCCAATGAGTGTAGCATCGCACGATGGTTATCGTTATGTTCTTACTTTCACGGATGACTTGAGTAGATATGGGTATATCTATTTCATGAAACATAAGTCCGAAACTTTCGAGAAGTTTAAGGAATTTCAAAGTGAAGTAGAGAATCAATGTAACAAGAAGATTAAGTTTATACGATCTGATCGTGGAGGTGAATATCTTAGTTACGAGTTTGGCGAACATTTTAAGAAATGCGAAATACTTTCACAATTGACACCGCCGGGAACACCACAACGTAATGGTGTGTCCGAACGTCGTAATCGAACTCTCTTAGATATGGTTCATTCTATGATGTCACTTACAAATTTACCGCTATCGTTTTGGGGTTATGCATTAGAAACAGCCGCATTCACTTTAAATAGGGCACCATCGAAATCCGTTGAAACGACACCGTATGAATTATGGTTTGGGAAGAAGCCTAAATTGTCGTTTCTTAAAGTTTGGGGCTGCGAAGCTTATGTAAAGAAGTTACAGCCCGACAATCTTAAACCCAAAGCGGAAAATTAAGTCTTCATAGGATACCCGAAGGAAACTATTGGGTATACCTTCTATCATAGATCTGAAGGCAAAATCTTCGTTGCCAAGAATGGATCCTTTCTAGAGAAGGAGTTTCTCTCAAAAGAAGTGACTGGAAGGAAAGTAGAACTCGACGAGGTTGTTGAACCTTCTCTCGGACTTGAGAGTAGCGCAGGACCGGAAGTAGTTCCTATGGCGCCTACACCAATAAGAGAGGAAGCTAATGATGTTGATCATGAAACTTCGGTTGAAGTTACTACGGAACCTCGCAGGTCAATGAGAACTCGTACCACTCTTGATTGGTATGATCCCGTTATGAGTGTCCTGTTGGTGGACAACACTAATGACCCTGCGACATATGAGGAAGCGATGATGAGCCCAGATTCCAATAAATGGCAAGAATCCATGAAATCCGAGATTGGATCCATGTACGAAAACCAAGTATGGACTTCGGTGGACTTACCGGATGGCCGGAAGGCTGTCGAGAACAAATGGATTTTCAAGAATAAAATAGATGCTGATGGTAATGTTACTGTTTATAAAGCTCGACTTGTCGCAAAAGGTTTTCGAAAAATTCAAGGAGTTTACTACGATGAGACTTTCTCACCAGTAGTGAAGCTAAAGTCTGTGAGGATTTTGTTAGCAATCGCTGCATATTATGATTATGAGATATGGCAGATGGATGTCAGAACGTCGTTCCTCAGTGGAGACATTGATGAAGAGTTGTATATGGTACAACCCAAAGGTTTTGTCGATCCTAAAGACGCTAACAAGGTATTCAAACTTCAACGGTCGATTTATGGATTGAAGCAAGCATCCGAAAGTTGGAATCAACATTTTGATAAGGTGATCAAAAGTTTTGGATTTAAACAAGCTTATGAAGCTTGTATTTACAAGAAAGTGAGTGGGAGCTCTATAGCATTCCTAGTACTATATGTGGATGACATATTGTTAATTGGGAATGACGTAGACCTTCTTAATAGTGTCAAGGATTATTTGAATAATAGTTTTGTAATGAAAGATCTTCGCGAAGAAGCTTACATATTAGGCATAAAGATTCATAGAGATAGATCAAGACGCTTAATATCATTGTCACAGAGTACATATTTGGACAAAGTTGTAAAGAGGTTTGGAATGGAAGATAGCAAGAAAGGGTTCTTTCCCATGCTGCCCAATACGACCTTGAGTAAAACTCAAAGTCCTGCTACAGCAGAAGATAGAGAAAGGATGAGTAAGACTCCCTATGCCTTAGCCATAGGATCTATCATGTATGCCATGATATGTACTAGACCCGACATTGCATATGCTATTAGTTTGACTAGCAGATATCAAAGTGATCCAGGAGTGGATCATTGGACAGCGGTCAAAAACATCCTTAAGTACTTTAGAAGAACTAAGGATATGGTTCTTTCTTATGGAGGTGATGAACAACTCGTTGTTAATGGTTACACCGATGCTAGTTGGAACACCGATCCAGATGATTCTAAATCTCAATCTAGATACGTATTTACATTGAATGGTGCAGCAGTTAGCTGGAGGAGTGCAAAGCAAAGCATTGTGGCGAGATCTTCAACTGGATCGGAATACATAGCTGCTTCGGAGGCTTCACAAAAGGCGATATGTATGAGGGAGTTCATCACAGAGCTTGGTGTGGTTCCAAGTTCGTTGGACCCAATGTCTATCTATTGTGATAACATGGGCGCCATAGCCAATGCGCAAGAACCAAGGTCACACAAGAAGCTGAAGCATATCAAGCTGTGTTTTCACGCTATTCGACAGCATGTCCAAGATGGTTACATAAAGATTTGCAAAGTACACACAAATCTGAATGTGGCGGATCCATTAACTAAACCTCTCCCGAGGGAAAAACATGACCAACACCAAACCTCCATGGGTGTTCGGTATATTACCATGTAATCTAGATTAGTTGACTCTAGTGCAAGTGGGAGACTGTTGGAGATATGCCCTAGAGGCAATAATAAAAGTGGTTATTATTATATATTTGTGTTTATGATAAATGTTTACATTCATGCTATAATAGTATTAACTCGAAACATTAATACTTGTGTGATTTGTAAACTAAATTAGAGTACCTGGTAAAGCCTCTTTTTAATACTAGCTTGTTGGTTAATAGATGATCATGGTTTCTGGATCATGAACATAGAGATGTTGTTAGAAACAAGATTATATCATTAGGAGAATGGTATGATGGACATACTCCTATTGATAAGCGTAGCATAAAGATCAAGTCACTTCAATAGTTTGTTTTCTATAAGTTTTCTGATACATAGTAACCTGATTCCTTCGACCATGAGATCATGCTAATCACCATCACCGGAAGTATGCTTTGATGACATCAAACACCACACCATAACTGGGTGGCTATAAAGGTGGCATTGAGTGTTCGGAAAGTATGTGTTGAGGCACATGGATCAAGAGTGTAATTTGTCCATCCATATGACAGATAGATAAACTATGGGCCCTCTCAGTGGAATGCCATCCAATTAGATTGCAAGAATGTGACTGGCTCACAAGGGATCACATAACGGGAATGAGAAAAGAATACTTATCGGTAACGAGGTTGAACTAGGTTTCAGAGATACCGATGATCAAACCTCGGATAAGTAAACTATCGCGAGACAAAGGGAAATTGGTATCGTATATAAGTGGTTCATTCGATCGTAAAGTAATCGTAGAAGTATGTGGGAGACATATGTATTTCTAGATTCCTCTATTGGTTATTGATTGGAGAAGTGTCTCGGTCATGTCCGCGTAATTCACAAACCGTAGGGAGACACAGTTAAGGATTTGATGTTGTATAGTAGATATTGAATGTATGTAGGGAGACCGAATGTTGTTCGGAGTCTCGGATGGGATCCGGGATATCACGAGGAGATCCAAAATGGTCTAAGGAATAAGATTCATATAAGGAAAGTCCAATTCCGGAGTTCGGGAATGATTCCAATGATTTCATCGGAGAGGTTCTAGAAGGGTCTAGAAGGTTCATCGGACCGGAAGGGGAAGGGTACATGAATGTGTCATGGATAAGTAGAATGATTGAATCATGTCCTAGGTCACTTGGTTGGGCATTTGCAAGAAAGAAATAAATCTCCAAATTGAAAGTCAAAAGGCAAGTTTGAAAAGTCAAATTGGGACAATGTATCCTAGTGGAGGAAGGAAAGAATCCTTCTTTCCCTCCACCACAAGCCAACTAGGAGAGGGAGTTGGGGAAGGATTCAAACTCCCCTCTCCCAAGCCACCCTCCTTCTCATAAATAGAGGGGAGGGGTTGCTCCAAGACCACACAACCAGCCCTCCCCTCCAAGCCGCCGCGCCACCGCCGCCAGCCACCGCCGGATCGTCGCTGTCGCCCTAGCCGTCGCCGACTCCACCTCCTCTTCTCCAGCCATCTAAACCTAGATCGCCGGAAACCCTAGATCCACCATAACCTGCTCCGGCTTAGGCGAAGCCCTGCAGGATTTTTTCCTCTACTTCCGACACCACGCCGTTGTGCTACCGGAATCGCGAGGGGAGAACTACAACCTCCGCTGCCTACTGGAACAAGGGAGAGGGAGGTCTTCATCGAGTACCAAACGTGTGACCGACTACGGATGCGCTTCCGGAACGCAGCGCCGGAAGGATCGTCTATGCGATCTTGAGATTGGTAAGTGTACGACTACATCACCCACGAGAATCTGCTCTCGTTAACCGCTTTGGAATCTTCGAGGGTGAGTACTTTAATCGACTCGTTGCTACAATCTAGTAGATAGATCTTGGTTTGTTTGTGTGCATGCGATAGAATTTTTTTCCATGATACGAACCCCTACAGAAACAACGGTCTTTTGTTCATGGAACAAGTGGATTGTTTAGCTTACACACTTTGCTTAAAGAAGTTGTGTGTTGCTTGCAACTTAATACTGGAGGGGGTTCGGATCATAACCTGAAGGTGGTCTTCTAGTCATAGATGCAGTTGGATGGCGGTCTATGTATCTTGTTGTGTTGCCCAATCGAATCTCATAGGATCTTTATGTCTAGTATTGCATTGTTATGCCTTGCTCAGTCCTGTCAATTGCCCTGCTGTAATTGTTTACCCAGCATGCCATGTTTTTTTATCTAAGGAGAGAACCTCTAGTGAACTATGGACCCCGGTCCAATCTTTACCATTGATACATCTTCCACTGTTACTGTTTACTTGTTGCAAAGCATCATCACCTTCCATACCATACAGTTAATCCTTTGTTACAGCAACCGGTGAGATTGACAACCTCACTGTTCGTTGGGGAAAAGTCTCGAGTTTGTGTTGTGCAGGTTTCCATGTTGCTTGCAACACCTTTGAGACGTTTCCTTCCTCCTACTAGTTCGATAGCGTTAGTTTCTTACTGAGGAAAGACTTGCTACTGTGCTGCATCCCACCTTGCTCTTGGGGTTTCCCCACGAAGCGCTCCATGTTGGCCAGGCGCCATCAATAACCTCGGTTTCTTACTGAGGGAAGACTTGCTGTTGTGCTGCATCACACCTTGCTCTTGGGGTTTCCCGACGAAGCGCTTTCAGGCGCCATCACCAAGAAGAGCTTCAGATCCCCCCAATCTAGGGACGATGGTGGCGGCGGCTACGGACTGTTTCATGGAATATTGATCGGGTACTTAGGCTTTCTGCATCGGGAGGTCTTTATAGGCAAACATGCAAGGCAGGGGGCAGCCAGGGCGGCCGCACCCCCTAGGAGCGGGCTAGGGTTAGCCGCGCGGCCAGGGGGTGTGGCCCCCTAGTGGCCCTCCTCCGTCTCGTACTCTGGCTTCGTGTTCCCCATGGTAAAATATTGACTTTGGCTTTTGTCCCGTTCAATTCCTAGAATATTTATTTTCTGCCTTTTTGAAACCAAAAACAGAAGAAAACAGGCAACTGGCATTGTGGCATCTTGTTAATAGGTTAGTACCAGAAATCATATAAAAACACCTCAAAGTGTAGACAAAGCAAAGCAAAGTAGATACTAAACAAGCATGGAACATCAAAAATTATAGATACGTTTCGGACGTATCAATCATGCCCAAGTTTAACTCCTGCTCATCCTCGAGTAGGTAAGTGATAAAAAAGAATTTTTTTGAGGTGACATGCACCATCAAAATCAAGAGCAAACCATTTGAAAGCATTGAAAGCTGGGATCAAAGAACTCTAAAATGAGCATGAAAGATGGAGCTCTAACAGTAAGACAAAGTAACTATGCATGCAACATGAAAGGTTACAAACAAAGATCATGAATAACATGCATTGAAAAATGTTTGTTTGTTTCACATACAGAAAACATAGCATAGTGGCACTCAGCTTGTCCCTCATGGAGTAGCAAATAGATGCATAGGACACCTTCAAAGTTCATAAGAGTGACTAGATAAAAATAGCACAAGAAAAAGTAATATCAACAATATGCATGAATCAATAAGTTTTGGAACAATGCACATAGAACGAAGAATGACAACTATTCTCTCTTAACTGGTGCATAAGGATAGAAGGTGGAGACTCAATATAATATTGGAAGAATGGCCCTTCATAAAGGGAAGCAGGGATTTCAAGATTTAAAAAGAGCTTCCAAAAATTATGGTACTTGTTAGCTTTCAGCTCGCATTGCCCCTATCATAGGCATCTTGAAATGATTAAGGTTAAAGTGAACAAACTATGGAGTATATGCTTGACAAAGTATAAGTTGGCAATCTCATGTCCCTTGAATACGAGGGCCGCTCCTCATGCTACTCAACTTTAGTCACCTGTAAGTTCTTGTCATAGTAAGTACATGTGTATCATAGAGAACCGCCAACGGGGTACCCCTTGCACATGATACAGGAGCTATCCCATAATCAAAATGACAAGGCAAGCAGACAATGAGAATCTCAACAATCTTCTTATTTACCATGGGAATATGGTGCTTTTTTCTCTCTTTCCTATTTTCAATATGTCTCTTTCTTTTATAAGAAGAAAGCTTCATAGATGTCATTATGGTGATGTTGCAAGTTTCCAACATGATTAGGCATGGCTTAGGCTAGCGTCCCAGGCGTTTCTCTAACACACATACTTAACTCCATGGACTTACAAGCTCACCTTTTATTTCACACCGACGACATCCATAGACAAAAGAGCATGATATCAATTGTGTACAAAGTACAAGTGCAATGTTGAAAGCGTTCCCCGTGACACCACGGTTCTGCTAATTACAACATATAAGTGCAAGCATATACGACATAGATGACACAATAGTTCAAGTTTATTAGGGGCAAGAAAAATAAAGTGTGCCATCAAGTTTGTGAGAGTTTTAATCACTAAGTTTTCACATGACAAAATACTTTTTAGTTGGAGGATAGATGAAAACAAGAATATACTTGGAATGGTGTAACACACCATTCATAGTAATTTATAGTGGACACTTTGGAATAACTTGGTTTCTTGGGAGTTGTATGCATGAGTAGAACTTGCTCATGCAAGTGGAGGCTAGCAAAAGACTGGGAGCGACCAACTAAGAGAGCAATAATGGCCATAATCATGCAGAGCGACAAAACAGTACTAATCAAAGCATAAAGTGGTACTACAAGTCAAGGAATAAATGATCATAGAGGCTATGGTGACTTTTTATAGTCATAACATGGTGTGAGCATGTGCCAAATCAACCCAAACAAATCTTCAAAGGAGAATACCGCAATATTATGCTTTTGTATGCTAAAACAACGCATGATTCCTTCAAGGCACATTAAGCAATCCCAATTGTTTGGAACAAGTCATGCTACAGCAATAATCACTAATCATAAGGTCAAAACAACACCTAGCATCAAATGCTAAAGTCTAAGTCATAGTCAAAGCAAGCTCCTCTTGTACTATTTAAGCAAGAACTTTCTACTCCTCTCCAACACCAATCAACTTATTTGAAACAACACAACGAGAGCGGGGGTCCAAAATATTTTATTCAATCAAACTAAGCAAACTAAACGTAAACTAAGACGCTCCAAGAACAACACAACAGTGCATGATACAATAAAAACAAAGTGTCTAGAAAGACCTGAGCTTTTTATTGATGAAGAAGGGGATGCCTTGGGCATCCCCAAGTTTTGATGCTTTTATGTCTTAAATATTTCTTGGGGTGACACGGGGTGGCAACCCCAAGCTTGAGCTTTTGTCCATTCTTCATCTCATTACATCATTCTTTTTCTACACCTGAAAATTTTCCTTCATACAAAACTACACATAATCTTCATTAGCAACATTAGTGTATTCAAAAGATAATATACCTTTGGGTTTAGCTTTAGAACAGCAAAACTTTCACTAAATACAAAATCTACTGTAGCCATTCCCTCAAAAAGCTCAATTTCCCAAAAAGAACCCCAAAAGGAATCAATAAGAAGTAAATGCAAATAATGGCAGAAATCTGTCAAAACGGACCAGCATGTAGAAACCGATTTTTTCGAAGACCTTCTGTTGCTCAAATCAAAATGTGTTGAACTAACGAAAGTTAGCCAACATACTGGGGGGGTTTATTCAGAAAATATCAGCTCAATCCGACTTACAGATATTTTACACAAATTTTTACGGTGAAGCACAAAAATCTATTTCGGGACAACAACTCCCCAAATCTTACTTCCCTCTCATTAGAGGTTATTCTTGGCACAAAAAGCAAACAAAAAGGATAAGGAGAGGTCATTACTGAAGTAATAACTTCCAAGACTCAAGAAAACTTTTGGGTTATCTCCCAATAAGTACTTTTCTTTAACGCCTATAAGTTAGGCTTGGTAGTTTGAGAAGAAGCTCACATAAGAAATATGAATTGAAGTAAAAGAGAGCATCAAGAAGAAAATTCAAAATACATTTAAGTCTAACCCACTTCCTATGAAAAGGAATCTTGTAAACAAACAAGTCATTAAAGCACAAAGCAACAAGCATATGAAAGCAAAACAAGTGCAACTTCAAAACTTTCAACATAAAGAGAGGAAACTTAATATTATTGAAACGCATAAAACCATGTTTCCCTCTCTCATAATAACTTTCAATAGCATCATGAATAAAGTTAACAATATAACTATCACATAAAATATTCCTATCATGAGCCATATGCATATAATGATTATTACTCTCCACATAAGCATAGTCATTCTTATTAATTGTAGTAGGAGCAAATTCAACAAAATAGATATCATTATTATTCTCATCACCATAATCATCAAATGTAGGAGGCATATTGTAATCACAATTAATTTTCTCCTCGATAGTAGGTGGACTTAAAATATCATAATCATCATAAATTGGAGGTAAAGTATCATCATAGGCAATAGAATTTTCAGAATTGGTACCAAAGAGATTTTCAATATCAAAAGTAGTGTGCTTTTTCCAATCATGATCACTACTATAGGTAACAGGCATAGGAACATCATAAAAAGTTTTACCAATAGTAAATTTCAAAAGAATCCACAGGAGCATAACATTCATCCTCCTCTTTTTCATCTAACGAGCTTCCTGTTTCAGCAATTTCTTCTTCCATAGGCTCCTTCAAGGCATTAGTCTCTTCCGTTTGTGGAAAGCACTTATTAAAATATTCAAGAATATAGCCATTTTATTCCTTGTAATTATCAAAGCAAAATTTAAGTATCTCATAAACCTCATATTGTAAGATCCCTCCTTTATAAAGGAAAAGGATCCCTGTGATTGCAATGCTAGTCCCTGGATCAATGCTAGCATCCACAGTTTAAGATGAAGTACACAGAAACAAAGGTCATTATTACAGTCATTCCAGAGACAACATAGTCTTTACAACTCCATGGCCACAGGCCTAGTACAAGAGTTTAAATAAGTAAATAGATAAAAGTCTTCATCTTCATGTGCCACAGGCAAACATGTTGAGTGTAGACTCATGACTCCTAATCCTCATCAGAGTAACCTGCAACATCACAAGTTACAGCCACAGTGGGTCAATACATTGGAATAGTATTGGCAAGTGATACTTTAGTATAATATTGGTGGACTACATATATATGCAATTTGTCTAAGTGTAACTTAGGCTTGCTTTGCTCAAAATAGGTTTTGCCTATAAGTTGAAAACACTAAGTTTTTCTTTGTCAAAACTTTTCCCCAAGGAACCACCAATAGACATTGAGGTCCTTCACCCTTGTTCAACCACAAGTTTTACTTAGAAATTGGGATGAGGAGATTCTTGATAGCTTCCATGTCTTGATGCTCAAGTTGTCCTTTTCCAGGGACATGGCTAAGTACTTAGATTCTTCCATCTGGAGAGGTTGTGCACTTTCCCCACCAGACTTGATTTTCACCAAGACAGGACCTTTCAGAAGCCTTCCCTTAGACCAAATGGACGCGTTCCAACCTATCATCCCACTACCACCAACTGTCCAAATGGCTAAGTTCTAGCAACCTATGTGATCCAGGCAGAGCCCATATTGCCAAGTGGCTGCACTAGAAGCTTCTTAACATTTGGCCTCTCAAATCCCTTTGTTCCTGGGTGGCTTTCCACAAGTGAGATACACAAGGTAAACCATAGAAATGGGCCTTGTGTAACCACTCAACATAAACCATTCCTTCCATTCCACCCAGGTGTTTCATTCACTTTGTTGTTTTATTAAGCAAAACATAAGTCCAAAGAATTAGAAATATTTTTTATCATGGCATGAATATTTCACCACCCTTGGTTGCTACTAGCTAGGCTAAGCATGGCATAGATAAGAATCTTAACTTAGAAATTTCTAGCAATTCTACAACTACTAGGATTTCCCAAGCATAGCATATAAGCAAAATATAACATGCAAGACTAGCAAAAATATTTCTAATGCATAGAAGAAAACATAAGGATAAAAATATCATGAAGCACCACTTGCCTTGGTAGTTCGGAGAGTAGCTACACTCCTCACAATCACAATCACTATTGGCACCAAAATCTACACATAAAATCATAACAACAAAATCACATACAAAATAAATACAAACAAAAATATATGGATGCATGCAATATGATATGTGATGATTTTCTAAACTCAACAAGACAAGTGCACAGTACTGGTTCATAACAAGTTCACAACTTGCCAAACAACATTTATTTAAACACTAAAACATTTCTCAAATAATTTATATACACAAAGTAGGCCTACATAAGTTTCTGTAAATAAAACCATTTTAACAGAAACAAAACATTAAACACATTGCATATTTGGAAAGGGCTTGCTCTCCTGATTCCATTGATATAAAATTTGTCAAATTTGAACGTGGGAAACAGAAGTTATGGCTAAAACAAATTCAAACAACTAATAGATCTAATTCAAAATTTTAAAACAAACTCTGTGCCACGCGGCGTGTTTCTATTGACTGGTACCGGTTCGGGCGGATCGATCAACGAGAGCCACACGATTTAAGTGAAGATGCACGGCCAGATCTAGCGTGTACCCCTTCGTTAAGTGAATCTAACGCAGCCGATGGATCTAGATCTAACGGTCCGCGATCAAGCGACCACAGATGGGCGGCGCTGGCGGTGGCAACTGGCGGCGGCGAGCTCTGTCTACGGCGGCGCAACGCTACAGGGGGTTCTGGGGTCGTCGGAGACGCTTACCAGTTCGTAGCGATGCACTGATGCTCAACATGGCGACGACTTGGCAAGGGGCGCACGGACACGGCTGCACGGGCTCGTCGGAGTTGCTGACAGCGTCGGGCTCGGGTGGACGGCGACGTTGGCGATGCTCCTGGTCACCCTAGCATGAATAAAGGCATCAGGAGATGCGCGAGTCTACGGCAAACACGCTCGTGTGAATTAGAGGCGAAGGGGAACAAGGGGCTCACCAAATTTAGTCGCCGGAGTTGGAGACGTCGTCGGGAGCTTGCTGCGCTTGATGGAGTCGACGACCTGGGGCGGTATAGGATGAACCAATGGTGTCAGAAGGTGCGCAAGGAAGTTGCGAGTCTTTCTGCACGGACTAGAGGAGAAGGGGCGCATGGGGCTTACCGGGATTGGTCGCCGGAGTGAGCTCTGTCTGCGGCGGTGCAAGGGCGATTGCGGGCAACCTGGTGGCGGAGTGGTGGCGCTAGGTGAGGGGAAATGCCCGCGGTGCAGAGGGGGTTAAGTAGGCAGAAGGGGGGCGGCTATTATGCGCAAAATCAATGGCAATTAAGCCTGCAGTGACTGCGGCGAGGTAACGGCGGTGCGAGCGCCTCGGCTGCGCGTGATTGACGACGACGACGTGGTCGCAGGGTCCACTTGTCAGCGAGTGAAACAGAGAGGAGGTGGGGTCAGGCGGTCAGCGACTTGGCGGGTTTGTCTGCGAGTGAGAGAGAGAGAGGGGAACCCGGGTGGGCTTAGTGGGCTGGTTCTGTCGTTGGGCTAGATAGGTGGCGCCGGCCCTTTTTTATTTCTTTTCTCCTTTTCTTTTTCTGTTTTCAATTTTAGGAATCAAATTCAAATGATTTCAAAAGTTGTTTGAATTCAAATCTTTTCAGGATTTTTGTAAGGTGCAATACTCACAAATCTGGACACAAAACCAAGTGGTCACCTTGAATTGGCCTGGTCAGTTGGAATAAAACAAAATAAGCAGTGGCATAGCACTAGTTTTAAATAGGTTTTGAAATTTGGTTTTCAAATCATATTTGTTTTGAAACTTTGGTTTAAATCTTAGCAATCTAGCAATACAAACTGAGAGCAAAAGACAACAAGGTTTGGTTCAATGAACATCTATCTCACATTGGAGATTTGTATTTGTTTTAAATGCTGATCACAAAAAATAATGAGCTCATATGCTCCTGTTTTTGAATTGATTTGTTTGAAATGAACTCTATATGGTCATGGATGCATGGATGATATGCATGAGTTTGAAACATGATTTTAGAGATGTTACAGATCTAACCCCCTTAAGGTGAATCTTGCCCTCGAGATTCGGATTGGCTAGCAAATAGGTGAGGGTGGTCTTTTCGAAGATCATCTTCTCTTTCCCATGTTGCTTCTTCTTCGGAATGATGGTTCCATTAAACCTTGCAAAACTTGATAGTCTTAGTCCGTGTGACTCTTTATGCAGTCTCAAGAATCTTGATAGGTTTCTCCTCATAAGTGAGGTCACTTTCCAATTGAACCTCTTCCAAAGGTATAGTATCCTTCAAAGAAGTTTCTTCCATTTCTGGGTGGCATTTCTTAAGATGACTCACATGAAACACATTATGAACAGCTGACAAAGATTCTGGCAATTCAATTTCATAAGCAACTTCTCTTTTACGACTCAGAATCTTGAATGGTCCAACATATCTTGGGGCCAACTTCCCTTTGACTCCAAACCTCTTCACTCCACGAAGTGGTGACACTCTAAGATAAGCTCTATCACCAAATTCATAGGTGACTTCTCTACGCTTAGGATCTGCGTAGCTTTTCTGTCAGGACTGTGCTATCTTTAATCTGTCCTTAACCAGCTTGACTTTCTCTTCAGCTTCTTTGATAAGTTCTGGTCCGAACAAACTTCTTTCTCCCACACCATTCCATAGCAATGGGGTGGTACACTTTCTCCCATAAAGAAACTCAAACGGTGCCATCTCAATACTGTCTTGATAGCTATTATTATAAGATAATTCTGCGTAAGGCATACTTTCATCCCAACTGGCTCCATAGTCTAGGGCACATGCCCTCAACATATCTTCAAGAATCTGATTAGTCCTTTCTGTTTGTCCATCAGTTTGAGGATGAAAAGCGGTGCTAAATTCCAACCCCGTTCCCAATGACTCATGTAATTGCCTCCAAAAATGAGAAGTGAATTGGTTTCCTCTATCTGACACAATACTCTTGGGAACTCCATGTAGACATACCATTCTACTCATATAGATCTTGGCCAACTTAGCACTTGTATAGGTTGTATTCACGGGTATGAAATGAGCCACTTTAGTTAGGCGATCCACTACTACCCAAATAGAATCATATCCTGACTGGGTCCTTGGCAATCCGGTAATGAAATCCATACCAATCTTGTCCCACTTCCAATCAGGAATAGGTAGTGGTTGAAGCAAACCTGCTGGTTTCTGATGTTCCGCTTTCACTCTACTACACACATCACACAAGGCAATATGTTCGGCGATGTCCTTCTTGAGATTATTCCACCAAAATCTTTCTTTCATATCCATGTACATCTTGGTGTTACCCGGATGAATAGAATATGGTGAGTTGTGTGCTTCCTGTAAAATCAGTTTCCGAAGCTCCGGATCTTGTGGAACACAGATACGTTTCCCATGCCATAAAGTACCTTGTTCGTCTTCATGGAATCCTTTGGCTTTTCCCTTACCAATCTTTTCCTTAATCTCTTCAATTTCCTTATCAGTCTTCTGGGCTTCTTTGATCTTGTCCAACAAAGTGGGTTGAACATCCAAAGACATGAGATGTCCTTCAGGCACAATCTCCAATCTGAGATCTCTAAATTGGGCACACAGATCATCTGGTAGTTCTTCCTTAGTGAGGCCATTCACAAAAACCTTACGGCTTAGAGCATCCGCTACAACATTTGCTTTACCGGGGTGGTATTGCAAACTCAAGTCATAGTCTTTGATGAGTTCTATCCATCTTCTTTGTCTCATGTTAATTTCCTTCTGCGTGAAGATATACTTCAGACTCTTGTGATCTGTGAACACTTCACATCGCTTTCCCAAAAGATAGTGTCTCCATGTTTTGAGTGCATGGACAACAGAGGCTAACTATAAATCATGAGTAGGATAGTTTACTTCATGAGTTTTGAGTTGTCTCGAGGCATAAGCCACAACTTTTCCTTCTTGCATAAGTACTGCACCCAAACCATGATGAGAGGCATCACAATACACTTGGAAATCCTTCTCCAAATCTGGCAGACATAAGACTGGTGCTGTCACAAGTCTCTCCTTCAATTCTTGGAAGCTGAGTTCACAACCTTCAGACCAAGCAAATTTATTGTCTTTCTTTAGCAATTCTGTCATAGGCTTAGCTACCTTGGAGAAATTCTCAATGAATGTTCTGTAGTAACCTGCTAAGCCAAGGAAACTATGAACTTCTTTCACTGACTTGGGAGATTCCCATTCAGTTACAGCCGAAACTTTAGCAGGATCAACTGCAACACCATCTCCTGACACAACGTGTCCAAGAAATCCAACTTCATTCAACCAAAACTCACACTTACTGAATTTGGCATACAGTTTATGCTCTCTAAGCTTCTCAAGTATCAAACACAAATGTCCTTCATGATCTTCTTTGCTCTTGGAGTAAATTAAAATGTCATCGATGAAAACGACAACAAACTTATCAAGAAATTCCATGAACACCTTGTTCATCATATTCATGAAGTATGCTGGAGCGTTGGTAAAACCAAATGGCATCACGGTATACTCATACAATCCATACCTTGTGGTGAAAGCTGTCTTGGGTATGTCTTGTTCCCTTATTTTCAGCTGAAAATAACCTGACCGGAGATCAATCTTTGAGAACACACAAGCTCCTTCTAACTGATCAAACAAGTCATTGATTCTAGGCAAAGGGTATTTGTTCTTGATAGTCACCTCATTGAGTGAACGGTAATCTATGCATAACCTTTGACTTCTATCTTTCTTTTCTACAAACAAAACTGGTGCTCCCCAAGATGAAGAACTTGGTTGAATAAATCCCTTCTACAACTGTTCTCCAAGTTGCTTCTTGAGTTCTTTCAGTTCATCAACTGACATCTTGTATGGTCTCTTTGCTATTGGTCCAGATCCTGGTAGCAAATCAATAAGAAATTCCACATCTCTATCTGGTGGCATTCCCGGCAATTCTTCCGGAAACACATCCGGATATTCACTCACAATTGGCACACTGTCCATGCTAACCCCCTTAAGAGAATTTAGCTTACTCCTTTTTGCTTCAAAATTGGTCTTGAATCTGATCCTTTTATCTTCTGGAGTTGTGAGTGAGACAGTATGGTTGGCACAATCTATCACTCCCTTGTACTTAGTCATCCAGTCCATTCCCAAAATGACATCTAATCCTTGGGAGTTTAGGATTATCAAGTTAACGGGAAACTTATACTTCCCAAACTCTATGACTAGATCATGACATCCTGAATTCACTATCATTTCTCCGCCAGGAGAACTTACTTTTATAGGACACCCAATAGTTTCTACCGGTAGTTCATTTCTTTCAACAAATGCTCTTGATATGAATGAATGAGATGCACCAGTATCGAAGAGAACAAATGCTAGAACAAAATTGAGTTTGAACTTACCAGCAACAGCATCAGTCTCCTCATAAATTTCCTCCACATTGATGTGGTTCACTTGTCCCTTTTGAAAAGGGTTGGGCTTGTTGGGTCCTTCAACTTTCTTTTCTGGGCATTCATTTGCATAATGCCCCATCTTATTGCACTTGAAACACTCAACCTGACTAATATCCTTCTTGACAGGTTGGCTTCCACTGCCACTTCCACTACCACTGTGGTGGCTCTTATATCCACCCTTGTGGTTCTTGTACTTGTCATTGTCATGACTACGGTGGTGCTTGTTGTCATGATGACGGTTGTGGTTGTGGTGCTTGTTGAATTTCCCATGCTTGTGGGATCCTGAGATTCCACTATCATCATAATGGGAACGTTTGTGAGACGATCCCGAGCTGTGCTTGTCCGAGTGCTTTCTCTTTCTACTCTCAACTTGCTTCATTTTGTTCTCCAAAATAGCAGCCTTATCACAAAGAGACTGATAAGTGGGAACATAGGCCACTGATAGCTGCAAGTTCAGTTAATCATTCAACCCTTCAATGAACTTTTCCTTCCTCTTAGCATCAGTGTCAACTTCATCCGGTACATAACGCGCCAGATTGTTGAACTCCTCAATATATTCAGCCACGCTGCGATGGCGCTGCTTCAAGTTATGGAACTCTTTCTTCTTCAAACTCATCACTCCGGATGAGATGTGAGCAGTACAGAAACCATCTTCAAAGATAGCCCATGTCACATCCTCAATGGGAGTGGTGATCTGGAAGTTATCCCACCAAGTAGCTGTTGGTCCTTCCAACAAGTGAGCTGCGAATCTGACTTTCTCTTCATCAGTACATCCAATAGTTACCAAGTCCTTGTTCACAGAGCGTAGCCAATCATTGGCCACCATAGGATCAGTTGTTCCTGAGAACTTAGTTGGCCTCAATCTCAAGAACCTGGTAAGCATGTCAAAACCCGGTGGGTTGTTGTTGTTGTTATTGTTGTTGTTCTGGTTCTGGATGAACGTAGTCATCATTTGCATCAACTGAGTCTGAGCTGTCATCATTTGCTGCATCTCAGGGGTGATGTTGTTGTTGTTGGGGTTGGGATTGGCACGACGGGGAGGCATCTGTGGTTTGTTCAATATAGATAAGAATGAGATACCCATAGATGCTATCATGCACAATACATCACATAAACAAACATCAAGCATGCATCATAATAATAATAGTTCAACAACAAAAACGACAAGTTTGCAAAGTAAACACACCAATAACAAGCCATCCACATGTTGGATGGTCATTGTGACTCAAATAAAGTATGATAAATAAATGATAAATGAGTAGTCATCACTACTCATCAACATCAACCTCCTCCTCAACAAAGGTAAGACCTGCATTCTCTATGGCGGTCTTGTATTCTTCGACATTGGTGGTCAAGGTCTCTACTTTGGCTTTGAGAGCCCTCTTCTGAGAACGAAACCTCTCAATCACAGTCTGCTGATGCTCGAGCTCGAAGTCCTTGGCCTCCAGTTCTGCAGTCATGTCTCGAATCCTCTTGTTCCTATCCTCGCTTCTCTTGACTCTTGAACTTTCTGTCCTGGCTCTCGAACTTTGCCTCCATCTCCTTGACTATCACATCTTGCTCCGCGAAGAGCTTGTCCTTCTCATGAAGCTGCACCTGGAGTTCGTCATTGCTGAGCATGACGTTGGTCCTATCAGTGTCCACGTGCCTAAGGAGAACCTCTAAGTCTTGGAGGTATAGACGAATCGGCTCTGCTGTCTCCCTCGAAGTGTCCTCGAAGTCAATGGCCTCTCCATCCTCATCACGTCTTCTGAAGACGTGGAAGTGAGTACCTCTAACCTGTCGAGAGTGTCTACCCAACAGACATCCAATCAAGTCCTGCATGACTTCCTCTAGGCCTGTCTCCTTGTCATCATGCATGAGCTTGAAGATGATAGCCTCCGTGGTAGGCTCAGTCTGGCGTCTGGGCTGATTGACCTTGAAACCCCAAAGGTCTTTCCTCTCAAACTTGGTGAGGGGAAGCACCATGATAGTAGGAAGAGGGAGATTGAGCAAACTAGTGAGCTCAATAATACGAGGGCCAAAGCGAGTTCCCTGGAACTCCTCAACAGTGCTGATGGTAACATTAGGCATCTATTTATAAGATAGAAAAAGTTAGAAACAACACAATTTAAGATAAAACACAAGGCAAAACATCACATGCATATCTTTGGAAATCAAAACACACAAGTCATGGCATACATGGATCCATTACAACAACCAAGGTTCAACTTATTTTAAGCAACATTTGGAAAATAAGGTGATAAGTGGTGGTCCAACTAACGAAATACGCTTACAATCCTATCTCACTAGATATGTTGGCTAACACAATATTTCTAGAAGCAATCAGTCTATCTTGAGAACATGACTCCATTACTAAGTCTATAATGTCTCCTCTTAAGGTTTGGTTGGTAGCTTCCAACTCTTGGGTATGTTTCTTCTCTTCCTTTAGGTCATTTTGGATGTTGAGCATTCTGCACTTGACTCTATCACCAAGTTCTTTGAGGGTCTTCCAAGCTGCATCCCTTGCTGAATCAAAGAATGTAGTGTGCACCACTGAATTGGTGAACATGCAGAATCTTGATTCTTTGTGGTTGTCTTCCTTGTTTTTATACAAGTGAAGTTGCACCCACTAGTACTCAACTCCTTCATCCATCACAGGAAAACCTTTGTACACAGCTGCACCATGTATTTCCATTGCAACCATGAGGTCCTTGAGAGCCTTGGGAAATTCTGTCTCACACTCCAAAGTCATTGTCATGAGTGGTCCCTTCCTTACGGCTTCGTTGATGGAGTTCATCTACAAATAGAGATGAGAAAGAAGATTAGAAAAGTTTACGAGAAGAATAGACAAGTGTGGAAGTTGTTGACAATTTTTCCTTAGTGGTTTCCAATCCTAGGGTCATAATCCTACAGGCAACACAGTGCTCTAATACCATCTGTAAGATCCCTCCTTTATAAAGGAAAAGAATCCCTGTGATTGCAATGATAGTCCCTGGATCAATGCTAGCATCCACAGTTTAAGATGAAGTACACAGAAACAAAGGTCATTATTACAGTCATTCCAGAGACAACATAGTCTTTACAACTCCATGGCCACAGGCCTAGTACAAGAGTTTAAATAAGTAAATAGATAAAAGTCTTCATCTTCATGTGCCACAGGCAAACATGTTGAGTGTAGACTCATGACTCCTAATCCTCATCAGAGTAACCTGCAACATCACAAGTTACAGCCACAGTGGGTCAATACATTGGAATAGTATTGGCAAGTGATACTTTAGTATAATATTGGTGGACTACATATATATGCAATTTGGCTAAGTGTAACTTAGGCTTGCTTTGCTCAAAATAGGTTTTGCCTATAAGTTGAAAACACTAAGTTTTTCTTTGTCAAAACTTTTCCCCAAGGAACCACCAATAGACATTGAGGTCCTTCACCCTTGTTCAACCACGAGTTTTACTTAGAAATTGGGATGAGGAGATTCTTGATAGCTTCCATGTCTTGATGCTCAAGTTGTCCTTTTCCAGGGACATGGCTAAGTACTTAGATTCTTCCATCTGCAGAGGTTGTGCACTTTCCCCACCAGACTTGATTTTCACCAAGACAGGACCTTTCAGAATCCTTCCCTTAGACCAAATGGACGCGTTCCAACCTATCATCCCACTATCACGAACTGTCCAAATGGCTAAGTTCTAGCAACCTATGTGATCCAGGCAGAGCCCATATTGCCAAGTGGCTGCACTAGAAGCTTCTTAACATTTGGCCTCTCAAATCCCTTTGTTCCTGGGTGGCTTTCCACAAGTGATAAACACAAGGTAAACCATAGAAATGGGCCTTGTGTAACCACCCAACATAAACCATTCCTTCCATTCCACCCAGGTGTTTTCATTCACTTAGTTGTTTTATTAAGCAAAACACAAGTCCAAAGACTTAGAAATATTTTTTTATCATAGCATGAATATTTCACCACCCTTGGTTGCTACTAGCTAGGCTAAGCATGGCATAGATAAGCATCTTAACTTAGAAATTTCTAGCAATTCTACAACTACTAGGATTTCCCAAGCATAGCATATAAGCAAAATATAACATGCAAGACTAGCAAAAATATTTCTAATGCATAGTAGAAAACATAGGGATAAAAATATCATGAAGCACCACTTGCCTTGGTAGTTTGGAGAGTAGCTACACTCCTCACAACCACAATCACTATTGGCACCAAAATCTACACATAAAATCATAACAACAAAATCACATACAAAATAAATACAAACAAAAATATATGGATGCATGCAATATGATATGTGATGATTTTCTAAACTCAAGAAGACAAGTGCATAGTACTGGTTCATAACAAGTTCACAACTTGCCAAACAACATTTATTTAAACACTAAAACATTTCTCAAATAATTTATATACACAAAGTAGGCCTACATAAGTTTCTGTAAATAAAACCATTTTAACAGAAACAAAACATTAAACACATTGCATATTTGGAAAGGGCTTGCTCTCCTGATTCCATTGATATAAAATTTGTCAAATTTGAACGTGGGAAACAAAAGTTATGGCTAAAACAAATTCAAACAACTAATAGATCTAATTCAAATTTTTAAAACGAACTCTGTGCCACGCGGCGTGTTTCTATTGGCTGGTACCGGTTCGGGCGGATCTATCAACGAGAGCCACACGATTTAAGTGAAGATGCACGGCCAGATCTAGCGCGTACCCCTTCGTTAAGTGAATCTAACGCAGCCGATGGATCTAGATCTAACGGTCCGCGATCAAGCGACCATAGATGGGCGGCGCTAGCGGTGGCAACTGGCGGCGGCGAGCTCTTTCTACGGCGGCGCGATGCTACAGGGGGTTCTGGGGTCGTCGGAGACGCTTACCAGGTTCGTAGCGATGCACTGATGCTCAACGTGGCGACGGCTTGGCAAGGGGCACACGGACACGGCTGCACGGGCTTGTCGGAGTTGCTGACAGCGTCGGGCTTGGGTGGACGGCGACGTTGGCGACACTCCTGGTCACCCTAGCATGAATAAAAGGCATCAGGAGATGCGCAAGGCTACGTCGAACACGCTCGTGTGAATTAGAGGCGAAGGGGAACAAGGGGCTCACCGAATTTAGTCGCCGGAGTTGGAGACATCGTCGGGAGCTTGCTGCGCTTGATGGAGTCGACGACCTGGGGCGGTATAGGATGAACCAATGGTGTCAGAAGGTGCGCAAGTAAGTTGCGAGTCTGTCTGCACGGACTAGAGGAGAAGGGGCGCACGGGGCTTACCGGGATTGGTCGCCGGAGTGAGCTCTATCTGCGACGGTGCAAGGGCGATTGAGGGCAGCCTGGTGGCGGAGTGGTGGTGCTAGGTGAGGGGAAATACCTGCGGTGCAGAGGGGGTTAAGTAGGCAGAAGGGGGCGGCGATTACGCGCAGAATCAATGGCAATTAAGCCCGCAGTGACTGCGGCGAGGTAACGGCGGAGCGAGCGCCTCGGCCGCACGTGATTGACGACGACGACGACGTGGTCGCAGGGTCCACTTGTCAGCGAGTGAAACAGAGAGGAGGTGGGGTCAGGCGGTCAGCGACTTGGCGGGTTTGTCTGCGAGTGAGAGAGAGGGGAACCCGGGTGGGCTTAGTGGGCTGGTTCTGTCGTTGGGCTAGATAGGTGGCGCCAGCCCTTTTTTATTTCTTTTCTCCTTTTCTTTTTCTGTTTTCAATTTCAGGAATCAAATTCAAATGATTTCAAAAGCTGTTTGAATTCAAATCTTTTCAGGATTTTTGTAAGGTGCAATACTCACAAATATGGACACAAAACCAAGTGGTCACCTTGAATTGGCCTGGTCACTTGGAATAAAACAAAATAAGCAGTGGCATAACACTAGTTTTAAATAGGTTTTGAAATTTGGTTTTCAAATCATATTTGTTTTGAAACTTTGGTTTAAATCTTAGCAATCTAGCAATACAACCTGAGAGCAAAATACAACAAGGTTTGGTTCAATGAACATCTATCTCACATTGGATATTTGTATTTGTTTTAAATGCTGATCACAAAAAATAATGAGCTCATATGCTCCTGTTTTTGAATTGATTTGTTTGAAATGAACTCTATATGATCATGGATGCATGGTATGCATGAGTTTGAAACATGATTTTAGGGATGTTACACATATTCATAAGGTGCATCATCAGTATTTTCAAGCAAACTGGCAAGTTCAAATGCACCCTTGAAAGCAATAAATTCTTCAATTTGTTCCACATCATAAAGGTCATAATTTCCTTTAACATGAGGATATGGTAACATTATCATTATATTCACATTGAAAAGGGAGGTGTTTATACCTCCTACAGCAACAAGCTTTATCAAATCAATAAGTAACATTATAAGTAGAGCACACCTCTCTAGCAATAGTATTCAATTTATCAATTTGTGCCCATAAGTGTTTCCCTTTTTGTGACAAACGGTGTTCCTTATAACATTATTTTTGTTCTTCCGTGAACCCACCTTGCCAATAAGAACTAGTTTCAAAGTAACCATCCATTGATAGAAAGCATGACCAAGCAAGGCAATAACAGACCATCAACTAGAGTAAGAACTAATTGTTTTTTGGAGTTTTTGATAAAAAGAGGCAAACAAAACAAGGCAAAAGAAACTAAGAAAAACAAAAAAAAGTAAAGAGAAAGTTTGTGAAGGACTCCCCTTGTGAAGCCGTCCTTAGCCTCCCCAGCAACGGCGCCAGAAAAGTTTTGATGGTGCGTGGAAGCTTAGTTGGGAGACCCCAAGAGGAAGGTATGATGAGCACAACAACAAGTTTTCCCTCAGTAAGAAACCAAGGTTATCGAACCAGTAGGAGGAAGGAAACGACTCAAAGGTGTTTCTAGCAACTTGGAAACCTGCACAACACAAACTCAAGACTTTGCCCCAACGAACAGTGAGGTTATCAATCTCACCGGTTTGCTGAAACAAAGGATTAACTGTATGGTGGGGAAAGTAATAGTGGTTTGCAGAAAGTATACAGTAATAATGGAAGATGTATAAATGGTAAAGATTGGACCGGGGTCCATAGTTTACTATAGGTGTTCTCCTTAAGATAAACAAACATGGAATGCTGGGTAAACAAATTACAGCAGGGCAATTGACAGGACTGAGCAAGGCATAACAATGCAATACTATACATTCATGATCCTATGAGATTCGATTGGGCAATACAACAAGACACATAGACCGACATCCAACTTCATCTATGACTAGTAATCCACCTTCAGGTTATCATCCAAACCCCTGTAGTATTAAGTTGCAAGAAACAGATAAATGCTTTAAGCAAAGTGTGTAAGGTAAACAATACACTTTTTCCATGAACAAGAGACCATTGTTTTCTCCCTAGTGGCAACAACACATCTATAACCTTAGAGATTTCAGTCACTTCCCTTAGATTAAATAGAGGCATGAACCCACTATCGAGCATAAATACCCCCTCTTGGAGTCACTAGCATCTACTTGGCCAAGATAGCTACTAGAAACGAAGAGCGTGCAAGATCACAAACAACACATACATGATAGAATCAATAAGACAAAACGATTAATCAATCTGACATAGTAATCTCAATATCCATCGGATCCCCACAAACACAACATGCATGATTACAAATAGATGATCTTGATCATGAACGGAGCTCACAAGATCTAAACATGGTAGCACAAAGGAGGAGATACAACCATATAGCTACTACATGTACCCATAATCCAAGGTGGAACTACTCACACTTCATACCGAAGGTTGGCATGATGAAGAAGAAGGCCTCCAGTATGATCTCCCCTCCGGCAGGGTGCCGGGAAGAGCTTTAGATCCCCCTAATCTAGGGACGATGGTGGCGGCGCCTACAGACTATTTCCTGAAATATTGATCAGATACTTAGGGTTTCTGCATCGGGGGGTCTTTATAGGCGAAGAGGCGAGGCAGGGGCAGCCAGGGCGGCCGCACCCCCCAGGAGCGGCCTAGGGTTAGCCGCGCGGCCAGGGGGTGTGGCCCCCTGGTGGCCCTCCTCCGTCTCGTACTCTGGCTTCGTGTTCCCCACGGTAAAATATTGACTTTGGCTTTTGTCCCATCCAATTCCAAGAATATTGATTTTCTGCCTTTTTGGTACAAAAAACAGAAGAAAACAGGCAACTGGCACTGTGGCATCTTGTTAATAGGTTAGTACCAGAAAACATATAAAAAACCCTCAAAGTGTAGACAAAGCAAAGCAAAGTAGATACTAAGCAATCATTGGACATCAAAAATTATAGATACGTTTCCGATGTATCACCAAGTCCCTAAGACCTTTGCTATTTGAAAATATTCCATTCATTGAGAAACTATAGGAGATTTGGATACACCATATCTCTTGCGCGACCGCTTTCTCTTTGATTTCCGACCAGAAGCTTTCAGCTCATACATAGAGGCATGCCCAGTCTCATCGAATTCCACCTCCGACACTTCACCAACTAAGAGATAAATGAGTTGACCATCTATTGTGGCATGCAACTCCTCCTCCTCGGTTAGTGAAGCATCAGGAACAACAGCGACCTTAGGAGTAACCGTTAGACGGTCAATCTCCGTATGTCGCAAAACATTAGAAGAAAAAAGAACATCCTGTATAGAACTACCCAAACTAATGCTGACATTGGCTAGTTTAGAAGAAATAACAGGAGTATAAAAAGACAAAAAGGATTTCGAAGAACTCATTATACCTGGCGAATCTAAGTTCTTCTCAGCCTTACGACACATGGCCTTGACCATGGAATCCTCATCAGTAGCCGACGCCCCAGAGGCATCGACTCCATGGCGCGAGCTCCTCCTGAAGGGAGTACCACTCCCTTGAGCAGCAACCAGTGTAGCAGCACCAAGAGAAGAAAACCGCATTGGAGACAGAGGCAATCCTGACCCCTCCAGGGTCCGGCCACCCCCATCGTCCAACTAGTTCTCATGGCCCTCCAAGGGAGGCCACCCGTCCCCATGCAGCTCTAGGTCCTCCCTGACTAGAGCCACGCGGTACTTTGTGACCATAGCCACTCGGTCATCCACATCGCCGCAGTCGGCCAGCCCCTCCTGGGTCAGCCCCACAAGAACATTGTCCTCGACCTGATCATGAACGATGCGGTCAGCCAACCCCTCCTATGTAAGCTTCCACGAGCACTCCAAAGGAACGACCTCCGCAAGGACCGGCCGAGTACAATCAACATGAATGGATCTACCCATAGCATGCATCCTGGACCTCATCGGCGAAGCTGAGTGAGACTACTGAATAACCAAAGAAGCAGAGCGAAGACCATCCTATAGCTGAGCTGGTGAAACACGAGTCGTAGAAGAAGAACCCCTTCCATGAAGGGGGAATTCACAGGTAGTGTAGCCAGAAGTTCTCGTCCCCGAGGAGTAACCGGATTAGCATTAAAATGAGTGACATCAAACACCCTCTACACCCCCTGACCAGAAGATGAAGGCGTCGAGGTATCCTGCATAGGCGCGGCCGAGGAAGAACCAGAACCCGCCACTTGAGTGGAAGTAGCTGTATCGGTATCGGTAGCATCCTCCATAGGCTTCCCATTGGCATCATCGTCTGCGTTATCAGCCCCTTTCCTCCACAAGTAAGGAACAAACTCTGGTTCCGGAATATTGCCCTCAGGCTCCATCCGGACGGAACTCGTAGAATTTATGCTTGACCACGACATCATATAAAATATAGTGACCCAAAGAATCATCTAGCTTCAGAAAGACCTTAGTATCAAACATATCCACAAGAATATGAACTACCCCCGCTTCCGTAGACTGAACGGATCCACATATATAGTGTTCCCCATGAGACCTCCAACATCCCATAGTCCCAAGAAAGTCCTAGGAAAGAACGCAAAATATGAGGAACCCCTTCAACATGTAACCAAACCTGCTGCATCTCAAACTTATTGGACACTTCCTTCGTCCTGTAAACAGAAAGAGTAAGCTGAGAGGTAAAAAGCAGAACTGGCATATGGATCCCATCAACCCTGTCCAAGTCCTCAAAAGATAGGAAGCTCACTAAGAAAGCAGAGTCACCATATGGAAAAGCCTCCCACTTCCGCTGAGCCTACACTAGACACCTCCTAGCAATTTGCCGCTGGACAATATCCACACAAACCATCTGTCCTAAAACTAGCACCAGAGCAGTAGGGGTCTCACTGTGCGTCAAGTGATCACGAGCCACCACATCCGGGATCTGAGTAAATAGGGTATGCTCTCCGCCGATACCAGCCATATAAGGAGTCAAGTGCGGCGGCTTCAACACAGGACAACGCAAGGTAGGGTGGGCGGCGTTATCACAAATATAACAGTAATGAACCGCCTTGCAGTCCTTAGTCGCGTGTGTATTGACTGCACACTTCCAGTAGCGAACAAACTTGCTATTCTTCTTACCCCCAGCAGCAGACGAAACCAACGGCGCGACAACAGGTGGCTAAGGTGTAGTCGCAACAGCGTCGGGGTGCCCTGAACATGTAACTACTGGCCCTGTACCTCAAACTGGTATTGCAACTTCTTACTCTGAGCTGAAAATGGCGCACCAAAAGCCCATAGAGCCTGCAACTATGGCTGAGCATACTGCATCGACGGCTGCTGCAAGAACTCTGTACTTGCCTGGACCTGAGAAGGAACCATCCCCTGATCTAGCACCTGCGCCTGCTTCTTCTTCTTCCTCCTCTTGGGAACAGGCGGAGGGACCCCACCCATCTGGTGCCCGCGATAAGGCGGATGTAGCGGCTGCATAGAAAATTGCGGTTGCGTTGCTGGGTAGAACGCCGCAGGGGGAGGCTGGAACAACATTGCCGTCATCCCCTGATTGAATCCTGGAGGCGGCATCCCCGGCAGTCCGGAGAACGGCGGCGGCCCATGATCGAAGGCGGGCGCATCCGGAGGTGGCGCACCATGCGGGAGGCAAGCTCCAACTCCCTGCCCCAGAAAGGTGCCGGCAAAGGAAGGAGGGGCCACCACAGGCCCGACGGCCTGTAGTGGCGGCACCGCCTGACCACGCGGAGGGACAGCAGCCGCCGCCGGCTGAGAGGGTGCATGGGGAGTCGGTCTACGGGGGGCGCAGTGCCCGACGGCGGAGCAGCGGCTCGCTGAGGTGGCCCGACCATGGAGTCGACGCCTAGCAGCACCTGGGCGAACGAGCAGGACATGAGAGGAGTCGTAGGAGCACTTGAAGAAGGCGGAGACGACGAAGGAGATCGATATGCCGGGAAGAGGTCCGTGATTGCCGTCTGTATAAGGCGTCTCCCGATCCCAGCACGAACCTCGATCGATCGCCACACCGAGGTCGGCCCCGTCCCCGAGTCGGACTCCAGGGCCACCCCACCAGACGACCCACCTGCACAGGCGCCACCTCGGTGGCCACGTTAGGCCCCAACCCATCGACCTGCGGGGAAAGCGGATCGAGGCATCTCGCCCGCACGCGATCGGCGACCTCGACGAAGGCCGCAAAACAGGCGGAGCGGACGCCCTCCTCGCCGACAACAGACCTTTCTACGGTCGCACTTGGGGCCCTTGTCACAGCAGCAAACCCATCGGCGAAGCCATTGACCTCGCACAAGCCACCAGCGGCAGGGAATTGCGGCCAGCAGGCGGCAACCTCCGCGTCGACGATGACGCCGAACCACGTTCCCAAAATTGGGAGGCCGACATGGAGAAGCCCATCTCCTCCCAAAACTCCTGCCGCAACTCCCTACCGGTCTTCCTCCGACGTCGACAGACCGTAGTCTAGCCCAGCGTGCCCGAGGGATCTTCCAGGGCGTCGAGCGCCACCCGCGCCGCTAGGGCATCGCCACCGTCGGAGTCTGAATCAGAGCCTAGGCATTGGAAGCGCGATCCCAAGCTCGCCGGCATGGATGGAGAGGCGGCCTCTAGCGACCCGAGGGCACCGGGAGCCAGCGTGAACCACCCTTTATCTTTAGAACCATATATTATTTTTAGTAAATTTTGTCTTACTTTGTAAGTCGAGAAGGACATAAGAAAATTTAGAAATGACATAATTTTTTTATTCACGTGCCATATAAAATTACGATGTAAAATACATATTTTTGAGTGTTTTTTACACTATAATGACTCATAAACTTTATTTTATGTTAAATTTTTTGGTTGTGGTAAATATATGAACATAATTATTCGTATACAAAATGTAACTTTTTCAATCTAACAACGAAAAATATGTTAGGTGCAAAATAACTATTCTGCACCCTGGATGCTGAATAAGGTTTCTATATATATATATATATCTTATATTTGTCCTATCACTTAACCTAATTTGTATGCTTATTAGCTATTTTCTATGGAGTTCATCCCCTTTTGTGTTTTGTTCATGCTCCGCTATTAAAAATAAACATTTATTTACTTTTAACCTAGAAATAATCAATTTTTCTAATAATAAAATTGGTCCTAATTGCTAATAACACTCCGATTAATCGTGTAGGTATCTGTTAGTGTATTGAGAACTGAACAAAAATAGAAATAAAGGTACAACCAAAAACTGGTGTGCTCACTCGTGATATCTAACACGATATAGACGATAAGATGATACTCGCACGTCAAGATAGTACATATCTAATTGGGAAGAGATGAACAACGCTACCTAAAAAAGACGGCACGGGATCGATGTGTTCAGTTGATCCTTACACTACTACAACAAAAGAATCACGTAAAACGCTATGCATCGGTACTATATACCCGTTCAACATTTGACTAAAGCACTGCCATGTGGTGACTTGTATCCAGCTGCATGCATGGATGGATGGATGCAGGAGGTGGCATACTTGAACCCTTACGTACGTTATAATTAGTCGTATTGCATAGCTGCCGAACTCGACCGTGGAAAATGCGTACCTAGCTTGGACACGCAACCATAACCCCTGCAAACAACATCAGCTATAAATAGCTCCGATCCACCGCTGCAAATCTCCATCCTCCACCGCTGCACATGCACACTACCGCCACCACAACGGCATCATCCATGGCGTCCTCCCGTGTCCTCCAGCTCCTGCCCCTCCTCATGCTCGCCGTCACCATCGCCACCACCGACGCCACCACCATCACCGTCGTGAACAAGTGCTCCTACACGGTGTGGCCCGGCGCGCTCCCGGGCGGCGGCGTGCGGCTGGACCCGGGCAAGTCGTGGGCGCTCAACATGCCGGCGGGCACCGCGGGCGCCAGGGTGTGGCCGCGCACGGGGTGCACCTTCGACGCCAGCGGCCGCGGCCACTGCGTCACGGGCGACTGCGGCGGCGCGCTGGCCTGCCGCGTGTCCGGCCAGCAGCCGGCGACGCTGGCGGAGTACACGCTCGGCCAGGGCGGGGCCAAGGACTTTTTCGACCTCTCCGTCATCGACGGGTTCAACGTCCCCATGAGCTTCCAGCCCGTGGGTGGCGCGGCGTGCCGGGGCGCGAGCTGCGCGGCGGACATCACCAAGCAGTGCCTGCCGGAGCTGAAGGTCGCCGGCGGGTGCGCCAGCGCGTGCGGCAAGTTCGGCGGCGACACCTACTGCTGCCGGGGCCAGTTCACCGACAAGTGCCCGCCCACCAACTACTCCAAGTTCTTCAAGGGGAAGTGCCCCGACGCGTACAGCTACGCCAAGGACGACCAGACCAGCACCTTCACCTGCCCTGCTGGAACAAACTACCAGATCGTGCTCTGCCCTTAATTCGATGAAGCATGGATGCATGGATACATATAGTAAATAAGTTGGGTAGTGGGTTTGATCAATAAGTATGCAAGTGAGCATCCATCATTTGTACTCCATCAATAAATAGTTGACTCAATAAATAAGAAATTTCTGCGTACCAATACATTTTTCGAGAATACGATCACATAGAAGAGGTGCTAAGAGGCACAAACAACGCCTCGAGAGGGGCAAGGTCTTGCTGCCAACAAGAGGTGGCGGTCCCTCGTTTACAAAGGTCTAATATACTACTACAAGCAACCAAAAAGGCACCGGCTCTGGAAAGCCAAAGACTCATTAGAAAAAACTAGCTAGCTTCCACCTTTCATACTGTCTCTGATCTTTGCTTTTGACGGTCTCCAAAGAAGGTGCCACACCGATGAAGACGACATTGTTGTGGTGGCACCGAAGACACCATAAGAAGACGGGGGCAATCACTACTGGAAAGTTCATTTTAATTTGGTGAGTATATATTGATCATTGCAGAGTACGTTTTCTTTGGAACACGGCAAAGAATAACATGGCAAACTTTAGAAAGGCACACGGGAAAGATTACAAACGCGGTAAAATACAAAAAATGCACACAACAAAGAAGAATACATGGCAAAGATCGAAAAATACACACGACAAAGAAACATACACGGTAAAGATCCAAAAATGCACACGGCAAAGAACAGAGGCCAACAGTCAGGCTAGGGGGGGGGGGGGGGATCTGCCAAATCTTTTCCTTGTGGGTTACACAACAAAGATTTTGTCCTTTTTTGCCCAAATGTTGAGGAGACATATCACTGGACTCACATTCCATCCTTGTGGAAGCTTGGGAAAATTTTGATCTTATAGAAATGTAGAACTTGGCAAAATTTTGCTCCATATGGTAGCGAATGGCCATCCACATGTCAGGGCGATAGGCTTTAGGGCAACTCTCTCCAGGCTTGGGTAGCTAGTCCAAGTTTCCCCAGCGGCCGAGAGCCTAGAACTACACCTCCCTAGCTACAACACAGCCCAGCATAATATGCAGGATTAGTTTCTTGATTTTGATATCAAAGGGGGCACCTCGCCGGATGAGGTAGACGACTCCGGAGATCCAACGTTCTTTCTTTTGCCGCAAAGAACTTACATGAATACTTGCAAGGCTGGCGCGAAGGCTGCAACACCGCAATGCCGGAGGTGCCCGCGATCTCCTTATCTGTTGCAAGGCTGGCGCCGGCGTCGTACCGTGCCTGTGAAATTTGATTATGCGGCTTATTTTACGAAACGGAGGTAGTACTCTATATAGGATGATAGGCCTGGTATCTATAGTCCAAAAGAATCCCACGAGTAACTCATTAATCTTTATCTCTAGGTTACGACTAATAATCGGTTAGACCTGCTGAACTCCCGACGTACAGTCACCGACAGCATTAAGCATCATCCGATGGATGCAAACAAAGCTGAGCTTGTTGCATGCATTAATGTTCAGAGGAAAGTGTGAGAAGATATTCTTAGCCTTGTAGAAAAAAAGGGAGACTAGACGAATTAATCAAAGAAACCAAAGTGGAAGACGTGAGCCAACAATATGTATGCTTATGACTTCTCGGTGCACCCACCACACTCTGTTGTTTGGCGCATGCCTGCTGTTAGTGGAATGGATCAGGACTGCATTTTTTCTGAACTTACTGAGTTTTAACCCTAATATTTTTTTCTGCGTACCAATACATTTTTCAAGAATACGATCACATCGAAGAGGTGCCAACAGGCACAAAACAACGCCTCGAGAGCGGCAAGGTCTTGCTGCCAACAAGAGGTGGCGGTTCCTCGCGCTTACAAAGGTATAATATACTACTAGTACAAGCAACCAAAAAGGCACGGTCTCCAGAAGGCCAAAGACGTCGTTACGAAAAAACCTAGCTAGCTTCCACCTTTCATGCTCTCTCTGGTCTTTGCTTTTGACGGTTTCCAAGGAAGGTGCCACACCGATGAAGACAACATTGTTATGGTGCACCAAAGACACCAGAAGACGAGAACAATCACTACTTATGGATCCTTGCCTGTGCTTTTTCTCCGGATCACGGCAAAGAATAACACGGCAAACTTTAGAAAGGCACACGGAAAAGATTACAAACACGGTAAAATACAAAAAGTGCACACAACAAAGAATACAGGGCAAAGATCCAAAATACAGACGACAAAGAAACATACACGGTAAAGATCCAAAAATGCACACGACAAAGAAACATATACGGTAAAGATCCAAAAATGCACACGACAAAGAACTGAGGCCACCTGGCTTCTCCCACACATCTAACTGCGCCATGCCGGAATATAACATTTCAAAAATGTTAATCAAGATTATCAAGTTCTAATCATCCAAATTTAGGGTTAACAAAAACTTTTATTATTAAAATTAATATGAATGCATGTGTGTGTGTGATTAATGCATGAATGATTGCAATTGTCATGTTTGATTGCTATGAATGATAAGGATTGGTTTAAAGATGAAAACAATATCATATACTCCCTCAGTCATAGTTTGGAGGGAGTTTTAGAGAGATTGTTAGAACCTAGGTGAGCGCTGATTGAGGCCAGATTTGTGCCCATTAATTATTCGGCGCCATATTAAACGTAATTATTCAATAAAATTGAGGAGTTTAGGCCTATGCATTGGTGGAGTTGCATGCAAGAATTAATTCCTTGACTGCATGGAGTAGGAAGTGGGAAGAAAAATGAGGCATTAATTCTATAATTAAGTCTAACGCGCCTAGAAGGAGAGGAGTTTTGAAAACGCATGGCTCTTGTAAGACGCCCTCCAAACCGTGACAGAGGGAGTAGTCATTTCCAAGCAAAATCAAATGAAGAGAAAATCAAATATAAGAAATATAAGCAAATGGTCATTTTGGCCATACTTGTTCACTAGACCACTTTGGAAGTTCCTAGTAAAAGATTTCTAACAGAAACAAATCCAATTCTTTTCACCCCTTTCTAGACCAAGTAACAATGAACCCAAGCAAACTTACAAACTTATAGAAACTATTTAAGAATCTATTTGAGAGGCATTCAAAAATTGCATCCTTAATACATACTAAGATGGGCATTTCTCGAAAACCAACCAAACCAATTTTCCTTGGCAAACCTTAGCAACCACAGACTACCAAGCTTATGACAAGATCACTCACGAAAATTTATCAAAAAATTTAAACTTTAAATTCATGCGGCCATTTCATCAAACACCAGGTGAGCACAGTAACAACTGCCAAACTATTACTGTTCTTGATCAATGCTTTGTCTACCAATTGTCGCCAATACTAGCCCTCACTCACCCCTAGCACCTAGCAACCCAGCAGACCAACCCCCTTCTTCGCCGCTGCGCCAGTGCTGCGCCACCCAAGCCATCCTAGTCGGTCGAGCATGGACAACTTGCCACAAGCCGCCCCGCGCCCGTCTATGATGTCTAGGAGACAGGACACCGTCCACCGCCACTCCTTGTCCACCCCTCGACCAAAGACAAGCCGTGTACAAGCCAGCAACGCCGCGCCCATTTCTCTGTCGCCATGCCGAGAGCGCGCCAGAGCGTCGCAGCGACACGCGCGCACACGTCGCGTCTCGCACTCACCGCGCGTACCTACACTCGACACGACCCTAGCTACCTCCCAGACATTCCCGTTCGCCGCCGCGTGTACCTGCACTCGTAACGACCCTAGCTACCTCCCAGACATTCCCGTTCGCCGCCGCGCGACCAGTAGCCCCTGTACGCCGTCTCGAACGCCGCCGGTTCGGTGCAGAGAGCCGACCAGTCCTGACCATCCTCGACCGTCCTGTGTCGCGCCTTTAAACCCGTGATGATCGCCAGGAAACACCGCACCGTCCTATGCCCTCAGCCATGCCCGTAGCTCATTGCAACGATGTCGCCAGAGGAGCCAGACCATGTCGCTCTGCCCCTCTCGCCGGTGTATAAATAGAGGCCACCCCATCCCTCATTCTCCACACCATCTCACTCCCCTATCTCTCAGAACCAATCCTGACCCTTTCCCAGAGCAAGGCGAGCACCGCATTGCCGGAATTTGGCCGGAGTCCGCCGCTGCAGAGGAGGAGTGGAGCCATCGATTGGAGCCATCCCAGGAGCCGTCGCGACCACCGTTCGAACCGTCGTCGTCGATAACGTCGTTCGCCCCCATCGCCGACCCTAACTGGAGCCCAGGTGAGCCACCGCGTACCCCCACCGTCGCCATTACGGTTCAGTATCGCCGGAGCTGTGCGACGGAGACGACTAACGTCGGCCAAAAATCTTAGTCTAATCGTAGGGCTGGGATTCAAACATACATTTTTGGTTAGATAGAGCCGCTGACTAGTAGCACCCCCTGTCAGCAGCCTGCTGCGCTCGCGCAGCGCAGTTGGCCGGCCCATTTTTGTTTCCGCGCGTATCTTTGCCCATTTTAGCTAAAACCAGATTCTATCAGAAAATTCAAAAATCAATTTAAAGAGATATACTAAACCAAATTGCATAAATCCAATTTTATTAGAAAGGTATTCAAATTATTTATCCAAGCCCGTTGGATTCAAACCATTTGAAATTATAGATCACCTATAGTAAAAAATAACAAGACAGAGACTTTTTCACATTCAAACATTTTTTTAAAATCAACCATAAATGCTTTTGAGTTAATTCCAACTCTCAAAAATCACATTTAACAAGATCTATCTTAATATGTAAAAATATTTAGGTTTATATGCAGTGATCTTGGACTAGTACTAACAGAATGCTATATAGGCAATTTTAGTCACTTTAATTGTATAAAATAGTAATTTTAAACTTTATAAAATATGAACACCACTTTAAATCACATTCTCAAGTATTAGAATATGTGGTGATGACATGTGTCAACATGATCCCATATTTTAATTGGAGAATATTAAATATTAAGTATTTTCAATGAGTAGAAATTACTTTCCTAAAATAAAATAAAATAAAATAAAAAGGACTAGGTCTTTATTTCATGTGATGATTGTGATGATGCTAGATCATTTAGTGTGAACCTTTGTGTGCCAAATAGAGGTAATTAAGTATTGTGTGGTGATTATGTACCTCGTATTCATTTATAGACGCTAGTACCGACCAAGGCTACGAGGAAGAAGAAGAAAACTTCAACCACTGTACTACTCAAGGCAAGCCTAACACTACAAGTTAACTATGCAAGATAGAACTTTGCATGCTACCTATGCAAGCTATCTAGTGCAAGATAACCTATGCAAGATGCAATGGGCATGCTTTGGTTATGCAACCTTGATTATACCAATTCCCTATTTTACTTGCAAGCTTTGTTATTTATCTTTACCAAAGTTCTTTACTATCAGGATCCAGGCCGGAAGATCACTGACGGCGAGAGAAAGAGGGGGAAAGTGAGCACCGCGGTGCTGGAGCCGTCGTCGCCGTGGGCGAGAAGAAAGAACATAGGGAAACAATATTTTGATTAAGCTTGATCCTCCCAACCTCCCCACCTATCTCTTATAGACTGAGATAGGCTCAAGCTAATTGTTATTACTACAACACTAATCAACACTTAATTAAGGAAACAAGGTTTTAACTTAGCCCTAATGACTATGACTACTAGCTGTTGCCTCCACCTTGTACTGTCTCATGTGGCTCCAGGATCGGGATCCTGACAACGCCCCCCTCGCGAGCTCAGACCTCAGGGCTGAAAATATGCAAGGTTGCCTATATGAACGAAGCATCCTCCCAGGTGGTCTCGTATTCGGTCATCATTTCCCTATGGATCAGCCACTGTGGGATCACTACATCGTAGTCGCCCACCGAGCAGGGAACCAGACGTCGTTGTAGTACAACTAATGGTGTAGCTTTTACCTTGCCATCAGGAGTAACCAATGGGAGACTTGGGTTTGCTACATCATTCGGGCCAGTGTGCTCTTCAATTGACTGACATGGAAAGTATCATGCAGTTTGCAGTGTTCTAGGAGTTGTAGTTTGTATGAGACTTGGCCTACTTTCTGCAAGATTTTAAATGGACCATACCACCTTGGGGACAGCTTCACTGGATTGTGCATGCCAAGCGCTATCTCTCTGTAGGATTTCATCTTCAGGTAGACAAAGTCGCCCAGTTCAAATTTGCGCTCTGTTCTGTTGGCATCAGCATACCTTTTCATGCGCTGTTGTGCCTTAGTCAAATTCTGTCGCAGCAAGGTCACCATGTTATCCCTTTCGGCTGTCTCAGTAGCTGTGACTTGTTGTGTTGCCCATGGCACAGGAATATGTTGCAGCAGTGGTGGAGGGCATTCATATAGTGCCTGGAATGGCGTCATTTGAATAGCAGAGTGGCATGAAAAATTGTACCACCACTCAGCTGTCGGTAACCAATCACACCATTTTTTTGTTTGCTAAAATCCCATACATCTGAGGTACTGTTTGAGGCACTGATTTACTCATTTCGTTTGTCCATCTGATTCAGGGTGGTAAGTTGTACTGTAGTTGAGCTTGGTGTTGAAGCTGGAGAATATATCCTTCCACAACTGACTGGTGAATATAGGATTTCAGTCACTAACTATGCTAGCTGGAGGACCATGTAATTTAATGATATTGGTCATGAAAGCATCAACAACTGTGTGGACTGAGTAGGGGTGTGAGAGAGGAATGAAGTGAGCATACTTTGTAAGACGATCAACCACCACTAGAATGACATCTTTGCCTTGTGATTTTGGTAGTCCCGAGATGAAGTCCATACTGATGTCAGCCCACTTTTGTTCCGGAATTGGCAGTGGTTGGAGTAACCCAGGGTATGACAGCCGTTCAGTTTTGGAAATTTGGCAGATAGGACACATTGCTATATTTTTAGTTACAAACTGTTTGAGTTTAGGCCAGTAGAATGTTTGCTGAATCGCAGTGTGACCTTGATTCTAGAGTGGCTCCCAAAGAAAGAAGAGTGGAATGTATCAAACACCTTTGCTCGAAGGCTTGTGGTGCTGCCAATGTATATTTTTCCTTTGAAACGCAAGATGCCAGATTGCAGGGAGTAGTTAGGTTGGTTGCTTGCATCGATTGTAAGCTTCTGAATGAGTTTGGTGCAGTTTCATCGCCCTCATATGATTCGTGGACCTCATGTAACCATTTAGGTACTAGAACAGATAGTTGATGGCAGGTTAGTTCCAAGGAAGATTGTTGCAAATCTGTATCTTCATTCTGGCATTGCCTAGACAAGGCATCTGCAGTCGTGTTGTCCTTTCCTTTTTTGCATTCGATTTTGTAATCAAATTTGAGTAACTTGAGCATGAGCTTATGTTGTATTCCCTCTAGGAGCCGCTGACTGCCTAGATATTTCAGGTTTTCGTGATCTGTCTTGATTATCACCATGTTACCCAAGAAATATTGACTCCATTTCTTTAGTGCATGTAAGATTGCTAGGGCTTCCTTTTCATAGATAGACATGGCATCAGTTTTTGGCCCCATGCATTGATTGTAGAAAGCAATTGGCTGCCTTTCTTGCATCAGGACTACTCCCAGGCCTGATTTACATGCATCAGTTTCCAATTCGAAAGGGATACTGAAATTTGGTAATTTGAGTAGTGGTGGAGTGGACATGATATGTTTGAGATTGGCAAATGCTTCTTTCTATGGTGTGCCCCATTGAAAGTTGTCTTTCTTGAGAGCTTGGTATAATGGTTCGCAGATGGTTGCATAACCCTGAATGAACCGGCGATAGTAACCTATCAAGCCCAAGAATCCTCTCAATTTCTTTAAATTTTTTGGAGTCTTCCACTGCACAATGTCCTGAATTTTGGACGGGTCTGTGGCTACACCCTCTCCAGATATGATGTGGTCCAGATATTCCACTTGGGACTGACCAAAGGTACATTTTTCTAGTCTGGCTTTTAACTGATTCTCACACAGCAGCTTCAGGACAGTGGCCAGATGGTGCCTGTGTTGTTCCTTGCTAGCACTGTAAATGAGGATGTCGTCAAAGAAAACTAGCACAAACTTGCGCAGATATTTAGCAAAAATTTTATTCATGAGCTGCTGGAATGTTGCTGGCGCATTGCTTAAGCCAAAAGGCATGACCAAGTATTCATAGTGACCTAAGTGTGTTTAGAAGGCAGTCTTGTGGACATCTTCCTCCTTCATTCTAATCTGGTGGTATCCCGACCTTAAATCCACCTTGGAGAAGATTTTGGCACCATGCATCTCATCAAGGAGATATTAAATAACAGGAATGGGGAATTTATTCTTCACTGTTAAGTCATTTAAGCCTCTAAAATCCACACATAGCTCTAGCTCCTGTCCTTTTTTCTCACTAAAATGATGGGTCAAGAGAATGGGCTGCTGCTTGATTGTATTTCTCCATTTTTGAGCATTTGGGTAATGATTATTTCAATTGTGTTCTTCTGATTGTGGGACATGCGGTAAGGCCTGATGTTTGGAGGTTTTGAACCAGGAAGCAAGGGAATTTCATGGTCTGCACTCCTGTGTGGTGGCAACCTTGCTGGTTCAGCAAACACATCTGTAAAAGCTTGCAAAATGTCTTGGAATTCTATTGAGCTGGATGTTTGCTCAAGTTCTGACAAGGTTTTCTTCACATCTGACATGTTGTAGAGGGCAAAGCCAGTTGCTCTATCTAAGAGGAGTTGTTTACATTCCAGAGATGATACCATTAAACCATCCACTGGAACTAAATGATCACTAAATGTATGTCCTTGTCCATCTGCTCCAATTGTGAGTGTTCTTTCAATGAAATCAAATGTGACTGGGTTGTGGGATTTGAACCAATTGACTCCTAGCACTACATCTGAGCCCCCAGTTCTAGAATTTGAAAGTCAGCTATGAAGGTTTTTCCTTGAATGCAAAACTGGTGCTTGTAAGATATTGCGTCAGAGAGTAAAATACCTCCCCCGGCTACTCGTACTCTTCTTGCTGGCAATGGACTGACCTCAATGTTGTGATCCAGAGCAAATTGCTTGTCCAAAAAGGTATTTGTACTTCCAGTGTCTGCTAAGGCTACATATGGTACTCCATTGCGGTGAATGAGAAGAGATATGGTGGAGTCACCGGTTGAGCCGTGGTATGCTGCAGCAGAAATTTCCATCATATTGACATCATCCTCAACGACCTGTTCGACAGGAGCTGCTCGTATTTCATTGACAAGGAGTGCTGGTGCTTCCCTAGGAGGCACAGGTTCCATGAGTAATTGTTGTACTTCCGCATCATCCTCCGGGTAGCCTTGCAAAATCAACATGTTGATTGCTTTTTGCATGTTAGGACACTGATGCCCAGGTATGTATTTCTCTGGACAATGCCAGCATTGTCGGGGAAGACGTGGTCTGCCAGGACGGTCACGGGGTGCAGCATTGTGGTTTAGGTTTTCTCTGCCTGGACCATTTCTTGCCTACACTTGTTGAGGAGGAACCACTAGCAGTGCTCTCCTTGCTATTGTTGCTGTTGCATGATAGTTTTTCTCATATTGTCTCGCAAAGTAGTAAGCAGACATGAGGGTGGTAGGACGTTGACACTGCACCATGTGTCTGATGTTGTCACTGAGCCCACTGATAAACCTATCAACAAAGAAATCTGTTGGCAAGTAGGCACGACCCCTTTTCATGACTTGCATCTAGGATTCATATGCATTGATATAACTGTCCACCATTGTTCTCTGTTTCAATTGCTACAACTGTTCCATTGGGTCAATTGTGACTGTATCAGGGAATCTGTCAAGAAGGATTGTACAGAGCTCTACCCAAGATATTTTTTGTAAGTCCAAACCCGAGCTGCTAAGCCAGATCTTGGCCTGACCACGAACGTGAGCTAGTCCCCAGCACACACGATCTTCTCCAGTGATGCCCACCAACCTAAAAATATCTTTAGTTTCCAAAATTCAAGCTCTAGGATTGTCCCCCGTAAAGCTTGGTAATTCGACATGTGGTGTTCTCAATTGTGGTTCGAGTGGATAGATTGTCGCATTGGAGTATGAGTGGGGTAGGGGTTGGTTGTTGGTGTGCTTAGGTAGTGCTGGGTTGATGGCTATGGTACTAGCTTGGTAGTTTGGTTGTCTTGTTTGAGTTGAGTGTGTGGGTATGATCTCCTGAGACGAGTTATGGTGCTGGGGTTGGTAGGATCGCGGGTATTAGTGCTCGTTTGGTTTGGTCTGTGGTGTTGGATCATGCTGCTGTTGACGTGGGGAGTGAGGTTGGTAGAATTGTGGTTGGTTGGCTGGTGTTGTGTGTTGTGTGTACGAGGAACATGGGCCTGGTAGGGACATCCTGGGACCAGAGTAAGGAATGCCAACGACTTCCTGTCGAACACCTGATGCGCATGGCTGGAATGGGATTTGGTTAGGCGCGAATTGGCCTAAATTTGGTGGAAAAGGTAGCGGATTGGTGGAATATGGGGTGGTGATTGGAGTAGATTCTTCAGGTATGTGGGATAGGACGGTGTTTCTGTGGGAGGGTGGAGTAGAGAAGATGTGGCCTTGGCCCGGTCGAGACGAGGTGGTATGAATCATACCTTCGTCGGATGCCAAGTGGTCGATGCTGCCCTGCATCCGTTGCATCATGTTTGCTATCTGCGTCTGCATCTGCGCCATGGACGCTATCTGGTCTTGCATCGCGCCGAGAGTCACCGAGGTTTCGACCTGGTGTTGATGTAGGCGGCGCCCGACGGAGTGCGCATATTGGTCAGCCTGTTGTTGCACCCAGAGCGCGGCGATCTCCGTGTCGGTGGACAAGGCCGAACGGACGACGGGGCCTTCACGGCTGGTGCGGGAGCGGTGCGACATGGTGGCGGAGGGGTGGTGGAGGCAGAGTGTGATGGGGAATTGAATGGAGCAGTGTAGAGGTAGGGAGGAGGGTACACCTCTGATGCGGTAGAGCAGTCACAGGAGGGATGCTCTGATACCACTTTGTCAGGATCCAGGCCGGAAGATCGCTGACGGCGAGAGAAAGAGGTGGAAAGTGAGAACCACGGTGCTGGAGCCGTCATCACCGTGGGTGCTAAGAAAGAACATAGGAAAATAAAAATATTTTGATTAAGCTTGATCCTCCCAACCACCCCACCTGTCTCTTATATGATGGGTTTCGCAGCATAGTAAATCAAAAAAATTCTACGGATGCGAACGGGAAAGCCAAGATCTAATCTAGGAGATGCAAACAACGAGGGGGAATAGATGAGATCTTCATACCCTTGAAGATTCGCACAGCGGAACGTTCGACGGAATGTGGGTGATGTAGTCGTACTCGCTTCTCCTCCTCGCGATCTGATCCGATCTAACACCGCAAGTGGCGATGCCTCCGAGAGATGCACACATGAAGCACCTCGAAGTATCCTCCTTCCTTGGTCCAGCAAGTATGGTGGAGATACGGATTGGATCTACAACGCGACGGCGCGGTGCAAGTGGTGGAGAGTTTCTGCAGCAGGGCTTCGCCTACGTGCAGTCGGGAGGGAGAGAGAGAGGAGGGCAACAGGGCGGCTAGGGCTTGAGGAGGAGGTGTGGGAGGGGGTGCGCCCCCAGCCCTCTTTATATAGAGGGGTGGGCGGCCAGCCCTTTCCCCTCCCCAAGTCCTAGGGCCGGCGGCCAAGGAGGGAGGACTGGGGGGCAAGTTTCCCCCCTTCTAGAAGCTCCCCTAGGGTTTAGCCCTAGGTTGGCCGGCTGGGCCCTGTGGGGCCTTGTGCCCCTGGCCCAATGCGGCCAGGGCACTCCCTCATAGGCCCATGCCCCCTCCCGGCAGGTGGGGCCACGTTGGTCCCCCTCCGGAAGGTTCTAGAAGCTTCCGGTACAATACCGATTAACCCGAAACAATTCCGAACTCCAAAAACTGCATTGCCTTATATGAATCTTATTCTCCGGACCATTCTGGAACCTCTCGTGATGTCCCGGATCCTATCCGAGACTCCGAACAAAAACTCATAAACCAATTGTCCAATCTATCCTAGCGTCGAGACACGTTAAGTGTGTGACCCTTCGGGTTCGAGAATATGCAGATATGATCTTATATCAATAATCAACAGCGAGGTATGGAAACCCATATTGACTCCCACACATTCATCAATGATCATATCGGATGAACCATGATGCCAGGATTCAATCAATCCCATATATATATTCCCTTCGTCTCGCGATATTTTACTTGCCCGAGATTTGATCGTCGGTACCGTCATACCTAGTTCAATCTCGTTCACAGCAAGTACTTTACTCGTTTCGTAATCCGATATCACTTTGTGATTAACTCCTTAACCACATGCTTGCAAGCGGTGTTGATATCGATTACCGAGTGGGCCCGAAGTATATCTCTCCGACTTGGGAGGGACAAATCCCATCTCGATACATACAACCCAACAGGTACTTTCCGATCACCTGAGAGACACCTTTATGATCACCCTCTCATAGGATGACGTTTGATGACCTCAAAGCTTTCTTCCGATACCATGGAGTTGTATTATCTCATGGTCTAAGTAATACAATATTTGACATAGGAAAAGCTTCGCAAAGATGAACACGATGACATGATCTAATTGCTCCGCTTAGTTTGGGTCTGTCCATCATATCATTCTCCCAATGATATGATCTCATTATTAATCGACAACTCATGTCTATGGTTAGGAAACCTTAACCATCATTAATCAATGAGCTAGTCCATAGAGGTATACTAGGGACACGGTGTTGTTCACAAACCACACAAGTATTAAAGTTTCCGCTTAATACAATTCTAGCATGGAATATAAACTTTATCATGAACAAGAATTATAATAATAACATCATTATTATTGCCTCTAGGGCATAATTCCAATAGTCTCCCACATGCACTAGAGTCAATAATCTAGTTTACATTTGGCAACAATCTCACACCCATGGCACTAAGGTGCTGATCATGTTTTACACGTGGAAGAGGTTTAGTCAATGGATCTGCGACATTCAGATCTGTATGTACTTTGCTAATCTTCAGATCTCCATATGCTATATAATCTCGGATTATATGAAACTTGCGGTTGATATGCTTGGTCTTTGGATGATATCTTGGTTCCTTAGCGAGTTCTATGGCACCAGTGTTGTCACACAATATCTCCAATGGGTCCAATGCAATTGGAACCACGCCAAGCTCAGTGATGAAGTTCCTGATCCAAACTCCTTCACTTGACGCTTCTGCAGCAGCCATGTATTCCGCTTCTACTGTAGATCCCGCGATCACGCTTTGCTTGCAGCTTCTCCAGCTCACATCTCCTCCATTCAAAATATAAATGTATCCTGTTTGAGATTTAGAACCATCCTTGTCGGTGTCGAAGCTAGCATCGACGTAACCCTTTACGATGAGGTGTTCATCACCTCCATAGACTAAGAACATTTCTTTAGTCCTATTTAGGTACTTTAGGATGTTCTTCATGGCTGTCAAGTGTTCCACTCCTGGATCACTTTGGTATCTGCTCGTCAAACTAAGAGCATTGGACACATCCGGTCTAGTACACAGCATGGCATACATGATAGAACCTATGGCCGAGGCATAAGCAGCTTCACCTAGGTCTTTCATTGAAAAACACTTGTTCAAATAACTCTTCACATCGTTAAGCATATTAATATCATTTCCAATAATCAATATGTCATCCACATATAGTACCAGAAATGTCACTGAGCTCCCACTCACTTTCTTGTAGATACAAGCTTCGTAGCAATTTGGAACAAATCCAAAGCTCTTGATCACTTGATCAAAATGAAGGTTCCAACTCCGAGATGCTTGCTTTAGTCCATAAATGGAACGCTGAAGCTTGCACACTTTCTCAGCATCCTTAGGATCGACAAAACCTTCGGGTTGCATCATATACAACTCTTCATCAATGTTGCCATTGAGGAATGCAGTCTTGACATCCATCTGCCATATTTCATAATCATGAAACGCAACAATTGCTAATAAAATCCGAATGGACTTAAACATCGCTACGGGAGAGAAAGTCTCATCGTAGTCAACACCTTGAACTTGTCGAATACCTTTTGCGACAAGTCGTGCTTTATAGACGGTAACATTACCATCCGTGTCCGTTTTCCTCTTGAAGATCCATTTGCACTCAACGGCCTTTCGGTCGCTAGGAGGGTCCACCAAAGTCCATACTTGGTTTTCGCTCATGGATCCCAATTCGGATTTCATGGCTTCTAGCCATTTCTCAGAGTCTGGGCTCATCATCGCTTCCTCATAGTTCGTAGGTTCACTATCTTCTACCAACAAGACAGTCAAGATAGGGTTGTCGTACCACTCAGGAGGGGCACGCGACCTTGTCGACCTGCGACGTTCAGTAGCAGCATCGTCCAAAGCTTCATGATCCTTGTCATTAGCTTCCTCTATTGTTGGTGCAGGCGGCACTGGAACAATTTCAGGTGCTGCACTACTCTCCAATTCAAGAGAAGGTTCAACAACCTCGTCTAGCTCTACTTTCCTCCCACTCACTTCTTTCGAGAGAAACTCCTTCTCAAGAAAGGAACCGTTCTTTGCGACAAACACTTTGCCTTCGGTTCTGTGATAGAAGGTATACCGAACAGTTTCCTTAGGGTATCCTATGAAGATGCATTTCTCCGCTTTGGGTTCGAGCTTGTCCGGCATCAACTTCTTGACGTAAGCTTCGCATCCCCAAACTTTAAGAAACGACAACTTAGGTTTAGCACCAAACCACAGTTCATACGGTGTCGTCTCAACGGATTTAGATGGTGCCCTATTTAAAGTGAATGCATCGGTTTCTAATGCATAACCCCAAAATGATAACTGCAAATCAGTAAGAGACATCATCGATCGGACCATATCTAATAGGGTTCGATTCCGGCGTTCAGACACACCATTGCGTTGTGGTGTTCCGGGTGGCGTGAGTTGCGAAAAGATTCCGCTTGCTTTAAGATGCGTGAGAAAATCATAACTCAAATATTCACCTCCACGATCGGATCGTAGAAACTTAATCTTTCTGTTATGATGGTTCTCCACTTCATTCTGAAATTCCTTGAACTTTTCAAATGTTTCAGATTTATGTTTTATTAAATAGATATACCCATATCTACTTAAGTCATCGGTAAAAGTGAGAAAACAACGATATCCACCGCGCGTCGAAACACTCATCGGTCCGCATACATCGGTATGTATGATTTCCAACAAGTCCGTTGCTCGCTCCATCATTCCGGAGAACGGGGTTTTGATCATCTTGCCCATGAGGCATGGTTCGCATGTGTCAAATGATTCAAAATCAAGAGACTCCAAAAGTCCATCAGAATGGAGTTTCTTCATGCGTTTTACACCAATATGACCTAGACGACAGTGCCACAAATAAGTAGTATTATCACTATCTACTTTGCATCTCTTAGCCTTAATGTTATGGATGTGTGTTTCATCCCTTTCGAGATTCAGAAGAAATAAACCATTCACAGCAGGTGCATGACCATAAAAGATGTTACTCATATAAATAGAACAACCATTATTCTCAGATTTAAATGAATAACCGTCTTGCAATAAACACGATCCAGATATGATGTTCATGCTCAACGCAGGCACATAATAACAGTTATTAAGGTTTAAAACTAATCCCGAAGGTAAAACTAAGGAGAGCGTGCCGACGGCCATCACATCAACTCTTGATCCGTTGCCAACGCGCATCGTCACCTCATCCCTCGCAAGCCGCCGTCTATTCCGTAGCTCCTGTTTCGAGTTACAAATATTAGCAACTGAACCAGTATCAAATACCCAGGCACTACAACAAGGGGTAGTAAGGAAAACATCAATAACATGTATATCAAATATACCTTTGATGGTGCCAGCCTTCTTGTCCGCTAAGTACTTCGGATAGTTGCGCTTCCAGTGACCCTTGTCCTTGCAATAGAAGCACTCAGTGTCCGGCTTAGGTCCAGACTTGAGATTCTTCTCAGCAGGGGCAACGCGCTTGCCGCCGCCTTTCTTGAAGGGCTTCTTTGCACCCTTACCTTTCTTGAAGGTGGGGGGCTTGTTGACCATCAACACATGATTATCCTTTTTGATGTCCACCTCCGCAGCCTTCAGCTTTGCGAAGAGCTCGGTGATCGTATCAGTGGAACCAATATGATTATGAGTCACTACAAAACTTTTGTAGCTGGGAGGGAGTGATTGCAGAACCCTGTCAATCTTGAGCTCCTCTGGAATCTTGCAGTCCAGTTGCTCAAGGCGTTGAGTGTAGCCCGACATCTTTATGGCGTGCTCACTAACGGAACTCCCTTCCTCCATCTTGCAGTTAAAGAATTTCTCAGAGATCTCATATCTCTCAGAACGGGCCTGAGTCTGAAACATAGTTTTTAGCTCCTCAAGAATCTCAAAGGGCCCGGGATAGTCTTCAAAACGATTTTGAAGGTCCGATTCCATAGCAAACAACATGGTGCTCTTAATCACACCATAATCATCTTTGCACGACTGATAGACATCTTTCTCATCAGTCGGCGCATCTACAACAGGGGCTTCACCTAACGCATTCTCAAGGACATAGTCCTTTTGACCGCCAGAGAGAATGATTCTCAGATTGTGGAACCAGTTGGTGAAGTTAGACCCATTGTTTCTAAGCTTTTCCTTCTCAGCAAAAATGTTGAAGTTGAAGTTGGACTTACCCATTTGATCTACAATGTTTGCAAGTACAAATTAGACTATGTTCATGATAACTAGTTCAACTTTAATCAAATTACTAGATGAACTCCCACTAAATTCAACATCCCTCAAGTTGTTTAGTGAACATGATCCAAATTCACCACACCTAATCCGATCTTCACGAGAAGAGATGTGGTTTCAATGGTGGACAACGAAGTGTCGATCATATCATTCATATGACTCATGCTTAACCTTTCGGTTCTTGTGTTCCGAGGCCATGTCTGTACATTCTAGGCTCGTCAAGTCAGACCCAAGTATTTCCGCGTGTGCAAAACTGGCTTGCACCCGTTGTATGTGAACGTAGAGTCTATAGCACCCGATCATCACGTGATGCTTGGACACGACGAACTTTCGCAACGGTGCATGCATGGGGAGAACACAGTTTTATCTTGATCTTTAAGTGAGGAATCATCTTATAATGCTACCGTCGCGATCTAAGCATAATAAGATACATAAAAGGATAAACGTCACATGCATATAACTTTATGTGACATGGTATAGCCAATCTTCGCGCAATGATCTCCATCTTGTGCGTGCCGGCCTGATCTCCATCACTCCACCGTGATTGCCTCCACCACGAATAGCAACTACAACTATTGCTAACTACTTAGCGATAAAGTAAAGCTATTACATGGCGTATAAGAAGTTGACACACAAGTCATACACAATTATAAAGACAACCATATGGCTCCTGCCGGTTGTGTACTCATCGACATGCAAGTCGTGAAATATTACAAAACATGATCATTGCATACATTATACACATCACATCTTGGGCCATACCATATCACAGAAAACACTCGCTGCAAAAACAAGTTAGACGCCTCTACTTTGTTGTTGCATGTTTTACGTGGCTTATGGGAGTAGCAAGCTAAGAACGATTCTTACCTACGGAAAGCCACAACGGTGATATTATGGTTGCCAAACTCCGGTGTAAATCCCATGACAACTATAGTGAGAGAAACTGACATCCACCAGCCGCATGTGTGGAACAAGCCACACGTCAAGTGCGGAGCCGGTCTCGCGAACGAGGTCGCGTAAGGTTGGCCTGGACCGCTACGATCTCACTATCCCGCGTCATAAGAAGAACACAAACAAGAGGCTTGCAACAGAAAACATCAACGCCCGCAACAACCATGTTGCGTTCTACTCGTGAAACACATCTACGCATCGATCTAGCTCTAATACCACTGATGGGTTTCACAGCATAGTAAATCAAAAAAATTCTACGGATGCGAACGGGAAAGCCAAGATCTAATCTAGGAGATGCAAACAACGAGGGGGAATAGATGAGATCTTCATACCCTTGAAGATTCGCACAGCGGAACGTTCGACGGAACGTGGGTGATGTAGTCGTACTCGCTTCTCCTCCTCGTGATCCGATCCGATCTAACACCCCAAGTGGCGATGCCTCCGAGAGATGCACACGTGCAGCACCTCGACGTCTCCTCCTTCCTCGGTCCAGCAAGTATGGTGGAGAGACGGATTGGATCTACAACGCGACGGCGCGGTGCAAGTGGTGGAGAGTTTCTGCAGCAGGGCTTCGCCTACGTGCAGTCGAGAGGGAGAGAGAGAGGAGGGCAGCAGGGTGGCTAGGGCTTGAGGAGGAGGTGTGGGAGGGGGTGCGCCCCCAGCCCTCTTTATATAGAGGGGTGGGCGGCCAGCCCTTGCCCCTCCCCCAAGTCCTAGGGCCGGCGGCCAAGGAGGGAGGACTGGGGGGCAAGTTCCCCCCCTTCTAGAAGCTCCCCTAGGGTTTAGCCCTAGGTTGGCCGGCTGGGCCCTATGGGGCCTTGTGCCCCTGGCCCAATGCGGCCAGGGCACTCCCTCATAGGCCCATGCCCCCTCCCTTCAGGTGGGGCCACGTTGGTCCCCCTCCGGAAGGTTCTAGAAGCTTCCGGTACAATACCGATTAACCCGAAACAATTCCGAACTCAAAAAACTGCATTGCCTTATATGAATCTTATTCTCCAGACCATTCCGGAACCTCTTGTGATGTCCCGGATCCCATCCGAGAATCCGAACAAAAACTCATAAACCAATTATCCAATCTATCCTAGTGTCGAGACACGTTAAGTGTGTGACCCTTAAGTTCGAGAATATGCAGACATGATCTTATATCAATAATCAACAGCGGGGTATGGAAACCCATATTGACTCCCACACATTCATCGATGATTATATCGGATGAACCACAATGCCAGGATTCAATCAATCCCATATATATTCCCTTCATCTCGCGACATTTTACTTGCCTGAGATTTGATTGTCGGTACCGTCATACCTAGTTCAATCTCGTTCACAGCAAGTACTTTACTCGTTCCGTAATCCGATATCACTTTGTGATTAACTCCTTAACCACATGCTTGCAAGCGGTGTTGATATCGATTACCGAGTGGGCCTGAATTATATCTCTCCGACTTGGGAGGGACAAATCCCATCTCGATACATACAACCCAACAGGTACTTTCCGATCACCTGAGAGACACATTTATGATCACCCTCTCATAGGATGACGTTTGATGACCTCAAAGCTTTCTTCCAATACCATGGAGTTGTATTATCTCATGGTCTAAGGAATACAATATTTGACATAGGAAAAGCTTCGCAAAGATGAACACGATGACACGATCTAATTGCTCCGCTTAGTTTGGTTATGTCCATCATATCATTCTCCCAATGATATGATCTCATTATTAATCGACAACTCATGTCTATGGTTAGGAAACCTTAACCATCATTAATCAATGAGCTAGTCCATAGAGGCATACTAGGGACACGGTGTTGTTCACAAACCACACAAGTATTAAAGTTTCCGCTTAATACAATTCTAGCATGGAATATAAACTTTATCATGAACAAGAATTATAATAATAACATATTTATTATTGCCTCTAGGGCAGAATTCCAACATTATAGACTGAGACAGGATCAAGCTAATTGTTATTATTACAATGCTAATCAACACTTAATTAAGGAAACACGATTTTAACTTAGCCATAATGACTTTGACTACTGGCCGTTGCCTCCACATTGTACTGTCTCCTGCGGCTCCAGGATCAAGATCCTGACATTTACCTTTACTTAGTGACTTGTGAGTTTTGGAAAGATACTATAGATAGCATAAAACTAGGCCTAAGTAGTTGGAACTAGATGTCATCAAAAGGCACAAGTCTAGATTTGGATTGTCACACTTTACTAGCACCCCTCATTAGTGAATACCCTCAACTTTAGTGGCTAGTGCTAAGCATAAAAGTTGATCACTTTAGATGGGAATACTTGGTGAAAATGATTATGAAAACCTTGGAATGAGGATTCATTCTATTGAAATGTTTGACATGTGCTATGAACACAAGATGATGAAAATGTTGAGGCATGAGCCTTAGCCCTTTTTAAAAATCGATGGTTGGGTTCAGATGCGATACCATTCCAATTTTACCGTACAACCACAATACCTGAATTGGGTAGGGCTTAACTGGAAGTTTATATGTCTTAGTATGGGTTCTCTTGCGGAAAGAGGTTGAGCTGAGGCTACCTCATGATGAATGTACACCTATGCAGTACCCAAGATGACAGATGGTCATGGTTGGGAGGCCAAACTCATAGGGGAGGTGCCTATACTAGGGTGTGTAATTGAAAGGTTAGGATTGATTATCCGCATACTAAGTATGACGATTCAAGGTTATCCCTGACGGATGTATCAAATGTTGTGGTGAAAGTGTACCACGTCTACAAACTGTCAAACTATTCGAATAGCCGCGTCCGCGGTCATGGACAGTTGGAGTGGCCATACTGTTCCGTCGTCAGATGTTTTCAAAATGACATGTGAAATGAACTATGATTAACCACACCAGGGTTGTGAATATGAAAACTAAGTTCCCACTTAGGTGTTGTAGAACCTTAAACTAGTTTTCTTTACTTCTGAACTCAGTATGAAATAAACCTGGCTTTTTGCAAATAAACCTAGAGCTTAGGATTCCTACTCGAACTACTTTAATTGTTAGTGATAGTTTGCGAGTACTTGAAGAGTACTCATGGGTTTGTCCCTGGCTATTCCCATGGCCAGACTATGAAGAGGACTACCAGGATGATGGACATCAGGAGGTCTATGACAACTAGGATCATCTCCCATCGTCAGCATTGCCTATGATCCTGAAGATGAAGCCCCACTATGTTTAATTTCCGCTATGTTGATTGTATTAAGACTGGATCATGAGATCCTTTATTTGTAAGACCTTTATTATGGTTTGCAATGGATGATGTACTATGGTACCAATTATGTTATGTCTCACAAAAATGGTAACCCTGGGATTAAAAATCCGGGTGTTGACATGTTGGTATCAGAGCCATCCTGACCATAGGAGACCGTAGTTAGAATGGACGCTTGAACCAAAAACTTAGTTTCAAAACAAAAGAAGTGAGTATTTATGAAAACCTATTCTCATTCTTATCACTGAGATTCTTTCAATAAAATTCATGTTCCTCAAAAATTCTTGCAATCCTATATAAAATTTGACAAAATTGATCACCCTACTAACCTACTCATCCTAAATTCTTATAGATGGAAGTCAAGTATAGCAAGTTCTACTAGTTGGGCAACGGAGGAGAACTCATCTTCGAGCGATATTTAAGCCAACTCTCGGAATTTCTTGAATGACCTCACCCCGAGTTCTTTGGGGCATAGCTCAATGATCAGCCTGGAGGAGAACTACAGTGGCTGATAGTTGCAGAGCTCAGAGGCAAGATGGAGGCACCCACCTCGGAGAAGATCAAATTCAGCTTGAGGGAGAACAACTGGCTAGACGGACTATCTAGGGCTATGTAGGAGGCTCTTGCCCATTTGTGTGGGCAAAACAGCAACCAGATCAATGGAACTTGCTTTGCTTACTACGCAAGGCGTGATTCTATGGGATAGCCATTGGAGGTGCTAGGCCATCCGGAGCTGAAGCATCAGGTGGATCATCTCGACTTCATACTGTATGATAGGTAGAAGGAGTTGGACAACGCCCGCACCTACGCCAACCACAACCATGCCATTGCAGTCACGAAGGACCAGACCCTCGCCATCCTTGCCAAGCAGTACTATTCACTTCGCCGTCAGCGTGACAAGAAGGATCGCACCATCGATCATCTTCGCAAGAGGGTGGGCACTCTTAAGAGGACCATCCATGATCAGGTGACCCAAATTGAAGAGAAGGAGGAGGAAGGTGAAGATGTCAGTGGAGATCTCTACTCCTACCTCAGTGATGATGATGCCTACCTGGAGGACCTCGACATGGACTTCCACACTGATGATGATGATTCTACCTTCATTGATGATGAGTATTCACAATAGGGCACTATCATATGCATGAGTTGTATCTGGTCCCACTGTATCGTAGCTTCACAGAATGGTTCCTAAAACCATCTGTTACCCTAGTGTGGTGTGTGTTTGTATTGGGTGCTATGAATGAATGAATGAAAAGAAAGTTTCTAGTTGGCAAAACAAGAGTCAAACTCAAAGTTTAAAAGCTTTTCAAAAACAAATCCATGAACCTTAGAAATTTCCCTCTTCTCTCACTATCTGTCCCAATCTTCAGATGACTCGCGGAAATCCCGGAGGAAGCAATTCATCTTAGGATCCAATACTGCAAATCCTACAAATGTTGGTTGCTGACCATGAAGCGGGAAGAGCGGAACGTCAAGCTAATTTAGCTACCCTTTAACAAATAGCTCAGATGGCCCATAATAATCAAGGCCATGGAAACCAGGATAACCATGGATCCAAGCTCAAGAACTTTCAAAACACTAATACCCCCATATTTAGTAAGACTGAAGAGCCATTAGATGCTGATGACTGGCTGCAGACCATGGAGAACAACTTAGAGGTCGCAGGAGTGGAGGCCAATGAGAAAGTACTATTTTCCACCCATTATCTGGTAGGTGATGCAAGATCTTGGTGGAATAGCATTCGTACCATGAATGGAGGACAGATGATGACTTGGGATGAATTCAAACTCAAGTTTAGCCGAACTCATGTGCCACCGGGTTTGATTCTACGGATGAGGGATGAATTCAAGGAGTTGAAGCATGGAAGGATGACTATGGTAGAGTACCATGACAGATTTTTGTCTCTGTCTAGGTATGCCCTGATGAGATTGGTACTAAAGCCAAGAAGAAGGAGAGATTCTTGAATGGTCTACATGATGAGATGTGGACGGTGTTAGTCAATATCCCGTTTGATGACCTTGAACCTTAGTGGATTCTGCAATCTAGAAGGAAGGCATGATCAACCAAGCTAACGAGAATCGCAAGAGTCAAATGATTCATCAACCAGGATCCCACCATACCCCGAAGTATCGCCCCAACCCGTCTGCAGGATATGCCCCGAGAAACAATAGACCCCCTATGTCCCGTCAGAACTATCCCAACCGTGGAGGAGGAAACTGATGACCCACAAGTATAGGGGATCGCAACAGTCTTCGAGGGTAGTATTCCCCAATTTATTGATTCGATACAAGGGGAGCCAAAGAATAATTACATGCCTTAACAACTGAGTTGTCAGTTCAGCTGCACCTGGAAATAGTTCTTGCTCACAGAAGTTTATCAGTAGTAACAGTTTGTAGTAGCAACAGCAAAGCAACAACAGCAGTAACAGCAACAATTAAATAGTAGCAATAGTAACAGTAACGGTAACAGTAGGATTCGAGTGCGGTAGGCATAGGGATGGATGGACGGGCATTGCATGTACGAGTCGAAACATGTAACTTCAAGAACTAGGGGATTGCAAATAAATAATAACAAGCATCCAAGTACTAAACAATCCTAGGCATGTGCTCCATATATAGTCATACGTGCTCGCAAGGAGAACTTGCACAACATCTTTTGTCCAGCCAGCCCGTGGAAGAGGGGCCTCTAGGGAACTACTGGAAATTAAGGTGCTCCTTTTAATAGAGCACCGGAGCAAAGCATTAACACTCCATGAACACATGTGATCCTCACACCACAGCCATCCCCTCCGGTTGTCCCAATTATTGTCACTTTGGGGCCTTTGGATCCGGACAATGATATGTGTACACAACTTGCAGATAAGATCACAAACAATACTATCATAATGATTAAATAATAAGTTCAGATCTAAGATCATGGCACTCGGGCCCTAGTGAGAAGCATTAAGCACAACAAGTTGCAACAAAGTCAAATAGCACTAATAGAGATACTAGGCACTATGTCCCTAACAGATCTTATTTGATTACATGATAGAACTCATCCAATCCCTACCATCCCCAAGCCTACAACGGGGGATTACTCACTCATGGATGAGGGAAACATCAGTGGTTGATGGAGATGCGTTGGTGATGACGATAGCGATGATCCTCTCCAAATTCCCCGTCCTGGCAGGGTGCCAGAATAGAGTTTCTGGATCCGAATCTTGGTTTCTGGTGGCGGCGGCGAAGCGGAACTCTTTCTGGAAAACTATCGACCCCCCTGAGTTTTTAGTTCAGAAGGCAACTTATAGGCCCGGAGGGAGGCCGAGGAGCTGCCTGGGGTGGCCAAACCCCCTCCAGGCACGGGGTCAGGTGGGCCCACACCTGGGTGGGTCTGGCCCCCCAGGCCTCCCCTCTGTCTCCCCTTTTGGCTCCGTGGATCTTCTGGTGAGAAATAGTTTTTGGCATATTTTCCGGGATTTTTCCTGATAGTTCATTTTCTACACAAAAACAAGACACCAAGGTAATTCTGCTGAAAACAGCGTCAGTCATGTTAGTTGTATCCAAATCACACAAGTTTAGAGCAGAAACAATAGCAAAGTGTTCGAGAAAGTAGATACGTTTTGGACGTATCAACTCCCCCCAAGCTTAGCTTATTGCTTGTCCTCAAGCAATTCAGTTGAAAACTGAGTGCGATAAAAGAACTTTCACGAACACTTTGCTTCATATGATGTAAATATTCTCAGCACAGGAGTAGATGCTTAGACAATTCATAATAAGGAGTATGCAACTAAGTCTACTCAATAGTCATTGCAAGCTATGAAGAGAAACCAACTGAATAATAATAAGTAGCATGAAACATAAACATAAGCAACATTGCAATGCTCATAATAAGGTATGATAGAGTGGTATCTCGCTTGCCTTTGTTTAAAGAGCACAGTATAAATGCTGAGGCAGCTCTAAAGTTCAAGTGAAGACTAGAGATAAAGATATCAAAGATACAAGCATCATAGTCATGACATAATTAACCAAATTTTGGAACAAACACAAGAATGACAACTATGCTCTCAAGAAGGTGCTCATAGAATAAGTGGTGACTCAACAAAGTTGTGAAAACGGTTTTGTGAAGGTTTGAAAGGCTTCCTAATGCTGAAAGGAAGGTACTCGTTAGCTTTGAGCTCTCATTGCCCCTATCATAGGCATCTTCATGTGGTTAAGGTGAAAGTGAGGTTCACTCTGAATCATATGCTTGACAGACCATAGACTAGAAATCCCAAGTCCCTTGAGTACGAGGGTCGCTCCGCATGCTACTCAACTTTGGTCACCTGAAAGTTCTTGTCATTGTAAATACATGCATATCATCGAGAACCGCCAATGGGGTACCCCTTGCACATGGTACATGAGCTTTCCCATAACCAAAATGATAAGGCAAGCAGACAATGAACATCTCAGCAATCTTTTTATTTACCATATGCATAGATTTTTATAGAGGATGCTTCATAGATGCTCATTATAGTGATGCTACAAGTTTCCACCATGATTAAGCATGGCTTAGGCTAGCCGCGGCCCGGGCGTTTCTCTAACACAATATATAAACTCCATGAACTAACAACTTCCCCTTTTATTTCACATCGTCGACATCCGTAAACAAAAGAGCAAAGTATCAACTGGATGAGATATCCAATAGGTGTTGAAAGCGTTCCCCGTGACATCACGGTTCTGCTGACTCCCAACATATAATAAGCAAGCATATAACTTTCATGGACTAGTCACAATGGTTCAGAATTATTAAGCGCAAGGAATAAAGTGTGCCATCAAGTTCGTGAGAGCTTTACTAACTAACTTTCTCAAAACAGACAAACATTTTATTTTGGAAGAAAACACGGCATATGGAATATACACTGAAATAGCAAATGATGCTAATAGGTAGGTATGGTGGACACAGCCGGCAATATTGGTTTTGGGGAGTTGGAAGCACAGGTAGAGCACGTACTCAGTGCAAGTGAAGGCTAGCAATAGAGAGAGCGACAAACAAGAGAGCAATAACTGTCATAATCATGCTTGCAACAAAACATGACTAATTATGGCATGAAAGTGATACAAGAACTCTGAGGCAAAATAAATCATCGAGGCTTACTGACTATTGATTAGTCATATGCATGCGTGAGCATGTGCCAAGTCGATTCACATGAACAATCGAGGAGGATACCACAATGTCATATCAAAGTATGAATAAAACAATCCAAGCAAACATTCATATGACATGCTACAAACTATTAGCAAGCTGGAGCTAATCATAGACAAGCAATAACTACTAAGCATCCATAATGACATACACCTTACACAAACAGGCAAAGCATGCTCACGATGATGAGTATATGTACAATAATGAAACAAATAGTGTTCGTTACCAGCCTCTTACCACAGCTCGAGTTGTCTTAATCTTCATCATCGCCCTTCACTTGTGTGACTTGAATAATTAACATGGAAACCAATATCCACTGAGAACAGCCGACCCTGCAAAGAACTTACAAAACCAAAGAAGAAAAAAAATATTTTTGGTGTTTTCGATTTTTTTAGAAACAAGCAAACAAAGAAAAACCAAACAAAAGCAAAGCAAACCAAACAAAGCAAAATCTTTTTGGATTTTTCTTTTAAGGCAAACCAAAGCAAAGAAACAAACCAAGAGAAACAACGAAAATATTTTTGGTATTTTTGGTTTTTTATAAAGAAGCAACAAAAACCAAAAAGAAAGATAAACAAATGGATATACAAAGAACCAACCAAACATGATATATATATGAGTGTGGTGTCGATATACCTCACCCCAAGCTTAGGCTTTTGTCCTAACACTACTAGGAAATACCTAATTCGTGGCGCACTGATTTTCCCCATCCGTAGCGCACTACTAGTGCCCTACTAGACTTGCGCTACTACTAAGTCCTTAGCTGTCACGCATATGGGATGCGACACGCATAATTTCAACAATGGCAGCGCACCACCAAATGCGCCACAACTACAAAAGCTGGTGCGCCATGCCTAAGACTTTTGGGAAACAAAAAAAATATTATTATAATGCGCATTTACACAAAACACCCTAAAAAGAATCAGAAAAGCCATCGAGGATATGTCATCTGGTCCTGTCGCCGGCGTCGTCGCCTAGTCATGGGCAGGTGGTCATGGCTGCGACCTACCACCACAGGGGAGGTGCGGGAGGCCGTGGCCGTGCCACTCAACGATGTCACCTCGTCGGAGCCGCCATCCCGTGCCAAAGGAGGGCAGGACTAGGCGCTCAGGGAGAGAGAAGAGGCCATGCACGACTAGTGGCGTCGGGAAAGACAGGAGGCGCTCGCACCAGAGTCGAACGAGGCTCGGGATCGAGGGAGAAGGGGAGGTAGCGACGCCCCATTCCTCCTGTTTTCGTCTTCCTCGACGAACATCACCAATCGCAGTTGTAATCGGCGCCGCGCCTCCTCTTTTCCCCCCGTTCTCCACCCAACTCCACCATGGTCACCGTCATGCACTCCTTCGCGCCGCCCTTCTAGTAGCCGCCCGGGGCAGCTGGTCGCAACAGAAGGACTGCCACTCTCTACTGTGTCGAATAGGCCGCGCTAGGAGGATCCAGACGATGAGCAGAGGACTTGGCAGTGCAGTCCCTGGCGATGCCATAGATTGGGAGGCGCGGTCCCTGGAAAGCGGAAGCCGGAGGTGGAAGGCGAGCGGCATAGCTGGGGGAGTAAGGCAAGCAGGAGCTGGAGGAGGAAGGCGAGCAAGAGAAGCGATCGGCGGCAAGATCGGGAGGAGGAAGGAGGGGTCAGGGTTGGTGGGGGTGGTTGTTGGTGATGGGGAATAGGCAGGGGAGTGCGTGGGTTGTGTGCGTGTCGCGTGGTGTCTGTTTGGCATCAGGTTAGGTGGGGTACGTGGGTGTGACCGTACGTGTGTATGCGCGTGGCGCATTTTTTGGTGCCCCGCTGCTATCCTTTTAGGTGTGGCGCATATCAGCTAGTGTGTTACCGGTAAAAAGATAGTCGTGGCGCACCCCTGTGTAATGCGCTACAGGTAAGTGGGGTGTGACCCTTGGTAGCCTGGCCCATACGTAGTGGTGGCGCACCTTTGTCTGATGCGCCACGGGTATGTGACTTACCCGTGGGGCACTACTCACCCATGCACCATGGCTATTTTACCTGTGGGGCACTACTACCATGTGCGCCACGGATGTCTGAATTACCTATAGCTATTTTCCTAGTAGTGTAAGTGGGGATCAATAGCGCGGATAGTACCCCCATGCTGGTGGGTCATCATAGGAATGATCATAGTCAGGCACCTGTGAAAGGATACGGATGTCGCCTAGAGGGGGGTGAATAGACGATTAAAACTTTTCCTAGAGTGGCTCAACAAAGGCGGAATAAAACTAGTGTTTACTTTGTAAAGCACAACCTAGAAACAACTAAGGTTCACCTATGTGCACCAAAAACTTATGCTAAGCAATACAAGCAACAAAGTGATAGCAAGATATATATATATTACTTCAAGCATGAAGGCTATCACAATGTAAAGTGCATAAGTAAAGAGCTCGGGTATAGAGATAACCGAGGCACGCGGGGACACCGATATTTTACCGAGTTCCTCCCAACATGGAGTACGTCTCGTTTGGAGAGGGGGTGGTAACAAACCACCAACGCCACAAAAGGCCTCCCTTATTCTCCGGTGAATCTCACCCCAACAGGATCGATCCACGCTTCCACTATCGGTGCACTTGTCGGTGGCAACCGAAACCTCTCACAAGGTTGGGGCACAACTCCACAACTTAATTGGAGGCTCCCAACAAACGCCACAAAAGGCATCAACAAATGCCACCAAGGCCACAATGCCACCAAGGCCACAAAACCGTCTAGGGTTCCAAGAACCCAAGAGGGACAAGCTCCAGTGAGCAATTCAAACCAAATCCTCCTAGGAGAACTCAAACCGATGCACCAAATGCAAATGGCAAGAACACCACAAAGATGCTCAAATCCCTCACTCTCAAATTCCAACAAAGCTACTAAAGCTATTGAGGGAACAAGAGAGGAGGAATCAAAGAGAGACACAAAATCCCCCAAAATCTAGATCCCCAAATATACACTCAAAAAGAGATGTTTTGGTTTGATCAAAACGTAGATCTAGCTCACCTCCAACAACCCCTCAAATATATGCAAGAATCACTGGAGGGGTGTGTAGAAATCAAGCTTAAAGAGTAAAGCAAATGGGGGCAAAGCTTGGACAAGAAAAGGAGGAAGAGATAACCCTAAATGAAAATGGACAAAAGACTTATATAGCGCTAGCCAAAATATGGCCGTTGGGGCAATTTTTCTGGGCGGGCCGGTACTACCGGTCCCAACAACCAGACCGCAGCGAGCGAGGCAGAGAGAAAGCAGCAGCAGCAGGCAGACGCGCGGGCTCACGCGTGCGATAGCCAAGCAGCAGCAGCGGACCCAGCGGCCAGGGAGCAGCAGCGCAACAGCGCATGTGGAGCAGCGACAACAGCAGGGCAGCCGCAGACAGCAGCAAGCGGCGCAGCAGCTGCAGCGAGCGCGCGCATGCGGGTGGCAGCGGGGCCCGCGTGGGCCAGCTAGCAGCAGGCAGCAACTGCAGCACAGCGGCAGCAGCAGCGCGGGGCCACGCGCATGCAGCGCGGCAGCAGGCCAGCGCCAGTGAGGCACAGCGGCACGGTGGGCCCGCCGCTCAGCGAGGCTCCAGGCGTGCGGGTGAGAGAGCAGCAGCGGCGCGCGCGATGCGCACAGATCTAAATCTGGGAAAAAAAACTGGGCCGACCGGTAGTACCGGCCCACCCGGGCGGTACTACCGGGCCAGACCGGTACAGCCGGTGCGTGTATCGGGCCAGACAGAAAATGCGCTGCGCGCGCCAGGCCCGAGCGGTACTGGGCTGCGGTAGTACCGCTCGGCCCAGTTTTTCTTTTTCTTTTTCATTTAAAACGACAAATATTCAAACAGTCATAACTTTTAAACGGTAGCTCCGATTGACCCGATTCCAATTGCGTTGGATAGAGGACGACAAGGGCTTCCCAATATTGATTATCACCAAGTGAGAAAGTATCAAGTAGACTAATGTAAAATACCTCACTTGGTGAGAAACCAAAAAGCCGCATAAATCAAAATCGCAACAAGATACAAACGGAAGATCCGATTTTGATGAACAAGAGTTGTTATGGAGATTACCACAAGCTCTATATCCTCACATGGATAAGACCAAATAACAACCAAATACGATGATGCAAGTATGCAAAGGTTTGATCTCTCTCCGAACGATGTGACCGAATTACTCACACGAGAGCCCCTCTTGATAGTACGGTTATCTATCCTAAACCCGATCTCCTATACACAACAAGAGACCGGCAAAAGGGAAAAACCTATCAAGATTATACCTTTTCCTTGAGCATTCCACTTGAGCTCGATGTAGACGGTCTTGCCCTTCTCAAGATGGAACGCCTTTCTTAATTCCTCATCATCGACCTTGCATATTGAGCTTGCCCAACATATCTTCTTTGCATTTCATCGACCTTGAAGCCAACACATGCTCCAAGCGATGCCAATGGACAAATCCTACAAGTATAACTTAATACACACATTAGTCCATAAAGATTTTCATTAATTACCAAAACCACACATGGGGGCCCAACATGTTCTTTCACATGTGTGTACCTGCGAAGAAGAAGAAGAAGAAGACGCGCCCCAATCAAATGAGGGCTGCTGGTATGAAGACTCTCCCAAGTTCGAGGGCTGAACCGAATAGTTTTCGGCATCCTCTTCAACATTCTCCTCTTGCTGGGAGAGTTCCCCCACATAAGTGTCAACCTCATCCTCCTCTGAAAGCGACCATCCTTGCCTGTTATCAAAGTTAAACAAAGCAGGTGCAGGCAAATAAAGTATTTTCTCAGTCCTACCCTTTCTCCGACCTTGCTAGGCAAAAGATAATTCATGTGGAAAACTTCTCACATTAGCCCCCGAGGAAACAAAACCATGCTGAATCATGGATTCAATATCAAGCCTCTCTATGGGGAACTGAAAATCTAAATAATGAGGCTCTAAACCATGGAAAGCTAGCAACCTAGAAGCAATGAGACCTCCACAAATTCCACCCTTCTCACGGTTGGTGGTGAGACGGTGAGCTATCAAAGCACCCAAACTATAAGAACTATTCCTATTCAGAGCAGCTGCAATAAAAGCTACATCAAAAGAAGAAAACTTTCTAGCAGTCTTTCTAGCAAGAACACACTTGGTAATAAAATAGGAAAAGTATCTAATAGCTGGGAGATGGATGTTCCGAATTTTACCACTTTCCTTTGAGAAGTCAAAACCTTGGCAAATCTCAGCATACAAATCAACAAGTGACTTGGGCCTCTCCTTGATCTTCTCACAAGATCCCCACTGAGGTACTCTAATTGCTGCACAGAAATCAGCAAAAGGCAGGTCGATAGGTATATTATATATTTTGTAATGGAACATGGGATTAGAAGTAGACCAAGTGAATCGCAAGTCCTGCAGAAAAGCCATGGTTATCTTAACATATTGGATTGGTACACCTTCAATACAGTGCTCCAACCCTGCATTTGTAACCAAAGTTTGGAAATCTTGGAGGATCCCCGCAGCTCTCATATATTCAAGGCATGGATATATGGAAGGAAAAACTGCCTCCTCACGATGAACCTTCATTGTCTCAAGCACCATCAAGTCATATTGATTCAGTGGATAAGAACTCATCTTCTTTGCTGAAATTTTTAGACAACCATCAAACCAAGTGATTTCTAAGTTGATAAATGATGAGCCACTACTATAGGAACTTGCTAGAGGACTACACATGCATCAAAACAAAGTTTCTAAGCATAGAATAAGCATGCAAGCTCAAACAACCTGTCACCTATAGCAGTAAAATACTCAAGATACAATCTACCAATCACAAATCTAATTGGACAAGTGGAGGAGGCACATACTAAGGAGCAAACCCTCCAAAAATCAGCACTTGAGATGGGCTGAACAAGGAGATCGAAAATCGCGAGCAAGAATAGCAAGAACACGAGCTTGAGCAAGTTTTCCGGTGTTTTTCGGGAGAGAGAAAGAAGGTGGCTTTGAGGAGGCAGCCCGGAAGGGCCCAGGTGGGCCAAACCCCCCTAGGCGCCACTAGCGGTGGGCCCGCGCCTAACACAGGTGTGGTGGCCTGGGTCACCTCTGGTGCCTCTCTGCCCCTTTTTTCGAGGAAAAATTTATTTTGAATTTTCTGGGATTTTTCGGGAAACTTTATTTTTGGCCAATTTTCAGGGTATGAAAATTGATTTTCTCGTAGAAACAGTTTTTTCAGAAGAAGCAAAAGAAAACCAAAAGCCAAACTATAGGTGCTCTAATAAACTCAAACAAGCAAACAACTAGCAAAACTAAAGCTAAAGCAACGACTAGGAAGGAGAAAGGAAAAAGAGAGCAAGTATAACCATAGTGGAAACATTATTTTGTTCATTAAAATCCTTTTGTTAACAAGGTTGGTCAAGTCTTGTTACCAAAACAATCTTATATGAAGCAAAACTTTGCATTCCACAAGGTGTTTATGTTACCTCATACTTGATAGCAATGGTCCGAATCATAATAGTTTCAAATTTTTCTTGTGGAATGGGACAATATATTTCTCCAACATTGATGCCCTCAATAATTTCAATAGAATTCAAGCAATAGCTCTTAACAACCTTCTTGGGGAATAAACAGTGTGCTCTTTGTCATTAATATTGAATGTTACTTTTCCTTGATTACAATTGATGACAGCACCTGCAGTATTAAGAAAAGGTCTCCCAAGAATAATAGACATATTATCATCTTCAGGCATTTCAAGCACAACAAAATTAGTTAAGACCATGCAATTATGAGCAACTTGAACAGGAACTTCCTCACATATACCAACAGGGACAGTAGTTCACTTATCAGCCATTTGCAAAGATATATCAGTTGGTATCAACTTTTCTAGCTGGAGTCACTTGTAGAGAGAAAAAGGCATAACACTAACTCCAGCTCCTAAATCACATAAAGCATTTCTAACATAATTATTATAAATAGAGCAAGGAATAGTTGGTATACCCGGATCACCAAGTTTCTTTGGAACCTTACCATTGAAGGAGTAATTAGCAAGCAAAGTAGAAATCTCCTCATTAGGAATCTTCCTTTTATTAGAGACAATATCCTTCATATACTTTGAATAAGGAGGCAACTTAATAGCACCAGTCAAATGAATTTGCAAAAATAAAGGTTTCATCCACTCACAGAACTTGTTGTAGGATTCTTCCTCCTTTGACTTGTGTTTCTTACCTGGAAAAGGCATAGGCTTCTGCACCCAAGGTTCTCTCTCTTTACCATGTTTATTAGCAATAAAATCTTCCTTTGTGTACCTAGTGTTCTTAGTGTGATTCTCAGGTTCTTCCTCACCTTCCTCCTTATCAGGAGACTAATTATTATTACCACTCTCAGTTTCAGCATTAGAGACAGATATACTATTAGGATCTACAGCAGGTTCAAGTGGTTCCTCAACTATCTTATGTTTCTTTTTCTTCCTCTTACGAGGACTACCACTATCTTCACCTTGTTGGGAATCCTGCTCTATTCTTTTAGGGTGTCCTTCAGGATATAAAGGATCTTGACTAGCTGCACCACTCCTAGTTCTAATTCCATAAGCATGTTTATTTCCTGAAGCATTAACTAGCATATCCTTTTGTACCTTAGCAAGTTGATCAAGTTGGGTTTGAACCATTTGAATGTGTTTACAAAGCATTTTAATATCATTAGAAGTTCTTTCCAAAATATCTTTCAACTCAAGGATAGCTTTAGAGTTTTCCAATAAATGATTCTGAACTTGTTTATTAAAATTACCTTGTTCAACAATAAATGTGTCAAGTTCATCTAAGCATTGATCAGGAGGCTTACCATAAGGAATATCACCTTCATTAAATTGGAGAGAGTTTACCTCAATAGTAGATGAGTGGGGAATTGGATTACATAATTCTTCTATAGGAGGTAGATTCTTCACATCTTCAGCTCTAATACCCTTCTCCTTTAGACACTTCTTAGCTTCCTTCATCACTTCATCATTTAATGCAATAACTCCCCTCTTCTTTGTTGTTGGCGCTCGATCTGGTTCAGGAACAACTGGTTCAGGAGTAATAGGCTCAGGTGTATTCAGCTCAGTTGAAGTCCAATCATCATAATTCTTGCTTATCTTGGTCATTAATTCTTCAGCATCTGTAGGAGTTCTTTTCCTGAAAACACAATCAGCAAAACTATCTAGGTAGGTCCTAGAATCATCAGTTAGTCCATTATAATAAATATCAAGAAGCTCATTCTTAAGCAATGGACATCCAGGATGTGCATGAATCAAGGAAAAAATTCTTTTCCATGACTCAGGCAATTTCTCTTCTTCTCCCTGTTTAAAATCAAAAAGTCTCTGCAAAGCAGCATGTCTAGCACTTGGAGGAAAATATTTATGGAAGAAAGAAGCAATCAAGCAATCAGGGCTATCAATGGAACCAGGAGGTAATCTATTAAACCAAACCCTAGCTTCTCCTTTTAGTGAAAAGGGGAAGATCTTAGCAACAAAGTACTTGCATATCTTAAAATCATCAGAGAACAAAGTAGTCATAGTAGAAAGCTCATTCATATGAGCCATAACACTCATTTTCAGTCCCACAAAAAGGTTCTTTCTCAACAATATATAAATAAGACAAATCAAGAGAGAAATCATAATCTTCATCTTTAATATCTATGGGAGAGGTGGCAAACTTAGGATCAGAGGGCAACTTAGGCATAATAGTACGTCTAGCAAGGAGACTCTTCATAGCACTAGTACCATATGTGTTTCGGCACTCTTCAACAAATTCATCAGTGAACTCTAGGTAACCATCATTAATATCATAACTCTCACTAGCCTCAGGTGAGCTAACAGGTGTAACACTGTATTCACTAGGAGTTTTGGTATTTCCTAGACTAGCCATAGTAGCATGTAGAAAAGGACCTAATGAACCACTCGCATCAAGCAGAGTAGAAGTAACATCACGAGCATCAAAAGCAGTTTCAGATTCAGCAGTAGTAGCAGTATGTGGTGGTGTAACAAGCTTACTTATAACAGACGGTGAATCAAGAGCAACAGAGGTGTTTAGGACTGTACCATTTCTTGTAGTGGATGGTAAGATAGGGAACTTTCCATCACAAGACTTCCCCATGATGAAAGGAGTAGCAGTGAACAATAATAGATCCAAGTGAACTTACAAATAAAGCTATGCTCCCCGGCAACGGCGCTAGAAAATAGTCTTGATGATCCACAAGTATAGGGGATCACAACAGTCTTCGCGGGTAGTATTACCCAATTTATTGATTCGACACAAGGTGAGCCAAAGAATACTTGCAAGCCTTAACAACTGAGTTGTCAGTTCAGCTGCACCTGGAAATAGTTCTTGCTCACCGAAGTTTATCAGTAGTACCAGTTTATAGTAGCAACAGCAAAGCAACAACAGCAGTAACCACAACAATGAAACAGTAGCAATAGTAATAGTAACGGTAACAGTAGGATTCAAGTATGGTAGGCATAGGGATGGATGGACGGGCGTTGCATGTACGAGTCTAAACATGTAACTTCAAGAACTAGGGCATTGCATATAAATAATAACAAGCATCCAAGTACTAAACAATCCTAGGCATCTGCTCCATATATAGTCATACGTGATCGCAATGAGAACTTGCACATCTTCTGTCCAGCCAGCCTGTGGCAGCAGGGCCTCTAGGGAACTACTGGCAATTAAGGTTATCCTTTTAATAGAGCATCGGAGCAAAGCATTAACACTCCGTGAATACATGTGATCCTCACACCACAGCCATCCCCTCCGGTTGTCCCAATTATTGTCACTTTGGGACATTTGGATCCGGACAATGATATGTGTACACAACTTGCAGATAAGATCACAAACAATACTATCATAATGATTCGATAATAAGTTCGGATCTGAGATCATGGAACTCGGGCCCTAGTGACAAGCATTAAGCACAACAAGTTGCAACAAAGTCAAATAGCACTAATAGAAATACTAGGTACTATGTCCCTAACAGATCTTATTTGATTACATGATAGAACTCATCCAATCCCTACCATCCCCAAGACTACAACGGGGGATTACTCACTCATGGATGAGGGAAACATCGGTGGTTGATGGAGATGCGTTGGTGATGATGATGACGATGATCCTCTCCAAATTCCCCGTCCCGACAGGGTGCCAGAACGGAGTTTCTGGATCCAAATCTTGGTTTCTGGTGGCGGCGGCGGAGCGGAACTCTTTCTGGAAAACTATCGAACTCCCCTGAGTTTTTAGGTTAGAAAGCAACTTATAGGTGCGGAGGAAGTCCGAGGAGCTGACTGGGGTGGCCAAACCTCCTCTAGGTGCGAGGTCAGGTGGGCTCGCGCCTGGGGTGGGTCTGGCCCCCCCAGGCCTCCCCTCTGTCTCCCCTTCTGGCTTCGTCGATCTTCTGGTGAGAAATAGTTTTTGGCATATTTTACGGGATTTTTCCTGATAGTTCATTTTCTGCACAAAAACAAGACACCAAGGTAATTCTGCTGAAAACAACGTTAGTCCGTGTTAGTTGTATCCAAATCACACAAGTTTAGAGCAGAAACAATATCAAAGTGTTCGAGAAAGTAGATACATTTTGGACGTATCAGAAACCCAAGGCCCGGAGGAAACCACAACAACAACCCCGGCAACACCAACAACAACAATACTACCCCAAGGACTGGAAGCAATGCCGTGCCTGTTGCAGGAAAAGACAAGTCTCTGATTACTTGTTTTGAATGAAGAGTCAAGGGTCACTACTCCAACGAGTGCCCCAAGAAGGTTGCAGCAGTCACCAATCTGAATGCACCAGCTCAGCAGCAACGCCGTGTTCAGTCTGGAAGGAGATTTTCTCTAGGAAATCGCTCAACCGCAACGGCCGTCTGTTTCACATAAATGCTGAAGAAGCTCAGGAAGTGCCAAATGTCGTGCTGGGTATGTTTTCTGTTAACTCAGTACTTGCAAGAGTGTTGTTTGATTCTGGAGCATCACCCTCATTTGTAACAGAAGAATTTGCATGCACTAGTAAGATTCAACCAACAAAATTGAAGCATGTTAGGATAGTTTAAATACCTGGTTCAACCACCAAAACTAGATAAATTTGCAAGGCCATATCTATCAGAATCCATGGAATAGATTTTTATGCTAATCTAATAGTACTTGGAACCAAAGGTTTGGAAGTAGTACTAGGAATGGATTGGATGTCAAAACATAAAGGATTAATGGACTGTGCCAAGAAAGCCATAACCATGACTAGTACCACTAGAGTATCAGTAGAGCATGTATCTGAGACTTTGCCCCGTCAATTCAAGTGCAACAAGAGTCTAGCCCAACCAACCATTGACCAAGTTAGAGTAGTATGTGAATACCCCGACGTATTCCCAAATGAATTGCCCGGTATGCCCCAGATCAGGATATCGAGTTTATCATTGAACTAATCCCTGGAACTGGACCCATTGCTCAAAGACCTTATAGTATGAACCCTTCTGAATTAGCGAAGCTAAAGAAGCAACTGGATGCTATACTGGAGATAGGTTTGATTCAACCAAGTGCGTCGCCATGGAGATCACCTGTTTTGTTTGTGGATAAGAAAGATTGAGGTAACTGTTTGTGCACGGATTATCAGAAGCTGAATGATGTCACCATTAAGAACAAGTACCCACTACCGAAGATAGAAGATCTGTTTGACCAGTTGACCGGTGCCAAAGTGTTTTCTAAGATTGATCTTAGAACTCGTTATCATCAATTCAAGATTCGCGCGACAGATATTCCAAAGACTGCATTCACCACCAGATATGGATTTTATGAGTACAATGTCATGTCTTTTGGATTAACCAATGCCCTTCTTATTTCATGAATCTCATAAATAAGATTTTTATGAACTAGATAAGTTTGTCATTGTTTTTATCGACGATATTCTGATCTATTCCAAATCAGAAGAAGATCATGAGCTACACCTGAGGACCATTCTTGAAACCCTTAGAGAGCATCAATTGTATGCCAAGTTTAGCAAATGTGAGTTCTGATTAAAGTAAGTAGGATTCCTAGGACATATCGTGTTGGCAGGAGGAATTGCTGTTGATCCCACCAAGATTAAGGATGTTGAAGAATGGAAAGCCCCAACCACTCAAACCCAAGTTCGCGCATTTCTCGGATTAGCGGGATATTACCGCAAGTTCGTAGAAGGATTCTTGAGCATCGCAAGACCCATGACCCAGTTGTTGAAGAAAGATAAGAAGTTTGAATGGACGGACAAATGTGAAGCAAGTTTTCAAGAGCTCAGGAAGAGATTGATTTCAGACCCAATATTGATTATGTCGGATATCAAGAAGACTTTTGATGTGTATTGTGACGCATCCAAGATTGTTCTCGGATGTGTGTTGATGCAAGAAGGCAAAGTCATATCCTATTTGTCCCAACAACTGAAGAAACATGAGCAAAATTACCCTACCCATGACCTCGAACTAGCAGCCGTAGTTTTAGCCTTGAAGACATGGCGGCATTACCTCATGGGTAACCGCTATGATATTTATTCGGATCACAAGAGTCTGAAGTATATTTTCACCCAGAAGGAGCTAAATATGAGGCAAAGGATATGGATAGAGTTAATAAAGGACTATGACCTTGACATTCACTATCAGCCCGGCAAAGCCAATGTGGTAGCAGATGCTCTTAGCAGATTGCCGTGTAGATTGAACACCATGATAAAAGAAGCCCAGCCAAGTTTGCATGAGGAGATGGAAAATTTTAGAATGGACCTAGTGAGTGAAGGATTTTTGGCTAGCATAGAACTACAACCCAGTTTGATCAGTCAGATCAAGGAGGCGCAGAAAGGAAATGCTAGTATCGACGGAATCAAACGCCGTATCGGTACAGGGAAGGTACCCGTATTCACCGAAGATGAAGAAGGAGTTTTGTGGTACAAAGGACATATCTGTGTACCAGCAGATTCAGAATTGAAACAAGCTATTTTGCAAGAAGCCCATGATACTCTTTACTCCATCCACCCTGGAGGAACCAAGATGTATCAGGATTTGAAGGAGAAATTTTGGTGGCATAAGATGAAGAGAGAAATCGGAAGCTACATAGCCAAATGTGATATCTGTCAGACAGTTAAAGCGGGACATCAGAGACCCACCGGACTTTTGCAACCATTGCAGATCCCAGAATGGAAATGGGATTCTGTTGGAATGGATTTTATCACCGGTTTGCCTACATCTAGTAGGGTAAATTATTTTATTTGGGTCATAGTGGATAGACTGTCCAAAGTAGCCCATTTTATACCTGTCAAGACCACCTACCAGAGTTCGAAGCTAGCAGAGCTATACATTGCTAGAATCGTCAGTTTGCATGGAACCCCCAAGAACATTGTGTCGGATCGAGGAACCCATTTTACCTCGAGATTTTGGAAGAAAGTCCAAGAAGGATTAGGAACCAAGCTGGATTTCAGCACAGCTTATCACCCTCAGACTGATGGACAAACGGAGCGAGTAACTAGATACTCAAAGATATGTTGAGAGGTTGTTTGGAATATGGATCTAAATGGGAGGGTTGTCTGCCTTTCGCCGAATTTTCATACAACAACAGTTACCAAGCCAGTTTGCAAATGGCCCCATTTGAGTTCATATATGGAAGGAAGTGTCGTACCCACTGAATTGGTCGGAAGTAGGAGAGACTCAGATTTTCGGACCCGACATCCTAAGAGAAGCCGAAGAGAAAGTTCACAAGATCCGTGAGCACCTCAAGACCGCCCAATCCAGACAGAAGAGCTATGCTGACATGAGACGTCGAGACCTGGCCTTCGATATCGGAGATTTTGTGTATCTCAAAGTATCACCCTTGAAAGGAATGCAACGTTTCCAACTCAAAGGAAAGCTTGCCCCCAGATATATTGGAACCTTCAAGATTTTGAATCGTCGAGGAGAAGTACATATCAACTGGAACTACCGGAGGAGATGTCAAACGTGCATGATGTGTTCCATATCTCGTTACTTCGCAAATGCCTAGAAGTTCTGAAGAAGACCGAAGTTTTCAAGAATATTGATCACCAAACCATAGAGATCAACAAGGACCTAACTTATCATGAAGTACCCATTCGTACTTTGGAAGAAGCCTTCAAAACCACCAGAACCCAGAGTATCAAGTTTCTCAAGATCCAGTGGAGAAACCATACTGAAGAAGCGGCTACTTGGGTGCGAGAAGATTACATTAGGACTGAGTTTCCAGATCTCTTTAGTTCCTAGTTTTCTTTTTCTTGAATCTCGGGAAGAGATTTTCTTTAAGGAGGGGAGGTTTGTAACATCCCAAAAATGTTAATCAAGATTATCAAGTTCTAATCACCCAAGTTTAGGATTAACAAAAACTTTTATTATTAAAATTAATATGAATGCATGTGTGTGTGATTAATACATGAATGATTGCAATTGCCATGTTTGATTGCTATGAATGATAAGGATTGGTTTAAAGATGAAAACAATATCATCTAGATCATTTACAAGTAAAATCAAATGAAGAGAAAATCAAATATAAGAAATATATGCAAAAGGTCATTTTGGCCAAACTTGATCACTAGACCACTTTGGGTGTTCCTAGTAAAAGATTTCTAATAGAAACAAATCCAATTATTTTCACCCCTTGCTAGACCAAGTAACAATGAACCCAAGCAAACTCACAAACTTATAGAAACTATTTTCAAATCCATTTGAGAGGCATTCAAAAATTGAATCCTTAATAGGTACAAAGATGGCCATTTCTCAAAAACCAACCAAACCAATTCCCCTTGGCAACCCTTAGAAACCACATACTACCAAGCTTATGACAACATCACTCACAAAAATTCATCCAAAAATTCAAACTTTGTATTCATGCGGCCATTTCATCAAACACCTAGTGAGCACAGTAACAGCTGCCAAACTATTAATGTTCTTGATCAATGCTTTGTCTACCAATTATCACCAATACTAGCCCTCACTCACCCCCAACACCTAGCAACCCAGCAGACCAACCCCCTTCTTCGCTGCTGCGCTAGTGCCACGCCACCCGAGCCATCCTTGTCGGTCGAGCATGTACAACTTGCCACAAGCCGCCCCGCGCCCGTCCATGATGTCTAGGAGACTGGCCACCATCCACCGCCACTACCTGTCCACCCCTCGAACAAATACAAGCCAGCAACGCCATGCCCATTTCTCTACTGCCATGCCGAGAGTGCGCCAGAGCGCCGCAGCCGACACGAACGCACACGCTGTGCCTCGCACTCACCGCACGTACCTGCACTCACCACGACCCTAGCTACCTCCTAGACATTCCTGTTCGCCGCCGCGCGACCAACAACCCCTGTACGCCGTCTCGAACGCTGCCGGTTCCGCGCAGAGCGCCGACCAGTCCCGACCATCCTCGACCGCCCCGTGTCACGCCTTTAAACCCGTGAAGACCGCCAGGAAACACCGCACCGCCATACGCCCTCAGCCATGCCCGTAGCTCACTGCAACGATGTTGCCGTAGGAGCCAGACCATGCCACTCTGCCCCTCTCGTCAGTGTATAAATAGAGGCCACCCCAGACCTCATTCTCCACACCATGTCACTCCCATCTCTCTCAGAACCACCCCTGACACTTCCCTGGAGAAAGACAAGCACCGTATCGCTGGAATTTGGCCGGAGTCCGCCACTGCAGAGGAGGAGAGGAGTCGTCGATTGGAGCCACCCCAGGAGCCACCGCGACCACCGTTCAAGCCGCCATCATCGACAACATCGTTCGCCACCATCGCTGACCCTAGCTGGATCCCAGGTGAGCCACCACGTACCCCCACCGTTGCCGTTAGGGTTCAGTCTCGCAGGAGCTCTGCAACGGAGATGACGAACGTCGGTCGTAGATCTTAGTCTAATTGTAGGGCTGAGATTGAAACATACCATTTTGGATAGATAGAGCCGCTAACTAGTAGGACCCCCCCTGTTAGCAGCCTGTTGCGCGCGTGTAGTGCAGTTGGCCGGCCCAGTTTCGTTCCCGCGCGTAGCCCCATGATTCAAATAATCTTTGTCCATTTTAGTTAAAACCATATTCTATCAGTAGATTCAAAAATAAATTCAAAGAGATGTATTGAACCAAATTGCATGATTCCAATTTCGTTAGAAAGTTATTCAAGTTATATATCCAAGCTCATTGGATTCAAACTATTTGAAATTATATATCACCTATAGTAAAAATAACAAGACAGAGACTTTTTCACATTAAAACATTTTTTAAAAATCAACCATAAATGCTTTTAAGTTGATTCCACCTCTTAGAAATCACATTTGACAAGATATATCTCAATATGTAAAAATATTTACGTTTACATGCAGTGATCTTGGACTATTACTAAAAGAATGCTATATAGGCATTTCTAGTCACTTTAATTGTATAAAATAGTAATTTTAAACTTTATAAAATATGACCACCACTTTAAATCACATTCCCAAGTATTAGAATATGTGGTGATTACATGTGTCAACATGATCCCATATTTTAATTGGAGAATATTAAATCTTAAGTATTTTCAATGAGTAGAAATTACTTTCCTAAAATAAAATAAAATAAAAAGTACTAGGTCTTTATTTCATGTGATGATTGTGATGATGCTAGATCATCTAGTGTGAACCTTTGTGTGCCAAATAGAGGTAATTAAGTATTGTTTGGTGATTATGTACCTCGTATTCATTTATAGACGCTAGTATCAACCAAGGCTACGAGGAAAAGGAGTACTACGAGGAAGAAGAAGAAGAAAACTTCAACCACTAAACTACTCAAGGCAAGCCTAACACTAGAAGTTAACTATGCAAGCTAGAACTTTGCATGCTACCTATGCAAGCTATCTAGTGCAAGATAACCTATGCAAGATGCAATAGGCATGCTTTGGTTATGCAACCTTGATTATACCAATTCCCAGTTTTACTTGCAAGCTTTGTTCTTTATCTTTAATAAATTTCTTTACCTTTACTTAGTGACTTGTGAGTTTTGGAAACATACTATAGATAGCATAAAACTAGGCCTAAGTAGTTAGAACTAGATGTCATCAAAAGTCATAATACTAGATTTGGATAGTCACACTTGACTAGCACCCCTCATTAGTGAATACCCTCAACATTAATGGCTAGTGCTAAGCATAAAAGTTGATCACTTTAGATGGGAATACTTGGTGAAAATGATTATGAAAACCTTGGAAAGAGGATTCATTCTATTGAAATGTTTGACATGTGCTATGAACACAAGATGATGAAAATGATGAAAATGTTGAGGCATGAGCCTTAGCCCTTTTTAAAAATTGATGGTTGGGTTTGGATGTGACACCATTCCTATTTTACCATACAACCACAATACCTGAATTGAGTAGGGCTTAACTGGAAGTTTATATGTCTTAGTATGGGTTCCCTTGCGGAAAGAGGTTGAGCTGAGGCTCCCTCGTGATGAATATCCACCTATGTAGTACCCAAGATGACAGATGGTCATGGTTGGGAGGCCAAATTCATAGGGGAGGTGCCTATACTAGGGTGTGTACCGCATACTAAGTATGATGATTTAGGGTTATCCCTGACGGATGTATCAAATGTGGTGGTGAAAGTGTACCAACTCTGCAGAGTGTCAAACTATTCGAATAGCCGCGTCCGCGGTCATGGACAGTTGGAGTGGCCATACTGTTCCGTCGTTACGTGTTTTCAAAATGACTTGTGAAATGAACTATGACTTTGACTTAACCACAACAGGGTTGTGAACATGAAAACTAAGTTCCCACTTAGGTGTTGTAGAACATTAAACTAGTTTTCTTTACTTCTGAACTCAGTATGAAATAAACCTGCTTTTTACAAATAAACCTAGATCTTAGGATTCATACTCGAACTACTTTACTTGTTAGTGATAGTTTGCGAGTACTTGAAGAGTACTCATGGCTTTGTCACTGACTATTCCCATGGCCAGACTATGAAGAGAACTACCAGGATGATGGACAGAAGGAGGTCTATGACAACTAGAATCATCTCCCATCGTCAGCATTGCCTGTGACCCTGAAGATGAAGCCCCACTATGTTTAATTTCCGCAGCGTTGATTGTATTAAGACTGGATCATGAGATCCTTTATTTGTAAGACCTTTATTATGGTTTGTAATGGATGATGTACTTTGGTACCAATTCTGTTATGTCTCGCAAAAATGGTAATCCTAGGATTGCGAGGTATGGCATAACTGGCATCTAGGATTAAAAATCCGGGTGTTGACACGGAATGAATCTTTTCCGAGTACCCTCTAACAAACACTTGGCAAGGATTTCTTCCTTTTTTGCCCGATGTTGAGGAGACATATCACTCGACTCACATTCCATCCTTGTGGAAGCTTCGGAAAATTTTGACCTTATAGAAATGTAGAACTTGACGAGAATTTGGACTTGGCAAAATTTTGCTCCATATGGTATCGAATGGCCATCTACATGTCACGGGCTTTAGGGAAAGTATCAGTCGTCCCCCAATGCAGTAACTCTCTCTAGGCGTGGGTAGCTAGTCCAAGTTTCCCCAGCGGCCGAGAGCCTAGAACTACACCTGTAGAGCTACAACACAGCCCAACATAATATGCGGGATTAGTTTCTTGATTTTGATATCAAAGGGGGCACCTCGCCAAATGAGGTAGACGATGCTGGAGATCCAACGCGTGTTCTTTGCCGCAAAGGACGTGAATACTTGCAAGGCTGGCGTGAAGGCTACAACGCCGCTATGCCGGAGGTGCCCACGATCTCCTTATCTGTTGCAAGGCTGATGTCAGCGTCGTGCCTCCAAAATTTGATTATGCGGCTTATTTTACGAAATGGAGGTAGTACTCCACAGTGCTCCCCCATCCCACACAGCATAGGGCGTAAAAATCATTTTTCCTCAAAACATAAAACACGGGTCTATAGAATAGCTAAGGCCTTTCACAATGGGAGGTTCTTGGCGCGGTATCATAGGCAAATTGCTTATGTGACTATACTTAATGAGGAGAGATGATGATGTTGTATCTTAGCTAAGATACAAGCTTACACGAGACTATAGGCAAAAAAGAATGGCTAGCCCAATAACATGCCCATAAATCACCAAAATCATTAAATATAGAGACAACACCTAAGGTATAATCTATTGGAGGGGTGGTCTCTTAAATATTTATTTTGCTTATGATAATGTGTTAAGAAACACTTCATTGTAAAAGGCCTAAGACCTTTCACAATGGGGTTTCTTAGCTCTATATTCTAGGTATTTTGCTTATGTGGCACTATAGTTAATGAGGAAAGAGATTGAGGTTGTATCTTACTAGCTAAGACCTTTCATAATGGGTGTTTCTTAGCGCAGTATCCTAGGTAATTTGCCTATGTGGCATGTCAATTAATGAAGAAAGAGGGTGTTGTTATATCTTAGTTAAGATACACCCCTTGCACAGTATCATAGGCAAAAAACTTAACTAGACCAATCACACACATGCATGAGACTGAAATTATTAAATGCAACACCACTAAGAAACACCATCTAAAAAACATTGCACTATCATTCTTGTTTCTTAAGTTTTAATTACTTCTATGAAAACGTGCTAAGAAACACCCAATTGTGAAAGGCCTAAGAAACACCTCTTGCACAACCATAGGTAAAAAACATTCTTAGACCAATCACATGCATACATGTCCTCTAAATTATTAAATGTAGAGACACCACTTAAGAAACAATGCATTGGAGAGCTTGTCTCTTAACCATTTATTTCTCCTATGATAACGTGCTAAATACACTCTATTGTGAAAAGTCTAACTACCCGAAAATATCTCTCCCTTGCACTGGAATAGAGGAGATGCCGAGCAGGCATGCACATGCTAATTGGCTATGCATGGCTGGTAGCTAGAATCAAGGAGACGTTGGCCAACAAACAAGAGAGAGAAACAATTATGAGCAGCTATTAATTAGGGGTATGAATTTGCAGCTCTTTGGATCTCCTTAGCTGGTTATAGTGGGGAGTAACTTAGAGTATTATATATATATATATATTATTAGTCTAAGTTACTACATTCATAGTGGAAAATAGCATAGGTATGGTACTCCCTCAGTCAAGGTTTGGAGGGCGTTTTAGAGAGATTACTAGGACCTAGGTGAAGGCTGGTTGGGTCCAGATTTGTGCCAAAAACATGCAAATTCGCTTGGAGAAAATAGGCTCATTAATTATTCGGTGCCCTATTAAACATAATTACTCAATAAAACGAGGATTTTAGGTGTATGCATTGGAGAGATGGTGGAGTTGCATGCAAGAATTAATTCCTTGGCTGCATGGAGTAGGAAGTGGGAAGGAAAAAGTGGAGCATTAATTATGTGATTAAATCTAACACGTCTAGGAGGAGAGGAGTTTTGGAAACACATGGTTTTTGTAAGACGCCCTCCAAACCGTGACGGAGGGAGTATCATATATAGTTCTATTTATTGTAATATAGACTTATTTTTGCTTCAAATGTATGATATTATGGTAACATAGCTAGTTACCAAAAGCCTCTCTCTCATCATTTAATTGAATGACATGTCAATTAAATGCTTAGTTGGCAATACATGTAGGACTATATAACTACCTAAGTTACTCCTACTATAACTAGCCTTAATCTACGCGCCGAACTTTTTGCGCCTTAAGCTCTCCTTATATACGATGATAGGCATGGTATCTATAGTCCAACAGAATACCACGATGGTATCTATAGTTCCACGTGTAATCCCATGAGTACTCCATTAATCTTTATCTCTAGGTTACGACTAATCGATTAGGCTAACCCTAGTGGGATTATCATAAATACTATCATGTATGTCATGTTGATAAAAATGTAACGTGGCATGTCAATTAATGAAGAAAAAGATGGTGATAGTATCATATTATAATACAGTATCATAACACATAAAAATAGATATTTAATACCAAAGGCCGCGAAAGCTCGTGCTCTATCTCGAATGTCCTCCCTGGAAATCTCCGCCACCTCCACGTAAGTTAGACGCCGGCTTGTGAAGATCCTTCTATTCTGTTCTTTCTATACGTTCCAGAGTAAAGCATACGTCCACTAATTCTTCCTCTGTCGTTCATGGGCCAACCGGCGACCATGTTGTCCCACCAATCCGAAATGGAAGGGAAATCATGGCCATTGTTTCACTCACAACATTGTCCCGTATCTGAGCAAGGTTCCAGACCGCCATGATGTAGGGGCAATCTTTGCATAAGTGCATAGCCGTTTCAGGTGCACCACGACATAGAGCACAGATGGGGTCATGATTCCAACCTCTAATTGCAAGGTTATCGTCCGTGACAAGCTTTCCATGCATAGCCAGCCAGGCGAAAAGCTTCCTAGTGCTCTTTAATAGGCACTCGGCAAAGATTTTCCCGCCAACGGTCAGACGATGGGGGTGGGGGGATCCTTCCAAATCTTTGCCATGTAAAAAAACATAGCAAATATTCCGTCCTTCTTTGCCTGAATGTTGAGGAGAAATACAACTGGACTCACATTTCATCCTTGTGGAAGCTTGGAAATTTTTTGATCTTGTAGAAATGTAGAATTTGAAAAATTTAGGACTTGGCAAAATCTTGCTCCATATGGTAGCACATGGGCGCATGTCCATCCACATGTCACGACGATAGACTTTATGGGAAGTCTCTGTCGTCCACCAATGCAATAGATCTCCGGGAGTCGGTACCTAGTGCAAGTTCCCCAGCGGCTGAGAGCCTAGAACCACCCCTCCCTAGCTACAACACAACCCATATAAGATGCATGATTAGTTTCTTGATTTTGATTGCAAAGGTGGCACCACGCCAGTTGAGGAAGACGACGACCCGTGAGCCTGTCAACGGTCCAACACATGTTCTGTGCCGCTAACTACATGAGAACTTGTAGTTGTGCGATGCCCGTGATCTCCATATCGGTTGCAAGGCTGGCGTCAACATCATGCTGTGAAGAAGGCATTACATGCCGATTTGGAATGAGTACGCACCATCGGTTGTCCAATTAGATTATATGTATTATTTTATGAAACAAAGGTAGTACGCCTTATTTCATGGAACTAAGATAGTACCCCTTCGTCCAGAAGACTCAAATCATTTCATGGAACTAAGATAGTACCCCTTCGTCCAGAAGACTCAAATCAAATAACAGGTGGTATCCAAGGACCACAATATCAATTAAAGATTTATATTTTCTTATATGCATAGGCTCCAAGGTGAATAACATCATAAAGACATATGCCCACAAAGAAGCATACACACACAAAATATATACACAAAAAGCACATAAAACACAAAAGGAAGTCATAAAATATACCAATAAGATTTTTTCTTCATAGCATGGCCTAATGCTCAAGTTTATTTTATTGTACATTAATGAGCTTCAAAAACCAGCACACTAAATACATCAAAACTATCACAAAGGAAAAAAGGAGATAGTTAAAATGTATTGAGTAAGGAAACAAGTATCAGAAAGAAAAATCAACTTTGGAAATTCTCACTTTTGCACACGAGAGCAATTGAGAAAAAGATAGGCAATAAATTTTTTGGATTGACATATTTGGGATTGGTGAATCATAAGCATGATTTTTTATAGTCCCCATTATATACACTCATCTTAACTTACTCACATTTGCGATAAGGAGTCCTCCATAAAGCACACACCGCAACATTTTCAATAACAAAAAGCCATACCAAGAAGCAACCTACAAAAGGTTGGAAGAAAGATATGTATGCATAAGTAAGAGATATTTGTTACTGAGATATTATTGGTAGGAATTTTGATGAGTAGGAAATTATCATACCTTCCAAATCTAGTTTCTCAAAATTTTCATAATCAGGGATACGACTATGTACTTTTTTACACTCTACATTGGTTAGTATACTTTACATATGTTACATAGTTAGTCGTTTTACCACTACACTCATTTTTCTACATGATCGGGAGAAGTCGAAGACAAGACCATTCAGAAAGTAGTTTTCCAAATGCATCAATGCATTGTTCCAATCTACACTAATCAACATCTCTTGCTACGTAGGGTTCAGGTCATCACAACTTACCAAGTCAAACCAACACCCGTTCACATTGACACATGATTGCACACGTAAGCTACCAAACAAAAAACCAATACTTTCTCTTAGAGACCTATGTGTGGCTTTTTGCAGTAGACACAAATCATAAGTCCATATAGATGGCCCCTATTACCTTGCTACCCAAACTAATAATATCAAAGTCATTCCACATCTAGGATATTCATTAGTTTTAAAGTTGTTTTGACATATGGTCAAAATATAAGCTTCAAAATCACATTAACTTTCATGACGAATCCATCCGCATTTCTTAAGAATATCCAATAAAATATACCACAAGATGGCTCAAGCTAATAAGGCATACTAATAAGCATAACATGGTACATAGCAATAGAATATACATAAATATTCCTACAAATGCAACATCTACACAATCGTTTACAATGCATTGGAAAATAGTAGGAAATTTATGAACAAGATAGCATCACTTGCCTTAATTGTTGATCTTGTTGTTACAATCGTCACAATCACAGTAATTGCATTCCTCGCAATCAAACATTTAAAATAAAGAACAATAAAAAACCATACAAAAACATTGCAAATATGAAGCAAGGAAACAATACAATGATGAACCAATGAATGCATGATGATTAATAATTCCATAATATTACAAGTTTAGTTCTATGATTATTAAACAAACACATGATGCATGATGAAAATAAAGAATGAATTAGCTATTTTAACTGAAAACATGTGAACTATAGAGTTTAAATCTTGCTATAAGACATCCTGTAATAACTATGTAAATAATTTTTTTATAATTTATCTAGATAAACATTTTAATTTAGATCCAAATGGAAAAATATTCAACTCAATTGGATTTAAAGATTAAAAGTTGTGATTAAAATAATATAACATAGAGTTTAAATTTGTTAGAGTTTGTTGCTTTAGCAAACTGGTAATATTATTACCGAATCATGTTCTATAATTATTTTCTAAATACACCATGTATGTTATTTGTATTTTCTGAGTACTAGATTAACTTCTATGAATTTTACAAGTTTGCATTAATTTTTTAGCTATTTTAAATTTCAATTTAGAATTAATCAGACAGAGCTGACATACCACAACTTCTGATTGGCTGCAGCTTGGCCTCACATTAACCTGGAATGCTAACGAAGAGTTGACATGGAGATGAGGTGCCTATCAAGAGGCGGGATGCTATTGGCCATACTGATTGCAGTTGGTGATCTTATCTATACTTCTTAGATTAGATCGAAAAGCTAGGAATAAAACCTTGAGAGGCTAACTGGCATGGACGACGGTGATGGAAGCAAACGTCTCAAACAACGATGGTTGGTGATGTTCCAGCATTTTCTTGGAATTCACGCTCGCTGCTCTGTGGCTGCTCTTGGTCTCCTGCGCCGGTGGCGCTCTGCTACTCCCCTTGGTCGAAGAAAGAACTCCGACGGTGCCGTACGAGGGCTATTGTGCATTGTTGGGTTGGGAAGTGGGTTAGTTTGATGCAGTTAAGGACGAGGTGGGGAAACATATAGTAATGAAAACCTGGGGTAATGGTGATGTTGGCGGTACACCAAAACATGTATAAAATCTAACAACATGTGGCTAATAGGATGGGAATGTTTAGGGCTTCCGAAGCAGGGCGTCAGAGATTAAAAAGGAGAAAGGGTTCTTGGATGAGGGGGCAAGATTTGTGCTGAATCAGAGAAATTTGCTGAGGCAGGTTCGACAACATGTCCTCGACGGTCTCCTGGTAAAGGGAGGAAGAAAACGACACAACGGGACCACTGTTAGCGGGGGTAAGGTAGTGAGCATCTCAGGGTGTTAGATCTCGATCCGATGGGTGACATGTGTCTGTACTCTTCCGCGTAGGACATGGGCCAGAAGGTCATGCAAGCCGGCTCGCTTGCCCATGTCGGTCCAGGTGGGTCGTGCCCATTTATGTTAGGTTTCTTTTTTTTTTAATTTTCTGAATTTTTGTTTTCTTGTTTGAATCATAGTTTGAGTTTTACAACTTTAATTTGACTGAAACAAATTTCAAAAGATTTATATAATTTAGAGGAATGTTACCGGACAACAAGGAATAACATTCAATAGAAGAAAGGACAACATCTCTTAGGTTTTTTGGGTTTGGAAAATTCCAATTTGTTTTTAGGACATTAGGTAATTAATTTCCCATCTAACGCAATATAAATTATGAAACTTTTACTTAAAAACCCTAATAGGTAGACATAGATATAATTCAAATAGGTTTGATAAAAAATTGAAATAGGAGATTTTGCACGATAAATTTATGCAATGCACATGACATAGTTGCAAATCCCAATTTCTAAAACTTGGGATGTTTCAAAGATGATCGATTCTAGCCTCAATTCAAAGATGCAATTGGAGCAATAGATGGCTCTCACATACATTGTGCCATTGCAACATCTGAAGTCATGAACCACATGGGTTGAGATGCATATACTTCTCAAAATGTGATGGTCATTTGTGACTTTGATTTGAGGTTTACTTTTGTTGTTATTGAATCGCCGTGCTCGTACATGACACAAGGATTTTAAATCAAAGCTTGGTGAATCATGGGCATAAGTTTCCATTTCCTCCAAAAGGTAACATAAAAATTCATGCTCTCTGTCATAATGATTACTTCCAAATCTTATTGCTATTTCTAACGTGGTTCCTATTTATAGGCAAATACTACCTTGTAAATTCCTGTTATCCAAACCGAAAAGGGGGACGATAAAAAAACAAATTGAAAAGGGTGTTGTGGTCCATTTATAGGTGAAACTTATCATCTGCCGGAGTTTCATAAGCATGGAAAACCAGTGGTGAGGGAATAGAAATTCAATCGTGCTCATTGTTCATTGCGCAACTCGGTTGAGTGTAATTTTAATCTTCTCAAGGAAAAGTGGCGCTTTTCAAGCCTCGGAGACAAAAGAAAATTATGTTGCTTGCATGGTGCTTCACAACCACATTTGTGACACCAAGTTAGGTGACAAGGAGTTCAATAGATGTGACGCGGATGAGAACTATATGCAACTGGTGGTACAACGAGCTATAATGATACCACATGATAGAGCACCATATTCACTCAATATGGTTAACATGAAGGAAGCCCGTAATTATACTGTTGATGCATTGTTTTAAGCGAGGCAAGAAGAATATATATCTTCTATTCATAGAGTTAGAAATGCATGAAGAAGTGATTTACTTCGGGGATAGATAACCTAGAACATCTACTCTATTTTGATAGTGCACCTATGATATATAACAAACTTGTAATATAATATTTGGTCTATTCATATATGTTTGTCAAAACTAGCTAATTTAGTGCATGTACATATGCACGCATAGAAACGCTAACCGACATGCATGTATAACATGTAATTGGCCGATTTCCCCATGTAAAATAGATTAAATTTCAGTGAAATGTGGATACACATGCCCATTAATATTAAAATCAGTAAATAAACTGACACTTAGCAACCCAGGGGCATTCTAGATTTTTCATCGTACACAACCTAAAGACTACAAGCAGTTTGCCAAACAACTCCACTGCACAAAGAATCTCCCTAAGACAACACCTCTTCCACAGCCGACAACCGACAAATTCTTATTTGAAGGCCACAACCAAACCAAACACTCTCTCAATCTAGCTACAAACAAAGCAAATGCTTCCAACCTTTTAGTTTAATGTTCCAGTCTCTCTGTCCCGTGTCACACATTGGTTAGCTGTCAAACACGTCTTGTGTTATGTCTGCATGACAATGTATTATGGTATTTGTCTTTGGCCTAATATATCTAGACTACTTTCTACTTTTTTCTGATGCTGATGGAACTGGTAGTCCGAATTATAGGCTATCCATGGAAGAATATGTTGTGTTCTATGGTTCCAATTTGATCATCTCGAGCACTCGAAAATGTCCTACTAATTCTCCTAGCAGTAGTGATCAGAAGACAAGGTTGTTGTTAACAAAGCACATTTAGGTAGAGTGCTTGTTTCCATAGTTGGTAGTTTCTTAAGATCAACCTACAGTCCTCTCGTGTCATAACATAGGTGTTATATGCTTCTCACCAAATCTTCCATTTCATGCACGAATGGAACACATCAAAGTTGATTATCATTTTGTGAGAGAACATGTTGCACAAAATCTACTTCAGATCAACTTTATCTTTTCTCAAGATCTACTTGCCGACATCTTCACCAAGTTGTTCCCTTTGCCCTTGTTTGCATTTCTTTAGTGTTGCATTTCTTTTTTGCTCCACAACTGACTACGGATTTTCTCCTTGCGTCGACATAGAAGAAACTTTTTCATTTTCTTCACATAATGACAAAACCTTCCCAATTGATTGTTTCCTTCGGAATCTTCATCATGCATGGTAATGAAAAAGAGAAATCAAAATCAAATTAATATCTAACTAATAGTTTGAACTAATAGAAATTACTCACTTGCTATCTCGCAAACTAATGAATATATTCTGATCAAAACATAGGTATGCAAATCCAATTTTTCTGAAGGGGGTCGAATTAATGAAGATGTTCGATCAAAATATAGGTATATATGCAAATCCAATTTTTATGATCAAATGCTACATGGAGACGCTCCAGCACCAGTATCTCGCAAATCAATGACGATATTCTGATCAAATATAGGCATGCAAATCTAATTGTTCTGAAAGGGATCGAATTAATGAAGATGTTCTAATCAAAATATAGCTATGCAAATCCAATTTTTTTGATCAAATGTTACATGGAGACGCTCAAATATAGGTATGAAGATATTCTGATCAAAATATAGATATGAAAATCTATTTTTTTGAAAGGGATCAAATTGATGAAGATATTTTGGTCAAAATATAGGTATGCAAATCCAATTTTTCTGATCAAATGCTACATGGAGACGCACCGCCGCCAGTATATCACAGATCATTGAAGATATTCTAGTCAAATATAGGTATGGATATCCCATGTCTGAAAGTGATTAAATTAATGAAGATATTATGATCAAAATATAGGTATGGAAATTGAATATAGGTATACTGAACAAATGCTACACGGAGACACTCCGCTGCCAGTATCTCGCAAATCAATGAAGATATTTTGATCAAATGCTACACACCGCCGCCAATATATCGCAAATCAATGACAATATTCTGATCAAAATATAGATATGCAAATCCATTTTTTCTGAAATGGATCAAAATAATACATATTATTATTAATTACTATTTTGCTAGCTCCCAATATAATTAACAGATTCTTATTAATATCTAAATCTGTGTATGCATATACTCGAAACTAGCAACTAATGCACCCATCTTGCATAAATAGACACTCAAACAGATCCACCTTCTCGGCAAAATCCACTTAATCTCAGTTCTTGCAAAAAGGAAAACTCATTTCAGGTGAAACCATGTGGTTCAAGATGGAAGCAACAAGCTTGGGCTTGCTACTACTATCCTCTCGTGAGCCCTCTTAAAATATATATATCTGCTTCCCTTAATACTCGTGCAATGTTATTTTGAGCTTAATAATTTTGCTTGACTACATGTTACTTCTTCATGACATCTCACAATCTTAGTCTGTTCTTGTACGATACACGTGAGTTGTAGCTAGTCAGCTACCTTTTCCTAGAGTAGTACAAGATCTGATGGTAAGGGAAAATAGTCGATGGAAGAAGATGCTCTATGGGAGATTTATAATAATGAATACAAGACTGTGGGAGGGAGAGGATGGAGCCCATAATGAAACTTGTACAGAACACACATGACGGTTCATGGTCATGAACATCACTAAGAGCATCTCTAACCAATAGCCTGTAATTTACACGAGTAAACCCCCGAGTTTATTTTAGAGGGATATATTTGCTCCTCTAAAAAGTGTGATATCTAATTGAACCCTTAAATTGAACTCCCCGAAACTCACATTGGGTTCACACATTCCGTCAAACATTTTCTGTGCGTCACCAACTTGACACAGACATGATTCATACTAGGATTCAAACCCTAGTGACCAACTTGACTCATACGAGGATTTAAAGTAGATATAAACATGATTTAAACTAGGTGCAAACTAGATTATACAAATTGGAACTTAACTAAACTAGAAATCAAAATCGCCATCGCTCTTGGAGCTACTGCCAAAGTAATCCCGTAGCATACTCTCTATAGAGGAGTCGATGTCGCTGGTTAGGTCGACGACATCGGCGGAAGACAGCCCTGGAGTGGAGGAAGGCAGCTCTGTGGCCGTGGAGGACGACGACCTATGAAGACAGGTGGCAGCTCCTCCTCGACGCGCTGTGGATACTGGCGGCCGAGAATGTCCACGTAGGCATCATCTATGCGCTCTGCCTTGAGGCGCTCGCGGGCCTCACAGTCCTCCTGCAGCTCGTTTATGGAGGCCACTCGGAGGCTGACCGGGTCTGAGTCCTGCACTTCGCCATCCAACAAAGGGAAGTGCAAGATGAACCGAACTACTTCTTCCTTGTAGAATCGGAAATGCAAGATATTTCACAATTATTCAATCATGAAAATGGCATTTTAACTAATAACTTCACAGAGAAGGAAATTCATGAAGCTATTCTACAGATGGAAAAGAACAAAGCGACGGGGCTGATGGCTTCCCTGCGGAATTCTATCAAGTTTTCTGGGAAGTGATTAAAAAAGTTTTGTTAGCCATGTTCGACAAATTTGATCACGGAGAGTTTCCTCTTTTCCATCTCAACTTTGGGATGATTATTTTGCTTTCTAAAATGGAGAATGCATTACAAATCCAACAATATAGACCCATTTGAATGTAAGCTTCAAAATCTTTACAAAGGTCGGGACAAATAGGCTTACGGAGATTGCACATAAAGTGGTGCGGCTGACACAAACTACATTTATACCTGGACGTCATATCTTGGAAGTAGTATTAGTGTTACACTAGAAAATTCACGAGTTACATGCGAAAAAATTAGATGGAATAATTTTAAAATTGGATTTTAAAAAGGCATATGATAAGCTGAAATGACCTTTTCTGCAACAAGTGTTGCGTATGAAAGGCTTTCATCCAAAATGGTGTAAATGGGTCGAACATTTTATAACAAAAGGCACTACTAGGAAATCATTCATCAGTGGCCCATCCATATTGGGCTTCTGTGGCGCATATCAGAGACGCCACTGTTACGTCGCAACTGATGAAAACTTCTGTGATACTTCTGCGCCACATGACTCTGTTCAAATATATAGGTATTATACAGAAACAGTATATTTGACTTAGTATATGAAAACAAATATAATAAAACACGAATATAGTGCCATCACACTACTTAGAGCCCGATCGAGGTAGACAAGTGGTCATCATATTACAATACAAGTCAAATGTGGCGAATATTTATACAAGTGTTTGATACAAAGTTCACCATCTCATCACATTACAAATGAAGTGTTCACCGCCTATACTAGAATCAAACATAATACAAATGTGATGATGGTGAGCAAGAGCACTAGCAATATCTTCATCCGGTTCTCCTTGCACAGCTGATTCCTCCACTTGGCTATCGCCTCCTCTCGAGTCGCGTATCCTTTGTAGTTGTTGTCGCTAAACTTGTTCACCTGTTTATGACAGTCCTCCCACTCATCGTAGACTCCTGGAACCCAACCCTTGTACACCACGTACCACTTCGTCATCTCTATAGATAAGGAATATTAGTAAATCATGCAACAGAAAGAACTAAATTGGTTCACATGCATATATATTCACATAAACTAAAGCAAAAATCAGTAAACATAGAAGATAGCACATCGATCACAATCATAGAACTTCGACGACAATGACCACAATAGTGAAGTTTATAACATACGACCACGATAGTATATAGTTTGCGACACAACACTACACAGACATCTATGATAATTCTAGGCGCACATATCGATCATTGTTGAGAACTGCTAACGCTCGGCTTCGGGAATGGTAGATAGCCATCCTTCGTCATCCACGTCATGTTGTCACCCTGCTTACGAAGAATATTTTCAATCTCCCTCTTAGTCAACCCTCTGTTGTGTTTTAGGAACCCTCCCCTTGTGTTGACATCTTCCACGATGATTTCCGACAACTTAACCTGGATGCGATGGAAGTCTTCTCTAAGATCATCATCGTCGCTTCACGCCAAATTTTCGGCCCATGCTCAGAGACTAGATGGCAGAGTTAGGTTCTGGCAATCCCGGACAAACCCTTTAAGGTGATGCATGACGTAGAAGGCCTCCTTGGCACCGCCAGTAGCCGGCTCCTTGACACAGGGGAACTCGAGCACGTGCTTGAAGACGTGCTTGTCATCCTTGATACATTCCCTATTGTTCACGAAGGGGCATCCCTTTCTAGCGTAGCCCTCGAGAGCCTCATTCAGAACACCCCTTATTCTGGTGTAGTCTTTCTTCTTCTTCTGACTCGCCGAGTTGAAATACGATGCTATCGAGTACTTTGTGGAAACGACGATGAGTGTGCAGTATTTGTCTCTGCACAACACGATTGAAACGGGATGTTGGAAAAGGGCAAAGGAAGAAATCTATAAGAAATCCTAAGTTACCAATGCTAGGGGGTGTGTGTACTTACTCGGGAAAGAAAGGCAAAAGAAGCGTGTTCGTCCTCCTGTGGTCCACCATGAACTTCTCGAGGTACGCCGTCGCCTTGGCACGCGTCTCTGATCCTTCCCTCAACTGGCTATCACAAATGTAGTAGGGATACACTATCGCGATGTAGGGGGTTTTCTCTCTCTTGGTCTTCATCGCCAGATTGAGCGTGAATAGGCGGGCCATGTTATAGTCCAGCCGTTTCGAGAGAAACAGCTTGAAGACGTCCTCGTACGCTATGAAGAACACGTCCGCGGGGGCTTCATGGACGAAGTCCACGTCCGATGGCACCTTGATAGTGAAAACCGGGTAATTTGGATCTTTTTCTTTAAGAAGAATGCCCTCTAGTGTCTTGATACTATCACTCAAAGCGAGCATATCTCCACCGGCAAGGCGAAACAGCTCCGGAGTCAGTATCGCTTCACCGGCTATATGTATTCTGGGCAAGCCATCCTCGCGGGCTCGTATGACATCATCCTTAGCCCGGAAACTCTTCGAAGGAGGTTGGCTCTCGGCTTTCATACCTCTATTCATGTGCTTCTTTGTCTTCTGAGCAGGATCCTCCACTGGGGATGCTAAGTGCTCAACGACCACCTTTTGGAGTGTCCCCAGGCTAAAGACAAATCCAACAGGTTTCTCCTGTTGATCGGCGGCCGGAGGCGTTTCTTGAGATAAACCACGGAATACCAAGTGTTGCGTGCATGTAGTGGGACGCCCACCTTGACTGTCGTGAGTGACGAAGGGTTCATCATCCACAGCAGGCATGTACAATCCTATGCTAGCGCTAGTGTTGATGTAGTCGTCGATGTTGACAAATTCTTCATCATCATCGTTGTTGCTGCCATGTGGTGATGGTGGTGGCGGGGGCGACGATGGTTCCATTGCGACGGCTTCGCCTTGGGGCGGCCAACACGCTCCCAACAGTTGTTGGTGGCGACTGGTGGTGGCAACGACAACAGGTGGCATCCGAGGTGTTGGCCGGATGATCGAGGTGGCGCTACTGTGCCCCGTAAGACGAATCTGAGTCTTCGGCCATGTCAAGGGCCAGCCGTGGCATTCTGCAAGGGTCTTGTGTTCGTCGGCTCCCTGAGGTTGAAAGGGGGGTCCATGTCATCGCACCCTGGCAACACCCGAGCAATTCGGACCCTCATCCCGGCATAGTCCATTGCATTGTTGTGCATCGTGCGGTTCGCCGGTTGTATGATATTTCCCTTGGGAACATCCATCAACTCGCCGCTGGCAACTTTGTGGAGTAGTACGCAAGCAGCGTCCTGAGTCAAAACACATATGTGTTGGGCATCATGATCGAGGTGGCAGTCACCAAAGGTGCATAAAGAAGATGAAGCGGAGTAACTAATTAGTTACCTTGGTGAGGGCGTTCAGCTCGGCTAATATCGACACACGGCTGGTCCCGGCGGCAGGCCTATCATCAGCATTTTCCCGCGGTATTGGTGTCGCCGCCGGCTGCGGCTTGGTATTTTTGGCGGGAGCAGCTGTTGGAGATATGCCCTAGAGGCAATAATAAATGTAGTTATTATTATATCTTTGTGTTTATGATAAATGTTTACATTCATGCTATAACAGTATTAACAGGAAACATTAATACTTGTGTGATTTGTAAACTAAATTAGAGTCCCTAGTAAAGCCTCTTTATAATACTAGCTTGTTGGTTAATAGATGATCATGGTTTCTCGATCATGAACATTGAGATGTTGTTAACAACAAGATCATATCATTAGGAGAATGGTATGATGGACATACTCCTATAGATAAGCGTAGCATAAAGATCAAGTCATTTTAATAGTTCAATTGCTATAAGCTTTCTGATACATAGTAACCTAATTCCTTAGACCATGAGATCATGCTAATCACCATCACTAGAAGGATGCTTTGATGACATCAAACACCACACCATAACTGGGTGGCTATAAAGGTGGCATTGAGTGTTCGGAAAGTATGGGTTGAGGCACAAGGATCAAGAGTGGGATTTGTCCATCCATATGACAGATAGATATACTCTGGGCCCTCTCGGTGGAATGTCATCCAATTGGCTTGCAAGCATGTGACTGGATCACAAGGGATCACATACCACGGGAACGAGAAAAGAGTACTTATCAATAACGAGGTTGAACTAGGTATGCAGAGATACCGACGATCAAAACCTCGGATAAGTAAGCTATCGTGAGACAAAGGGAAATTGGTATCGTATTTAAGTGGTTCATTCGATCGCAAAGTAATCGTAGAAATATGTGGGAGCCATATGAATTTCCAGATTCCTCTATTGGTTATTGATCGGAGAAGTGTCTCGGTCATGTCCGCATAATTCACGAACCGTAGGGAGACACACTTAAGGATTCGATGTTGTTGAGTAGTTATGGAATGATGAGTAAGAGATCGAATGTTGTTCGGAGTCTCAGATGGGATTCGGGATATCTCGAGGAGATTCAGAATGGTCCGGAGAATAAGATTCATATAAGGAAAGTCCTGTTTCGGAGTTGGGGAATGATTTCGGTGTTTTCACCAGGAATGTTCTAGAAGGGTCCAGAAGGTCCGGCACTCCGGAGGGGAAGGGTACATGAATTTGTCATAACAATATGGAATGGTTGCATCATGTACTAGGTCACTTGGCTGGGCAAAATAAAGAAAGAAATCAAATCCTAGTTTGAAAGTCAAACGCCAATTTGAAAAAGTCAAACAACAAGTTTGCTTGGTGGAGGGAGAGTAGGAAACCTACTTGGGGAGGAGTTCCTCTCCCTCCACCCGCCGGCCAAGGAGGCCGACTTGGGGGAGGACTCCCTCCTCCCAAGCCGCGCCCTCCCACCTATATAAGGAGGGGCAGGGCTGCCCCTCTTCTCTACACAAAACACACCCAAAACCCTAGCCCTCTCCTCCAAGTCGCCGGTGCCACCACGTCCTTGTGCCGCCGCCTAGGGCACCTCCAACTCGGCGAGTTGGGGTGATGCCCAAACCCTAGCCGCCGGATACACTTCCCCTTGGTGCCTCTAAACCCTAGATCACCAAGGCATCTCTCATAGTCCACCATACTCGCTCCGGCTTAAGGCGAAGCCCTGCGAGATCTCCCCTCTACTTCCGGTACCACGCCGTCGTGCTGCCGGAATCGCGAGGAGAGTGCTACGACCTCCGCTGCCTGCTGGAACAAGGGAGAGAAAGGTCTTCATCGAGTACCGAACGTGTGACCGACTGCGGAAGCGCTGCCGGAACGCAGCGCCGGAAGGATCGTCTACGCGATCTTGAGATCGGCAAGAGTACGACTACATCACCCACGAGAATCTGCTCTCGGTAACCGCTTTGGAATCTTCGAGGGTGAGTTCCTCTATAGACTCGTTGCTACAATCTAGTAGATAGATCTTGGCTTGTTTGTTTGCATGCGGTAGAAATTTTTTGTTTTCCATGCTACAAACTCCTACAGCAGCAGGGGGCAACTGTGCGACGACCAGCTCTTGCGGCTGCGCCGCGGCGATGGTGGCCGGCGGGGTCACCAAGTCCGGCGACGCGTTAACGTTGATGCTCGAGTTGCTGCCGCTAAAGTTGAGCACGTGTATCATCTCCTGTCGACCTGCCGCATTCCAAACAGCTAGCCCCTCCATCAACCCAGGGGGGGTGATCTCGCGAAGCTTCTCCTCCAATAACTTGTCCATTGCTTTCTTGTCCACTTTTTCCTCTAATGTCTTCACCTGCAACTTCAGCTCTTCAACCTTGGCTTTATCTTTAGCCGCCGACTAGTTCTTCCTCTCCCTCCTCTTCTTTGTGTCCGCTTTGTAGTACTCGGTAAACATCATGCTTGTACCGAAGCCGGACACACGGCCAGCTGATTTTGGCGGCAAATTCCTCTCCCTCTTCTTGTAAGTGTTCGTCGCCCTATTGAAAATAGTGTCCCATGGCTCTGCCGCCGAATCCTGGGACGACAAGTCCTCGGTAGCGTTCAATTCCTTCTCCTGCAGAGAGACAAGGAGAGGTGAACCCATGCATTTAGATTCTTGACTTAATTATTTTAATGAGATATCCGCGGTAAATTCCTTACCAGCTCCTCCTCAAAGGCCTTCACATCCGGGTCGTCGGTGATGAACTCCCCTATAACAGGGTCCAGGTAGTAGCGGGCCCAGACAAATTTTCGGATCTGCAGGTCTGTGATTTTATGCCATGGGTTCTCTTACCCAGGCGTTCAAGCTCAACGTCCTCCTTGTCCCAAATGGGTTGTTTCCCTCTGTATCCGCCGCTTCCAAGCCGGTGGTTACCTATGTTCTTCTCTCGCATAGTCTTTCCCCACTCAGTCCATGCTTTAGAGTAAGCGGTATCTAAGTCCGCCTTGAATATCTTGAACTCTTCTTCGTCGAGCATCAGATTTTTCTTACTTATAATCTCCCAGCTTTCACCTTTGTCAATGTTGTTCTTTACCTAGGTTTTCCAGCTGCTCAAGGCATTGCTCATCTTTGTCAGTGCTAGTTTGTTCACCGGGTTATTACTCTCCAGGTTTCTGAACTTCTCTGGGAATGTGTATCGCTTGTGAAGCTTCTTAAGGAGGTTCTCGACCAAAGCCTGATTACGTCGGATGTACTCCGTGTTGATCGACATGCTTTCCCGGACGATGCACCCGAGGTGCATGCCGTACCCACAGGCAATCGATGCAGGCGCAATGGGTTGGCCACCTTTTGTGACCTCGGTGAACTCATCACAGACGTTGGCGAGCACTTGCGGCTTCTGATCCTTAATCTTCTTCTTCTTCTTCTGTATAGCGGTCGGGTTGCCGCTACCACCATATATGCGCTCGCCGCCATCCGTGGTGGTGTTACTCTCCTCCCCGCCTTCACTAGTTCCATCATAGTCGTTGTCGTCCCCCTCGTAATCTGGATCTACCTTGTTTCCCCCAGCACCTCCGACGACGGTCGCCGGTGGTGGTGTCATTCTCATCTCCTCCGCCTCATGCTCTTGGGACGGCCCCCAGAACGACTTGTTGGCCTCTCGGGCTAGATCCTCGACGCTCATGTGTTTAGAAGGACCGGCCTCATCATTAGTCGACATGTTTGCGCATTATTACTAAAAAAGAGGCAAAAAGTTAGCATAAATATCGACCGAAAAATTCGGCATGACCTTTGCTAATTTTTGGACCTACGAGTGCCCATTTCTCAACCAAAACGGAAGTGAATCAACACTTCGGGAGAAACGGGCAACTCAATTGAAATCCCTGCAAGAAAATATAGCCCCACAGCCCCATTGACAACCCCATTGACCTCATCCATCATCAATCAAATACATAAACAGCAGCCCCATCATCCATCATCAATCAGATACATAAACAGTAGCACCACCATTTCATACACACAAACAGTAGCAGCACCATATCATGTACACAAACAGCAGCAACACGATTTCATATAAATAAACAACATTAGCACCATATCATATACATAAACAGTAGCAGCACAATTTCCTTTCTAATCTTGTTTAGTACAAAGATGTGCTTGCAAAAAGTAAACTTATTTCTGCAGGGTGTTATTCTTTTTCCTGTCATATTAACTGAGGAATCATTGAGACATATCTCCAGGTAACTAGGAAGATGCACAATTTCCTTTCTTATCTCATGTGCTAACAGGAAGCTAAATGAGACAAATTATCTCATGTTCTAACTTGGGCTTATAAACTGAAACTAGATAACACATCAAAGTGCTTCCCAAAGGAACTCCTGCAACCTCAAAGCAATTAGTAGCATCTAGAGAGAAGTCTCTCCCAGTCTCTCTGTTCATGTTAAAGTAAAATAAGTGCAAACAAATAAAACTGAGTAAGAACTGAACAAACAAATGGGCAACCAATTCTAACCTCTAAAAGCTTCTGCACTATGCTTTGGTGCTTAAACTTTTCTTATGAACAAATATGTGTAGAGAAAATCACAAGTTTTCTGAAGGATATAATAACCTGAATTATTCTGACAACATGAACCAATCAACCAATCTAAATAGAATGCTTATATCAGGAAAGTAAGACACAGATGCCTGAGTATTACATCTACATTAATTAGGGTGCTGATGTCCAGAAAGTCTTTTTAACATATCCTAAGGATTTCTTCAAAAAAATACGCTTAAGCTTTCAATTATTCAGATGCGAAGACAGCTTTATCTGTTTGCTGTTACTGAAACTTGAAACTACTATTCCTTGGAAAATGCGGCCGCTACTGTCTTAACTAGACCGAGCTTGCAATGTCAAAACTAAAAACAACAGGCTAAGCCTAGTAAAAAAGGCTACCGGTGAACTTCTAGCAGTGAACAATAAGCTCAGAGAAAGAAGGAAATCAGCAGGCTAAGCCTTGTAAAACAATATTTAGCTCTGAAACTGACAATCCTACTTACACTGTCATACTGACAATCTACCTCTGCTAAGAGAAATGTAATTCAACTTTTAGCTATGAAACTATCTATGTTTTAGCTCTGAAACTATCATGTCCTACTTATATTTTTAACCTATAACAATATTTCCAACATTTCTAACCTATAATAGTGTAAGGCTAAAACTGGTGGTGGTATGAATCATGCAAAACTTGTCTCTGCAACCTATAATAGTTCTTATATAACAATATTGAAAACAATAAATCATGTAAATCATGTATCTGCAAGTGGAACAGGTGCAGAATACTAGGAGAGAGAGAATGGAGGGGGAGAACTGGGTGATGCTCACCAAGGGGTGGACGGCGAGGTGGCGGATGGCGTGGACGACGAGGTTGCGCTCCTGCTCTTCCTTAGCGGGCTCCTTCTCCTGCTCCTCCATGGGCTCCGGCGGCGGCTCCTCCTCCACCATGGGCTCCTGCTCCTGCTCCTCACGGGCTCCGGCGAAGGCTCCTCCTCCACCACGGGCTCCTGCTCCTACTCCTCCACGGGCTCCGGCGGCGGCTAGGCTAGGGTTCGATTCGATCAGAGGCGCGCGGGCGAGCGCGGAGGCGTGCGGGCGAGCGGCGGCGAAAGCGTGCGGGCGAGCGGTGGAGGCGGCGGCTAGGCTAGGGTTCGATTCGATTAGGCTAGGCTAGGGTCGTGCGCCGAACCGGTTATTTGGCTACGTGCCAAGCTTCTATGGCGCATATCACTAGAATGCGCCACAGAAGTTGAAACTTATGTGGCGCATTCCAGTGATATGCGTCACAGAAGTTTAGCACTTAGTCAAAATGGCGCGACGGCTATAGTTGGACATGAAACAGACACTAGCTTAGTGGTTATGAGGCATGTAGTTGCACATGAACCTGTGTCGTTCGAATCCTGGTTGTATCAATTTTTTCTTTATTTAAAAATTATATGTTATAAATATATTTAAAACCAAGCACATACACATATATATTTATTCAAAAAACCTCCCCGAATTATATGCATATATATTGTGCTTCTCACAAAACACATGTGAATTTGTATACCCACACGGATATCACGATATATGTTTAGTCTCTAACTAATATATATTTGCGAGCACACATATGAATTAATACACAAAAAAAGTCACGCATCATCATGTGATGTTTCGATCTAGCCTCTCTTCACAATCTTCTTGCCCTTTTTCTTCGCGGTTGAATACTTTAGCCCGGGCACTATGAGATTTCTTCTCATGAACGGATAACCTTTAGTAGGTAGTGTGGTCTTTCTTCTTACTGTAGTAGTAGGCATGTTGAAGTACTTGTCGAATTCCTCTTCGATCTTCGGATCGCCGTTCTTGTCAAAGTCTTGCTCGTTGGCGGATCATTCCATTCCGATGATGCTCCTCTTGCCCCTCCTCACTACAACACGACTGGGCTTTGACGGGTATGTAATAAAGAAACATTGATCAACTTGGCTAGCGAGTATCCACGCCTCATTTTTCGCGGAGGCCTTCTTTGCCGACTTGGCATCGGGTATAACGCAGGTGTTGAAATATTGGCCTTCTTTTTCGACATTCTTGGCCCATCTAACACGGAACATCGGCACCGTCTCTCCACAGTAGTCGAGCTCCATATCTCCTCGATCCTTCTGTATAATCTTTCCATGACAGTAGTCTCGTCATCGGCGAAGGACATCATAGTTACTCCTGAGTTTTGATATTCGTTATTCATGTCCTTTTCCTCGGTGTAGAATCTGTAACCGTTGATGTCGTACGACTGATAGGTCTTTACGTTATGCGCTGGGCCCTGTGACAAGGAGAATATGAGTTGTTGATCTTCCGTAGAATGCGTCTGCGGGGATTGTCCAGCATCCTTTTCTTGAACCAACCCGTGAAGCTGGAGTTGTGTTCTCTTGTTACGTCTCCTTTCTTCCTCGGGCGGGCCCGGTCCACGTAGTCCTGCTCGATCAAGCTTTTGTGCTCTTCCACCCAAGGGCTGACCAATTCAATGTGTTGTAGTGCAACTCGGTGTGCCCTGCCAAAGTCGGCGCGTCGATTAGCAATGCCGACATGCAGTGAGCGGTGGCCCTCGCGGTGACCATACCCAGCGAGCCTGTCGAGGTGCTTCTTGGTGGGTATTCCAACATCCTCGTTCTCGGTGGTTAGATAGTTCTAGAAGAAAGAGATGCACTCGTAGATCAGAAAGCCCTTGGCTATGCTTCCATCTAGACGGGACCTGTTGTGACCAACCCTTTGATGACATCGTTCAGCCTTTCAAACGGCATCATGTTGTGCACGAATGTCGTCCCGAGCTGGATGATGTCATCCATGACATGGATAAGTAGATGCACCATGATGTCGAAGAATGCGGGAGGAAAGTAAATCTCGAGCTCGCATAGTATCACCACGATCTATTCCTGTAGCCTGTCGAGCTGCTTCATGCCGATCGACTTCCTAGAGATGACGTCGAAAAAGTTGCACATGCCAAACAACGTCTCACGTACGTGCTCGTCCATTATCCCTCGTATGGCAACTGGAAGTATCTGTGTCATCATCACGTGATAGTCGTGGGACTTCATACCGCTGAACCTCTTCTTCATTACGTCGAGATATCTGCTTATCTTGCCCGAGTAACCGTGAGGAAATTTGATTCCTAGAAGGCACCTGAAAAACTGCTCGATCTCCTCCTGAAACAGAGTGAAGCAGGAAGCGCGAAGCATAACCACCTCATTCTTCTTAACCCTTTTGCAGCGACCCTGAGTCCCTTCCGTTTGATCGTCATCATCATCACTATCAGGGTACTGAAGCTCCTTCTTGATGCCAAGCAATTTCAGGTCGTTTCTTGCTTTCGGCCCTCCTTGGTCCTCTCCGGCATGTTGAGGAGAGTGCCAAGCAGACTCTCGGTAACGTTCTTCCTGATGTGCATTACATCGAGGCTATGGGGCATGTGGAGGACCTTCCAGTACGGAAGTTCCCAGAAAATAGACCTCGCTTTCCATACACCCAGAAGCGGCTTTGTCCTTGGTCGCTTCTTTCCTGGCACAGGGCACTCATCCCAATTATTCAGAAGCTCCTCGATTTCTTCGTCGCTCCTCGTAGGCAGGGCTCTTTCGAGCTCGTCTTTACCATTGAACAGGTCACCGCGTTTTCTCCATGGGTGATCCATGCGAAGCCACTTTCGAGTCCCTTGGAACATGGTTTTCAAAGACCCTGGATCCTTGGGTAGCTGGAGATGCGGGGTCTTGTCCATGCACTTGACACATGCATTGTGTCAGTGGTTCACCTGGGCCGATACATATGCGTAACCAGGATAGTCCTGCACCGTCGTGAGTAACGCGACTCTCAGAGGGAAATATTCTTTAGTGTAGGCGTCCCACGTACGGGCTGACGTCTCTCACAACGTGGCTAACTCCTCTTTCAACAGCCTGAGATAAAGATGCATATCGACACTTGGTTGTTTCAGCCCCTGAATAAGAATGCTCATGTGTACGTACATCTTCTTTGTGCAGAGCCATGGGGGATGTTGTACGGCCATACAAACACAGGCCAGGTGCTATGCGTGCTACTCTGGTTGCCAAAAGGATTGAGTCCATCGGTGCTCATACCCAGCCTGACGTTCCTTGCATCGCCCCCGAACTCTTCGAACTCGATGTCCAATGCATTCCACTGGCTAGCGTCTGAAGGGTGTGTTAGGATCTTGCCCTTCTCTGGATCATCTTCGGGTTTATCCCTTTCCGCGTGCCATTGCATTAGCTTTGCTTTCTTAGGATCTACAGAATATCTCTATAGACGGGGAGTGATAGAAAAGTACCATACCACTTTTCGAGTAACTTTCTTGTTCCCTCTCTTGTACCGTCCATTGCCGCACACCAGACATGTGGTTCTCTCCGCGTACTCGTTACGATAAAGTGCGCAATTCTTGATGCATGCATGGTATTTAACATGCGGTAGGTCGAGAGGGCACACGATTTTCTTGGCCTCCTCTATACTTGTTGGCAATGTGTTCCCGTTAGGAAGACGATCGTGCCAGAATTCCATGTTAGCATTGAAGCTCACGTCGTTCCATTTGTGTTCCGCCTTCATCTCTAGAGCCTTGAGCGTTACACTCAGGCGTGTATCCTCGGGCCGACACCCAAGATACAATGGAGTCATTCCATCTAACTCCATTTGCGCCATCTTGGCTTTCTCTTTGGCTGCAGCTTTGGTGTTGCTCGTCTCCTTGAGAAGCAGTTCCTGAACATGAGGGTCCCTTAACACCGAAGTTAGCAGCGTTTGGGTGTTCGCTTCTTCTCCTTCTTCATGATGGTCATGCCCGTAGACATCTCCTTCTTCGTTATGATGATCATGCCCGCCGGTATATTCTTCATCATCATGACCATGCCCATCAGGAGACTCTTCGTCTTCTCGCCCGCCCAAGTCTTCATGATGACCACCACCATTTACTTCTAGCTCCTCATCGAAGTCGTCGCACATGAAACCGCGCCTGAGCAGGTGATCCTCCAATTGTCCAGAATCAGGGTCGATCCAGCGCTGGAGTTTGCATGTTCGACATGGACATCTTATCTAGGTCTTGTTGTTCCGAATCATGTCCGCCTTCACGTCTTTCTTATACCTAGTAACTCGACCTTCGCTCATGTTGACGACCATGGTAGCCTACACGATATGCATGTATAGAGCCAAAGACAGAGAGTAGGTTAATTAGAAACCACACCTTATGCACAAACAAACACACATGCATGGTCGTCAGAAAAAATCGTCATGACCTTTCCTAAAAGTAGGACATATGGGTGGTGCAAAAATTTGCCGAAATGAACATACATGCACCACACCGGGGCAGACAAGCAAAAACAAGAAACTTCTTCTCATGCAAAGCATTCATGCACCACACAAGTTTCATGCACAAACATCATCTTCGCGACATGCATGCATAGCATGTACACACCGCCCGCACGACAAGCTTTACACCTACAAAACATGCATATTCATGGCCAATTACTCACCCGGTAGATTGAATATCGAGTCGAGAGCGTGATGTGAGAGAGTGTGGACCAATAGATCTATAAAGATATAATGGTACACAAATAGAGACATGGAGGAGAAAAGTAAGTGTGTTTTAAATCTACTAGTTGGAGAAAGGCTTTCCCTAACCAATCTATCAACTAAAGTATGTTTAAATACAACAAAATGTAGAAAATTATGGACACAATAGGGTGGGATAGAGGAGGAAGACGAGCTGGGAGGAGGGGGAAGAAGGATGTTAAATGGATGGTAGTAGATAGAGGGGTGCAAAGCTGCCACCTTTTTGTGCAGATCTGGTCGCAGGGTTCTGTGGCGCATACGGGCGATATGCGTCATAGAAGTTCAATTTTTTGTGACGCATATCGCCCATATGCGCCACATAACCTTGGCCATAGGGTGCAGTGGCCAGACTGTGGGCCCCTGGACTCAGTGTTCTGTGGCGCATATGGGCCATATGCGCCACAAAAGATTGAACTTCTATGGCGCATATAGATCATATGCGCCACGGAACACTGAGTGCAGATCTGCATGAAATTAAAGGTGGCAGATAGATGCTTTAATGACACCCCTCTATATATATATACCACACTCCCTGTCCAAAGCAACATCCCTGCCCTAATGTCTTCTTCCCACAACTCGTCGGAAGAATCGCTGGAGAGCACAGCCTGCTCGCGTTCCCTGCAGCCTACTCGCAGTGGAGGGGCGAGGTCGAGGGGCAGTGCTCGGAGTCAGCCGCCGCGGGATTCAGAGGTCAACCTAATCGAGGAGGAGGCCAGGCTGTGGCACGAGGCCCTCTACAACAAGTCCATGAGGTTGTAGGCCGTGCTCGCGTCCCCGGAGGAGAGGGCGCGCATGGCGGAATCAATTAGGTGGCGGCCAGTGCTCGACCCCAACGTGTCCATGGAGGACCACGTCCACAGGCTGCAGGCGCGCGTGAACAGGGAGGTTTGGCATCTTCCACCGCCATCGCCCCCACCAGCTCTGTGAAGGGATTTGCAATGTTGTAGTTTGTGTATTTGCAATGATGTATTCCATTGTTGTTTTGCTATTCAAGGGCTATGCGCATGTGCATTTGCAATGATGTATGCCACATGTCTATCTAGTAGATTGTCTAGTATTCTACCTATGCCACTGGTACTTGTTTAGTTAGGAAAAGCAAGAGGAAAATGTGTACTAGAAACACTCAACATAATATGAGTAACACGCACCATTTTGTGGCGCATATTGCATATATGCGCCACAGAAGTTTGTTCTTCTGTGGCGCATATGCGCCACAGAAGCTTGGTCTTAGGTGTCCAGATAGTGGGGCCCACATAATTGTTCTGTGGAGCATATGACGACATGCGCCACAGAAGATATAAACTTCTGTGGCGCATAACGTGATATGCGCCACAAAAGGTTGGTCAGAGCACGGTCAAAGCCCGCCTACTGTGGGTCCGACCTGATGATTCTGTGGCGTATCTGTCAATATGCGCCACAAAAGTTAAAACTTATGTGGCGCATATAGTAAGATGCGCCACCGAAGTTTCATGGACCAATGCCTGGTGTGGGTCCCACCTAACTTCTGTGGCGCATCTCCAATTGCCATGCGCCACAGAAGTTTCATGGTTCTGTGGCGCATTGTTCCAGATGCGCCACTGGACAACTTTTGTGGCGCATGGTCAGAATCATGCGCCACAGAAGGTCTGTCTATCTATAGCTAGGTTTCTAGTAGTGAGGGAGCGTGGGTATTAAAGTGAATGATGATATTGGACACTATTTTCAAATGCAAAAAGTTTTGAGATAGGGGATCCGCCGTCCCCTATCTTATTCAACATTGTAGCTGATATTCTGGCAATTCTAATTGGGAGAGCTAAAAATGCGAGTCTTGTAGGTGGGATCATCCCTCACCTAGTGGAGGGAGTGTTTCTATACTACAATATGCAGATGATACAATAATTTTCATGGAACATAATCATGAAAAGTCAATGAATATGAAATTGATCCTAACCGTTTTTGAGCAACTGTCGGGTTTGAAAATCAATTATCACAAGAGCGAACTGTTTTGTTTCGGGATGGATAAAAGTGAAGAGGATCATTATAGTAATCTATTCGGGTGTGAAATAGGTTCATTCCCATTTAGATATCTTGGAATACCTATACATTTTCGCAAATTGAGGAATAGTGAGTGGAAGCCCATAGAGGATAGATTCGAAAGAAAATTAGCTAGTTGGATAGGGAAAATGCTTTCCTATGGAGATTGGCTGGTTCTCATGAATTCTGTTTTAACAAGCCTTTCCATGTTCCTGCTTTCCTTCTTTGAAATATCCAAAGGGATACAGAAGAGGCTGGACTTTTATAGATCAAGGTTCTTCTGCCAAAGTGATGATCATAAATGTAAATATAGGCTTACTAAGTGGGATATTATTTATAGACCAAAAGAACAAGGAGAACTTGGTATTGAGGTACTAGAATTGAAAAATATGTGTCTTTTGAGTACGTGGTTGTTCAAGATCCTGGAAGGGGAGGGAGTTTGGCATGAGTTAATCCATAACAAATACTTACAGACTAAAAGTCTGTGTCAAGCTAAAGTACGTCCTTCAGATTCACCTTTTTGAAAATGACTGATAAAAGTTAAAGAAGACTTCTTCAGTAGAGGTTAATTTGTAATAAGAAATGGTCAAATAACTCGATTTTGGGAAGACACCTGATTAGGTGATACCTCTCTTTCGATCCAATACCCGTCTCTATATAGCATTGTTCAACGGAAAGAAGTCATAGTGGCTGACATCCTATCTAACTCGCCTTTAAATATCCAATTTAGACGCGCTCTTACGGGTAGCAGGTGGATTAGATGGCTGCATTTAGTGAAAAGGTTAGTGCATATCACTGTGTATGACCATGAGGATGTGTTTCAGTGGAAATTAACAAATACAAAACAATTTACAGTAAAATCTTTGTATTTATACCTTATGAATGGTCATACGCCTTTTCTCATAAAATACATCTGGAAGATAAAGGTCCCATTGAAAATCTGAATTTTCATGTGGTTTCTATCCCGCAAAGTCATTCTTACATAAGATAATCTTAAGAAACGCAATTGGCAAGGGTGCGAGAAGTGTTGCTTCCGTAATGATAATGAGACAATTGAACATTTATTTATCCACTGCCCTCTTGCTAAAATTATGTGGCGTATAGTTCATATCTCTTTCAATATTGCTTCCCCGACCAACATCTCAAACTTGTTTAGTACATGGTTACAAGGGGTTAGTAAAGACGTTAAAGTAGAAATCCGAGTGGGTGCATGTGCTTTACTTTGAGCGATTTGGTCCACGCGCAATGACTTTGTGTTTAACAAATCTTTAAAAACGACTTTCTTGCAGGTTATCCCGCGTACTACACATTGGATTCGTATGTGGTCTTTCCTTGAGCCGGAGCAGCAGCGGCAGGCCACGGAATTTGGGTGCAGGGATTTATTCCAACTCTGCAGCTGGCGGCCTATTTCTAGAATTACTGCCTGATGGATCAACTTTGCTTATTTTTCCTTTCGATTTTTGAGGGGTTGATACATATTTCATACTTCTATGATCCTTGAGTTATAATGACTATCTAATAAAGCAATAAAAAGGCTGCATGCATCAATCGATGCAGAGGCCGGAGCAAACCCCATTTCGAAAATAACAAAGTGAAGTTCATCAGCCCGACATCGCACCCGCGGAGGTGGACATTCTTGATGCCATACGCCCATGCCACCTGCCCCACTAGGTGGTAAGTCCTAGTACATATCTTCTAGCCGGTGTTGATGTTGGTGAACGCGAGTGGTAAGAACATGTTGCTTGCTTTAAGGTAATTGTTGCTTAAACACTCTATATCGATTGGTCTAAAGGTGAATTATAATAAATCAAGTATAGTGCCTATTAATGTGCCTGAAGACACTATCAAACAGCTAGCCTCCACTTTTGGGTGTCAAGTTGCTACTTTTCCTTTCACATAGCTTCGCTTGCCCTTGGGGACTACCATAACTCTGAGTATCTCATGCATTTAGTAGCCAAGTTGGAAATAAGCATCACTTGCATATCTAGTTTCCTATCCGAGGGGGCAATACTTCAGTTGATTGACTCTGCATTATCCTCAATGCCCATGTTCTTGCTTTGTTCTTTACAAATTCCGCCAGGAATCGTTAAACGTGTTAAGCTTCATGCACTACCAACGCGGCGCGCAAAACTCACGTATGACTCAAGAGGCCTATACGTGGACACAGAGGAGTCAACAACAATTTTAGGATAAATTGCGAAAGCCAGGACTCGAACTCGAGACCTTAGGCTCTGATACCATGTTAAGCTTCATGCACTAGCCAACGTAACCAAAAGTCCGAACTTATGGAAAGGACTAGTGCAATCCACTTATACACTTCAACAAAACGAACTAAGACCCTAGGCAATGCTTGTGCAGAGATAGCATGGAAATCAGTGTGGGAAATGTTATGCAAGCCTAAATATACATAAAGGGGCCGGGATAGTTAATTCGAGCAGAAGAATGAAGCATTATTGATGAAGGACCTTGATAAGTTCTACAATAGAACTTATGTCCCTTTGGTGTCTTAAATTTGGCAGACTTATTTCATTGGATGAGATCTATTTGGTTGAGAGATATTTTCAAACTAGTGGATAAGTACAGATTAATCTCCTGAATAAAGCTTGGCAGTGAAGATAGTTTCTTATGGATGATAATTGGAATTTCAATGGAGAAACACAACCTCTTTGACATAGATATCCCGGACTGTTTTGCTATACCTTCTCGGTAAATTTTCCAGTTGTGACTTGTGTGATTTGGCATACTAGTTATTGACGTAAAAAATAACAATTTTCTATCAAAGACAATAATAGACAACTCCCTTCGTTTGCTGTTAAGTATTTCCTTTTGTGATCACTTAAAAATTTCACCCACAGAAACAAGAATGGAGTACGGTAGTCCAAATGAGCATACAAGGAAACAAGGCGCTAATCACGGATGATGAAAACTAAAAAACTTAATGTCTATGCAGGTACGAGGTAATTAAACTGTAACCCCGGTTAGGATAATATTGAGCTTCCTTCTCTGCTTGGACAGTGTAAATACTTCTGAACTGGATCTGCATTCATCACCGATTGGGGAAATGCACACAACAACCAGGATCGCCATTGTCGGAGTTAAGAACAGATGTTTGCACTAGTCCGATCTGTATAGGAATCCTAATTTTACGTACTCATGCTTCTATTAGTTGATAAAGGCAGCGGTGCTAAGAGCTAACCAGGTTTTCACTACTTGGCAGCAAGATGCAAGAGATCTGCACAAAATGCTCAACACCTTGTACGAGTACCTCTTGCGAGCATCAATGGAGATAAAGAGGGTACGAACAGTTCTGATCAGGGCCGGCTTTATGTTTTCAGGGCCCTACGCAAATTCGACGGCATGGGCCTCTAAGGCTAATGTGTATATAGACATATTAAGAAAATTTATCATATATGTATCTACTAGCACTTTTAAAATAATAGTTAACATCTAACCATACATTTTAGTCTCAAAATAGAATAAGTTGTATTTGTTTCTAGTTTGATTACCTCAAATAAGAAATAATTCCAATGATAATATTGCTTCAATGCTTAAAAAAAGCTTCTTCGCGCATTTCTAAATGCAAAATCATTAAGTACAATCTCAAGATCAATTTTATCCAAGATATCCTTCTCAATACAACATGTAGCCAAGCCGTTTAACCTGTCTTGTAGCATAGTTGACCTCAAACAATTCTTTAGTAGTTTCAGTTTAGAGAAACTTCTTTCAGCAGAAGCTATAGTCAAAGATATAGTAAAAAGGATCCGATAGGCAACTGATACATTTGGATATCTTAGACGCTGACATCAAAGCATCTGGCAAGGTTATTTGCAACACTTTTAACTCAGAAAAAAAATCACCAAGATCAACATTACAGAGTAAAAGCTTATGCAAAAGTAGTACAAGATTTGCATAGCTTACTATCATCCAAAGACTTAAGATTATTTGAGTTGAATAAGAATTAAAAACATAAATAGAATAATAAAAGGCAAAAGAAACGCAATCTGAGATTTAATATAGCAGTACCAACAGATCAGGGCATGTCGTCTACGGTTTGCGTCGACTAACGACTGATGTATGAGGATTGAGGAGTGAGGATCAGGGCCTGCCGCTGGTGAATTGGTGATCCCCGATTGGCGATAGATGACCTATTAATCTGTGACTGCGATCGAGTCAGGGAGGTAGGGCCCTAGAGGCTAGAGATCGAGGCGCGGAGTCCGGTCGATTCCCGAAGAGTCGACGAGAAGAGAAGATAAGGGAGATCACGGGTTCGCGACGCGTCATAACCCGTGTGTCAGCGTCATAACCCGTCGTAACTCGTAAGACTTTTTGATTTTGTGCCCTGTGACGCGTTGTGCCCCCGTCACGTAGTAACCCTCGCATATACCCTCACGTTTCCAGGGCCCTGCTGATTTCTCACGTCGTGGACAGCAACCAGCAGGTTTCTATCTTTCTGACATCGATGTATTACGTGAGTACAAAATTTTGGGCCCCCTCTGGCTGTGGGCCCCTGGCCGATGCCATGGTCGCGACCCCTCAGAGCCGGACCTGGTTCTGATACACTTGTGTCGGGCATAGAGCTCATCTTTCTATCAAATAACGGCATGTCAAAATTTCCGTCACCTCTTGTTCCTAAGAAGATATATATGCTATTTTGGCCTGCAAAGGGCGGGGAAAGAGATCATAGACAAGAGGTACTATCAACTAAATTTGTAGTTGAGCAGTAGACGAGGAACTGAAGATATATAGGCTAGCGCGAGAGGATATGGTATATATATATATTGGTCTGAATGAGGATGCATTTCTAACTGGTGTACTTTAGGGAATTGAATGTGTTTGGTTGAAATATGACCCAAACTCACAAATGAAACCTACATATATCACCTGAATTTGGATGGTCTGATGTTGTTTTCAGGACCACACGATTTCACTAATTATTGTACTCCCTTCGATCCATATTAATTGACTTTGATTTGTCAAAATTTGGATGAACCTATATATAAATAGTGTCTAGATTCATTCAAATCTAGACAATTTTGAGTCAATTAATATGGGCCGGAGGGAGTAAGAAAATTCAATGAGCATGCGTATAGAAAGATCAGACTTACTAATTGGTGACAAATCCTTCAAATAATGTGACAACTGAATTTAGCAAATCGCAGGAAGGAACTAAATCCTGAAACTCCGCAATGGTATCTTAACTCTACCATGGGAAAAAAATGTGACAAATGAAGTGTTGCAACGGAGTGCGTCATTTTGACTTTGAATATTCGACTACGTACTTCAAAGTTTCAAAACAATCTAGAAACAAATGTACATATAAGTATATAACCAATGATGATATACTTGAAAGGCACGTTTGCTTGTCTGCAGAAGATTGTCTTCTCCTTCGGGTGCATTGCCACGCCACAACGCGTTTTTGGCTATTTTCTGCAGTCCGTTTGATTTGCTTGGTCGCATGGATTGCAACAGATGTGCAACCCTTTTGGTTGTCTAGCTTTTCTAGCAGCTGCAGCCAACTACTCCCTTTGTTTTAAAATATAAGATGTTTTAGGTTTATAAAGAAATGAATCTAGACTTCTTTTAGTGTGTAGATTCATTTCAAAGTTGAGTGAACCTATATACTAAAACAAGTCTAGATATATTTTCTTTATAAACCTAAAACATCTTATATTTTGAAAACGAAGGAAGTACTATTTTGTTGTCTACAAGTTTTCGCACATTGGACAAACATGGAAAGATACACTCACCTTTTTCAGAAGTGGTGGGGTTACGATAGCACATGAACATTTTTCCACAGGCTAAATAGCTATAACGACATCATCAACACATGGGTGCATCCCATTCCACTTGATCGGTAATTCACATCACACACCTGAACCAAAAGAACCGGATACAACATCCAGTATGCAATCATCGTCCTCACCTGCCAGCGCCGGAGGATCATGCCACAAGTTTTTCGCATGCGATGCACTACTCGGCTGCAAGATCCACACCATCTGCACAAAATACTCGACAAATGTCCTGCAGAGTCTGGATAGACACTCTCAAGTTGGCCATACCACACCTGCGAGATGCAATGAAGATAGCGTACAAAATGTTTTGATGTTCTTATGTTGGGCATAGTGCTCATCTCGTCTATCAAATAACGGTGTGCCAAATTTCTGGCACTTAGATATACTCCCTCCATTTCAAAATGTAATATCTTTTAGATTTTTCTAAAACACATTTATCTAAACACTTTTAGTGTATAGGTTTGGAGAAAATTAGTGAAAACACATACTAAAAGGTGTCTAGATAGACAAGAGGTACTCTCAACTAATTCAGCTAACTAAATTTGTAGTTAAGTAGCAAATGAGGAACTGAAGTAGTTATATAGACGAACGTGAGAGGATATGGTGTGTGTATATATATATATATATATACCACCTTATAATGATATAATGATATAAACAATAACACACTACCACCAAATGAGCGTATTCACTTCATGCAAGAATTTGCCTCCTATACCAACAAGAAGACAAAATAATGTGAGGAAGAGAGTCTAGCTTAATCTGAGAATAGGAGACACCGTAAATTCAACATTTTGAGCCAAACGAGGATGCCATGCTACTAGGCATCTTACTCCGCTGCGACGTCAATACCTCATCATACGATACCAGCACCAAATCAGGTCAATTCTATCACGAAGAAGCTACATCGTCTACGAGATATAGTCTCAATCTCTCGCATGTTTGCTCTGCAGATCAATGATCTTCCAAGATTGAACTGGAAGACGCATGCCTGCAATTTATCTTTCGAGGTCTAAACTATCACGAGCATCATCCATATATATTTTTGGCGAATCAAGGAAAATACACCGGTCTTCATTGTAATTGCATATTGCTTAAGTGTATTCCTCATTCCCAAGCACCATATCTATATGCACATTAATTTGATTCCGTCCGATGGTCTTATTCTTCATAGCTGACCGGCACAACGCCCATTTTTATTTAGGAATAAAATCAATAGAAGGCTGCACTACTGTTGAAGGTAAAAATGTTGACCAGCTACACTACAATACTAAAGAAAAAATCTACAGTATAATATCTTATTTTGCTATTGCTGCTAACCAATCAGAATGAAAATAGTGATAAATATTCCTTAGCACAGACCAATCCCATAACATTCATCAACACAAACTGAGGGCTATGTGTGCGCTCACGCCAGGCCAGATTGTAAATGACAGTCATGTTGCTTATTGCATCAAGTGTAGCCTCCGGTATTCCTACTCACTAATATATCGTCTTCGAATTAAAAGTTTCACAACCTCACGTCGACGCGCTTAGAACAAGGCACAGGTCTAGGGCACTATAATAGGCATCCCCAATGTGTGATCACTGAACAACCGCTGCGCCAAGCCATCTTCCGCCGCTGTCGGGAGACAACGATATGTGAGGCTCAGTTGCTCGGCAATAGCTCAATAGCAGCCGAATGAGTTCTTTGTATCTGGGTCACAGTTGAGTGGGAGAAGGACTCGATGTAGGGAAAACGTAACCTGCGGAGCTAACTTAAATAAAACATGGGAGAGGAGAGGCGCAGAAGCGATCGTGCTCCACCTCGAGCTACGCAATCTCTGAAATTCGAAACAACCAGGAGAAGTGTGAACAAAACTTAAAGTAAAAAACTACTACCACATGGCCTTAATGTATATACCATTGGAAACAACCATTATTGATGATCATGTATGTGTACATCTCAGAATCTTATCGGATATAAATATCTCCATCAATATGTCTATGCATCTATATAGGTATGTAAAAAACCGCAAACAAATCAGCGATTCACTTCATGCAAAAAATTTCTTCTATACCAACAAGGAGACACAATAATGCGAGAAAGCGAGTCTAGCTTAGACTGAGAATAGGAGACATCGGAAATTGAACATTTTGAGCCAAATGAGGATGCCATGCAATCAGGTATCTTACCACAGTACCATAGCAATACCTCATTTGACCATACCATCATCACCAAATCCCATCAAAGCAGGATGCTACGTGGCTGTGGAAAACATGTAGCACGACTTAGGGACTTAGTCTCCATCTATTGAATGTTTCCTCTGTATTTCAACGTTCTTCCTGTATTAAAATGGAACATGCATCCCTGCAATTTATCAATAGGTATATTTGGTGAATCCAGGAAAAATAAATCATTCTTCGGTGTAATTGCATATTTCTTAAGAATATTTCCTCGTTCCCAAGCACTATATCTATGCGAACATCAATTTGATTTTGTTCGATGGTTTCATTCTTCACAAGCTAACTGGTACATCACAGTTTTTTTAGGAATAAATTCAATAGAAAGATCTACACTTCTGTTCAAGGGAAAAAAAATTGACTGAAAAGTTATAAATATTCCTTGGCGCGGACTGATCCCACAACATTCATCAATGCAAACTGAGTGCTATGTGTCCGCTCACGCCTGCATGTATATACCACAAGTTCCATCTTCTATCGTATATGTAGAATCAAGATTTACCGGTACGAACATGTCTCTTCTTTTCTATCCATGGTAAAAAATAGCACGCTATTTCGGCGCTAATAGCGCGCTATAGCATGTCTAGAGAGTTCACGCTAAATTTTAGCAATTTTGCTTGCTATGACGCTATTTGCTAAATAGCATGCTATATCATGCTAAAACTTCATAGGTGAAGGGAATATGTCCTAAAAAAAATAATAAAAGGTTTACTATTGTCATGTCTCAATAAGTTCGTAATAATTTTATGTTGTGCTTGTTAGATGTATATATCTGTATATTGTATTTCTCCCATATGTTAGGGGGCTTCCTGCATATTTGCCCTGTACATGTACTATATATTGTGGCCTTTGGCCCCCAGAGGAATACAAGTTGCATATTCCTAACATGGTATCAGAGCTAGGTTAGCCTTCTTCTCGCAACTTCGTCAGCCGCCACCGTCCCTGTCGCCGACGGCCTTGCCGTCGTCGCCGCCCGTTCCGTCCGTCTGCGTTTTTCTGATCCAACTCGGATCCAGATCCGGCTCCAGATCGGTGTCTTCTGCTCCCGTTGAAACTCACGCGCGTCCTCCAGATCGGCGCGCCGCCTCCCTGACTTCCGCCGCATCAGCCCACCGCTGCGTCCCGCGTGGCCGGCCCTGGTGCATCGCGTGTCCGACGCCTTGCGTGGCCCTGCAAGAAGCTGCCGACCGCCCGACCGACTGGCGTGTTCGACGCAGGATCATCACCAATAATGATCATATCATCAACATAGAGGAGAAGAAGAGTACGTCCATGAGGAAAGTGTGAACAAACAGCGCTGGATCATGAGCACTAGGGGAGAAACCAGCAGCAGTCACTACAGAAGCAAAGCGCTCAAACCAGGCACGAGGGGCCTGTTTGAGGCCATAAAGAGAACCTCGAAGACGACAAACCATCCCCTCAGGAACAGAATACCCAGGAGGAGGCTGCATATAAACCTCCTCACTCAACTCACCATTGAGAAAGGCGTTCTGAACATCAAGCTGGGACACAGACCAGTGACGAACCGAAGCAACAACAAGAAGAGTACGCACAGTGGTCATATGAGCCACAGGATCAAAGGTCTCATCATAGTCACGACCATGCTCCTGCTGAAAACCACGAGCCACAAGACGCGCTTTATAACGCTCAAGAGATCCATCAGAGCGAGTTTTAATCTTATAGACCCACTTACACGTGATAGGAAGAACACCGGGAGGGGGAGAAACAAGATCCTAGGTGCCAGTGCGCTCAAGCGCAGCAATCTCCTCAGCCATGGCCAGCTGCCATTCAGGATGATGCTCAGCATCCCGATAAGAAGTCGGCTCAGAGGCAACAGAAAGACCATACTGACTAGGAGAGTAACGGTTGGGGGCACGACGCTGACGAACAGGACGAGTAGAGGGAAGATCATTAGAGGAAGACGACGCAGGAGATGACAATGAAGAAGAGGGAATAGTAGAGGAAGACTCCGGAGAACGAGGAGAACTAGGAGAACTAGACGGTGCAGAGGAGGACGGTGTTGAAGAAGAGACATCAGGGGGAGGAGATCCTGAAGAAGACGCAATAGGTGTAGAAGGAGGTGTGTCAGGAAAGAGAAGAAAAGAGATATCTTCCACCGGGTAAGTACCAGCGGTGGGACGAGGATAGAAAGGACACGTCTCATCAAAAGTAACATCACGAGAGATACGCATCCGACGACCAACAGGGTCCCAACAGCGATAGCCCTTATGCTCATCACTGTATCCAAGGAAAATACACTCAACAGACTGAGCGGTCAGTTTGGTGCGTTCGCGAGGAGCAAGGAGAACATATCAAACACAACCAACAAGCGAAGCATGGAGTAGTCTGGAGACTGTCCAGATAGGCGCTCAAGAGGGATACCACCCTGCAAGGCAGCAGAAGGCTGAATATTGATGAGGTAAGTCGACGTAGCAACAACCTCAGCCCAGAAATGCGGCGGGAGAGAAGAAGCAATCATCATAGCACGAGTGGTCTCAAGAAGATGGCGATGCTTATGCTCAGCAACGCCATTCTGGGCATGTGCGCCAGGACAGGAGAACTGAGCAAGGGTGCCCTGCTCAGCAAGAACACCTCGCAACATCTGGGAGATATACTCACCAGCAAAATCAGCACGAAAAACACGGATGGGGGTAGAATACTGAGTACGGACCATGGCCGCAAAACGCTGATAGATGGAAAGCACTTCACTGCAAGAGCGCATAAAATACAACCAAGTGTACCGAGAAAAATTATCGATAAATAAGATATAGTAGCGATGGCCCCCTTTCGAAGCGAAAGGAGCCGGACCCCAAACATCGGAATAAACTAAATCAAAAGGTTGCTGAGATACAGACGCGCTAGTAGGATAGGGAAGCTGAATCTGTTTACCCAACCTACAACCCTGACAGTGTAAAGACCCATCTCATGAGACAGACCCCAGAAGACCACGATGAACTAATGACGACAAGCGAGAGTCACAAAGGTGACCAAGACGATGGTGCCATTGCTGAAAGGAGCTGGTAGCAGAGGCGACGACCGGAGAAGAACTGGTAGATGAAGTGGCAACGGAAGGAACACGAAGCCAGTCTAACTCCCAAAGTCCTAAAGAGTCACGGCTGCGAGGGCCAGTTCCAACCAGGGCCTGTGTGCGACGGTCCTGGATAACACAAGAATCAGCATCAAGAATGACACGACAACCAGAGTCAATAAGCTGGCTAGCAGAGAACAGATTCATCTTAAGAAGAGGGACATGAGAAATATCAGGAACAAAAAAAGAAGAAGTAGAAAGGGTGCCCCGACTAGAAACAGGAAGAGAGGTACCATCAGCCGTGAAAACACGGACAGGGGAAGGGAGAGAACGAAGAGCCGACAAAAAAGAAGACTCAGAGGTCATATGAAAGTAAGCTCCAGAATCCAGATACCACGGGGACGTACCTGACTGTGTAGAAGATGGTGGTCGCACAGTGCCGGAAGAATCAGTCACAGAACCAGTAGTGCCCGTCGAAGAGGAGCCTGTAGCAGCAAGCAGACCATGAAGACTCCTGATAATGTCCTGATCAGAGAGAGCCACTGCGGAAGAACCGGAAGGAGCCGACTGCCCACGAGCCTGGTGCTGCTGACGTAAACTGGGATCCCGTGTATAACAGGTGGCCCAAGTGTGGCCATCCCTGTTGCAGTAAGAGCAGTGACGAAGAGAACCACGGCGACCCTGACCACGAGCCTACTGATGCTGAATCTGACCCTGAGGCTGCTGGTGTTGACTCGGACCCTGAAACTGCTGGTGCTGACTCTGACCCTGACTTGGAGGAGTGGGTAGTATCGGCGGCGGCACAGAGGACCGCGGCTGAGTCGGTGGAGCAGACGGCATAGGAGGACCACGAGTAGCAAGCACAGATGGAACCGCAAGAAGACCAGCACCACGGAGACGGGTTGTAACACCCTTAGAATCGACCCTATGGAAGTCTCAGCGATTCCCACCAAATCCGTATAGAAACGATTCAAAGGTGCCCACCAGGCACTTGCGTGCGGGTGGAAACGAAGTAATATCATTACACATTAGTCCACGATGGAACCCACAGAATAGATATATACAACAATGACTCAAAGAGTCAAGAATACAGATATACAATACAAAGGTCCAAATCACCTTGAAAACAATATAGCGTCCGGGTACGGACAAGATGCAAATTGAGCTAAGAGCCCTGAAGAATAACCAATGGCGTCCATAACCCTGCCCAGGCCAAGCCGGAAGGGTAACCCTGCTAACGACGTCGATCTCAAAACATGCTTAAACAAAAGGGGTGCCGACAAAGGGCAAAGGAAAAAGATAGCGGTCAGTACTGAGGCCGGTACACGGCGAGACTAGAATTCGGCGGTCCTCGCCTACATAGGTATGGTGGACTGAAGCGGCAGCGCAGCATGCACTAAACAACCTATAGAGACTCGATATAACTATCGGCTATCAGAGAGGGATAAGAAAGACCTATTCGGAACCAACCTGATACTACCACCAAACATACCCATCCTGGTATTTCCCCCTCGAGGCCAAACGAGGAAGTCAACCGAGGAACTCACACAGTTGGCAGTTTTATTTATTCAGTTATCGTTGCAGCAACTACTAGTCAGGTATAGATAGTCATCCTGATATAATAAGCAGGGGGCACTTTTAGTTAACCATTCTGTTGTAGTTGCGACACTTACTAGTCAGATACAATTAGCATGAGATATCCCAAATCCAGCAGTTGTTGGTACTTTTATTTAGCCATTCCGTTGTAGTGAAGATGATTACTAGTCATATCGGATACAAGTCAAATTATAACAGTAAACTTTAGTTATAGTTGGCTATGATCGAGAACTGTGCTCCAAGTCATCCATAACCGCGGACACGGCTTCTCGAAAAGATTTAACCCTGCAGGGGTGCACCAAAGTTTCCACACGCACCTACACCCTTGTTGTCAGATCAGGTATGTACAAGATCACAAAACATACACCCAACGGTATGTCGACGGGGTTTCAGACACGATGTTTCCCAGACCCAAAGCAAGCACATGGGAGGCCACCCCACTAAGCTACCCGTAACAAAGTCGGCCGGTCTCCGAGACGGACCCAGGGTTTGCGAGAACGGCTGTAAATGACTGGGAACCCGAAAGTGTGACTGGGCTTGTCGATACCGTGAAATCGTGCCGCAATCCAAAACAGTACAGGCGCTCCACACGCAATCGTAAATAAAGCAGTAAAGCATGGCATAAGTACAGGATAGTAATAAAGCCTCAAACTACTTTGTGGCCCCCGGTACAGTACTTTGAAATCAGGTACTAAATCGATGGGGGTGCCCACACACCCCACCTGTGGTTAGCGCGCTCGATCTCGGAACAGGTGTCAAGAACTCGGGGTCCTACGGGACACCAGTGAGCGGTTAAAAACCAAATATTGTCTATTACCCACCGGTGCCTCTGCATTTACCTACTTTCAATTTTAGTTATTAAACGGTAATTAAATCCATGATCATCTCCCACATAAAGCATATGGCAACCTTCCAACAACTGTGGTACTGGACGACACGTAACAGCACTTGAGCAAGCGACTACGACGCGCAAGTCCAACTATCTACCAAACAACAGGTAATAGGATGTGTCCAAGGCAATATAAGGCTGCAAGGGATATCACGGGTACGAAAACTAGAGCATCGCAACACAGATAGCAATAGATCAATAGGAGGAAATAAAGACTAGAAATGTAAAATAGGTAGAAAGAGGGAGAATGCTCGCCTGGAAACATTGTCGAAGGTTCATCCGAAGATCGGGTCGACACCCGCATCAACTCATCGGCCTAGTCCGTGAAGAAGCAAAGCACTAGCACAAACACCGGATGCACTATTTAATACTATGGCAGAAGATCGGGCATGATGCATGTATGATGCGTGATATGGCAAAGATGCGATGCAATTAGCCCATATTAAGGGAAACCAGGGTCCCGACAATTAATTATTAGATTCGTGTTGTTTAGATACCCCGCAATTTAAAATTGTCTTAACAAGGCAAAATATGTAATTGATTCGCTACACAAATTTAAATGGAGCCAAAAATAAGACTAGAATCGTCTGCATATGGATTTCATATTTATTATGAGGTGAACCGGCAACATCCCCCAAGCCACAATATGAGTGCAAGCATGAACAATTTAATATGCAACAATTGATATATCATTTATAAAAATAGGGTATCGAGAAAGAGGGTCACACATGGTCCGAAGATCTTGGGGTTCACCCAGGGTTCGGTCTTCGGATCAGGACGTCAGGGTTCAGATCCAGGTCTTGACGTCCGTGAAGGAGGCTTTTCGAAAATTCACCTAGAACGATGGTGACAACTTGGTTTGGACATCGAGGTCAATCTTGCTTGTTGGTCGAGGGAATTGTGTCCCAGGGCATCGGCATACTTTGGGGCACTTATCTCTCTTCACCGGGTCATCTGTCCTTACATACAAGCACAATTCAACAAAATTATCCAGATCATCACACTGAAGTGATCAAATCGGAGGGTGACCGAGCAACAGAGGAACGACCTGGACACGTGAGACCCTTACGCGTTGACAGGCGACAGGCAAGCTTGCAGGGTCGTGGGCAGAGCGGCCCTAAGATGTCGAGGACGGTGCAGGGAGCCTAGGGCCGGGCTCCGGGGCGGCGCTGCAGCGCCCAAAGCAGCAGAGGCGACTGCGGAGCTCCTCGAGGCGGCCGTGCGCAAGGGACCGGCGAAGCAGAGTCTGTGGTGAGCTTGGCGGGCGCTCGCGGGCAGAGGCTGGACGAGGCCGACGGGGCGAGAAAGAAGGCGGCATGGCCTGGACGCGAGGGAGCCGAGGCAACGGAGGCGGCCGCTAGTCCTGGACGCGGACGGAGGACGGCGGCATGTCGAGCTCCTGCCGAGGAGGAGAGAAGCAGCCGTGGCGGTAGGGAGCAGAGGCGGCGGCGTGCTTGCAGGAAGGGAGGAAGATGGGTCGCGGGGGAGGGGGGGCTTGGGGATCGAGCACAGGAGGCGGGCGAGAGAAAGGGCGTGGCGCTCGGGCTCAGCTGGCGAGGGAGCGATGGTGGCGGCGGGTCCTGCGCGAGGTGGGGAGGAGGAAAACGCTAGGGGAGAGAAGGAATCGGGGAGGGGAGCGTGCGGGGTGGGTTCCAGGAATGTGACAGGAGCAGGGTGGGGCCCGATTGTCGGCCAGGGAGGTGGGTGGGTCTGGTTCGCGTGTGTTAGAGTTGTGTGTGGTGTACGCTGGGGTGTGTTGCTGTGTGTGTCGGCGGCTAGGGCAGTGGGGTGGGGTGTAGAGTCTAGGGTTTGGTTAGATGTGTGGCTAGGATTAGGTCTAGGTTTTGCTGGGTGTGTTGGGTCGGGCTGCCGGGGTGGTAGGTGGCCTGGCCTACGGGCTGGGTCGCCTCCCCCGGACAAAACATTTTATTATTTATTTTATTTTTAAAATATTTTTGTAAATACTTTTTTAGATAAATAAAAGATCTGAACAGATCGAGGTTTTAGTTTGAGATTAAAGGAGAGGGCTAATTAGAAAACAATATAGTCTTTTACGAAAATAGTTTTATGCAAAGTATATGCATGATGTCATGATGATGCACACAATATAAACAACATGCAATTTTCTAGTAGTGGATTTACCCGGGGTGCTACAATTCGACACCACTAACAATGGATCTCGCCCTCGAGATCCGCCTCATGGTACGAGAAAGAAGGTCGATGGTCTGATACTTCGCGCATCGCGTAGATCTTCGCGACACCACTAACAAGGGTTCTTTCTCCATCTTGAAATCCGTGACACCACCAACAAGGGTCGGTGCTCACGTTCGTCGAGAGAACACTCCGGAGAAACAAATGACAAAGGTAGAGGTATCAAAAGATAAGGCCACCTCTAACTTCCATGAGAAGAGAAAAGTTACATTGACCCACCAGTTCGATGTACAAGAGTGACCAGTAAGAGTCCGGTAGGGTGACCAGTCCATCCCGTACCCAAACTATCAAGTCTATACATGAGTAGGAAACTCATGCAACACAACTCTCGAAATTTAGAAGGAAGGTCTTCATAAGCGGTATTCGGAACAAAGGGATGGCGCAAGCTCTGCATTGGATCTGATGCAGATAAGGTCATCACGTTGGAAAACACCGGAAGATACAAAAGAATTTTTTATGAAAATACATAACGATTAGGTTTCGCAATGGTTCCATTGGCATGAACAACACATGCTCAAGGTATACTCCAACTTCACCAATGTTCGTCCTTCTCATATGTTTTTCAACGATACGGATTTCCAACAAGGTACACATATTGAAAGTACAAAGGAAGTCGCCTAGAGGGGGGGGGGTGAATAGGCTTTTAAAATATTACGGTTTAGGCTCAAGTAAATGCGGAATAAAACTAACATTTAATTTATTGAGCACAAAACCTAGCCACTAAGTTCACCTAGGTGCACCAACAACCTATGCTAAGCAATACAAGCAAAAAGGTGATAGCAAGGTATAAATACTTCAAGCACGATGGCTATCACAATGTAAAGTGCATAAGTAAAGGGTTCGGTTGAGAGATAACCGATGGACGCGGAGACGAAGATTTGTTTCCCGAAGTTCACTTCCAAAGAAGCTACGTCTCCGTTGGAGAGGTGCGATGGCGCAATGCTCTCCGAACTCCACAAATGGCTCACCTCGAGGTGTGGTGGCTCGATGCTCACCCAACGCCACACAAGGCCTCACCCCGGATGCGGAAGCACGCAACTCACCGACACCACAAAAGGCTCACCCTATTCTCCCAAGTGCACACCACAAAAGGCGGGCATTTGCTCCACTATGGGACGCTTGAGGGCGGTCACCGAACCCGTACAAGATTGGGGCTAACTCCACAACTCAATTGGAGGCTCCCAACAACAAAGCCACAAAAGGCCAACAATGCCACAAAAGGCTACAAGACCACAAAAGGTCAACAAGACCACAAAAGGTCAACAATCCAACCACACAACCGTCTAGGATTCCAAGGAACCCAAGAGAAACAAGCTCACAAGCTTGAACTCGCCGAATCTCCGAGGAGAACTCAAACCTATGCACCAAATGCAAGGGCAAGTCCTTCTCCCCCAAATTCCAACAAAGCTACAAAAGCTATTGGAGGAATAAGGGAGGAAGAACACAAGAGTAGAAATCAAATCTATGCACCAAATGCAAGGGCAAGTCCTTCTCTCCCAAATTCCAACAAAGCTACAAAAGCTATTGGGGGAATAAGGGAGGAAGAACACAAGAGGAGAACACAAAACTCTCCAAGATCTAGATCCTAATGATTCCTTCACAAAGAAGGGATTTGACTTGGTGGGATTGTAGATCTAGATCTCCTCTCACTTTTCCCTCAAAAAGATGTAAGAATCATGGGAGGGAGAGGGAGTAAGAGAGCTCAAATAGGTTAACAATGGTGGGCAAAGACGAGCTCAAAAGATGGGGAACCATTGGGGAAGAAGCCCCCCTTAAATAGGACAAGGAAAAACTGACCGTTTGGGCCAGATTCGCGCCCCCACCGGAACTTCCGGCAAATAGAAACACAAGTTACTGAACCTGACCGGAACTTGGCCAGAACTTGGCCGGAACTTGGGTCAGAACTTGGCCGGAACTTCCGCTCAAGCAAAAACACAGGACAACATTGCACGAAAACTTCAATAACTTTTGATCCCGGACTCCGTTTTTGATGATCTTGGGCTCGTTTTGAAGAGAACGAAAAGTTTTACAAGATTATGCAAAGAAACATAATAGTCCAGAATGGAAGTATAAAACCAAATTGAGAAAGATATGACCTCTCTAGAAGCGATGAACCGGTAAAACCTCCAAAACCCAAAACACAAGAAGTTGAGCTTGGAAACTCCGATTGGGATGAAACCAATTTTGTTGGAAAGATAATGACGAATAGAATCCAACAAAATACTGTGTGGGAGAAAATACTGGGTGAAAATATTGGGTATCACCTTGGGAGAAAATACTATGAATATATATGTGAAGTATCCCCCAAGGTGTGGAGCCAGAAAACTCGCAAGATCAAAAACCGCAATAAGATATGCAAGAGAAATCCTTAGATGATGAGCTAGATCTTGTTATGATGGTGAACACAAGCTCTAGATCCTCTCATGGACAAGAACCAAATAATAACCAAGAAAGATGATGATATGAATGCAAAGGTTTGAGCTCTCTCCGAACGATGCAAACGAGACACCCGCTTGAGAGCCCCTCTTGATAGTACGGCTATCTATCCTAAACCCGGTCTCCCAACTACAACACGAGACCGGCAAAAGAGAAGCCCTATCAACATACCTTTGCCTTGAGCGTCCCACTTGAACTTGATGTAGACCGTCTTGTTCTTCTATAATGGGAACACCTTTCTTGTTTGCTCTTGCTTGATGAAGACTTGCAAAATGCTCCCCCATACTCCATGGGGAAACCTCTTCTTTGAACTTGTCTTCATCATTCCATGAGCACGAGGATGGCAAGCTTCAAGCATGAGATCTTCTAGAGATGGCGCATCTTGAGCTCGTCCTTCTTCATCCTTACTTGAGGTTGATCCATCTTGATGCAACTCTTTGCACATGCCTTGATCGACCTTCAAGCTCCTTCTTTCTTCATGATTCCAATGGGCACAAAGCCCTTGGACATTTCTTCATCTTCCACCCTTGAGACCAACACATGGCCCAAGCGATGCCAATGGACAAACCTACAAGTGAAACTCAATTTACACATTAGTCCATAGAGATTGTCATTAATTACCAAAACCACACATGGGGGCATACATGCCCTTTCAATCTCCCCCATTTTGGTAATTGATGACAATCCCTTAGCGAGGGTTTAAATATGAAAATTAACGACCAAAGCGATTGCCCCAACATCAAATACTACACAAGTGTGTGATGTTGGTACAACCACAATATATAGAGCAAACTCCCCCACAATCTATGCATGTGTGATGAACTTGAATTTCATTGCATAGATTGCCAACCGTTACCGTTGGTTGAGTTTCCTCTATATATTCAACATGCAAAGCAAACACAAAGATGCAAGAGCATGAGAGGCAAATGCTTAAGAACACACTCAAAGCAAAGACCAACTTCCCTTAAACCCTCCAAAACTTCTCCCCCATTGGCATCGATTGCCAAAATGGGTGAAAAGTTCTAGACGGCCAACATAGTGAGAATTCCTCCAAAGGTGTGCATATGCACAAGGCAAATGATGAGAACTAGGGAGGAAGTAAAACTATATTGAGGAACCAAAGAAAGCAAAAAGAAAAGAAGGAAAACAAAGAAAAGAAAAGGGCTTCAACAAATGAAGCGGGCAATCAAAAGATCCAAAAGAAACAAATGAAACACCATCAAATGATGTCAAAAGGAAACAACAACCAAAAGAGTGTTTAAATAAAAATAGAGAAGCTCCCCAAACTTTGTGCAAAGATTAGAATACTTGTATTGAATACAATATGCACAAATATGGAATCCTTGCTCCCCCATAAGCATTTAAACCACAAGAAACGAGAAAGAAGGAACACGTGCATCATTAAATGAATTATAGAAGCTCCCCAAAGATTGTGCACAAATTATAGTAATTATATTTGGAAACAATATGCACAACCATGGAATCCTCACTCCTTCAAAACCATTTAGCAATGCACACAAAATACAATAATTTGGAAACCACCGAAGAATCAAAATGAAGTAAGCGGTGATTTCCAAGAAATGCAAAAACAACCAAATATTGATCTTCTCTTGTGTGTATAAATTTTTAGGTGGAAAATATCACAAAGACATATAACCACCAAGAAACATGCACACACAAAATAGATACTCAAGAAAGCACATGAAGACCCAAAAAGAAGTCATAGAATATACCAATAAGATGTTTTGCTTGAAAGCATGCCCAAGGGCTCAAATATATCTTAGTACATCTATGAGCTTCAAACACCAACATACCCCATACAACACAACTATTCTCAAGGGAAGAAGAGGATAGAAGGAATATATGGATAAAGGCAACAAGTATCACAAGATAGAAATCAACTTGGAAAAAATACTCACTATTGCACATGGGAGATATTGAGGAAACGATATGCAACAAAATTGCTAGATTGACATATTTGGGATTAGTGAATCATGAGCATGATTTAGTATAGTCCCCATTATATGCACTCATCTCAACATACACACATTTGCAATAGAGAGAACTTTTCAAAGCCAAAACAAGAAATCCTACATATGGAAGAACACAAATTCATGCCAACAAGCAACCTACACAAGGTTGGGAACAAGATATGTATGCATGAGAGATACTTGTTACCGAGATATAATTGGTAGGATGAAGAAGATATGAATTTGTTGATCATCCTAGCTTGCATCCAACTAACATGTAGACGTCACTTCTTCCTTGCTCAAGATACAAGCACCCAATATATATCTCCAATGTACCTAAAACACAATTAAGTACACTATGGTCCCCAAACAAATTGGGTCCAAAGTAGTTAGTGAAACTACAATACATAGGAGAGCCCCCACACAAATATATGCATATTGATATGAAATTGAATTTCATGCACATCTTAGCCCATTAGGATTTGGTGGAGTTTCCCCTATATATTGGATCAAAGAAAGCAAGCATGCCATAATATATACAAGAAGTAAATATGCATGCATAGACTTTCAAGAACCAAAAGGAGATACATTTGAACAAAAACACCAAGTAGACCAATAAGACACACACAAAAGTGTGACTCGACAAAAGGTGTCCAAATTGTATCGAAGAGCCAAATCAACACATGAAAGAACACAAGTTCAACAAATGAACTCGAAAGAGCCAAAGAAAAAGGATAACAAAAATACCAAGACTCAAGGATTTATCTCATCCTAGAAGAGCAAAACAAGAGAAACGGAATGAGATAAAGCCAACTCCCAACGAGAGCAAGGAAATAATAACCAAAACAAACTCTTCACACTTTTCATGATGGCACACAAAGTACCAACACAAAAAGGATCGAGCTTCCAAGCAAAAATGATCAAATCAAGAAGCATAAAACAATGTTCTAGATAATATAGGAGAGCTCCCCCATAAGTAGAGCATTATATATAATTTTGCCTTTGAATGCAAAATGCCCACAAATGAGATCATCACTACTACCTACACTAAATAAAACACAAGGGGAAATAAATAAAATAAGAAGATCCACAAGAGGCAAGGAAAGCTTGGGAGCAAATAGAAAAACATTTTATTGGCCAAAGATAATATAAATAAGAAAAGGCCAAAACGAATATGATCAAAAAATCCTACCATATATTAAATACTAATTGTCCAAGGACAAAAAGTAATAGGTATAATTTTCCCGAGGTAGTTTGCAAGGATATCCAAGATCATATTCACACAAAGAAGCATATAACAAGATAGGAATTAAGCTTGATGCTTCGAAAGAGATTCTTGATTGCTTCAAATAGTCACACAATCACTAGTGATTGGATTAAATAGAAGCAAGTGGTTCCCATGAGGATATGTAGATCCAAATATGAGGAAACACATACCAAGAATCACTATCACGAACAAGATCCAAAAGATGAGCAATAAAAACCTTTAAGCAAATTGTAACTTGTATGAGCAAATGTGCCACATAGGAACTAGATAATTCTCAATATCAAATCTAAGTGGCACAACCTCAAATGTCCACATTTTCTAAGTTTGTAATATGCACAAATCATATGACTCCCCCATAATGTGATAAACCAAGAAATCTCAACAAGAGGCAAAAAGATCAAACTAGAGGTATTAATGGACATTATGGAAACTTGAGTTTATCATGAGAGAGACAAACCACATAGAGACAACAAAATGACTACTAAGTGGTTTTTATCATGTACACACATTTTAGGATTGTGGAATGCCCAAGCATGACACTCCCCCAAAATGGAATAGTCCATTAATCCCTCACAAGAGCCAAATAAGATACCTACTAGAAACAATAAAGGCTCAAAACCAAGAAAGACAAATACATGGTGTGCCAACCAACATACACAAAGATAATTCATAGGTCAATATAAGTAAGTGGGAAGCACAATATGTACAAGCACATGCAAGGTACAAAACCAACACATGCACAAGGGAGCAAGTAACTATAAATGTAAAAGAGTTTAGCACAAGTTACCGGAAGGAGGAACATTGGATAAGGAATAGAAGCATGATAACCAATGACTTGAATTTGACAACAAGAATATAATGAAGATCTCTCAACTCTTCATAAGATAGCCAAGTCTCCAATGCCCTCTAAAAACACCTATTGATCAAGTTTTAGCTTGTTGGTCCCCAACCAAGTTGGGTCCTAAGAAGTTAGTCACAATAGGCTTGGCCACCCAAATGGTTCTTTTCTTGACACCACTTTGGGCACCAACAAATTTGGCAAACACATTGCCACCCTCATCCTTACGAAGTGAATAAGCATCATCAAACAAGATAGGATGGGATGAGGAGATACCCATGGTGCATGAGGAAGAAAGGTGCCCCTTCTCACGACATATGTAGCAAGTTCTTCTCTTGCCGTCTTTCTTCTTAGGAGGAGCTGCACCATGAAGAAGAGCTTGAGGCTTCTTCGGAAGTGGCCCATCTTGAGCTTGTGGAGGAGCTCGAGGCCGCTTCCCCCGTTGCTTCTCACTAAGAGGCTTCTTCTTCAATGGGCAATCCCTCACATGATGCCCTTCTTCCTTGCACTTGAAGCACACAATGTTGGCCGGATTCTTCACTTGTCCTTGGCCCTTCTTCTTGTTGCCCTTGTGCTTCAACGAGATAGTGGACTTGCTCTTGGTGTTGGAGTTGAATCCAAGCCCACTCTTGTCACTTGGGGGGCATCGCACACTCAACATATTCTTGAGCGTGGTCTTCCCTTCATGACACCTTTTCAAGTCATTCTTCAAAGAAGTGACTTGAGTCTTGAGCTCTTTGACTTCCTCTACATGGTTAATATCAACAACAATACTAGAGGAAGTAGAAGCTTCATTGTTAGAGCAACAAGGCAAAGGATGCAATTCATCACAAGATTTAGCATGGTTGTGAGAGGATGAATTACAAGGACTAGCACATGGCAATATAACATTTGGAGTAGATATAGTGCTAATGTCCACATGAGGCCCACTAGATGTTACCTTTGACACAATGGCCTCATGAGCTAACTATAGCCTACCATGGGAGAGTAGAAGATCCTCATGCGAGCTTGAGAGCTTGGCATGACTTTCTTCTAATCTCCCGTAGTTGCTTGTTAGCAAAGCAAGTTGAGCCTTTAGCTCAACATTCTCCTTCAAGATAGATGCTTCACATGAAATAGAGTTAGTAGTACAAGCATCATCAATTAAAGCAAGAGGTGAGGGCAACTTGGAAAGCTCTTTAGAATATGAAGCTTTAAGTTGCTCATGTAACTCGGTGAGTTTGATGAGCTCACCCTTGATGACCCTAGAGCCATTGTTGAGGTGCTCAAAATCCTCAAGGAGTTTAGCATAGGCAACTTCAAGTTCATCATTTTTAATTTGAAGAGCACTTGCCACCTCAAACTCTCTATCATGAGATTTCCTTACTCTAGATAGCTCTAGAGCAAAGGCCTCCTCAAGAGATTCCTTAGTGGTTTGTTCCTCTTCAAGAGCTTCATTTAGGTTGGCAATTTCATTAGCATACTCACGCTCAAGACTACTTATTTTATCTATTTTGTCCTCATGCTCATATATTAATTGCCTACTTTCAATAGCACAAGTCAAGATTTCAATGAAAGTAGAGCAAGCAATTTTATTAGGATGAAGAGCACGAAGGACTAGCCCCCCCTTCTCTTTTAGAGAAGCAACATCATTATCTACTTCTACATGATCAACATTCACATCATCATGAGATATATTGGAGTCCAAAGGAGAGGTTACCTTTGAACCCTTAGCCATGAGGCACAAGTGAACATTGGAAGAAGATGATGATGAGGGAACACATGAAGCTCTAATGACAACTTTACCTTGGCCCACACATTCTTCACTTTCCTCTACATGGTTAGCAACACAAGAACTAGAGGAAATGGAAGCACATTTATCATGGCAACAAGGCAAAGCAAGCATATCATCATGAGATATATCCAATTCATTTCTACAAGATATGCAAGGGAAATCAACACTAGGATGTAAATCACATATGGTTCTACAAGTGTTCATGCCCAAAGATACAACATTGCAATGAGATAGAGACAAAGAATCATGAATGGAAATCTCACTATCTACATTGCAAGTTCTATCACCACTCACCATATCATTACCTTGTGACAACTCACATGTTGGTCTAGTGGAAGAAGATGAGAACTCATCGCGGCCGGAGGTGGATGGAACACAATCATCCTCATTAAGCTTGGACACATCATATTTTGCTTGAAGCTTGGTCCATATATCATGAGCATTCCGGAAAGGCATGATTGAGGAAAGAACTACAAAGCTCACAACATTAACAAGCACATTAGATGCTTGAGCTTCGAGATAAGAGTTTGTCTTCTCCTCCAAAGATAGATTTTGGGGATCCTTAGGAGGAGACATGCCCATATCTAGAATGCGCACAATGTTTGGGTCAATGGCCCGGAAATGACTAAGCATGCGAGTACGCCAAACATCATAATGTGTGCCATCAAAAGTAAATGTGTGAGAGTGCACTAAACCCCTAGGAGACATCTTTACTCTCGAGGCGGTGAAGCCTAAAAGCGAGAGACCTTGCTCTGATACCAATTGAAAGTACAAAGGAAGTCGCCTAGAGGGGGGGTGAATAGGCTTCTAAAAATATTACGATTTAGGCTCAAGTAAATGCGGAACAAAACTAACGTTTAATTTATTGAGCACAAAACCTAGCCACTAAGTTCACCTAGGTGCACCAACAACCTATGTTAAGCAATACAAGCAAAAAGGTGATAGCAAGGTATAAATACTTCAAGCACGATGGCTATCACAATGTAAAGTGCATAAGTAAAGGGTTTGGTTGAGAGATAACCGATGGACGCGGAGACGAAGATTTGTTTCCCGAAGTTCACTTCCAAAGAAGCTACGTCTTCGTTGGAGAGGTGCGATGGCGCAATGCTCTCCGAACGCCACAAATGGCTCACCTCGAGGTGTGGTGGCTCGATGCTCACCCAACGCCACACAAGGCCTCACCCCGGATGCGGAAGCACGCAACTCACCGACACCACAAAAGGCTCACCCTATTCTCCCAAGTGCGCACCACAAAAGGCGGGCATTTGCTCCACTATGGGACGCTTGAGGGCGGTCACCGAACCCGTACAAGATTGGGGCTACCTCCACAACTCAATTGGAGGCTCCCAACAACAAAGCCACAAAAGGCCAACAATGCCACAAAAGGCTACAAGACCACAAACCGCAATAAGAATACTATGAATATATATGTGAAGTATCCCCCAAGGTGTGGAGCCAGAAAACTCGCAAGATCAAAAACCGCAATAAGATATGCAAGAGAAATTCTTAGATGATGAGCTAGATCTTGTTATGATGGTGAACACAAGCTCTAGATCCTCTCATGGACAAAAACCAAATAATAACCAAGAAAGATGATGATATGAATGCAAAGGTTTGAGCTCTCTCCGAACAATGCAAACGAGACACCCGCTTGAGAGCCCCTCTTGATAGTACGGCTATCTATCCTAAACCCGGTCTCCCAACTAACAACACGAGACCGGCAAAAGAGAAGCCCTATCAACATACCTTTGCCTTGAGCGTCCCACTTGAACTTGATGTAGACCGTCTTGTTCTTCTATAATGGGAACACCTTTCTTGTTAGCTCTTGCTTGATGAAGACTTGCAAAATGCTCCCCCATACTCCATGGGGAAACCTCTTCTTTGAACTTGTCTTCATCATTCCATGAGCACGAGGATGGCAAGCTTCAAGCATGAGATCTTCTAGAGATGGCGCATCTTGAGCTCGTCCTTCTTCATCCTTACTTGAGGTTGATCCATCTTGATGCAACTCTTTGCACATGCCTTGATCGACCTTCAAGATCCTTCTTTCTTCATGATTCCAATGGGCACGAGAACGGCTGTAAACGACTGGGAACCCGAAAGTGTGACTGGGCTTGTCGATACCGCGAAATCGTGCCGCGATCCAAAACAGTACAGGCGCTCCACACGCAATCGTAAATAAAGCAGTAAAGCATGGCATAAGTACAAGATAGTAATAAAGCCTCAAACTACTTTGTGGCCCCCGGTACAGTACTTTGAAATCAGGTACTAAATCGATGGGGGTGCCCACACACCCCACATGTGGTTAGCGCGCTCGATCTCGGAACAGGTGTCAAGAACTCGGGGTCCTACGGGACACCAGTGAGCGGTTAAAAACCAAATATTGTCTATTACCCACCGGTGCCTCTGCATTTACCTACTTTCAATTTTAGTTATTAAACGGTAATTAAATCCATGATCATCTCCCACATAAAGCATATGGCAACCTTCCAACAACTGTGGTACTGGACGACACGTAACAGCACTTGAGCAAGCGACTACGACGCGCAAGTCCAACTATCTACCAAACAACAGGTAATAGGATGTGTCCAAGGCAATATAAGGCTGCAAGGGATATCACGGGTACGAAAACTAGAGCATCGCAACACAGATAGCAATAGATCAATAGGAGGAAATAAAGACTAGAAATGTAAAATAGGTAGAAAGAGGGAGAATGCTCGCCTGGAAACATTGTCGAAGGTTCATCCGAAGATCGGGTCGACACCCGCATCAACTCATCGGCCTAGTCCGTGAAGAAGCAAAGCACTAGCACAAACACCGGATGCACTATTTAATACTATGGCAGAAGATCGGGCATGATGCATGTATGATGCGTGATATGGCAAAGATGCGATGCAATTAGCCCATATTAAGGGAAACCAGGGTCCCGACAATTAATTATTAGATTCGTGTTGTTTAGATACCCCGCAATTTAAAATTGTCTTAACAAGGCAAAATATGTAATTGATTCGCTACACAAATTTAAATGGAGCCAAAAATAAGACTAGAATCGTCTGCATATGGATTTCATATTTATTATGAGGTGAACCGGCAACATCCCCCAAGCCACAATATGAGTGCAAGCATGAACAATTTAATATGCAACAATTGATATATCATTTATAAAAATAGGGTATCGAGAAAGAGGGTCACACATGGTCCGAAGATCTTGGGGTTCACCCAGGGTTCGGTCTTCGGATCAGGACGTCAGGGTTCAGATCCAGGTCTTGACGTCCGTGAAGGAGGCTTTTCGAAAATTCACCTAGAACGATGGTGACAACTTGGTTTGGACATCGAGGTCAATCTTGCTTGTTGGTCGAGGGAATTGTGTCCCAGGGCATCGGCATACTTTGGGGCACTTATCTCTCTTCACCGGGTCATCTGTCCTTACATACAAGCACAATTCAACAAAATTATCCAGATCATCACACTGAAGTGATCAAATCGGAGGGTGACCGAGCAACAGAGGAACGACCTGGACACGTGAGACCCTTACGCGTTGACAGGCGACAGGCAAGCTTGCAGGGTCGTGGGCAGAGCGGCCCTAAGATGTCGAGGACGGTGCAGGGAGCCTAGGGCCGGGCTCCGGGGCGGCGCTGCAGCGCCCAAAGCAGCAGAGGCGACTGCGGAGCTCCTCGAGGCGGCCGTGCGCAAGGGACCGGCGAAGCAGAGTCTGTGGTGAGCTTGGCGGGCGCTCGCGGGCAGAGGCTGGACGAGGCCGACGGGGCGAGAAAGAAGGCGGCATGGCCTGGACGCGAGGGAGCCGAGGCAACGGAGGCGGCCGCTAGTCCTGGACGCGGACGGAGGACGGCGGCATGTCGAGCTCCTGCCGAGGAGGAGAGAAGCAGCCGTGGCGGTAGGGAGCAGAGGCGGCGGCGTGCTTGCAGGAAGGGAGGAAGATGGGTCGCGGGGGAGGGGGGGCTTGGGGATCGAGCACAGGAGGCGGGCGAGAGAAAGGGCGTGGCGCTCGGGCTCAGCTGGCGAGGGAGCGATGGTGGCGGCGGGTCCTGCGCGAGGTGGGGAGGAGGAAAACGCTAGGGGAGAGAAGGAATCGGGGAGGGGAGCGTGCGGGGTGGGTTCCAGGAATGTGACAGGAGCAGGGTGGGGCCCGATTGTCGGCCAGGGAGGTGGGTGGGTCTGGTTCGCGTGTGTTAGAGTTGTGTGTGGTGTACGCTGGGGTGTGTTGCTGTGTGTGTCGGCGGCTAGGGCAGTGGGGTGGGGTGTAGAGTCTAGGGTTTGGTTAGATGTGTGGCTAGGATTAGGTCTAGGTTTTGCTGGGTGTGTTGGGTCGGGCTGCCGGGGTGGTAGGTGGCCTGGCCTACGGGCTGGGTCGCCTCCCCCGGACAAAACATTTTATTATTTATTTTATTTTTAAAATATTTTTGTAAATACTTTTTTAGATAAATAAAAGATCTGAACAGATCGAGGTTTTAGTTTGAGATTAAAGGAGAGGGCTAATTAGAAAACAATATAGTCTTTTACGAAAATAGTTTTATGCAAAGTATATGCATGATGTCATGATGATGCACACAATATAAACAACATGCAATTTTCTAGTAGTGGATTTACCCGGGGTGCTACACGGGTCTCCTAAGCCCGAAGCTCAGATAACACCTCAGAGAGCGGAACACGACCACGGGCGTTCAGCTGAGCACGCGGGGGCTCAAACTCCTGGCGGAGCCGAGACAGAAACTCATAGATGTGGTGAAACTCGAAATCCGAGCGCACAATCTGGCAGCACGAGCATGTGCCACAAACAGCAGTACAGAGAGAATCAAGCTGACGCCAGATAGCAGCACTCTGAGTATAGAACTCATCAATAGTGGAATCACCCTGCTGAAGAGCATGCTCCTGGCGAACCACAGACAGGTAAAGAGCATCCCCAGACGGCTGATAGCGCTGACGAAGATGTGCCCACTGAGCGGCAACAGTAGGGAGACTCATGAACTCAGCAGCATACTGGGGCAGAACACTGGAGGTGAGAACAGCAGCAGCACGAGCATCCTCATTGACCCACTGAGTGTAGGCAGTCAGAGCGTGGCGATAGGCCTCGAGATCAGAAGAGTACTGCTTGATATATCGCCTTTGTTAAGGCTCGTCTTCGTGATCAGTTTCTTATGACTAATCTTGGTCCTCTTCGATACTTTCTTGGGATTGAGGTTTTCTCTACTTCTGATGGCTTTTACATCTCTCAGGAAAAGTATATTCAGGATCTTTTTGCCCGTGCTGCTCTTGGGGATGAGTGCACTGTTGAGACCCCTATGGAGCTTAATGTTAAGCTTCAACTTACTGATGGCGATCCTCTTTCTGATCCGACGCGTTATCGTCATCTTGTTGGGAGTCTTGTCTATCTTGCTGTCACTCGCCCTGACATCTCTTATCCTGTTCATATTCTGAGTCAGTTTATTTCTGCTCCTACCACTGTTCACTATAGTCATCTTCTCCGTGTTCTTCGTTATCTTCGTGGTACGATCACTCGTCGCCTTTTCTTTCCTCGTTCCAGCTTCCTCTAGCTCCAGTGCTATTCGGACGCTACGTGGGCGAGTGATCCTTTGGATCGTCGTTCACTTTCTGCTTACTGTGTGTTTCTTGGTGGTTCGCTCATTGCTTGGAAGACGAAGAAATAGACAGCGGTTTCCCGTTTGAGTGTTGAGGCTGAGTTGCGTGCTATGGCCTTGTTGACTGCTGAGGTGACCTGGCTATGGTGGTTACTTGCTGATTTTGGGGTTTCTATTACCACACCCAGTCTGGTTTTATCTGACAGTACAGGTGCTATTAGTGTTGCACGTGATCCGATCAAGCATGAGCTAACCAAGCATATTGGTGTTGATGCTTTCTATACACGTGCTCAGGTGCAGGCTCAGGTTGTTGCGCTTCAGTATGTGCCTTCAGATTTACAGTTGGCGGATTTCTTCATGAAGGCACAGACCAGAGCGCAGCATGATTTCTTACTCTCCAAACTCAGTGTTGTGGATCCACCATGAGTTTGAGGGGGAGGTGTTAGATGTATATATCTGTATATTGTATTTCCCCCATATGTTAGGGGGCTTCCTGCATATTTGTCCTGTACCTGTACTATATATTGTGGCCTTTGGACCCCAGAGGAATACAAGTTGCATATTCCTAACAGTGCTATAATTGTATCAAGTGGAAATATTGATACAGGTGTAATATGAAACATAAGTCCCTAGTAACCTCTATTACTAGTTCGTTGGGTAACATGATGATCAAGGTTTCCTGATCATGAAGTGATAGTACTGGTTGACAACGAGATCATATCATTGGTGAATGATGTGATGGACGTTCCTCAAAGATTGTGAAACGGTTAAGTCATGAAGTTCATCGTTGCAATAGTCAGAAATGAAGCCTCCTTCTCCTTAGACCGTGAGACCATATCAAATCACTATCTCCCGAGGTTACTTCGATGGCATCAAACGTCACTCAGTGAAATGGTGATTATAACGGTGTCATTGGGTATCCGGAGGAACACGCTGAAGAGATTACGTCAAGAGCAAGATTTGTTCACCCAGTTACGGGTAAGATACAGTTAGACCGACTTGGTTAGATTACATCCATAAATGTTGCAACATGTGACTATGTCATGGTGATGTAATATCGCGGTAACAAGTAAACAATACTTGTCGGTAACGAGATTGAACAATGTATGGAGATACCTTAACGATCGAATCTTGGAGAAGTAGTATCGAAAAAACAAAGGGAAATTGACTCGACGTTTACGGTTCAAACGACATCGTCAATCTGGAATGTGCAGGGGTCATCATGGGCATCCCGGTCCCTCTATTGATCATTGATAGAGATCATGTTTGTACCATTCTCGAGTCGTGAGGGGATCCACTTAAGGGTGCGATGAACTTCAGAATATCCATAAGTTGGAATCATAGTAGAGAAATAGAAAGCCGGAATTGTTCCGAGGAGAAAGATCCGAATATGTTCGGATAAAGAAAGGAAACCGGAAAAGTTTCGGTGAGAGGACCGGAATTGTTCCGAGATGTTCCGAAGCTGTTTGGAGGATATAGAAGGACCGAAAGATGTTTCATGTCAAATCGGATTTGATAATATGTATTTACATATTAATTAATGTAACTAATATTAAATATAATATTAAATCTAGTTTAAATAGTTATTCCACTAATGGGCCAAATTTTTTAGGGAAAAAGGGCCCATGAGGGGGAAATCGGAGGAGGGATGGCCACCCAGGTGGGCTCTAAGGGCCCATGCGCCTAGGGGAACCCTAGGGCGCATAGGGTTAGGGTTTTGGGGCGCCCCAGGGCTGACCCACCCCTGGCCTCCGCCTCCTCCCCCCCTTGGCCGCCGGTTGGAAGGCTTGGGGGAGGGGCAAGGCTTCCCCCTCCCCCCCCCTATATAAGGAGGCCCCCTCTCCCCTTTGGGGGACACACCAATACGATAGATCCCATGAGTTGGGAGCTCTCGTCCTCCTCCTCTCCAATCTCTCTAGTTGTCTCCACGCGGTGGCACGGCCCAGGGCTATCCGCGCAAGAGATGATGCATCCGCAGCACGTCATTGCGCTGCGGGGATTCCATAGCCGGAGATCTACTTTTGTACTCCAGTAGGGGTCAAGGAGCCGGAGGTCTCGTCGTACACCGTATGTGTATAAATCTACGAGGTGCAACACTTGGGGCACTTGGATGTTGTTAGCCGGACTGCTGCATGGTGATGGAGCAAGGGGTGACCTACGAGGAGCATCGCGACCTTGAGGTTGGATACGAGCATGACTACATCAATCACGTTCCCCTCGAAACGTTAACCTCTTTTGGACTACAAGGGTATGTATCTGAAACCTTCGGCCGTTACTGCATTACTAGTAGATAGATCTTGGGCATCGGGGTCATCCGTTGTAATAAAAAAATTGATTTTCTGCCCGGAACCCCAACAATGGGTCGTGAACAATAAAAGTAATGGAAGTAGTTGCTGAGAGTGATTAGTCAAGGAACAAGGAGACCATGGAAAATCATTATAGGAATAAGCGAGATTGGGAATGACAACAATGTTACTCGTTGCACCAAGTATAGGCGCCTCTGGTATTCCTTATCAGTAATTTATTCTCTTGAAAATTAAAGTTTCACAAGCCTCACGTCGAAGCGCTTAGAGCAAGGCACAACCTTGGGTCTAGGGCACTATATGATATGCATCGCCAAAGTATGATCGATGAATAACCGCCACACCTGGCCAGCTTCTACCGCTGTAGTGGGTCAACGATATGTGAGGCCCAGTTGCTCGAAAATAGCTCAACAACACTCGGATGGGTTCCTTGCATGCGTGTCTTGTTACCATTGAGTGGGAGAAGGACTACTTGAGCTAAATTGAATTAAGGAGACAATTTTTTTGCGCTTTTGGCACACAATGCTACGTCATTTTTACTATCCACTAGAGACGACTTGAGCTAATACTATCTATTTCTACAGACGTTTTCTAGCTAGGAAAGTAGAGCTATCAGTCAGTTTTAGTGGCAAAACCGAATGGGGTATGTCTCAACCAGCTGGGAAATAAGTCTGAACTTTTGGATTTCAGCACACCATCATGAATTTTAAGTTGCAGGGATACAAATGTTTCCTAGTCAGGCGCAGCAAATTAATATTAACAAAACCCAGTTGGTACATTACAACTGTCTCAATCATTCAATCCAACAACTTCGACTTATTCTTCTCTTTTGTTTCCAACGGTAGGGCGAACTATATTACACATGAACATCTCACCTTTATCATCAGTGATCCAGCTATAACATGTAATCACTCTGAAATAGTTACTTTTTCTTGAATATGAGCAAGTCCTCTAGTATCAACATCATCACATGTGGCCATCTTTATATTGGGTTGTTAGGTTGCACTTACTTTTGACAATTGATCTTTTCCTAATAGCCAAACAAGATTACAAAGAATCATAGTATGGTGAAGCACATCAATTTAAATGTCACATCTGTTAGACAACAAAAGTCGGCCACACAATGAGCGAGTTATTGTGTCCAAACAACTCCATATAGAATCAAGTGGACCCCGAAACTATACAAGCTACAACAAGGAAATTAGTAGCCATATCAATAACCTGACGTGTGCATGATGGCAAGTAATGTGCCAATAATATTCAGCAACCAGATGCCAGATAGTATGTGTTGAAGTACGATGCAAAATCATTAAGTAGGCTAACTTCTGACGAGCTACAAAATCTATGAAATTTGAAAGAACCAGGAGAAGTGTGAACAACACTCAAACTAAAAAGTACCAGATGGTCATAATTCATATACCATTGGAGACAACCATTATTTATGATGATTTGTGCGTGAGAATAAAACATCTCAAAAACTGATGGGATATAAATATCCTCACGAATTTTTATACACCTCTATATAGGTACGTATACACCGCCACCAAATCTATATAGGTATGTATACACCACTACCAAATGAGGGATTCACTTCATGCATGAACTTCCTCCTATACCATCAAGGAGACACAATAATGCGAGAAAGAGAGTCTATCTTAGAATGAGAATAGGGGACATCGGGAATTTAGCGTGTCGAGCCAAGTGGGGATTTTGTGCCAGCTCGTATCCTTCTTCAATGAAGGACCAATACCTCATCTCAAGATGCCATCACAAAATCCTATCAAGTAAGGATGAAGCTACATCGAAATGGGAAACATGTAGGATGTCTATGACGATTAGTCTTGATCTCTCCCACGTTTCCTCTTCATTTCAAGGACTTCCTGGGTTGAACTGAAACATGCATTCCTGCAATTTATCATTGGGAGGCTAAACTATCACAAGCATTGGCGAATCCAGGAAAATACATCGTTCTTCGGTGTCATTGCATATTACATAAGAGTATTTTCTCGTTCCCTAGCACTATTTCAATACACACATTAACTTGATTTTGTCAGATGGTTTTATTCCTCACAAGCTGACCGTCACACCCCAGTCTTTTTAGGAACAAAATCAAAAGAAAGCTCCACAATTTGTTCAAGGTAAAAAAAATGTTGACCAGCCTTCAAGATGGACGCTGTTAAATCATCACATTTAACATAAAAAATAAATGTATAATATCGTACTCTTGTTATTGCTGCTAACCAATCCGAATGAGAAACATTGATAAATATTCCTTGGCACGGACCTGTCCCACATCTTTCATCAACCCAAACTGAGTGATATGTGCCAGTGCGAATATATACCACAGTTATATCGTAGTATACGTAGAATCAAGCTTTACTGGTTCGAACACATGTCTCTCCTTTCTCTATCAAATAGGTCGTGAACAAGAAAAGCAATAACAGTAGTGCAGGAGAGTGATAAGACAAGAAACAAGGAGAATGTGGAAAATCATTTTGGGGGAATGACAGCAATGTTGCCCGTTGCACCAAGTATAGCCTCCGGTAGTCCGGTATTCCTAATCAGTAATTTATTCTCTTGGAATTAATAGTCTCAGAAGCTAAGAGCAAGGCACAACCGCTAAGGTATTGGGTGATCGCTGAACAAACGCCGCGCCTGGCTAGCTTCTGCCACTGTGGGGAGGCAGCGATATGTTGGTTTTATTACTACTCCCCCGTTTAGAAATATAAGATGGTTTAGGTTTGTGAAGGAGATGTATCTAGACACCTTTTAGTGTATGGGTTCAAACGAATCTAGACACTAAAAGATGTCTAGATACATCTCATTCACAAACCTAAAACATCTTATATTTCCAAACGGAGGGAGTATATGTCAATTTAAAACAACTAGCTCGGGAAAAAAATCGGAACCTCTGGATTTCACCACACCCTCATGATTTTTAAGTTGCAGCGATAATAATGTTTCCTAGTCAGGCCCAAAAAAATACTAGTAACACAATTTTGTTCGTACATTACAACTGTCTCAATCGTTCGAGCCAACAAATGTTTGTCGACTTATATGTATTCTGCTCCTTTTGTTTCAACTGGTAGAAAGAAATATATTTCACATGACTATCTCACCTATATCATCAGTGATCTATCTCTAACATGGAATCACTCTGAATAATCAGATTTGTCATATTATGTAGACCAAAATACAAAAAAGAAACACGTCACGATTTTTGCTTGCTTGTGGGCAGGGCCGTACCTGAGAATTTCGGGGCCCTGTACAAAAATATAAAACTAGACCCTATACACAGGGAATTAATCTAGAATAATAATTAGCTATAAAAAGATTTTTCTCCACAAGTTTTGAAAGTCACATTATAAATTGTGCGTCTCTTTTTTTGCCCAGGAACTAAATGCTATGGGCAACTTCCCGATTATTAAAGATGAGAATTATGATTTGCACGTAGAGAGACGCGGTCTAGTGTGAGGTCATGACCAGTTGATGGTGGGACGCTGGACAGGAGATGAAGTATTCTTTACTGGTTAACACAGAATTAATCGCTTGATTAGTACTTGTACTCGTCATCAAGAGTTCTTAAGATGACTTTTGATTCTCAAAAAAAAGATGACTTTTGGGGCCTTAAATTTTTGGAGGTCCTGTACCATCGCACCTACTGCACATGCTTGTGATACGGGCCTGCTTGTGGGATACAACATTGATTATGTCCAACATTATTTTCAGATATTTGTGAAACCTATAAAATATGTTTTTTAATGAAGGAAGCACTCGGGAACAAAAGACACTTTCCATCAGCTATACCATGGAATCACTCTGAAATATATTTTTCTTGAATATCTACAAGTACTCTGCCACATTCGTAGTTGTATAGACACATGAGGCCATCGACCGATGCAAAGAATTATCTTTATTTTAGGTTGTTTGTTAGGATTACTTTTGTCAGTTGATCTTCGCCTAATAAGCCAAAAAAATATTACAAAGAATCATAGTATGGTAAAGCATATCAATACGAATTAAATGTTACGACTGTTAGGCCGCAAAAGTCGGTCGCACAATGAACGAGCATATAAAACCAAGTGGACCCCTGAAACTAGACAAGCAACAAGGTCTAATTACAGAAGCAATCAGTAGCCATATCAATAAACTGACGTGTACACGATGGCAAGTAATGATCCTACAATATTCATTATTTATGGAAACACCAAAAGAACTTAAATTCTCAAAGCACAGTAACATTCACTACAACAGGGACGCCGGGCCCTGACACTTATAGACGCCGAGGCAAACACAATCCCCGCGCTAACATGGCAAAAAAAAGCCGCCAAGGATAACTGCGTTGGTGAAAGTGCATATGTGGCGCTTTTTTTTAGCTCGGCACAATGTCATATGTCCACCTAGTGCTTCAGCGGCAGTAAGACGTTAACAATGTGCCTCATGTAGGCCGACATTGTGTACATGCTAGGGCAGCTATGAGACGACGATATAAAAATATTGTCTCGTATGATATATGTTGGAAGATGCGTTGGTGCATAGCAATATAGTTAAATTGTTACTTCATCTAGAACATTATATATATAAAAATATAAATCACATATAGAAAATAATATAAAACATATAATTTACAAAAAAAATACCACATGATAGTGATACACATAGTTCAGATGCAAGTACTTCACCCTAATTTAGTTCGCATACATCTCTAAAAAACTAAAACGATAGTGATACACATAGTTCAGATTTGATGCACTATCATGACCAAATAGCCCTCCTTTGTTTAAAACTCAAAGTCACAAAAATCTCTTTCTTACGGCTTCTTCTAAACAACACAGTCTTCCCAATTTGATGTGATCATTTCCATACTTCGCATGAACTTTTTGGATGGTCTCATTGCCACTGTGACCTTTGATGTTGTCTCCATCTTCATGAATGTGAGGAAAAAGAAACATGAGGGAAAAAGAACATGAAAAATATTACATGGATGGAATGAAACTATTACTGGTTGTGGTAAGTACAACCATCAATTGGAAGAAAGAAAAAAATACTAATTGTGGTGGGAAATGAAAGGAATATGCCCGAGAGGCAATAATAAAGTGGTTATTATCGTATTCCTTATTTATGATAAATGTTTATTTTGCATGCTATAATTGTATTAATACGGAAACGTTAATACATGTGTGTTTAATAAACAAAAAAAAGGAAGTTCCTAGTTATGCCTCTCTTATAAACTAGCTCGTTGATTAACAAGATGATCAAAGGTTTCCTGATCATGGACATTGGATGTTGTTAATAACGAGGTCACAACATTAGTGTAATAATGTGATGAACATTCATCCGAAGTATAGCATTACGATCAAATTCATTGAGTTTATATTGCTATAACAACTTACGAAGTGATCCTAATCCTTAGACCATGAGATCATGTCAATCACTAACACCGGAAGAGTTTCTCGATGACATCAAACGTCACACCGTAACTGGGTGATTATAAAGATAGCTTCAGAACTACTAAAGTGTTATGTTGAGGCACATGGATCGAGAGTGGAATTTGTTCATCCCGATGATGGATAGATATGCTCTGGGCCCTCACGGTGATATCACATTGATTAGCTTGCAAGCAAGTGATTTGATCACTAGAATGTTATATCACGGAAACGAGGAAAAGAGTGCATGTCGGTAACGAGATCAAACTAGGTATGGAGATACCGATGATCAAATCTCGGGCATGTAATATATCGTGAAACAAAGGGATTAAGATACTAGCGTAAAAGGTTCACACGATCATATAAGTCATCGTTGAATGTGTGGGAGTCAGTACGGATCTCCAGGTCCCGCTGCTGATTATTGATTGGAGAGGGGTCTCGATCATGTCTGCATTATTCGCGAACCGTAAGGTGACACACTTAAGGGACACCGACACCATTCGGAGCAAATGATATGTCAGAAAAAGAAAAAGAAAGCGTAGTAATTTATTTCACTAGACTCCGGAATTGTTTCGGTTGAAATTGCTGAAACTGGTTCTGCATGTGAAATTGAATACTAGCAAGGGGTTTTATGTGAATGTTTGTTAATTAAAGTAATTAAAAAAATTCTGAATAAATAAATAAAAGATTTTTATTTAAATGAGAGTTTGCATTAAATTTGGTGGGAATTTAATGCATGTGAGTGGATTTTTGAGTGGAGGCTCTTTTATCGGAGTGGAGGCTTTTCATTTTGAGTGGGAGCTCCACCCACATGAATGTGAAAGAGGTGGGGGCAGCCCACCATGGCTGGGCGCATGGGCCCTTGGGTGCCCCCCTCTCCCTATAAAAGCCCCCCTTTCATCCTCTCAAGACACACCTCCTCGCGAAGGATCTCTCTCCCCCCTTTAGAATTTCCCCATGGTCTCGAAGCCGACGAGGAAGCGGACGAACAACCCCCCATCCGTTGGCAGTTTTATTATCCATTCCATGAGTGTTGCACTATTTACTAGTCAGGTACCTAGCATAGTCAAATTAAAAGCGGTACTTTAGTTATGCTTGTCTATGATCGAGAAACTGTGCTCCAAGTCGTCCATAACCGCGGACACGGCTTTCAGAAAGTTTTACCCTGCAGGGGTGCACAAATAGCAACACACACTCGATATGCCTCGAAAAAACCAAATCAAAACCCAACGAGGCAGTCACGACAAAGCAATTACAGGATTCAGAAATATTTCAGGGGGCCACCCCATTAAGCTACCCGTGACGAAGCTGGCCGGCTACGAGACGGACTCAAGGTTTGTGTGGCCGGCTGTAAACGACTGGGAACCCAAAAGTGTGACTGGGCTTGTCGATACAGCGTAAACGGGTCACGGACCTAAACAGTACAGTGTGCATTACCTCGCACAATCTTAAATTAAAGCAGTAAAGCATGGCATAAGTACAGGATAGTAAATAAATCCTCCAACTAGTTTGTGGCCCCAAGAAATAAGAATGAATCAAGCTCTAGCTCAGGGGGGTCCATAAGCCTCCCGGATGTGGATAGCGCGAATATTCTTGGAACAGGAATCAAGTACTCGGGGTCTTACGGGACACAAGTGAGCCTGAAAAACCAAATAGCAGATATGGCTCACCGATGCCGCTTTCATTAGTTATCCCATTACTACTCCGGTTAAGTTGTTTAGGTACCTCGTTATCCATCAGACACTCACATACCCTACACATGCTGTTCTACGACTCGCATGGCTCAAGCAACTCCTGTAGTAATGGCTCATGGGATGGAGGAACAAGCTTCGGTGGGGTTTAAAAGTAAAGGCTATGCAATACTTGGGATTCAATTTAATGCAATCGCGACTCAATGATGCAAGAATAAGGTAGAGGCAATAGGTACTATATGTATGCAAGCATGTGGTAGTGCTTGCCTGGCAGCTCAGTTGAAGCAAGAGATGGATCTGGGTAGTGCTCCTGGTTCTCTTGATATATCCCCTGCTCAGCGTCTATTCGAAGAAGAACCAAACAAACAAGGGCCAACATAAATAAAGTGCGCAGGCATAGGAACAAATGCATCAAGCAAGCAATCATGCCATGATGAATGATGCACAATTTGCATGGTAAAAGAGTAGCATGGCATGGGTGAGGTGTGGCATACAAGAATAAATCAATTTATTGTGTTTTGGCCCCATTTTATTCACAATTAAGTTGCTGTCCACAATATATTTATATGATGCATGCTTCAAATCAAACCAAGGAATGCATAAACAGAAAGGTCTCGTCGAGCTAATCATTTTAGACATATTATTTATTAAATTTGGAGTTATAAAACAAAAGTTATTAATTAATTAAGGGAAAAGGGCAATTTATTGTAATTTTATTAAACTTGGAAAATAAAGTGTTCAAAATATATTTTAGATAGCATATTTGAATTCCTCATATTTTTCTGATTTGAAAACATATATTATTTGCATTATTTGGATTTGTATTTCAAAAGTTATTTAAAAAAACAGAAATTAATTTGAATTTGAAATAATTTGAAATAAAACAGATAAGCCGAAAATACTTTTTATACTCCAGTGAACCTAGCCGCAGACACAGACATGTGGGGCCACGGCTGACTGGACCAAACGCGCGCGGAAACACTTCTGTCACCGCGAGCTCTTCTAGCCCTAGCGGATGACAGGTGGGGCCGGGGGTCTTCGCAGGCCCACGCGTCAGCGGGCGACCAAGGGGTGTGCCACGCGGCATAGCGAGGACTGCGGGTTGAGGGCTTAACACTTCGGGATCCTTTTTGCAAAAACGCCAGAGGCAGACAGGTGGGGTCGGCAGGAGCGCGGGTTATGGTAAACAAAACGGGAGGGGGTTTTCTGCAAAACGTCGCCGCGACACTGTTTTTCTTCTCCTTTCTCTCTGACGAAAAAGGCAGAGGCAGTGCGCGCGGCTCGGGGCTTCGATCTCGTGACCTGGGGCTTGCACGCAGGGCGGCTGCCGCTGCGGTGGCTTGGGCTAGGTGATAGGAGGGCAGATGGGGCCTAGATAGTGCTTCTGCGCGGCGCGGGAGCGAGCAGACGATAGCGCCGCCGGCGCACGCAGTGTGCTCGATGAAACGAAAGGAGGCCCTAGGCGACGACAGCATGGCGGAGCATGTCCAGAAGGGTCGGGTGCTCACCGAGAGTGTGTCGGAGTAGGTGGTTCGGGCTGGGGAGCGACCGATCGTCGATGAGGCAGGAGCTCCGGCGATCTAGGGTTTCTTCGGGATCGCGGTGGTCCAGGCGGTTCTGGTGCTCCTCCTTCGCATCCGCGTGTACCGGGCGTAGCAGGGGACCGTCCTTGATCTCCTCGGCCACTCCCATGTCGTGCTCGCTGGCTGGAACGAGGAGACGGCGGGGTGCAGACGGTGTCCGGCGAGATGGAGGGTGGCGGCGGTGTTGCAGACGTAGGAGAGCTGGCAGGGTTCTGGGGTGGATCTGGCGATGTAGAGGCGTGGGGAGGGAGGTAGGTAGGGAGGTCGAGAGGGAAAAGGTAGTTGTGGGGGATCGGGAAGGGAAAGGTGGCTTCGGCCACCTTTTCTTCTCACCCTCACGTGCTCGGTCTGGGCAGGTAGGGGAGGGGCAGGTGAGGCTTCCAGGTGGGGTAAGGAGGAGGGGGTAGATCAGGGTCGGGCTGGTGGGGCCTGCAGGCAGAGAGCTAGAGGGAGAGAGAGGAGAGGCTCGGGTAGGAGGGTTGGAGCTAGGGTTTGCCTTAGGGTTGGAGCTAGATGGGCAGGGGGAGGGGTAGCTCGACCAGGGGAGGGCTAGGTGGGTCCAGGGTGGTAGAGAAAAGAGAGAGGCCGAGAGAGAGGGGGGGTAAGCTAGGGTTTGGGTTTAGCTTGGAGCTAGGTTTAGAGGGGATGGTAAAGAGAGGAGAGGGGAGGTAGGGTGGTGATAGCTAGGTGATTAGGGTGATGGGTTTAGGCATCAACCACATGACCAAGCAAGGACAAAGGTGGAAAAGGAGGGTAAGGAGAAGAGAGAGAAAGAGAGAGATGTGGTGGACTTAGGGTTTAGGTGAGAGGTATGTTAGATTAGATGGGGGGGTGGGGTTTTAAGCAAGATTAACATGGATCAAGCCAAAAGTGAGGATAGAGATGGAGAAGAACCACTCCAAAAACCAACTAATAACCAAATACTAGAAAAGGTGACACTTGCATGGCCCATGCAAAATATTTAATGCCATGTTGATTCTTGTGAAAACAATATTAATACATGGCTTTATTATCATGCATTCCCAAAATTGGAGTAAGGACCAAGCAAAAGAATTTAGAAAGAATTCCAAGTGGAGTATATGGAGATGATCACATTGGATTATATTTGGGACTTTCTAGTGTGTATATGCCACTAGGTATTTAATAAGCCCACAAAAATATCCCAACATGATGATAACCCCAGAACAACACATAAGGAAGCTAGGAAAAGGTTCCACTCACAAGGCATGCAAAGGTGACCATGTGGCTCTCATGTTTCAATATTGTGAAAACAACATGATGCTAAGATGAGAGCATGTGGAAACGAATTGGATCCATCCCAACCCACATGAGCTAGAGGTAAATCCAATAAGTGCCAAGCTCATATTTAGTTGGATGGTGGAATTATAAGGTGGTGAAAGAAAAGGTGGTGGAGTTAATAAAAGATATGCCCCCAACTCAACTTGGGCATTTAAACAATATATCAAGAACCAAATACAATATCAAGAGGCAAATACAATTAATAATGCATATGAGATAAGAACCAAATCAAAAAGGGTTTTATATGATGCTCAGATGCAAGGAGGCATGATGACATGAGCATGATATCATGATGATGCAACAATTTTATGTAGGAAGGTAGCATCTATCTAGACTAGGCTAGTAGCATTGCAATTGTTAGACAATTGGGATGCTACAACTCTCCCCCACTAAACAAGAATCTCGCCCCGAGATTCCGAGGAAAAGAAAACAACACAAGGAGAGACGGGTGTCCGGAACGAAGGTGACCCTCACGTTCCCAAGAAGATGAAGAACGGAATGGTGCGACCACTACACCTTGCAAACTTGCTAGACTTGTTGCGAGTCTTGCGTTTTGCTTGCGAAGCAACGGGTAGAAGAGTTGAAGGATTGTCGTTAGACAAGAAGGATAGGATGAACATAGCTCCGGCTTTTCTCAAGAAACAAGATAAAAGAATAGAACCACTTGTGAAAGAAAAGGAAGAGATGATGTATCCTGGATAAAGAAAGACACACCGTTAAGATTGAAGATTTACCGATACTAGAGAGGATGAATCTTTGTCTCGCCGGAAGGAAAGAGCTAGATTGGAGAGGTTTGAACCACTATGACAATAGCATCGTATCCTCTCGGTTTTGGGAAAGGAAGTACGGAAACAATATTGCCTTCAAACAATAGAGTCCCTTGATATGAACAGAAAGATTTAGTTAGCCATCGTCGGATTAGATTCTTGTTGCGCCGGTAAGAACCGAAGGATCACGCAATTGAGGTGCGCGGATATAACTTCCAGAGACGGATGTGAAGATAGATCATGGTGGAATCCCGGGAAGCAAAGAATATGGAGGATCTGGAGTTTATTGTAGAGATACTTATTGCTTTCTTTAGCCTTGAGGCTAACGCAATAGATTTGCGGCTGATGGCATCAACCATAATTGGCTTTACCACAGCAAAAGAATTGATGAAACAAAGGGAGAGATATTTTCCTTTCATCTTGATTGGGGATGTAGAGCACCGGTAAAAAGACGAGGATAGAAAGGAGTTTGCGTTTGTTTCCACCAGATAATTGAAGATTTTGCTCCGTGTAGGAAAGATAGATCACCAACAAGAGATTATTGATTACTTTCTTTGAGAGAGCACTCCGGAAAGACAAGGACGGAAGTAAAAGTATCAAGGGATAAATGCCACTTATAACTTCCGTGGAATGAGTGAAATCACATTAATTCACCATTTCAATGTACAAGAGCCAATGATAAGAGTAGTGGTATGGTCGCGACTCCATCCCGCACTCAAATCATTACTCCGCACATGAATAGGAAAACCATGCATCCCAACTACCGAACAGACTGAAGGTTTTGACAAGAAGAGCTCGTGGAACTCCGCTAGAAAACAAGGATAGATGCAAACGATACGCCGAATTCAAGATAGATAAGGGTGATGATGTTGTCGTCATGTCGGAAGTACCAAGCCACCGGAAAGACATGAAGGAAGATTACGGAGAACAACTGCAAGATTCAACAGATAGAGAAAAAAAATAGCACCAACTTGAACAGGAGTAGAAGATCTGGAAGGTCTTCCTGGCCTCCGGTGGATTGAGCATAGACGATAGAACGATAGGGTTTCAAGAGATTACTTGACGAGACTGAGGTGAAAAGAACTCCATGTTCTTCTTGAAAAGATTGAGAAAGATTTAGCAGACTTGAGGAAAAACTTTAGCGGAACGCCGATGATAACTTGCCAACAAGGAACAACTCCGGATTGGTTGAAGGTGGAGGATGGAATTAACAATGGACTTGCTGATTCCAGAGTTGAAGAAGATGCACTGGAAGAATAGATTATCTGGTCCTTCGGATGAAAAAGAGATGCCGCCTGATTCACATTGCCGCTTGGGTCGCCGGTTACAAAGATAGGGAGATCTTGGATAAGAAACGATGATATAGCTTTGCTTATGGTATGAGCTATCAGAGACGAAAAAGATGTGCGGATATGGAGTTCAAAAAGATGTGAAGCATGATAAACAGATGATAGACCGCCGTAGTGCTTAGAGAAACTCCGGATTGCCAAAGATACTTGAATATGCATAGATATGATCACGGTGTACTCACATCACAGGAGATAACCTTATCCTCCAGATGGTGACGGTTGATAGCATTTTTCCATATTCCAATCGCTACTCATCATGAGTGGAATATAGCTATGCCGAGAGCCAAATTACAATCACCAGCATCGGATCGACACATGTTATGTAATTAGCCCAAGAGGATTGGAGATGAATTAAAACTCCAGGATTAAGCGCCGGTGACAAAAGAATGAGTTAGCATGGACATGCTGATAAAAGGAAGATAGATAATGTTTCACACACGACTGAAAAGGAGTGTGGAAACACAGATGTATCAAAGAAAAAATTTCCGCATTTTTCGGCATTAAAATACCAATAGATGCGCAAAATCAGATAACGAAACAACATTAGCGACTCTACCTCTCTACCTGATAAGTGATTTGCACGGAAGGTGGAGTTGCTAGAAGGAAGAACGCCCTTAAGAAGATGACACCGGTTAACAAGGAGTCAGATAGATCGCGCCGGTATACAACGAATCAGATAGATCTCGTCAGTTTGCAAAAGCCTGTCAGTATGGAATGTACCAACAGTTGATAACCAAAGGCAGATTATGATAACAAACTGGATGCAACAGATAGACAAGGATTTACACACACACACACACACACACTTTCTATGGTACTACGAAAACCCAGAACACGTGAATCCTAGTTTGAAATTTAAGAAGAGGATTGAAAACGTTACACTTCCTTACCAGAAAAGGGTGGGTGAGTGGGTAAGAAGAAAAATGGAAGCAGTCCTACTCTCACGTTTTGTTTTTCCCTAATATACGTAACTACCAAAATATTTGCTAGACAGACAACGACCATTTTGGCTGAGACCCTGAAGGGCGGGATGGCTCTGATACCAATTGTAACTACCTCGGTGAATTACGCTCCTAGTTACAAGTCTGGATGCACAGAAATGGTTGAAATAGTACGGCGGGGCCCAAATGCCACTCACAGGTAGACCTTTCGGCCGTCCCAACCATTTCCACACATCGGGACAAGAACGGGCGGCGTAATCGGCAGGCGAAGGGATCAACTACATACACAAATGAGTATGTATGCAAGCCACCATACAACAGTACATCAGAGTCATCCCATCTAAAAAGAAAGGAAATATAGCAACGCCATACGGCAAGATCCAAATATCCTAGATAGATATAATAGTTTAGGATATCTACTCATACATCAATCAACAGAGTATCAAGCGGAAGCGGAAGACAAAGTCCGAGTACGGATAAGAAGCAAATTGGCATAAGATGCCCCATAAATAAGCAGATCCCGCCCACAGATCTCACGGATCCCCGTTCCCGGAATCTCTACACCGAATGATCGTTGCCCACATCGTCCGTCTCTTCCACCCAGTATTCATCTTGCGAGGGTACCTGTTCATCTGAACCAATAATTTATCGTGTGAGACCCTAGGGGTACTCAGCAAGTCTTTATGCCTCTAAAGGGTACACAACCTGGGGTGACGCAATTGCACCAAAAGATACACCCTAGCAATTCTATAGATACTCGCTAACCATCCGCCTAACCAGAGATAGACGGATGTCCGTGAATTAATAACAACAGTTATAACAGTTATAAAGGTAATCTTAATATATCCATCCTCCTCCTCGCTTGCCGACGAGGAAGCGGACGAACAACCCCCCATCTGTTGGCAGTTTTATTATCCATTCCATGAGTGTTGCACTATATACTAGTCAGGTACCTAGCCTAGTCAAATTAAAAGCGGTACTTTAGTTATGCTTGTCTATGATCAAGAAACTGTGCTCCAAGTCGTCCATAACCGCGGACACGGCTTTCAGAAAGTTTTACCCTGCAGGGGTGCACAAATAGCAACACACACTCGATATGCCTCGGAAAAACCAAATCAAAATCCAACGAGGCAGACACGACAAAGCAATTACAGGATTCAGAAATATTTCAGGGGGCCACCCCATTAAGCTACCCGCGACGAAGCTGGCCGGCTACGAGACGGACTCAAGGTTTGTGTGGCCGGCTGTAAACGACTGGGAACCCGAAAGTGTGACTGGGCTTGTCGATACAGCGTAAACGGGTCACGGATCTAAACAGTACAGTGTGCATTACCTCGCACAATCTTAAATTAAAGCAGTAAAGCATGGCATAAGTACAGGATAGTAAATAAATCCTCCAACTAGTTTGTGGCCCCAAGAAATAAGAATGAATCAAGCTCTGGCTCAGGGGGGTCCATAAGCCTCCCGGATGTGGATAGCGCGAATATTCTTGGAACAGGAATCAAGTACTCGGGGTCTTACGGGACACAAGTGAGCCTGAAAAACCAAATAGCAGATATGGCTCACCGATGCCGCTTTCATTAGTTATCCCATTACTACTCCGGTTAAGTTGTTTAGGTACCTCGTTATCCATCAGACACTCACATACCCTACACATGTTGTTCTACGACTCGCATGGCTCAAGCAACTCCTGTATTAATGGCTCATGGGATGGAGGAACAAGCTTCGGTGGGGTTTAAAAGTAAAGGCTATGCAATACTTGGGATTCAATTTAATGCAATCGCGACTCAATGATGCAAGAATAAGGTAGAGGCAATAGGTACTATATGTATGCAAGCATGTGGTAGTGCTTGCCTGGCAGCTCAGTTGAAGCAAGAGATGGATCTGGGTAGTGCTCCTGGTTCTCTTGATATATCCCCTGCTCAGCGTCTATTCGAAGAAGAACCAAACAAACAAGGGCCAACATAAATAAAGTGCGCAGGCATAGGAACAAATGCATCAAGCAAGCAATCATGCCATGATGAATGATGCACAATTTGCATGGTAAAAGAGTAGCATGGCATGGGTGAGGTGTGGCATACAAGAATAAATCAATTTATTGTGTTTTGGCCCCATTTTATTCACAATTAAGTTGCTGTCCACAATATATTTATATGATGCATGCTTCAAATCAAACCAAGGAATGCATAAACAGAAAGGTCTCGTCGAGCTAATCATTTTAGACATATTATTTATTAAATTTGGAGTTATAAAACAAAAGTTATTAATTAATTAAGGGAAAAGGGCAATTTATTGTAATTTTATTAAACTTGGAAAATAAAGTGTTCAAAATATATTTTAGATAGCATATTTGAATTCCTCATATTTTTCTGATTTGAAAACATATATTATTTGCATTATTTGGATTTGTATTTCAAAAGTTATTTAAAAAAACAGAAATTAATTTGAATTTGAAATAATTTGAAATAAAACAGATAAGCCGAAAATACTTTTTATACTCCAGTGAACCTAGCCGCAGACACAGACATGTGGGGCCACGGCTGACTGGACCAAACGCGCGCGGAAACACTTCTGTCACCGCGAGCTCTTCTAGCCCTAGCGGATGACAGGTGGGGCCGGGGGTCTTCGCAGGCCCACGCGTCAGCGGGCGACCAAGGGGTGTGCCACGCGGCATAGCGAGGACTGCGGGTTGAGGGCTTAACACTTCGGGATCCTTTTTGCAAAAACGCCAGAGGCAGACAGGTGGGGTCGGCAGGAGCGCGGGTTATGGTAAACAAAACGGGAGGGGGTTTTCTGCAAAACGTCGCCGCGACACTGTTTTTCTTCTCCTTTCTCTCTGACGAAAAAGGCAGAGGTAGTGCGCGCGGCTCGGGGCTTCGATCTCGTGACCTGGGGCTTGCACGCAGGGCGGCTGCCGCTGCGGTGGCTTGGGCTAGGTGATAGGAGGGCAGATGGGGCCTAGATAGTGCTTCTGCGCGGCGCGGGAGCGAGCAGACGATAGCGCCGCCGGCGCACGCAGTGTGCTCGATGAAACGAAAGGAGGCCCTAGGCGACGACAGCATGGCGGAGCATGTCCAGAAGGGTCGGGTGCTCACCGAGAGTGTGTCGGAGTAGGTGGTTCGGGCTGGGGAGCGACCGATCGTCGATGAGGCAGGAGCTCCGGCGATCTAGGGTTTCTTCGGGATCGCAGTGGTCCAGGCGGTTCTGGTGCTCCTCCTTCGCATCCGCGTGTACCGGGCGTAGCAGGGGACCGTCCTTGATCTCCTCGGCCACTCCCATGTCGTGCTCGCTGGCTGGAACGAGGAGACGGCGGGGTGCAGACGGTGTCCGGCGAGATGGAGGGTGGCGGCGGTGTTGCAGACGTAGGAGAGCTGGCAGGGTTCTGGGGTGGATCTGGCGATGTAGAGGCGTGGGGAGGGAGGTAGGTAGGGAGGTCGAGAGGGAAAAGGTAGCTGTGGGGGATCGGGAAGGGAAAGGTGGCTTCGGCCACCTTTTCTTCTCACCCTCACGTGCTCGGTCTGGGCAGGTAGGGGAGGGGCAGGTGAGGCTTCCAGGTGGGGTAAGGAGGAGGGGGTAGATCAGGGTCGGGCTGGTGGGGCCTGCAGGCAGAGAGCTAGAGGGAGAGAGAGGAGAGGCTCGGGTAGGAGGGTTGGAGCTAGGGTTTGCCTTAGGGTTGGAGCTAGATGGGCAGGGGGAGGGGTAGCTCGACCAGGGGAGGGCTAGGTGGGTCCAGGGTGGTAGAGAAAAGAGAGAGGCCGAGAGAGAGGGGGGGTAAGCTAGGGTTTGGGTTTAGCTTGGAGCTAGGTTTAGAGGGGATGGTAAAGAGAGGAGAGGGGAGGTAGGGTGGTGATAGCTAGGTGATTAGGGTGATGGGTTTAGGCATCAACCACATGACCAAGCAAGGACAAAGGTGGAAAAGGAGGGTAAGGAGAAGAGAGAGAAAGAGAGAGATGTGGTGGACTTAGGGTTTAGGTGAGAGGTATGTTAGATTAGATGGGGGGGTGGGGTTTTAAGCAAGATTAACATGGATCAAGCCAAAAGTGAGGATAGAGATGGAGAAGAACCACTCCAAAAACCAACTAATAACCAAATACTAGAAAAGGTGACACTTGCATGGCCCATGCAAAATATTTAATGCCATGTTGATTCTTGTGAAAACAATATTAATACATGGCTTTATTATCATGCATTCCCAAAATTGGAGTAAGGACCAAGCAAAAGAATTTAGAAAGAATTCCAAGTGGAGTATATGGAGATGATCACATTGGATTATATTTGGGACTTTCTAGTGTGTATATGCCACTAGGTATTTAATAAGCCCACAAAAATATCCCAACATGATGATAACCCCAGAAAACAACATGATGCTAAGATGAGAGCATGTGGAAACGAATTGGATCCATCCCAACCCACATGAGCTAGAGGTAAATCCAATAAGTGCCAAGCTCATATTTAGTTGGATGGTGGAATTATAAGGTGGTGAAAGAAAAGGTGGTGGAGTTAATAAAAGATATGCCCCCAACTCAACTTGGGCATTTAAACAATATATCAAGAACCAAATACAATATCAAGAGGCAAATACAATTAATAATGCATATGAGATAAGAACCAAATCAAAAAGGGTTTTATATGATGCTCAGATGCAAGGAGGCATGATGACATGAGCATGATATCATGATGATGCAACAATTTTATGTAGGAAGGTAGCATCTATCTAGACTAGGCTAGTAGCATTGCAATTGTTAGACAATTGGGATGCTACATTTTCCTTGGAAATGTTTTTCTTGTTCATGATCCAACTGTAGTAAGGTATCATTGGCTTGTATCTTCTAACTATCCTCCTCTAGTTTCTCCTTATTGACCTAGGATAGACTTCCACATTCATGCTCATACAAAACACATTGAGATAGACTTCCACTTTGTTCGAGAACGAGTGGCTGAAAAAAATTGCCATCAAGTTTGTTTCAAGCAAGGATCAAGTTGCAGATGGTTATACTAAAGCTATTCATGTTAGACATTTACATCAATTTAGACGTAATTTAAATCTTGCACCAATTTTAGATTAAGGAGGTTGTTAGAGTTTGTATAGTCCTCGGTATGTGTATGGGTACGGTATAGTATACAGACTCATATATGTATTGCCTTTTGTATGTGCCACTGCGAGGGCTCTTCTGATCTTATATAACACGAAGCCCGAGTCTCTAATGAGGTGTCAGTTCCTCCTAAGAAAACGAATATCCCTAAAAAAAGTTTACTTCTAACCCATCTGAATGAGAAATAGTGATAAATCTTTCTTGGCGCGGACGGATCCCACAACATTTATCAACGCAAACTGAGTGCTATGTGTCCGCTCACGCCAGCGCGAATATATACCACAAGTTCCATATTCTATCATATACATAGGATCAAGCTTTACTAGTACGAACATGTCTCTTCTTTTTTATCAAATAGGTCATGAACAAGAAGAGCAATGGCAGCAGTTGCTGAGAGTGACGAGACAAGAAATGTTGCTCATTGCACCAAGTATAGCCCGCCTCTGGTATTCCTTATCAGTAATTTATTTTCTTGGAATAAAATGTTTCACAAGCCTCATGTCGACGCGTTTAGCGCAAGGCACAACCTTGAGCCAAGGGCAGTATAAGATGCATCGCCAAAGTGTGATCGATGATCAACCGCCGCTCCTGGTCAGCTTCTACCACTGTGGGAAGGCAACGATATGTGAGGCTCAATTGCTCGGCAATAGCTCAACAACGGTCGGATGGGTTCCTTGCATGTGTGTTTTGTTATCGTTGAGTGGGAGAAGGACCCCCTCTAGGAAAAATGTAACCTATGGAGCTAAATTAAATTAAGGAGACAATTTTATGGCGCTTTTGGCACACAATGTTACGTCATGTAATATCCCAAATTCAGCAACCTTGTTAATTCGTCCAGAATGCAAAATCAGGGGAACAAACACTTTTTCTTGTTGGATGATGTAGTTACTAATTGCTTGTTTGAACTTATGCAACCGAATATGTAGTATATGTTATACTCCTCCACCTTCACCTCAGTTGACAAAAGCTATTTCACAAGAAAATGTCTTGGATCATTTTACATCTTCTCAAATGTTCTGGCATTTTAAAAACAAGAGCCAAGATGTTTTTACAACCATCAGTATTTTTGTAACTTCTACTAAGAAAGTTATGGAGAACTATATACTAGCTCCTTACGTTTTCAAGACAGAACTTTTAACTAAATCTTATCTCTAGATCTTTCCCAAAACATCATTTATAAAACTTTTGACTCCCCCTGTTGGTAGAAGTACCTAGAGACCCTCATCTTCTTCAAAACTCAAACCCTTCAAAACTCCTTCCTTTACCTCAAGCCAAACTTGATGGCATGCATAACAGGGATTCTCGGATTGCTGCTCTAGGGCCCCACAGACTTGGTTATCCACTAGAGGCGACTTGAGCTAATAATATCTATTACCACATCCGGTTTCTAGCTAGGAAAGTGCAGTTGTTAGTTTTACTCGCAAAACTGAATGGGGTGTTTCTCAACCAGCTGGGAAATAAGTCCGAAGGTCTGGATTTCAGCACACCACCATGATTTTTAAGTTGCAGGGATACTAATGTTTCCTAATCGGGCACATCAAATTACTACTAAAAAAATCTAGTTGGTACATTACAACTGTCTCAATCATTAAAGCCAACAACTTTGACTTATTCTCCTCTTTTGTTTTCAATGGTAGGGCGAATTATATTACACATGAACATCTCACCAATATCATTATTGATCTAGAGATAACATGGAATCACTCTGAATTAGTTTTTTCTTGAATATAAGCAAGTAATCAGGTGTCAACATCATCACATGAGGCCATCGACCGATGCACACAATTATCTGTATGTTGGGTTGTTAGGTTTGACTTACTTTTGATGGCTGATCTTTTCCAACAAAAAATATTACAAAGAATCATAGTATGGTGAAGCACATCAATTTAAATGTCACATCTGTTTGCACCGAGCGAGTTATTGTGTCCAAACAACTCCATATAGAATCAAGTGGACCTCGGAACTATACAAGCTACAACAAGGCTATGTACATAAACAATTAGTGGCCATATCAATAACCTGAGGTGTACATGATGGCATGTTTTGTTCCTATAATATTCAGCAATCAGACACCAGATAGTAGGTGTTGAAGGATGCTGCAAATTCATTAAGTAAGCTAACTTCTATGAAATTTGAAACAACCAGAAGAAGTGTGAAAAACACGAAAGCTAAAAAGTACCAGATTGTCTTAATTTATATATCATTGGAGACAACCATTATATATGATGATTTGTGCGTGAGAATAAAACATCTCAAAAACTGATCCGATATAAATATCTTCACGAATTTGTCTACGCCTCTATATAGGTATACACCGCCACCATATCTATATAGGTGTGTATACACCAGCACCGCCACCAAATGAGGGTTCACTTCATGCAAGAACTTCCTCCTATACCATCAAGGAGACACAATAATGCGAGAAAGAGAGTCTAGCCTAGAATGAGAATAGGAGACATCGGAAATTTAGCATGTTGAGCCAAGTGGGGGTGTTGTGCTAGCTCGTATCCTTCTCCAATGCGAGACCAATACCACATATCAAGATGCCAGCACAAAATCCTATCAAGTCAGGATGAAGCTACGTGGATACCGGAAACATGTAGGATGTCTATGAGACTTAGTCTTGATCTCTCCCATGTTTCCTCTTTCTTTCAATGAACACCTGGGTTGAACTGAAACATGCATACCTGCACTTTATCATTAGAGGGCTAAACTATCACCATCATTGGCGAATCCAGGACAATACATCATTCTTTGGTGTCAGTGCATCTTGCCTAATAGTATTTCCTCATTCCCAAGCACTATTTCCATACACACGTTAACTTGATTCCGTCCGCGGGTTTTATTCCTCACAAGATGTCCGGCGCAACGTAGTCCTTTTAGGAACAAACTCAAAAGAAAGCTCCACAATTCGTTCAAAGGTAAAAAAAATGATGACCAGCCTTCAACATGGACGCTGTTAAATCATCATATTTAACATAAAGAGTAAATGTATAATATCGTACTTTTGTTATTGCTGCTAACCAATCCGAATGAGAAACAGTGATAAATATTCCTTGGCACGGACCTATCCCACATCATTCATCGACCCAAACTGAGTGATACTACAGTGCTATCATATACTACGTCGAATCAAGCTTTACTGGTCGGAACACGTCTCTCCTTTCTCTATCAAATAGGTTGTGAACATGAAAAGCAACAACATCCTGAGAGTGACGAGAGAAGAAACCAGGAGAATGTGGAAAATCATTTTTGGAATAGGCGAGTTTGGGAATGACCGGAATGTTGCTCATTGCACCAAGTATAGCCTTCGGTAGTCCGGTATTCCTAATCAGTAATTTATTCTCTTGGAACTAATAGTCTCAGAAGGCTCAGGTAGACGTGCTAAGAGCACAGGCACAACCTCTAAGGTATTGCCAAATGGGTGATCGCTGAACAAACGCCGCGTCTGGCTAGCTTCCGCTCCCGTTGGGAGGCAACGATATGTAATGCCCAGTTTCTCGGCAATAGCTCAATAGCAGTCGGATGATTTCTTCGTCTTGTTATGGTTGAGTGGGAGTAGGACTTGAGGTAGGGAAACTTTAACCTGTCGAGCTAAATTGAATTAAGGTGAATTTTTTTGGTGCTTTAGGCACACAACGCTATGTCAGTTTTATTATTTTAGAGAGTTGTTAGTCAATTTAAAACAACCAGCTCAGGAAAAACATTCGGAACCTCTGGATTTCACCACAACCTCATGATTATTAAGTTGCAGCGATAATAATGTGTTTCCTATAGTCGGATGCAAAAAATACTACTAACACAATCCTGTTGGTACATTACAATTGTCTCAATCATTCGAGCCAACAAATTCTTATCGACTTATTTTGCTCCCTTTGCTTTGAGTACGCTTGAATAATGCAATAAAAGGGATGTGTGCATCAGATGATGCAGAGGCCGGGGTCATATGTTCCCTATTTCGGAAAAAACGGCACCTATATCATCAGTGATCTTGCTATAACATGGAATCACTCAGATTTGTCATTCTATGTAGGCCAAAATACAAAAAAATCACATCACGATTTTCTGAATTCTTGTGGGATACAACGTTGATTATGTCCAACATTATTTTTAGATATTTTTGAAACCTATAAAATATGTTTTCTTAATGAAGGAAGCGCTCGGAAATCAAAGACACTTCCCATTAGCTATGCCATGGAATCACTCTGAAATATTTTTTTCTTGAATATGAGCAAGTACTCTACCACTCTTGTAGTGGTATAGACATGAGGCCATCAACTGATGCAAACAATTATCTTTATTTTAGGTTGTTTGTTTAGACTTACTTTTTTCAGTTGATCTTCGCCTAATAAGCAAAAACATTATTACAAAGAAGCATAGTATGGTGAAGCATATCAATATGAATTAAATGTTATGACTATTGTTACAGTGTCCTAAGGACACTCCATATAAAATCAAGTGAACCCCCGAAACTAGACAAGCAACACGGTCTAAGTACAGAAGCAATCACGAAAGCCTATTTCAAGAAGTACAGAAGCAATCAATAGCCATATCAATAAACTGACGTGTACACGATGGAGAGTAATGATCCTATAATATTCAGCAACCAGACGCACGATAGTATGCGTGTACTGAACAATTACCTGTGAATACATATGCTCCATCTCCTATGAAGAGGAATCAAGCTATACTAGTCAATATGTACTTCGCTAGTGTGCAATTATAAAACTGGTCATGAACCAAAAAATAGCAGAGCTAGCTAGCTAGCAGAAACAGGAGGAAAGGAGAATGTGAAAAGTCCAAATCTTTTGGGTATAGGAAACACCGGGAATGGGATAAACGCTTCTCACTGCACCAAGTAGCTTTGCTCATCCGCAATCGGGACCCTGCTCCTCGATGGATCCTCGTGTCTCAAGGCAACGAGTAACACCATATTTGAACACTTGGACCGAGGAACTTCGACATGTCCTGGCAATTATACACAGCCCGTCACTACATGGGAACATACCAATGGTAATTAACATCCACTGTACTCTGATTTATACGCCGAATAAAAGTTTAGCAACTGGAACAACGCACATCTACATTAGTCGTCTCACAAACAAATCATATCTACATGCGTGTCAATATTAGACCACGTGGAATATAGTTCTAGCACCAAGAAAAAAATCGAGATTACAAAAAGAAAAAAAAATGTAGCTGGTACAAAATTTGGACTACCCATGGACTAAAAGGAACAAATTTGAACACCCATGGAACTTAATATTCAAAAGTGGTGCATTCATCACCGCACGGAGGGGGGAACCATCATAGAAATCTCACCGAAGGAGTCTGAGGAGCTATCATCGACTTTTGACACTCATTTGGCAAAGACACATGAGTTGCTAATTTTAGCTCATCGAAGAGAAGCCTTAGGAGCATAGGTTGGTGGAGGAGGTCCATAAGAATATGATGGTGGAGGTGTCCATCGTATCAGCATTGTGTGTCAGGAAGCAATGGTGGATCTATTTGCTACCTAAGAAACTTGCATGCATATTGAACATATATATCATAGTAAACGTCACAAAAAAAATACTAAATATTATAAATCATAAAAATTGCTTGCATATTAAAATGGAAGAAAGAACCTAGATCCTTAAACAGTGAGATTTGCTTGATTTACATGATTAAATTGAGGGAGGGGTGAAGAGACAAGGCAACGGATGTCATGAAAAACTAGCTTCTCATAGGGACTGAATTACGTGAGTTGAGAGTTAGATATGACACTGAGCGGAGCCTCCTGCTGGGTAATTCCGCCCCGACGATGAAGCTGGGGTCACCCAGATATAGGCAGGAGGTGGCAGCAGCCACGGTAAGGGGATAACGATGCATGCAAGCGGCGCCGCTCATTGTCATGTATAGCGGCCGCACACTATGGTTCGCTCATGCATCCTAATTCCCTTCCGTGTCTCTCCCTCTCCCGGCGTCTATGGCGGCATTGGTAGCGCACCAAGGTTTCATCCTAGGGCGGGAGAGGGAGGTGAGGTGCACACCCTGTTCAGGAAGGTGCGCATCCCTTAGTGTCGGCACCAATTTCATTAATCCACATGCGGCCAAATCAAGACCATCCATATGAGATCGAACGGGAGGCCTTGGATTTGTTTCCTGGAGCAGCGGCTCTAGGGATATCCAGCAAGGAGAACCCCATACAGGGGCAACAACGTATTAAAAAACAACCGGATCCGTGATTTGACGGCGAAAAAGGTGTCGTGAGAAGCCTCCTTGGTGATTCAGTTTTAATATCCCTAATATGATAGTATGTGAATACAGTAAACAATCCTGAGAAATAAAGAGAGACTAGAAAATGTTACTCCCTCCTCCGACCCATATTAATTGATTTGGATTTATCAAAATTTAGATGAATCTATATACTAAATAGTGTCTAGATTCATCCAAATCTAGACAAATGTGAGTCAATAAATATGGGCCAGAGGAGTATGAAAATGCCCGTGGCAATACCCGCATCGATTCCCAGCTTGTATTTGCGGGATCAAGTATGTTTATCGCGACGAGTTCTCCCTCGCATACTCAATGAACGAAGCGGCTTGAGCTTGCTTTGCACGTGGTGTGTTAAAGACAAAAGCACCAATCTAATGTCCTAGGAGCTAGCCAGTTTTTCAAATCCAGTGACTGGTCAGTGGTGGTGGTGGGGAGCACGATGCCCAACACCAAATACCGAACAAATGCTCCTGCACGGTCTGGAGGATAGGCGATCACAAGTGCGGAAGTATGAAGTCGAGCTCATCTGGTGTATCATATAAATACATGCTAAATTCCGGACACCTCTCTTTCTTCCTAGGCAGATCTATGTGTTCTTTACAGAAGCTTTCTCTTTTTACTTGGTACCACTCTTAGTAACTAATGCATGGCACCTTGCCATCGTGTACACCTCAGTTTAAGGATATGGCTACTGAGTGCTTCTGTAATTAGACCTTGTTGCTTGTCTAGTTTCAGGGGTCCACTTGATTTTATATTGTTTCTAGAAAAATATTAAACCCAACTTAACGGATAGCTGAATTATAGTCTTAAGGAGTAGCTTTTTAAAAGAAATCTTTATTTTGTGTTTCTTGATATTGTATCAGGATAATTTGTTTTTTGACACTTGTATCAGGATAAATTAGGATCAACTACAAGGAACTAGGGGTAAGGTTTGGAGAACAGGGGAGCCAAAAAATCAAGAAGCTATAGCACCTATGTTAGGACTGTGCCAGCTAGTCACGAAACCATGTGGGTCGTGTGACACATCGAGTTAGAGAAATAGGCTATAGTTCCTTGATTGTTCTATACAAAATAGCATATTTATTGATTAGAGTAAGGCTAGAGAGAGTTTCCAACATGTGTGCTTGTTGCGAGGTGGATAAAAAAAGGTTGACAAGTATTTGACAAATAGGTCGACTTGGGATTAAGTAGAACACATCAATGTCTACTGAAATAGTTCGAAAACTCATGGGTGTCTTTGTCAAACGTTCTTAGACACTTGGTTGTTGATTTAAGTCGCACGAGTTTTTATCCCTTATTATGACTTAATCGCTTTGCTTCATTGCCCATATCAAATTTCCATCCATTGAATAGGAAATGGGAATCGCCTCTGTAGTTGCAGAAGGCAAGCACACAAGGAAAAAATAGCGCTGAGTGGAGTCAAATTTATCAGGGATCGCAACAATGATAGAATAGCAGTGGAGGTGGTGGTCAAGAGGGAGGAATGGAGGAGAGAAGAACACAATGTCTATCCTAGAGAGGAGATGTTGGAGAAAGAGATGTCTTGTGACTAGAGAGGTGCAAGTTGCATCTATAGATGATCAATGGAGAAAAATTTGAGGGTTACTAACTAGAAACACAAAATCCATGCACATCTTGTTTCACATGTGTGTTCATAGTATATTTATTGTTGTGACCCATTTGTATATCTTGCTTGGCAGAGTGAGATAATGCAAGTAGTCATGAGGCATCACAACAACAAAGGTGCAGGTAGGAGATAGTATATGGCTAAGTTATGTCGAACAAGATGAAGCATAACAGAGTAGCAACGATGAAGAAAAATGTAGAGTCATGGAATACAATATGAGGACACAAATGGGATACTGCTTTCTCGGAAGTACGAATGAAGTGGTAATGTAACTAATAGTAGTTAGGTGATTAGAGAGGGTGTAACATAATTATATGGAAGAATGAAAAAATCATTAAGATTAATTTTTTATATGTTATATTTTTGTGTGGCAACATATGGGCATTCCACTAGTTTTCTTAATATATTTTCACTAGTACATATAGACTCACCAGACCTATTTGTGAATCTTTGAGAAAATATCTGGCTATACATGTGCCACACAAAAACATATTTAAGTTGATCTATATAGAGTCGTATTAGATATTATAAATACAAACATTTACTTTTTATGTAGCGCACAAATGAAGTTATTTGCTAAGGAAATTTCTACGTTCTATAGTGCATCATAACATATAAGTTATGACTTTATGCTCTGTTTGAAATCTAAAATATTATTCTTCATGTCCTTGTTTACATGGAGTTCCAACAGACAGAGACATAAACGAGCATAGTCCTAGTTATAGAATATATTAAACAAGCCTAATACTCCATCCATCCCAAAGTGCAAGACATCTAAAAATAGTCAAAATTGAATGCTTTAAGATTGACAAGTTTGAAAAAAAACATATAAACATCTTCAATGTTAAATCAATATCAATAGATTCACCAAAAATTATATTTTCTAATGTTTCCATCCAATATTTTAGTTGCAGTTTTTTCGTAAATATTTGGTCAATGTAATTAGCATCTAACATTTGACTAATCTTAGAGGCCTTACATTTTGGGACGAAGGGAGTATGTAAAATATAACAATCAGTTTCAATGCCACACTGTCGTCAATACCTTGAATGGCTAGCTCACTTGTCGCAAAAAAAACCCAAGATTTAGAACATAACCCTAAGGAATTCAAGAACTTCTTGTGCACGCAATTTTGCAAAATTCTCAGTATCCTGGGCTTCTCCACACATACAACTCGTCCATGTTAGGTACAAGGGAAACACTGATAATATCAGATACTCGACATATTTTAACAATGTTTTTGTTCTATGCTAGCTACTATTTTTGATTTGATCCAGTTCACTTTTGTTTCTAGGCCATGCATGCAACTAGGGAGATGGTGGTAATGCATCTGCTAGCCACAAAGTGTCTCATTGAGACATGCCAACCCGTACGAAATGGTGTCAGAGCGATGCGCATGGCCAGACACTTGTGGAAAGTGCTTCTTGCTTCACCTTGCTTTCACCTCTTTTAGTTGTGCAGGGCAACCGAATTTGCATTCCTGACAAATCTCATTCCTATCTATATATACTCAGAGCAAGTAATTCACCACAAAGGGTGGAAATGTGGAGACGGCAAATCTCCATTCCTATTGTATTGTTGAGTTATGTAGTAGTTCATGTCATCTCGAGTTGTAGAGACGAAAATTGTGGTGGCACATGAAGCTGACACGGGAATACTCAAGGAGTGGTACACATCACAGTAAAACATTATATTGACAAGTTTGTACAAAAACATATAAAAATCTACTATACTAAATAAATATCAATAGAATCACCAAAAGTATATTTTCTTAATGTTTCCATCCAATATTATAGATGCAGTTTTTTTCCTAAATATTTGGTCAAATTAAGTATGATTTGACTTTTGACTAATTTTAGAGGCCTTACACTTTGGGACGAAGGGAGTATGTAAAATATAAAAATCAGTTTCAACACCACACTGTCGTGAATACCTTGAATAGCTAGCTCAGTCGTCGCAAAAATCCCAAGATTTCAGAACATAACCCTTAGGATTTCAGGAACTTCTTGTGAACATAAATACATAATGCAATTTTGCCAATTCCCGGAAGCTTGGGCTTCTCCACACATACAACTCGTCCATGTTAGGTACAAGGGAAACACCGATAATATCAGATACCCGACATATTTAGCGATGTTTTTGTTCTATTCACGACATCCCAACTCCCAAAGATCGTGATGAATTAACCTGCCCTTATCAGCAAGATGGACAATACACCCCGCGGTTCTTTGTCCTCTAGCGACTTGATGGTATACCGTGAGAGGGGAGCCCGTAGGGTCGACACTTGTGGAAATTGCTTCTCGCTTCCCCTTGCTTTCACCTCTTTGAGCTGTGTAGGGCAATCGCATTTGAATTCCCGACAAATCTCATTCCTATCTATATTCACAAGTAATAATTCACCACAAAGGTGGAAAATGTGGAGATGACAAATCTCCATTCCTAGCGTGTTCTTGAGTTATGTAGTAGATCATGCCATCTCGGGTTGTAGAGAGACAAAAATTGTGGTGGCTATATGTAACGTAGATTCTCATGTGGTGTGCCCGGCGGCGGGTGGCTGGCTGGTCGCCGGAGTGCGGCCGGCAGTGCCCTCCTGGCCCAGATCTGGGCCCAATCGTGCCTGATCTGGGCTTGGGCGGGCCGCCCAGGCGGGGTGGCGCTGCCTCCGGTGAACTGTGGGTAGTGGCCTGAGCTTGGGATGGTGGTGGCGTGGCACCCTAGCTGCAGTGCGGCGGCGGGACTTTACGGGCCCTTTTGGGCTTGGCCGAGCCTCTAGGAGCCTGGTTTGACCTGCTTCTACACCCAGTCGGCTACCGCCTTCCGGCGGTGGAGGCTGTTCCCTCCCGCGTGCTACCATATCGCCTTCCCTCGCTTGCGCTCCTTCCGCTAGGTTTTGCCGGCCTCGCAACTTCGGACATGGAGAGACGACGGTGATGACTACAAGATCGTGGTGGCGTGCGCTGGCGGCCGGCAAAGATTGGTGGAGCGGTTCGGAGCGTCCGGGGGGTGGGCTCTGGGGTTCGGGAGAAATCCCTGTCGTCTCGGCACTGACGCGGCGTCGCATGCGGGTGTCGTCATCCTTCCTGAAGGGCATTGGTTGTACCTCGTGTCCACCTCCCAGTGTACCGAGGGAAACCCTAAGACTTGCTCCGAGGGAAACCCTAGGATCTGTCTGGGCAGCGTCGTCGTCGCCCCCTTCTTGGAGGTGTTGCTTGGTGCAAGATGCTTCGGGTGCTAGTAGCGTGGTGGAAATTCTTGGAGGGCGCAACGATGGCGAGTCATCTCTGTTTTTTTCGTCGATCCGCTGCTGTCGGCATTGTTTTCTCTTCCTTCGTTTTTGTTTCTTTTGGGCATATCTTGTGCTGTTTGCCCCAGTGGTCATACTGTTGTATCAGTTGGTTGCTATATTAATATAGCGGGGCGAAAGCCTGATTCGAGAAAAGACAAACCAATTTTCGCAAGAGTTGGTGACGAAAAGCTTAGCAACCAAACAGGGGAAGTTAAAGCACTAATAATTAAGTCCCATACACAAGTTTGAATGGTGAAGAAAATTCAAGCATATATAGATACGGAAGGAAGTTTATTACAGCCACGAAATAATGCATGAATCTTTCTTACTGACCACGTTTTGTACACAGGGAAAATCAATATGAGCTTGCTTTCTCCGCAAAAATATAGCTGAGACTGACAAAATCAGACTGACTCGTGGAAATGGGTTGAACCCTTCCATTATCGCAGCCCTTACTATCTCCCTGGCCATCAACACCTCCGACGAAAGTCGCAGTTCAGCCTTGAAGAAAGCCACTACGTCGACGGATGATGCAGACGAAAATGTACAAGTTCGCATCCCGTGGATTTGCCGGCTCAATAAAGTAATACTAGGCATTTTATTCGCCCCCTTTTCACCTCTCTCACCGAAGCAGGTTAACCGGAACCCCATTTCCGACACATCTCATTCCGAGCTTCGTGGTTATCTCACCACATTGGTGGAGAAAATTGCTGACCATATATAATGATTTGATAGTGTTGGACCTTTTTTGTTAGGAAATCTAAGCATTTTTTTTTTGAGAAAATCTAAGCATTTATTTATAGGCTCTGGATGGAAGATGCCAGCAGGGGGAGAGGTACAGATAAATTTCAGTCTCTGCGGAGGTGCTGTAGCAATAAAGAAAGCTACCAACACAATAGCTAAATCTAGTGTGACCATAAGGCCTTTTCCAATGCGTCTATCTTAGCAAGAAACAACTATCACAATGGGGTGTATCTTAGATGGTGTTTCTTAAAGATGTTGTATTTAATGATTTTGTGCTCATGCATGTGTGTGATTGGACTAGCTAAGTTTCCCGCCAAAGCCAAAGCCGTCGTATTTCCAATGTCTTCCAGCCATCGCCAACGCCGACGTATTTTCAGTGTCTTTCCGCCGCCACGCTGTCTTCCGCCTTTCTTTTCCGCCGCTTCCCGCGAGTTCTGGGTGTTTCCCGTCGCGTCTAGACGCAGCCATAAAAAGGGGAGATCGGCAAGATATATTGGACCATAGCCGAGCCAGTCCGTGGCAACCCCGACATCGGCCAAGAAGAGGTTCCCTCATGGAACCCGCCGAAGTTACCAGACGTGTTGCCTCCTCTGATTTCCGGGCGCCCACGAATTTACAGAATGAACCTCCCGCCACATCGCCCTTTGTACAACCGTCACGTGACCACTGGTGAGCCTTTCATGATGGCGGTGGCGGAACGCGTCTTTCCACCGGAGTATCGGCGATAGGACAAGCTCGCGTTGGCCACAGCGAACTAGGTGCTTGGGTCGAAATCTTCGGGCGATGAATGCGTTGACGGAGAGCATGGTGGCGCGCTGATTTGGCCGCATCCTCCACGCCTCCCTTGACATCCACGGCCGCCATGCCCTCCCCTCGATCCAGCCGCCGGCCATGGCTAGCTACATGTAGTGGAGAACGAAAAGGAGAAGGATGAAAGGATGGTTTTCTGTGGGGGAGAAGATGGCCGCAGGCGGCAAGTTAAAAAAGGACCGACATCGGACGCCGACGCGGACAACGAAGAGATATTGAAATGTCTAGCCAGGAGGGCAGGCGTCGAGCGCCGCTGCAGCGGCGGTAGAGAGCGTGGCATCCAGTCAGTCAGTGTGCCGTCTCATCACCATTGATGGCGCAGGCTGCCGCCGCCAGCCTTCCGCATCGCCTCTGAATCGCTGCCGCTGCACGCGTCTAAATCAACACCGCGGTGGCTGACGGGTGGGCCAGTGGTACATGCGGACAGGACACGACCTCTGTCCGCGAGCGTTCGGGCCGACGCATCCGTTGTCCGGATTAGATGCACGGATGGATCGAGCCAAACGCGTTTGTCCTGATGGATCGGGCTTTCGCCCAAGAAGAGTCGGTGCCATACACACAGTTACAATATAGATGTTACAGATGCGGTGTTTGCGGGTGTTCACAGCGATTCGGTCAGCTGATCTGATCATGATGGAGATGCAAGACCCTCTACCATATTTAGGGTGCGTTTGGTTCTACATCCGCAACCCACTTCTGCTGTTAAAAATCTAAACGCTAACCAAACAACTTTATTTCACCACAGATTTCACGGAAGCAGCCTGATTCCTGTAGTGTAATTTCCAACACAGGTCTGTCCCTGCTTCCACTGCGTTCAAAACCAACTTAAATAAAAAATTACCCACGTTGCCACGGACGAGTCATACCGCTTCGATCTATTTTTCCCATCCCGAGCGAAACAACGTGCTCTCGTCTCCAGACTCCCGTCGACCGGGAAAGCAGCGCAACCCAGCTAGCTAGGTTGTTCACCGCGCTGCCCCATTCCTCCGGCCCAGCCGGCGGCGGTCTGCTGGTCGGGATGATATCTGCTGATCCGACCCCGTTCTCGCGCCTCAAACTCACCTACGTCGCCACGCTTGGCCAACATCCATCTATCATGTCCTTCCCCAACCTAAAAGGTAAGAACTGTTGCCGCCATCGCTTTCTCTCTTCTCTGGTCAGCACTCCCCGTGGTCCACCGATCCCCCGTCTTTATTTTTCCTTTTAGTTGATGGAGCTAATTAGAGTCAGAGATCTATCTAGGTATAACAGCTAATTCTCATGGGGATCAGAGGCTGCGCTCGCCCGACAATTTCAGTCCCTATTCACAGTAGCTACTTATTTGCAATGTACTGCATCGGACTAGACAAGTCTGGGTAGTTCAATACTAATTTGATTCGATCTATGTAGTACTTGTCTGTGTCGTAATTTGACAGGAGTTCTTATTCAATCCATGACATCACTTTCCATTTATATTATTTATTATGTGTATGCAACGTTGCAAATATAATTATATCCATTCCCAAAATTATTATTTACATGTCAAATCATATACATTGGGTGTCTGCAATCACTCGTCAATTCAGGGGTATTATAGACAATTCATACCAAAACTACAATTTCACAGTTACTCGGACCAAACAACTTCTTGCTTTCCCACAGTTCTCTGCTCACAGCAGCTTTCACACAGTTCACAGCTCACAGTAGCTTTTACAAAATCCACAGCAGAACCAAACAGACCCTTAGTTCAAAAACTAAACTAACTTTTTCTAAAATGAGGAAGTCGTTGCAAATGTTAGTTCATTATTTTTTAAAACTAAAGAGGGTAGAGACACTCTAGTGCATAAATGGGTACTAGTGGCGTGGCAAAATCTCCGCTAATGGTGTGTCCCTGGTGCTATGTACTTGTCCTGCGAGACAATCTCGAAAAAATTAAGAAAATTTGAGTATGTAACGTACCCAACTTATATGTCTCTTATTGATCACATTATTTTTTCAAATCCTATAGATTGTCTAAGGTCCATCTGGTTGATTAGTAATATACTATTGCAATATTGTTGTTCGGTGATTTGAACCGACCAGGTGCTTAATTATAGGTCCGTGACAGTGGTTGTCTATTCTGGATGGAAATGGGTAGGGTATTGCGTAGGGTAGAGCATGCAATACCATAACCATACCCAATATAGTTAATGGGTACAATGTTCTACCCGTACCTGTGGGTCTGAATTTTATCCCTTGCTTGAGAAATCTGGACATGCAAAAACAAGATGTTGGTGCTAAACTAGCTTTGATTTCTCAATTTCGTATCACCAGTTCCTCACACTCAGATATTTAGTTCATGCCAGATACCCATTCTGTTCTACTCTTAGAAACCAATACAGCTCAAATTTATCAGTGACGGGCTGTACCGGTGACATTTTTTGCAAGTGTCGTTTTGACGAGCTGTGCGCTATCCAGGATAGAAAAAAGAGGATGACTAAGTTTATCAGTGAAACTAGCAAATTTTGGAATTCGACCTTCTTGCTAACGCACCAACAATCCAAGTCCTGACGAGAACTTACTCCAGACACCTCCCAACCCTGCGTGGATGGTATTGCATGCCTCTCTCTTCCACCTCGGTGATGTCCATTTTCTGGACTTTATCATGCATTTTGCCATTCCTACGCATGGATCGACATGCAGCGTGAGCAGAACAATGAGCAGCATATAAATAGTCCATAGCTGGCGTTCCCGTGTATCCAAGGACAGTGTCGACTATTAATCTTCAGAACATGATAGGTTGGATGCATTCGAAGCTAGGTTGGCTGTTGGACAGAGAAGCCTTGCAACTCACTGCAACATAGACGACATGCGATGTCCGGCCCCAACAATTACTTTTCGTGCGTGTGCGATCGATGCGTCTCTAGTGCAGCAAAGGAAAACGTTCATGATGCAACTATTTTTTTCACATAAAACTAGCACAGTGGCCCTCGCAAATGCGAGGGAATCATCCGTATTGTATCGAAAGTTTTACAAAATGTATGTTTGGATAGATATTTAATCATGTGACAGAAAATAATAATACCTTTTCTGACAATAATATACGACATGCATGGTAAACATCTTTAATATGTGTGCTTTATTATGTTATTTGCATAAACATCAAAATATTGGATGCACATTTTGTTTTCTGTGTGGCATTGCAATAATACATTCAACCTGCAAATTCGTGAGCGTACACTTTTGTGGCGTTACAGTGTCAACAATGTTTCTTTACGAACTAATGATCCATAGTTTTTGTTCTAAAAAGCTAGGTTGGACCCAAAGTAATTTCATCCACATAAAAAAGTAGAAAGTGATCTATATTTCTTTTTCTCTTCTACAAATTAATCTACTGGAATTTTTCTAAGGTTTATACGCAAATCAAAGAAACTGAAAAATGATTTATTCTAGAGACCGAGTTCTACAAAAATTATTTGAATTACAAAGACCACAAGTCTACACTATGCATGGACACTAAACATAAAACCACGACCGGTGACTTACTCCCAAACTATACGCTCCTCGTCGTTGAGTTTCTCGGTTGACATTGGTGTAGTCGTTCCCTTTTATCTTTACCAGCCACATGTGTAATTATTCATCTGCTTTGACATAAATGTGTCGATATGTGGATGAGCTCTCATGTGTTCTCCTTCGACTATGTTGATTTTCCGCTTACCATCGAAGTCCATTATAATTGCGTAGTAAGGGAAAATTTGCACATTCCAATTGAGTTTTGTGTGGCATACCTTATTCTTATTATTTACTACGCCTTTATATTTCTCATGGTTTTTAATCTATAAATATATATCATATGTATTCAAAAGAGATATCTCCTAGCTACTACATGCATATATGTATTTATTCTCTTGCAAGCATTCTGGTGTTTGGTTCAACGTAAATGGGCACGTAAGGCACAGGGTATATCCATTGATCAGCAAGCACCGGCACGATCATACGAATAACTTTTTTGTCCACGTTTCTTTTCATCAAGAATAAAATAAATTAAGGTGGATGCATGAGTGGTGGAACTGCTTTTGTATCGCTGTGCTGGCAGGGTGCGGATCGCTGGGATGCGTTGCTTAGCCATTTGCTGAGTAAATTATAAAAAACCATCATAACTAGGGCAAGAGTAACAATCCTTTACAAAAAAATCATCGAAAAACATGCATTTTGATGGGTGTTTTTACCTTGGCCCTAATTATGGTGGTTTTTTATAATTTACTCGCCATTTGCTCAATCTAGGACGCTGCGAGCCAGCTCCGCTTGCTGCAAACCATTACCTTTCACATCATATGTTTAATCCTTTGTTACAGCAAATCGGTGAGCTTGACAACCATACTAATTCGTTGGAGCAAAGTCTTGAGTTTGTGTTGTGCAGGTCTCTGCGTTGCTTGCAACACCTGTGTGACGTTTGCTTTCTCCTTCTGTTTCGATAACCTCGGTCTCTACTGAGGGAAGAGTTGCTGCTGTCCTCATCACACCTTGCCATTGGGGTTTCCAACGAAGTGCTCCATGTCAGCATCATCAACAAGTTTTCTGGCACCGTTGCCGGAGAGGCTAAGGACGTCTTCACAAGGGGAGTCCTTTATTTTCTTTCTCTTTATTTTGTTTTTAGTTTGCTTAGTTTCTTTTGCTTTGTTTTGTTTGCCTTTTTTCAAAAACTCCAAAACAATTAGTCTAGCTTGGTTTGCTTTCTTTATTCAAAAATACAAAAAAATTAGTTCCTACTCTAGTTGGTGGTCTGTTATTGCCTTGTTTGGTAATGCTTTCTATCAATAGATGGTTTCTTTGAAACTAGTTCTTATTAGCAAGGTGGGTTCACGGAAGAACAAAAGTATTATTATAAGGAACACCGTTTGTCACAAAAAGAGAAACACTTATGGGAACAAATTGATAAGTTGAATACTATTGCTAGAGATGTGTGCTCTACTTATAATGTTACTTATTGCTTTGATAAAGCTTGTTGCTGTAGGAAGTATAAACACCTGCCTTTTCAATGTGATTATAATGATAATGTTACCATATCCTCTTATGTTAGTGGAAATTATGACTTTGATGATGTGGAACAAATTGAAGAATTTATTTCCTTTAAGGGTGCATTTGAACTTGCCAGTTTGCTTGAAAATACTGATGATGTACCTTATAAGCATGAGGTTTTTGAGATACTTAAATTTTTCTTTGATAATTACAAGGAATAAAATGGCTATATTCTTGAATATTTTAATAGGTGCTTTCCACATTTGGAACAGACTAATGCTTTGCAGGAGCCTATGGAAGAAGAAATTGCTGAAACTGAAAGCTCATTAGATGAAAAAGAGGAGGAGAGTGATGGTCAAGAGGAGGAAGAATGGATCTACCCATGTCTACCTTCTAATGAGAGTAACTCTTTATCCCTTACATTATTTGATTGTCCCACATGCTTACCAAAGAAGGATGAATGTTATGTTCCCGTGGATCCTTTTGAAATATCTACTTTGGGTAAAACCTATGAAGGTTTTAATCCCATTATTTTAGAGCTTGATAGAAATTATGTGTTTGTAGATCATGAAAAGAATGCTTTATATGATAGCTATATTGTTGATTTTATTCATGATTCTACTGAAAACTATTATGAGAGAGGAAAATATGGTTGTAGAAGTTTTCATGGTACTGAAACACCTCTCTATGTGTTGAAAGTTTTCAAGTTGCTCTTGTTTCATCTTCCTATGCCTGTCACTTTGTTCTCTGTGAATTTATTCGCATACAAGATTCCTATGCATAGGAAGTGGGTTAGACTTAAATATGTTTTGAATTTTCTTCTTGATGCTCTCTTTGACTTCAATTCATAATTCTTATGTGAGAATCTTCTTAAGCTATCAAGCCTAACTTAAAGGCGTTAAAGAAAAGTACTTGTTGGGAGATAACCCAAGAGTTTCATTGAGTCTTGGAAGTTATTACTTCAGTAATGACCTCTCCTTATCCTTTTTTTTGATTTTTGTGCCAAGAATGACCTCTAGTGAGAGGGAAGTAAGATTTGGGGAGTTGCTGTCCCGAAACAGATTTCTGTCCTCCATCATAAACATTCTTGAGGAGTCTCTGTAACTCGAATTGAGCTGAAAATTTACGAATAAATCCCCCAGTATGTCAGCTAACTTTCGGTAGTTTAACACTTTTTTATTTGAGCAACATAAGATTTTCGAAAAAATCGGTTTCTACATGCTGGTCTGTTTTGACAGATTTCTGCCATTATTTGCATTTGCTTCTTATTGATTCCTTTTTGAGTTCTCTTTAGGTGAATTGAGATTTTTGAAGGAGTTACTATAGTAGCTTGTGTTTTTAGTGAAAAGACTTGCTGTCCCAAAGCTTTGTCAGGGGTCTAATATCATTTGAATACACTAATGTTGCTAATGAAGATTGTGTGAAGTTTTGTATGAAGGAAAAATTTCAGGTGTAGAGGGAGAATAATGCAATGAGATGAAGAATGGACAAAAGCTCAAGCTTGGGGATGCCACCATGGTGTCACCCAAGAAATATTCAAGAGGTGCAAGCGTCAAAGCTTGGGGATGCCCAAGGCATCCCCTTCTTCATCAATAAAAAGCTCAGGTCTGTTTAGACACTTCGTTTTTATTCTTTCATGCACAGTTGTGTTGTTCTTGGAGCGTCTTAGTTTTTGTTTCCTTTGCTTAGGTTGTTTAGTTTTCTTGAATAAAGTAGTTTGGACCCCCATTCTCGTTGTGTTGTTTTGCAAATAAGTTGCTTGGTGTTGGAAAGGAGTAGTAAGTTCTTGCTTGAAGTGCAAGAGGTGCTTGCATTGACTGTGACTTAGACTTCAGCATGACATGCTAGGTGTTGTTTTGGCATTATGCTTAGTAATTCTTGATGTAGCATGTCTTGTTCCAAAAAATTGGTATTGCTTAGTGTGCCTTGAAGAAATTATGTGTATTCTCCTTTGATGCTTTGCTTGGGTTGACTTGGCACATGCTAACACCATGTTATGACTATGACAAGTCACCATTAGCCTCTATGATCATTTAGTCCTTTACTTGTAGTACCACTCTATGCTTTGATTAGTAATGTTTTGTTGCTATACATGATTATGGCCATTATGCTCTCTTAGTTTGTTGCTCCCAGTCTTTTGCTAGCCTCCATTTGTATGAGTAAGCTCTACTCATGCTTCCAACTCCCAAGAAACCAAGTTATTCCAAAGTGTCCACTATAAACTCCTATGAATGGTGTGTTACACCATTCCAAGTATATTCTTGTTTTCAGCTATCTTCCAATTAAAAACTATTTTGTTATGTGAAAACTTAGTGATTAAAGCCCTCACAAACTTGATGGCACACTTTATATTCTTTGCCCCTAATAAACTTGAACCATTGTGATAACTTTGTTGTATATGCTTGCACTTATAAGTTGGAATTAGCGTAACCGTGCTGTCACGAGGAACGCTTTCAACATTGCACTTGTACTTTGTACTCAGTTGATATCATGCTCTTTTGTCTATGGATATCACCGGTGTGAAATAAAGAGGAAACTTGTAAGTCCATGTAGTTTGTATCCTGTGTTAGAGAAACGCCTGGGCCGCTAGCCTAAGCCATGCCTAATCATGTTGGAAACTTGCATCATCACCATAGTGATATCTATGAAGCATTCTTCTTATAAAAAAGGAGACAAATTGAGCAAAGAGGAAAGAGAGAAAAAAAACCATATTCCCATGGTACATAAGAATATTGCTGAGATGCTCATTTGTTTGCTTGCCTTATCATTTTGGTTATGGGAAAGCTCACGTACCATGTGCAAGGGGTACCCCGTTGGTGGTTCTCAATGATATACAAATACTTACAATGAAAAAAACTTACTTGGGCCCAAAGTTGAGTATGCATGAGGTGTGGCCCTCGTATTCAAGGGACTTGAGATTGCCAACTTATTCTTCGTCAAACATATACTCCATCTTTGCCACTTTAACCTTAATCACTTCAAGATGCTTATGATAGGGGCAATGAGGGCTGAAAGCTAACAAGTACCATAATTTTTGGAAGCTCTTTTTGAAACTTGTAATCCATGTTTTCTTTACAAAAAGGCCTTTCTTCCACCATTATTTAGTCTCCACCTTCTACCATTAGGCACCATTAAGAGAGCATAGTTGTCATTTTGTGTGCAGTGTTCCAAAGCTTATTGATTGATGCATATTGATTGATTCATATTGTGATATTACTTGTTCTTGTGCTATTTGTTTCTAGTCACCCTTGTGAACTTTGATGGTGTCCTATGCATCTATATTGCTACTCTATGAGGGACAAGCTGATTGCCACTATGCTATGTTTTCTGTATGTGAAACAAACAAACGTTTTTCAATGCATGTTATTCATGATCTTTGTTTGTAGCCTTTCATGTTGCATGTATAGTTACTTTGTCCTATTGTTAGAACTCCATCTTTCATGCACATGTTTAGAGTTCTTTGATCCCAGCTTTTAATGCTTGCAAATGGTTGGATATTTATTGTGAGGGTGTATGTCACCTCAAAAATTCTTCTTTTATCACTTAACTACTCGAGGACGAGCAGGAGTTAAGATTGGGGATGTTGATACGTCGGAAACGTATCTATAATTTTTGATGCACCATGTGATGTGGACATCCCTTCTATTGATACCACCGTTGTACCTACAACTACACACATACAAGGACCCATCACAAGATCTCGTGCCAAACAACTTAACTATCAGGTACTTTCGTTTCTTGGAACTATTCCTCACATACATGAGAATATGATGCTGCCTAAATCAGATGTATTTCTTACTCTTAGGAATGATGGACCAAGCATGGATGAGAGGGACAAGCATTGGAGCATGGCCATGCATGGAGATGGCAGCAAGCATGTGATGATCCAAGAGAAGGCCACGGATGAAGATTTTAGAACTTTGAGGCCACCATAATGAAGAAAGAAGGCTTGGACGAAATATTCAAGATTAATACTTAACGAATTCGTCCATAGCTTAATATGGTGCCGCGACACCTTTATTTTGGGCCATGCCCATGTAATTTTCGCAGCATTTTAAATAGCCACTTTTTAGAGTCCGTGTTTGAGGGGAAAAGGACTTATAGGGTTAGATTCGACCACCACTTCCATGGATGGCTGAAACCCCACCTTTTCCTCCTTAAATACTCCCCATAGTCGTCATCCTAGACTCGGATTTTGTTTAGACATTAAGTTAGCCATCATAGCAACTTCGCCAAGGCTCGAGCGTCGCAGAGGCCTCTTGTACTTCGCACCTATACAGGATCCCACCTTTTCAATAAAGCTTTCCTCTTAATCCGCAATATCTTGATTGCAATATTGGTTCTTACTTGTTCTCGATTTCAGGTAGGAATTAAGACCCTCGCTGGTCAGGTTGATCGTGTTCCCGCAGGATCGGTAACCTCCAGGAGATTGGCCTAGCGATTGCATTGGCGCTCGTGCTCGCACGTGTAGTCGGATCGTCAAGCCCGAACTCCACCAAATCGATTATCTCCTTCTCATCGAAAGATCGAACACCTTTGCCCTATCAAGTGGTATCAGATTTTAGGTTGCTCGGTGAGATTTTACTGTTTTCGTAGATTAGATTTGTTTTACCTATAACCCACGAAAAATCCAAAAACACAGTTAGAGTTTAGATCCATCCCATAACCAATCTACGCCTCGCATTATCTTTTCAGTTTTTGCATTGTTGAATTTGTGTCTATATCATCGCGTCGAGTTGCTGGTCTTAGTGTCTCGTCCCTTAGAGTTTCGAGTTCTGATCATAGTAGTCACCTCCACACTCGCCGATCACCGCCACCATATTCCGCCACCATATTCCTCCACCATATTCCGCCGCCATACACCCAGCCACCATAAACCCTAATACTCCGCCACCGCCTTCCTACCGCGACATAGATCCAATCAGTTTTCCTGCCGCGGCACGAGTCCAAGTAGAGTTATTGTTTCCTAGTTATTTCTTTTTACTTTCCTTCCGTGTTGTTTCTGTATTGAGCTAAAGTCCGTGTCGAGTTAGAAGTTCAGTCGTAAGTCCAGAAGGAGAGCAAAAAAAAAGTCTGGAACCGCCTCCAATTTTTTTTCTGGCTATACTAGTTTTCGGCTCTGGGATCACTTTTCTCCATCGGCCGTTATAGCGATATTTTTTTGGCGCCTGCGCGCTTTCCGGAGCAAAATACAAAAATTTCGAATTTTTTTGGGGCTAACCTATTTTTAGACCCCGTAGATCAGTTCTAGACACTCGCCATCATAGTGACTTTCAATATCTCGGTTCGCTTTTCAGGGTGCCATATCATCATACATTGCTTGTTGTGTCGCGTCGTGACATCATTGGTGATCTAGGCTCGCGTCTCTAGTACGGTCTAGCCTACGACCAGCACAGTACCGTTGTTGAGCATTTTTTCAACTTTTGCATTGCTGTTTTGATAATTGCTAACCCCTTTGCTAAGCCTTCCCAGAGCTCCACAGATATTCTCCACGTGCGGTGTCTCGACTCCCGGTAATCGCTCAGTTCAATCTCTGGACCCACTGATCCTCGCGGTTACACATCGCCTTTTCCTGCTGTTTGGTAAGAACTTGTAAGAGCTTCGTATATTGCTTGACGGATTACGCGTGCCGTCCATCATATTTCCGTAGTATATACCTGTGCTTTTTAAAGGACTAACCATGACAGATACTTCGCGGAACCCTGCCACAATGACGAACGAAGAACTACATGTCCACTTATCCAAGCTCTTGGTTAGTCGCGCTGAAGACGTGGATACACGCCTAGGGGAGTTTGACACCAAGCTCACCAATGCCGTGGACAAGATCGATGGACTCGAGAAATCCTTCAACGCCAAGCTTGACGCTCGGTTCAAGGAGATTTTGAACAGATTGTCCGCACCCGCACCCGCACATGGCGCACGACGCATTCCGATCACGGGTCGGACTGCTGGTTCGGCTGCCGCCGCACCCCAGGCGGCTACCGCTGCAGCTAACGCACCTTAGAATTCCGCTGCGGCTGCTGTTGCGACATTGGGGACAGACGACGGGTACTACTACAACCCCGACGACGACGATCTTTTTGACGAGGAGGTTGAACAACCTCCACAGGTACCTGCTGGCCGTCCCCGATATTACTACCGCAACGCTCGACCACCAGTACGTGATGATGATCATGTTGCAAAGCTTAAATTAAATATTCCATCTTTTGAGGGTAAATATAATCCTGATGCATATCTTACATGGGAGATGGAAGTAGAACAACGTTTTGCATGTTTAAAATATCCTGAGAATATGCGTGTTAGTGCTGCTACATGTGAATTTACTAAATTTGCTTCCCTTTGGTGGTCTGAGTATTGTCGTTTAAATCCTACTACTATTCCTAGTACTTGGACTGCTTTAAAAACTGCTATGCGTGTTCGTATTGTACCTCCCACTTATCAGCTTGATTTACTGAAGAATCTGACACGTTTAGAGCAAGGAAAAAATTCTGTAGAAGAGTATTATCAGGAATTGCAAACAGGGATGGTTCGGTGTGGTCTTGTTGAATCTACTGAACAAATGCTTGCACGTTTCTTTGGTGGATTAAACAAGGACATTTAGCACATATTAGATTATAAGAAATATAATTCTATCACTTGTTTGTTTCATCTTGCTTGCAAAGCTGAACGTGAAGTGCAGGATCGCCAAACACCATGGAGGAGGACTAATGATTCTGCAGGTCGCACATCCACTTGGACATCCCGACAATCGACGCCTCCTTCTCGTGATTCGCCACCAGCTACTACCACATCCAAGGCCACCACAAGATTTCCAGCTGCTCCTCCACCGTCATTCAATGCTCCTGCTCGTAGTGCATCTTCTATGGCTTCCACGGGTAAGAGAAAGGATATACAATGCCGCAAGTGCTGGGGTTTTGGTCATATTGAGAGACAGTGCACAACACAACGTGTGATGATGGTGCGGGATGATGGTCAATACGATTCAACGAGTGACTTTGATGAAGATACATTAGCCCTTATTTCTGCTCGAGATGGAGACAATTCTGATGCTGATGAAGAGACAGAGGTAATAGGAGCTGGAGCTGCCGATCAATACAAGAGCTTAATTACACAACGTGTGTTGAGTGTGCAATTGAGCAAATCTGAGCAAGATCAACGCCACAACCTGTTCCAAACACGTGGTGTTGTCAAGGAAAGAGCTATACGGATCATCATTGATGGAGGGAGTTGTAATAATCTGGCTAGTGTTGACATGGTAGAGAAGCTTGCACTTCCAACAAGACAACGCACACATTCATATTACATCCAATGATTTGAGAGTTCTCGCAATATCAAGGTAACAAGAATGGTACGCGTCCATTTTGCTATTGGTACATATTCTGATTTTGTTGATTGTGATGTTGTACCTATGCAAGCTTGTTCTTTGTTTCTTGGTAGACCATGACAATTTGATAGAGAATCTGTTCATAATGGCAAAACTAATCACTATTCTCTTATGCATGATGGAAAGAAAATTGGTCTAAAACCTATGACTCCCGAACAGATTTTAAAAGATGATCTTGCTAGAGCTAGTAGAGCTAAAACTGAGGAGAAAAATAAAAGTGAGAATCAGATTGTTGCTGCAGATTTTGTACCACCAAAGAACACTAAATCTGATTCTACCCAAGCTACTGAAATTCGTTTGAAGAGTCCATGTATGCTTGCAAATAAAATTGATATTGCTGAACTAGATATAAACAATACTCAATGTTATGCAATTATTTGCAAAGAGGTTTTGTTTTTATTTGAGGATATGCCTCCTTCTTTGCCACCTGCTATTCCTAACCTTTTGCAGGAATATGAGGACGTCTTTCCCGCTGAGCTGCCACCAGGACTACCTCCTATTAGAGGAATTGAGCACCAAATTGATCTAATTCCTGGTGCTACGTTGCCCAACCACGTGCCATATAGAGCCAATCCAGAGGAGACAAAGGAGATACAACGCTAAATTCATCAACTACTCGACAGAGATCATATTCGTGAGTCCCTTAGCCCCTGTGCTGTTCCTATTATTTTGGTACCTAAGAAATATGGTTCTTCGCGCATGTGTACTGATTGTAGAGCTATCAATAATATTACTATTCGATATCGTCATCCTATTCCATGTTTAGATGACATGCTGGATGAATTGAGTGGCTCTACCATGTTTTCTAAAGTTGATTTGCGTAGTGGTTACCACCAGATTCGTATAAAATTAGGAGATGAATGGAAAACAACATTTAAAACTAAGTTCGGTTTATATGAGTAGTTAGTGATGCCGTTTGGTTTAACTAATGCACCCAGCACTTTCATGAGGTTAATGAACAAAGTTTTACGTGCTTTCATTGGACGTTTTGTGGTAGTCTACTTTGATGATATTCTGATTTATAGCAAATCTTTAGAGGATCATTTGGACCATTTACGTGCTGTTTTCGATGCTTTACGTGATGCACGTTTGTTTGGTAACCTTGAGAAGTGCATCTTTTGCACCAATCGAGTTGCGTTTCTTGTCTATGTTGTTACATCACAGGGTATTGAAGTGGATCCAGCCAAGATTGAAGCTATTGAGAATTGGCCGCAGCCCAAGACGGTCACACAAGTGAGGAGTTTTCTTGGCCTTGCTGGTTTTTATAGGCGCTTTGTCAAAGACTTTGGATCAATTGCCGCGCCGCCGAATGAGCTTACCAAGAAGGATGTGCCCTTTGTTTGGGGCGATGCACAACAACATGCCTTCGTCATATTGAAAGATAAGCGAACACATGCTCCCTTACTCCAACTTCCTGATTTTACTAAGACTTTTGAGCTTGAATGTGATGCTAGTGGAATTGGTTTGGGAGGGGTGTTATTACAAGAGGGAAAACCTGTTGCATATTTTAGTGAGAAATTGAGTGGGGCTAGTCTGAACTATTCTACTTATGATAAAGAATTATATGCGTTGGTTCGGACATTAGAAACTTGGCAACATTATCTATGGCCTAAAGAATTTGTTATTCATTCTGATCATGAATCTTTGAAGCATATTCGTAGTCAAGCTAAGTTGAATCGTCGTCATGCAAAGTGGGTTGAATTTATTGAGTCTTTTCCTTATGTTATCAAACACAAAAAGGGTAAAGATAATATTATTGCTGATGCTTTGCCGCGCCGTTATACTTTGTTATCTCAACTTGACTTCAAAATATTTGGATTAGAAACTATTAAGGAACAATATGTGCATGATGCTGAATTTAAAGATGTGTTGCAGAATTGTAGAGATGGTAGAACATGGAACAAGTTCGTCTTCAATGATGGATTTGTGTTCCGTGCTAACAAACTATGCATTCCGGATAGTTCTGTTTGTCTTTTGTTGTTACAGGAGGCGCATGGAGGAGAATTGATGGGACACTTTGGTGTCAAGAAAACGGAGGATGTTCTTGCTGCACACTTCTTTTGGCCACATATGCGTCGAGATGTTGAGAGATTTGTGGCACGCTGCACTACTTGTCAGAAAGCTAAGTCTCGCCTTAATCCACATGGTTTGTATATGCCTCTTCCTGTTCCTAGTGTTCCTTGGGAGGATATTTATATGGACTTTGTTTTGGGATTGCCACGAACACAGAAGGGGAGGGATAGTATTTTTGTTGTTGTGGATCGGTTTTCTAAGATGACACACTTTATTCCTTGTCATAAAACGGATGATGCTGCGCATATTGCTGATTTGTTCTTTCGTGAAATTGTTTTTTTGCATGGTGTGCCAAATACTATTGTCTCTGATCGTGATACTAAATTTCTTAGCCACTTTTGGAGATGTTTATGGGCTAAGTTGGGGACTAAATTGCTGTTTAGTACTACATGTCATCCCCAAACTAATGGACAAACTAAAGTAGTAAATAGAACTTTGTCTACTATGTTGCGGGCTGTTTTAAAGAAGAACTTAAAATTGTGGGAAGAGTGTTTACCTCATATAGAATTTGCTTATAATCGTTCGCTGCATTCTACCACAAAGATGTGCCCATTTGAGATTGTATATGGTTTTGTTCCTCGTGCACCTATTGATTTATTGCCTTTACCTTCTTCGGTGCAAACTAATTTGGATGCTACACAACGCGCTGAAATGATATTAAACTTGCATAAGACTACTAAAGATAACATTGAACACATGAATGCTAAGTATAAACTTGTTGGGGATAAAGGGAGAAAGCATGTTGTGTTTGATGTTGGAGATCTTGTTTGGTTACATTTGCGTAAAAATCGTTTTCCTGATTTACGCAAGTCTAAGTTAATGACGCGTGCTGCTGGTCCCTTTAAGGTGTTAGAGAAAATAAATGATAATGCATATAAACTTGAGTTTCCTGCAGACTTTGGTACGGTTAGTCCTACGTTTAACATTGCAGATTTGAAGCCTTACTTTGGTGAGGAAGATGAGATTGCGTCGAGGACGACTTCAATTCAAGAAGGGGAGCATGATGTGGACATCCCTTCTATTGATACAACCGTTGTACCTACAGCTACATACATACAAGGACCCATCACAAGATCTCGTGCCAAACAACTTAACTATCAGGTACTTTCGTTTCTTGGAACTATTCCTCACATACATGAGAATATGATGCTGCCTAAATCAGATGTATTTCTTACTCTTAGGAATGATGGACCAAGCATGGATGAGAGGGACAAGCATTGGAGCATGGCCATGCATGGAGATGGCAGCAAGCATGTGATGGTCCAAGAGAATACCACGGATGAAGATTTCAGAACTTTGAGGCCACCATAATGAAGAAAGAAGGCTTGGACGAAATATTCAAGATTAATACTTCACGAATTCGTCCATAGCTTAATATGGTGCCGCGACACCTTTATTTTGGGCCAGGCCCATGTAATTTTCGCAGCATTTTAAATAGCCACTTTTTAGAGTCCGTATTTGAGGGGAAACGGACTTCTAGGGTTGGATTCGGCCACCACTTCCATGGATGGCCGAAACCCCACCTTTTCCTCCTTAAATACTCCCCATAGCCGTCACCCTAGACTCGGATTTTGTTTAGACATTAAGTTAGCCATCATAGCAACTTCGCCAAGGCTCGAGCGTCGCAGAGGCCTCTTGTACTTCGCACCTATACAGGATCCCACCTTTTCAATAAAGCTTTCCTCTTAATCCGCTATATCTTGATTGCAATATTGATTCTTACTTGTTCTCGACTTCAGGTAGGAATTAAGACCCTCGCTGGTCAGGCTGATCATGTTCCCACAGGATCGGTAACCTCTAGGAGATTGGCCTAGCGATTGCATTGGCGCTCGTGCTCGCACATGTAGTCGGATCGTCAAGCCCGAACTCCACCAAATCGATTATCTCCTTCTCATCGAAAGATCGGACACCTTTGCCCTATCACCATGCTTGTTTAATATCTACTTTGCTTTACTTGTCTACACTTTGAGGTGCTTTTTACATGTTTTCTGGTACTAACCTATTAACAAGTTACAACAGTGCCAGATGCCTATTTTCTGTTGTTTTTGGTTTCAGAAAAGTTAGTAAAGAAATATTCTCTAAATTGGATAGGACAAACGTCAAAGTCAATTACTTTCCGTGGGACAAGAAGTTTAGAGGGGAGCCGGAGAGGCAAGTCAGGGCGGCCAGACCCACCCTAGTCGCGGGTGATCCCTGCCCCGCGCCTGGGGGGTGTGGGGCCCCTGGCCGCCGCCTCGGCCTCCCCCGCCTATAATAAGCCCCCGATGCATAGACCCTAAGAACCCGATCAAATTTCCACGAAACCGTCTGTAGCCGCCGCCACCATGGTCCCAAGATCGGGGGTGGGGGGATCTAAAGTTCTTCTCGACACCCTGCCAGAGGGGAGATCATCCCGGAGGCCTTCTCTCTGGTATATTGCGTGAGTAGTTCGACCTTGGACTATGGGTCCATGTAGTAGCTAGATGGTTGTATCTCCTCCTTTGTGCTTTCATGTATAGATTTTGTGAGCTCCGTTCATGATCAAGATATAATCTATTTGTAATCATGCATGTTGTATTTGCGGGGATCCGATGGATATTGAGATTATTATGTTGGTTTGATTAATGGTTTTGTATTTATGATTCTATCATGTCTGTGTTGTTTGTGATCTTGCATGCTCTCCATTGTTAGTAGATATCTTGGCCAAGTAGTTGGTAGTGACTCCAAGAGGGGGTATTTATGCTCGATAGTGGTTCATGCCTCTAGTTTCCAAGGGAAGTGACAATAATCTCTTGGGTTGTAGATGTGTTGTTGCTACTAGGGAGAAAACAACGGCCTCTTGTTCATGGAATATGTGGACTGTTTACCTTACACACTTTTCTTAAAGCAGTTGTCTGTTGCTTGCAACTTAATACAGGAGGGGGTTCAGATGATAACCTGAAGGTGGAATTCTAGTCATAGATGCAGTTGGATGGCGGTCTATGTATCTTGTTGTATTGACCAATCGAATCTCATAGGATCTTTCTGACTAGTAATTGCATTGTTATGCCTTGCTTAGTTCCTGTCAATTGCCCTGCTGTAATTTGTTTACCCTTTATGCCATGTTGTTTATCTAAGGAGAGCACCTCTAGTGAACTATGGACCCCGGTCCAATCTTTACCATTGATACATCTTCCACTGTTACTTGTTTACTTGCTACAAACCATTACCTTTCACACCATATGTTTAATCCTTTGTTACAACAAACCGGTGAGCTTGACAACCTCACTGATTCGTTGGGGCAAAGTCTTGAGTTTGTGTTGTGCAGGTCTCCGCATTGCTTGCAACACTTGTGTGACGTTTCCTTCCTCCTTCTGGTTCGATAACCTCGGTCTCTACTGAGGGAAGACTTGCTGTTGTGCTCATCACACCTTGCCCTTGGGGTTTCCAACAAAGTGCTCCACGTTAGCACCATCACATTGTATGAAGGATGCAGGCCCGATGATACCTGGTTGAATGTAACGCTCAAGGCTATGGAGATTAAGGCAAATCACAAATTGTGCGACGCAAGCTTCAACGATATGATGGCATTCTGGCACGATCGTCTCCCTGAGGGGAACACGTGTCCAACTAGTATCGAGGACGCTAAGAAAATCGTCTGTCCTCTCGATCTACCGCACGTTAGATACCACGTATGCATCAACGATTGCATCATTTATCGGGGCGAGGACGCGGAGAAAACCACATGTCCAGTGTGCGGTGTGAGTCAATACAAGAAAGGGAAGAAATACCTCGAAAAGTGGTATGGTACTTTCTTATCACTCCTAGTCTACAGTGCTATTTCGCGGACCCTAAGGAAGCGAAGCTCATGCGATGGCATGCGAAAAGGACATGCTGCTGACGCACCCTTCAGATGCTAGCCAGTGGAAAGCATTGGACCTCAAATTCGCAGAATTCGGTGGAGATTCGAGGAACATCAGGCTTGGTGCAAGCACCGATGGACTCAATCCTTTCGGTAGCCAGAGCAGCACGCACAACACTTGGCCTGTGTTTGTATGGATGTATAACCTATCTCCATGGCTGTGCATGAAGAAGAAGTACATACAAATGAGTATGCTAATTCAAGGGCCGAAACAACCTGGTGCCAACATCAATCTGTATCTCGGGCTGTTGAAAGAGGAGCTAGCCACGTTATGGGTATCAGGAGCAATACTTACGACGCCGTCGCACAAGATTATTTCACTATGAGAGCCGTGTTGGTCACTACGGTGCAAGACTATCTAGGTTGCGAGTATATGTTGGGGCAGGTTATCCAAGGATTCTCCGCATGCGTTAGGTGCATGTATAATACTAGCTATATCCAACTAGAGAAAGATCCAGGGTCTTCGAAAACCGTTTTCTTGGCGCACCGGAGGTGGCTCGGCAAGAATGATCCATGGAGAAAATATGGAGACCTGTTCGATGGCAAATCCGAGACCCGAATAATCCCAGTGCAGAGGAGCAGCGAAGAAGTGGAAGAATTGCTAAAAAACTGGAAAGATTGTCCTAAGCCTAGAAAGAAGCGAAAGAGGCAGCAAGACAAGACGCTGCCGAAGGTATGGAAAACAAGGTCTGTTTTCTAGGAGTTGCCATACTGGAAGTTTCTCCGCACGCCTCATAGCCTTGACATCATGCATATCATGAAAAACGTGTGCGAGAGTCTGGTCGCCACCATAATCAACATGCAAGATAGGACGAAAGATGGTCCGAAAGCAAGGCACGACCTGATATTCATGGGCATCCGGAAGGAGCTTCACGGAGGACGCACTACTCCTGATGATCAGAAAGATGATGATGATCATGAGTCGGAGACGACACAAGGTCGTCGGAAGGGTAAAAAGTTCAAGAAGAACGAATATTACTGCCCTCATTCTTGCTTCACTCTAAGCTAGGATGAGATCAAACATTGTTTCAAGTGCCTTCTAGGAGTCAAATTTCCTTACGGCTACGCGGGCAAGATAAGCAGACACCTAGACGAGGCGAAGCAGAGGTTCAGTGGCAAGAAGTCTCACGACTGTGCCGTTCTAATGACGTAGGTACTTCCGGTTGCAGTAAGAGGGATAATGGATGAGCATGTCCGTGAAACGTTGTTTGGCCTCTGCAAGTTTTTCGACGTCATCTCTAGGAAGTTGATTGGCGTGAATCAGCTCGGGAGGCTACAGGAGGAGATCGTGGTGATACTATGCGAGCTTGATGTCTACTTCCCGCCCGCATTCTTCGACATTATGGTGCATCTGCTGGTCCATGTCATGGAGGACATCGTCCAACTCGGGCCGATGTTCCTCCGCAGCATGATGGCATTCAAAAGGATGAATGGACACATCAAAAGATACGTTTGCAACAGGTCCCGTCTAGATGGAAGCATAGCCAAGGGCTTTCTGGCCGAAGGGTGCATCTCTTTCTGCACGAATTATCTAGACATCGAGAACCCTGTCGGTCTCCCCGTCAACAGGCACCTTGGCAAGATCGACGGATCTGGTCACTAAGAGGGTTGTCGGTACTGCATGCAGACTTCGATTGTTGACGCGCATACTTTGATCGAGAAAACCTCATCGCGCAACATCATTTAGAACTAGTCGATCCTTGGGTACAGAAGCACAAAAGGTTAATCGAGAAGAAGTACAGTGACCGGGGCATACAGAGGACGCAGGGGGAAATAATCAAAGAGCACAACCCAGATTTCATGTGTTAGTTTAGGCAGACGCTCCTTGATAATTCCCCGCGATCGCATTCTTCTGACACGGAAAAGATCATATTCACCTTGTCGCATGGACCCATGCAAAACGTAGTGACCTATCAGGCGTATGATATCAACGGCTACACATTCTACACGGAGGAAAAGGACAACAAGTGTGATTATCAGAACTCAGGCGTAACGTCAGCATTCTACACTGATGACAACGTAAAGGAAAGATTCTATGGAAGGATCAAGGAGATCTGGGAGCTCGACTACTGTGGAGAAAAGGTGTCGATGTTTCGTGTCAGATGGGCAAAGAGCGTCGAAAGAGAATACCGGTATTTCACAACCATGGTTATACCCAAAGCAGCCAAATCCAAGGCCGCCGGTGTGAACGTGGCCGCGAAAAATGAACCGTGGGTACTGGCTACCAAAGTGGACCAATTCTTTTTCATTACCGACCCCACAAAGCTTAGCCGTGTTGTCGTGAGGAGAGGGAAAAGAAACATCATCGGGATGGATGGAGTCGCCAACGAGCAAGACTTCGACCAGTACGACGATCCAAAGATTGAAGATGACGACGACTACGATGCAGCAACATACATCAGAAGAAGAAAAAGGACAATCCTATCCAAAAAACTAGCCCATTCAAAAGAAGAAACATTAAAGTGCCGGGGATAAATTATTCAACTGCGACAAAGAAGGGAAAAAAGATTGTAAAACGCTAGCTCAAAAAATATTGTAAAACGCGTGGTCGAAAAAGATTGTAATATTCATGGACAAATTATTATGACATATTTTTATCATGGAAAAATTATTATGAAATATTTGAATCATATTTGTACCACTTTTATGACATATATTATCACTTTTAGGCATTTTTGGAATATTTAAAAGTATTTTAAAAACAAAAAAACTTTCATGGCATATATCACCACTTTTGGGCATTTTTTGGAACATTTAAAAGTATTTTTTTTTAAAAAAAGGTGGGCACTAGTATTCGAACCTGGGTGCTCATAGGTTTAGAATAGAGCAATGGGCGGAACCAGTGGGATAAGGCAGTGCTAGTGTTAACTAGAGGGGTGGCCACCCTCTTATCTAACTAGTCCTACCCACTTAGGCGTAGCGCACCCTGGCCAAGTGCGCTACGGATAACTCGCCACGTCGTCCCTACCCTCCCCATCGTCCTCAGACACAGATCGAGCCATCCCCATCGATGCGCCGTCGCCGCATCCCATCCGCATTGACGCGCGCCTTGCCAGCCATGCCAGGAGGAGGAGGAGGAGGCCGCCATGCCAGGAGGATGAGGAGGAGGCCACCACGCCAGGAGGAGGAGGAGGCCGCCTCGCCCGCGCGCTCGTTCCATGGAGGAGGAGGTCGTAGTCGCTGCCGATCCGTCAAGGAGGAGGTCACCATCGCTCAAGGAGGAGGAGGCGCCGCATGTTCGAGGAGGAGGAGGCCGCCGTGCAGTCCGTGAAGGAGAAGGCCCTCATCGTCCACGCGCTCGTCGTCGTCCTTGTCTCGGAGGTGAGTGTCGCCCTCTCCCCTCTCCCCCTCTCTCCCCTCTCGCTGCATCCATTCAGTTAGGGTTCAGAGTAGGGTTCTGATTAGGATTCAGAGTAGGGTTCAGAGTAGGAAATTCAGTTAGGGTTCAGAGTAGGAAATGTTCTTAGGTTTGCAGATATACTTATTAGGATTCAGAGTACGAAATTCAGATTAGGAAATGTTCTTAGGTTCAGAGTAGGAAATGTTCTTAGGTTCAGAGTAGGACATGGGTTGCACAGGCCAGAGCTAAACTAGAATTATATATCTATGATCAATAACTGAAGAGCTTTGGCATCTGAGTGTTCATTTCTGTATGCTTGCTTGTGTGGATGCTTCTGAGATGAACATTATTCTTTATGGTTTGAGAAATGGAAATATGCTGTTCATGTTGCTCAGTTTTCTATTTAGCTTCAATGTATCTGGAATCTGTTGATTGAATATGCTTTCTTTATGTCTTAAGGCAATGAAAAACTGCATTTATGAGTTATGATTCATGTTAATAATTATGCGTTGCTTCAATTCTATTCTGTTATTCTAGATAAAGTTGTCCACATAACTTGAAGATATTGGAATAAAAAATGCCACATTTCTTAGAAAGTGGATTTAGCTGTTAAGTTTTGCTGCTTTGGGCATGTCTATGATGACTAATTATTCATCAAGTTTGATCATGGTTGTGTTTATTTGGCTACCTCTGGCATGGCATGGTTGTATGAACTTTGTTAAATTACTAGATTCAGTTTTTGTGGAGGCTAGCTATTCCTGTGAGCTAGCTATACATGTACCAGTACTTTCATCTAGCTAGCTAACCTGCACTTATATGAATGATCATATCTTTCGATTGGATATAAAGTATGTGGTTTTATTGGTGATCACATATTTTTAACCTGCATGAACTTTATATGTGTGATTGAGGCATATACAATGAGCTGAACTAGAATTATCCATGTATGATCAACATTTGAAGAGCTTTGGCATCTGAGTGTTTATTCCTGCATGCTTGTCTGCGTGGATACTTTTGAGATGAACATTATTCTTTATATCTACTGTTCATGTTGCTCAGTTGCCGTCTAGCTTCAGTGTATCTGGAATCTATTGATTGCATATGCTTTATGATGTCTTATGGAGAGGAAAAACTGCCCTGATTGACCTATCTTTTAACTACTTGTGTGCTGTCAAGTTAGTTGCTGTAGGTAAGATGCTATCAAGTTAGTTGCTGTAGGTAAGTTGCTGTCAATTTAGATGTTGTAGGTAAGTAGTAGGTTAGTAGTTAGTAGTTAGCAGTAGGCCAATTTAATGTATACTGTTGTACACAAACTTGTGTGCTGCTATATATGTATTTGCTTGTTGTATTTGCTTGCTATCATATAATCTGCATGTTGTATTTGCTTGCTTGCTATAATGACATGTGCTTGTGCTTGCTATAATGACAGGTTCTTGTGCTTGTATTTGCATGTAGCACTTGAAATTGTGCTTGTGCTTGTATGAAGCACTTTATTATTTCGTGTATGCAGGTTCTTGTATGAAATGAGTCCCGATTTTTGCCAGAATGTTGATTAACTTCCGTTTCGGCAGAAATCGGGCACTCCTAGTTTAAGAAAATTAGCAAAGGTCATGCCATATTTTTTCGTGCACTTTATTACTAACCAATTATTTGTTTTTATTAATGCAAAGATGTGTGACAATGACAAGGCTGGCTGTTCTAAGCGCATCAGCGCTGAAGGACTCAGACCTCCGAATAAATAATTGACATTATGGGAGGCGGCCCAGCGGCTAGAAGACGATGCAGAATACCATCCTTCGGAGAGCGAGGATGATGAGATGGAAGACGCGGAGGAACAAGCCGAATGAATGGCGGATGATGAAACCACTGATGGTGGAGAGGGCACAGGGAGTGGTAGCAATCCTCCTAAGAAGAAGAAGAAGCAGAAGGAACGGTGCCCGAACATGGTCGGCATCGTCAGAGAGGAAATTACTGAAGTGAGCCCAACAGGGGTTCCTTTGGAGCCCGACCTTATCGTCAGACGGTACGATGGGAAAGTGGCGGCGATCACCCAAACGACCATCTCGATCAACACCGAGAATCTCCGGCATAAATATAATGGCCACTTGCACACAGTCATCTTCGAAAAGCTGCACGCAAGATACAAGTTCCCCGCTGAGTATCGGAACACAAATTATCATGAGAATGAAGTAAACAATTCCGCCCTCACAAAGATGAGCATCGCCCTGGCTAGCTGGAGAACCCGGATAAAGAAGAAGATCTATAAAGAAGGCAAAAGTCTCGAGGATATCTAGAATATTGACCCGCAGATGACCGAAGATCAGTTCAGAAGTTCAACGAGAGGTGTCAATCCGAAAGAGCCCTGGCCAACAGTAATCGGGGAAAGGTGCTGCAGGCGATGAATATAGGTCATCACCATCTCGGATCTGGTGGATACATAACCGCGGAGGCCAAATGGGATAAGGAGTACGACGAGTATATAGCTAACGGGGATAGCGAACCCCTTTGCGAAATTCAAAAAGGGGCAGCTTCGAAACTTCATCAGGGCCCGTTACCATGTGGACCCAAAAACCAAACAACTCACCACGGATCCTGCGGTGAAGGAATTCGAGGAAATTGTGGTAAGTAATTTAATTACCGCGGATCAACTCGATTGCATTCTAATCGATGAAGTCTGGTTTCTAAAATGTTCACTGTTACTTCTTTTGTAGGAGGAGGAAATTGTTGCTAGTCATGGATCCCAGGGTTCCTCATCCCAGGGGTCGATGGCGACCACCCGGTGGGATAACCCTTTTAACTGGGCGATGAACCGGGCCAAGAAAATAGAGCCGGTTATGAAGAAGCCATCGTCGGCTGGCCGTCTGGCCGGCCTCAGGGGTAAGAATTGGGTGGATCATTTTGGTCCACCGTCGAGGACGCGTGTGGCACCGTCAGAAAGGAGCGAGGAGGAAAACCGTGAGGTTCAAGCACTTAAGGAACAAGTGGTGCGGATCCCGCAGATCGTCTGAGACAACCTGGAAATCACCCTCACATCCATCCTGCCTACCTTGGTGGAGTCAATAGTGAACTGGAGTGCGGGTGGTCGACAAGGGCCGTGCCCGATTCCAGGAATGGTCAGCAGCCACTTGAACAATGCGGCGCCGATGAATCAGGCGAAATATGTGTTCATGACTCCGCCCGCTAGCACTGTGGCACCGGAAGTGTTGGTGACTCCCCCTGCCATCATCACAGCGCCAGACATGTTGGTGACCCCCCTGCCATCGTTGCAGCGGCACCGGAGCTCCAAGCACCCAGTAGGGAGAATACACCGGCGGTCGGCACCGCGCCATCAAGCAGCCCCTCCGTCTCTTTCACACCCATCGTCGTATGCGGTGCCTCGACATTAGACGATCTCAACGCCATCACGGTAAACAAATTGCTTTACCGCCTTTCACGCCATCTATTACTCTTATGGCATCTCTCTGACGACGCCGTACATGTTTTCCACAGACGGATGTTACTTGCACTCTCTTATGCTACGTGAACAATGAGCTGAGGGATGTTGCCAAAGGTACCATCGTTCAACCCTTACAGCGCACGTTCCACTCAAGGCCAATGCCAGATAGCGTGCACAGGGTTAAAATTAGTCGGGTGCTAAGGGGCTGCGATGACCTGGAACCTCCCATTCAACCCCGAGGAGCGGATGAAGAAGAGCCGGCTGTCCTCAGAAGTTCCTTCGGCTTATTCTTGCAATTGCCAAAGATCATGATCCGTTTGGGGACGGTGGGGGCCATCACGCCACAGCCAACAACACCGCCTATCATGCCAGCGACAAGCGGTGTCAAGGCCCCCTTACCGCCCTCGTCGTCACCTCCACGCGGTGGGTCGGATGATCATGTTGATGATATGCAAATGGCGCAGGATCTGGCCGATGATGACAAAGACTAGAACGATCACTTCTTCAACACTCAGTTTAGCAATGAAGACCCAGTTGGTGGCCCCACAGAGAAACCCACTATCACCAAGCGTCTGTTTGGTTCTCAGGAGACACCTCCAGCTTGTGCCTTCACCGAGCCAGCTGATACAACCAACCGGCCCTTTATTCTAAGCCCTGACACACTACATAGGACGACCGGTGCTCAGATTGTGGTGCCTGCCCGCTCTCCAGAAGGAAAAAGGCTAGGAAAAGAAAATCTAGCAGCTTGAGCCAGCCGGTGGCGTCAACTGCGAATCCGATCAGGTTTCGGGACGGGCCATCATGACCTGAGGGTATTATGTGGAGGATTCATGTGGTGGGTGAGCCCATGCTACCTAAGAATTTGCGGAGGCTCACCAGTTCGGAACTAAAGAGTGTGCATGACGGTGTGCTGACGGTAGAGAGATGCCTTCTGGCGGAGAAAGATCCCTCGCACACGGTATTCGTGGTTAAGGTGCCACCAGGGTTGGGATTCGTCGAAAATGCCCTCGAGGATCTGTTCTTCCTACGGTTTGACTACATCTTCAATATGTTCCACCTATACCCGGTGCACTATACCATGGTCCGCCTGTTTTCTCTCAGCATGGCCATGCAGATCATTAGAGAGAACACACCGGGCATCGCTATAGTGGACCCCTACTACATGCATGACGGCTTCTTGGGAAGCGCCACTGAACGACGTATCATGGCCTCGTACCTAAAAAGAATCTTCGTGGCGAACAAGACAAAGGAATGCATTCTCGTGCCTTACTTTCCCGAGTAAGTCATTATTCACTCGCCACCATCGATTGGCTTTATTAGATTATCATCATTCTTTTTCCAACACATTCCATTTGAATTTTTTGCGCAGAGATGAACACTGCACACTCATCTCCTTATCGCCGAAGCATTCGCACACCACGTATTTCGACTCTGGGAGTCTAGAAAAGAAGAAAAACTACGACAAGATCAAGGAAGTTCTGGATGATGCTCTCACTGGCTATGCCTCGACGGCAGGCACCACCTTCGTGCGTACGAAGGTCAAGTTCGGCAGGCACGTCTTCAACCACGTAACGGAGTTCCCCTGCGTGAAGCAGCCGGAAGGCAGTAAGAAGGAAGCCTACTACACACTCCATCACATGAGGGCGTTCCTACTAGACCAGCAGAATTCTACGCTGCCAGATCATCTCAACAGTGGGCCGAAGCCAAGGCCAAGATCACTGATTCAGATATTAGACAAGAGATGTATCACATCCAGCAGCAGTTTGGGGCAATCATCTTTCGTGATGTCATGACTTCGTGGGGATCTTCTATGGACCAAATATCCCGAATAACCATGACAAAGAAGATCGCCTAGAGATACATGGTGACTATAGGAATTTCATGACGAGACAAGGCGTCCTCCCGTTCCCTGAGCCGAGCCAGAAGGCTTGATGTTGGCCTAGTTGTAGTTCCAAACTATAGATGACCTTTGTGTGTGTGTGGACAAGTGTACATGCTACTACTTATCTTATTAGGTTTATGAATCATCGCTTACTTCTTTTGCTTATTATTATTATATACGAATCAATGCTTGGTTTTTTTGCTTACTCTTTGGTCCTTTGCTCACTTTGGTCCTTATTTTTTCCTTACTTTATTAGTCTTTTTTCGAGAATACCGATGATTGAAATGTTGTGGCACACTATATATGTGAATGTGCTACAACAGGATTGTGAGCCTTGTGATATGCACAAGTCCAGGTCTTGTGCATCCTACTTGGCTCACCGTTCTGTCGTACCATATTCCTGTGTCCAACAACCTATGTATATATATGAGGCATTCTTTTTAAGTTACTTTGGTCTTTTTCGAGACTAATACCGAAGATTGAAATGTCGTTCCACACTATATATGTGAATGTGCTACGACAGGATAGTTAGCCTTGTGATATGCACAAGTCCAGATGTTGTGCATCTTACTTGGCTAACTGTTCCGTCGTAGCATATTCCTGTGTCCAACGACCTATGTATATATATGAGGCATTCTTTTCGAGTTACTTTGGTCTTTTTCGAGAATAATACCGATGATTGAAATGTCGTGGCACACTATATATGTGAATATGCTGCGATGGGATTGTAAGCCTTGTGTTATGCACAAGTCCAGATGTTGTGCATCCTACTTGGCTTACAGTTCCATTGTAGCATATTCCTGTGTGTAATGACCTAGTTATATATGAGGCATTCTTTTTGAGTTACTTTGGTATTTTTCGAGAATGCCGATGATTGAAATATCGTGACACACTATATATGCGAATGTGATGCGACGGGATTGTAAGCCTTGTGCTATGCACAAGTCCAAGTGTGGTGCATCCTACTTGTCTTACGGTTCCGTCGTAGCATATTCATGTATCCAACGACCTAGTTATATATGAGGCATGCTTTTTGAGTTACTTTGGTATTTTTCGAGAATGCCGATGATTGAAATATCGTGTCACACTATATATGTGAATGTGCTATGACGGGATAGTCAGCCTTGTGATATGCACAGGTCCAGGTGTTGTGCATCCTACTTGGCTGACCGTTCCATCGTAGCATATTTCTGTGTCCAACGACCTAGTTATATATGAGGCATGCTTTTTGAGTTACTTTGGTCTTTTTGAGTTGGGAGTAAGTGTATCTTCATATGCGAATTTAATTATACATGTGTTTTCAATCACCGGTTAATTATTATTGTCAACTTGTAGATGACGTGGTACGTCATGTACAAGGGACGGGTTCCCGGAGTCTACGATGATTGGAAAGACTGCTGGAGACCGGTGCACCATTTCAGCGGCAATAGCTACAAAGGGTACAACGCTATGGCAGAGGCGAAAGCTAGATACACGCGCTATCTAGCGGGAGTTAGGACGAGGAACCGGATGAAGACCTACACCTTCGTCGCGGTGATGCTTATCGTCTTTGATTGTTTATCCCGCGCTTGTTTCTAACTAGTTTAGATGTCTAGGCGAGCTTCCGAGCTCTAACTTTTTCGAGACACATGTATTTGCATGTCACCAACTACTTTGTAACTTGATCGAAACAATGTAACTTATACTATGTATTCATGTATAAGACTTATCTATATGTATTTATTTCAATCTTGTTTTGCAAATTGTGTATTTATATATATAACTGTATATCTTATATCTGTATGTATATATGCCTGTAATATTGTATATAATCTGTATTGTATATCAACTGGCTCTGAAATTAAAAAAAATACCTATGGCGCACATGACATAGCTTTAGTGGCGCACTGTAACTAAAGCGCACATGCGCAGATCAGTGTCGCACTGCAATGTGCGCCACAGAAGATCTTGCCCATAGCGCACATGCCTTCCTAGCGCACATGCCTTCCTAGCTGTGGCGCACTAGCAGGTGCGTTACGCCTATCTCGACATAACCGTAGTGCATCAGGAAGTGCGCTATGGGTAGGAGATAGCCGCAGCGCGAGGCTAGTGGCGCACGGCTAGTGTGCCACGGATTCCCTTTTCAGGTGTGCCACCAATGGCAATTTTCCTAGTAGTGCTAGAGACCCCCCTTTAGTCCCGGCTGGTGCCACGCATTGGGACTAGGGGGGGGGTATAAAAATGGCCCTTCTCCCCCGGTGCGTTCCATGCACCGGGAGATTTGGAGCCAGACGACGAAACTAGCGCCGCCAGGCTGCCCGTGCGCCTCTCCGACGAACCCCGTGCCCGTGCCTCCCTCTCTACACCGGCCTGTCGCCACCGCTGAGCCCGCCGCGCCCCACGCCTGCGCCTGCCGTCGCACACCTCCGTCGGCGCACCACCGAGCTCGGCGCGCGCGCCCCCGCGCACCGGGGCACCTCCGGCGCCACCGCCAGCACCACCGCCTGCCGCCGCCACCTCCGGTATGATTTAGGATCAATTAGGATTTTTGTTAAATTAGGTGTTTATATTTTTTTTGTTAGATTGTGTTTAGAATTAATTAGGATTTAGGATATATTAGTGTATATATTTTTGTTATATATTTAGTGTATATATTTTGTTATATTAGTGTATATAGTTTAGGATTTAGGTTTAATTAGAATGTTAGGATTTTTTAGTTTAGGATTTATGATATAGTTTTTATAGTTTATGGTATAGTGTAGAATTTATGATATAGTGTTTAGGATTTGGTTTAGGATTTTTTAGTGTAGGATTTTAGGATTTATGATATAGTGTAGGATTAATTTTTATATAGTGTAAGATTATTATTTTAGGGTATGAGATATATTATAATATTGTAAGTTTTTATTGTAATATAATAGTGTAATATAGTATTTTTATTGTAAGACCCTCTTTGTAACTAGAGTTAGGGTTAGGGTTAGGGTGCTGGTGCTCGGTGGTGACCGGAGTTAGGGTTAGAGCATCCCCATTCGTTGGGCGAACCTAGGCCGAAATCCGGACCTTTTTTTGGCCAGACGAAACACGTTTTCGACCTTGGAACGCCGAGCTTCCCACTCGCGTTCCCGGGCCGAGTTCCCAGGTTCGGCGAAATTCAGTTAAAATCGGTGAAATTTGGGCGAATATAGGCAGATTTCATTAACTAGGGAAAGGACGCACATATTCATCAAATTTAATAACTAGGAAAAGGCCGCCACCGCCATGGTCGACGCCGGACGCCGCATCTATAGGTCGAGGCAGGGGTGGTTGCCGACTTGGCTGTGCTCCATGACGGTGGTGAGAGTTTGCCCTGGAACGCTCCACCAGCGGCGGTGAAAAGCCATATTGTGACGTGGCAGCGGCGAGCCCCGTGGTCCCTCTTGTCGGGCGAGTTCGTCGAGGCGCCTGTCAGCGAAGAGCTTCCTCCAAAAGACCAGGTTGCCAGGATCCTCGACGAGATCCGGGTCTTGCATGGCGGCGATAGCCGCCTGGATCTCTCCGGCGAGGTCCTCGTCGGCCGGCACCGGCGGAATAGGGATCCCGTCGGCGCTGAGTTGCCAGGCGAAGGGGAGAAGAATGTCCGGCGGCGCCGTATAGCCCGCCTCGTGGAGCAGCCAGGATTCCCACTGCTGCAGCGTGCGTCGGCCGGGAAATCCCTCGTCCATGGCTTTTCGGCGGAGTTGAGGAGGAAGAAAGGTGCGAGCATCCGGAGTTCGCCGGAGTTGGGAGTGGTGTGATAGACTGTGAAGGGAGACGGCAAGATGTATGCCTTTTATAGGCCGAGTTCGGCGGCGAGGGCAGGAGGGGTGTAGCGGAGAGGGCGGAAAAAGGAAAACGGTGGGAAGGATGACGACGACTCGGCTTCTGTCGCTGACAGGCTGGTCCACTTGGCCAATTCGCTGTGTCCGGCATTCCCAGGGCATACCCAGGATTCTGGGTATGGCCTGGGGAGTCCAGACCAAAGTTGGCCCAAATCCGGCCGAAAACAGGTTCCTGGGTACGCGACTGGGCCGATTTTCGGCGTCCGGACCTAAATTCGGGTTCCGGATCGGCGTCCTAGGTAGCCGAGTGGAGATGCCCTTAGGGTGGTAGTTCTCGCGGGAAGCCGCGTAGTCGCCCGCCTCTCCCGCGGCCACCATCACCGGCCACCGCCACCGCACCTCCTAGTCCAATCCATAGAGACCTAGATTGATAACACTTTTTCGAGGATATGATTCACGATGCCGATGATGGATCTCCATCGAGGTATCTGAAGTCATCCGGTGAGGGAGAGGAGATCAACAGACAAGAGGTAGAAGCCCATGGACGCGTAACGGAACGCAGACCGACGAGGTATATATATATGATGTCCGATGATCGTCACTAGATGTACCTAGTTGTATATATATTATGTTGACGAATGTTTCTTCTCTTAGGCCTCTACATCGAGCAAAAAAACCAAGCGCGGCCCAGCCAAAAAGTTGCCTCAGGGTACTGTTTTTGAAATTACAGAGGTCTCAGGAGAGGGTGAACCATTGCTTCCAGTTAAACCAAAACAAGCATTTGTACAACAAAGCGGAGTTGTTGCTAGAGATCGCACCCCAATCACTATTCGAGAGTGGAATAAGCCCAAAGAAGCGGAATGGAGTGATGTGTATATCGATGATAGGTTCAAAGAGCAACTATTTACTGACCTCGTGGCACATTTCAAGCTACCAGAATGTGAGACTGATGACGAGACGGCTGAAATGAGAAAGAAAGTCAAGTAGTTTGCTCTTAAGAAGATGGCCGAACTATTCAAGAACTGGAAGAAATCATTATGGCTAAAGTATCAGAAGGACAAGAAAACTCCATTATTCGAAGGCTATCTAGCAAAGCAGCAGCCTTACTGGGATGCATTTGTGGAGTATAGGAAGTCAGGAGTTGCAGAGGAAAAGTCTGAAAAAACAAGATAAATGCTGCGAAGAAGAAATATCACCATAACATGGGGCCAGGGGCTACGCGGCTGCATGCCTAAGTGGGATGCAAAAGAGAAAGAGCTTCGTGATAAAGGGATCATTCCAGAACCAATTCGCGAAGAATGGGATCTAAGGGCAAGAAATTGGTTCCTTGGGCATGGGAGTACGTATGACGAACTTACATGGGACCTTGTTTGCAGTGATGGGATAAAGGTACCCAGGAGTGCATGGCTAAAAGTGGTGCAAGATATTAAAGATGGAATAAAACAGTTTCATCCTGATAGAGAGAAAGACTTGCTGACATTGGTCCTCAGGAATCGCAAACATGGAGGACGAGCCGAGGCCTTGACGGGAGTTTCACTTGGGAGACTGAGTTTTCTAAGGACCAAGGTACCTATAGAAGCCGAGAAAGAGCAAAGCAGCGACGGGAGGAGGAGGAGGGAGACAAGTTCAACCAGCTGCTAGCAAGACTTGAGAAGGAGCAGCAGATCGACGAACTTAGAGGAGTAGCACACTTGCAAGATCCTCCACTCAATATTACCGCCAACCCATCTCAGTGGAGAAGCAGCGTGGCTGAATCGGCGGTCCCTTCTGAAGATGCACTCTATACAGATGGTGGTCCCGGCTACCCCGTGGATGGAATTAAGGAGGAGATATCTTATGAGCTCCATCATAAATTGAAGATCGTATCTGTGAAGGTGGCGGTCGGATCTGCTTTGCCTTGTCCGCCTGACGCACTTTGGCATGGCCGTGATATTCCACCTTGCTATGCTGAAGTCGGGGTGGATCAAATCATAAAGGAGTGGGAGTCAATGGATCTTGACATCCTTGGACCTAAAGGTGAGAGCACACTCGGAGAAGTACTTGGTGGTATCATTCTATGGGACAAGAACAACATACGGTTACCAGGCTCGGCCCCAAGGCCAACACTACCGCCTCCGAGTCGTCGCAGGTCTCCTTCACCTCCAAGAAGCCCACCCCATGATGACTACAACCACCACCTCCCGAGTCCATCTTGATCTCCACCATGGGCTCAGCAGTCTTCGCCGCCTGCTAAGGACAATAAGCGGAAGCGTGCTCCGTCAGTGAGTACTAGAGGACGCGGCAGCCCAAAATGGAAAATGTCACCCCTCCCAACAGTGCCTCATTAGAATCTTCCCATCAAACCTTCCCATCGTACTGATGCAAAAACTGCAGCGATAGCAAAGGCCGAAGTGGCGACGCATTTTGAGAAGAAGAAACGTGAGCCCTCTTTGATATACACCGAGAAGCAAAAGGCATATGCAATTGATTTTCTGAACATAAAATCACAATATGAGTTGCAACATAAGCCAGATGACTATCTACGCACACTTCAGAAAGAAGTGGCGAAGAGCAAATCAAGCAAATCAAGTGTAAGCGGTAAAAAATTAGCAAGCACAGGTGCAAGCGAGACCAAAACTGCAATCTGTAAAAAATCAGATGTTCCCCTTTTCGGACAACAGGCCGCACAAACGATCGCACCCCTCAAGGTGTTTTCAGAAAACGTTCCACTTCTCGCACAACAGCCACTAGATATGTCAGTAGCTGTGGAGTTGGCGGCCAACATGAAAATTAGTCTTGATGAATTGTTAGGCCCCCAACTCGACCTTCTACCCAAGGCTGCTATAGCTCGTAGATATGTCACATGTGAGGATTTGGTCAGCAAAGAGAGTATGAAAGAACCGCCAACACAAATGGGAAATATCCATCAATGGTACTCGGCGGTCATAAAGCAGGGGAGAATAATGATCGTAGCCAAAGTCCCACGTGAGTACTACTTCAGACCCGAAGAGGTCCATATTGAGTTTCTAGAACTGATCCAGTTATACCATCTCGACGCCCTGGACAAATCTATCCTCAGCTGCTATTGTCTATAAGTTGTTGAATTCATTGTCTACATGTTCAGTTTTTCAGTTGTTCAGTTCAGAACATGTAATTATTCTTATTATACAGAATGAAGATCCTAGAATGTAAAAGAAAAATAATCTATAATGTTGGGTTCATTGACCCAGATAAATTTCATATAACCACGCTAACGGATAACCCAGAGAAGACGGAGGAAAACATTCTAAGGTTTCTAATGGAGCAAAATTTCTTTGACCACATACTTTTTCCTTACAATTTCAGGTGAGGGTCTTACTCTGTTGTACACATTCACTTTTGATTAGTCGATTTTAAGTGTAACTGATGAGTTACTGATGTATATATAAATGTTTGCAGCTTTCACTGGGTTTTGCTAGACATTCAACTTGATAAGGGAAGATTTGATGTCATGGACCCATCAAACAGAAACCTGGAAGATTTCCGCAGCATGCAAGACATGCTCCAGAAGTAAGTTTCGCGCTATATCTGTCTCTTTCGTTGATTTTCTGAGATATCAGGTAATGAATAACTCATTTATTCATTTTCTTCGCCGGTCAGGGTTTGGATCCGGTTCAAGCGCGAGGTTAGCGGTGTATTTAGTGAAAAACTGACGTTTAGGGCGGTCTCGGTAAGTAGCACGTGATATGTCCGTGCATCTCTTTACTTCTAGTTTCAATACAATAATGATGCTAGATTATTATTTTGATTGAATTCTATTCTTGTAAAGGGCACGAGGCAGCCACATGGGTCGAATCTATGTGGATTCTACGTATGCGAGTTCATTCGCACGTTCACCACCGAACACAATGATTATAGAGTCGATGTAAGCAATGCATTCACACCATCATTTTATTGCCGCCACCTTTTGTTATCATGATTGATATTCATTTTGATCTCCTTTTACTTATATATAGTTCGAGAGAATGCGGGATCAACTACTACCAGAGCAACGCGTACTAGCAATTGCGGAGGAGCTAGCAGGATTTATTTTCAAAGAGATCGTAGACGATGCCGGAGAATTTAGTGTGAATAGACGCAACTGATCTTCATGTAATCGAACAGACGGGCTCTAGTCCCGGTATTTTGTGATCTCCATGTAACTATGTAAATTGTATATATTTGTATGCTCGATATCATAATACAAGTTATCTTATATATGCACGAATGTGTATGATATGTGGTGGCGTATAAATATTGAAAAACTATGTTGAAATAAATAATAAGTAAATAAAACAAAAAATGAAATACCTGCTGCGGCAGAGAAAGGGTACAAAATGCTGCTGCGGCAGAGATACACTAGTCCAAGGTAATGCTCTGCCGCGGCAGAGAAAAGGCGCAAAATGTTGCTGCGGCAGATACACCAACCGGGACTAGTAGGGGTGCACCCTGAACGCACCGGGGCAGCCACGTGGACATCCACTAGTACCGACTCGTAACTAGGCCGGGACTAGTGGTGGGCCTCTAGTCCCGCTTGGTTAGTCCCGGTTCCAAAACCGGGACTAAAGGCCCTTAGGGACCGGGACTAGAGGCCCTGTTTTCACTAGTGAATACATGTATCTGTCTCCTTAACGTTAGTTTCATTTTTTTTTACCAAAGTTGCATCTATTAGTCTAAACACTATGGTAGACCATGTGGTTCATCCTTTTAAGATTGCTTTTATGCAAGCACACAACATCCGTGATGGGTGGTTATCCTTCATGATACAGTACACGAAATACATAGAAAAAATGTTGAATAGGATTATTTGTAAAATTGATTTCGAAAAAGCCTATGACAAAGTTAATAGGTCTTTTCTCCACCAGACTCTCAGAACGAAAGTTTTTTCCGCTTACTGGCATCCTCTAATTCATAGCTTTTTGTTGGGAGGTAGTGTGGATATTAAATTCAATACTGGCAATTACCTCTAAAAAAGAAATGGCAAAGACAAGGCAATCGTTTATCACCATTTCTATTTAATATAGTTGGCTGATATGCTCACCATTATGATTGAGCATGCAAACTCTGATGGCAAAATTGAACGTGTGATTTCTCATATGGTTGATGGTGAATTATCTATACTTCCTCCATCCCAAAATATAAGGCGCGTTTTTTCCACACGTTCTTTGATGCACAACTTTCACCACTACTATAAATAAAATTATATGTGTTTACAGTATATAAATGGCATCGATGCATTCCTCTCGTAATCTCTTTCATTTCATATATACATATACAATTTATGAGGATGTATTATAAGTATAAATCACAGTCAAACTTGTATCCATTTGACCAGTAAAATTTAAGGGCATCTTATATTTTGGGACGGAGGGAGTACTACACTACGCGGATGATACAATTATCTTTATGGAACATCATACCGAAAAATGCATAAATCTGAATTTTGTTTAGCTTTTGAGAAACTCTCGTGTATGAAAATTAACTTCCATAAAAATGAATTATTTTTCTTCAATGAGGTTGAAGATGAGGTCAATCTGAATGCTAAGTTGTTTGGCCGCGGAGAATGCCACTTTCCAGTTATCTATTTTAGTATTGGGATACATTATTAAAGACACATAAATGCTGAATGAAAACTTAATGAGGGGTGATTACAATTAAGATTTACAACTCTTAGAAAGGAAAATGTTATCCTCAAGGGGGGGGGGGGGAGGGGATTGGTTCTCATTAACTCGTTACTATCCAATATGCTACTATATATGATAACCTTGTTCCAACTACCAAAAGGATATTAAAGCAATTGGACTACATCTGATTAAGTTATTTTTGGCAAGCTGACAGCGCGAGAAAAATAGCGACTGGCTAAGTGGAGATTGGTTTTTCGTCCCAAAAACCAGGGTGGCAAGATATTCATGATCTTGAGGTCAAGAATATAGCCCTAATTGTTAAATAAATCTTGAATTTACTTAATGGAAGACAGGGTATGGAAAAATCTCCTTAAACGAATATATGTTGGATCAAAAGTATTGTACTATGCATTTTGGAAACTTGGTACTATTTATTTTGGCCGGTCTAATGGTGACGAAGATGTTTCTGGGAGGATAAGTAGATAGAAAATGCTACACTCTGAGAACAATATCCTTCTTTGCATGATAGTGTTCGTCAGGTGGTACAATCTCCATGGTTTTGTAGTATTCACCTCCAAATTTAACGTTCAATGCAGATTTATTTGGACCCACACTTGTTTCTTAGAATTCCTTGTTTGAGCACTTGGCTTTAATCCATTTAACATATGGGTGTGATGAAATTAGGTGGAAACCAACATGATAATCGTAAATTCTCAGTTCATTCTATGTAGAATACACTAGTCTAGCCAGACTTGCCAGTTGATAATAATAGGAAAATTTAGAATTCAAATCAAAATTACTACAGAGTGGTAAATTTTCTGTTGATTCCATGTATAGAGCTTTGATCCAACCTGATATTCTAGTCAATGATAATAGTAAAATTTGGAAGATGAAAATACCCCTTAAGACAAAGATTTTCGCTTGATATCTTCGTAAAGGGGTCATTCTCACAAAAGATAATCTTGTTAGGAGGAATTGGCATGGAAGTATACAATGCGTTTTTTGTCACCATAATGAGACAATACGCTATTTATTCTTCCAATGTAAATTTACTCGTGCTATATGGTTAATCATCCAAATAGCCTCTGGTTTATCCCCTCCATGTTCGGTAGCCAGTGTATTTGGCAACTGGCTAAATGGGATTGAGGATAAATATAGAAGTTTATTTAGGGTAGGAGCGCTTGCTATTATTTGGTCGTATTGGCTATGTAGAAATGACAAAAAATTTAATAACATTGTGTCTTCTGCCATGCAGGTTATCTATCGAGCCACGACGATCCTCCGATCGTGAACCACTCTCCAACGTATTGAGTTTTGCAACTTGTTTGTGGAGAGCTGTACACGACTGTAGGACACAGCGAGGGATATCTTCTCCCGACATGGATGATAGCGTGATTTATAGATAGATCTGCCATAGCGTGTTTGGAGGACTTCTTTTTTATCATTATTTATAATTTTGGTATGTTTGCTTTGAATTCGAGTTGTGTGGTTGATCGGCTGTGTGCATCCTAGCTATGAATAGGCCGGGTGTAAACTTACTATTAAGTAATAAAGCGCCAATTTCCAAAATAAAAAGTAGAAAAATTTATAAGGCAAAAATACCTCTAAAGATCCAAGTTTTTTGCTTTGTATGTTCGTTGGGTGTTTATCCGATGTGAAGACAACCTTGTTAGGCTGATTTGTCATGGGAGTACAAAATATGTTTTCCGTCATCATCGTCATCATAACGAGACAATCAAGCATTTGTTCTTCCATTGCAATTTTCTATGTTCTATATGGTCATGTACCAGAGTAGTTTAAGACTTGTATCCACATTGTACTTTTGTCAATATTTTTGAAATTGGCTACATGTTATAGATCACATGTATAAAATTCTTCTTAGGGTGCAAGCGATTGCCATTATTTACTCGCAATGGCAATGTAGAAATGATAAAGTATTTAATAACAAAAATTATACTCTCTTGCAGGTTATCTACTGGTGTACCGATACGGTTCAACTATGGTTGTCTCTATGTCGTGTAGTGTTTCACGACCTATTTAGGAAGGTGTCTATATGTCTGGAGGACATGGCAATAGATTTTTTGACCCAATATAGATGTCAGCATACTCTTCGGATTGTGCTTCAACCACGTTACAAATTTTACAATTTCTCCTTTTGATATCTTCATCTTTTCTCTTTTATGACTTCTGGAATGGTGTCGGCTGTGTCCATCCTATTTATGCCAAAGTCGGGTGTAATGGTTAGTAACTCTTTAAATAATAAAACGCCATTTATCGAGAAAAATCAAACGGCTAAATATTTTAGTTAGTGTTTTCTTACCTATTAGCCACAGTGACAGGATTATTATTATGTATTAAAACGTCCAAAAAACTCAGCTTTTAGTTACATTAGGCCATGAAGGTGTGTTTTCATGCATAGATCAACCTCTTAAATTTACTATTTGTTATGCCGATCTATATAGATCAAAGCCACCATATTTTGTAGCAATGTACGTCAGTCGAGCCGAAACCAATATTTGGTACACGGTAATACTACATTTCTCGGATTTGATCACCAACATCCATACACGGAGCTGAACCAACCAAAGAACATGAGAGCTACCGTGAAGCACTGAAGCTGTATTTTGTCCAGTACTCGTCTGTCTCCGTTTTTTCAGCTGAATTGTTGACTGGGCCAGCAAAAGTGATTTGTTTGGTGGAGTTGCCTATCCACCCCCCACGTACTCTTTTCTCTCCTGTTTTTTCCCACCAACTCCACGCTATAAATCAGCAGTTCGCTACCATACTGTTCTCCGTCCCCAACGTACATCCATCCCATCACGTACGATGGCTCGCATGCTCATATGCCCACCGACCCTCAAACTCCTCGCCATCGTGGTTTCCGTGGCATGGATGTGCACACTGACGCCATGCTCGGCTGCAGTCGCGCCGGTTCCGGCGATGACCACGGCGGCCGCAGCCACAGACAAGCAACCAGTGCCTGCCGCAGCAGCTGGGGTCTCAACGCAGACAATACCCACAGCAGCTGAAGGGACAACACCGGCGGCCACGGCTACTGCCTCCAAGAAGTTCCCCTTGGCCCCACCGGACGTCGTGGAGCCGGCCGCAGAGGTGGTGACAGCACTGCCAGTGCCAGTGCCAGAGACACTTCCCAGCGCAGAAGGTCTCGGATTCGGCCCCAACGGCTTCGGCACCAACGGTGGCTTAGGTGGCGGCGGATGCTGCGGCGGCTTCGGGTACAACGGAGGTCTTGGTTACAACAATGGACCATTGTTCTTCAACTCGGCGCCGCCAAGAAGATCGAGGATGAGAGATGTCTTGGCGCCTATGCTGCTGACAGTGGTAGCAGCCATGCTCTACGTGTGACTTGTGCTGCCTTTTCATTTTCGGAGGAAAGTAGGCATATATATATGCGTCTGCGTCGAGTTTTATGTATCACAGGTTAAAGTAAATACATATGAATGTAAACGATACCATGTCGGTGATATTGTTCTTCAACGAAACTAGCAAGGTGGCCCTCGCAAATGCGAGGGCATCATCTTTATAGATTTTAGTGTGTCTTCTCGTGATTATTCATATTATTCTCTATACCTAATAATGTGTTATGAAATACCTCATGTGTATTTATTATTTCTCATTTTCGTTCAAGATTGTAAGCATCGTATCGTCATTTTTTTGGTAGATCCTCATTCTTATTTGGTCCAAAACATATTGACTAACATTACTCCGTATCATATTCCAGAGAGCGACAATCTTGCTATCATTACGAATTGATCCAAAATCTCATAAAAACTAATCTAGATTCAACGGCAACATACCACGTGCATCGGCGCTCTCTTTTGGCAGTCAAAATGATCCATGAGCTATATATTTTTTGTATCAACTCCCTTAGGAACGTAGTAGTTGCTGTACTATTGTCGCATTATGGGCTAACATGTAATTTATCTTGAATGTAGAAGGTCAACCCACATGGTTGTATGTATAAACAAATTTCCTATTTCCCAGTTAATTTATTTTTTTCTGAAGACTTAGTCTACCCAAGTTTATCCATCCATCTCGGTTTCATTTTATGGCTATTTTTTTTTATCTTTTCCTTTTTATTCATTGACAGAGCTGATTTCATGGCTCACCACCCGCCGAGTATCTGTGTTCACTTCATATGAGGTTTTCTTAGCGCTTACTCGACCAAGCTAACTACCTATTTAATTCAAACCACTTTTATAAGATGACAAATCTAATGGTACAATTTCCACCTAAGAAACTAATATGCTATCTTCTGTTAGTTTTCAAAAATAAAATAATTTGCTGAGTATCTCTAATATTAAAAATAAACATTTGTGATGGTAGTCATACTTGGTAGTACTTAACATGATCATGTAGCACATGAACCGCGAATATTAAGAATCATATATGTGAGTGGTTGTGTATTTAGGATTTCAGTTTTGCAAGATATAAGTATGTTGAGCAAACACTACCATGCAACACCAATCTCAAAAAATACATGACATGTTTCATTCTTAAAGTCGATAAAGACTAATCGTAGTGGTGGCAGACATATAAGAAAACTGCAAAGGAGTGATGCATACTTGCAGCTGACGGAGTAGACAGAAGGTGAGCGCTCTTCCGTACGATAGTGGACGGTTGGTATTGAGGCGCAACTTTCTCCCAGAGGGTAAATTAAAATGATGCATTAGATTGACTAATTTTTAGTAGTTTTGACTGCATTGATTCTACATGTCTTGCTGTATAGCATATCTCAAGCTTTCATATCGACTTTTTTTTGCCGCAAGGAATTTTTGCATGCAACAGACATGGAAAGCCAAACCAAGAGTCCAAGAGAAAAGTTGATTCCATGTGCAAATGAAAACTTTTGTAATACTAATGACAATGATAATTATATCAGTGGGTGATCATTGTCCCAATAGATTCAGCTTTCTCTCTTAAAAAAAATTCAGCTCTGTTTTTGTAGGTTTGTATTTTCTAAACTAAAGAATTTCAAGACCAAAGTATTTCAGCACCGGGCAAACAAATACCATGGTTTTTATTTTCACTTGATTTTGTAAAAAGAGGGTCAAACCTCATTCTCCAATACTTCAGAAAAAACATAGTTTTTGAGAATACTTTAATTTTAAAACTACAATATTTATTGGATTCAATCACCTTAAAATAATACTTTGATACCAAACTGGTCTTTCAGTTTGTTAATTTATTCGTAGAGAAGAAATTGCCAAAGCATATTACCACGTGTCGTAAACTTTAACTACGTTACATGTATATTTATTATTTATTCGAGTAGTTCAAAACATTCGTAACATGTGATTAGAGGCTGGCCTAATATGGCTCTATCCTTGTCCACGTACCAACGTACCAGTACCCCATGAATTTTTTCCCGGCAGAACTTTGGTGCGTGTCAGCGTATGGAGGTTGGCCTAGTGATCGACCCGGAATCTATTTAAATAAACCTGTGACTACACGACCACGTACGCTCCTAATCTCTCGGTGGCTAATTAAATCATATACTTTTGTATATGTGCTTTATTAACTCCTCATACGTGCCATTGTTGACTGTTATTTGTACCAACATGTTTTACGTAACCTTTTGTTATCTTTAAATCGTAGCCATAAATAGTAGATCTAAAAGTCAATATAATTTAGATGATGTGGATTAATGTGGTGCCTCTAAAAATACCGTTATATTGCTTTTAGTATATAATAGATGATCATGATCATGTAAAGATCGATTCAAGAAGAATGTGCTTGCGCTGCTAACGAAACACACAAGCACTATGATCGCTAGAGAGTTTTTGGGTTTAACGATGCCCTTGAGTCCAGTTTCGATACGTGTTGATATAAGCCACCACAGGCAGATAAGATTACAAGAGGTTACACCGGTAGAGAAAAGCTAGAAGATCGACCTGATCTTTATATCTTAGATGGTACAACAACTATAATCTACCTTATCTCTCTACTGACAGAGATATGTTACAAACTCTAACACTCCTCCTCAATCACAATTTTCTCATGTTGAGATTGTGTTTGAACTCTTCAAGCTGCCTCGTGGGTAATGCTTTGGTGAAGCCATCCGCCACCTAGTCTTTAGACGGAATGAATCTAATCTCTAGATGTTTTCTTGCAACTCTTTCTCTTACAAAATGAAAATCAATTTCAATATGTTTAGTTCTGGCATGAAATACAGATTAGCAGAGAGATAGGTTGCACCCATGTTACAACACCATAGACATGATGGTTGATTTCTTTGGATGCCGGGTTCTCCCAATAGTGACTCAACCCAAATGATTTCAGTTGTTGCATTTGCTAGAGATTTATACTCAGCTTCTGTACTTGACCTTGACACTGTTGCCTGTTTTCTAGCACTACAAGAAATAAGGTTAGATCCAAAATATACAGCAAAACCACCTGTGGATCTTCTATAATCTATACACCCAGCCCAATCAGCATCTGAGAAGGCACTGACTAAAGTAGATGATGATTTCCTGAAGGCTAGTCCACGACTCACTGTTCCACTAACATACCCTAATATTATCTTAACAGCCGTCCAGTGTATGGTTGTTGGTGCATGAAGAAACTGACATAACTTTTTAATAGAGAATGCAATATCTGGTCTGGTGAGTGTCAAGTACTGAAGTGGTCCAACTATACTTCTGTATCTTGTTCCATCTTTTGGTCCTAGAGGGTCTCCTTCTGTGACAGATAATTTTTCTGATGCTGACAATGGTGTTGGTAATGGTTTGCATTTTCTCATTCCAACTCTGTCAAGTAGATCTAAAGCATATTTTTTTTGAGTCAATGTAATGCCTTGATTAAACTGTCTTACCTCAATTCCCAAGAAGAAGTGCAAATCACCAAGATCTTTAAGTGCAAATGCTGAGCTAAGATCTTGCAGGAGTAAAGTGATTGCCTTGTTGGAGGAACTAGTAACAATAATATCATCAACATATACTAACACAAAAATCATGATACCTGACTTGTTATATACGAATAGAGATGTATCTGCCTTGGATGCCAGGAAACCAAGTTCTTGCAATTTGGAGCTTAGCTTGGAAAACCATGCCCTTGATGCTTGCTTGAGCCCATATAGTGACTTGTCAAGTTTGCACACATGATGAGGTGCATTTGGATTTTCATACCCAGGTGGCTGCTTCATATAAACCTCTTCTTCCAAAACACCATGGTGAAACATGTTCTTCACATCTAATTGCCTCAGACTCCATCCTTTGGATACTGAAATAGCTAAAACAAGTTTGATAGTAGCAGCTTTAACAACAGGGCTAAAAGTATCCTCATAGTCTATACCATATCTTTGTTTGAATCCCTTTGCTACTAGTCTAGCCCTGTATCTATCAATTGTTCTATCAGATTTTCTTTTAACTCTATAAACCCACTTGCAATCTATAAGATTACTACCTCGTTTATGTGGTACTAGGTGCCAAGTTTTATTTTATACTAAGGCCATGTATTCTTCATCCATAGACTTTTTCCAATTAGAGTTTTTTAAAGCTACTTCCAAATTTTCTGGTTCACTAGCTGTACACAATAATCCATACCTTATGGTACCAACGGTGTATGTTTTTGGTTTAGCATTACCGGTCCTTGACCTTGTACGGTAGATCACAGGTGCAGTTTGAGCAGTAGCTGTATCCGGCGCAGAAGATCCTGGGCGCTCTTGCCCAGATCCCGAGGCAGATCCTGTCGGCGACGCAGATCCCGCGGACCCACGTGCGGACGACGCGTCTTGCTGGTCCCGTGACGGGCTCGATGACGCGGTTCCTGAGGACATGTGCGGCGACGCGCTTCGCTGGTCCCGCACCAGGCTTCGTGTGGTCCGCGTGCCACCACTCGGCTCACTGGAGGACGGGGTGGGGCTCGGTGTGGACGTCGCTGTCGTGGGACCGTGCTGCTCGCCGATACGAGTTTGGTTCTCGCGAGATGGAGACAAATCGCCAGTAGGTTCTGACGCCGCGGATCCCGAGGCGGATTCTCTCGCCCGCATGATCCGAGGAGGATTTTCCTCAAGCTCCGTGATACGTCCAATTTGCATCACCATTCTATATCATAAGTTGCCTCTATTCATTGATATATTTCATATTAAGAGGTGTTACTTATGTCTTTTTATCTGTTTTTGCATGTTGGATGATTCTTGGAGGATGAACTGCCGGAGTTAGGATTCTGATGGAAAAAGAGGTGTTTTGATGCAATTTCGCGAAGATCAGAAAAATACCAGAAAAATTATGGAAAATCATATTTTCCCAGAAGACGAAGGAATCCAGAGGGGGAGGCGTAGATGGGCCACAGGAGGCCCACACCCCCTAAGCGTGGTCCACCCCTAGGCCGCGCCTACAGGGGGTGTGGACCACCTAGCCGACCTCTGACTCTGCCCTCTCGCCTATATCTTCTCCTCAAAACCCTAATACAAGGAGGGCGACCACAGAAAGATTCCGCCGCCTCTACGGGGCGGAAAACACCGAGAGAGAAAGAGCGCTCCGGCAGACAGATTTCTGCCGGGGAAATTCCTTCCCGAAGATGGGAGATCATCGCCATCAACACCATCATCAAGCTAGACTTCATCGGGATAATCATTATCATCATCCACACCATCATCTCCACCAGCAACATCATCACCACTCCATCCCGCTGTAACAATTGTGTTGAATCTTGCGTAGTTTTTAGGGGAAACTTTCCCGGTTTGATTACTATTATAGTTGATGCTTGTGAGTGGAACCATTGGATTATTGTTTATGTCCAGATTGTTATTCATCACCATATCATCTTTGATCTTGATCTATATGATGTCTTGTGAGTAGTTCATTTAGTTCTTGAGGACATGGGAGAAGTCATGTTGTTAGTAGTGGATTTGTGTTGAGATATTATTCAATGGTTTAGTATTTAAGTTGTGGTGCTATTCTTCTAGTGGTGTCATGTGAACGTCGACTACATGATACTTCACCATTTATGGGCCTAGGGGAATGCATTGTGTATTTGGCTACTAATCGTGGGGTTGCCGGAGTGACATAAACTTGAACCCCCGTTAAGACACCATTGCATAAGGGAGTGTAGGATCTCAGAGTTTAAGGATGTGGTTAGGTTTATATCTTAATTGCTTTCCTGTAGTTGCAGATGCTTGCAGGGGGTTTAATCACAATTATGTATTAGTCCAAGTAAGGTCGGTACATTAGCACAGGTTCACCCACACAACACTTACAACACCAAAGAAGAGTACTCAGCTATTTGAAGTCAAAGCACTTGATAGTATTCCCATGTGTCCTCGAGAGCATTTGGTCCTTATAAGTATTTCCACTGGCTTGTCCTTTGCTAATAAAGGATTGGGCCACTTGCTGTAGTTGTTCGTTGTCTTTATTACTTGCACTTTGTTTCTTTGCTTTATCAGAAAACCCCTAAAAATCTGTTTGCTAAGTATTTACAGAGATTTCCCGCTCCATACCACTAGTCAACACCTTCTGCTCCTCGTTGGGATCGACACTCCTATTTATTGAATGTAATACGATACACCCCCTATACTTGTGGGTCATCAAGACTATTTTCTGGCGCCGTTGCCGGGGAGAGAAGCGCTATTGAAGAGTGGAACTGGTAAAGGAAACTTCTACTGTGAGTATTGCTTTTTATTTCTGTTTCTTACTTTGTTTCCAATATGGATAACCCACTTGGTTTTCTGTTTGGGAAAACTACTACCACTGTTAGGGTAGTAGATGAACCACCACCTGTTGAGATAGATCCTTTTAAGATACCTACAAGTATTGTTGATCGTGTTATGGATAATTATTATTTAGGGGATGAAACTGTCCACCCTGGTGATCATTTGGTTTTTATCCATGAATTATGCGGGTTGTTTAAGTGTGCAGGTATCACAACTGAACATGTGAAGAAGAAGTTACTCTGTATATCCTTGAAAGGGAGAGCCGAAGAATGGTATAAGCTGCTGAAGAATGGGCAATCCATGGAATGGAAGGAAATAATACATCTCTTTTATTCTAAATTTTATCCTCCTAGTGAAATTCAGAAGGATAGGAATATGATATATAACTTTTGGCCTCGTGATGAAGAGAGTACAGCTCAAGCTTGGGAGAGATTGAAGTTACTAATGCTTAAATATCCTATTCATGAACTCCCTAACAATATTATTATCAATAACTTCTATGCTAGGCTTTCTCTTCATGATAAAGATCTACTAGATGCTTCTTGTGCTGAATCATTCACATGTATGAATGCATAAGCTAAATGGGATCTCCTAGATCGTATTCAAGAGAACACTGAAGCTTGGGAGAATTACAAAGGAAGAAAGTCAGGTATAAACTATGATTATGAATGCATAAAATCTTTTATGGGAACTTATGACTTCCGTGATATTAGCATTAAGTATGGTCTTGATTCTCAAGTTCTTGCAAAGTGTTTTAAGGCCTTTGCCTCTTATATTGAAATTCCAAAAAAGGAGTGGGACAAGTACCATGCTCATTACAAAGACATTGTTACCCATGTTCTTGCTAGCATAGAAGTTTGTACTGTTGATCCTATTTTTCCTGAACCTTATGTTGAGAAAATCCCTTTTCCTGCTAAGGTAAAGGAACATTATATCATAGCTAATGTGGTTAGCAAAAGTACAAAGAAAACTGTGGAACCCGATGAGCAAATAAATATTGAACCTATGGTAGCTATTGTGAAATATCTTGTCACTAAAAATATAAAGGATGAGCACATTGTCTTCTGTGAAGACGCTTCTAATATTGTCTCTCATCCTAGAAAAGCTAGTATCCCTGTGCTTTCTGTTAGAATTTGTGATCATTTCTATTATGGTTTATGTGATATTGGTGCTAGTTCTAGTGCTATACCTTATGAGCTTTACAGGGAAATTATGCATGAAATTGGTCCTTGTGAGCTTGAGGACATTGATGTGGTTATTCACCTTGCTAATAGAGAGACAGTCTGTCCCATTGGTATTGTAAGAGATGTGGAGGTTCTTTGTGGTAAGATTAAATATCCTGCTGATTTTCTAGTACTTGGTTTTGAAGCTAGTAAAACCTATCCTATTATCTTTGGTAGACCCTTCTTGAATACTGATACATCCAAAACATATCTACTTTCTCGAACACTTTGCTATTGTTTCTTCTCTAAACTTGTGTGATTTGGATACAACTAACACTGACTAATGTTGTTTTCAGCAGAATTACCTTGGTGTCTTGTTTTTGTGCAGAAAATGAACTATCAGGAAAAATCACGGAAAATATGCGAAAAATTATATTTCACCAGAAGACCCACAGAGCCAGAAGACGAGACGGAGAAGGGGCCTAGGGGGCCCGCACCCCTGCCAGGCGCGAGTGGGCCCTTCTCGTGCCTAGGGGGGTGCAGCCACCCCAGGCACCCCCTCGGCCTCCCTCTGCGCCTATAAGTTGCCTTTCGACCTAAAAACTGAGGGGGGTTCGATAGTTTTCCAGAAAGAGTTCCGCTCCGCTGCCGCCACCAGAAACCAAGATTCGGATCCAGAAACTCCGTTCTGGCATCCTGCCGGGACGGGGAATTTGGAGAGGATCATCGCCATCGTCATCACCAACGCATCTCCATCGACCACCGATGTTTCCCTCATCCATGATTGAGTAATCCCCCGCTGTATGCTTGGGGGTGGTAGGGATTGGATGAGTTCTATCATGTAATCGAATAAGATTGTTAGGGCATAGTGCCTAGTATCTCTATTAGTGCTATTTGACTTTTTGCAACTTGTTGTGCTTAATGCTTGTCACTAGGGACCGAGTGCCATGATCTCAGATCTGAACTTATTATTGAATCATTATGATATTATTATTTGTGATCTTATCTGCAAGTTGTGTACACATATCATTGTCTGGATCCAAAGGCCCCAAAGTGACAATAATTGGGACAACCGGAGGGGATGGATATGGTGTGAGGATCACATGTGTTCATGTAGTGTTAATGCTTTGCTCCAGTGCTCTATTAAAAGGAGCACCTTAATTTCCAGTAGTTCCCTAGAGGCCTCGCTGCCACGGGCTGACTGGACAGAAGATGTCGTGCAAGTTCTCATTGTGAGCACGTATGACTATATTTGGAGCACATGCCTAGGATTGTTTAGTACTTGGATGCTTGTTATTATTTATCTGCAATACCCTAGATCTTGAAGTTACATGTTTATGTTACAATTGCGACAAGAAGATAACGAAGAACGAAAACGAAAAACACAGCAAGGGGACACAGATTTAACGTGGAAAACCTCTCCAACAAAGAGAGGAAAAAACCACGGGCGCCAGCCAGCGAAACTTCACTATATCGAGGAGTGTTTACAAACGCCGGGGATTTCACAGATGCAACTCATCCCAACCAGCGGCTTACAAGGGGTTTATATATCGGTGGAAACCTAGGTCTTCGACGATCCGTACACTCGGTAGAAACCTAGGGGTTTACACTCGGCCCAAGCCTCCCGGCGACGGGCCTCGATCCACTCATCAGAAGTTGGCCTATACTTTGTAGAATTTGGATCAACATATAACAAACTCCACCTCAAGACAAATTCATCCTTGTAGCATCAGCAGCATCCATCTCCCTAAACAAACAAAGCAAATACTTTCGGCGCCAATAGCCACTTGGGCTAATCAGTTAAACCAACTAAGTTCGAGCAAAGCTCAAACTTAGCAATAGGAACAAGTTTAGTCATCATATCAGCAGGATTATCATGAGTGCTGATCTTGCATACCTTTAATTTACCTTGAGCAACAATGTCTCTAACAAAATGGTACTTGACATCAATGTGCTTAGTTCTCTCATGGAACATCTGATCTTTTGTAAGGTATATGGCACTTTGACTATCGCAAAACAAAGTAATGCAAGAATCATCTCCACAAAGCTCAGCAAACAAACCTTTCAACCAAGCAGATTCTTTGCAAGCTCCAGCAATAGCCATGTATTCAGCTTCAGTAGTAGATTATGCAACAACAACCTGCAATGTAGCCTTCCAGCTAACAACACAACCACCAACAAAATCGGCAGCAAAATCTGAATCCACATAGCCAACGAGTCCCTCACCGGTCCTGCCAAACTCCAAACAAGCATTGGAAGTGCCAAGAAGGTACCTGAAAACCCACTGAATAGCCTTCCAATGTTCTTTACTAGGATTAGCCATGTATCCACTTATCAAACTCATAGCATATGATAAATCAGGACGAGAACAAACCATGGCATACATCAAAGAACCAACAGCACTAGAATATGGCACCTTTGACATGTACTCAAACTCTTCATCAGTAGTAGGACATTGAGAAACTGACAATTTAAAATGAGGAGCAATAGGAGTACTAACTGAGTTGGCACCATCCATATTAAAACGATGAAGAACTTTCTTAATGTAACTTTGCTGACTAAGAAATAACAAACCAGATTTTCTCTCTCGGGTAATCTCCATACCTAAGATCTTCTTAGCAGCACTAAGATCCTTCATCTCAAACTCACTACTTAGGTGTGCCTTCAAAGTAGTGATTTCTTTCATGCCCTTGGCAGCAATTAACATATCATGAACATATAGCAGCAAGTATATAGGTGACCCATCAACAAACTTGATATAAACACAACTATCATATTTAGACCTCTCAAAACCATGTGAGATCATAAATGAATCAAACCTTTTATACCACTGTCTTGGAGATTGTTTTAAGCCATAAAGAGACTTCTTTAATTTGCACACAAAATCCTCTTTACCAGGCACTATGAACCCTTCTGGTTGGTCCATGTATATTTCCTCATCAAGCTCTCCATGCAGAAAAGCAGTCTTGACATCTAACTGCTCAATCTCAAGATCACGCATAGCCACAATACTAAAGAAAGTACGAATGGAACTATGCTTCACAACTGGAGAGAACACATCATTGTAATCAATACCTGGAATCTGGCTGAACCCTTTTGCTACTAACCTTGCCTTGTACCTTGAAGGATCTTTGGGAGACAAACCTTCCTTTTTCTTGAAGATCCACTTGCAGCGGACCACCTTCTTTTGTTTAGGCAAGCGCACAACATCCCATGTGCCATTTTTCTCAAGAGATTGCATCTCTTCTTGCATAGCATAAACCCACTTCTCGCGGTCAACGGATGCAATGGCTTCATTATATGTAGCAGGTTCAGAATCGTTCTCCACCTGTTCAGCACAACTCAGAGCATAATGAACAAGATTACACTCTTCAATTAAACGAGGACGAGGACCACAGTTACACCTCGGTCTATCAGCAGCAATGGACTCATGTGGCTGCTGCAAAACAGTAGGTGAGTGCTGAACAACAATATCATCAAGTTTTCCTCATGTGTATCTTCAACGATAGCATCATTATCAACAGTTTTCTGCAGGTTCTCCACCTGCACACTAACTCTCTCCTCTCCAACAGCAACAAGAGAGGTATCTGATGGAAAGCTATCATGATACATAACGGACTCATTGAAAACAACGTTTCTACTTAGCAAAATCTTTTTAGTTTCAGGATTCCATAGTTTATATGTTTTAACTCCTGAGCCATAACCAAGGAATATGCACTTAACAGCCCTAGGCTCTAACTTTCCATTATCAACATGAGCATATGCAGTGTAGCCAAAAACTCTCAACTGTGAATAATCAGCAGGCAAACCTGACCATACCTCAATGGGAGTTTTCTTCTCAAGTGGAATAGAAGGTGACCTGTTGATGAGGTAACACGCTGTGTTGGCTGCTTCAGCCCAGAAACGTCTATGCATACCTGCATTAGACAACATACAACGAGCTCTCGAGATGATGGTTCTGTTCATGCGCTCTCCCACGCCATTCTGCTGAGGAGTATATGGGATGGTGTGATGCCTGATCATGCCATCGTTACTGCAAAACTCCTCAAACTCATTAGAACAGAATTCCATAACATTGTCAGTACGTAGTACCTTTACCTTCTTCTCAGTCTGCTTTTCAACCATAACTTTTCACTTCTTAAAAGCATCAAAAACATCAGATTTATGCTTCAGAAAATAAGGCCACACTTTTCTTGAGTAATCATCAATAATAGTAAACATGTAATTAGCACCACCAATAGAAGTCTTACGGGACGGACCCCATACATCAGCATGCACATAATCTAATATGTCTTTGGTGGTATGAACATAAGCATTGAATTTAACTCTTTTATGCTTACCAAAGACGCAGTGCTCACAGAACTCAAACTTACTCAAGTTGCAACCATCAATCAGCTCTCTCTTGACCAACTCTGCCATGCCTTGTTCGCTCATATGCCCAAGACGCATATGCCACAGATGTGTTTTACCACAATCATCAGAATCATTAGAAGTAACAGCAGCAGCAATACCAGGCAAAGTGCTACCTCTAAGAACATATAATTTAGCAGAATTCATATCACCTATCATGTGAATAAGAGAACCTTTTGATACCTTCAGAACTCGATGCCCACCGGCATACTTGTATCCATCAACGTCCATGGTACTCAGGGAGATCAAATTTCTGGCCATGCTTGGTATGTGCTTCACCTCACTCAACGTGCGTGTCACGTCATCATGTATCCTGATCTTAACAGATCCAACACCAACAATATGGCATGGGTTGTCATTCCCCACACACACAAAATCTCCAGTCTGCACAGACTCATATGAACTGAACCAATCTTTGTTACATCAAATATGAAATGAACATGTAGTATCAAGTATCCATTCATCATCACGAGAGGCACAAGCAGCAAAAACAGCTAAACATTCACCATCAGAACTATCAGAAACAACAGCAGCCTTACCAGTACCTTCAGACCTATCTTTCTGTTGGTAAGTTCCGTTTCTTTTCTCCTTATTCTGCAACTTCCAACAATCATCAATAACGTGATTAGATTTCTTACAATACCTGCAGAATTTATCCTTTCCCTAGGACTTTGAACGACTTCTACCATCCTTGCTCTTATCTCTGTTGACATAGTTGTTATATCTCTGCTCGGTCCTGCCATGAACCTGCAGAGCCTCAGCCTTGGATGACGTCCCATCTGACCCTACCATAGTTTTCATCTTTTCCCTCTGTTTGAGGGCGTCATGTACTTCGGCAAGGGTTAGTTCATCACGGCTCAACAATATTGTATCACGAAAATGTGTATAGGAACTAGGAAACGAGCATAAGAGTAGAAGAGCTAAATCCTCATCATCATATTTTACCTCCATAGACTACAAGTCTGAGACAATCTCTTTAAAAACAGATATGTGATTCATTACCGATCCTCCTTCTTGCATCCTGTGCGAGAACAACTTCATCTTCACGTTCATCTTACTAGTTAGATCCTTTGACACAAAGATCGTTTCCAGTTTTTCCCATAGGGCAGCAGCAGATTTCATCTCCAGTACTTCATGCAAAATATTATTGGATAGATGAAGTTGAATCAAAGACAAAGCCTTACGGTCCTTCCGCTTCTCTTCGGCGGACCGGGTCTTAGCATCCTTTTCACCGAATCCATCCAGCGCTTCATCCAGATCAGAAGTTTGGGCGAGAATCGCCCGCATATTCACCTGCCACAAGGAGAATCTTGTGGTGTAGTCCAGCTGTGGTAGATCAAACTTCAATGACGACATGTCGCAAACCCTAGATTAGAACCTGGGGCTCTGATACCACTTGTTACAATTGTGACAAGAAGATAACAAAGAACAAAAATGAAAAACACAGCAAGGGGACACAGATGTAACGTGGAAAACCTCTCCAACAAAGAGAGGAAAAAACCACGGGCGCCAGCCAGCGAAACTTCACTATATCGAGGAGTGTTTACAAACGCCGGGGATTTCACAGATGCAACTCATCCCAACCGGCGGCTTACAAGGGGTTTATATATCGGTGGAAACCTAGGTCTTCGACGATCCGTACCGTACCGCGGGGGGCTCTCGCCCCCGCACCCCCCACAGGCGTCCCCGTTCGTCCCAAGCCTCCCGGCGACGGGCCTCGCTCCACTCGTCAGAAGTTGGCCTATACTTTGTAGAATTTGGATCAACATATAATAGTTTAGAATCATCCATGTAACGCCCGTCCATCCATCCCTATGCCTACCGCACTCGAATCCCGCTGTTTACCGTTACTATTACTATTGCTATTGTTTCACTGCTGCTGTTGCTTTGCTGTTGCTACTGATAAACTTCTGTGAGCAAGAACTATTCCAGGTGCAGCTGAACTGACAACTCAGTTGTTAAGGCTTGCAAGTATTCTTTGACTCCCCTTGTGTCGAATCAATAAATTGGGTAATACTATCCGCGAAGACTGTTGCGATCCCCTATACTTGTGGGTCATCAAGACTATTTTCTGGCGCTGTTGCCGGGAAGCATAGCTTTATTTGTAAGTTCACTTGGATCTATTATTGTTCACTGCTACTCCTTTCATCATGGGGAAGTATCGTGATGGAAAGTTCCCTATTTTACCATCCACTACAAGAAGAGGTACAGTCCTAAACACCTCTGCTGCTCTTGATTCACCGTCTTTTATAAGTAAGCTTGTCACACCACCACCACATACTCATGCTACAGACACTGCTACTACCGCTGAATCTGAAACTACTTTTGATACTCATGATGTTACTTCTACTGTGCTTGATGCGAGTGGTTCATTAGGTCCTTTTCTAGATGCTACTATGGCTAGTCTAGGAAATAGCGAAAATCCTAGTGAAGACACTGTTACTCCAGTTAGCTCACCTGACACTAGTGAGAGTTATGATATTAATGATGGTTACATTGAGTTCACTGATGATTTTGTTGAAGAGTGCCGAAGCACACATGGTAATAGTGCTGTTAAGAGTCTCCTTGCTAGACGTACTATTATGCCTAAGTTGTCTTCTGATCCTAAGTTTGCCACCTCTCCCATAGATATTAAACATAAAGATTATGATTTCTCTCTTGATTTATCTTATTTAGATATATTTGAGAAAGAACCTTTTTGTGGGACTAAAAATGAGAGTGTTGTGGCTCATATGAATGAGCTTTCTACTATGAGTTCTTTGTTCCCTGATGATTTTAAGATGCGCAAGTACTTTTTTACTAAGATCTTCCCTTTTTCACTAAAAGGAGAAGCTAGGGCTTGTCTTAATAGATTACCTCCTGGTTCCATTGATAGCCCTGATTTCTTGATTGCTTCTTTCTGCCAGAAATATTTTCCTCCCAGTGCTAGACATGCTGCTCTGAAGAGACTTTTTGATTTTAAACAGGGAGAAGAAGAGAAATTGCCTGAGTTATGGACAAGGTTCTGTGCCTTGATTCATGCACATCCTGGATGTCCATTTCCTAAGAATGAGCTTCTTGATATTTATTATAATGGACTAACTAATGATTCTAGGACCTACCTAGATAGCTTTGCTGATTGTGTTTTCAGGAAAAGAACTCCTATAGATGCTGAAGAATTAATGGCTAAAATAAGAAAGAATTATGATGATTGGACTTCAACAGAGCTAAATTCACCTCAGCCTATTACTCCTGAACCAGTTATGCCTGAATCAGTTCCCCCACAAAAAACAAAGAAGAGGCGAGTTATTGCATTAAATGATGAAGTGATGAAGGAAGCTAAGAAGTGTCTAAAGGAGAAAGGTATTAGAGCTGAAGATGTGAAGAATCTACCTCCTAAAGAAGAATTATGTAATCCAATTCCCCACTCATCTACTATTGAGGTACACTCTCTCCAACACTTTGATGAAGGTGATATTCCTTATGGTAAGCCTCCTGATCAATGTTTAGAGGAATTTGACACATTTATTGTTAAACAAGGGTATTTTAATAAACAAGTTCAGAATCATTTGTTGGAAAACTCTAGAGCTATTAAAGAGTTGAAAGATATTGTCGAAAGAACTTCTAATGATATTAAAATGCTTTGTAAATACTTTCAAATGGTTTAAACCCAACTTGACTAAGGTACAAAAGGATATGCTAGTTAATGCTTCAGGAGATAAACATGCTTATGGAATTAGAACTAGGAGTGGTATAGCTACTCAAGATCCTTTATATCCTGAAGGACACCCTAAAAGAATTGAGCAGGATTCTCAACAAGGTGGGAATAGTGGTAGTCCTCGTAAGAGAAAGAAAAAGAAACATAAGATAGTTGAGGAATCCCTTGAACCTGATGTAGATCCTAATAGTATATCTGCCTCTCATGCTGAAACTGAGAGTGGTAATGATAAAAATGAGTCTCCTAATAAGGAGGAAGGTGAGGAAGAACCTGAGAAGCACATTAAGAACACTAGGTACACAAAGGAAGATTTTATTGCTAATAAACATGGTAAAGAGAGAGAAACTTGGGTGCAGAAACATATGCCTTTTCCAGGTAAGAAACACAAGTCAAAGGATGAAGAACACTACAACAAGTTTTGTGAGCGGATGAAGCCTTTATTTTTGCAAATTCCTTTGACTGATGCTATCAAGTTGCCTCCTTGAAGGATATTGTCTCTAATAAAAGGAAGATTCCTAATGAGGAGATTTCTACTTTGCTTGCTAATTACTCCTTCAATGGTAAGGTTCCAAAGAAACTTGGTGATCCAGGTATACCAACTATTCCTTGCTCCATTAAGAATAATTATGTTAGAAAATGCTTTATATGATTTGGGAATTGGAGTTAGTATTATGCATTTTTATCTCTACAAGAGACTCCAGCTAGAAAAGTTGATACCAACTAATATATCTTTGCAAATGGCTGATAAGTCAACTACTATTCCTATTGGTATATGTGAGGATGTGATGCGCCCAATTTGCATCACCATTCTATATCATAATCTACCTCTATTCATTGATATTTGTATTATTATGAGGTATTAGTTATGGCTTTTCATCTGTTTATGCATGTTGGATGATTCCTGGAGGATGGACTGCCGGAGTCTCGATTCTGATGGAAAATAAGGCGTTTCGGTGAAATTTCACGAAGATCAGAAAAATACTAGAAAAATATGGAAACATATTATTTCACCAGAAGACGAAGGAAGCCAGAAGGAGGAGCGAAGGGGGGCTGCAGGGGCCCAAACCCCCGAGGCGCGGGCCCACCTGAGGCCGCGCCTGGGGTGGGTTTGGCCCACCTAACCGGCCTCCGACTCTTCCCCTTTGCCTATAACTTCCCTTTGGAACCCTAAGCCTCGGGGGGCGAACACAGATAGATTCCGCCGCCTCTAGGGGCAGAAAACACCGAGAGAGATAGATCTCTCCGCCAGACAGATTTCTGCCGCCTCTAGGGGGCGGAAAACACCGAGAGAGAAAGATCTCTCCGGCAGACAGATTTCTGCCGGGGGAATTCCTTACCGGAGAGGGGAGACCGTCACCATCAACACCATCATCAAGCTAGGCTTTATCGGGATCATCATCATCATCCACACCATCATCTCCACCAGCACCATCATCACCACTCCGTCCCCGTGTAACAATTGTGTTGGATATTGCTTAGTTCATTAGGGGAAACTTTCCCGGTATTGATTACTATTGTAGTTGATGCTTGTGAGTGGAACCATTGGATTATTGTTTATGTTTAGATTGTTATCCATTATCATATCATCTTTGATCTTGATCCATATGATGTCTTGTGAGTAGTTTGTTTAGTTCTTGAGTACGTGGGAGAAGTCATGTTGTTAGTAGTGAATTTGTGATGAGTTATTATTCAATGGTTTAGTATTTAAGTTGTGGTGCTATTCTTCTAGTGGTGTCATGTGAACGTCGACTACATGAAACTTCACCATTTATGGGCCTAGGGGAATAAATTGTGTATTTGGCTACTAATCATGGGGTTGTCGGAGTGACAGAAACCTGAACCCCCATTAGGACACCTTTGCACATGGGAGTGTAGGATCTCAGAGTTTAAGGTTGTGGTTAGATTTATATCTTAATTAGTTTCCTGTAGTTACGGATGTTTGCAGGGGGTTTAATCACAAGTATGTATTAGTCCTAGGAAGGGCGGTATGTTAGCACAGGTTCACCCACAGAACACTTACAAACACCAGAGAAGAGTACTCAGCTATTTGAAGCGAAAGCACTTGACAGAATTCCCATGTGTCCTCGAGAACGTTTGATCCTTATAAGTATTTCCACCGGCTTGTCCTTTTCTAAGAAAGGATTGGGCCACTTGATCCGTTTGTTTGTTACTTCTGTTACTTGCTCTTTGTTTTGTTGCCTTGTCAGAAAACCACTAAAAATCCGTTTGCTAAGTATTCACAGGAATTTCCTGCTCCATACCATTGTTCAACACCTTCTACTCCTCGTTGGGATCGACACTCCTATTTATCGAAAGTACTACGATACCCTCACCTATACTTGTGGGTCATCAAGACTATATTCTGGCGCTGTTGCCGGGGAGTGAAGCGCTATTGAAGAGTGGTACTGGTAAGGGAAACTTTGACTGTGAGTATTTCCTTTTGTTACTGTTTGTTACTTTGTTTCCAATATGGATAACCCACTTGGTTTTTTTTGGGAGAACTACTACCCCTTAAAGGTTAGTAGATGAACCACCACTTGTTAAGATAGATCCTTTTAAGATACCTACAAGTATTGTAAATCATGTTATGGATAATTATTATTTTGGGGATGGAACTGTCCATCCTGGTGATCACTTGCTTTTTATCCATGATTTATGCGGGTTGTTTAAGTGTGCAGGTATCACAACTGAACAAGTGAAGAAGAAGTTGCTCTCCATATCTTTGAAAGGGAGAGCTGAGGCATGGTATAAGCTCCTAAAGAATGGACAATCCATGGAATGGGAGGAGATGACATCTCTCTTTTACTCTAAATTTTATCCTTCCAGTGAAATCCATAAGGATAGAAGTCTTATTTATAAATTTTGGCCTCTTGATGGAGAGAGTACAGCTCAAGCTTGGGGGAGATTGAAGTTACTAATGCTTAAATGTCCTATTCATGAACTCCCTAACAATATTATTCTCAACAACTTTTATGCTAGGTTGTCTCTTCATGATAAAGATTTACTAGATGCTTCTTGTGCTATATCATTCACAAGTATGAAGGAAGAAGCTAAATGGGATCTCTTAGACCGTATTCGAGAAGCTTGGGAGAATGACAAAGGAAGAAAGTCAGGTATAAACTATGATTATGAATGCATTAAATCTTTTATGGGTACTGATAACTTCCATGATATTCGCAATAAATTTGTCCTTGGTCCTCAAGTTCTTGTGAAATGTTTTGATGCTTTTGCCTCTTATATTGAGATTCCCAAGAAAGAGTGGAACAAGTACCATGCTCCTTATAAAGATATTGTTACCCATGTTCCTGGCAGTATAGAATTTTATACCGTTGATCCTATTTTGCCTGAACCTTATGTTGAGAAGATCCCTTTTCCCTCCAAGGTAAAGGAACACTCTTGTAACATCCCAAAAATATTAAACTAAGATCATCAAACTCTAATCATCAAAATTAGGGTTAACAAAAACTTTTCTAAATAAAAGTATGAAAGCATGCATGTGTGTGTATCCCATTTTGAATTCTTTTGAATTGCCTCGTTTATGTGTTTATTTGCTTGTAAATGGATTCTTAGGTGAATTAAACATCATCTAAACAATTTCCAAACTTTTCCCAAAAACAAATAAATCAAAAACAAACAAAATAAGTGAATGGTCATTTTGCCCAATTTAACTCCCATTCCTACTTTGGCTATCCCAAACTTTCAGAACTTAACAGAAAATTGTCTGGATCTTTACACCCCTTGATTGTACTCATAACAAAGCATCAAGGACCACCTTGTGATCATTCAGAAACTTTCAAATGCATAGTTTAAATGACAATTCAAAATTGAATCTTTATCATATGGGAAGATCCCACTTTTTCAAAAACCACTCAAACAAGCTCAACTTTCAAAACCCAAGCATCTGCAGACTCACCAGCACCAACCTAGCACACCCACCAAAATCTTTACAAAATTCAAAACTTGAATTCTTGCGGCCATTTCATCAAACACCTTGCAGATTCAAATCAAATAAAATCTAAACACTATTGTGAGCAGTGATTGGAGCCTAACTTGTTCCCTCTCTAGCTCACAGCAAGCTCAGTAGATCATCTAGCTAACTAAACCAAGCACTAGCCCCACTGTAAGCTTGGAAATGCCATCAATGGTGAACAGCTGAAGCTCACCATGCCACCCAGTGTAGACAGCAAGCTAGGAGAGGAACTAGTCGTGCCAACCTTGTCTGGGAGCAAGCCAACACCTCAACGCCCCCTCTCGACCAGCCCTGCCTCGAAGACATCGACCAGAGCACCCAGGAACGCCGCGCCCGTGCCTCTGTCAACCATGCCGAGCATGCGCCAGACCGCCACCCTCGACCGAAGCCCACAGACCGCGCGCCGCCCTCGCCGCGTGCATACACGATCACCACCGACCCAAGAGACCGCCAGACATCCCTGTTTGCCGCCTCATGCCTCACAGCCACCGCTCGCCGTCAAAGACGCCGCCTCGACCGCGCAGAGCATCGCATGTTCCAGACCATTTTCCACCGCCCCTACATGCGCATTAAAGTCGTAGAGCATCGCCAGGAGACCACCAAGCGATCGCCACCGCCGGCCATGCCTCTAGCAGCCCGTAGCCATGTCGCCACCGTCGCCTGCCCATGGTGTCCGGTCTCGTCGTCGCGATTATAAATAGAGGCCACCCCCAGCCGAATTGAGCACACCATCTCACTCCCCTCTCCTCACTGATCATTCCACCCCGTTCCCGAAGCAAGGCGAGCAGCGCTTCACCGGAATTTCACCGGAGCCCGCCGCTGCTGGAGAAGAAGGGAGCCAGCGATTGGAGCCGCCCCAGGAGAAGCTGCCAGTACCAGGAGGTTCGCCGTTGTCGACTTCGTCGTTCGCCCGCCTCGCCGACCCTCGCCTGAGCCCCGGTGAGCCCCCAACGACCCTCACCCACCGCGTTAGGTTTCAGTCTCGCCGGAGTTGCCTGATGTGGACGACGACCCTCAGCCGTTAGATTAGAACAAGATCTCACGTCTCACATCGCCCCATACCGCTTCGCACCCCCTCGTCTCACTGACGCATGGGGACATCGACTTAACCAGCCTGCGTAAGCACTGCACTTAGCAGGCCGGCCTAGTATCATTTCCCGCACAGCCCAGTCATTTGAAATTAACCTTTTCCATTTTATTTCAAACACACTTCTGCACCTAGATTCAAAAATCAACCCAGATTGATTCAGTGAACCAAATTGAATGAAAACAATTTTGTTAGAAAGGTCTGGAAATTCTCAATCCAAGCCTGTTGGATTCAAGTCATTTGGATCTGTATATCATCCTTGGTAAAAAGAACAAGGCAGAAGCTTTTCTGCATTCAAACATTTTTCAAATTTAAACCATGATAGCTTTTGAGTTGATTCCAACTCTCAAAAATCACATTTAACCATACCTTTCAGAATATATAAAAATATATAGGTTTACTTACGGAAATAATGACCAAGTAATAAAAGAATGCCACATAAGCATTTCTAGTCACTTTATTTAATTAAAATAGAAGGTTAAACCTTATTAAATTGTGACACCACTTTAAATCACCTTCCCATGGACTAAAATATGTGGTGATGACATGTGTCAACATGATCCCATGTTTGGTTTGGAGAATATTAAATCTTAAGTAGTTTTTCAATGAGTAGAAATTACTTTTCTAAAAATAAAAGGAATTAAACCAAGCTTTAATCTTGTAATGTTAGTGATGATGCTAGATCATCAATAGGACCCTTTTGTGTGATGATTGCAAGTAGTTAAGTATTGTTTGGTGATTGTGTACCTCGTATTTATTCATAGACGCTACTACCGACCAAGGATACGAGGAGGAAGGAGGATACTACGAAGGAGAAGCCGAGGAGAACTTCAACCACTTCTCTGCACAAGGCAAGCCTTACTAATCAAGTTGACCTATGCAAGCCTAATGCTACTAGTTGAATGTGCAAGCTAACACTTGCAAGATACTCTACTGATGCAAACAAACCCTTACTTGTTGCCATATGCCCTAAGCATATGTGATCATACCCACTTGATACCCCCTCCTAGTTTTATTTGCAAGCTTTCTATTTTATTTCTTTATCAAAGCTACTTCCTTAGAGTTTACTTAAGTGATTTGTAGATTCTAGAAAGATATTTGAAGGTTGCATAAAGAGCATAAAATTTGGCCTAAGCTAGAAAATCTTGATGTCATCCTAAGGCATGAGATTGAACTTAGTTGAAACTCCACTAGTTTACTACCCCTCATTAGTACTCACCCCCACTTATAGATGCTAGTGCTAAGCATAAAACTTGATCAACTTTAGATGGGAGTACTTGGTGGAAAAATGGTTATGAAAACCTTAGAATGATGGATCATTCTACTGAGATGTTTTGACATGTGTTTCCGAACACCAAATGATTTTGGGTGATGAAAATTTTGAGGCATGAGCCTTAGCCCTTTATAAAACTGATGGTTGTCTGGATGCGATACCATTCCAATTTCATCGTACAACCACAATACCCGAGAATTGGGTAGGGCTTTACTGGAAACTTATATACCTTAGTATTAGTTCCCTCACGGCCAAGGTCTGAGCTGAGGCTACCTTGTGAAGATTTTCCACTTGTGCAGTACCCTAGATGATAGTTGGTCATGGTTGGGAGGCCAAACTCACATGAGAGGTGCTTATACTAGGGCGTGTAATTGAAAGGTTAGGATTGATTATCCGCATACTGAGTATGGTGAATTCAGGATTTGTTCCTGACGGATGTATCGAATGTTGTGGTGAAAGTGTAGAATCTCTGCAGAGTGTCAAACTATTCGAATAGCCGCGTTCGCGGTTATGGATAGTTGGAGTGGCCATACTGTTCCCCCGTCAGATGTTTTCAAAATGACTTGTGAAATGATTTGAGACTTTGACTTGACCACAATAGGGTTGTGATATGAAATACAAGTTCCCACTTAGGTGTTATAAACTTCAACTAGCTCTCTTGCTTCTGAACTTAGTAGAGGTAAATCTGGCTTTTTGCAAAACAACACTAGAGCCTAGTGTCCTATTACAAAAACCCCTTCACTTGTTAGTATTAGTTTGCGAGTACTTAAAGAGTACTCATGGCTTTTTCCCTGGCTATTCCCATGGCCAGACTATGAAGAGGAGTACCTGGAGGATGGACCCTAGGAAGGTTACGACAACTAGGATCATCTCCCATCGTCAGCATTGCCTGTGACCCCGAAGATGGAGCTTCGCCTATGCTACCGTTATTATTACGTATTCCGCTGCTTGTGTTGTATTAAGACTGGATCATGAGATCCTTATTTGTGTACAACCTTATGAATGGTTTGTAATGGATGATGTACTGTGGTATCCAATTCTGTTATGTCTCGCAAAAATGGTAATCCTGGGATTGCGATGTATGGCATAACAGGCATCTGGGATTAAAAATCCGGGTGTTGACAAGTTGGTATCAGAGCCATCCTGACCATAGGAGACCCTAGTTAGACTGGATGTTTCAATCAAAAACTTAGTTTCAAAACCAAAGGAAGCAAATATTTACAAAAAACTTATTCCCATTCTTATCACTCACTTCTTTCATGAAAATTCATGTTCCTCAAAAACTCTTGCAAAATACATAAAATTTGACACACTTGATCACTCTACTAACTAACTCATCTTATACTCTTTTAGATGGACGTGAAGTACATCCAGTTTTACCAATTGGGAAATGGCGGAGACCTTATCTTTGAGAGGGATTTGGACCAGCTTTCGGAACTTCTGGAGCGTCCACACCCCGAGTTCTTCGGAGCTCATCTCAATGATCAAGGAGGAGAGGATCTGCAATGGCTAATTGTTGCAAGTCTCCGAGGAAAGATTGAACCACCCACTATTGAGGGAATTCAGTTCACCTTAAGAGAGAACAACTGGCTCAATGGACTTGCTAGGGCAATGCAGGAAGCTCTTTCCCGTCTGTGTGGGCAGAGTATCAACCAGATCAAGGGTACTCGCTTTGAGTTTTTCCCAAGGCGTGATGCTAATGGACAACCCCTGGAAGCCCCATACCACCACGAGCTGAAGACTCAGTTGGACCACCTTAGCTTCATGATGTACGATCGTCAGCAGGAGTTGGACAATTGCCGTGACTACTCCAACCACAAGTCTGCCATCATCAAGACGAAGGATCAGACCATAGCCATGCTAGCAAAGGATCACAAGTCTCGCCGCCGTCATCTTGACAAGAAGGAGCGCATCATTGCCCGTCTTTGCCACCGTATCTCGTCTTTGGAGGAGACCATCCACGAGAGAGACATGCAGTTGGAGGAAAGGGAGAATGCCAGAGAGGATCTTCGTGGAGACCCCTACTCCTATATCAGTGATGATGATGATTTCCTGGAAGATCAGGCTATGGATTTCTTCACCGATGAGGATGATTACGCCTTCATCGATGACGACGAGGATGATGAGGATGACGACTACACCGACTCCGAGGAGTAGTAGCACTTGAGCACTAGCGTAGTGAGTAGTGTTCGGTCCCACTGTATCATAGTTTTCAGAATGGTTCTTAAAACCATCTGTTTACCTTTGTTGTGGTGTGTGTTGTACCGTGTGCTATGAATGAATGAATGAAAAACAAGTTGCTAGAAAAATCTGAGTCAAACTTTAAAAACTTCTCAAAATCCCATAACCTTAGAAATTTCCCTCTTTTCTCATGATCTATCTCAATCTTTAGATGCCACGTGGAGGAAGTGGTTCATCCCCGGACCCGATGTTGCAAATACTGCAAATGTTGACTTCTGACCGTGAAGCTGAAAGAGCCGAACGTCAAGCCAATCTAGCTACCCCTTCAACAGATAGCCCAGCTAGCACACAACAACCAAGGCCACGGAAACCAGGACAACCATGGATCTAAGCTCAAGAACTTCCAGAACACCAACCCACCTGTTTTCACTAAGTCGGAAGAGCCCTTAGACGCTGATGATTGGCTGCAAACCATGGAAAATAACCTAGAAGTCGCCAGAGTGGAAGCTAACGAGAAAGTTTTGTTCGCCACCCAATATCTAGCCGGAGATGCCAGAGCATGGTGGAACAATGTTCGTGCAATGACCGGAGGCCAGATGATGACCTGGGAGGAATTCAAGGTCAAGTTCAGCAGAACCCATGTGCTACCGGGTTTAATCAAGAGGATGAGAGACGAGTTCAGAGAACTGAAGCAAGGAAGGATGACTGTAGTGGAATACCGTGACAAATTCTTGTCATTAGCTAGGTATGCCCCGGATGAGATTGACACCGAAGCCAAGAAGAAAGAAATATTCTTGAATGGTCTGCATGATGAGATGCAGACTGTGTTAGTCAATATCCCCTTTGCTGATATTGAAGCCCTGGTCAACTCTGCCATCCAGATGGAAGTAAAGATCAACCAAGCCAATGAGAACCGCAAGCGTCACATGATGCATCAGCCAGGAACCCATCAGACCCCAAAGTATCGCCCTAACCCATCTCTAGGATTTGCCCCAAGAACCAATAGACCCCCGATGAACCGTCCAACCTACCCCAACCATGGAAACCCAAGGCCCGGAGGAAATCACAACAACCACGGGAACTCTAGCAATTTCAACCGTGCCCCACCCAAGTTCAACAACAATGCTACCACCAACACCAACACTGCCCCGAGGACTGGAAGCAATGCTGTGCCTGTAGCACCAAAGGACAAGTCATAAGTGACTTGTTATGACTGTGGAAATAAGGGTCACTACTCCAACAAGTTCCCCAACAAGAAGAATGCCGCATCCCCCAATGCAAATGCCCTAGATCAGTAGCAGTGTCGTGTTCAGCCAGGAAGAAGGTTTGCCCCAGGGAATTCACTCAACCGCAACGGCCGTCTTTTCGTCATGCATGCTGAAGAAGCTCAGGAAGCGCCAGACGTCGTGCTGTGTATGTTTTCTGTTAATTCAGTACTTGCAAGAGTGTTATTTGATTCTGGTGCATCGCATTCATTTGTCACCGAAGAATTTGCATGCACTAGTAAAATTCAACCAACAAAACTGAAGCATGTTATGATCGTCCAAATTCCTGGATCAACCACCAAGGCTAGGCAAATTTGCAAGGCCGTCCCTATCCGAATCCATGGCATAGATTTTTATGCTAATCTGATAGTACTCGGAACTAAAGGTTTGGAAGTAGTACTGATAATGGATTGGATGTACAAACATAAAGGATTGATTGATTGTGCCAAGAAAGCCATCACCATGACCAGTACGGCCGGAATATCAGTCGAGCATATATCGGAAACCTTACCTCGCCAATTCAAGTGCAACAAGAGTATAGCCCAACCTACCATTGACCAAGTCTGGATAGTCTATGAATACCCCGATGTATTTCCAGATGTTTTGCCCGGTATGCCCCCAGATCGAGATATCGAGTTTATCATCGAACTAATCCCCAGAACAGGACCCATAGCCTAGAGACCCTATAGTATGAACCCGTCGGAACTGGCAGAACTGAAGAAGCAACTGGATTCCATGTTGGAAATTGGATTGATTCAACCAAGTGCGTCACCATGGAGGTCACCTGTTTTGTTCGTGGACAAGAAGGATGGAGGTAACCGTTTGTGTACGGATTATCGGAAATTGAATGATGTTACCATCAAGAACAAATACCCCTTGCCCAAGATAGAAGATTTGTTTGATCATTTGACCGGTGCCAAAGTGTTTTCTAAGATTGATCTTAGGACTAGCTATCATCAACTCAAGATTCGTGCAGAAGATATTCCCAAAACTGCCTTTACCACCCGATATGGATTATACGAGTATACCGTTATGTCCTTTGGATTAACCAATGCCCCCGATTATTTCATGAATCTCATGAATAAGATTTTTATGGACTTCCTGGATAAGTTTGTCGTTGTTTTAATCGATGACATTCTGATTTATTCCAAATCGGAAGAAGAACATGAGCTACACCTAAGGACCATTCTTGGAACCCTTAGAGAGCATCAGTTGTATGCCAAGTTTAGCAAATGTGAATTCTGGTTACAGGAGGTAGGATTCCTCGGTCACATTATATCAGCCGGAGGAATTGCCGTTGATCCTGCAAAGGTGAAAGATGTTGAAGATTGGCAAGCCCCAACCACTCAAACCCAAGTTCGTGCATTTCTCGGATTGGCGGGATATTACCGCAAGTTCGTAGAAGGATTCTCGAGTATCGCCAGACCCATGACCCAATTGCTGAAGAAGGACAAGAAGTTTGAATGGACCGACAAATGTGAGGCGAGTTTTCAAGAACTAAAGAGAAGATTGATTTCAGCCCCAATCTTAATCATGTCGGATATCACGAAGCCCTTCGACGTGTATTGTGATGCATCCAAGATCAGTCTCGGATGTGTGCTAATGCAATAAGGCAAAGTTATATCTTATCTATCTCGATAACTGAAACAACATGAGCAAAATTACCCAACCCATGACCTCGAACTCGCAGCCGTAGTTCTAGCTCTGAAGACATGGAGACATTACCTGATGGGAAATCGTTATGAGATTTATTCGGATCACAAGAGCCTGAAGTATATATTCACTCAGAAGGAACTAAATATGAGACAGAGAAGATGGATTGAGCTAATCAAGGATTACGACCTAGAGATTCACTATCACCCCGATAAAGCCAACGTGGTAGCAGATGCCCTTAGAAGATTGCCGTGCCGCTTGAACTCCATGATTTTAAAGGAGCAACCAAGCTTGCACAAAGAGATGCAAGATTTTCGAATGGAATTAGTAAGTGAAGGATTTTTGGCTAGCATAGAACTTCAACCCACTTTGATCAGTTAGATCAAAGAGGCGTAGAAGGGAAATGCTAGGATCGACGGAATCAAGCGTCGCATTGGTACAAGCAAAGTACCCGGATTCACCGAAGATGAAGAAGGAGTTCTGTGGTACAAAGGACGCCTTTGTGTACCAGCAGATTCTGAGTTGAAAGAAGTTATTCTCAAGGAAGCTCATGATACTCTTTATTCTATCCATCCCGGAGGAACTAAGATGTATCAAGATTTGAAAGAGCAATTTTGGTGGCATAAGATGAAGAGAGAAATTGGAAGCTATATCGCCAAGTGTGATATATGTCAGCGAGTCAAGGCAGGACATCAAAGACCCGCTGGACTGTTGCAACCCTTGCAGATTCCGGAATGGAAATGGGATTCTGTTGGAATGGACTTTATCACCGGATTGCCTACTTCTAGTAGGGGAAATGATTCTATCTGGGTCATAGTGGACAGATTATCTAAAGTCGCCCATTTCTTACCCGTCAAGACCACATATCAGAGTTCGAAGCTAGCGGAGTTATATATCGCTAGGATAGTTAGTTTGCATGGAGTCTACAAGAACATCGTATCGGATCGAGTAACTCAATTTACCTCGAGATTCTGGAAGAAAGTCCAAGAAGGTTTAGGAACCCGCCTAGATTTCAGCACCGCATATCACCCTCAGACCGATGGACAAACGGAGCGAGTAAACCAAATACTCGAAGATATGATGAGAGCATGTGTATTAGAATATGGATCCAAGTGGGAAGACTGTCTGCCGTTTGCGGAATTTTCATACAACAACAGTTATCAAGCCAGTTTGCAAATGGCCCCATTTGAATTCATGTACGAAAGGAAGTGTCGCACCCCTTTGAACTGGTCGGAAGTAGGAGAGAGTCAGATCTTCAGACCCGACATCCTACGAGAAGCAGAAGAGAAGGTTCACAAGATTCGTGAGCACCTCAAGACATCTCAGTCCCAACAGAAGAGTTACACCGACAAGAGACGTCGAGACCTCGCCTTCAACATAGGAGATTTTGTGTATCTGAAGGTGTCGCCATTGAAGGGAATGCAGCATTTCCAATTCAAAGGAAAGTTAGCCCCTAGATATATCAGACCCTTCAAGATTCTGAACCGTTGAGGAGAAGTGTCATATCAATTGGAACTACCCGAAGAGATGTCAGCGGTGCACAATGTGTTCCATATCTCATTACTTCGCAAGTGTCTCGAATTCCCCGAGAAGACCGAAGTGTTCAAGAATATCGATCACCGGACCATAGAGATCAATGATGACCTGACCTATCCCGAAGTACCCATCCGTATTTTGGAAGAAGCCTTCCGAACTACCTGAACCCGAAGCATCAAGTTTCTCAAGATTCAGTGGAGCAACCACACGAAAGAGGAAGCTACCTGGGAGCACGAAGATCATATCAGGACGGAGTTTCCCGATCTCTTCAAATCCTAGGTAATCTTTTCGTCCTTTTTTAAATCTCGGGACGAGATTTTGTTTAAGGGGGGAAGGTTTGTAACATCCCAAAAATATTAAACTAAGATCATCAAACTCTAATCATCAAAATTAGGGTTAACAAAAACTTTTCTAAATAAAAGTATGAAAGCATGCTGTAAGATCCCTCCTTTGTAAAGGAAAAGGATCCCCGTGATTGCAATGCTAGTCCCTGGATCATTGCTAGCATCCACAGTTTAAGATGAAGTACACAGATACAAAGGTCATTTATTACATCCATTCTAGAGATAAAACATAGTCTTTTACAACTCAGGGCCGCAGGCCTAATACAAGAGTTTTTGGAATAAGTAAATAAACATAAGTCTTCATCTTCATGTGCCACAGGCAAGCATGTTGAGTGTAGACTCATGACACCTAATCATCATCGGAGTAACCTGCAACATCACAAGTTACAGCCACAGTGGGTCAATACTTTGGAATAGTATTGGCAAGTGATACCTTAGTAAATTTTTAAGTGGACTATATTACTATATGCATTTTTGGCTAAGTGTAGCTTGGCTTGCTTTGCTCAAAATAGGTTTTTCCTATTAGTTGAAATCTCTAAGTTTTTCTTTGTCAAAAACTTTCCCAAGAAACCACCAATAGACATTGGGGTCCTTCACCTTTGTTCACCCGCAAGTTTTACTTAGAAGTTGGAGTGATGAGATTCTTGTAGCTTCCATGTCTTGATGCTCAAATTGTCCATTGCCATGGACTTGGCTAAGTACTTAGATTTTTTCCATCTGCAGAGGTTGTGCACTTTCCCCACCAGACTTGGTTTCCCAAGACAAGACCTTTCAGAAGCCTTCCCTTAGCCAAATGGACGCGTTCCAACCTATCATCCCACTACCACCAACTGTCCAAATGACTAAGTTCTAGCAACCTATATGATCAAGGCAGAGCCCATATTGCCAAGTGGTTGCACTATAAGCTTCTCAACACTTGGCCTCCAAATCCCTTTGTGCCTGGGTGGCATACCACAAGTGTGATACACAAGGTAAACCATGTCCATGGGCCTTGTGTAACCACTCAACCAAAAACCACCATTCAAGTCCCATTCCAGCCAGGAGGTTCATTGACTTAGTTGTTTTATTAAGAAAAACATAAGTCCAAAAGACTTAGAAATATTTTCATCATAGCATGTATATACCTTACCCACCCTTGTTTGCTACTAGCTAGGCTAAGCATGGCATAGTAACTTAACTTAGGAAATTTCCTAGCAATTCTACAACTACTTAGGATTTCCCAACATAGCATTTGGCAAAAAGTAACATGCAAGACTTAGCAAAATATTTCTAATGCTTGTACAAAATATAGGGATGGAAATATTCATGAAGTACCACTTGCCTTGGTAATGGGGAGAGTAGCACTCTTCACAATCACAGTCACTAGCAAAATCTACACAAAAAAAATTTGTAGCACACAATTCATATACAAACAAAAATATGAATGCATGCATGCAAGAAAATGCTAAGTGATGATTTTTGAAAACTCCACCAAGCAAGTGCATGATACAGAAACATAACCAAGTCAAAAACTTGCTAACTAAACTTATTTAGCACCAAAACAATTTACTAAACAAATTTTATACTCAAAATGGTCCTAAACAAGTTTCTGCATAAAAAGTCATTTTAACAGAAACTTTTTGTTAAACACATTGCAGATTCAGAAAGGGCTTGTCTCACTGATTCCAACGGTATAAAGTTTGCAAAAATCTAACGTGGGAATCAAAAGTTATAGCCATTGGAAATTTGGATCTAAATCTGATTTGAATTCTGTTTTTTATTTAAACTCTAGCCACGCGTCATGTTTCTATTGGTGCGTACTGGTTCGCTCCGGATCACGCTCGCAAGCCGTAGGATCTATTTAAAACACACGTCCTAGATCTACCAAAAATGATTCGCTAAGTGATCTAAATCTACGCGTTGGATCCAGATCTGACGGCTCTGGATCAAACGACCAAACTCGAGCGGTGCTAGCAGCGGCGGCTGGCGGCGGCGCGTCAGTCAGCGGCGGTGCTGGCGTTCTAGTTCGCCCGGGGAAGAGAGGAGATGCTTACCGGAACCGCAGGAGTCTGCTGATGCTCAAGGTGGCGATGGCTTGGGAAGGGGCGCACGGGGCCGTCGGAGATTCCTCACCGGAGTTTGCGAATGCGTCGGGCACGGTCAGTCGTCGACGTTGGCGAGGTTCCTCGTCGCGCTAAGCCAAAATAGGGGTACTGTTAGATGCGCAAGACGATGGGGATTCTAGGCGTATCAGTCAGAGGGCAAGGGGCGGCTGCTACTTACGGAGGGAGGTCGCCGGAGTTCGTGCAGAGAACGGTGGCGGTCAGTCGACGTCGTTGCTGGAGCTACGGATCATGCGAGGACAAATGGGGAGTGTCAGTAGGTGCGCAAAGACTTGCTGAACTTGATAGCATGAGCCAGAGACAGAGGGGAACACGAAGCTCACCGGAATTCGTCGGCGCAGTCGTCGGAACAGCGGCGGCGTCGTGCGAGTTGTGGGCAGCCTGGTGGCGTGGAGGAGAAATTGTTTGAGGGGAAATGGTCGCGAGGGTGTGGGGCTTTTATAGCCAGAGGCTCGACAAGAAACGCTTGCTGCATCAATGCAATTAACCTCGCGAAATCAGTGCAGCAACGGGCAGCGGCGGAGTTCGTGCGCGGAATCTGGGGAAGACGATGCTGACGTGGAGAGGGCCCGCTCGTCAGCGAAACGCGCAGAAAGGAGGTGGGGTCTAGTTGTCAGCGGCTGTGTGGGTGCGCTCGCGCGTGCAAGAGGGAGAGGAATGGCCCGGGTGGGCTAGCTGGGCCTGTTCTGATGCTGGGCCAGATTGGTGGCCCCGGCCCTTTTCTAATTCTTTCTCCTTTTTCTTTTTCTGTTTCAATGTTTTGAATTGATTTTCAAATGAATTCAAATTCCATTTGAATTCAAATTTTCTTGGGATTTTTGCAGTGAGTAGTAGTCTCAAATATAGGCATAAAATCATGTGGTTGCTTTGCAAAGGCTTGGTCAAGCATGGAGAACAAAATATCAGAGACTTGGCACTTGGTTTGCAAAATTTGGAGAAATGGTTTTTGAAACCATTTCCAATTTGTAAATCTTTGTTTAAATTCTACACTCAAACCTTTCCTCATAGAAGGCAACAAACTTGGTTCATAAACAATCAAACTTTCAAATGGGGATGGCCATTTGATTTAAGTTTGTTCACATAAAATCATAGCACTATGTGCTTCTATTTTTCTGAAATGAGTTTGAAATTGATCTCAAATCTATATGCATGCATGAATGATATGCAAACTTTGAAATTATGATTTTAGGGATGTTACAAATCTAACCCCCTTAAGGTGAATCTCGCCCTCGAGATTCGGATTGGGTAGCAAATAGGTGAGGGTGGTCTTTCCGAAGATCATCTTCTCTTTCCCATGTTGCTTCCTCTTCGGAATGATGATTCCATTGTACTTTGCAAAACTTGGTAGTCTTTGTCCTTGTGACTCTTTCTGCAGTATCAAGAATCTTAATAGGCTTTTCTTCATAAGTGAGATCACTTTCTAGTTGAACTTCTTCCAAAGGTATGGTATCCTTCAAAGAAGTTTCTTCCATTTCTGGGTGACATTTCTTAAGCTGACTCACATGAAACACATTATGGACTGCTGATAGAGATGCTGGCAGTTCAATTTCATAAGCAACTTCTCCTTTGCGACTCAGAATCTTGAATGGCCCAACATATCTTGGTGCCAACTTTCCTTTGACTCCAAATCTTTTCACTCCACGAAGTGGTGATACTCTAAGATAGGCTCTATCACCAACTTCGTAGGTGACTTCTCTACGCTTAGGATCGGCGTAGCTTTTCTGTCGGGACTGTGCTATCTTCAACCTATCCTTAACCAATTTGACCTTCTCTTCGGCTTCTTTGATAATATCTGGCCCAAATAAACTTCTTTCTCCCACACCATTCCATAACAATGGTGTGGTACATTTTCTTCCATAGAGAAACTCAAACGGTGCCATCTCAATGCTGGCTTGATAGCTGTTGTTATAAGAAAATTCTGCGTAAGGCAGACTTTCGTCCCAACTTGCTCCATAATCTAGGGCACATGCCCTCAACATGTCTTCCAGAATTTGATTAGTCCTTTCTGTTTGTCCATCAGTTTGAGGATGAAAAGCAGTACTGAATTCCAACCTCGTTCCCAAGGACTCATGTAGCTGTCTCCAAAAATGGGAAGTGAATTGGGTTCCCCTATCAGACACAATAGTCTTAGGCACACCATGAAGACATACAATTCTACTCATGTAGATTTTGGCTAACTTGGCACTTGTATAGGTTGTCTTCACGGGTATAAAATGAGCCACTTTAGTTAGGCGATCCACTACTACCCATATGGAATCATATCCTGATCTGGTCCTTGGTAATCCGGTAATGAAATCCATACCAATTTTGTCCCATTTCCAATCAGGAATAGGTAGTGGTTGAAGTAAACCCGCTGGTTTCTGATGCTCCGCTTTTACTCTACTACACACATCACACAAGGCAATATGTTCGGCGATGTCCCTTTTGAGATGTTCCACCAAAATCTTTCCTTCATGTCCATGTACATTTTAGTGTTTCCCGAGTGAATAGAATATGAAGAGTTGTGGGCTTCTTGCAGAATCAGTTTCCGCATCTCCGGATCTTGCGGAACACAAATACGTTTCCCGTGCCATAAAGTACCTTGTTCGTCTACATGGAAATTTTTAGCTTTCCCCTGGCTAATCCTTTCCTTAATCTCTTCGATTTCTTTATCGGTTTTCTGGGCTTCTCAAATCTTGTCCAACAAAGTGGGTTGGACATCTAAAGACATGAGATGTCCTTCAGGCACAATCTCCAATCTGAGTTCTTTGAATTGAGTACACAAATCATCTAGCAATTCTCCTTTGGTAAGGCCATTTACAAATACCTTACGACTTAGAGCATCTGCTAGAACATTTGCTTTACCGGGGTGGTATTGCAAACTTAAGTCATAATCCTTGATAAGTTCTAACCATCTTCTTTGTCTCATATTGATTTCCTTTTGGGTGAAGATATACTTCAAACTTTTGTGGTCCGTGAACACTTCACAACGCTTTCCCAAAAGGTAATGTCTCCATGTTTTGAGTGCATGGACGACGGAGGCTAACTCTAAGTCATGAGTAGGATAGTTTACTTCATGAGTTTTGAGTTGTCTCGAGGCATAGGCCACAACTTTACCGTCTTGCATAAGTACAGCACCCAAACCTTGATGAGACGCATCACAATATACTTGGAAATCCTTTTCCAAATCTGGCAGACATAGAACTGGTGCTGTTAGAAGTCCCTTCTTCAATTCCTGAAAGCTGACTTCACAACCTTCAGACCAAACAAACTTCTTGTCTTTCTTTAACAATTCAGTCATGGGCTTAGCTACTTTAGAGAAATTCTCGATGAACCTTCTGTAGTAACCTGCTAAGCCAAGGAAACTGTGAACTTCTTTTACATTCTTCGGAGATTCCCATTCCATCACAGCTGAAACCTTAGCAGGATCAACTGCTACACCATCCTTTGTCATAACATGACCAAGAAAACCAACTTCTTCTAACCAGAACTCACACTTGCTGAATTTGGCATAAAGCTTATTCTCTCTCAACTTCTCAAGTATCAAACGCAAGTGTCCCTCATGCTCTTCTTTTCTCTTGGAGTAGACTAAGATGTCATCGATGAAAACGACAACGAACTTGTCAAGAAATTCCATGAACACCTTGTTCATCATATTCATGAAGTATGCTGGAGCATTTGTCAAGCCAAAAGGCATTACGGTATACTCATATAATCCATACCTTGTGGTGAATGCTGTTTGAGGTATGTCTTGCTCTCTTATCTTGAGTTGAAAATAGCCTGACCGGAGATCAATCTTCAAGAACACACATGCTCCTTCTAGCTGATCAAACAAGTCATTGATTCTAGGCAAAGGATATTTGTTCTTGATAGTTACCTCGTTGAGGGAACGGTAGTCTATGCATAACCTTTGGCTTCTATCTTTCTTCTCCACGAACAAGACTGGGGCTCCCCAAGATGAAGAACTTGGTTGAATAAATCCTTTCTGCAACTGTTCTCCTAGTTGCTTCTTGAGCTCTTTCAGTTCATCTACTGACATTTTATATGGTCTCTTTGCTATTGGTCCAGAACCTGGTACCAAATCTATCAGAAATTCCACATCTCTATCTGGTGGCATTCCTGGCAATTCTTCCGGGAATACATCCGGATACTCACACACAATTGGCACACTGTCCATGCTAACCCCCTTAAGAGAATTAAGCATACTCCTTTTTGCTCCAAAGCTGGTCTTGAATCTGATCCTTTTATTATCCGGAGTTGTGAGTGAGACAGTATGGCTGGCACAATCTATCACTCCTTTGTACTTAGTCATCCAGTCCATTCCCAGAATGACATCCAAACCTTGGGAGTTTAATATTATCAAGTTAACGGGAAACTTATACTTCCCAAATTCTATGACTAGGTCATGGCATCCTGAATTCACTATCATTTCTCCACCAGGAGAACTTACTTTTATAGGACACCCAATAGTTTCTACCGGTAGTTCATTTCTTTCAACAAATGCTCTTGATATGAATGAATGAGATGCACCAGTATCAAAGAGTACAAATGCTGGAATGGAATTGAGTCTGAACTTACCAGCAACAGCGTCAGGTTCCTCATAGACCTCCTCCACATTAATGTGGTTCACCTGACCTTTCTGGAAAGGATTGGGCTTGACAGGCCCTTCAACTTTCTTTTCGGGGCACTCGTTTGCATAGTGTCCCATCTTCTTGCATTTGAAGCATTCAACCTGACTGATGTCCCTTTTAGCAGGCTGACTTCCACTTCCACTACCATTTCCACTGTGGTGGCTCTTATGTCCACTCTTATGGTTCTTGTATTTGTCATTGTCATGACTGCGGTGATGCTTGTCGTCATGACGGTTGTGGTTGTGGTGCTTGTTGAATTTCCCATGCTTGTGGGATCCTGAGCTTCCACTGTCATCATAGTGAGATCGTTTGTGAGACGATCTCGAGCTGTGCTTGTCGGAGTGTTTCCTCTTCCTACTCTCGACTTGCTTCATTTTGTTCTCCAATATAGCAGCCTTGTCACAGAGCGACTGATAAGTGGGAACATATGCCACAGCCAGCTGCAGATTCATCTCATCATTCAAGCCTTCCAGAAATGTTTCCTTTCTTTTGGCATCTGTGTCAACCTCGTCCGGTGCATAACGCGCTAGATTGTTGAACTCTTCTATGTATTCAGCCACGCTGCGGTGGCGCTGCTTCAGGTTGTGGAACTCCTTCTTTTTCAGGCTCATTATTCCTGATGAGATATGAGCAGTGCGAAAGCCATCTTCAAAGATAGCCCAAGTCACCTCATTTGTAGGAGTGGTGATTTGGAAGTTGTCACACCAAGTGGCGGCTGGCCCTTCCAGCAGATGTGCTGCAAATCTGACCTTTTCAGCGTCCGTGCAGCCCACGGTCACTAAGTCCTTGTTTAGAGAACATAGCCAATCATTGGCCTGTAGGATTTCGTAGCATGGAAAACAAAAAATTTCTACCGCATACAAACAAACAAGCCAAGATCTATCTACTAGATTGTAGCAACGAGTCGATAGAATAACTCACCCTCGAAGATTCCAAAGTGTTTAACGAGAGCGGATTCTCGTGGGTGATGTAGTCGTACTCTTTCCGATCTCAAGATCGCGTAGACGATCCTTCCGGCGCTGCGTTCCGGCAGCGCTCCCGCAGTCGGTCACATGTTCGGTACTCGACGAAGACCTTCCTCTCCCTTGTTCCAGCAGGCAGCGGAGGTTGTAGCACTCTCCTCGCGATTCCGGCAGCACAACGGCGTGGTACCGGAAGTAGAGGGGAGATCTCGCAGGGCTTCGCCTTAAGCCGGAGCGAGTATGGTGGAGTATGAGAGATTCCCTCGGTGTTCTAGGGTTTAGACACGCCGAGGAGGAGGCTAGGCCGGCGGCTAGGGTTGCTAGGCGACGGCGGCGGTTTGCCCTAGGGCGGCGGCGGCAGCAGGTGGCGGCGCCGGCGGCTTAGGGTTTGGAGGAGAGGATCTTGTGTGTCTCTAGGAGGGAGCCCTGCCCCTCCTTATATAGGTGGAGGGGCCGGCCGGCCAAGGGGAGGGAGATGAGTCCCTCCCCAACTCGGCTTGGGTGGGCACCGCCGGTTGGAGGAGGGAACTCCTCCCCAACTCGGTTTCCCCCTCCTCCTCTTTTCCTCTTTCCAAATTTAGCCGTTTGACTTTTCAAACTAGCTATTTGACTATTCAAACTAGGATTTGAATTAATCCTTTATTTGGTTCAGAGACGACACTTAGTACATGATGCAATCATACCAACTTGATAGAACACATTCATGTACCCTTCCCCTCCGGAGTGCCGGACATTCCGGAACATTCTAGAACATTCCCGATGAAAACGCCGGAACCATTCCCCAACTCCGAAACGGGACTTTCCTTATATGAATCTTATTCTCCGGACCATTCCGGATCTCCTCTTGATATCCCGAATCCCATTCGAGACTCTGAACAACATTCGGTCTCCTTCTCATCATTCCATAACTACTCAAACAACGTCGAATCCTTAAGTGTGTCTCCCTACGGTTCGTGAATTATGCGGACATGATCGAGACACTTCTCCGAACAATAACCAATAGAGGAATCTGGAAATTCATATGGCTCCCACATATTTCTACGATTACTTTGCGATCGAATGAACCACTTACATACGATATCAATTTCCCTTTGTCTCACGATAGTTTACTTATCCGAGGTTATGATCGTCGGTATCTCTGCATACCTAGTTCAACCTCGTTACCGATAAGTACTCTTTTCTCGTTCCCGTGATATGTGATCCCTTGTGAGCCAGTCACATGCTTGCAAGCTAATTGGATGACATTTCACCGAGAGGGCCCAGAGTATATCTATCCGTCATATGGATGGACAAATCCCACTCTTGATCCATGTGTTTCAACCAATACTTTCCGAACACTCAATGCCACCTTTATAGCCACCCAGTTACGATGTGGTGTTTGATGTCATCAAAGCATCCATCCGGTAAAGGTGATATGCATGATATCATGGTCGAAGGAATTAGATTACTATGTATCAGAAAGCATATAGCAATTGAACTATTAAAATGACTTGATCTTTATGCTACGCTTATCTATAGGAGTATGTCCATCATATCATTCTCCTAACGATATGATCTTGTTGTTAATAACATCTCAATGTTCATGATAGGGAAACCACAATCATCTATTAACCAACAAGCTAGTATTATATAGAGGCTTTACTAGGGACTTCAAATTAAGTTTACAAATCACACAAGTATTAATGTTTCCTTGTTAATACTATTATAGCATGAATGTAAACATTTATCATAAACACAAAGATATAATAATAACTACATTTATTATTGCCTCTAGGGCATATCTTCAACAGTCTCCCACTTGCACTAGAGTCATCTAATCTAGATTACATGGTAATATACCGAACACCCATGGCAGTTTGGTGCTGGTCATGTTTTGCCCTCGGGAGAGGTTTAGTCAACGGATCCGCCACATTCAGATCTGTGTGTACTTTGCAAATCTTTATATCCCCATCTTGGATATGTTCTCGAATAGCGTGAAAACGTAGCTTGATGTGCTTCAGCTTCTTGTGTGACCTTGGTTCTTGCGCATTGGCTATGGCGCTCATGTTACCACAGTAGATAGACATTGGGTCCAGCGCACTAGGAACCACACCCAGATCTGTAATGAACTCTTTCATCCATATCGCTTCTTGTGAAGCCTCCGAAGCAGCCATGTATTCCGATTCAGTTGAAGATCTCGCCACAACGCTTTGCTTTGCACTCCTCCAGCTAACTGCTGCACCATTCAAAATAAATACGTATCCAGATTGTGATTTAGAATCATCCGGATCGGTGTTCCAACTAGCATCGGTGTAACCATTAACAACGAGCTGTTCATCACCTCCATAAGAAAGAACCATATCCTTAGTTCTTCTCAAGTACTTAAGGATGTTTTTGACCGCTGTCCAATGATCCACTCCTGGATCACTTTGATATCTGCTAGTTAAACTAACAGCATATGCAATGTCGGGTCTAGTACATAGCATGGCATACATTAGAGATCCTATGGCTGAGGCATAGGGAGTCTTACTCATCCTTTCTCTATCTTCTGCCGATGTCGGACTTTGAGTTTTACTCAAGGTCGTATTGGGCAACATGGGAAAGAACCCTTTCTTGCTATCTTCCATTCCAAACCTCTTTAGAACTTTGTCCAAATATGTACTTTGTGACAATGATATTTGGCGTTTCGATCTATCTCTATAAATCTTTATGCCTAATATGTAAGCTGCTTCGCCAAGATCCTTCATTGAAAAACTATTATACAAATATTCTATGACACTATTAAGAAGGTCTACATCATTCCCAATCAACAATATGTCATCTACATATAGTATTAAGAATGCTACAGAGCTCCCACTCACTTTCTTGTAAATACAAGCTTCTCCATAAGTTTGTATAAAACCAAAACTTTTGATCACCTTATCAAAACGTTGATTCCAACTTCGAGATGCTTGCTTCAATCCATAGATGGACCGTTGAAGTTTGCATACCTTGTTAGCATCTTTAGGATCAACAAAACCTTTGGGTTGCATCATATACAACTCTTCATCAATGTCTCCATTGAGGAATGCTATTTTGACATCCATCTGCCATATCTCATAATCGTAATATGCAGCGATTGCTAACATAATCCTCACAGACTTTAGCTTCGCTACTGGTGAGAAAGTCTCATCGTAGTCAACTCCTTGAATTTGTCGAAACCCTTTTGCGACAAGTCGAGCTTTATAGACAGTAACATTACCATCAGCATTGGGGTTGTTGTTGTTATTATTCTGGTTCTGGATGAATGTTGTCATCATCTGCATAAGCTGTGTTTGAGCATTCATCATTTGTTGCATTTCCGGAGTGATGTTGTTGGGGTTGGGGTTTGCGCGACGGGGAGGCATCTGTGGTTTGTTCAAATAGAGGTAAGAATGAGATACCCATAGATGTTTATATGCACATTACATCTCATAAGCAAACACATAGCATGCAACACAAAGATAAAAGTTCAACAACAAGATAACAAGTTCTCAAAGTAAAACACACAAGTGGCAAGCCATCCACATGTCGGATGGTCCAATAACAAGTTCACAAATAACAAGTACGATAATAAAAGATAAACGAGTAGTCAAGTCTACTCATCAGCATCAATCTCCTCCTCGACAAAGGTAAGACCTGCGTTCTCCATCGCGGTCTTGTTCTCCTCAATAGTAGTGGTCAAGGACTCGATCTTGGCCTTGAGAGCCCTCTTCTAGGAACGAAGCCTCTCAATCACCATCTGCTGCTGCTCTAGCTCGAAATCCTTGGACTTCAGTTCTTCAGTCATGTCCTGGATCTTCTTGTTCCTATCCTGGACGCGTTTCTCCTGACTCTTGAACTTACGGTCCTGGGTCTCGAACTTCGCCTCCATTTCCTTGACTATCTCGTCCTGCTGTGCGAAAAGCTTGTCCTTCTCGCGAAGCTGCACCTGGAGCTCGTCATTACTGAGCATGACATTGGTCCTGTCCGTGTCCACGTGCCTAATGAGAGACTCTAAGTCCGGGAGATAGAGACATATCGGCTCTGATGCGTCCCTCGAGTCGTCCTCGAAGTCGATGGACTCTCCATCATCATCACGTCTTCCGAAGACGTGGAAGTGAGTGCCTCTAACCTGTCGGGAGTGACGGCCTAGCAGACGTCCTATCAGGTCCTGCATGACTACCTCCATGCCTCTCTCCCTGTCATCGTGCATAAGCTTGAAGACGATGGCCTCCGTAGTAGGCTCTGTCTGGCGTCCGGGCTGGTTCACCTTGAAGCCCCAGAGGTCCTTCCTCTCGAACTTGGTGAGTGGATGCACCATGATGGTGGGAAGAGGGAGATTGAGCAAAGTGGTAAGCTCAACGATACGAGGACCAAAGCGGGTAACCTGGAACTCCTCAACAGTGCTGATGGTAATAGGCATCTATTTATAAGATAGAAAGTTAGAACAACACAATTTAAGATAAAACAAAGACAAACAATCACATACATATCCTTGGAACACAAAATCACACAAGTCATGCATACATGAAACCATTACATCAACCAAGGTTCAAACTTATTTAAGGTATCATTTTGGAAAATAAGGTGATAGGTGGTGGTCCAACTAACGAAGTGCGTTTACAATCCTATCTCACTAGATCTGTTGGCTAACACAATGTTCCTAGAGGCAATCAGCCTATCTTGCTCACATGAATCCATCACTAAGTCTATAATATCTCCCCTTAAGGTTTGGTTGGTGGCCTCCAACTCTTGGGTATGTTCCTTCTCTTTCTCTAAGTCTTTTTGGAGGTTGAGCATTCTGCACTTGACTCTAGCACTAAGTTCTTTGATAGTCCTCCAAGCTGCTTCTCTTGCTGACTCAAAGAATGTGGTGTGCACCACAGTGTTGGTCTACATGCAGAATCCTCTTTCTTTGTGGTTGTCTTCCTTGCTTTTGTACAAGTGAAGTTGCACCCACCAGTACTCAACTCCTTCATCCATCACTGGAAAGCCTTTGTACACAGCTGCACCATGTATTTCCATTGCCACCATGAGGTCCTTGAGAATCTTGGGAAACTCAGTCTCACACTCCAAGGTCATGGTCATGAGTGGTCCTTTCTTCACGGCTTCGTTGATGGAGTTCATCTACAAGTAGAGATAAGAATGAGAAGATTAGAAAAGTTTACGAGAAGAATAGACAAGTGTAGAAGTAGTGGAAATTTTTTCCTTAGTGGTTTCCAATCCTAGGGTCATAATCCTACAGGCAACACAGTGCTCTGATACCATCTGTAAGATCCCTCCTTTGTAAAGGAAAAGGATCCCTGTGATTGCAATGCTAGTCCCTGGATCATTGCTAGCATCCACAATTTAAGATGAAGTACACAGATACAAAGGTCATTTATTACATCCATTCCAGAGATAAAACATAGTCTTTTACAACTCAGGGCCGCAGGCCTAATACAAGAGTTTTTGGAATAAGTAAATAAACATAAGTCTTCATCTTCATGTGCCACAGGCAAGCATGTTGAGTGTAGACTCATGACACCTAATCATCATCGGAGTAACCTGCAACATCACAAGTTACAGCCACAGTGGGTCAATACTTTGGAATAGTATTGGCAAGTGATACCTTAGTAAATTTTTAAGTGGACTATATTACTATATGCATTTTTGGCTAAGTGTAGCTTGGCTTGCTTTGCTCAAAATAGGTTTTTCCTATTAGTTGAAATCTCTAAGTTTTTCTTTGTCAAAAACTTTCCCAAGAAACCACCAATAGACATTGGGGTCCTTCACCCTTGTTCACCCGCAAGTTTTACTTAGAAGTTGGAGTGATGAGATTCTTGTAGCTTCCATGTCTTGATGCTCAAATTGTCCATTGCCATGGACTTGGCTAAGTACTTAGATTTTTCCATCTGCAGAGGTTGTGCACTTTCCCCACCAGACTTGGTTTCCCAAGACAGGACCTTTCAGAAGCCTTCCCTTAGCCAAATGGACGCGTTCCAACCTATCATCCCACTACCACCAACTGTCCAAATGACTAAGTTCTAGCAACCTATATGATCAAGGCAGAGCCCATATTGCCAAGTGGTTGCACTATAAGCTTCTCAACACTTGGCCTCCAAATCCCTTTGTGCCTGGGTGGCATACCACAAGTGTGATACACAAGGTAAACCATGTCCATGGGCCTTGTGTAACCACTCAACCAAAAACCACCATTCAAGTCCCATTCCAGCCAGGAGGTTCATTGACTTAGTTGTTTTATTAAGAAAAACATAAGTCCAAAAGACTTAGAAATATTTTCATCATAGCATGTATATACCTTACCCACCCTTGTTTGCTACTAGCTAGACTAAGCATGGCATAGTAACTTAACTTAGGAAATTTCCTAGCAATTCTACAACTACTTAGGATTTCCCAACATAGCATTTGGCAAAAAGTAACATGCAAGACTTAGCAAAATATTTCTAATGCTTGTACAAAATATAGGGATGGAAATATTCATGAAGTACCACTTGCCTTGGTAATGGGGAGAGTAGCACTCTTCACAATCACAGTCACTAGCAAAATCTACACAAAAAAAATTTGTAGCACACAATTCATATACAAACAAAAATATGAATGCATGCATGCAAGAAAATGCTAAGTGATGATTTTTGAAAATTCCACCAAGCAAGTGCATGATACAGAAACATAACCAAGTCAAAAACTTGCTAACTAAACTTATTTAGCACCAAAACAATTTACTAAACAAATTCTATACTCAAAATGGTCCTAAACAAGTTTCTGCATAAAAAGTCATTTTAACAGAAACTTTTTGTTAAACACATTGCAGATTCAGAAAGGGCTTGTCTCACTGATTCCAACGGTATAAAGTTTGCAAAAATCTAACGTGGGAATCAAAAGTTATACCATTTGAAATTTGGATCTAAATCTGATATGAATTATGTTTTTTATTTAAACTCTAGCCACGCGTCATGTTTCTATTGGTGCGTACCGGTTCGCTCCGGATCACGCTCGTGAGCCGTAGGATCTATTTAAAACACACGGCCTAGATCTACCAAAAACGATTCGCTAAGTGATCTAAATCTACGCGTTGGATCCAGATCTGACGGCTCTGGATCAAACGACCAAACTCGAGCGGCGCTAGCAGCGGCGGCTGGCGGCGGCGCGTCAGTCAGCGGCGGTGCTGGCGTTCTAGGTCGCCCGGGGAAGAGAGGAGATGCTTACCGGAACCGCAGGAGTCTGCTGATGCTCAAGTTGGCGATGGCTTGGGAAGGGGCGCACGGGGCCGTCGGAGATTCCTCGCCGGAGTTTGCGAATGCGTCGGGCACGGTCAGTCGTCGACGTTGGCGAGGTTCCTCGTCGCGCTAAGCCAAAATAGGGGTATTGTTAGATGCGCAAGACGATGGGGATTCTAGGCGTATCAGTCAGAGGGCAAGGGGCGGCTGCTACTTACGGAGGAAGGTCGCCGGAGTTCGTGCAGAGAACGGTGGCGGTCAGTCGACGTCGTTGCTGGAGCTACGGATCATGCGAGGACAAATGGGGAGTGTCAGTAGGTGCGCAAAGACTTGCTGAACTTCATAGCATGAGCCAGAGACAGAGGGGAACACGGAGCTCACCGGAATTCGTCGGCGTAGTCGTCGGAACAGCGGCGGCATCGTGCGAGTTGTGGGCAGCCTGGTGGCGTGGAGGAGAAATTGTTTGAGGGGAAATGGTCGCGAGGGTGTGGGGCTTTTATAGCCAGAGGCTCGACAAGAAACGCTTGCTGCATCAATGCAATTAACCTCGCGAAATCAGTGCAGCAACGGGCAGCGGCGGAGTTCGTGCGCGGAATCTGGGGAAGACGATGCTGACGTGGAGAGGGCCCGCTCATCAGCGAAACGCGCAGAAAGGAGGTGGGGTCTGGTTGTCAGCGGCTGTGTGGGTGCGCTCGCGCGTGCAAGAGGGAGAGGAATGGCCCGGGTGGGCTAGCTGGGCCTGTTCTGATGCTGGGCCAGATTGGTGGCGCCGGCCCTTTTCTAATTCTTTCTCCTTTTTCTTTTTCTGTTTCAATGTTTTGAATTGATTTTCAAATGAATTCAAATTCCATTTGAATTCAAATTTTCTTAGGATTTTTGCAGTGATTAGTAGTCTCAAATATAGGCATAAAATCATGTGGTTGCTTTGCAAAGGCTTGGTCAAGCATGGAGAACAAAATATCAGAGACTTGGCACTTGGTTTGCAAAATTTGGAGAAATGGTTTTTGAAACCATTTCCAATTTGTAAATCTTGGTTTAAATTCTACACTCAAACCTTTCCTCATAGAAGGCAACAAACTTGGTTCATAAACAATCAAACTTTCAAATGGGGATGGAAATTTGATTTAAGTTTGTTCACATAAAATCATAGCACTATGTGCTTCTGTTTTTCTGAAATGAGTTTGAAATTGATCTCAAATCTATATGCATGCATGAATGATATGCAAACTTTGAAATTATGATTTTAGGGATGTTACAAATCTAACCCCCTTAAGGTGAATCTCGCCCTCGAGATTCGGATTGGGTAGCAAATAGGTGAGGGTGGTCTTTCCGAAGATCATCTTCTCCTTCCCATGTTGCTTCCTCTTCGGAATGATGATTCCATTGTACTTTGCAAAACTTGATAGTCTTTGTCCTTGTGACTCTTTCTGCAGTATCAAGAATCTTAATAGGCTTTTCTTCATAAGTGAGATCACTTTCTAGTTGAACTTCTTCCAAAGGTATGGTATCCTTCAAAGAAGTTTCTTCCATTTCTGGGTGACATTTCTTAAGCTGACTCACATGAAACACATTATGGACTGCTGATAGAGATGCTGGCAGTTCAATTTCATAAGCAACTTCTCCTTTGCGACTCAGAATCTTGAATGGCCCAACATATCTTGGTGCCAACTTTCCTTTGACTCCAAATCTTTTCACTCCACGAAGTGGTGATACTCTAAGATAGGCTCTATCACCAACTTCGTAGGTGACTTCTCTACGCTTAGGATCGGCGTAGCTTTTCTGTCGGGACTGTGCTATCTTCAACCTATCCTTAACCAATTTGACCTTCTCTTCGGCTTCTTTGATAAGATCTGGCCCAAATAAACTTCTTTCTCCCACACCATTCCATAACAATGGTGTGGTACATTTTCTTCCATAGAGAAACTCAAACGGTGCCATCTCAATGCTGGCTTGATAGCTGTTGTTATAAGAAAATTCTGCGTAAGGCAGACTTTCGTCCCAACTTGCTCCATAATCTAGGGCACATGCCCTCAACATGTCTTCCAGAATTTGATTAGTCCTTTCTGTTTGTCCATCGGTTTGAGGATGAAAAGCAGTACTGAATTCCAACCTCGTTCCCAAGGACTCATGTAGCTGTCTCCAAAAATGGGAAGTGAATTGGGTTCCCCTATCAGACACAATAGTCTTAGGCACACCATGAAGACATACAATTCTACTCATGTAGATTTTGGCTAACTTGGCACTTGTATAGGTTGTCTTCACGGGTATAAAATGAGCCACTTTAGTTAGGCGATCCACTACTACCCATATGGAATCATATCCTGATCTGGTCCTTGGTAATCCGGTAATGAAATCCATACCAATTTTGTCCCATTTCCAATCAGGAATAGGTAGTGGTTGAAGTAAACCCGCTGGTTTCTGATGCTCCGCTTTTACTCTACTACACATATCACACAAGGCAATATGTTCGGCGATGTCCCTTTTGATATTGTTCCACCAAAATCTTTCCTTCATGTCCATGTACATTTTAGTGTTTCCCGAGTGAATAGAATACGGAGAGTTGTGGGCTTCTTGCAGAATCAGTTTCCGCATCTCCGGATCTTGCGGAACACAAATACGTTTCCCGTGCCATAAAGTACCTTGTTCATCTACATGGAAATTTTTAGCTTTCCCATGGCTAATCCTTTCCTTAATCTCTTCGATTTCTTTATCGGTTTTCTGGGCTTCTCAAATCTTGTCCAACAAAGTGGGTTGGACATCTAAAGACATGAGATGTCCTTCAGGCACAATCTCCAATCTGAGTTCTTTGAATTGAGTACACAAATCATCTAGCAATTCTCCTTTGGTAAGGCCATTTACAAATACCTTACGACTTAGAGCATCTGCTAGAACATTTGCTTTACCGGGGTGGTATTGCAAACTTAAGTCATAATCCTTGATAAGTTCTAACCATCTTCTTTGTCTCATATTGATTTCCTTTTGGGTGAAGATATACTTCAAACTTTTATGGTCCGTGAACACTTCACAACGCTTTCCCAAAAGGTAATGTCTCCATGTTTTGAGTGCATGGACGACGGAGGCTAACTCTAAGTCATGAGTAGGATAGTTTACTTCATGAGTTTTGAGTTGTCTCGAGGCATAGGCCACAACTTTACCGTCTTGCATAAGTACAGCATCCAAACCTTGATGAGACGCATCACAATATACTTGGAAATCCTTTTCCAAATCTGGCAGACATAGAACTGGTGCTGTTAGAAGTCCCTTCTTCAATTCCTGAAAGCTGACTTCACAACCTTCAGACCAAACAAACTTCTTGTCTTTCTTTAACAATTCAGTCATGGGCTTAGCTACTTTAGAGAAATTCTCGATGAACCTTCTGTAGTAACCTGCTAAGCCAAGGAAACTGTGAACTTCTTTTACATTCTTCGGAGATTCCCATTCCATCACAGCTGAAACCTTAGCAGGATCAACTGCTACACCATCCTTTGTCATAACATGACCAAGAAAACCAACTTCTTCTAACCAGAACTCACACTTGCTGAATTTGGCATAAAGCTTATTCTCTCTCAACTTCTCAAGTATCAAACGCAAGTGTCCCTCATGCTCTTCTTTTCTCTTGGAGTAGACTAAGATGTCATCGATGAAAACGACAACGAACTTGTCAAGAAATTCCATGAACACCTTGTTCATCATATTCATGAAGTATGCTGGAGCATTTGTCAAGCCAAAAGGCATTACGGTATACTCATATAATCCATACCTTGTGGTGAATGCTGTTTTAGGTATGTCTTGCTCTCTTATCTTGAGTTGAAAATAGCCTGACCGGAGATCAATCTTCAAGAACACACATGCTCCTTCTAGCTGATCAAACAAGTCATTGATTCTAGGCAAAGGATATTTGTTCTTGATAGTTACCTCGTTGAGGGAACAGTAGTCTATGCATAACCTTTGGCTTCTATCTTTCTTCTCCACGAACAAGACTGGGGCTCCCCAAGATGAAGAACTTGGTTAAATAAATCCTTTCTGCAACTGTTCTCCTAGTTGCTTCTTGAGCTCTTTCAGTTCATCTACTGACATTTTATATGGTCTCTTTGCTATTGGTCCAGAACCTGGTACCAAATCTATCAGAAATTCCACATCTCTATCTGGTGGCATTCCTGGCAATTCTTCCGGGAATACATCCGGATACTCACACACAATTGGCACACTGTCCATGCTAACCCCCTTAAGAGAATTAAGCATACTCCTTTTTGCTCCAAAGCTGGTCTTGAATCTGATCCTTTTATTATCCGGAGTTGTGAGTGAGACAGTATGGCTGGCACAATCTATCACTCCTTTGTACTTAGTCATCCAGTCCATTCCCAGAATGACATCCAAACCTTGGGAGTTTAATATTATCAAGTTAACGGGAAACTTATACTTCCCAAATTCTATGACTAGGTCATGGCATCCTGAATTCACTATCATTTCTCCACCAGGAGAACTTACTTTTATAGGACACCCAATAGTTTCTACCGGTAGTTCATTTCTTTCAACAAATGCTCTTGATATGAATGAATGAGATGCACCAGTATCAAAGAGTACAAATGCTGGAATGGAATTGAGTCTGAACTTACCAGCAACAGCGTCAGGTTCCTCATAGACCTCCTCCACATTAATGTGGTTCACCTGACCTTTCTGGAAAGGATTGGGCTTGACAGGTCCTTCAACTTTCTTTTCGGGGCACTCGTTTGCATAGTGTCCCATCTTCTTGCATTTGAAGCATTCAACCTGACTGATGTCCCTTTTAGCAGGCTGACTTCCACTTCCACTACCATTTCCACTGTGGTGGCTCTTATGTCCACTCTTATGGTTCTTGTATTTGTCATTGTCATCACTGCGGTGATGCTTGTCGTCATGACGGTTGTGGTTGTGGTGCTTGTTGAATTTCCCATGCTTGTGGGATCCTGAGCTTCCACTGTCATCATAGTGAGATCGTTTGTGAGACGATCCCGAGCTGTGCTTGTCGGAGTGTTTCCTCTTCCTACTCTCAACTTGCTTCATTTTGTTCCCCAATATAGCAGCCTTGTCACAAAGAGACTGATAAGTGGGAACATATGCCACAGCCAGCTGCAGATTCATCTCATCATTCAAGCCTTCCAGAAATTTTTCCTTTCTTTTGGCATCTGTGTCAACCTCGTCCGGTGCATAACGCGCCAGATTGTTGAACTCTTCTATGTATTCAGCCACGCTGCGGTGGCGCTGCTTCAGGTTGTGGAACTCCTTCTTTTTCAGGCTCATTATTCCTGATGAGATATGAGCAGTGCGAAAGCCATCTTCAAAGATAGCCCAAGTCACCTCATTTATAGGAGTGGTGATTTGGAAGTTGTCCCACCAAGTGGCGGCTGGCCCTTCCAGCAGATGTGCTGCAAATCTGACCTTTTCAGCGTCCGTGCAGCCCACGGTCACTAAGTCCTTGTTTACAGAACGTAGCCAATCATTGGCCTGTAGGATTTCGTAGCATGGAAAACAAAAAATTTCTACCGCATACAAACAAACAAGCCAAGATCTATCTACTAGATTGTAGCAACGAGTCGATAGAATAACTCACCCTCGAAGATTCCAAAGTGTTTAACGAGAGCGGATTCTCGTGGGTGATGTAGTCGTACTCTTTCCGATCTCAAGATCGCGTAGACGATCCTTCCGGCGCTGCGTTCCGGCAGCGCTCCCGCAGTCGGTCACACGTTCGGTACTCAACGAAGACCTTCCTCTCCCTTGTTCCAGCAGGCAGCGGAGGTTGTAGCACTCTCCTCGCGATTCCGGCAGCACAACGGCGTGGTACCGGAAGTAGAGGGGAGATCTCGCAGGGCTTCGCCTTAAGCCGGAGCGAGTATGGTGGAGTATGAGAGATTCCCTCGGTGTTCTAGGGTTTAGACACGCCGAGGAGGAGGCTAGGCCGGCGGCTAGGGTTGCTAGGCGGCGGCGGTTTGCCCTAGGGCGGCGGCGGCAGCAGGTGGCGGTGCCGGCGGCTTAGGGTTTGGAGGAGAGGATCTTGTGTGTCTCTAGGAGGGAGCCCTGCCCCTCTTTATATAGGTGGAGGGGCCGGCCGGCCAAGGGAAGGGAGATGAGTCCCTCCCCAACTCGGCTTGGGTGGGCACCGCCGGTTGGAGGAGGGAACTCCTCCCCAACTCGGTTTCCCCCTCCTCCTCTTTTCCTCTTTCCAAATTTAGCCGTTTGACTTTTCAAACTAGCTATTTGACTATTCAAACTAGGATTTGAATTAATCCTTTATTTGGTTCAGCGACGACACTTAGTACATGATGCAATCATACCAACTTGATACAACACATTCATGTACCCTTCCCCTCCGGAGTGCCGGACATTCTGGAACATTCTAGAACATTCCCGATGAAAACGCCGAAACCATTCCCCAACTCCGAAACGGGACTTTCCTTATATGAATCTTATTCTCCGGACCATTCCGGATCTCCTCTTGATATCCCGAATCCCATTCGAGACTCCGAACAACATTCGGTCTCCTTCTCATCATTCCATAACTACTCAAACAACGTCGAATCCTTAAGTGTGTCTCCCTACGGTTCGTGAATTATGCGGACATGATCGAGACACTTCTCCGAACAATAACCAATAGAGGAATCTGGAAATTCATATGGCTCCCACATATTTCTACGATTACTTTGCGATCGAATGAACCACTTACATACGATATCAATTTCCCTTTGTCTCACGATAGTTTACTTATCCGAGGTTATGATCATCGGTATCTCTGCATACCTAGTTCAACCTCGTTACCGATAAGTACTCTTTTCTCGTTCCCGTGATATGTGATCCCTTGTGAGCCAGTCACATGCTTGCAAGCTAATTGGATGACATTTCACCGAGAGGGCCCAGAGTATATCTATCCGTCATATGGATGGACAAATCCCACTCTTGATCCATGTGTTTCAACCAATACTTTCCGAACACTCAATGCCACCTTTATAGCCACCCAGTTACGGTGTGGTGTTTGATGTCATCAAAGCATCCATCCGGTAAAGGTGATATGCATGATCTCATGGTCGAAGGAATTAGATTACTATGTATCAGAAAGCATATAGCAATTGAACTATTAAAATGACTTGATCTTTATGCTACGCTTATCTATAGGAGTATGTCCATCATATCATTCTCCTAACGATATGATCTTGTTGTTAATAACATCTCAATGTTCATGATAGGGAAACCACAATCATCTATTAACCAACAAGCTAGTATTATATAGAGGCTTTACTAGGGACTTCAAATTAAGTTTACAAATCACACAAGTATTAATGTTTCCTTGTTAATACTATTATAGCATGAATGTAAACATTTATCATAAACACAAAGATATAATAATAACTACATTTATTATTGCCTCTAGGGCATATCTCCAACAGTCTCCCACTTGCACTAGAGTCATCTAATCTAGATTACATGGTAATATACCGAACACCCATGGCAGTTTGGTGCTGGTCATGTTTTGCCCTCGGGAGAGGTTTAGTCAACGGATCCGCCACATTCAGATCTGTGTGTACTTTGCAAATCTTTATATCCCCATCTTGGATATGTTCTCGAATAGCGTGAAAACGTAGCTTGATGTGCTTCAGCTTCTTGTGTGACCTTGGTTCTTGCGCATTGGCTATGGCGCCCATGTTATCACAGTAGATAGACATTGGGTCCAGCGCACAAGGAACCACACCCAGATCTGTAATGAACTCTTTCATCCATATCGCTTCTTGTGAAGCCTCCGAAGCAGCCATGTATTCCGATTCAGTTGAAGATCTCGCCACAACGCTTTGCTTTGCACTCCTCCAGCTAACTGCTGCACCATTCAAAATAAATACGTATCCAGATTGTGATTTAGAATCATCCGGATCGGTGTTCCAACTAGCATCGGTGTAACCATTAACAACGAGCTGTTCATCACCTCCATAAGAAAGAACCATATCCTTAGTTCTTCTCAAGTACTTAAGGATGTTTTTGACCGCTGTCCAATGATCCACTCCTGGATCACTTTGATATCTGCTAGTTAAACTAACAGCATATGCAATGTCGGGTCTAGTACATAGCATGGCATACATTAGAGATCCTATGGCTGAGGCATAGGGAGTCTTACTGATCCTTTATCTTCTACCGATGTCGAACTTTGAGTTTTACTCAAGGTCGTATTGGGCAACATGGGCAAGAACCCTTTCTTGCTATCTTCCATTCAAAACCTCTTTAGAACTTTGTCCAAATATGTACTTTGTGACAATGATATTTGGGGTTTCGATCTATCTCTATAAATCTTTATGCCTAATATGTAAGCTGCTTCGCCAAGATCCTTCATTGAAAAACTATTATTCAAATATTCTTTGACACTATTAAGAAGGTCTACATCATTCCCAATCAACAATATGTCATCTACATATAGTATTAAGAATGCTACAGAGCTCCCACTCACTTTCTTGTAAATACAAGCTTCTCCATAAGTTTGTATAAAACCAAAACTTTTGATCACCTTATCAAAACGTTGATTCCAACTTCGGGATGCTTGCTTCAATCCATAGATGGACCGTTGAAGTTTGCATACCTTGTTAGCATCTTTAGGATCAACAAAACCTTTGGGTTGCATCATATACAACTCTTCATCAATGTCTCCATTGAGGAATGCTGTTTTGACATCCATCTGCCATATCTCATAATCGTAATATGCAGCGATTGCTAACATAATCCTCACAGACTTTAGCTTCGCTACTGGTGAGAAAGTCTCATCGTAGTCAACTCCTTGAATTTGTCGAAACCCTTTTGCGACAAGTCGAGCTTTATAGACAGTAACATTACCATCAGCATTGGGGTTGTTGTTGTTATTATTCTGGTTCTGGATGAATGTTGTCATCATCTGCATAAGCTGTGTTTGAGCATTCATCATTTGTTGCATTTCCGGAGTGATGTTGTTGGGGTTGGGGTTTGCGCGACGGGGAGGCATCTGTGGTTTGTTCAAATAGAGGTAAGAATGAGATACCCATAGATGTTTTTATGCACATTACATCTCATAAGCAAACACATAGCATGCAACACAAAGATAAAAGTTCAACAACAAGATAACAAGTTCTCAAAGTAAAACACACAAGTGGCAAGCCATCCACATGTCGGATGGTCCAATAACAAGTTCACAAATAACAAGTACGATAATAAAAGATAAACGAGTAGTCAAGTCTACTCATCAGCATCAATCTCCTCCTCGACAAAGGTAAGACCTGCGTTCTCCATCGCGGTCTTGTTCTCCTCAATAGTAGTGGTCAAGGACTCGATCTTGGCCTTGAGAGCCCTCTTCTAGGAACGAAGCCTCTCAATCACCATCTGCTGCTGCTCTAGCTCGAAATCCTTGGACTTCAGTTCTTCAGTCATGTCCTGGATCTTCTTGTTCCTATCCTGGACGCGTTTCTCCTGACTCTTGAACTTACGGTCCTGGGTCTCGAACTTCGCCTCCATTTCCTTGACTATCTCGTCCTGCTGTGCGAAAAGCTTGTCCTTCTCGCGAAGCTGCACCTGGAGCTCGTCATTACTGAGCATGACATTGGTCCTGTCCGTGTCCACGTGCCTAATGAGAGACTCTAAGTCCGGGAGATAGAGACATATCGGCTCTGATGCGTCCCTCGAGTCGTCCTCGAAGTCGATGGACTCTCCATCATCATCACGTCTTCCGAAGACGTGGAAGTGAGTGCCTCTAACCTGTCGGGAGTGACGGCCTAGCAGACGTCCTATCAGGTCCTGCATGACTACCTCCATGCCTCTCTCCCTGTCATCGTGCATAAGCTTGAAGACGATGGCCTCCGTAGTAGGCTCTGTCTGGCGTCCGGGCTGGTTCACCTTGAAGCCCCAGAGGTCCTTCCTCTCGAACTTGGTGAGTGGATGCACCATGATGGTGGGAAGAGGGAGATTGAGCAAAGTGGTAAGCTCAACGATACGAGGACCAAAGCGGGTAACCTGGAACTCCTCAACAGTGCTGATGGTAATAGGCATCTATTTATAAGATAGAAAGTTAGAACAACACAATTTAAGATAAAACAAAGACAAACAATCACATACATATCCTTGGAACACAAAATCACACAAGTCATGCATACATGAAACCATTACATCAACCAAGGTTCAAACTTATTTAAGGTATCATTTTGGAAAATAAGGTGATAGGTGGTGGTCCAACTAACGAAGTGCGTTTACAATCCTATCTCACTAGATCTGTTGGCTAACACAATGTTCCTAGAGGCAATCAGCCTATCTTGCTCACATGAATCCATCACTAAGTCTATAATATCTCCCCTTAAGGTTTGGTTGGTGGCCTCCAACTCTTGGGTATGTTCCTTCTCTTTCTCTAAGTCTTTTTGGAGGTTGAGCATTCTGCACTTGACTCTAGCACTAAGTTCTTTGATAGTCCTCCAAGCTGCTTCTCTTGCTGACTCAAAGAATGTGGTGTGCACCACAGTGTTGGTCTACATGCAGAATCCTCTTTCTTTGTGGTTGTCTTCCTTGCTTTTGTACAAGTGAAGTTGCACCCACCAGTACTCAACTCCTTCATCCATCACTGGAAAGCCTTTGTACACAGCTGCACCATGTATTTCCATTGCCACCATGAGGTCCTTGAGAATCTTGGGAAACTCAGTCTCACACTCCAAGGTCATGGTCATGAGTGGTCCTTTCTTCACGGCTTCGTTGATGGAGTTCATCTACAAGTAGAGATAAGAATGAGAAGATTAGAAAAGTTTACGAGAAGAATAGACAAGTGTAGAAGTAGTGGAAATTTTTTCCTTAGTGGTTTCCAATCCTAGGGTCATAATCCTACAGGCAACACAGTGCTCTGATACCATCTGTAAGATCCCTCCTTTGTAAAGGAAAAGGATCCCTGTGATTGCAATGCTAGTCCCTGGATCATTGCTAGCATCCACAATTTAAGATGAAGTACACAGATACAAAGGTCATTTATTACATCCATTCCAGAGATAAAACATAGTCTTTTACAACTCAGGGCCGCAGGCCTAATACAAGAGTTTTTGGAATAAGTAAATAAACATAAGTCTTCATCTTCATGTGCCACAGGCAAGCATGTTGAGTGTAGACTCATGACACCTAATCATCATCGGAGTAACCTGCAACATCACAAGTTACAGCCACAGTGGGTCAATACTTTGGAATAGTATTGGCAAGTGATACCTTAGTAAATTTTTAAGTGGACTATATTACTATATGCATTTTTGGCTAAGTGTAGCTTGGCTTGCTTTGCTCAAAATAGGTTTTTCCTATTAGTTGAAATCTCTAAGTTTTTCTTTGTCAAAAACTTTCCCAAGAAACCACCAATAGACATTGGGGTCCTTCACCCTTGTTCACCCGCAAGTTTTACTTAGAAGTTGGAGTGATGAGATTCTTGTAGCTTCCATGTCTTGATGCTCAAATTGTCCATTGCCATGGACTTGGCTAAGTACTTAGATTTTTCCATCTGCAGAGGTTGTGCACTTTCCCCACCAGACTTGGTTTCCCAAGACAGGACCTTTCAGAAGCCTTCCCTTAGCCAAATGGACGCGTTCCAACCTATCATCCCACTACCACCAACTGTCCAAATGACTAAGTTCTAGCAACCTATATGATCAAGGCAGAGCCCATATTGCCAAGTGGTTGCACTATAAGCTTCTCAACACTTGGCCTCCAAATCCCTTTGTGCCTGGGTGGCATACCACAAGTGTGATACACAAGGTAAACCATGTCCGTGGGCCTTGTGTAACCACTCAACCAAAAACCACCATTCAAGTCCCATTCCAGCCAGGAGGTTCATTGACTTAGTTGTTTTATTAAGAAAAACATAAGTCCAAAAGACTTAGAAATATTTTCATCATAGCATGTATATACCTTACCCACCCTTGTTTTCTACTAGCTAGGCTAAGCATGGCATAGTAACTTAACTTAGGAAATTTCCTAGCAATTCTACAACTACTTAGGATTTCCCAACATAGCATTTGGCAAAAAGTAACATGCAAGACTTAGCAAAATATTTCTAATGCTTGTACAAAATATAGGGATGGAAATATTCATGAAGTACCACTTGCCTTGGTAATGGGGAGAGTAGCACTCTTCACAATCACAGTCACTAGCAAAATCTACACAAAAAAAATTTGTAGCACACAATTCATATACAAACAAAAATATGAATGCATGCATGCAAGAAAATGCTAAGTGATGATTTTTGAAAACTCCACCAAGCAAGTGCATGATACAGAAACATAACCAAGTCAAAAACTTTCTAACTAAACTTATTTAGCACCAAAACAATTTACTAAACAAATTCTATACTCAAAATGGTCCTAAACAAGTTTCTGCATAAAAAGTCATTTTAACAGAAACTTTTTGTTAAACACATTGCAGATTCAGAAAGGGCTTGTCTCACTGATTCCAACGGTATAAAGTTTGCAAAAATCTAACGTGGGAATCAAAAGTTATATCCATTTGAAATTTGGATCTAAATCTGATTTGAATTCTGTTTTTGATTTAAACTCTAGCCACGCGTCATGTTTCTATTGGTGCGTACCGGTTCGCTCCGGATCACGCTCGCGAGCTATAGGATCTATTTAAAACACACGGCCTAGATCTACCAAAAACGATTCGCTAAGTGATCTAAATCTACGCGTTGGATCCAGATCTGACGGCTCTGGGTCAAACGACCAAACTCGAGCGGCGCTAGCAGCGGCGGCTGGCGGCGGCGCGTCAGTCAGCGGCGGTGCTGGCGTTCTAGGTCGCCCGGGGAAGAGAGGAGATCCTTACCGGAACCGCAGGAGTCTGCTGATGCTCAAGGTGGCGATGGCTTGGGAAGGGGCGCACGGGGCCGTCGGAGATTCCTCGCCGGAGTTTGCGAATGCGTCGGGCACGGTCAGTCGTCGATGTTGGCGAGGTTCCTCGTCGCGCTAAGCCAAAATAGGGGTACTGTTAGATGCGCAAGACGATGGGGATTCTAGGCGTATCAGTCAGAGGGCAAGGGGCGGCTGCTACTTACGGAGGGAGGTCGCCGGAGTTCGTGCAGAGAACGGTGGCGGTCAGTCGACGTCGTTGCTGGAGCTACGGATCATGCGAGGACAAATGGGGAGTGTCAGTAGGTGCGCAAAGACTTGCTGAACTTGATAGCATGATCCAGAGACAGAGGGGAACACGAAGCTCACCGGAATTCGTCGGCGCAGTCGTCGGAACAGCGGCGGCGTCGTGCGAGTTGTGGGCAGCCTGGTGGCGTGGAGGAGAAATTGTTTGAGGGGAAATGGTCGCGAGGGTGTGGGGCTTTTATAGCCAGAGGCTCGACAAGAAACGCTTGCTGCATCAATGCAATTAACCTCGCGAAATCAGTGCAGCAACGGGCAGCGGCGGAGTTTGTGCGCGGAATCTGGGGAAGACGATGCTGACGTGGAGAGGGCCCGCTCGTCAGCGAAACGCGCAGAAAGGAGGTGGGGTCTGGTTGTCAGCGGCTGTGTGGGTGCGCTCGCGCATGCGAGAGGGAGAGGAATGGCCCGGGTGGGCTAGCTGGGCCTGTTCTGATGCTGGGCCAGATTGGTGGCGCCGGCCCTTTTCTAATTCTTTCTCCTTTTTCTTTTTCTGTTTAAATTTTTTTGAATTGATTTTCAAATGAATTCAAATTCCATTTGAATTCAAATTTTCTTGGGATTTTTGCAGTGAGTAGTAGTCTCAAATATAGGCATAAAATCATGTGGTTGCTTTGCAAAGGCTTGGTCAAGCATGGAGAACAAAATATCAGAGACTTGGCACTTGGTTTGCAAAATTTTGAGAAATGGTTTTTGAAACCATTTCCAATTTGTAAATCTTGGTTTAAATTCTACACTCAAACCTTTCCTCATAGAAGGCAACAAACTTGGTTCATAAACAATCAAACTTTCAAATGGGGATGGCCATTTGATTTAAATTTGTTCACATAAAATCATAGCACTATGTGCTTCTGTTTTTCTGAAATGAGTTTGAAATTGATCTCAAATCTATATGCATGCATGAATGATATGCAAACTTTGAAATTATGATTTTAGGGATGTTACACATGCATGTGTGTATGTATCCCAGTTTGAATTCTTTTGAATTGCCTTGTTTATGTGTTTCTTTGCTTGTAAATGGATTCTTAGGTGAATTAAACATCATCTTAACAATTCCCAAACTTTTCCCAAAAACATATAAATCAAAAACAAACAAAATAAGTGAATGGTAATTTTGACCAATTTAACTCCCATGCCTACTTTGGCTGTCCCAAACTTTCAGAACTTAACAGAAAATTGTCTGGATCTTTACACCCCTTGATTGTACTCATAACAAAGTATCAAGGCCCACCTTGTGATCATCCAGAAACTTTCAAATGCATAGTTTAAATGACAATTCAAAATTGAATCTTTATCATATGGGAAGATCCCACTTTTTCAAAAACCACTCAAACAAGCTCAACTTTCAAAACCCAAGCATTTGCAGACTCACCAGCACCAACCTAGCACACCCACCAAAAATCTTTTCAAAATTCAAAACTTGAATTCTTGTGGCCATTTCATCAAACACCTTGTAGATTCAAATCAAATAAAATCTAAACACTATTGTGAGCAGTGATTGGAGCCTAACTTGTTCCCTCTCTAGCTCACAGCAACCTCAATAGATCATCTAGCTAACTAAACCAAGCACTAGCCCCACTATAAGCTTAGCAATGCCATCAATGGTGAACAGCCGAAGCTCACCATGCCACCCTAGTGTAGAGATCAAGCTAGGAGAGGAACTAGCCGTGCCAACGTTGTCTGGGAGCAGGCCAACACCTCACCGCCCCCTCTCGACCAGCCCTGCCTCGAAGACATCGACCAGAGCACCCAGGAACTCCATGTCCGTGCCTCTGTTAACCATGCCGAGCATGCGCCAGAGCGCCACCCTCGACCGAAGCCCACAGACCGCGCGCCGCCCTCGCCGCGTGCATACACGATCACCACCGACCCAAGAGACCGCCAGACATCCCCGTTTGTCGCCCCATGCCTCACAGCCACCGCTCGCCGTCGAAGATGCCGCCTCGGCCACGCAGAGCATCACACGTTCCAGACCATTTGCCACCGCCCCTACATGCGCATTAAAGCCGTAGAGCATCGCTAGGAGACCACCAAGCGATCGCCACCGCCGGCCATGCCTCTAGCAGCCCGTAGCCATGTCGCCACCGTCGCCTGCCCATGCCGTTCGGTCTCGTTGTCGCGACTATAAATAGAGGTCACCCCCAACCGAATTGAGCACACCATCTCACTCCCCTCTCCTCACTGATCGTTCCACCCCGTTCCCAAAGCAAGGCGAGCAGCGCTTCGCCGGAATTTCACGGGAGCCCGCCGCTGCTTCAAAAGAAGGGAGCTAGCGATTGGAGCCACCCCAGGAGAAGCTGCCATTACCAGGAGGTTCGCCGTCGTCGACTTCATCGTTCGCCCGCCTCGCCGACCCTCGCCTGAGCCCCGATGAGCCCCCAACGACGCTCACCCACCGTGTTAGGTTTCAGTCTCACCGGAGTTGCCCGACGTGGACGACGACCCTCAGCCGTTAGATTAGAACCAGATCCCATGGCTCACATCGCCCCATACCGCTTCGCACCCCCTCGTCTCACTGACGCGTGGATACAACGACTTAACCAGACCGCGTAAGCGCTGTGCTTAGCAGGCCGGCACAGTATCATTTCCCGCGCAGCCCAGTCATTTGAAATTAACCCAGATTCAAAAACACACTTCTGCACCTAGATTCAAAAATCAACCCAGATTGATTCAGTGAACCAAATTGAATGAAACCAATTTTGTTAGAAAGGTCTGGAAATGCTGAATCCAAGCCTATTGGATTCAAGTCATTTGGATCTGTAGATCATCCTTGGTAAAAAGAACAAGGCAGAATCTTTTCTGCATTCAAACATTTTTCAAATTAAAACCATGATAGCTTTTGAGTTGATTCCAACTCTCAAAAATCACATTTAACCATACCTTTCAGAATATATAAAAATATATAGGTTTACTTATAGAAATAATGACCAAGTAATAAAAGAATGTCACATAAGCATTTATAGTCATTTTATTTAATTAAAATAAAATGTTAAACCTTATTAAACTGTGACACCACTTTAAATCACATTCCCATGGACAAAAATATGTGGTGATGACATGTTTCAACATGATCCCATGTTTGGTTTGGAGAATATTAAATCTTAAGTAGTTTTTCAATGAGTAGAAATTACTTTTCTATAAATAAAAGGAATTAAACCAAGCTTTAATCTTGTAATGTTAGTGATGATGCTAGATCATCTATAGGACCCTTGTGTGTGATGATTGCAAGTAGTTAAGTATTGTTTGGTGATTGTGTACCTCGTATTTATTCATAGACGTTAGTACCGACCAAGGATACGAGGAGGAAGGAGGATACTACGAAGGAGAAGCCGAGGAGAACTTCAACCACTGCTCTGCACACGGCAAGCCTTACTAATCAAGTTGACCTATGCAAGCCTAATGCTACTAGTTGAATGTGCAAGCTAACACTTGCAAGATACTCTACTGATGCAAACAAACCCTTACTTGTTACCATATGCCCTAAGCATATGTGATCATACACACTTGATACCCCCTCCTAGTTTTATTTGCAAGCTTTCTATTTTATTTCTTTATCAAAGCTACTTCCTTAGAGTTTACTTAAGTGATTTGTAGATTCTAGAAAGATATTTGAAGGTTGCATAAAGAGCATAAAATTTGGCCTAAGCTAGACAATCTTGATGTCATCCTAAGGCGTGAGATTGAACTTAGTTGAAACTCCACTACTTTACTACCCCTCATTAGTACTCACCCCCACTTATAGATGCTAGTGCTAAGCATAAAACTTGATCAACTTTAGATGGGAGTACTTGGTGGAAAAATGGTTATGAAAACCTTAGAATGATGGATCATTCTACTGAGATGTTTTGACATGTGTTTCCGAACACCAAATGATTTCGGGTGATGAAAATGTTGAGGCATGAGCCTTAGCCCTTTATAAAACTGATGGTTGTCTGGATGCGATACCATTCCAATTTAATCGTACAACCACAATACCCGAGAATTGGGTAGGGCTTGACTGAAAACTTATATACCTTAGTATTAGTTCCCTCACGGCCAAGGTCTGAGCTGAGGCTTCCTTGTGAAGATTATCCACCTGTGCAGTACCCAAGATGACAGTTGGTCATGGTTGGGAGGCCAAACTCACAGGAGAGGTGCTTATACTAGGGCGTGTAATTGAAAGGTTAGGATTGATTATCCGCATACTGAGTATGGTGAATTCAGGATTTGTTCCTGACAGATGTATCGAATATTGTGGTGAAAGTGTACAATCTCTGCAGAGTGTCAAACTATTCGAATAGCCCCGTCCGCGGTTATGGACAGTTGGAGTGGCCATACTGTTCCCCCGTCAGATGTTTTCAAAATGACTTGTGAAATGATTTGAGACATTGACTTGACCACAACAGGGTTGTGATATGAAATACAAGTTCCCACTTAGGTGTTATACACTTCAACTAGCTCTCTTGCTTCTGAACTTAGTAGAGGTAAATCTGGCTTTTTGCAAAACAACCCTAGAGCCTCGTGTCCTATTACAAAAAAACCCTTCACTTGTTAGTATTAGTTTGCGAGTACTTAAAGAGTACTCATGGATTTGTCCCTGGCTATTCCCATGGCCAGACTATGAACAGGAGTACCTGGAGGATGTACCCCAGGAAGGTTACGACAACTAGGATCATCTCCCATCGTCAGCATTGCTTGTGACCCCGAAAATGGAGCTTCGCTTATGCTACCGCTATTATTACGTATTCCGCTGCTTGTGTTGTATTAAGACTGGATCATGAGATCCTTATTTGTGTAAAACCTTATGAATGGTTTGTAATGGATGATGTACTGTGGTATCCAATTTTGTTATGTCTCGCAAAAATGGTAATCCTGGGATTGCGATGTATGGCATAACATGCATCTGGGATTAAAAATCTGGGTGTTGACAACTCTATTATGGCTAATGTGGTTAGCAAAAGTGCAAAGAAAAATTCAAGGCCCGATGAGCTTATTGATATCGAGCCTATGATAGCTATTGTGAAAGATCTTGTTACTACAAATATAGAGGATGAGCATATTGTCTTTTGTGAAGATTCTATTAATATTGTTTATCATCCTAAGAAAGTTAGAGAAGCTAGTGTCCCTGTGCTTTCTTTTAAAATTGGTAGTCATAGCTATTATGGTTTATGTGATATTGGTGCTAGTTCCAGTGCCATTCCTTATGAGATTTACTGGGAAATTATGCATGATATTGGTCCTTGCGAGCTTGAGGACATTGATTTGGTCATTCACCTTGCTAATAGGGAGAAAGTTTGTCCCATTGGCATTGTAAGAGATGTGGAGGTCCTTTGTGGTAAGATTAAATATCCTGCTGATTTTTTAGTACTTGGTAAAGAAGCTAGTAAAACCTATCCTATTATCTTTGGTAGACCCTTTCTGAATACTTGTGGGGCTATCATAGATTGTAGGAAGGAAAAAGTTTTGACTAAGTTCGCTGAAGAGTCTTATGAGTTTAATTTTTCCAAATTTGCCAAAGCTCCTTATGAAAATGAACTTCCTGATGAGGACTTCAGGGTTGAACAACTTTCTGCTATTTCTCTTGCTCCTAACAATGCCTTGCAGCAATTCATAGAAGATCATGAAAGCGATGCCTTCATGAGGGAAAGAAATGATATTGATGAGACTTTCCTTCGTCAGCCTGAGTTACTTAAGATAATTTACCTGTGGAAGATTTGGGTACCACACTTCCTAAAGGGGACCCTATTTTCGAATTAAAACCTTTACCTGATGATCTTAAATTTGCTTATCTTGATGACAAGAAGATATACCCTGTTATTATTAGTTCTAAACTTTCAGGAAAGGAAGAAGAAAGGTTAACGGAGATATTGAGGAAACACCGAGGAGCTATGGGCTATACTCTTGATGATTTAAAGGGGATTTCTCCTACTATATGTCAGCATGCTATTAATATAGAGCCTGATGTAAAACCAGTTGTTGAGCACCACCGCCGCCTAAATCCTAAGCTGAAGGATGTGGTAATAAATGAGGTATTAAAACTCCGTGATGGTGGTATTATTTATCCTATTGCTGATAGTAAGTGGGTTAGCCCTGTTCATTGCGTTCCCAAGAAAGGGGAATAACTATTGTGCCTAATGAAGATAATGAGCTTATACCCCAAAGAGTAGTAGTTGGGTATAGAATGTGCATTCATTTTAGAAAGATTAATAAAGTTACCAAGAAAGATCATTATCATTTACCCTTTATGGATCAAATGCTTGAGAGGTTGTCCAAAAAGACTCACTTTTGCTTTCTTGATGGTTATTCTGGGTTTTATCAAATTGCTGTGAAAGCACAGGACCAAGAGAAAACTACCTTTACTTGTCCTTACGGAACTTATGCTTATAGGCATATGCCTTTTGGTTTATGTAATGCTCCTGCTACCTTTCAGAGATGTAGGTCTGCTATCTTTCATGGTTTTTGTGAAAAAATTGTAGAGGTTTTCATGGACGATTTTTCCTTTTATGGAACTTCTTTTGATAACTGTTTGCACAACCTTGATAAAGTTTTGCATAGATGTGAACAAACCAACCTTGTTCTTAATTGGGAGAAATGCCATTTCATGGTTAATGAAGGGATTGTTCTTGGATAAAGATCTCTGAAAGAGGCATTGAAGTTGATAGAGCAAAAAATGAAGCAATTGAGAAGATGCCTTGTCCTAGAGATATCAAAGGTATTCGTAGTATCCTTGGTCATGCTGTTCTATAGGAGGTTTATTAAAGATTTCTCTAAAATTTCAAAGCCCCTTGCTAATCTTCTTCAAAAAGATGTTCCTTTTGTTTTTGATGTAATGCTCCTGCTACCTTTCAGAGATGTATGTCTGCTATCTTTCATGGTTTTTGTGAAAAAATTGTAGAGGTTTTCATGGACGATTTTTCCGTCTATGGAACTTCTTTTGATAACTGTTTGCACAACCTTGATAAAGTTTTGCATAGATGTGAACAAACCAACCTTGTTCTTAATTGGGAGAAATTCCATTTCATGGTTAATGAAGGGATTGTTCTTGGATAAAGATCTCTGAAAGAGGCATTGAAGTTGATAGAGCAAAAAATGAAGCAATTGAGAAGATGCCTTGTCCTAGAGATATCAAAGGTATTCATAGTATCCTTGGTCATGCTGTTCTATAGGAGGTTTATTAAAGATTTCTCTAAAATTTCAAAGCCCCTTACTAATCTTCTTCAAAAAGATGTTCCTTTTGTTTTTGATGTAATGCTCCTGCCACCTTTCAGAGATGTATGTCTGCTATCTTTCATGGTTTTTGTGAAAAAATTGTAGAGGTTTTCATGGACGATTTTTCCGTCTATGGAACTTCTTTTGATAACTGTTTGCACAACCTTGATAAAGTTTTGCATAGATGTGCACAAAACAACCTTGTTCTTAATTGGGAGAAATGCCATTTCATGGTTAATGAAGGGATTGTTCTTGGACACAAGATCTCTGAAAGAGGCATTGAAGTTGATAGAGCAAAAAATGAAGCAATTGAGAAGATGCCTTGTCCTAGAGATATCAAAGGTATTCGTAGTATCCTTGGTCATGCTGTTATATAGGAGGTTTATTAAAGATTTCTCCAAAATTTCAAAGCCCCTTACTAATCTTCTTCAAAAAGATGTTCCTTTTGTTTTTGATGATGATTGTAAGGAAGCTTTTGAAACTTTGAAGAAAGCTTTAACAACTGCTCCTATAGTCCAACCACCTGATTGGAGTTTACCTTTTGAAATTATGTGTGATGGTAGTGATTTTGTTGTGGGTGCTATCTTGGTACAACATGTTAATAAGAAGCTGAATGTTATTCATTATGCTAGCAAGACTCTGGATGCTGCTCAAAAGAATTATGTTACTACTGAAAAGGAGTTCTTAGCTGTAATCTTTGCTTGTGATAAGTTTAGGCCTTATATTGTTGATTCCAAGGTTACTATTCATACTGATCATGCAACTATTAAGTACCTTGACGAAGAAGGACACTAAGCCTAGGCTTATAAGGTGGGTATTGCTTTTGCAAGAGTTTGATCTGCATGTTGTGGATAGGAAAGGTGCTGATAATCCTATTGCTGATAATTTATCTCGTTTGGAAAACATTTCTTTTGACCCTTTGCCTGTTAATGTAGTTTTCCAAATGAGCGGTTAGGTGCAATAAGGGTAAGTCCACATGAGAGTCCTTGGTATGCTGATTATGCTAACTTTATTGTTTCCAAGTATCTGCCTCCAACCTTTACAGCTCGGCAAAGAAGGAAATTATTTTATGATCTAAGGCATTACTTTTGGGATGACCCACATTTATATAAAGAAGGAGTAGATGGTATTATGCGAAGATGTGTTCCAGAATTTGAACAACAAGAGATATTGAGAAAATGTCACGATGGTGCTTATGGAGGAAATCATGCTAGGGATAGGACTACACAAAAGGTTTTACAATCTGGATTTTATTGGCCTACCCTTTTTAAAGATGCAAGGAAGTTTGTTATATCATGTGATGAATGCCAACGAGTAGGTAATATCTCTAGACACAATGAAATGCCTATGAATTATTCTCTTGTTATTGAACCTTTTGATTGTTGGGGATTTGACTTTATGTGGCCTTTTTCTCCCTCAAGAGGGTATACTCATACTCTTGTTGTTGTTGACTATGTTACAAAGTGGGTAGAAGCCATACCTACAAGCAGTGTTGATGGTAAGACCTCTTTGAAAATGCTCAAAGATGTCATTTTTCCTAGGTTCGGTGTGCCTAGATATCTCATGACTGGTGAAGGCTCCCATTTTATTCATGGGGGTTTTAGAAAAACTCTCGCTAAGTATGATGTAAACCACATAATAGCTTCAGCTTATCACCCCCAAAACTAGTGGGCAAGTAGAACTTTCCAATAGGGAAATCAAATCTATCTTGCAGAAGACTGTCAATAGATCTAGGAAAAATTGGGCTAAAAAGTTGAATGACGCTTTGTGGGCTTATAGAACTTCTTATAAAAATCCTATGGGGATGTCTCCTTACAAAATGGTCTATGGGAAAGCTTATCACTTGCCTTTAGAGTTAGAACACAAAGCTTATTGGGCAGTGAAAGAGTTGAATAGAGACTTTAGACTTGCTGGTGAGAAAAGACTGCTCGACTTAAGTAATCTAGATGAGTGGAGAGGTGAAGCTTACGAAAATGCTAGGATCTTTAAGGAAAAAGTAAAAAGATGGCATGATAGGAGAATTCTCAAAAGGGAGATCCATGTTGGTGAGAAAGTTCTTTTGTATAGGTCTCGTCTCAGATTTTTTGCAGGGAAACTACTCTCCAAATGGGAAAGACCTTTTGTTATCAAGGAAGTGTACCATTCAGGTGCTATCAAAATTTCTTCTCTAAAGGATGACACAACACCGGTGGTTAATGGTCAAAGACTAAAACATTATATTTCTGGAGATTCTTATAATGAAGATGTGGATGTTATTCAAATGGTGACTCCAGAAGAATTTATCAGAAGCCAAACACCAGAAACTACAGAGTTCGCCCTTGAATAGGTAAAAGTGGTGAAAAAAAGAAGGTTAGTGAAACTCCAATCTTTTTATATTTTTGATGTTTTTAATACATAAGGGAAGTTACGAGACGAAACTGAAGAGGAAACAGAGCACGTGGTGGACAAACCCACCCTAGGCGCGGGCCCAGCCTGGCCGCACCTGGAGGGGGTTTCCCACCTTCGAACTCCGTCTCCGCTTCGTTTCTGTGTCAAAACCTTCCCTATGCATTGAAACTTCGTGATATATAACCCCCGGGCTCCCCGAGGTTCTTGCATCATGTTCTCATTGTATTTTCTTTTTTGATCTGTTTCTGTCAGAAAAATTCTCAGATTTGGAGCCTCAATGTCTTCCTCTGGATCACCCACGGAGGATTGCTCTGCGGATGTCCTCAACCCATACATGTATGAGTTGAGGATTCATCCCAAAGAGTTCATCCTTAAAGAGGAGAAGGTACAAATGAAAGTAGTTCAAGGCCCTAAAGGAGAAGGCAGTCTAGAGTACATGATGGAAGCGTTGGAACAAGAAGTTTTCAGGTACAAGAAAATGGCAGAACACGAAGTGGATGTTATTCACAAGGTAAGTTCAGAACTCACTCACCAAGCATGAGGGAGAAGTTTTTGAGCTCCGAGAAGAGATCTTCTCACTCTGTCAGAACACCAATCAATTGCAAGCACAGCTCTATGACATACAACATCAAAACTATGAGTATGAGGCTAGATTTGATCGCATTAGCTCTGCTGCTAGTTTCAGGATTGCAAAAACAAAGATATCCTTCTTGGATGGGGAACCATTGCCTTGGAAGTTTGATGATAACAAGAGAACGCCACCACCACCAAGGGAGTAATTCGTCATCAGGTTTGGCATCCCCTTGGCTTGTTCCAAGCTTGGGGGAGTGCCGCGGTATCACCACCATTATCTTTTATCTTTTACCTTTTTAATGGATTCATATCTGTGGTAGAGAAGTTATCTTATAGTTTGGTTTGCATGTGGAAGTATCTCTCTTTTAGTTGATTCTATGTATCCCTTGGTGTGAGTGCCTTTATTTGAATATTAATGAGAAGTCTCATATTCTACTTTTTGCACTTCTTATTTTAGTTTGCAATCTCTATTATATGATGGATCTTGTTGTTCAGTATTGGCACCACTTTGGGATCATCAAGTGGATCTAAATTGGTTTTGGCAAACCGAGTTCTAGTCAGTGGCACTTGTTTGAAAGAAAAAGAAAGAAAGAAAAAGCTTATAGGTATTTGGTATCATTTGTTTTCTTTCTTGTTGGCTCATAAGCTTAGTATTCTTTATTTAAGATCCTTTTGTGTTTCATGGAAGATTGCATGTTTGGCTTTATTACTTGTATGTTTCCTTGTTTCTTTCAACTCTCTTGCTTGCTACCCAGCCTTGCTAGCCAAAAACCTGTTTTGAGAAGGCATACTTCTCATGTTTCCAAAACCCTTTAAACCCAAAACTATTGCCACTTGTGTCTACCATATCTACCTAGTAGCTATTGCTATTCCAAGCAAATTCTCAAGCTTCATCTACCTTTCAAATTAAAAAGTATTTTGGTATGTGAAAACTAGTTAGTAATCTCTCACGAACTTGATGTCACACTTTATTTACTTGCCCCTAATAGACTTGAACCATTGTGAACATCGAAGTTATATATGCTTGCATCTATATGTTGGGATTAGCAGAACTGTGCTGTCACGGGGAACGTTTTCAACATTGCACTTGTACCTTGTCGTACATAGTTGATATCGTGCTCTTTTGTCTATGGATGTCAACGGTGTGAAATAAAGAGGGGACTTGTAAGTCCATGGATTTTGTATTCTGTGTTAGAGAAACGCCTGGGCCACTAGCCTAAGCCATGCTTAATCATGGTGGAAACTTGCAGCATCACCATAGTGAGTCATCTATGAAGCATCCTCAATAAAAAGCTATACACATAGTAAATAAAAAGATCGCTGAGATGCTCATTGTCTGCTTGACTTGTCATTTTGGTTATGGGAAAGCTCCTGTACCATGTGCAAGTCATACCCCGTTGGCGGTTCTCAATGATATGGAAATACTTACAATGATAAGAACTTACATGGACCCAAAGTTGAGTATGCATGAGGAGTGGCCCTCATATTCAAGGGACATGAGATTGCCAACTTATATTTCGTCAAGCATATACTCCATCTTTGTTCACTTTAACCTTAATCATCTCAATTTGCTTATGATAGGGGAAATGAGGGCTCAAAGCTAGTAAGTACCATAATATTGTGGAAGCTCTTTATGACTTGTAATCCCTGCTACCCTCTAAGAAGGAACCTTTCTCCTAGTTACCAGTTTGAGTCAGTAAACCTACTTCCTCTCTATCTCCAGCAAGCTTTTGAGTTGTTGTGTTTCAAGCATTCATATGGTGATTTATTCAATCATGTTCTTTATCTTCCTTGTTTGCACAAAACTCTTATCTATTGAGTATTACTTTGAAAGCCTTCACTTGTGAAAAACCTTTTTGAGCAAAGAGTGCTCCTGTTTTGAAACTTCTACAAAAAGCTTTTATGAAACTGTTTACCAGGTGTTCTCTGACCAAGAACGAGTTTGCCAATTCCAGTTATGATTTATCTTTATGCATCTCTATTGTGACTGATGTACTTGGTTGCAAGCTAAGTTATATAATGGTGAGTTGCTTTCTTCTATGAGTTGTGCAATGGTAAGTGTGATGCTTCTTGTTCATACTCTTTTATCGACACTTCACTCCATAAACCTGTGGACATGTTTACTAAGCTCAGTATTCGCTTGGGGACAAGCAAAGTCTAAGCTTGGGGAAGTTGATACGCCCAATTTGCATCACCATTCTATATCATAAACTACCTCTATTCATTGATATTTGTCTTATTATGAGGTATTACTTATGGCTTTTCATCTGTTTATGCATGTTGGATGATTCCTGGAGGATGGACTGCCGGAGTCTGGATTCTGATGGAAAAGAATGCGTTTCGGTGCAATTTCACAAAGATCAGAAAAATACCAGAAAAATATCGAAACATATTATTTCACCAGAAGACGAAGAACCCAGAAGGAGGAGCGAAGGGGGGATGCAGGGGGCCCAAACCCCCTAGGCGCGGGCCCACCTAAGGCCACGCCTGGGTGGGTTTGGCCCACCTGCCCGGCCTCTGACTCTCCCCCTTTGCCTATAACTTCCTTTCGGAACCCGAAGCCTCGGGGGCGACCATAGATAGATTTCTGCCGCCTCTGGGGGCGGAAAACACCGAGAGAGAAAGATCTCTCTGCCAGATAGATTTCTGTTGCCTCTAGGGGCGGAAAACACCGAGAGAGAAAGATCTCTCCGGCAGACAGATTTCTGCCGGGGGAATTCCTTCCCGGAGAGGGGAGACCGTCGCCATCAACACCATCATCAAGCTAGGCTTCATCGGGATCATCATCATCATCCACACCATCATCTCCACCAGCACCATCATCACCACTCCATCCCCCTGTAACAATTGTGTTGGATATTGCTTAGTTCATTAGGGGAAACTTTCCTGGTATTGATTACTATTGTAGTTGATGCTTGTGAGTGGAACAATTGGATTATTGTTTATGTTCAGATTGTTATCCATTATCATATCATCTTTTATCTTGATCCATATGATGTCTTGTGAGTAGTTCGTTTAGTTCTTGAGGACATGGGAGAATTCATGTTGTTAGTAGTGAATCTGTGATGAGTTATTATTCAATGGTTTAGTATTTAAGTTGTGGTGCTATTCTTCTAGTGGTGTCATGTGAACGTCGACTACATGACACTTCACCATTTATGGGCCTAGGGGAATAAATTGTGTATTTAGCTACTAATCATGGGGTTGTCGGAGTGACAGAAACCTGAACCCCCATTAGGATACCTTTGCACAAGGGAGTGTAGGATCTCAGAGTTTAAGGTTGTGGTTAGATTTATATATTAATTACTTTCCTGTAGTTACGGATGTTTGCAGGGGGTTTAATCACAAGTATGTATTAGTCCTAGGAAGGGCGGTATGTTAGCACAGGTTCACCCAGAGAACACTTACAAACACCAGAGAAGAGTACTCAGCTATTTTAAGCGAAAGCACTTGACAGAATTCCCATGTGTCCTCGAGAACGTTTGGTCCTTATAAGTATTTCCACCGGCTTGTCCTTTTCTAGGAAAGGATTGGGCCACTTGCTCCGTTTGTTCGTTACTTCTGTTACTTGATCTTTGTTTTGTTGCCTTGTCAGAAAACCACTAAAAATCCGTTTGCTAAGTATTCACAGGGATTTCTTGCTCCATACCACTATTCAGCACCTTCTGCTCCTCATTGGGATCGACACTCCTATTTATCGAAAGTACTACGATATACCCCCTATACTTGTGGGTCATTAGGATGTTCCTGTTCGAGTAGCTCATAATTGCATGGTTTTAACTAATTTTGTTGTGCTTGAAATGCCTGAAGATGATAATCTGTCTATTATTCTTAGGAGACCTTTTATTAATACTGCAGGTGCTATCATCAATTATAATCAAGGGAAAGTAACATTCAATATTAATGACAAAGAGCATACTGTCTATTTCCCCAAGAAGGTTGCTAAAAGCTATTGCCTAAATTCCATTGAAATATTGAGAACATCAAGGTTGGAGAAATATATTGTCCCATTCCACAAGAAAATTTTGAAACTATTATGATTGGGACCATTGCTATCAAGTATGAGGTAACATAATCACCTTGTGGAATGCAAATTTTTGTTTCATATAAGATTTTTTTGGTAACAAGACTTGATCAACCTTGTTAACAAGAGGATTTTAATGAACAAAATAATGTTTCCACTGTGGTTTTTCTTGCTTCCTTCTACTTTTCTCCTTCCTAGTCTTTGCTTTAGCTTTATTATTGCTAGTTGTTTTCTTGTTAGAGTTTCTTAGAGCTGCTGTAGTTTGGATTTTGGTTTGCTTTTGCTTATTCTGGAAAAACTGTTTCTGTGAGAAAATCAATTTACATACCCTGAAAATTGGCCAAAAATAAAGTTTCCCAAAAAATCCCAGAAAATTTTAAATAAATCTTTCCTCGAAAAAAGGGGCAGAGAGACACTTGAAGTGACCTAGGGGGGCACCCCAGGCCACGACACCCATGGTAGGCGCGGCCTACCAGGGGGTGGCACCTAGGGGGTCTGGCCCACCTAGGCCCTCTAGGCTGCCTCTTCAAAGCCATCTTCTTTCTCTCTCCCGAAAAACACCGGAAAACTTCCTCAAGCTCGAGTTCTTGCTGTTCCTGCTCGCGATTCCGATCTCCTTGTTCAGCCCATCTCAAGTGCTGATTTTTGGAGGGTTTGCTCCTTGGTATGTGCCTCCTCCACTTGTCCAATTAGATTTGTGATTGGTAGATTGTATCTTGAGTATTTTGCTGCTATAGGTGATAGGTTGTTTGAGCTTGCATGCTTGTTCTATGCTTAGAAACTTTATTTTGATGCATGTGTAGTCCTCTAGCAAGTTCCTATAGTAGTTTCTCATCTTTTATCAACTTAGAAATCACTTGGTTTGATGGTTGTCTAAAAATTTCAACAAGGAAGATGAGTGTTTATCCACTGAATCAATATGACTTGATGGTGCATGAGACAATGAAGGTTCATCGTGAGGAGGCAGTTTTTCCTTCCATATATCCATGCCATTAATTTATGAGAACTGCGGGGATCCTCCAAGATTTCCAAACTATGGTTACAAATGCAGGGTTGGAACACTTTGTTGAAGGTGAACTATTCCAATATGTTAAGCTAACCATGGATTTTGTGCAGGACTTCTGGTTCACTTGGTCTACATCTAATCCCATGGTCCATTACAAAATATATAATATACCTGTCGACCCGCCTTTTGTTGATTTCTGTGCAGCAATTAGAGTACCTCAGTGGGGATCTTGTGAGAAGATTAAGGAAAGGCCCAAGTCACTTATGTATTTATATGCTGAGATTTGACAAGGTTTCGACTTCTCAAAGGAAAGTGGTAAAATTCGGAACATTTAGCTCCCAGCTATTAGATACTTTGCCTATTTCATTACCAAGTGTGTTCTTGCTAGAAAGATTGCTAGAAATTTGTCTTCATTTGATCTAGCTTTTAATGCAGCTGCTCTGAATTGGAATAGATCCTATAGCCTGGGTGCTTTGATAGCTCACCGTCTCACCACCAACCGTGGAATTTGTGGGGGTCTCATTGCTTCTAGGTTGCTAGCTTTCCATGGGTTAGAGCCTCACTATTTAGATTTTCAGTTTCCCATAGAGAGGCTTGATACTGAATCCATGATTTAGCATGGTTTTGTTTCCTTGGGGGATAATGTGATAAATTTTCCGTATGAATTATCGTTTGCCCAGCAAGGTCGGAGAAAGGGTAGGACTGAGAAAATAGTTTATTTTCCTGAACCTACTTTGTTTAATTTTGGTAACCTGTTTTGTTTAAGTTTGGTCACTTACGGAGGAGGAGGTCAACACATATGTGGTGGAGCTCTCCCAGCAAGAGGGGAATGTTGAAGAGGATGCCGAAGACAATTCGGTTTAGCCCTCCAACTTGGGAGAGTCTTCATACCAGGAGCCCTCATTTGATTAGAGCACGTCTTCTTCTTCATCGCAAGCGCATGACTATGATCATTCCTATGATGACCCACCAGCATCGGGTTACTACCCGCGCTATTGAGCCCTACTTAGGCCAAAAGACTAAGCTTGGGGGGAGGTATACCAACATCACACTCATTTATATATCATGTTTGGTCGGTTCTTTGTATATTCATTGTTTCGCTTTATTTTTGGTTTTTGTTGTTTCTTTCTAAAAACACAAAAATACCAAAAATATTTTTGTTGTTTCTCTTGGTTTGTTTCTTTGCTTTGGTTTGCCTTAAAAAAAGAAAAATCCAAAAATATTTTGCTTTTTGTTTGTTTTGCTTTGTTTGCTTCTTGTTTGGTTTGCCTTTTTCTTTGTTTGGTTTTGCTTTTTTTGCTTGTTTCTAAAAATCGAAAACACCAAAAATATATGTTGTGCTTCTCTTGTTTTGTGAGTTCTTTGCAGGGTTCAGCCGTCCTCAATGGAGTTTGGTTTCATGTTATTATTCAAGTCACACAAGTGAAGGGCAATAATGAAGATTAAGACAACTTGAGGTGTGGTAAGAGGCTGGTAACGAACTCTATTTGTTTCATTTTTGTACATATACTCATCATTGTGAGCATGCTTAGCATGTTTGTGTAAGGTGTATGTCATTATGGATGCTTAGTAGTTCTTGCTTGTCTATGATTAGCTCCAGCTTGCTAATAGTTTGTAGCTTGTCATATGAATGTTTGCTTGCATTGTTTTATTCATATTTTGGTATGATTTTGTGGTATCCTCCTATGACTGTTCATGTGAATCGACTTGGCACATGCTCACGCATGCATATGACTAATCAATAGTTAGTAATCCTCGATGATTTATTTTGCCTCAGAGTTCTTGTATAACTTTCATGCCATAATTAGTCATGTTTTGTTGCAAGCATGATTATGACAGCTATTGCTCTCTCGTTTGTCGCTCCCTCTCTATTGCTAGCCTTCACTTGCACTGAGTATGTGCTCTACCTGTTCTTCCAACTCCCCAAAACCAATATTGCCAATTGTGTCCACCATACCTACCTATTAGCATCATTTGCTAGTTCAGTGCATATTATATATGCCTTGTTTTCTTCCAAAATAAAATGTTTGCCTGTTTTGAGAAAGTTAGTTAGTAAAGTTCTCACGAACTTGATGGCACACTTTATTCCTTGCGCTTAATAATCCTGAACCATTGTGACCTGTCCATGAAAGTTATATGCTTGCAAATTATATGCTGGGAGTCAGCAGAACAGTGCTATCACAGGGAACACTTTCAACACTTGTTGGATATCCTATCCAGTTGATACATTGCTCTTTTGTTTACGGATGTCGACGATGTGAAATAAAAGGGGAGGTTGTGAGTTCATGGAGTCTATACATTGTGTTAGAGAAACACCTAGGCTGCTATCCTAAGCCATGCCTAATCATGGTGAAAACTTGCAGCATCACCATAATGAGCATTTATGAAGCATCCTCAATAAAAAGCTATGCACATGGTAAATAAAAAGATTGCTAAGATGCTCATTGTCTGCTTGCCTTGTCATTTTGGTTATGGGAATGCTCTTGTACCATGTGCAAGGGGTACCCCGTTGGCGGTTCTCGATGATATGCATGTATTTACAATGACAAGAACTTTTAGGTGACCAAAGTTGAGTAGCATGTGGAGCGGCCCTCGTACTCAAGGGACTTGGGATTTCTAGTCTATGGTCTGTCAAGCATATGATTTAGAGTGGACCTCACTTTCACCTTAACCACATGAAGATGTCTATGATAGGGACAATGATAGTTCAAAGCTAATGAGTACCTTCCTTTCAGCATTTGGAAGCCTTTCAAACTTTCCAAAACCGTTTTCACCACCTTGTTGAGTCACCACTTATTCTATGAGCACCTTCTTGAGAGCATAGTTGTCATTCTTGTGTTTGTTCCAAAACTTGGTTAATTATGTCATGACTTTCATGCTTGTATCTCTGATATCTTTACCTCTAGTCTTCACTTGAACTTTAGAGGTGCCTTGGCATTCATATTGTGCTCTACAAACAAGGGCAAGCGAGATACCACTCTATCATACCACACTATGAGCATTGCAATGTTGCTTATGTTTATGTTCCATTCTACTTATTATTATTGAGTTGGTTTCTCTACATAGATTGCAACTACTATTGAGTATACTTAGTTGCATACTCTTTATTATGAATTGTCTAAGCATCTACTCCTGTGCTGAGAATATTTACATCATATGAAGCAAAGTGTTCGTGAAAGTTCTTTTATCGCACTCAGTTTTCAACTGAATTGCTTGAGGACAAGCAATAAGCTAAGCATGGGGGGAGTTGATACGTCCAAAACATATCTAATTTCTTGAACACTTTGTTATTGTTTCTTCTCTAAACTTGTGTGATTTGGATACAACTAACACGGACTGACGCTGTTTCCAGCAGAATTACCTTGGTGTCTTGTTTTTGTGCAGAAAATGAACTATCGGGAAAAATCCCGGAAAATATGCCAAAAATTATATTTCACCAGAAGACCCACGGAGACAGAAGACGAGACGGAGAAGGGGCCTGGGGGCCCACAGCACTGCCAGGCGCGGGTGGGCCTTGCCCGCGCCTAGGGGGTGCATCCACCCCAGGCACCCCCTCGGCCTCCCTCTGCGCCTATAAGTTGCCTTTCGACTTAAAAACCGAGGGGGATTTGATAGTTTTCTAGAGAGAGTTCCGCTCCGCCGCCACCACCAGAAACCAAGATTCTGATCCAGAAACTCCGTTCTGGCACCCTGCTAGGATGGGGAATTTGGAGAGGATCATCACCATCGTCATCACCAACGCATCTCCATCGACCACCGATGTTTCCCTCATCCATGAGTGAGTAATCCCCCGCTGTAGGATTGGGGATGGTAGGGATTGGATGAGTTTTATCATGTAATCGAATAAGATTGTTAGGGCATAGTGCCTAGTATCTCTATTAGTGCTATTTGACTTTGTTGCAACTTGTTGTGCTTAATTCTTGTCACTAGGGCCCGAGTGCCATGATCTTAGATCTGAACTTACTATTGAATCGTTATGATAGTATTGTTTGTGATCTTATCCGCAAGTTGTGTACACATATCATTGTTCGGATCTAAAGGCCCCAAAGTGACAATAATTGGGACAACCGGAGGGGATGGATGTGGTTTGAGGATCACATGTGTTCACGAAGTGTTAATGCTTTGCTCCGGTGCTCTATTAAAAGGAGAACCTTAATTGCAAGCAGTTCGCTTGAGGCCCCGCTGCCACGGGCTGGCTGGACAGAAGATGTTGTGCAAGTTCTCATTGCGAGCACGTATGACTATATTTGGAGCACATGCCTAGGATTGTTTAGTACTTGGATGCTTGTTATTATTTATCTGCAATGCCCTAGATCTTGAAGTTACATGTTTAGACTCGTCCATGCAACGCCCGTCCATTCATCTCTATGCCTACCGCACTCGAATCCTACTATTTACCATTACTGTTACTATCACTACTGTTTCACTGCTGCTGTTGCTTTGTTGTTGCTACTACCAAACTGTTACTACTGATAAACTTCTGTGAGCAAGAACTATTTCCAGGTGCAGCTGAACTGACAACTCAGTTGTTAAGGCTTGCAAGTATTCTTTGGCTCCCCTTGTGTTGAATCAATAAATTGGGTAATACTACCCGCGAAGACTGTTGCGATCCCCTATACTTGTGGGTCATCAAATATATGTGGGGCTATCCTAGATTGTAGGAAGGAAAAAGTTTTGACTAAGTTTGATGCAGAGTCTTATGAGTTTAATTTTTCCAAATTTGTTAAAACTCCTTATGAACTGCCTAATGTGGATTTCAGGGCTGAACAACTTTCTGCTATTTCTCTTGCTCCTAAAAATTCCTTGCAGCAGTTTATGGAAGATCATGAAAGTGATGTCTTGATGAAGAAAAGAAATGAGATTGACGAGGTTTTCCTTCGTCAACCCGAGTTACTTAAGCATAATCTACCTGTGGAAGATTTGGGTACCACACTACCACCTAAAGGGGACCCTGTTTTTGAATTAAAACCTTTACGTCATGATCTTAAATATGCTTATAATGATGATAAGAAAGTATATCATGTTATTATTAGTTCTAAACTTTCAGGAAGGGAAGAAGAAAGGTTATTGGAAATACTGAAGAAACACCGAGGAGCTATGGGCTAAACTGTTGATGATTTAAAAGGAATTTCTCCCACTATATGTCAGCATGCTATTAATATAGAACCTGGTGCAAAACTAGTTGTTGAGCACCAATGCCTCACATCTAAATCCTAAGATGAAGGATGTGGTAAGAAATGAGGTATTTAAACTCCTTGATGCTGGTATTATTTACCCTATTACTGATAGCCAATGGGTTAGCCATGTTCATTGTGTTCCAAAGGAAGGGGGAATTACTGTAGTGCCTAATGAAAATAATGAGCTTATACCCCAAAGAGTAGTGGTTGGGTATAGTATGTGCATTGATTTTAGAAAGGTTAATAAAGTTACTAAGAAATATCATTATCCTTTTCCCTTTATTTATCAAATGCTAGAAAGGTTGTCTAAAAAGACCCACTTTTGCTTTCTTGATGGTTATTTTGGGTTCTCTCAAATTGCTGCGAAAGCACAAGACCAAGAGAAAACCACTTTCACTTGTCCTTATGGCACTTATTGTCACATCCCAAATTATAGATTTGGTACTGCATAGCATACATGTTATTGCATCATGATCATCATTGCAAAAATTCAGTTTGAAAAAGTTTTGGCAAAACAATTCATTCGCAATTGCATTTTGACACCTACGCGTGAATGCTCGGTTTTACCATGCTTCTGTTAAAAATATTGCATTTTAGTTGCTTGCAAGGCCTATGTGCGTAGAGGGTTCCGTCACAAACCTGTAGCACTTTGAATCGCCTCAATCGGAGCTTCGTAGCAAATTTTATAGCGATCTGAATTTTCAGCTTATATTAGACAGTTTTTGTCAGATAAATTCAGTTAACACATCATCAGGAAAAAGGAAAAAGAATAATCAAAAAAAAGAGAAAGGGCGAGCCAGCGCACCCAGACCGCCGCGGCTTAGCCGGGGCCTGGCAGCAGCAGCAACGGCAACCCAGCGCGCGCGCGGCGGATAGTACGTGCCGCCGCCGCATGCCAGCCCCGCTAACGAGCGGGACCCGCCCGTTAGCCACCGCGTGCCACCGCCAGGCGGGACCCACTTGTCATCCTCCTAACTGTGTTCTTCCCCAACTCAATAGCCACTCCGATTCTTGCGGGAATTCGTGTCGAATCCGAACGTCCCCGCGTGATTTTTGCCTACCCTCTTAAAGCCCTAGATCCCCTCTTCGAAAGCCCCCAAACGTCATCGTCCGGGACGCCTCCGTCTTCGCAAAATCGCTCGCCGGAGTTCGGAACCGCCGCCGCCGCCATTGACGCGGTAAGCCACCGCCGCAGCCGCCCGTGACCCCCCTCGCCCCGTTCTCCCTGCCGGGAACCCCGCCGCCACCCGCTGACCCGCCTCCCCTTCTTCCCCCGCAGGCCCGACGCCGCCGCGAGCCCGCCGCCGTCGCCACCAACGCCGTCGTTCTCCAGCCACGAACCGCCGCCGCCCGCAGACTCGGGAGTCCGCGCCACCTCCTCGAGGAGCTCCGCCACCTCTCCCCCGATGCTGTTGCACCACCCGCCGCCGCTAAGGACCACCGCCGCCGTCTGCTCCGGTGAGCCCCCCTCGCACCCCTCCCCTCTGCTGTCCGATTCGCATCCAACGGTCCAGATGGACCGTTGACTAGTCTGGTCAGGGCGCTGACTGGTCAGCGCCACGTCGGCGTGGTCAAACGGTCACAGTTGACCGAGATCGTTAATTCGAATTATTTTTAGCAGAAATTATATGAATCTTGTAAAATCCATAGAAAATAATCTACTAGGCCAAAAATTGAAAATAAAATATGTATGGATTCAGTGTTTCACGTAGAATATTGCTGTATAGTTGTTTCATACTTTTGCAGCAAGGATTTGTCTTGGTTAATTAAATAGTTTAATGTCCTTTTTAGAGTATTAAATTCATAGTAAAAGTTATACAACTCCAAAAATTGCAAATAAGATGTCCCTGGAATCAGTAGAACAAGAGGAATCTTACAGTGAATTAAAAAGGTAGACTTACAGTATTGGAATTTGCAGAATCCATAAAAAGGCTTACTGGAGTATTTTAATTACTCAGGGAATTATATAAATCCTTTTTGAGTGATTCCAATTGGTACTGGTTCTATTTTAGGTTGCCTACATAGTGGATATATTTCCAAGATTTTACAAACAGCTTATTAGTAGTGGATAAATATTTGGGTTCTAGCTCAGTTGTTTGGGCATTTAAAATTGCTTGCTTTGTTTTCTATGCACTTAAAATGTTTTCCATGCATGCATGCAGTAGGTATACTGAATAAGAATATATGAAGCTACTGTAGCAATGTTCAACTTGTCATGCATGCATCTTGTATTGTCATTGTTTGTATATGATTGTGTATGGTTTGTTTATGTGATTGCAATTGTATCGTGTAGATTGTGACGAGTGCAACGCTTGATAGTGTGTGGATTGTTCGTTCGACCACTACAGCCAAGGCAAGTAGATGCTACCTTGTTCATGATATGGTCCTATTACTTTCATTAAATTGTTGTGTATTTTGTAGATGCCTGTGTAGGATAATACTATCGCTATCCTATGTCCTATTATGTGGTAGGGTTTTCCTGTAGATGAGCCACCGTTGGTAGATGTGCTTAGCCATGCTATGATGAACGAGGGCTGGGTTACATCACTTAAAGTTGTTTCTAAATGTGTTGGTTTGTGAAAACTAAAAACAACTTAATCAATGAATCTCCTGGGTATGATGGGATTGATAATTTTTGGTGGTATCTTTGCGGAAAGGCACCCAGGTATCAAGAGAAAATGATTGTCTTCTTTATTTTGTACCTTACGTGTACAACCATGTGCCAATAATGAAATTGGAGGTTAGTTGGACTCAGTAGGTTGTGGTAACTCGAACCCACGTATCCAGAGATGTAAAATTTTGGTAGGTTGGACCGGTGCGTGTCGGGTTTGGGGAGCTACTTACCGAACGGTCCCTTATTGGACTTCTCCCTATCATCACCCAATATGAGAGTGGTGGTACGAGCTGGGCTGACCAAGTCACATGGGTAAAGTGTACTAACCCCTGCAGGGTGTATAAACTAATCGATTAGCCGTGTCCCCGGTTATGGACATCTGAGTTTCTTGATATTGAGTTCACGACATGTTTCTCGCTCATTCTAATTTCCTAATTGCTTTAATGTTGATGGGTTAACTTAATTGGGATCTTTTCAAAGAAAATCAAAAACTGTTTATGAAAGTAGGACAAAGGTATTTGCAAATGCAAGCTAGCCATAGCTCCACTTGCCAGATATGCATGTAGATGTTAGCTCTATTGTCTCCTTTAATAGCTCTACTTTCCATACATTCCATGTATTGACCCTTCGGGGCCTCTATGTTTCATGTTGCAAGATATTTCGATTCTGACGGATCGATTTAAGCCATGGTACTCCACTCGGCACTTGTTCACTTGTGGGCAATTTGAAGAATGGAGGATTTATTCTATTATGTTGCTACTTTAATAAGTTGAGCTAGCCTTGAGCTAAGCCTTTATTGTAATAATGATACTCTGGATCTTCGTTATTTATGATACACAGATATTTTGTTATGTTATTCATCTTTATTCTATTGTGAGCCAATGAAACGATCCAGGGATTGGCATGTCACATAGAAGCTACGGTCTTTTCACAACCGTAGTGTTACACTTATGCTTATAGGCGTATGCCTTTTGGTTTATGTAATGCTCCTGCTACCTTTCAGAGCTATATGTCTACTATTTTTCATGGTTTTTGTGAAGAAATTGTGGAGGTTTTCATGGCCGATTTCTCCGTCTATGGAACAACTTTTGATAACTGTTTGCACAACCTTGATAAAGTTTTGAAGAGATGTGAAGAAACCAACCTTATTCTTAATTGGGAGAAATGCCATTTCATGGTTAATGAAGGGATTGTTCTTGGACACAAAATTTCTAAAAACGGCATTGAAGTTGACAGAGCAAAAATTGAAGCAATTGAGAAGATGCCTTGCCCTAGAGATATAAAATGTATTCTTAATATCCTTCGTCATGCTGGTTTCTATAGGAGGTTCATTAAAGATTTCTCCAAAATTTCGAATCCCCTTACCAATCTTCTTCAAAAATATGTACCTTTGTTTTTGATGATGATTGTAAGGAAGCTTTTGAAACTTTGAAGAAAGCTTTGACTACTGCTCCTATTGTTCAACCACCTGATTGGAGTTTACCTTTTGAAATTATGTGTGATGCTAGTGATTTTGCTATGGGTGTTGTCCTTGGGAAACGTGTTGATATGAAGTTGAATGGTATTCAGTATGCTAGCAAGACTCTAGATGCTTCTCAGAATAATTATGCTACTACTGAAAAGGAGTTCTTAGCTGTAATCTTTGCCTGTGATAAGTTTAGACCCTATATTGTTGATTCAAAGGTCACTATTCATACTGACCATGCTGCTATTAAGTACCTTATGACAAAGAAGGACTCTAAGCCTAGGCTTATTAGATGGTGTAGGGGTTCGTAGCATAGAAAACAAAAAATTTCTACCGCATACAAACAAACAAGCCAAGATTTATCTACTAGATTGTAGCAATGAGTCGATAGAGGAACTCACCCTCGAAGATTCCAAAGCGTTTCACAAGAGCGGATTCTTGTGGGTGATGTAGTCGTACTCTTTTGAAGCCTCTGAAGCAGCTATGTATTCCGATTCAGTTGAAGATCTCCCCACAACGCTTTGCTTTGCACTCCTCCAGCTAACTGCTGCACCATTCAAAGTAAATACGTATCCAGATTGAGATTTAGAATCATCCGGATCGGTGTTCCAACTAGCATCGGTGTAACCATTAACAACGAGTTGTTCATCACCTCCATAAGAAAGAGCCATATCCTTAGTTCTTCTCAAGTACTTAAGGATGTTTTTGACCGCTGTCCAATGATCCACTCCTGGATCACTTTGATATCTGCTAGTTAAACTAACAGCATATGCAATGTCCGGTCTTGTACATAGCATGGCATACATTAGAGATCCTATGGCTGAGGCATAGGGAGTCTTACTCATCCTTTCTCTATCTTCTGCCGTTGCAGGACTTTGAGTTTTATTCAACGTCGTATTGGGCAACATGGGAAAGAACCCTTTCTTGCTATCTTCCATTCCAAACCTCTTTAGAACTTTGTCCAAATATGTACTTTGTGACAATGATATTAGGCGTCTCGATCTATCTCTATAAATCTTTATGCCTAATATGTAAGCTGCTTCGCCAAGATCTTTCTTTAAAAAACTATTATTCAAATATTTTTTGACACTATTAAGAAGGTCTACATCATTCCCAATCAACAATATGTCATCTACATATAGTATTAAGAATGCTACAGAGCTCCCACTCACTTTCTTGTAAATACAAGCTTCTCCATAAGTTTGTATAAAACCAAAACTTTTGATTACCTTATCAAAACGTTGATTCCAACTTCGGGATGCTTGCTTCAACCCATATATCGACCGTTGAAGTTTACATACCTTGTTAGCATCTTTAGGATCGACAAAACCTTTGGGTTGCATCATATACAACTCTTCATCAATGTCTCCATTGAGGAACGCTTTTTTGACATCCATCTGCCATATCTCATAATCATAATATGCAGCGATTGCTAACATAATCCTCACAAACTTTAGCTTCGCTACTGGTGAGAAAGTATCATCCTAGTCAACTCCTTGAATTTGTCGAAACCCTTTTGTGACAAGTCGAGCTTTATAGACAGTAACATTACCATCAGCATATGTTTTCTTCTTAAAAATCCATTTGTTCTCGATAGCCTTCCGGCCATCCGGTAAGTCCACCAAAGTCCATACTTGGTTTTCGTACATGGATCCAATCTCGGATTTCATGGCATCTTGCCATTTATTGGAATATGGGCTCATCATCGCTTCCTCATATGTTGCAGGGTCATCGGTGTTGTCCACCAACATGACACTCATAATGGTATCATACCAATCAGGAGTGGTACGAGTTCTCGTTGACCTGCGAGGCTCTGTAGCAACTTCAACTGAAGTTTCATGATCATCATCATAGCTTCCTCTCTTATTGGTGTAGGCGCCACAGGAACTACTTCCGGTGCTGCGCTACTCGCAAGTTTGAGAGAAGGTTCAACAACCTCATCGAGTTCTACTTTCCTTCCAGTCACTTCTTTCGAGAGAAATTCCTTCTCTAGAAAGGATCCATTCTTGGCAACTAAGATTTTGCCTTCGGATCTATGATAGAAGGTATACCCAATAGTTTCCTTCGGGTATCCTATGAAGACGCATTTTTCCGCTTTGGGTTCAAGCTTGTCCGGTTGTAACTTCTTTACATAGGCTTCACAACCCCAAACTTTAAGGAACGACAATTTAGGTTTCTTCCCAAACCATAATTCATACGGTGTCATTTCAACGGATTTAGATGGTGCCCTATTTAAAGTGAATGCGGCTGGTTGTAATGCATAACCCCAAAATGATAGCGGTAAATCTGTAAGTGACATCATAGGACGAACCATATCTAAGAGAGTTCAATTACGACGTTCGGACACACCATTAAGCTGTGGTGTTCCCGGCGGTGTCAATTTTGAAAGTATTCCGCATTTCTTCAAATGCTCGCCAAACTCGTAACTTAGATATTCACCTCCACGATCAGAACGTAGAAATTTAATCTTCTTGTTACGTTGATTCTCTACCTCACTTTGAAATTCCTTAAACTTCTCGAAAGTTTCGGACTTATGTTTCATGAAATAGATATACTCATATCTACTCAAGTCATCCGTGAAGGTAAGAACATAACGATAACCACCGCACGATGCTACACTCATTGGACCACACACATCGGTATGTATGATTTCCAATAAGTCCGTAGCTCGCTCCATCATACCAGAAAATGGAGTCTTAGTCATTTTAGCCATCAGACATGCTTCGCATCTTTCAAGTGATTCGAAATCAAGTGATTCAAGAATTCCATCGGAATGGAGTTTCTTCATACGCTTCACTCCAATATGACCAAGACGACAGTGCCACATATAGGTCGAGTTATCGCTCAATTTCAAACGTTTAGCTTCTATGTTATTAATATGTGTATTTCCACTATCGAGATTCAATAAGAATAGACCATCTATCAAAGGTGCATGTGCATAAAACATATTACTCATATAAATTGAACAACCATTATTCTCGGACTTAAACAAGTAACCATCTCGCAACAAACATGATCCAGATATAATGTTCATGCTCAACGCAGGCACCAAATAACAATTATTTAAGTATAAAACTAATCCCGATGGTAGATGAAGAGGTAGCATGCCGACCGCGATCACATCAACCTTTGATCCATTTCCAACGCGCATCGTCACCTCGTTCTTCGCTAGCTTCCGTTTATTCTGCAGCACCTGTTTCGAGTTACAAATATGAGCAACCGAACCAGTATCAAATACCCAGGCACTACTATGAGTACTAGTGAGATACACATCAATAACATGTATATCGGATATACCTTTCTTCTTGATGTTGCCATTCGTCAAATCCGCCAAGTACTTTGGGGAATTCCGCTTCCAGTGACCTTCTCCCTTGTAGTAAAAGCACTCAGTATCAGGCTTAGGCCCAGCCTTGGTCTTCTTAGTTGGTGCGGTAAGTTTCTTACCACCCTTCTTGAACTTTCCCTTTTGCTTAGACTTGCCTTTCTTGAATTTGGTGGTCTTATTGACCAACAACACTTGATGCTCTTTCTTGATCTCCACTTCTGCAGATTTCAACATGGAGAAGAGTTCTGGCAACGTCTTGTTCATGTTTTGCATATTGTAGTTCATCACAAAGTTCTTGTAACTTGGTGGCAGTGATTGGAGGACACGGTAAATCCCCAAAGCATTAGGAATCACTATACCCAAGCTTTGGAGTTTGTTTGCGTGCCCAGACATCTTAAGCACGTGCTCACTAACGGAGCTGCCCTCTTCCATCTTGCAGTTAAAGAACTTTTCAGAAGCCTCATAACTCTCAACTGCCGTGTGAGTCTCAAATATCAATTTGAGTTCACGGACAATATCATGTGGGTCATGGTTATCAAACCTTTTCTGAAGCTCCGATTCCAAACCATACAATTTAGCACACTGAACTGTGGAGTACTGATTCTTCCGAGTGAGGTAAACATTCTTTAATTCATCGGTAGCAGTAGCTGCAGGTGGTTCACCCAGCGGTGCATCTAGCACATAGGTCAAATTACCAGCATTGAGGACAATCTTCAAATTGCAGAACCAATCCGCGAAGTTGCTTCCATTGTTTTTCAACTTTTCTTTCTCTAGGAACGCATTAAAATTGATGGTAGGGGCCGCCATTGATCTACAACATATTTGCAATAGTTTAGACTAAGTTTATGACAAATTGATTTCTAATTAATAGTTAAATTAATCTAGGTGAACTCCCACTCAAAAAAATATCCCTCACATTGTTTTAGTGATCACACGAACCAAATCCACCACATCAAAAACGATCATCACGAGAGTTGATGTAGCTTCAATGGTGAACAATCGACATGTTCATCATATCTGCTATATGATTCATGCTTTACCTTTCGGTGATCCGTGTTCCGAGACCATGTCTGTACATGCTAGGATCGTCAAGATCAAACCTTAGCTTCCGCATGAGCAAATCTGGCTTGCTCACGTTGTATACACTTGCAGAATCTAACACACCCGATCATCACGTGGTGCTTCGAAACAACAAGCTTTAGCAACAGTGCTTACTAAGGATGAACACTTTAAAACTTGAAATTAATGTGCATGAGGGATCATCTTATAATGCTACCGTTGTTAACTAAGCAATACAAGAGGCATAAAGGATTAACATCACATGCAATTCATAATATGTGATATGATATGGCCTTTCTTCTTGTGCTTCCGATCTCCATCTTCAAGCACGAACATGATCTCCATCATCACCGGTATGGCGTCAAGGTCAACGGCACCGCTTCATGGTTGTCGTCCACCAGATTCAACTATTATAACTACTTTGAATAGACACACGGGTCTTAACAGAAATTAAAGACAACCATATGGCTCCTGCCGGTTGCCAACTTACAATAAGGGACATTGCATACATCAGATATAATCGCAATCATGACCATATCACATCATAGCACACCCCTGCAAAACAAAGTTAGACGCCTCTAATTTTCTTTGCATATTTTACATGGTTTGGGGCTTTCAGTAAGTGTCGATCTAACTTACGAACAAGAACCACAACGTTGATGTTTGAACTATCAAGTGCCCATTGTAAATTGGATCTATACTATAATGGGAGAGACAGACACCCGCAAAGCCACTTATGCAATACAATTTGCATGTTGAGCATGGAGCAAGTCTCATGAACGATGTCATGTAAGGTTAGCCCGGGCCGCTTCATCCCATCATACCGCAAGATGCAAAGTACACAAGAAGCAATTGATAATAAAAGCACCACTGCCCACAATGACCATTGTGTTCTACTCGTGCAACAGATCTACATATAGACACGGCTCTGATACCACTGAAGGGGTTCGTAGCATGGAAAACAAAAAAATTCTACCGCATACAAAAAAACAAGCCAAGATCTATCTACTAGATTGTAGCAACGAGTCGATAGAGGAAATCACCCTCGAAGATTCCAAAGCGTTTAACGAGAGCAGATTCTCGTGGGTGATGTAGTCGTACTCTTGCCGATCTCAAGATCGCGTAGACGATCCTTCCGGCGCTACGTTCCGGCAGCGCTTCCGCAGTCGGTCACACGTTCGGTAATCGATGAAGACCTTCCTCTCCCTTGTTCCAGCAGGCAACGGAGGTTGTAGCACTCTCCTCGCGATTCCAGCAGCACGACGGTGTGGTACCGGAAGTAGAGGGGAGACCTCGCAGGGCTTCGCCTTAAGCCGGAGCGAGTATGGTGGACTATGAGAGAGGCCTTGGCGATCTAGGGTTTAGAAGGCACCAAGGGGAGATTGTAGCCGGCGGATAGGGTTTGGGATCACCCCAACTCGGCGAGTTGGTGGTGCCCTAGGCGGCGGCAACAGTAGGGGTGGTGGCGCCGGCGGTTTAGGGTTAGGGTTTCGGTGCGTGAGAGGTGTAGGCTAGAGGGGCACCCCTGCCCCTCCTTATATAGGAGGGAGGGCGCCGGTTGGGAGGAGGGAGTCCTCCCCCAACTCGGCCTCCTTGTCCGGCGGGTGGAGGAAGGAGGACTTCCTCCCCAAGTAGGTTTCCTACTCTCCCTCCACCAAGCAAAACTGCCGTTTGACTTTTCAAATTGGCGTTTGACTTTTCAAACTAGGATTTGATTTCTCCCTTTATTTTGCCCAGCCATGATACCTAGTACATGATCCAACCATTCCACATTGTCATGACACATTCATGTACCCTTCCCCTCCGGAGTGCCGGACCTTCCGGAACCTTCTAGAACATTCCCGACGAAAACACCAGAATCATTCCCCAACTCCGAAACAGGACTTTCCTTATATGAATCTTATTCTCCGGACCATTCTGGATCTCCTCATGATATCCCGGATCCCATCCGAGACTCCGAACAACATTTGGTCTCTTTCTCATCATTCCATAACTACTCAACAACATCGAATCCTTAAGTGTGTCTCCCTACGGTTCGTGAATTATGCGGACATGATCGAGACACTTCTCCGAACAATAACCAATAGAGGAATCTGGAAATTCATATGGCTCCCACATATTTTTATGATTACTTTGCGATCGAATGAACCACTTACATACGATACCAATTTCCCTTTGTCTCACGATAGTTTACTTATCCGAGGTTTTGATCATCGGTATCTCTGCATACCTAGTTCAACCTCGTTACTGATAAGTACTCTTTTCTCGTTCCCGTGATTTGTGATCCCTTGTGAGCCAGTCACATGCTTGCAAGCTAATTGGATGACATTCCACCGAGAGGGCCCAAAGTATATCTATCCGTCATATGGATGGACAAATCCCACGCTTGATCCATGTGTCTCAACCCATACTTTCCGAATACTCAATGCCACCTTTATAGCCACCCAGTTACGGTGTGGTGTTTGATGTCATCAAAGCATCCTTCCGGTGATGGTGATAAGCATGATCTCATGGTCGAAGGAATTAGGTTACTATGTATCAGAAAGCTTATAGCAATTGAACTATTAAAATGACTTGATCTTTATGCTACGCTTATCTATAAGAGTATGTCCACCATACCATTCTCCTAATGATATGATCTTGTTATTAACAACATCTCAAATGGTCATGATCAAGAAACCATGATCATCTATTAATCAACAAGCTAGTATTAAGAAGAGGCTTTACTAGGGACTCTAATTTAGTTTCCAAATCACACAAGTATTAATGTTTCTTGTTAATACTATTATAGCATGAATGTAAACATTTATCATAAACACAAAGATATAATAATAACTACATTTATTATTGCCTCTAGGGCATATCTCCAACAGATGGGTGTTGCTTTTACAAGAGTTTGATCTGCATATTGTAGATAGGAAAGGTGCTAAAAATCCTGTTGCTGACAATTTATCTCGTATGGAAAACATTTCTTTTGACCCTTTGCCTGTTAATGATAGTTTTCCAAATGAGCAGTTAGCTGCAATAAGGGTAAGTCCGCATGAGACTCCTTGGTATGCTGATTATGCTAACTTTATTGTTTCCAAGTATTTGCCTCCAAACTTTACAGCCCAGAAAAGAAGAAAATTCTTTTATGATCTAAGGCATTACCTTTGGGATGATCCACATTTATATAAAGAAGGAGTAGATGGTATTATGCGAAGATGTGTTCTAGAATTTGAACAACAAGAGATATTGAGAAAATGTCATGGTGGTGCTTATGGAGGATATCATGCTGGGGATAGGACTGAAGGGTTTCGCAGCATAGTAAATCAAAAAATTTCTACGGATGCGAACGGGAAAGCCAAGATCTAATCTAGGAGATGCAAACAACGAGGGGGATTAGATGAGATCTTCATACCCTTGAAGATTCGCACAGCGGAACATTCGACTGAACGTGGGTGATGTAGTCGTACTCGCTTCTCCTCCTCGCGATCCAATCCGATCTAACACCGCAAGTGGCGATGCCTCCGAGAGATGCACACGTGCGGCACCTCGACGTCTCCTCCTTCCTCGGTCCAGCAAGTATGATGGAGAGATGGATTGGATCTACAACGCGACGGCGCAGTGCAAGTGGTGGAGAGTTTCTGCAGCAGGGCTTCGCCTACGTGCAGTCGGGAGGGAGAGAGAGAGGAGGGCAGCAGGGCGGCTAGGGTTGTGGAGGAGGTGTGGGAGGGGGTGCGCCCCCAGCCCTCTTTATATAGAGGGGTGGGCGGCCAGCCCTTGCCCCTCCCCCAAGCCCTAGGGCCGGCGGCAAACGAGGGAGGAATGGGGGGCAAGTTTCCCCCCTTCTAGAAGCTCCCCTAGGGTTTCTTAGGTGTTTGGCCGGCTGGGCCCTATGGGGCCTTATGCCCCTGGCCCAATGCGGCCAGGGAACTCCCTCATAGGCCCGTGCCCCCTCCCGGTAGGTGGGGCCACGTTGGTCCCACTCCGGAAGGTTCTAGAAGCTTCCGGTACAATACCGATTAACCAGAAACAATTCCGAACTCCAAAAACTGCATTGCCTTATATGAATCTTATTCTCCGGACCATTCCGGAACCTCTCGTTATGTCCCGGATCCCATTCGAGAATCCGAACAAAAACTCATAAACCAATTATCCAATCTATCCTAGCGTCGAGACACGTTAAGTGTGTGACCCTTCGGGTTCGAGAATATGCAGACATGATCTTCTATCAATAATCAACAGCGGGGTCTAGAAACCCATATTGACTCCCACACATTCATCGATGATCATATCGGATGAACCACGATGCCAGGATTCAATCAATCCCATATATATATTTCCTTCGTCGCGCGATATTTTACTTGCCCGAGATTTGATCGTCGGTACCGTCATACCTAGTTCAATCTCGTTCACAACAAGTACTTTACTCGTTCCGTCGATATCACTTTGTGATTAACTCCTTAACCACATGCTTGCAAGCGTTGTTGATATCGATTAACGAGTGGGGCCGAAGTATATCTCTCCGACTTGGGAGGGAAAAATCCCATCTCGATACATACAACCCAACAGGTACTTTCTGATCACCTGAGAGACACCTTTATGATCACCCTCTCATAGGATGACGTTTGATGACCTCAAAGCTTTCTTCCGATATCAGGGAGTTGTATTATCTCATGGTCTAAGGAATACAATATTTGACATAAGAAAAGCTTCACAAAGATGAACACGATGACACGATCTAATTGCTTTGCTTAGTTTGGGTCTGTCCATCGTATCATTCTCCCAATGATATGATCTCATTATTAATCGACAACTCATGTCTATGGTTAGGAAACCTTAACCATCATTAATCAATGATCTAGTCCATAGAGGCATACTAGGGACACGGTGTTGTTCATAAACCACACAAGTATTAAAGTTTCCGCTTAATACAATTCTAGCATGGAATATAAACTTGATCATGAACAAGAATTATAATAATAACATCTTTATTATTGCCTCTAGGGCATAATTCCAACAGTCTCCCACTTGCACTAGAGTCAGTAATCTAGTTTACATTTGGCAACAATCTCACACCCATGGCACTAAGGTGCTGATCATGTTTTGCACGTGGAAGAGGTTTAGTCAATGGATCTGCGACATTCAGATCTGTATGTACTTTGCTAATCTTCAGATCTCCATCTGCTATATAATCTCGGATTATATGAAACTTGTGTTTGATATGCTTGGTCTTTGGTTGATATCTTGGTTCCTTAGCGAGTGCTATGGCGCCAGTGTTGTCACACAGTATCTCCAGTGGGTCCAATGAACTTGGAACCACGCCAAGCTCAGTGATGAAGTTCCTGATCCAAACTCATTCACTTGACGCTTCTGCAGTAGCCATGTATTCCGCTTCTACTGTAGATCCCGCGATCACGCTTTGCTTGCAGCTTCTCCAGCTCACAGCTCCTCCATTCAAAATATAAACGTATCCTGTCTGAGATTTAGAATCATCCTTGTCGGCGTCGAAACTAGCGTCGACGTAACCCTTTACTACGAGCTGTTCATCACCTCCATAGACTAAGAACATTTCTTTAGTCCTATTTAGGTACTTTAGGATGTTCTTCACGGCTGTCTAGTGTTCCACTCCTGGATCACTCTGGTATTTGCTCGTCAAACTAAGAGCATTGGACACATCCGGTCTAGTACAAAGCATGGCATACATGATAGAACCTATGGCCGAGGCATAAGGCACTTTGCTCATAGCTTCTCTATCATTTACCATAGCTGGACACTGAGCCTTGCTCAATATCTTACCTGACAACATAGGCACTGAACCTTTCTTTGCCTTATCCATTCTGAACCTTTTCAGAACTTTGTCTAGGTATGTACTCTGGCTTAAAGCTATCAAGCGTCTTTGTCTATCTCTATAGATTTTGATGCCTAATATATAAGCAGCTTCACCTAGGTCTTTCATTGAAAAAAACTTGTTCAAATAACTCTTCACATCGTTAAGCATGTTAATGTCATTTCCAATAATCAATATGTCATCCACATATAGTACCAGAAATGTCACCGAGCTCCCACTCACTTTCTTGTAGATACAAGCTTCGTAGCAATTTGGAACAAATCCAAAGCTCTTGATCACTTGATCAAAATGAAGGTTCCAACTCCGAGATGCTTGCTTCAGTCCATAAATGGAAAGCTGAAGTTTGCATACTTTATCAGCATCCTTAGGATCTACAAAACCTTCAGGTTGCATCATATACAACTCTTCATCAATGTTGCCATTGAGGAACGCAGTCTTGACATCCATCTGCCATATTTCATAATCATGAAACGCAACAATTGCTAATAAAATCCGAATGGACTTAAACATCGCTACGGGAGAGAAAGTCTCATCGTAGTCAACACCTTGAACTTGTCAAAAACCTTTCGCGACAAGCCGTGCTTTATAGACGGTAACATTACCATCCGCGTCCGTTTTCTTCTTGAAGATCCATTTGCACTCAACGGCCTTTCGGTCGCTAGGAGGGTCCACCAAAGTCCATACTTGGTTTTAGCTCATGGATCCCAATTCGGATTTCATGTCTTCTAGCCATTTCTCAGAGTCTGGGCTCATCATCGCTTCCTCATAGTTCGTAGGTTCACTATCTTCTACCAACAAGACAGTCAAGACAGGGTTGTCGTACCACTCAGGAGGGGCACGCGACCTTGTCGACCTGCGACGTTCAGTAGCAGCATCGTCCGAAGCTTCATGATCCTTGTCATTAGCTTCCTCTATTGTTGGTGCAGGCGGCACTGGAACAATTTTAGGTGCTGCGCTACTCTCCAATTCAAGAGAAGGTTCAATAACCTTGTTTAGCTCTACTTTCCTCCCACTCACTTCTTTCGAGAGAAACTCCTTCTCAAGAAAGGAACCACTCTTTGCGACAAACACTTTGCCTTCGGTTCTATGATAGAAGGTATACCCAATAGTTTCCTTAGGGTATCCTATGAAGACGCATTTCTCCGCTTTGGGTTCGAGCTTGTCCGGCATCAACTTCTTAACGTAAGCTTCGCATCCCCAAACTTTAAGAAACGACAACTTAGGTTTAGCACCAAACCACAGTTCATACGGTGTCGTCTCAACGGATTTAGATGGTGCCCTATTTAAAGTGAATGCAGCGGTTTCTAATGCATAACCCCAAAATGATAACGGCAAATCAGTAAGAGACATCATTGATCGGACCATATCTAATAGAGTTCAATTCCGGCGTTCAGACACACCATTGCGCTGTGGTGTTCCGTGTGGCGTGAGTTGCGAAACGATTCCGCTATCTTTAAGATGCGTGAGAAAATCATAACTCAAATATTCACCTCCACGATCGGATCGTAGAAACTTAATCTTTCTGTTGCGATGGTTCTCCACTTCATTCTGAAATTCTTTGAACTTTTCAAATGTTTCAGATTATGTTTCATTAAATAGATATACCCATATCTACTTAAGTCATCGGTAAAAGTGAGAAAATAGCGATATACACCGCGCGTCGAAACACTCATCGGTCCGCATACATCGGTATGTATGATTTCCAACAAGTCCGTTGCTCACTCCATCATTCCGGAGAACGGGGTTTTGATCATCTTGCCCATGAGGCATGGTTCGCATGTGTCAAATGATTCAAAATCAAGAGACTCCAAAAGTCCATCAGAATGGAGTTTCTTCATGCGCTTTACACCAATATGACCTAGACGACAGTGCCACAAATAAGTAGTATTATCACTATCTACTTTGCATCTCTTAGCCTCAATGTTATGGATGTGTGTTTCATCCCTTTCGAGATTCAGGAGAAATAAACCATTCGCAGTAGGTGCATGACCATAAAAGATGTTACTCATGTAAATAGAACAACCATTATTCTCGGATTTAAATGAATAAACGTCTTGCAATAAACATGATCCAGATATGATGTTCATGCTCAACGTAGGCACATAATAACATTTATTAAGGTTTAAAACTAATCTTGAAGGTAAAACTAAGGAAAGCGTGCCGACGGCCATCACATCAACTCTTGATCCGTTGCCAAAGCGCATCGTCACCTCATCCCTCGCAAGCCGCCATCTATTCTGTAGCTCCTGTTTCGAGTTACAAATATTAGCAACTGAACCAGTATCAAATACCCAGGCACTACAACGAGGGATAGTAAGGAAAACATCCATAACATGTATATCAAATATACCTTTGATGGTGCCAGCCTTCTTGTCCGCTAAGTACTTCGGACAGTTGCGCTTCCAGTGACCCTTGTCCTTGCAATAGAAGTACTCAGTGTCTGGCTTGGGTCCATACTTGAGCTTCTTCTCAGCAGGGGCAACGCGCTTGCCGCCGCCTTTCTTGAAGGGCTTCTTTGCACCCTTACCTTTCTTGAAGGTGGGGGCTTGTTGACCATCAACACATGATTATCCTTTTTTATGTCCACCTCCGCAGCCTTCAGCTTTGCGAAGAGCTCGGTGATCGTATCAGTGGAACCAATCTGATTATGAGTCACTACAAAACTTTTGTAGCTGGGAGGGAGTGATTGCAGAACCCTGTCAATCTTGAGCTCCTCTGGAATCTTGCAGTCCAGTTGCTCAAGGCGTTGAGTGTAGCCCGACATCTTTATGGCGTGCTCACTAACGGAACTCCCTTCCTCCATCTTACAGTTAAAGAATTTCTCAGAGATCTCATATCTCTCAGAACGGGCCTGAGTCTGAAACATAGTGTTCAGCTCCTCAAGAATCTCAAAGGGCCCGGGATAGTCTTCAAAACGATTTTGAAGGTCCGATTCCATAGCAAACAACATGGTGCTCTTAATCACACCATAATCATCTTTGCGTGACTAATAGACAGCTTTCTCATCAGCCGGTGCATCTACAGCAGGGGCGTCACCTAGCGCATTCTCAAGGACATAGTCCTTTTGACCGCCAGAGAGAATGATTCTCAGATTGCGGAACCAGTTGGTGAAGTTAGACCCATTGTTTCTAAGCTTTTCTTTCTCAGCGAAAATGTTGAAGTTGAACTTGGACTTAGCCATTTGATCTACAATATTTGCAAGTACAAATTAGACTATGTTCATGATAACTAATTCAACTTTTAATCAAATTACTAGATGAACTCCCACTAAATTCAACATCCCTCAAGTTGTTTAGTGAACACGATCCAAATTCACCACACCTAATCCGATCTTCACGAGAAGATATGTGGCTTCAATGGTGGACAACGAAGTGTCGATCATATCATTCATATGACTCATGCTTAACCTTTCGGTTCATGTGTTCCGAGGCCATGTCTGTACATGCTAGGCTCCTCAAGTCAAACCCAAATATTTCCGCGTGTGCAAAACTGGCTTGCACCCGTTGTATGTGAACGTAGAGTCTATAGCACCCGATCATCACGTGATGCTTGGACACGACGAACTTTCGCAACGGTGCATACATGGGGAGAACACAGTTTTATCTTGATCTTTAAGTGAGGAATCATCTTATAATGCTACCGTCGTGATCTAAGCATAATAAGATACATAAAAGGATAAACATCACATGCATATAAATTTATGTGACATGGTATAGCCAATCTTCGCGCAATGATCTCCATCTTGTGCATGCCGGTATGATCTCGATCACTCCACCATGATTGCCTCCACCACGAATAGCAACTACAACTATTGCTAACTACTTAGCGATAAAGTGAAACTATTACATGGCGTATAAGAAGTTGACACACAGGTCATACACAATTATAAATACAACCATATGGCTCCTACTGGTTGTGTACTCATCGACATGCAAGTCGTGAAACATTACAAAACATGATCATCACATACAATACACACATCACATCTTGGGCCATACCATATCACAGAAAACACTCCCTACAAAAACAAGTTAGACGCCTCTACTTTGTTGTTGCATGTTTTACGTGGCTTATGGGAGTAGCAAGCTAAGAACGATTCTTACCTACAGAAAGCCACAACGGTGATATTATGGTTGCCAAACTCCGGTGTAAATCACATGACAACTATAGTGAGAGAAACTGGCATCCACCAGCCGCATGTGTGGAAGAAGCCACACGTCAAGTGCGGAGCCGGTCTCGCGAACGACGTCGCGTAAGGTTGGCCTGGACCACTTCAATCTCACTATACCGCGTCATAATAAGAACACAAACAAGAGGCTTGCAACAGAAAACATCAACGCCCGCAACAACCTTGTTGCGTTCTACTCGTGAAACACTTCTACGCATAGATCTAGCTCTGATACCACTGAAGGGTTTCGCGGCATTGTAAATCAAAAAAATTCTACGGATGCAAACGGGAAAGACAAGATCTAATCTAGGAGATGCAAACAACGAGGGGGATTAGATGAGATCTTCATACCCTTGAAGAGTCGCACAGCGGAACGTTCGACGGAACGTGGGTGATGTAGTCGTACTCGCTTCTCCTCCTCGCGATCCGATCTGATCTAACACCGCAAGTGGCGACGCCTCCGAGAGATGCACACGTGCGGCACCTCGACGTCTCCTCCTTCCTAGGTCCATCAAGTATGGTGGAGATACGGATTGGATCTACAACGTGACGGCGCGGTGCAAGTGGTGGAGAGTTTCTGCAGCAGGGCTTCACCTACGTGCAGTCGGGAGGGAGAGAGAGAGAGGAGGGCAGCAGGGCGGCTAGGGTTGTGGAGGAGGTGTGGGAGGGGGTGTGCCCCCATCCCTCTTTATATAGAGGGGTGGGTGGCCAGCCCTTGCCCCTCCCCCAAGCCCTAGGGCCGGCGGCCAAGGAGGGAGGAGTGGGGGGCAAGTTTCCCCCCCCCCCCTTCTAGAAGCTCCCCTAGGGTTTCCTAGGTGTTTGGCCGGCTGGGCCCTATGGGGCCTTGTGCCCCTGGCCCAATGCGGCCAGGGAACTCCCTCATAGGCCCATGCCCCCTCCCGGCAGGTGGGGCCACGTTGGTCCCCCTCTGGAAGGTTCTAGAAGCTTCCGGTATAATACTGATTAACCAGAAACAATTCCGAACTCCAAAAACTGCATTGCCTTATATGAATCTTATTCTCCGGACCATTCTGGAACCTCTCGTGATGTCCCGGATCCCATCCAAGACTCCGAACAAAAACTCATAAACCAATTATCCAATCTATCCTAGCGTCGAGACACGTTAAGTGTGTGACCCTTCGGGTTCGAGAATATGCAGACATGATCTTCTATCAATAATCAACAGCGGGGTCTGGAAACTCATATTGACTCCCACACATTCATCGATGATCATATCGGATGAACCACGATGCCAGGATTCAATCAATCCCATATATATATTTCCTTCGTCGCGCGATATTTTACTTCCCCGAGATTTGATCGTCGGTACCGTCATACCTAGTCCAATCTCGTTCACAGCAAGTACTTTACTCGTTCTGTAATCCGATATCACTTTGTGATTAACTCCTTAACCACATGCTTGCAAGCGGTGTTGATATCGATTACCGAGTGGGCCCGAAGTATATCTCTCCGACTTGGGAGGGACAAATCCCATCTCGATACATACAACCCAACAGGTACTTTCCGATCACCTGAGAGACACCTTTATGATCACCCTCTCATAGGATGACGTTTGATGACCTCAAAGCTTTCTTCCGATACCAGGGAGTTGTATTATCTCATGGTCTAAGGAATACAATATTTGACATAAGAAAAGCTTCGCAAAGATGAACACGATGACACGATCTAATTGCTTTGCTTAGTTTGGTTCTGTCCATCATATCATTCTCCCAATGATATGATCTCATTATTAATCGACAACTCATGTATATGGTTAGGAAACCTTAACCATCATTAATCAATGAGCTAGTCCATAGAGGCATACTAGGGACACGGTGTTGTTCATAAACCACACAAGTATTAAAGTTTCCGCTTAATACAATTCTAGCATGGAATATAAACTTTATCATGAACAAGAATTATAATAATAACATCTTTATTATTGCCTCTAGGGCATAATTCCAACAAGGACTGCACAAAAGGTTTTACAATCTGAAATTTATTGGCCTACCCTTTTCAAGGATGCAAGAAAGTTTGTCTTATCATATGATGAATGTCAAAGAGTTGGTAACATTTCTAGATGCAATGAAATGCCTATGAATTATTCTCTTGTTATTGAACCTTTTGATTGTTGAGGATTTGACTTTATGGGTCCTTTTCCTCCTTCAAAAGGGTACACTCATATTCTTGTTGCTGTTGACTATGTTATAAAGTGGATAGAAGCCATACCTACAAATAGCACTGATGGTAAGACATCTTTAAAAATGCTTAAAGATGTTATTTTTCCTAGGTTTGGTGTGCCTAGATATCTCATGGCTAATGGAGGCTCTCATTTTATTCATGGTGGTTTTAAGAAAACTCTCGCTAAATATGATGTTAACCATAGAATTGCTTCAGCTTATCACCCCCAAACCAGTGGGCAAGTAGAACTTTCCAATAGGGAAATTAAAACTATCTTGCAGAAGACTGTTAATAGATCTAGGAAAAAATGGGCTAAAAGGTTGAATGACGCTTTATGGGCTTATAGAACTTCTTATAAAAATACTATGGAATGTCTCCTTACAAAATGGTCTATGGAAAAGCTTGTCACTTGCCTTTAGAATTAGAACACAAAGCTTATTAGGCAGTGAAAGAATTAAATAGAGATTTTAAACTTGCTGGTGAGAAGAGATTTCTTGACTTGGGTACTTTAGATGAGTGGAGAAGTGAAGCTTATGAAAATGCTAGACTCTTTAATGAAAAGGTAAAAAGATGGCATGATAGGAGAATTCTTAAAAGGGAATTCCATGTTGGTGAGAAAGTTCTTTTGTATAGGTCTCGTCTCAGATTTTTTGTAGGGAACTACTCTCAAAATGGGAAGGGACTTTTGTTATTAAGGAAGTATATCATTCAGGTGCTATTAAAATATCTTCTTTGAAGGATGATTCAACACAGGTGGTGAATGGTCAAAGTCTAAAACATTCTATTTCTAGAGATTCTTATATCGAAGATGTTGATATTATTCAAATGGTGACTCCGGAAGAGTTTATAAGAAACCAAACACCAGAATCTGCAGAGTTCATCTTTGAATAGGTAAAAGTAGTGAAAACAGAAGGTTCATGAAAGCCTAATATTTTTATATTTCTGATGTTTTTATTACATATGGAAGGTTACGAAACAAAATAGAGGAGGAAACGAAGTCCGGGGTGGCCACACCCACCCCCGGCATGGGCCCCAACTGGTCGCGCCTGGAGGGGGTGCGAGCCCCCTGAGCTCCGTCTCCGGCTCGTTTTCGTACCAGTACCTTCCTTATGTTTTGAAACTTTGTAATCTATAACCACCCGGATCCCCCGAGGTTCTTGTATCGCGTTCTTGTCGTGTTTTAGTTTTGATCTGCTTCTGTCAGGAAATCTTCTCAAGCTTAGAGCACCATGATCTCCGCCAACGACAATGGCAAGATGTCCGAGGAAGATGATCCTCAAAACCCCAAAGAGGAGGAGATCTTGGTAGGGGATGAAGAAGACATGGAGGAGGACGAGCATCCGGACACCCGCGCTACCATCGCAAGCATTGCAGTGGTGGCAAACCCTACCAAGCTTAGAAGGACAACACATATGTCTACAGGAGGGAAACCTCCACGTCTTATCTTCGTCCCACGGTCACCTCCTCCACGTACCAAGAATCCCTTCCATACTCTTATACATGAGCAACAATTCCAACAGGTGCCTAAAGGGAATTTGCCCTCGGTTTGGGATCTGCCTCGCTCTAACCATGCAGGGAAGGAACACACTAAGAAGGAAGAGTGGGGAAAGAATAGCAAGGACTGGGACTCTCGGTCCAATATGATCATGTACCGCATTGAGCAAAACTCGGAGATGATTCGTACTCTGACCTTCGATATTGAGGATTTGAGGAAACTGATTGAGGAGCTTATCAAGAGAACACCACCACCAGAGGAGTAATTCGTCATCAGGTTTGGCATCCCCTTAGCTTGTTCCAAGCTTGGGGGAGTGTCGCGGTATCACATCATTATCTTTTATCTTTTACCTTTTTAGATTTGTATATTTGGTAGAGAAGTTATCTTACAGGTTGGTTTGCATTGTGGAAGTATCTCTCCTTTAGTTGATTATCTATGTATCCCTTGGTGTGAGTGCCTTTATGGAATATTAATGAGAAGTCTCATCTTTTACTTTTTTGCACTTCTTATTTTTAGTTTGCAATCTCTATTATATGATGGATCTTGTTGATCAGTATTGGCACCACTTTGGGATCATCAAGTGGATCTAAATTGGTTTTGGCAAACCGAGTTCTGGTTAGTGGCATTAATTTGAAATAAAAGGAAAGAAAGAAAAAGCTTACAGTTATTTGGTATCATTTCTTTTCTTTCTTGTTGGCTCATAAGCTTAGTATTCTTTATTTATGATTCTTTTGTGTCTTCAAGGAATATTGCATGTTTGGCTTTATTACTTGTATGTTTGCTTGTTTCTTTCAACTCTCTTGCTTGCTACCCAACCTTGCTAGCCAAAAACCTGTTTTGAGAAGGCATACTTCTCATGTTTCCAAAATCCTTTGAACCCAAAATTTTGCCACTTGTGTCCACCATATCTACCTAGTAGCTTTTGCTATTCCTAGCAAATTCTCAAGCTTCATCTACCTTTCAAATTAAAAAGTATTTTGTTATGTGAAAAGTAGTTAGTAAAGCTCTCACGAACTTGATGGCACACCTTATTTACTTGCCCCTAATAGACTTGAACCATTGTGAACATCGAAGTTGTATATGCTTGCATCTATACGTTTGAATTAGCATAACCATGCTATCACGGGGAACGTTTTCAACATTGCACTTCTACTCTGTACACAGTTGATATCATGCTCTTTTGTCTATGGATGTCAACGGTGTGAAATAAAGAGGGAACTTGTAAGTCCATGGATTTTGTATTCTGTGTTAGAGAAACGCCTGGGCCACTAGCCTAAGGCATGCTTAATCATGGTGGAAACTTGCATCATCACCATAGTGAGTCATCTATGAAGAATCCTCAATAAAAAGCTATACGCATAGTAAATAAAAAGATTGCTGAGATGCTCATTGTCTGCTTGCCTTGTCATTTTGGTTATGGGAAAGCTACTGTACCATGTGCCAGGGCTACCCTGTTGGAGGTTCTCAGTGATATGCAAATACTTACAATGACAAGAACTTACTTGGGCCCAAAGTTGAATATGCATGAGGAGTGGCCCTCATATTCAAGGGACATGAGATTGCCAACTTATATTTTGTCAAGCATATGCTCCATCTTTGTTCACTTTAACCTTAATCATCTCAAGATGCTTATGATAGGGGCATTGAGGGCTCAAAGCTAGTAAGTACCATAATCTTTTGGAAGCTCTTTATGACTTGTAATCCCTGCTACCCTCTAAGAAGGGACCTTTCTCCCACTTCCAAGTTGAGCAACAAGCTCTATTATTTGATTGATCTTGTTGATCAGTATTGGTATCACTTTGGGAGCATCAAGTAGATCGAAATTGGTTTTGGCAAACCGAGCTCCGGTCCGTAGCAACTCTTTTTGAGGTTTGAAAAGAAAAGAGAAAAAGCTTGCAGGTATTTTGTATCAATTATTTTCGTTCTTGATTGGCTCATAAGCTTGGTATTCTTTATTTAAGATCTTTTGTGTCTTCAAGGAAGATTGCATGTTTGGCTTTATCACTTGTATGTTTGATTGTTTCTTTCAACTCTTTCGCTTGCTACCCAGCCTTGCTAGCCAAAAACCTGTTTTGAGAAGACATTCTTCTCATGCATCCTATCCCTTTGACCAAACCTGTGTCATTTGTGTCCACCATATCTACCTATTAGCATCATTGCTATTCCAAGCAAATTCTCAAGCTTCATCTATCTTTCGAATTAAAAAGTATTTTGTTATGTGAAAACTAGTTAGTAAAGCTCTCACGAACTTGATGGCACACCTTATTTTATTGCCCCTAATAGACTTGAACCATTGTGTCATCGAAGTTGTATATGCTTGCATCTATACGTTGGGATTAGCAGAACCGTGCTATCATGGGGAACGCTTTCTACACTTATGGATACATATCCAGTTGATATCATGCTCTTTTGTTTGCGGATGTCGTCGGTGTGAAATAAAAGGGGAGATTGTAAGTCCATGGAGTTATGTATGTGTGTTAGACAAACGCCTGGGACGCTAGACTAAGCCATGCCTAATCATGGTGGAAACTTGCAACATAACCATAGTGAGAAATCTGTGAAGCATCCTCAATAAAAACCTATGAAAATAGCAAATAAAAAGATCGATGAGATGCTCACTGTTTGCTTGCCTTGTCATTTTGATTATGGGATAGCTCCATTATCATGTGTAACGGGTACCCCATTGGCGGTTCGTTATGATACACATGTAGTTAAAATGACAAGAACTTACTGGTGACTAGAGTTGAGTAGCATGAGGAGCGGCCCTCGTACTCAAGGGACATGAGATTGCCAGCTTATATTTCGTCAAGCATATACTCCATCTTTGTTCACTTTAACGTTAATCACCTCAAGATGCTTATTGATATGGGCAAGGATGCACAAGGGAGGAGCGGGAGGAAGGCGCAAGAGAAGATCATCAAGAAGGAAGGTTCAGCTCGGACAGACAGAAGCCCTGAAATTGAAACGGACGTGGATTCTTCATACGAACTCCAAATCAAGCAAATAAGCACTTGTTGAAAAGATCATTCCGAGAGCTTTCCAACGAGTACTTACACATCTCCAGGGGGCGGATAATCCGGCCCCCACAAGGCCGGATAATCCGGCCCTGCTCCAGAAATTCTGCTAAGGACTTCAAGCGCAAGGCTCAGTATGGGGGCGGATAATCCGCCCCAGGGGAGGATAATCCGAGGGGCGGATAATCCGCCCCTACTTAGGGCGGAAAGTCCGGCCCTAAAAGTTTCCATCAGATCCGGACGGATCTGACTGTATCAGACACGTTTTCGTTTCACATTTTTCGGACGTTCCGGCGGCCATATAAGCCTGGGAACTCCCTCTAAATTAGGGTAGCTTTTGATTTTAGTTGATTAGTCTAAAACTATCGTGTGTGTTTCTTGGTGAAGCATCCCTCCGGGGACGGCGATGTCATGTTATCTATCATATTGATATTGTCATGGAGGTTCTTGTGTTCATCAAGGATTGTCGTGTTTTGGTTTGAGGCGTGGTGATCTTCATCATGTTACTTGCTGGATTCGTTCCTCTTCTTCAGGTGACGTCCATTGGCGTTGTTGTAAGGATTACTATCCGGATGACTCGCTATGAAAGATCGGGACAAAATAAAGGATTATCCCCTTGATCCATATCAGGTGGTATCAGATTCCAGTGTTGCTCACAGTGAGATTGGTTGATTGATCTGAAAATCGCGTTGCAGATCAGATCGGGGAGAACTCTGGCTGTGCAGATCGGATCTCATTATCTGATCCGTTTCGTGTTGGGGCGGATAATCCGGCCCCAGGGGCGGATAATCCGGCCTGGATATAGCCAGTTTCTGTTCTGCCTAGTTGGTGATAGAAGTTTCGGTCAAAGATGGATTCTTTTTCTGGTGACTTTTATGGCAAACGGTGTGTTTCTGGAAACAGATCTGGTGATGTGTACAATGACTATCTCGACATCTTGAACGGTGTAGTATGTGATGATTCTCAAATCAGGTGGAAACTGGTTCACAAGGCAACGTATGATGAATATGAGTTGTGGGAGCGTCACATGCAAGATGGTTTTTATAGATGTGATACATATGAGTATTTGGATAATCCTACATGTGTGCTTCTTGCATTGCGACGTGTAGATGAGGAGATAGCTCGTTGGTGGGATAAATAGATGTGTGAAAAGGACATTATAGATGCAACTTGGAAGGACTTCAAAAAAAATTTGCGTGGCTGTTTTATGGCTCCTCATCGCAAGGTATCTTGTACCAAGCCCTTGAAGACAGTTCTGCAGTCGCCTAGGGTTGCCATTGTGTCTATTCCGTCTCGTGCAAAGGAGGTCGCAGAAGTTGTTCCAATGCAAACGGTTAGCGTGGCAGTGACAAAACCTTCTGAGGAGAAGCAATCTGTTGTTGCCGAGGTTGTGGTGTGCACTGAAACTACAGTGGAAGAGGTTGAACCATTGAGTAGGCTAAATATGCAACTCAAGAGAGTACATGATGAGACTTGTATGACAGCGGATAGAGGCCAGCGTTGGAATTTATTCCAGGCCCAGTGCATGATCAAAGGTAAAGCATGCAAGTTGATTATTGATGGAGGAAGCTGTACTAATGGCATTAGCAAGACAATGGTGGCAGCATTGGGGTTGTCCACATGGCGTATTCCTGAACCTAAGCATCTACAATGGTTAAATAGCTGCGGTATGGTGAAGGTAACTCATAAGTTGCGTGTGCCATTTACATTTGGTGATTATGTTGATGAGATTGAGTGTGATGTGTTGCCATTGGAGGTATGTGGGCTGTTACTTGGTCGTCCATGGCAGTATGATCGTAATGCGTTACATGCTGGGAGAGCAAATACATATTCTTTTGTGCATGATGGCAAACATCAGACTTTGAAGCCTATGAGAGAGGATCAAATCAAGTCCGATGTGGTGTTGGTGGTTCGCAAGGAGAAGTTGCATAAGGCTAAGCCACAACTAGGGCTAGCTAAGGTGCAACATGAGGAGCATGATGCGAAGAGCGTCAGTAGTGATATTGTTTCACCCATGCCTATAGATGACAAGCCAATTGTTCTTGTTAGTGACAAGCCGGTTGAAGTCAAGCCTCTTATTGATGAAGGAAAGAATATGTCAGCATGTGTTCCATGTGTTCCACTTCCAGTTCGTGTTGACATAGGTGTTCAGACCGATGACGATGTTGCTGATCACGTCCGGGTGCATATGGTGCCACGAGTAGTCAGCCACAGTTTTGTTAGAACACCTCAGAGACGTTTTGTTGGAGCAGCAGTGCGTGTGCATAGAGGCAAGGATGGACATGTTCGTCAGTTGTGTGGTCCAGACATCACTCATCTTATGCAGGTTCGTGCAAAGAAGGTCCATGTTCAGCAGCCACGGGTTCCAACAACAGTTGAGAAGAAGAAAAACATGGTGGCACCTAAGTCCAAGCTTATGTGAAGAAGAAAGGAGGTGCAACCACCCAGGGTTGTATCAAGTCAAGCAGGCCAAGCGGGAGGATGTGGTCAGGTAGGCAAGCAAGACTTGAAGATGGCAAAGACGCGTGAAGATTTTGTTGATATCACGCCACCCTTTCGAGACGACCCTCACGCGCTGGGGACAACACTCTTTGAAGGGGGGAGGATGATATGGGCAAGGATGCGTGGGGGAGGAGCGGGAGGAAGGCGCAAGAGAAGATCATCAAGAAGGAAGGTTCAGCTCGGACAGACAGAAGCCCTGAAATTGAAACGGACGTGGATTCTTCATACGAACTCCAAATCAAGCAAATAAGCACTTGTTGGAAAGATCATTCCGAGACCTTTCCAACGAGTACTTACACATCTCCAGGGGGCGGATAATCCGGCCCCCACAAGGCCGGATAATCCGTCCCTGCTCAAGAAATTCTGCTAAGGACTTCAGGCGCAAGGCTCAGTATGGGGGCGGATAATCCGCCCCAGGGGAGGATAATCCGGGGGGGCGGATAATCCGCCCCTACTTAGGGCGGAAAGTCCGGCCCTAAAATTTTCCATCAGATCCGGACGGATCTGACTGTATCAGACACGTTTTCGTTTCACGTTTTTCGGACGTTCCGGCGGCCATATAAGCCTAGGAACTCCCTCTAGATTAGGGTAGCTTTTGATTTCAGTTGATTAGTCTAAACTATCGTGTGTGTTGCTTGGTGAAGCATCCCTCCGGGGACGGCGATGTCGTGTTATCTATCATATTGATATTGTCGCGGAGGTTCTTGTGTTCATCAAGGATTGTCGTGTTTTGGTTTGAGGCATGGTGATCTTCATCACGTTACTTGCTGGATTTGTTCCTCTTCTTCAGGTGACGTCCATTGGCGTTGTTGGAAGGATTACTATCTGGGTGACTCGCTGTGAAAGATCGGGACAAACTAAAGGATCATCCCCTTGATCCGTATCACTTATGATAGGGGCAATGAGAGCTCAAAGCTAGGACGTACCATAATCTTTTGGAAGCTCTTTATGAACTTGAAATCCCTACTTCCCTCTATGAAGGGACCTTTCTCCTACTTCTAAGTTGAGTCAGTAAACCTACTTCCTCTCTATCTCTAGCAAGCATTTGAGTTATTATGTTTCAAGCATTCATATGATGATTTATTCACTCATGTTATCTATCTTCTTGTTTGCACAAGACTCTTATCTATTGAGTAATATTTTGAAATTCATCTTTGTGAAAAACCATTTATGTTTGAGCAAAGAGTACTCTTGTTGTGAAAACTTCTACAAAATCTTTTTTGTGAAACTGTTTGCCATCTGTTCTCTGACCAAGAACAAAGTTTGCCAATTCCAATTATAATTTATGTTTATGCATCTCTATTGTGACTCATGTACTTGTTTCAAGCTAAGTTATATAATGGTGAGTTGCTTTCTTCTATGAGTTGTGTAATGGTAAGTATAATGCTTACTGTCTATATTCTTTTTATCGACACTTCACTCCATAAACCTGTGGACATGTTTACTGAGATCAGTTTTCTCTTGGGGACAAGCGAAGGTCTAAGCTTGGGGGGATTTGATACGTCCAATTGGCATCACCATAATATATCACAATTTGGCTTTATTCATTGATATATTTCATATTAAGAGGTGTTACTTATGTCTTTTCATCTGTTTTTCATGTTGGATGATTCTTGGAGGATGAATTGCCGGAGTTAGGATTCTGATGGAAAAAGAGGTGTTTTGATGCAATTTCGTGAAGATCAGAAAAATTATGGAAAATCATATTTTCCCAGAAAACGAAGGAAACCAGAAGGGGAGGCGTAGATGGGCCATAGGGGGCCCACACCCCCCAGGCGCGGGCCACCCCTGGGCCGCGCCTACAGGGGGTGTGGCCCACCTGGCCGGCCTCCGACTCTACCCTCTCGCCTATATCTTCTCCTCAAAACCCTAATACAAGGAGGGCAACCACAGAAAGATTCCGCCGCCTCTACGGGGCGGAAAACACCGAGAGAGAAAGAGCTCTTCGGCAGACAGATTTCTGCTGGGGAAATTCCTTCCCGGAGAGGGGAGATCATCGCCATCAACACCATCATCAAGCTAGACTTCATCGGGATCATCATCATCATCCACACCATCATCTCCACCATCACCATCATCACCACTCCATCCCGCTGTAACAATTGTGTTGAATCTTGCATAGTTCTAAGGGGAAACTTTCTGGATGTTGATTACTATTTTAGTTGATGTTTGTGAGTGGAACCATTGGATTATTGTTTATGTTCAGATTGTTATTCATGACCATATCATCTTTTATATTGATCCATATGATGTCTTATGAGTAGTTCGTTTGGTTCTTGAGGACATGAGATAAGTCATGTTGTTAGTAGTGGATTTGTGTTGAGATATTATTCAATGGTTTAGTATTTAAGTTGTGGTGCTATTCTTCTAGTGGTGTCATGTGAACGTCTACTACATGATACTTCACCATTTATATGCCTAGGAGAATGCATTGTGTATTTGGCTACTAATCATGGGGTTGCCAGAGTGATAGAAACCTGAACCCCCATTAGGACACCATTGAATAAGGGAGTGTAGGATCTCAGAGTTTAAGGATGTTCTGACGTTTATATCTTAATTGCTTTCATGTAGTTGGGGATGCTTGCAGGAGTTTTAATCACAAGTATGTATTAGTCCAAGTAAGGTCGGTACATTAGCACAGGTTCACCCACACAACACTTACAACACCAAAGAAGAGTACTCAGCTATTTGAAGTGAAAGCACTTGACAGTATTCCCATGTGTCCTCGAGAACGTTTGGTCCTTATAAGTATTTCCATCGGCTTGTCCTTTGCTAATAAAGGATTGGGCCACTTGCTGCGGTTGTTCGTTGTCTTTATTACTTGCACTTTGTTTCTTTACTTTATCAGAAAACCCCTAAAAATCTGTTTTCTAAGTATTTATAGAGATTTTCTGCACCATACCACTAGTCAACACCTTCTGCTCCTCGTTGAGATCGACACTCCTATTTATCAAAATTACTACAATACCCCCCTATACTTGTGAGTCATCACTCTGTGCCACTTGGTACTGCACGAGATAACAGTGGTCGCTGTTGATGCAAAACTGCACCGTTCCCCCTCGTTCTGGCACCATTGTGCTCAGGATTTTCTCCTGTGTGCTGCTACGCCTGAGAGGAACTCAAAATACCATCAGGAATTATAGAGTCATTAGCTGTTAGATCAGTGCAATGTCTTTCCCCCGGATGATATAGCGTGTCTGGATTTTGCAGATGATCAGGGAGAAGCAGAATTTCCTGATGAAGGAGAGATCCAGCGTTTGGGTGAAGATTGGAGAATGGAAACACCGTTTCATCAAACACAACATCTCGGGAGATGTAGACTCCGCCAGTTTTGACATCGAGACACTTGACCCCTTTATGCATGTGGCTATATCCAATAAAGACACACTGTGTGGAACTAAAAGCAATTTTGCGAGAATTATATGGTCTAAGGTTAGGCCATCAAGCACAGCCAAAGGTGTGGAGTGTCATGAGAAGCCTTTCCTTGGGAGTGTCATGATTAATGACTTTAGAGGTTAGCATGTTCATTAAGTATGTGGCTATTTTGAAGGCTTCATCCCAGAATTTTAATGGCATGGATGCATTTGCAAGAAGAGCAAGTCCCACTTCTATAATGTGACGATGTTTGCGCTCAGCTGAACCATTTTGTTGGTGTGCATGAGGGCAAGAGACATGATGTTCAATGCCAATTTTTTTAAAGAAGGAATTTAGCTTCTCATATTCACCACCCCAATCGGATTGTATGGAAAGGATTTTCTTATCAAATTGGCGTTCAACAAGATTCTAAAATTGTGAAAAATTTGGAAAACATCAGATTTTTTCTTGAGGAGATAAATCCAAACATATTTTCTATAATCATCGATGAAGCTTACATAATATGTGTATCTTCCTACAGAACTTGGTGTAGGACCCCAAACATCTGAGAATACAAGTTGTAAGAGAGAGGTGGATACACTAGTTGATCTTGCATAAGGTAGTTGATGACTCTTAGATTTTTACATGAATCACAAATAGACTCAATACTAGACTTGGTTGAACATGGAAGTTCATGAATACAAAGAATTTTTTGAACAATTCGAAAAGAAGGGTCTCCTAAATGGTTGTGCCACTGTGAAGCTAAAGGCTTGGTGGCACTAAAGACTTGTTTATTCTCGACTGGTGAAGATGATATCAATGGATCGAGGCCTCATACGCATCTACCCTTAAGCAGAGTTCTCCTCGTTGCCCGATCCTTAACATAAAAGTACCAAGGGTGAAATTCAATATAAACATCGTTATCAAGAGTAAAATGATGGATAGAGACAAGGTTTTTTTGTAGCATGTGGAACATGAAGGACATTTTTAAGATGCAATTGTTTTGATGGGGAATTGACAGTTGCATGAACAACATGACTAATGCTCATACCTTGTCCATTTGCAATATGGATTTGATCGCGGCCGACATACTTTTCCTTCATGGTGAGCTTGTTGAGATCACCTGTGATGTGGTCGGTGGCACCGGTATCACCATACCAGTTGGTGTCCACGCCATAGGACGCTGAGTTGGAGCCATTCTCCTCCTCTTCTTCATCATCGGATTAGTGATGGCAGCACTTACAGGCGCCATGCCCAAGCTTGCCACAAATCTGGCACGTGATGAGGCCGCACACTCTGTTGCCGCCCTTTCCGCCTCCACGGTGAACATTGTCGTTGCCACCACCATGGTGTCCATGCCCACGGTTGTTGTAGCCACGGCCTCCTCCACGGCGGCCTCCACCATACTGGCCGCGCCCACTCTGGCCGCCTCTGCCACATGATGCCGAGTTGATGGAGGTGCCCCCACCGATGCCATCGGTAAGGCGCTCGATATGGTTGTCATAGGCGACAATCTGGGCGTACAACTCGCCTGAAGTGATCTTGCTGACACAATGGACCCCGATGGCGGCGAAGAGGGGATTGTAGGTGTCATCGAGGCCGGCGAGGAGGTATTCCACCAATTCCTCCTTATTGATCGGTCGGCCTGCTGCCGCGAGCTCGTTAGCGTAGCCCTTCATCTTGTTGAAGAATTGGGTGGCCGTCATGTTATCCTTCCTCGTTCTGGAGAGGGCGACACGGAGGTTGGCGATCCGCCTGCATGACTGGGCGACGAACATTGTCTGGATCACCACCCAAACTTCGGCGGCTGTGTTCATCCCAATCACGGAAACAAGGATATCAGGTGAAAGGGTGCCCAACAAAAAAGATTGAACCTGTTGGTCGGTTGCCACCCATGCATCGTAGGTAGGGTTTGGCTCCTCACTCGGTTTGCCATCCTTCTCGACGCTGATGGTCTCAGATGGCGCCTTGATCTTCAGGCCGAGGAAGCTCGTCAGGCGAGCTCCGCGAATCGGTGGGAGGATCTGAGATTGCCAGACGAGGTAGTTCACCCTCGTCAATTTCTCACTCACGGCAATGCCAGCGAGAGGGTTCGTCATGGCGGCGCTGGGAGAGGATGAGGAGGCGAGGCACATCGATGTTTATTGCACTAGTAGAAAACAGGCCTTTCGTCTAGGCCATTTGTCCCGGGTGTGGATGGGGCCGGGACTAATGGCCCGCGCCGAACGGCCCGAGCCACCCAGAACCATAGGTCCCGGCCCGTTAGACCCCATTAGTCCCGGTCTAAGACACAAACCGGGATTAAAGGGCCCTGGCCCTGCCGCTCGCTAGGGGCACCCCCTTTAGTCCCGGTTTGTATCTCCAACCAGGACTAGTGGTCTGGCCCTATATATATGCACAGCCCCCTCCTCCTCTCAACTGTTTTTTTCCTGGTGGGAGAGAGTTATATTGTGCTATTTTTTTTCTTGTTCATACATATGCACTAGAGGTGTTCGGTGAAATGTCCATTAGAGAGATGCGAGTTTAGGTCACACAAGACAGACATGATATGAGGTGCCCGAGCCACACTTAAGTTTTCTCATACTTGCTTCCAAGTGTAATAGAAGGTTAGCAACTATTTTCTCGTTTAGACCGTGTGGTACTAATTTAAGCATAGTGATTGCGTTTGACATATATTTGTATGATACAGATGATCCATCCATGGATGTACGGTGAACGACGCTCTACCTCTTTCAGAGAAGGCATGTGTTCTTTTCGAGTTGTGGCCGAGGAGAACAAGAAGCAGGATGGTTTTATGCGTTGTCCATGTGTTGACTGTAGGAATGAGAAGGCTCACACTTCCGCAAGAGTCATTCAGAGCCACCTGCTTCGGTCTGGTTTTATGTCCGGCTATAATGTTTGGACCAAACACGGAGAAAGAGGGGTTGTGATGGAAGACGGCGATGAATAAGAGAACGATGATGACAACTACCGATCTATGTTCCTTGAATACGCAGATACCACAATGGAAGACAATGAAGAAGAAGGAGGTGAAGAACGGGAACCAGACCGGCCCACTGATGAACTTGGTCATGTCATTTCTGATGCTCTGCGACACAGAAAAGGAGAGGTTGCAGTTTGAGCAGATGTTACAGGACCACAACAAATTGTTGCACCCAACTTGTGAAGATGGCCAGAAGAAGCTGGGTAGCACACTGGAATTGCTGAAGTGGAAGGCAGAGATCGGTGTGACTGACTCGGGATTTGAGAAGTTGCTGGTACTCATGAAGAAGTTGCTTCCAAGAAATAACGAATTGCCCGTCAGTACATACGAAGCAAAGAAGCTCGTCTTCCCTCTAGGATTAGATGTGCAGAAGATACATGCGTGCCCTTTCACCTGAGAAAACTTTCTCTGACCACATTGGGTTCAGGTGCATATAACCACGCTAACGGATAACCCCGAGGAGACGGAGGAAAATATTCTAAGGTTTCTAATGGAGCAAAATTTCTCTGACCACATACTGTTTCTTTACAATTTCAGGTGAGGGTCTTACTCTGTTGTACACATTCACTTTTGATTAGTCGATGCTAATAAGTGTAACTGATGAGTTACTGATGTATAATGTTTATAGCTTCCACTGGGTTCTGCTAGACATTCAACTTGATAAGGGAAGAGTTTATGTCATGGACCCATCAAAGAGAAACCTGGAAGATTTCCGCAGCATGCAGGACATGCTCCAGAAGTAAGTTTCGCACTATATCGGTCTCTTTCCTTTATTTCCTCAGATAACAGGTAATAAATAACTCATTCATTCATTTTCTTCGTCGGGCAGGGTTTAGATCCGGTTCAAGCGCGAGGTTGCCGGTGTATTTAGTGAGAAGCTGACGTTTAGGGCGGTCTCGGTAAGTAGCATGTGATATTTCTGTGCATCTCTTTACTTCTAGTTTCAATACAATAATGATGCTAGATTATTATTTTGATTGAATTATATTCTTGTAAAGTGCGCGAGGCAGCCACAGGGGTCGAATCTATGTGGATTCTACGTATGCGAGTTCATTCACACGTTTACCACCGAACACAATCATTATAGAGTCGATGTAAGCAATGCATTCACACCATCATTTTATTGCCGTCACATTTTGTTATCATGATTGATATTCATATTGATCTCCTTTTTCTTATATATAGTTCGAGAGAATGCGGGATCAACTACTACCAGTGCAACGCGTACTAACAATTGCGGAGGAGCTGGCGGGATTTATTGTCAAAGAGATTGTAGACGATGCCGGAGAATTTAGTGTGAATAGGTGCTACTGATCTCCATGTAATCGAACAGACGTGCTCTAGTCCCAAGATTTTGTGATCTCCATGTAACTATGTAAATTGTATATATTTGTATGCTCGATATCATAATACAAGTTATTTTATATATGCACGAATGTGTACGATATGTGGTGGCATAGAAATATTCAAAAACTATGTTGAAATGAAAAATAAGTAAATAAAACAATAAAAAATGAAATATCTGCCGCGGCAGAGAAAGGACACAAAATGCTGCCGCGGCAGAGAACCACTTGTCCAAGGTATTGCTCTACCGCGGCAGAGAAAAGGAGCAAAATGCTGTCGCAGCAGAGACCCACTAGTCCCGGTCCTTAACACCAACCGGGACTAGTGGGGGTGCACCACGAGCGCGCAGGGGCAGCCACGTGGACATCCACAGGTCCCGGCTGGTAACTGGGCCGGGACTACTGGTGGACCTCTAGTCCCGTTTGATTAGTCCCGGTTCAAAAACCGGGACTAAAGTCCCTTACGTCCCGAGACTAGAGGCCCTATTTCCACTAGTGTTGGAAGGTAGGCTCTGATACCATATGATCGCTAGAGAGATTTTTGGTTTAACGATGCCCTTGAGTCCAGGCTCGCTACGTGTTGATATAGGCCACCACGGGCAGATAAGATTACAAGAGGTTACACCGGTAGAGAAAAGCTAGGAGATCGACCTGATCTTTATATCTTAGATCAGTCGGGTACAACAACTATAATCTACCTTATCTCTCTACCGGATGAGACGTGACAGAGATATGTTACAAACTCTAACAAGCACCTGTTTAATTGGACTCAGCATTCTTTATAGAACACCTCTTTTATCTACATCTACCTGCATAATCAATTTTGGGACGTCCATACCTTATGATGAAGCCAAGAGAGAAGCATTGCGTGACAGAGTGAACCAAACATCATGACAAGAGACCAGCAAATTGTTTCTACTCTGTTCAACTTACTTGTCGCGGATTTGTCTATATTTGCATGTACCTATTGTTGAAAAAATAGAGCAATTTACCAAACGAATTATCCATAATAAACGCTAGATAAAACATGATTAGAATAATAGACAATATACTAATCATGTGAAATAGCGAATACATATTAAGGCAAATATCCAAACAAACTACAAGGCTTAAAACTTTAGATGTGATCAGAACAAGATTGAGAAAGAAAGTATACACGGCAGTAGCAGCAGAGGAACCGCTGGCGTTGGAACAGTTGTTAGCCATGTCGTTGAGGAAGAGGGTGTTGATGTCAGGGAAGAAGTCCTCGTCGGGGAAGACGTCGCAGCAGTCGCTATCCGTGAGGGAGGCCGTGACGAAGCCAGTAGTCACGCCAATAGCGCTCCCCAAAAACCTTATCGCCCTTATCCCGTACAGGACTCGAAGCAGCTGTGTCTCAGAGGCCTACTGTCCCGGCTCGTGGTGCACGCCGCAAGACGAGATGGGGAAGATCTAGGTAGGGCAGTGCTCTGGAACCGGAGGCGCAAAGGATGTGCGGCAGTGTGTCTGAGAGGAGGCGCGACCTCTCTCTTATATAGGCACAGAGGGGTAGGCAGACAGGATGCGCAGAAGATGAAACGAACGGACAGAAGTTGAAGCGAACAGGCAGCAGTCCACTGGACAGCTTCCACTCAGTTGGTGGCACTGAAGACTTGTTTATTCTCGACTGGTGAAGATGATATCAATGGATAGAGGCCTCATATGAATCTACCCTTAAGCAGAGTTCTCCTCGTTGCCCGTTCGTTAACATAAAAGTACCAAGGGTGAAATTCAATATAAACATCGTTATCAAGAGTAAAACGATGGATAGAGACAAGGTTTTTTGGTAGCATGTGGAACATGAAGGACATTTTTAAGATGCAATTGTTTTGATGGGGAATTGACAGTTGCATGAACAACATGACTAATCCTCATACCTTGTCCATTTGCAATATGGATTTGATCGCGGCCGGCATACTTTTCCTTCATGGTGAGCTTGTTGAGATCACCTGTGATGTGGTCGGTGGCATCGGTATCACCATACCAGTTGGTGTCCACGCCATAGGACGCTGAGTTGGCGCCATTCTCCTCCTCTTCTTCTTCATCATCGGAGTAGTGATGGCAGCACTTCTAGGCGCCATGCCCAGGCTTGCCACAAATCTGGCACGTGATGAGGCCGCACACTTTGTTGCCGCCCTTTCCCCCTCCACGGTGAACATTGTCGTTGCCACCACCATGGCGTCCATTCCCGCGGTTGTTGTAGCCACGGCCTCCTCCACGGCGGCCTCCACCATACTGGCCGCGCCCACTCTGGCCGCCTCTGCCACGTGATGCCGAGTTGATGGAGGTGCCCCCACCGATTCCATCGGTAAGGCGCTCGATATGGTTGTCATAGGCGACAATCTGGGCGTACAGCTCGCCCGAAGTGATCTTGCTGACACAATGGACCCCGATGGCGGCGAAGAGGGGATTGTAGGTGTCATCGAGGCCAGCGAGGAGGTATTCCACCAGTTACTCCTCATCGATCGGTCGGCCTTCTGCCGCGAGCTCGTTAGCGTAGCCCTTCATCTTGTTGAAGAATTGGGCGGCCGTCATGTTATCCTTCCTCGTTCTGGTGAGGGCGACATGGAGGTTGGCGATCCGCATGCATGACTGGGCGATGAACATTGTCTGGATCACCACCCAAATTTGGGCGGCTGTGTTCATCCCAATTACGGAAACAAGGATATCAGGTGAAAGGGTGCCCAGCAAAAAAGATTGAACCTGTTGGTCGGTTGCCACCCATGCGTCGTAGGTAGGGTTTGGCTCCTCGCTCGGTTTGCCATCCTTCTCGATGCTGATGGTCTCATATGGCGCCTTGATCTTTAGGCCGAGGAAGCTCGTCAGGCGAGCTCCGCGAATCGGTGGGAGGATCTGATATTGCCAGACGAGGTAGTTCACCCTCGTCAATTTCTCACTCAGGGCGATGCCAGCGAGAGGGTTCGTCATGGAGGAGCTGGGAGAGGATGAGGAGGCGAGGCACATCGATGTTTATTGCACTAGTAGAAAACAGGCCTTTCGTCTAGGCCATTAGTCACGGGTGTGGCTGGGGACGGGACTAATGGCCCGCGTCGAACGGCCTGAGCCACCCAGAACCATAGGTCCCGGCCCGTTAGACCCTATTAGTCCCGGTCTAAGACACAAACCGGGATTAAAGGGCCCTGGCCCAACCGCTCGCTGGGGCACCCCCTTTAGTCCCGGTTTGTATCTCCAACCAGGACTAGTGGTCTGGCCCTATATATATGCACAGCCCCCTCCTCCTCTCAACTGTTTTTTCTTGGTGGGAGAGAGTTTTGTTGTGCTATTTTTTTTCTTGTTCATACATATGCACTAGAGGTGTTCGGTGAAATGTTCATTAGAGCGATGCGAGTTTAGGTCACACAAGACAGACATGATATGAGGTGCCCGAGCCACACTTAAGTTTTCTCATATTTGTTTCCAAGTGTAATAAAAGGTTAGCAACTATTTTCTCGTTTAGACCGTGTGGTACTAATTTTAGCATAGTGATTGCATTTGACATATATTTGTATGATACAGATGAGCCATCCATGGATGTACGGTGAACGACGCTCTACCGCTTTCAGAGAAGGCGTGTGTTCTTTTCGAGTTGTGGCCGAGGAGAACAAGCAGCAGGATGGTTTTATGTGTTGTCCATGTGTTGACTGTAGGAATGAGAAGGCTCACACTTCCGCAAGAGTCCTTCAGAGCCACCTGCTTCGGTATGGTTTTATGTCCGGCTATAATGTTTGGACCAAACACGGAGAAATAGGGGTTGTGATAGAAGACGGTGATGAATAAGAGAACGATGATGACAACTACCGACCTATGTTCCTTGAATACGCAGATACCACAATGGAAGACAATGAAGAAGAAGGAGGTGAAGAACGGGAACCAGACCGGCCCGCTGATGATCTTGGTCAGGTCATTTCTGATGCAAAGTGAGACTGCGACACAGAAAAGGAGAGGTTGCAGTTTGAGAAGATGTTACAGGACCACAATAAATTGTTGTACCCAACTTGTGAAGATGGCCAGAAGAAGCTGGATAGCACACTGGAATTGCTGAAGTGGAAGGCAGAGATCGGTGTGACTGACTCGGGATTTGAGAAGTTGTTGGTACTCATGAAGAAGTTGCTTCCAAGAAATAACGAATTGCCCGTCAGTACATACGAAGCAAAGAAGCTCGTCTTCCCTCTAGGATTAGATGTGCAGAAGATACATGCGTGCCCTTTCACCTGAGAAAACTTTCTCTGACCACATTGGGTTCAGGTGCATATAACCACGCTAACGGATAACCCCGAGGAGACGGAGGAAAATATTCTAAGGTTTCTAATGGAGCAAAATTTCTCTGACCACATACTGTTTCTTTACAATTTCAGGTGAGGGTCTTACTCTGTTGTACACATTCACTTTTGATTAGTCGATGCTAATAAGTGTAACTGATGAGTTACTGATGTATAATGTTTATAGCTTCCACTGGGTTCTGCTAGACATTCAACTTGATAAGGGAAGAGTTGATGTCATGGACCCATCAAAGAGAAACCTGGAAGATTTCCGCAGCATGCAGGACATGCTCCAAAAGTAAGTTTCGCACTATATCGGTCTCTTTCGTTTATTTCCTCAGATAACAGGTAATGAATAATTCATTCATTCATTTTCTTCGTCGGGCAGGGTTTAGATCCGGTTCAAGCACGAGTTTACCGGTGTATTTAGTGAGAAGCTGACGTTTAGGGCGGTCTCGGTAAGTAGCACGTGATATTTCCGCGCTTCTCTTTACTTCTAGTTTCAATACAATAATGATGCTAGATTATTATTTTGATTGAATTATATTCTTGTAAAGTGCGCGAGGCAGCCACAGGGGTCGAATCTATGTGGATTCTACGTATGCGAGTTCATTCACACGTTTACCACCGAACACGATGATTATAGAGTCGATGTAAGAAATGCATTCACACCATCATTTTATTGTCGTCACATTTTGTTATCATGATTGATATTCATAATGATCTCCTTTTTCTTATATATAGTTCGAGAGAATGCGGGATCAACTACTACCAGTGCAACGCGTACTAAGAATTGCGGAGGAGCTGGCGGGATTTATTGTCAAAGAGATCGTAGACGATGCCGGAGAATTTAGTGTGAATAGGTGCTACTGATCTCCATGTAATCGAACAGACGTGCTCTAGTCCCAAGATTTTGTGATCTCCATATAAATATGTAAATTGTATATATTTGTATGCTCGATATCATAATATAAGTTATCTTATATATGCACGAATGTGTACGATATGTGGTGGCATAGAAATATTCAAAAACTATGTTAAAATGAAAAATAAGTAAATAAAACAATAAAAATGAAATCTCTGCCGCGGCAGAGAAAGGGCACAAAATGCTGCCGCGGCAGAGAACCACTTGTCCAAGGTATTGCTTTGCCGCGGCAGAGAAAAGGAGCAAAATGTTGTCGCAGCAGAGAACCACTAGTCCCGGTCCTTAACACCAACCGGAACTAGTGGGGGTACACCACGAGCGCGCAGGGGCAGCCACGTGGACATCGACATGTCCCGGCTGGTAACTGGGCCGGGACTACTGGTGAGCCTCTAGTCCCGCTTGATTAGTCCCGGTTCAAAAACCGGGACTAAAGGCCCTTACGTCCCGAGACTAGAGGCCCTATTTCCACTAGTGTTGGAAGGTAGTCTCTGATACCATATGATCGCTAGAGAGATTTTGGGTTTAACGATGCCCTTGAGTCCAGGCTCGCTACGTGTTGATATAGGCCACCACGGGTAGATAAGATTACAAGAGGTTACACCGGTAGATAAAATCTAGGAGATCGACCTGATCTTTATATCTTAGATCAGTCGAGTACAACAACTATAATCTACCTTATCTCTCTACCGTATGAGTCGTGACAGAGATATGTTACAAACTCTAACAAGCACATGTTTAATTGGACTCGGCATTCTTTATAGAACACCTCTTTTATCTGCATCTACCTGCATAATCAATTTTGAGACGTCCATACCTTATGATGAAGCCAAGAGAGAAGCATTGCGTGACAGAGTGAACCAAACATCATCACAAGAGACCAGCAAATTGTTTCTACTCTGTTCAACTTACTTGTTGTGGATTTGTCTAGATTTGCATGTACCTATTGTTGAAAAAAACCGCAATTTACCAAACAAATTATCCATAATAAATGCTAGATAAAACATGATTAGAATAATAGACAATATACTAATCATATGAAATAGCGAGTACATATTAAGGCAAATATCCAAATAAACTGCAAGGCGTAAAACTTTAGATGCAATCAGAACAAGATTGAGAAAGAAAGTATACACGGCAGTAGAAGCAGAGGAACCGCTGGCGTTGGAACCGTCGTTAGCCATGTCGTTGAGGAAGAGGGTGTTGATGTCAGGGAAGAAGTCCTCGTCAGGGAAGACGTCGCAGCAGTCGCTATCCGTGAGGGAGTCCGTGACGAAGCCAGTAGTCACGCCGATAGCGCTCCCCAAAAACCTTATCGCCCTTCTCCCGTACAGGACTCGAAGCAGCGGGGTCTCGAAGGCCTACTGTCCCGGCTTGTGGTGCACGCCGCAAGACGAGACGGGGAAGATCTTGGTAGCACAGTGCTCTAGAACCGAAGGCGCAAAGGATGTGCGGCAGTGTGTCTAAGAGGAGACGCGACCTCTCTCTTATATAGGCACAGAGGGGTAGGCAGACAGGCTGCGCAGAAGATGAAACGAACGGACAGAAGTTGAAGCGAACAGGCGGCAGTCCACTAGACAGCCTCCACTCAGTTCGTATTTATTTAGCTCGTATTAAAAATCCACTCGAGCAAAACGTTTCAACTTCTCTATGAATGTTCATATACCATTCATGCGTGGCAAAATAAAGCTCGACTTGGCGAGATTCCCGCAACCCGCGGCGCGTGCGTCGTGGCATGGCGTGGCGAGGCGAGGCGTGGCGAGGCGAGCGAGGAGGAGGAGCACGCGTGTAGAACTCTCTCCTTCTCCTTCTCCTTCTCCTTCTCCTTCTCATCCTTTTTACCAAGTGGTAGGAGAGCTCACCTTATAAGCTGGTCCAACTTCCACTCAACTAGCAATTTGGGACTAAACATTTGTCCCAGCTCTTGCCTTGCATGAATGGGCCAAATAGGCCTCTAGGATTTCAGGAATTTATTGGCATATAATATATGGGCTGGGCCTATTTAGGCAAAATTTCCAACATCCCCCCACCAGATCCTAGAGGCACATGAAGTTTGCCTTTGGTTCCAAAACATTGTTTATATACCGGTACTGTAGTGGAGACTGTTAAGTTCAACTTCCACCTAGAGTTTATGTTATACTAGGCTGCAACTTGTACAGTGGACTATGCCTTGAACTACAAGTTTGCTGTGAACCTAGCTTCACAAAAAGTCGTGACCGATACTAGGCTACCATGGGACTTCCCCGCGGGTGGAGCTTATACGTCATACTCCATGACCTTTCATGAGTTTATTAGAGAGCACCCTACTCTCATAGACTGCGAAGTTTTAACAGTCAAACTCATATAAGTGTGTTCTTCAAAAGATGTTCTGCAGGACAACATCTTTGCTTTGGATAAGCCACTTAGAACATATTAAGATAATAAATCAATCTGCCATGCAGAATAGAAAAGTATTGCATCTTTATGGAGTGGTGTTTATTAATGTAGGGATACTTTCCTCTCAGCTAACCAACAGTTTGTCTCCCAATTCTAATTCACGGGATCTCCGATCACATATAGTGGTTTACCACTGTGGAAAGCTCAAATTGTGGGTCTCATACCCATCTCATTAGATGCGTTTTCTATCACGTTGCGTGATAGACCCTTTGTGAAGGGATCTGCCAAGTTTTTAGATGTCTGGATATAATCCAATGCAATAACTCCGGAGTTTCTTATTTTCCTGACAGATTTCAGTCTCCTCTTCACATGTCTTGATGACTTCATATTATCCTTAGAACTATTTACCTTAAAAATCACAGTTTGATTATCGAAGTTCATAAGTATTGTGGGTATTGGTTTTTCAACCATAGGCAAGTTCATCAAGGGTTCACGAAGCCACTCTTCTTCAACAGTGGCTATGTCTAATGCTGTGAGTTATGCTTCCATAGTTGACCTCGTTAAGATGGTCTGCTTGCAATACTTCCAAGAAACAGCGCTGCCAGCAAGTGTGAATACATATCCACTCGTGGTCTTTATCTCGTTAGCATCAGATATCCAATTTGCATCACTATAACCCTCTAGTATCCTCGGATACCCGGTATATTGAATTGCATAACTCGCAGTGCCTTTTAGATAGCGCATGACTCTCTCAAGAGCATGCCAGTGATCATCTCCTGGATTTGAAACAAATCGACTGAGTTTGCTTACAGCAAATGTGATGTCAGGCCTCGTGGCACTAGCTAAATACATAAGCGAGCCAATAATTTGAGAGTATCTCAGTTGGTCTCTAGCATTTCCTCGATTCTTTCGAAGCATCACACTAGGATCATACGGTGTAGGAGAAAACTTGATGTCGCTATACCCGAAATGACTCAAGACCTTTTCCACATAGTGGGACTGAAGCAATGTAATCCCATTGTCATCATCTCTCAATAGCTTGATGTTCAGGATGACATCAGCTACTTCCAGAACATTCATCTCAAAGGAACAAGAAAAGAAATCTTTGACCTCCTTAATTGCATTAAGGTTGGTTCCGAAAATCAGTATGTCATCAACATACAAACAAAGGATGACTCCCTCACCCCCACCATGGCGATGGTACACACATTTATCAGCTTCATTTACAACAAAGCCTACAGCAGTTGAAGTTCTTTGGAACTTCTCATGCCATTGCTTAGGGGCTTGTTTTAGGCCATATAAATACTTCAACAACTTGCACACCTTTCCTTCTTGACCATTTACCACAAAGACATCTGGCTGATCCATGTAAATTTCCTCATCCAACTCTCCATTAAGGAAAGTTGTCTTAACGTCCATTTGATGAACGAGAAGACCATGAGAGGTAGCCAATGAGAGTAATACTCGAATGGTGGTCAATCTGGCAACAGGTGAGTAAGTGTCAAAGAAGTCTTCACCTTCCTTTTGAGTATATCCCTTGGCCACAAGCCATGCCTTGTACTTCTCAATAGTACCATCAGGTCAAAGATTTTTCTTAAACACCCACTTGCACCCTATAGGTTTGCACCCATAAGGGCAATCAATGATCTCTCATGTTCCATTAGCTAAGATGGAATTCATCTCACTATGGACGGCTTCCTTCCAGTAGTCAGCATCAGGAGATGCATATGCTTCTGAAATGGAAGTGGGAGTTGTTGGAGATATGCCCAAGAGGCAATAATAAAGTGGTTATTATCATATCTTCATACTTATGATAAATGTTTACATACCATGCTATAATTGTATTAATAGGAAACATTAATACTTGTGTGATTTGTAAACATAAAAGAGTCCCTAGTAAAGCCTCTTGTTAAACTAGCTTGTTGGTTAATATATGATCATGGTTTCCTGATCATGAACATAGAGATGTTATTAACAACAGGGTCATATCATTAGGAGAATGATGTGATGGACATACTCCTATAGTTAAGCGTAGCATAAAGATCAAGTCATTTAATATAGTTCATTTGCTATAAGCTTTCTGATACATAGTAACCTAATTCCTTCGACCATGAGATCATGTTAATCACCATCACCGGAAGGATTCTTTGATGACATCAAACACCACACCGTAACTGGGTGGCTATAAAGGTGGCATTGAGTGTTCGGAAAGTATGGGTTGAGGCACATGGATCAAGAGTGGGATTTGTCCATCCATATGACAGATAGATAAACTCTGGGCCCTCTCGGTGGAATGTCATCCAATTAGCTTGCAAGCATGTGACTGGCTCACAAGGGATGACATATCACGAGAACGAGAAAAGAGTACTTATCGGTAACGAGGTTGAACTAGGTATGCACAGATACCGACGATCAAAACCTCGGATAAGTAAACTATCGTGAGACAAAGGGAAATTGGTATCGTATGTAAGTGGTTCATTCGATCGCAAAGTAATCGTAGAAATATGTGGGAGCCATATAAATTTCCAGATTCCTCTATTGGTTATTGATCGGAGAAGTGTCTCGGTCATGTCCGCATAATTCACGAACCGTAGGGAGACACACTTAAGGATTCGATGTTGTTGAGTAGTTATGGGATGATGAGTAAGAGACCGAATGTTGTTCGGAGTCTCGGATGGGATCCGGGATATCACGAGGAGATCCGGAATGGTCCGGAGAATAAGATTCATATAAGGAAAGTCCTATTTCGGAGTTTGGGAAAGTTTCCGATGATTTCATCGGAGAGGTTCTAGAAGGTTCACCGGTCCGAAAGGAGAATGGTCCATAAATGTGTCATGAGTAAGTGGAATGATTGGATCATGTCCAAGGTCACTTGGTGTTGTCATATGCAAGAGAGAAATAAAGCTCTAAATTGAAAGTCAAACGGGAAGTTTGAAAATTCAAACTGGAACAATGGTTTCCTAGTGGGAGAAGAAACAAGTCCTTCTCTCAATCCAACTTGGGTTTGGGTTTGGATTCAAACCCACCCCTCCCAAGGTTGCCCCTCCCTCTCATAAATAGACGGGGAGGGCTGCCCCAAACAACACAAGTTCCAAGCCCTCTCCACGAGCCGCCGCCGCCCGCCGCCGCCGCCGCCAGTGCTGCCACTCGCTGCCGCCGCTCGTCGTCGCCGCCGCCGCCGCCGCCGGTCTGTCGCCGCCGCCTTAGTCGCTGCCGACACCTCCTCCTCCCGGATCTATAAACCCTAGTTTTCCGGGAAACCCTAATCCAACATACTCGCTTTGGCTTAAGGCAAAGCCCTGCGAGATCTCCCCTCTACTTCCGGTACCACGCCGTTGTGCTGCCGGAATCGCGAGGAGAGTGCTACAACCTCTGCTGCCTGCTGGAACAAGGGAGAGGAAGGTCTTCATCGAGTACCGAACGTGTGACCGACTGCGGGAGCGCTGCCGGAATGCAGCGCCGGAAGGATCGTCTACGCGATCTTGAGATCGGCAAGTGTACGACTACATCACCCACGAGAATCTGCTCTTGTTAACCGCTTTGGAATCTTCGAGGGTGAGTTCCTCTATCGACTCGTTGCTACAATCTAGTAGATAGATCTTGGCTTGTTTGTGTGCATGCGGTAGAAAATTTTTGTTTTCCATGCTATGAACCCCTACAGTGGTATCAGAGCCGTGTCTATATGTAGATCTGTTGCACGAGTAGAACACAATGGTCATTGTGGGCGTTGATTTTTTTGTTGTCGATTGCTTCTTGTGTACTTTGCATCTTGCGGGATGGTGGGATGAAGCGGCCCGGGCTAACCTTACATGACATCGTTCATGAGACTTGCTCCACGCTTGACATGCAACTTGTATTGCATAAGTGGCTTTGCGGGTGCCTGTTTCTCCCAACATAGTTAAGATTCAACTTACAACGGGTGATTAACAATACTAGTATCAATGTTGTGGTTCTTGTTCGTAAGTTAGAGCGACACTTATTGAAAGCCCCAAACCACGTAAAATATGCAAAGAAAATTAGAGGCGTCTAACTTGGTTTTGCAGGGGTGTGCTGTGATGTGATATGGCCATGATTCTGATTATATTTGATTTATGCAATGTTCCTTATTGTAAGTTGGCAACCGGCAGGAGCCATATGGTTGTCTTTAAATTCTGTTAAGACCCGCGTGTCTATTCAAAGTAGTTGTAATAGTTGAAGCTGGTGGACGACAACCATGGAGCGGCTTCATTGACCTTGATGCAATGCCGGTGATGATGGAGATCATGTTCGTGCTTGAAGATGGAGATCGGAAGCACAAGTAGAAAGGCCATATCATATCACATATTATGAATTATATGTGATGTTAATCCTTTTATGCATCTTGTATTGCTTAGTTCACGACGGTAGCATTATAAGATGATCCCTCAAGCACACAATTTCAAGTTTTAAAGTGTTCATCCTTAGTAAGCACCGTTGCTAAAGCTCGTTGTTTCGAAGCACCACGTGATGATCAGCTGTGTTAGATTCTGCAAGTGTATACAACGTGAGCAAGCCAGATTTGCTCATGCGGAAGATAAGGTTTGATCTGGACGAGCCTAGCATGTACAGACATGGTCTCGGAACACGGATCACCAAAAGGTAAAGCATGAGTCATATAGTAGATATGATGAACATGTTGATTGTTCGCCATTGAAGCTACATCAACTCTCGTGATGATCGGTTTTGATGTGGTGGATTTGGTTCGTGTGATCACTAAAACAATGTGAGGGATATTGTTTTGAGTGGGAGTTCAACGGCAATATGATTAAAAGTTGAACACTATTTATCATAAATTAAATCAAAGTGAATTTGCATAATTGTTGTAGTCATTGGCATCTATTTACCACCTTGTGCTTAGTTATAATTGAGATGATAGAACTATAGAATTCTGGTTAGTTACTTTACGAACTGGTATCGTATTGTTTCGAAGTGTTAATCTAAAGTTTAAAAGTCCTATTGCAAACTTTCAGTAAGTTCCGGTTACTCCATGAAGTTTAATAACTGGTATTAAATCGAGAGTGAAAATTCCAAGAGTTAGTTATGAGTATCATGTTTGTCTCCATGATTCTTGATATTCAAAGAATTGTCTTAATATCAAGGTTATCTAGGATCTGAAAGAGTTGTTTCAGAAACCATGATGTGTGGAAGATATTGTGATATCTGAAACGAAGTTTTGGTTGCAACATGATAGAGTATAATATGGCAAAAGTCATGTTCTCATATTTGATGAGAATTTGCAAAGGGTTGGAGACACTAGTTGTCCTAATCCACCAAAAGGTTTTGGAGAGCAACATTATACTCGCGATTCATCTTTATAAGCTAAAAGTAGCTTGATCATGAATAATTCCATGATAAGGGTGAATATTTGATGTAGGTAAAATATTTACCACACCAAGAGATTACTAAAGAATGGAATTTGAAAGCACACCAAACATTTGATGATGGTGATCTACTTCAAAGTGCAAGTCCAAAGACATTGGTATTTAATTATACACGCTTTGGACTATGTGTCATATGTATGACTCCAATTGATGTTGATAGATTCTTTCAAACAGAAAAGGAAATACTGAAAGAGAATCTCATAAATATATGGAAGAAAAGAAAAGACTAGAATTGTTCAGTTTAAGTATATAGATGATATACATGTTATGGCTATATTCTTTGCTTATTAAACAATGTGGTTCTTAAGTATTTGATACTGAATTTGTTGGTGTGAATCGTCATACGAAACAACACAATTCATGAACTACAATGGCCTAAGTAACTAGCAAAAGAATATGTGATGATGTTCATCGAGAACAAATAAAGAGTTATTGTGTTGATCGTTAAACATCAAAGCTTGCCTTCAAGATTTATTTTATCAGGTATTATGAGAACAAAAGGGTTGTTCAAATAATTGCCGTAATCCATAAAAGATGGATGATTCACAAATCTCGTTGGAGAAATCACATCCATAAAACTAGTGCTAAAAATGTCAAAAGACAAATTGATTGAAAGATCACCTAGGAAGTGACATCGCCGTTTAAATTATATTGGAAAGAAAACATGAAGAAACTCCATGTGGATGGAATTTTGGAGTCTTTTGATTTTTGATCACATGACGCTTGTGAAACTTTCCTAGAGATAATTAAAACTTTGTTCATAGGCCAAAAGGGAACGAATGACTAGCTTATTGGAACTTGTACATATTGTTGTACGAAGTCCATTATATGTAGTCAAGAGCGATGGATTTCAACTTCATATGCTTTCTCCGAAAATTTAAGTGAATATATGAATATTTACTTAATAAGGATGAAGTATGAAACATTTGAAAAGTTCAAATACTTTCAAGATGAAGTGCAAAATCATTGTAACAAGAATATAAATAGTTTATGATAAGATCATAAAGGAAGATATTTGAGTTAGAAGTTTAGCATAATACCTAAGATTTAAGGAATCGTTCCGTGAATTTGCATGTCCCGAAACACCATAAGAGTATGGAGCGTTCGAGATATGTAATTAAACCTTGTTTGACATGGTAAGATCGAAGGTGTAATTCATAAAACTACCATTATATTTTAAAGATTAAAAGCTTTAGATACTACCGTTTTTCCATTGAAAAGAGCTCCATTATAATCCGTTGAAATGACACCATATAAAGTTATGGTTTGGGATAAAACCCAAGTTCTCCTTTCTTAAACATGGGTATGCTATGCATAAGAAAGATGTTTGCAACCAGAGTCGGATGAACCTGCCTTTGTATGTTATTTCGAATAACTGTTAAGTAATCCTCCATAAACATCGGAGACAAAAGTGTTTGTCACTTAGAACGTCAAGTTTCTTTGAGAAGGAATTTTTCGTGAAAAGATAAGTGGGAGGACAATAGAACTTTGATAAGGTTAAAAGAACCTTAGCTATATGTGCAAAGTTGCGCAGCGCCGAAAAGTGTTTCGGAGGCAGCAACAATGCTCATGGCTCACGTGCCTCAAAGGTTGTGGTTACGAAGGTCAAAATTTCTATTGAACCAAGTAGGTCGAGTAAACAATCAAATACCAAGATTTGAGGGTTGAATCATTATTTGAGAATAATGAACGTACTACATGCAAAGAAGCGATGATGGGCCCTGACTCCGTAAAATGGCTTGAAGCCATAAAATCCGTGATAGTTCCATACACGAGAAATCAAGTTTTGAACTTGAAGGACCCTCGAGAAAGGTGTAAGACCTTACAGTTGTGTTTGGATCAATAAATAAATAGACATGGATGGTGCACATCTATGAAATAGTCGACATGTTGGGAAAGAGTTCACAACAATGTTCAAAGGTTGACTATGACAAGATTTGATCTTTCATAGCGATATTTAGTCTAGACGGATTCACGTAGCAACCACTACATATAATTTTGTTATGTGGTAATTGAATAAACAAAACAAGTTCTTCTAATAGAATTGTTACCTAGGACATGTGCATAACGCGTTCCATAGGGTTTTGTTAATTCAAAGGATGCTAAAAGCATATGCAAACTTCAATGATTGAAGTAAGCATCGCGGAGTTGGAATCTTCACCATGATGAAACTGTTAAAGGAGTTTAAATTCGTCAGAGATGATGAAGATGCTTGCATTTGCAAGAAATTAAGTGGGAGCGCTAAGACATGTTTCTAAAACATTATGTGGAAGACATATTGTTGATTAGAAATTATGTATCTTTTCTTAACACATATTAAGAATTTCATCCTGATGAAAGACTTAGGCAAAACCCAAATATTTGGCATCAATAGACGCTAATATGGTTGTGCCGAAAGTACAGAGATGATATATTGAATGAGTTCAATATAGAAACTACGAGAAAGGTTCTTGTCGCACAGAAATGATTGAATAAGTTCAATATTGATGATATATTCAAGTGTATTGACACTTGGTAAGTGAAACAAAGATTCAAGTATAGATTGATACTTGATGTATGAAATCACAAAGAGTATTTATATCAATCATACTGTGATATGTACAAATCCATATATGTCCTATGCTCTGAATGTTATGAGCATATACCAGAATGATTCATAAGATGATCATTGGACAATAGTAAGGATATTCTTATGATCTTTTGGAAGAACTAAGAGTATATTATTTGTAGAAGTGACAAATAGATGGTTAGTTCATTGTAAAAGTACTACATTGATACTAGTTTTGTCACAAAGTACAAATTAAGTTTATCTCAATCTAAACTAAGGGTGTCACAATATAATGGAAAGTAAGTTCCATCATGGATTTGGATGAGTTCCAAAGTTAAGACATTGTGACAGATACTACAACAAAAGGCTAAGTATATGACTGCTACTATACCAGCTAAAGAGGGCATTTGTGTCAAGTAGTTTGTTATCAAACTAGGTGTAGTTCACAGCGGGATAATACTATGAAGATATATTGTACGACAATATTATCAACATGTTTTAACCCCAAAGAACTAAAGGTCTCACCAAAGGACCAAATTTATACAAAGCCATCTCATTAGAGAATGAGTGATGCGTAGAGACGCAAAGACATGAAATTACACACGGAACTGGAAGTGTCAGATCCAGAGATCAGTTGACCACTTGCAAACGTGTACATACAACACCGGAAAGCCATAGGTGTTGAATACACAAAGGTTTGAAACTAGATTATTGACTCTAGTGCAAGTGGGAGACTGTTGGAGATATGCCCAAGAGGCAATAATAAAGTGGTTATTATCATATCTTCATACTTATGATAAATGTTTACATACCATGCTATAATTGTATTAACAGGAAACATTAATACTTATGTGATTTGTAAACATAAAAGAGTCCCTAGTAAAGCCTCTTGTTAAACTAGCTTGTTGGTTAATATATGATCATGGTTTCCTGATCATGAACATAGAGATTTTATTAACAACAGGGTCATATCATTAGGAGAATGATGTGATGGACATACTCCTATAGTTAAGCGTAGCATAAAGATCAAGTCATTTAATATAGTTCATTTGCTATAAGCTTTCTGATACATAGTAACCTAATTCCTTCGACCATGAGATCATGTTAATCACCATCACCGGAAGGATGCTTTGATGACATCAAACACCACACCGTAACTGGGTGGCTATAAAGGTGGCATTGAGTGTTCGGAAAGTATGGGTTGAGGCACATGGATCAAGAGTGGGATTTGTCCATCCATATGACGGATAGATAAACTCTGGGCCCTCTCGGTGGAATGTCATCCAATTAGCTTGCAAGCATGTGACTGGCTCACAAGGGATCACATATCACGGGAACGAGAAAAGAGTACTTATCGGTAACGAGGTTGAACTAGGTATGCATAGATACCGACGATCAAAACCTCGGATAAGTAAACTATCGTGAGACAAAGGGAAATTTGTATCGTATGTAAGTGGTTCATTCGATCGCAAAGTAATCGTAGAAATATGTGGGAGACATATGAATTTCCAGATTCCTCTATTGGTTATTGATCGGAGAAGTGTCTCGGTCATGTCCGCATAATTCACGAACCGTAGGGAGACACACTTAAGGATTCGATGTTGTTGAGTAGTTATGGGATGATGAGTAAGAGACCGAATGTTGTTCGGAGTCTCGGATGGGATCCGGGATATCACGAGGAGATCCGGAATGGTCCGGAGAATAAGATTCATATAAGGAAAGTCCTATTTCGGAGTTCGGGAAAGTTTCCGATGATTTCATCGGAGAGGTTCTAGAAGGTTCTAGAAGGTTCACCGGTCCGAAAGGAGAATGGTCCATGAATGTGTCATGGGTAAGTGGAATGATTAGATCATGTCCAAGGTCACTTGGTGTTGTCATATGCAAGAGAGAAATAAAGCTCTAAATTGAAAGTCAAACGGGAAGTTTGAAAAGTCAAACTGGAACAATGGTTTCCTAGTGGGAGAAGAAACAAGTCCTTCTCTCAATCCAACTTGGGTTTGGGTTTGGATTCAAACCCACCCCTCCCTAGGCTGCCCCTTGTAACACCGCGGTTCTGAAAATACCGTGGCCTCTATGTGACATGCCAATCCCTGGATCGGTTCATTGGCCCACAATAGAGTAAGATGAATAACATAGCAGAATATCCGTGTATCATGCATAACGAAGATCCACAGTACCATTATTACAATAAAAGCTTAGCCCAAAGCTAGCTCAAATTATTCAGGTAGCAACATAAATAAAGCTAATCCTCCATTCTTCAAATTGCCCACAAGTGAACAAGTGCCGAGTGGAGTACCGTGGCCTATATCGATTACTCGGAATCGGAATATCCTGCAACATGAAACGTAGCAGCCCGAAGGGTCAATACATGGAATGTATGGCAAGTAGAGCTATTAAAGGAGACAATAGTGCTAACATCTACATGCATATTTGGCAAGTGGAGCTGTGTCTGGCTTGCATTTGCAAATGCATTTGTCCTACTTTCATAAACAGTTTTTGATTTTCTTTGAAAAGATCCCAAATAAGTTAACCCAACAATATTAAAACAATTATGAAATTGGAATGAGCGAGAAACATGTCATGGGATCAATATCAAGCAACTCAGATGTCCATAACCGGGAACACGGCTAATCGATTAGATTATACACCCTGCAGGGGTTAGTACACTTTACCCATGTGACTTGGCCAGCCCAGCTCGTACCATCACTCTCATTTTGGGTGATTATAGGGAGAAGTCCAAGAAGAGACCGTTCGGGAAGTAGCTCCCCAATCCCGATGCGCACCGGCCCAACCTACCAAAATTCTACATCTCTGGATACGCGGGTTTGGGTCACCACAACCTACTAAGCCCAACCAACCGCCCATTCTATTATTGTCACATGGTTGTACACGTAAGCTACACAATAAAGAAGCCAATCATTCTCTCTTGATACCTGGGTGCCTTTCCGCAATGAAACCACCAAAAATTATCAATACCATCACACCCAGGAGATTCATTGATTAAGTTGTTTTAGTTTTCACAAACCAATACTTTTAGAAACAACTTTCAGTGATGTAACCCAGCCCTCGTTCATCATAGCATGGCTAAGCACATCTACCAACGGTGGTTCATCTACAAGGAAAGCCCTACCATATAATGGGACATAGCATAGCGATAGTATCATCCTACACATGCATCTACAAAATACACGATAGTGCATTGAAAATAGTAGGACGATATCATGAACAAAGTAGCATCTACTTGCCTTGGTTGTAGCGGTTGGAAGAACAATCCACACACGAGCAAGCGTTGCACTCGTCACAATCTACACGATACAATTGCATTCATAAACAAACAATCCGCAAGTATATGCAACAAATATGATGCATGAAGGTATGCAAGGCAAGTGAATTGGTGCTACAGCTGCACCACATAATCCTATTCAATAATACTACAGATTGCATGCATGGAAAATAGTTTTAGCGCTAGGAAAACTATTTCGCAAAAAGTAATGCTCAAAACTAGAGCTAGAACTCAATTAAATCGCTACCGGTAGTATACTGTTTGTAAAATCTTGGCAAAATTCTACCGCATAGGCTTCGCTGATTAGAAACAGTACCAATTGGAATTACTCAAAAAGGAATTATAAAACTCCCGGAGTAATTAAAACACTATAGAAAGCCACTAGACAGTTTCTGCAGAAGATTTTACTGTAAGCCTATCTTTTTAATTTACGATGAGACTCCCCTCGTTCCACTGAATCCAGGGACATATCATACGCGATTTTTGGAGCTACGGATCTTTTTCTACGAATTTATTACTCCGAAAAGGCCACTAACTAGTTTGATTAAACTGTACTAAACCTTGCTGCAAAAGCCTGAACCAAAGGTACAGCGAGATTCTACACGACTCACTGAATCTACACATATTTTATTTGCAATTTTTGACCAAGCGGTTTAATTTCTACGCGATTTACAAGATTCTACCGAAATCTGCCAACTAAAAGGATTAACGAAATTAACCAGTCGACTGTGTCTGTTGACTGGTCAACGCGTCTGCTGACTGGGCATCTGACTAGTCAACGCCTGAGTCTGACCAGTCAACGAACGATCTGAGGCGCCGAACTAAAATCTGACGGTGGCTGCAGTCTTACTGGAAACAAACGGCGAAACGGACGGCGGCGAGTCCCGGACGGTGCGGCGATCGATTCCGGCGTCGGTGTCTTTCCTGCGCAGGTGTAAACGGTCAGCGCGTGATTCGAGTCAGTTAGCGCGGCGCGCAAGACGGCGCGCGAGGCGTGCGTGCATGCGTGCATGCGAAGGCGCGCGGCGAGCAGCGCGCGTGCAGGGCAGCAGCTAGCGCGCAGCAGCGCAAGCGGCAACGCAAGCGGCAACGCATGCAGCGGCGCAGCAAGCGCGCAGCAGCGCGTGCAGACGGCGGCGAGCGCGGGCAGCAAGGCTCGGCAGGGCAAGCGCGCAGGGCGGCGGCGAGCTCGGCAGGGCAAGCGCGCGGGCAGCAGGGCTCGGCAGGGCAAGCGTGCAGACGGCGGCGAGCTCGGCAGGGCAAGCGCGCAGGGCGGCGGCGATCGGCGGTAGGCGGCGCGGCGCGGAGTGCGGGGCGCGGCCGAGGCGGGACGCGCGGCTGCAGGCGAGGCGGGTGGAGGCGGCGCTGGGCGCGGTCTACGAGGCGGCGGGGTCGCGGGGCTGGCGGCGGACGGGGTGGCGTACCTGCGCGGCGGCGGGGAGCTGGCGGCCAGCGGCGGCGACTCGCGCCAGGGGGCGGCGCGCGGGGGCGATCCCGAGGTGGGGGAGATCGCGCGGGGAGGCGGGCGATCGGGGGCAGGCGGCGGCGGCCTGGGGACTCGTGCGGGGCAGGCGCGATTATCGAGGGCAGGGAGGCGGCGGCTCGGCCCTTAAGTGGGTCCCGCGCGGGTCCTACTCCAATTCGGCGCAGAGTTAGACGCGGACTCGGAAATCGGCCCAAAATTCGGACCGTTTTCCGTCGATTCACTAAAACGGCCGCAACTTCTCCGTACGAGCTCCGAATCGAGCGATTCTTGCTCCTACGGTTTCATACAGTCGAGGGGGACAATCTAGGGTCAAGGTTCGGGCGAAACGCTAGGCTACAAGGGTGGACAACGCTAGTCCTACTAAAGCCTCCTGCAGGAGCCTCGTAGCAAAATAGAATAGGGTTTTGAAAATAGCGTTTTCGCCGATTCTTTTCACTCGACGGTTTTGCACGGAAAAGCATGATGCAATGCTATGAATGATATGCAAGACCAAATCTAAAATTTGGGATGTGACAAGACTAACCCCCTTAAGATGAATCTCGTCCTTGAGATTCGGCGAGGCTAGCAAATAGGTGTGGGTAGTCCTCTCGGATGTCATACTCACGCTCCCAAGTGGCTTCCTCTTCGGTGTGGTGGATCCACTGCACCTTGCAAAACTTGATTGTCTTGGTACGGGTAGTCCTCTCCGCTGTCTCCAGAATCTTGACCGGCTTCTCCTCATAGGTCAAATCATTCTCCAGCTGAACCTCCTCTAGCGGTACGGTGTCTCTCAATGGTGTATCCACCATCTCCGGATGGCACTTCTTCAGCTGGGACACGTGGAACACATTGTGAACAGTGGACAGAGCCTCTGGCAACTCCAACTGATAAGCAACTTCTCCTTTGTGTGCTAAGACCCGATATGGTCCAATAAATCAAGGTGCCAGCTTACCTTTAATTCCAAATCTCTTGATTCCACGAAGTGGCGATACTCTGAGGTATGCTCTATCACTTATCTCATACACCACTTCCTTACGCTTGGCGTCAGCGTAGCTCTTCTGCCTTGATTGTGCTACCTTTAGCCTGTCCCTAATCAAGGCGACCTTGTCCTCAGTGTCCTTGATCAAATCGGGTCCAAACAACTGACGTTCTCCTACTCCATCCCGTAGCAATGGTGTTCGGCATCGTTTCCCATACAGCACATCGAACGGTGATGTCTTGATGCTGGTTTGATAGCTGTTGTAGGAAAACTCGGCATACGGCAAATTCTCATCCCAACTAGAGCCATGAGCCAAAGCGCAAGCTCTCAGCATGTCCTCCAAAATCTGATTCACCCTCTCGGTCTGTCCATCAGTCTACGGGTGAAACGCTGTGCTAAACTCCAATCTAGTACCAAGTGACTCGTGCAGCTGGCGCCAGAAGTGCGAGGTAAATTGGGTGCCTTTGTCAGATACGATACTCTTGGGAACTCCGTGTAGGCACACAATCCTGTCCATGTAAATCTTGGCCAACTTTGCACTCATATAGGTCGTCTTTACCGGTATAAAGTGGGCTACCTTGGTCAAATGGTCGACCACTACCCAAATAGTCATATCCTGACCTGGTCCTAGGCAATCCTGTGATGAAGTCCATTCCCACTCTATCCCACTTCCAATCCGGCACAGGCAATGGCTGTAGCAGTCCTGCTGGCTTCTGGTGTTCCGCCTTCACTCGGTTGCACACATCGCATAGGGCAATATGCTTGGCGATATCTCCTTTCATGTTGTTCCACCAAAATCTGCTCTTCAAATCCATATACATCTTTGTGTTGCCCGGATGTATGGAGTATGGCGAGTTATGAGCCTCCTGAAGAATCAACTCCCTTATCTCTGGGTCGCTGGGCACACACAAACAATCTCCATACCACAAGGTACCATGCTCATCCTTGCGAATATCCTTTTCCCGATTCTCCTTCATCTTTTCCTTTATCTCCTCTATTTCCTTGTCTCCTATCTGAGCCTTTATGATCTTGTCCTGTAGCGTTGGTTGGACTTCCATTGTAGCCAGGTATCCTTCAGATACTACCTCCAGTCTAAGGTCCTTGAATTGCTTGCACAAATCCTCGGGCAATTCACCAATTGTCAAACCATTGGCATAAACCTTCCGGCTCAGAGCATCTGCTACTACATTGGCCTTTCCTGGGTGGTATTGCAGATTCATATCATAATCCTTGATAAGTTCCAACCATCTCCTTTGTCTCATGTTCAGTTCCTTCTGTGTAAATATGTACTTCAGGCTCTTGTGGTCGGTGTACACATCACAGTGTTTTCCCATTAAGTAATGCCTCCATACCTTGAGCGCATGAACCACTGACGCTAACTCCAAGTCATGTGTGGGGTAATTCCGCTCATGGTGCTTAAGTTGTCGCGAGGCATATGACACTACTCTTCCATCTTGCATCAGCACACTCCCAAGTCCTTGTCGAGAGGCATCACAGTACACTTGGAAATCCTTTTGAAGATCTGGTAAACATAGAACGGGCACGGTCACTAGTCGACGCTTCAGTTCCTGAAAGCTAGCTTCACACACATCCGTCCATTCAAACTTTCTCTCCTTCTTCAGAAGTTCAGTCATCGGCTTAGCAATCTTGGAAAAGTTTTCAATGAACCTCCTGTAATATCCAGCAAGTCCCAAAAAGCTTCGAATCTCTCCCGCATTCTTGGGCGCTTCCCACTCAGTTACTGCAGTCACTTTGCTTGGATCAACAGCAACTCCTTCTCCTGACACTACGTGTCCAAGAAACCCAACGGTGTTAAGCCAGAATTCACACTTGCTGAATTTGGCATACAGCTAGTGTTCCCTCAGTTTCTCCATAATCAGTCGCAGATGTTTCTCATGCTCAGCATCATCCTTGGAATATATCAGTATGTCATCAATAAACACCACTACGAACTTGTCCAAGTACTCCATAAATACCTTGTTCATCATGGTCATAAAATATGTCGGGGCATTCGTTAGTCCAAAAGACATAACCGTATACTCATATAGACCATACCTAGTAGTGAAGGCGGTTTTTGGTACATCCTCCTCCCGGATCTTCAATTGGAAGTAGCCTGATCGCAGATCAATCTTGCTGAACACCTTCGCTCCTTCCAGTTGATCAAACAGATCATTTATGTTCGGTAGAGGGTACTTGTTCTTGATGGTTACTTCATTCAGCGAGCGGTAGTCCACCACTAATCTCTTGGTGCTGTCTTTCTTCTCCACAAATAGAACAGGTGCACCCCATGACGACGAACTAGGCTGAATGAATCCCTTGTCCAACTGCTCTTTCAGCTGCTTCTTCAATTCCTTCAGCTCATCCACATCCATCTTATATGGTCTCTTTGCTATAGGTCCTGTTCCCGGCATCAGGTCGATAAGAAACTCTACTTCCCTGTCAAGTGGCATACCCGGCAGCTCTTCCGGAAACACGTCGGGGTAATCCCTAATCACTGGCACAGTATCCATGCTAACCCCCTTAAGAGAATTCAACTTACACCTTCCTGGTCGTACAGCCGACTTGAATCTAATTCTCTTACCATCCGGGGTTTTGAGTGAAACAGCTCGCTGTGCACAATCTATGTGTCCCCCATGCATAGACATCCAATCCATACCCAGAATAATGTCTAATCCCTGTGAATCCAACACTACCAAATGTGCACTGAAGTTGTGTGTTCCAATCCTCACAGTTAAATCGCGGCATCCCGCGCTAGCTATCATATCTCCTCCTGGTGAACTCACTCTAAAAGACCTTTTCATAGACTCAGTAGGTAACTTATACTTATCCACGAATGCCCTTGATATGAATGAATGCGATGCACCAGTATCGAAAAGTATAAGTGCAGGGTAAGTGTTGATTGGGAACTTACCAATCACAAGGTCAGGCTCATCTGGAATCTCCTCCACATTCATGTGGTTCACTGTGGCCTTCTCATTGTTGGTTGGCTTCAGTCCTTTCCTCTCTGGACAGTTGTCAGCATAGTGTCCCTTCTGCTTGCACTTGAAGCACGTCACCTTACTCAGATCCTTCTTCACAAAGTTGTGATCACGGTTGCGGTCATGTCCACCGTGTCCTCCAGAGTGGTGAGAGTGTCCTCCCTTGTGGCTGTGGTGGCTGCTCCTATGGTTGTCATGACGATGTCCATCGCCTCCATGGTGGTGGCGATCATGGCTCCCATGGTCACTCCCTCCATGCTTGGAGTATCCATCATATGAAGTGCGAGACTTGTGATGTGAACCAGAGTGGTGATTGTTATTCTTTCTCTTGCGGTTTTCCACCTGTTTGTGCTTCCCTTCCAAGATCCTGGCCTTGTCCATGAGCTCCTGGAAAGTGGGGCAGTAAACCACCAGCAGCTGTACTGAAAGCTCATCACTGAGGCCATCTAGGAATCTCTTCCTCCTTTTTGCATCAGTGTCAACATCCTCAGGTGCATAACGGGACAGGTTGTTGAACTCCTCAATGTACTCGGCCACGGTGCGATTGGTTTGGCGCAAGTTGCGGAACTCCTTCCTCTTTAGGCTCAGAACTCCTGAAGACACGTGGTTGGTCCTGAAACCTTCCTCAAACATTGCCCAAGTCACAGTATCCAGCGGGTGGTTGATCTGAAAAATGTCCCACCAAGAAGCGGATGGTCCCTCCAGTAGGTGAGCGGCAAACCTCACCTTCTCAGCATCAGTGCATCCGACGGTTACCAGATCCTTGTTGACTGAACGCAACCAGTCGAGAGCAACCATTGGTTCCGTTGCAGTAGAGAACTTAGCTGGCCTTAACCTCAGAAATCTGGTGAGAGCATCTCCCTGAGGCTGATTGTTTCCATTGTTGTTGTTCTGATTTGCCATGAACTGAGTCATCACTTGGGTCAGCTGTGCCTGAGCTGCCATGAGCTGCTCCAACTCAGTGGGCTGACGGCGGGGAGGCATCTGCGGTTCAGCACGGTAAGTTTAGAAAGAATCATCTACGACAATAGGATTCTACCCATGCATATGATCAATCAACAACAAACAATAGCAGACAATCACAAGCAAGCAAAACATCAACAAACAAGTGATCCAGCAACATCCCAGGGGTTATCCTAGCAGTATATACCTACTGAAATAGTTTTACAAGAGTTGGCAATGGTTAACTAAACAGTTGATCAACTAAACAACAAAACAGCAATCTGCCAGAACAGTCCAGCAGCGTTTGCGATTTTTTCCGCCTGACTTAAACTCGTCAAAAAAATTAGCTGATTTTTGCACCTATATTAAAGAGAGTTTCGCATCAGCCCAATTTTTTCAGATTTTTCCGAGTTATATGAAAAATCGTACAGTACTGCTGTACCAGCAGAAAAACTGCAGCGAAAATAACACAGATAGTAACCAAACTTGCCATAACTCTTTCATAATGTTTGCACAAATAATTCCTGGGATATTGGAGTACACAAATAAGCAACTAATCACTCTTAAACTAACACGAACTAAGCTTCACAACGATCGAGACTAATCTTAACGAATTTACCTAACGAGGACTAATTGGTGGAATTATATCTACTACTTGAAGAGGTTGCAGTAGGTCCTTGCTGTCATGCGTTGACGCTTTGGCTCGCGGTACAACCATGGCGGTGGGGTGTACACTTCTCCTGAATCATCACTTGAGATCTCAAACTCCACCTCTTCTGGATCCTCCTCTTCTTCTTCACTCTCAGCTGCAACTGCAACAGCTTCATCTCCTCCACCATCATCGTCTCCATCATCATCATCCTCGTCCTCATCATCATCATCGTCCCCACTATCATCATCATCCCCATTGTTGCCATCATATCCATTGTCATCATCAGAGGGTGGATTCAGCTGTGCTTGGAGAGCGGCAATCTGGGTTGTCATAGCTTCAATAGTTTGATCCCTTTCCTGAACGGTCCCTTGCAACTGTTGTATGTTCTGGGTGTTCTCCTGCACGGTACCATGAAGATGAGCTATGGTTGCATCTCTGGCTATCAGGGCATTCTCCAGAACTCCCACAGCTTCATGCAGGGTGTCAATCTCCTGTCCTTGGACCACCATACCATTGCTAGCAAAATCTGCAATCTCCTTTATCATCCTCACCTTCTCAGCTAGAGCTCCATTCTCCCTTTCCATGTCCTCTATGTGCCTCCGACGGGGCAGCATGTTGTTCCAGTCGCCCGGGGTAACCACAATATGCCCATCTTCATCACGCCTCCCATAGTCACGGTAGGGTGAATCTGCTGGCAGTAGGTGTCGGACATTATGGCACTGGCGAGACAGGGCTTCATGTATGGCCAAGTTGATTCCAAGTCCCCAGTTGCAGTAGGTCTTGGTGTAGATCAAATGCACTGGGTTTGGCAAGGCGGCATCTCTGAATATGAAGGTAGTGATCTCCCATGCATCCTCTCCATATCCATAGGTGTACAGCCTTCTTCCCTTGAACATGGGCAGTGGCAATCCCAATGACTGCGAGAGCTGTGCTAACTGCCTTGCAAAGGGCCTTGGTGACTCCATGGTGGCATACTCAGTCCTGACTTCTCCCATCTATCAAGTAAAAGAGGAAAGTCTGAGAATAGCATATGGTAAGAATTTACGAGGGTGAAAGGCATAAGATGAAAGACAGAGTTAATATAGGCTTTAGTAAATCTATGGCTTCCTAATCCAATTCTAGGTCACGATCCTACAGTCGACACACGGGCTCTGATACCATCCTGTAACACCGCGGTTTTGAAAAGACCGTGGCCTCTATGTGACATGCCAATCCCTGGATCGGTTCATTGGCCCACAATAGAGTAAGATGAATAACATAGCAGAATATCCGTGTATCATGCATAACGAAGATCCCGAGTACCATTATTACAATAAAAGCTTAGCCCAAAGCTAGCTCAAATTATTCAGGTAGCAACATAAATAAAGCTAATCCTCCATTCTTCAAATTGCCCACAAGTGAACAAGTGCCGAGTGGAGTACCGTGGCCTATATCGATTACTCGGAATCGGAATATCCTGCAACATGAAACGTAGCAGCCCCGAAGGGTCAATACATGGAATGTATGGCAAGTAGAGCTATTAAAGGAGACAATAGTGCTAACATCTACATGCATATTTGGCAAGTGGAGCTGTGTCTGGCTTGCATTTGCAAATGCATTTGTCCTACTTTCATAAACAGTTTTTGATTTTCTTTGAAAAGATCCCAAATAAGTTAACCCAACAATATTAAAACAATTATGAAATTGGAATGAGCGAGAAACATGTCATGGGATCAATATCAAGCAACTCAGATGTCCATAACCGGGGACACGGCTAATCGATTAGATTATACACCCTGCAGGGGTTAGTACACTTTACCCATGTGACTTGGCCAGCCCAGCTCGTACCATCACTCTCATTTTGGGTGATTATAGGGAGAAGTCCAAGAAGAGACCGTTCGGGAAGTAGCTCCCCAATCCCGACGCGCACCGGTCCAACCTACCAAAATTCTACATCTCTGGATACGCGGGTTCGGGTCACCACAACCTACTAAGCTCAACCAACCGCCCATTCCATTATTGGCACATGGTTGTACACGTAAGCTACACAATAAAGAAGCCAATCATTCTCTCTTGATACCTGGGTGCCTTTCCGCAATGAAACCACCAAAAATTATCAATACCATCACACCCAGGAGATTCATTGATTAAGTTGTTTTAGTTTTCACAAACCAATACTTTTAGAAACAACTTTCAGTGACGTAACCCAGCCCTCGTTCATCATAGCATGGCTAAGCACATCTACCAACGGTGGTTCATCTACAAGGAAAGCCCTACCACATAATGGGATATAGCATAGCGATAGTATCATCCTACACATGCATCTACAAAATACACGACAGTGCATTGAAAATACTAGGACGATATCATGAACAAAGTAGCATCTACTTGCCTTGGTTGTAGCGGTCGGAAGAACAATCCACACACGAGCAAGCGTTGCACTCGTCACAATCTACACGATACAATTGCATTCATAAACAAACAATCCGCAAGTATATGCAACAAATATGATGCATGAAGGTATGCAAGGCAAGTGAATTGGTGCTACAGCTGCACCACATAATCCTATTCAATAATACTACAGATTGCATGCATGGAAAATAGTTTTAGCGCTAGGAAAACTATTTCGCAAAAAGTAATGCTCAAAACTAGAGCTAGAACTTAATTAATTCGCTACCGGTAGTATACTGTTTGTAACATCTTGGGAAAATTCTACCGCATAGGTTTTGCTGATTAGAAACAGTACCAATTGGAATTACTCAAAAAGGAATTATAAAACTCCCGGAGTAATTAAAACACTGCAGAAAGCCACTAGACAGTTTCTGCAGAAGTTTTTACTGTAAGCCTATCTTTTTAATTTACGATGAGATTCCCCTCGTTCCACTGAATCCAGGGACATATCATACGCGATTTTTGGAGCTACGGATCTTTTTCTACGAATTTATTACTTCGAAAAGGCCACTAACTCGTTTGATTAAACTGTACTAAACCTTGCTGCAAAAGCCTGAACCAAAGATACAGCAAGATTCTACACGACTCACTGAATCTACACATATTTTATTTGCAATTTTTGGCCAAGCGGTTTAATTTCTACGCCATTTACAAGATTCTATCGAAATCTGCCAACTAAAAGGATTAACGAAATTAACCAGTCAACTGTGTCTGTTGACTGGTCAACGCGTCTGCTGACTGGGCGCTGACTGGGCGTCTGACTAGTCAATGCCTGAGTCTGACCAGTCAACGAACGATCTGAGCCGCTGAACTGAAATCTGACGGTGGCTGCAGTCTTACCGGAAACAAACGGCGAAACGGACGGCGGCGAGTCCCGGACGGTGCGGCGATCGATTCCGGCGTCGGTGTCTTTCCTGCGCGGGTGTAAACGGTCAGCGCGTGATTCGAGTCAGTTAGCGCGGCGCGCAAGACGGCACGCGAGGCGTGCGTGCGTGCATGCGAAGGCGCGTGGCGAGCAGCGCGCGTGCAGGGCAGCAGCTAGCGCGCAGCAGCGCAAGCGGCAGCGCATGCAGCGGCGCAGCAGCGCGCGCAGCCGGCGGCGAGCCCGGGCAGCAGGAGCGCGCAGCGAGCGGCTCGGCGGGGCAAGCGCGCAGGGCGGCGGCGATCGGCGGTAGGCGGCGCGGCGCGGAGTGCGGGGCGCGGCCGAGGCGGGACGCGCGGCTGCAGGCGAGACGGGTGGAGGCGGCGCTCGGCGCGGTCTGCGAGGCGGCGGGGTCGCGGGGCTGGCGGCGGACGGGGTGGCGTACCTGCGCGGCGGCGGGGAGCTGGCGGCCGGCGGCGACGACTCGCGCCAGGGGCGGCGCGCGGGGGCGATCCCGAGGTGGGGGAGATCGCGCGGGGAGGCGGGCGATCGGGGGCAGGCGGCGGCGGCCTCGGGACTCGTGCGGGGCGGGCGCGGTTATCGAGGGCAGGGAGGCGGCGGCTTGGCCCTTAAGTGGGTCCCGCGCGGGTCCTACTCCAATTCGGCGCAGAGTTAGACGCGGACTCGGAAATCGGCCCAAAATTCGGACCGTTTTCCGTCGATTCACTAAAACGGCCGCAACTTCTCCGTACGAGCTCCGAATCGAGCGATTCTTGCTCCTACGGTTTCGTACAGTCGAGGGGAACAATCTAGGGTCAAGGTTCGGGTGATACCGCTAGGCTACAAGGGTGGACAACGCTAGTCCTACTAAAGCCTCCCGCAGGAGCCTCGTAGCAAAATAGAATAGGGTTTTGAAAATAGCGTTTTCGCCGATTCTTTTCACTCGACGGTTTTGCACGGAAAAGCATGATGCAATGCTATGAATGATATGTAAGACCAAATCTAAAATTTGGGATGTGACACCCCTCCCTCTCATAAATAGAGGGGGAGGTCTGCCCCAAACAACACAAGTTCCAAGCCCTCTCCACGAGCTGCCGCCGCCGCCTTAGCCGCCGCCGACACCTCCTCCTCCTCCCGAATCTCTAAACCCTAGTTTTCCGGGAAACCCTAATCCAACATACTCGCTTCGGCTTAAGGCGAAGCCCTGCGAGATCTCCCCTCTACTTCCGGTACCACGCCGTCGTGCTACCGGAATCGCGACGAGAGTGCTACAACCTCCACTGCCTGCTGGAACAAGGGAGAGGAAGGTCTTCATCGAGTACCGGACGTGTGACCGACTGCGGGAGCGCTGCCGGAACTCAGCGCCGGAAGGATCGTCTACGCGATCTTGATATCGGCAAGTGTACGACTACATCACCCACGAGAATCTGCTCTCGTTAACCGCTTTGGAATCTTCGAGGGTGAGTTCCTCTATCGACTCGTTGCTACAATCTAGTAGATAGATCTTGGCTTGTTTGTGTGTATGCGGTAGAAAATTTTTGTTTTCCATGCTACGAACCCCTACAGGAGTGTCATCCACAAGGTACACAATGAAATCATCACCAAAAGACTTTGCAGTCCTCTGTCTCTTGCTCCTTTTAGGAATTTCATTATCATCCTCCTTAGGACTTTCCGAGTATTCAATTGGAATGGTAGGTTCAAAGAATGTAGCAAATTCCTGATTAGATGAACTAGGTATCTCCAGATTTGATGAGTTAGGTTTATCTTTCATTGGAAAGATATCCTCAAAGAAAGTTGCATCAGGCGAATCCATGATTGTACCGACATGAATGTTGGGCACTTCAGATTTTACTATCAAGAATCTATAACCAATGCTATGAAAAGCATAGCCTAGAAAAACACAATCAATGGTTTTTGATCCAAGCTTGCGCTTCTTGGGGATTGGTACATTAACCTTTGCCAAACAACCCAAAGTACGTAAGTAAGAGAGTTTTAATCTTTTCTTCTCCCATTCTTCGAATGGAGTAATTTCTTTGTTCTTTGTGGAAACTCGGTTTAGGACATGATACGCAGTCAATAGTGCCTCCCCCCACCATTCCTTAGAAATACCCGATGTGTCTAACATGGCGTTAACCAAATCTGTTAGAGTACGGTTCTTTCTTTCGGCTACTCTATTTGACTGGGGTGAGTAGGGAGGCGTCCTCTCATGAATTATGCCATGTTCCGCACAAAAGGAATCAAACTCGTTGGAAAAATACTCTCCACCACGATCAGACCTAAGCCTCTTAATCTTTCGATCAAGTTGATTTTCTACCTCAGCTTTATAGATTTTGAAGAAACTCAAAGCCTCATCTTTTGATTTCAGAAGATACACATGACAATATCTCGTAGAGTCATCGATCAAAGTCATGAAATATTTCTTTCCACCTTTTGTCAACACACCATTCATCTCACAAAGATCAGAATGTATGAGCTCCAGTGGTGTTAAATTTCTCACTTCTGCAGTCGTATGTGACTTGCGAGGTTGTTTAGCTTGCACGTAGACTTGACACTTAGATACCTTAACAGTTGTGAAATCAGGGATTAAATTCATTTTGTCTAGTCGCGTCATACAACCAAAATTAATATGACAAAGACGAGAGTGCCAGACATTTGATTCAAAGTTCGTGTAAATATGATTAACAACTTTATTACAAATGTCTGACAGAGATAAGCGGAACAAGCCTCCGCATTCAGCCTTTACCAACAAAGGTTCCATACTTCGAAATTACAAATTTATTGGACTCGAATACAATCTTGTAGCCATCTCGACACAGAAGATATTCGCTAACAAGATTTTTATTTATTGAGGGAACATGATGCACGTTCTTTAGGCGCACAGTCTTTCCCGAAGTGAATTTTAGATCGACCGTACCAACACCATGAACATAAGCATGCAAGCCGTTCCCCATCAGCACGGTTTGAGTCCCTCTGACCTGATATGAAGAAAACATGGAAATATTAGAACATACATGTACATTAGCGCCCGTGTCAATCCACCAATCAGGAGAATGACATAATAAAAGAACAGTAGGTAATATACCATACCCAACATCTTTCATCTCAACGTCGCCCATGACAACATTAGCAGTCTTGCTACCCTTCCCATGCTGGCGCTTGTCAAAGCGGTTGGGACAAGCAGGAGCCCAATGATCAGGATCACCGCATACATGACAAGCACCTTTCCTCTTATCAGCCTTCTTCTTGAAGATGGTAGACTATGAGGCCTTGTTCTTTTCATCAAAATTTCCTTTGTCATCAAACTTGCCTTTGTTCTTGAACTTATGAGGCTGGAAGTTCCTTTTCTGTACCAGATTGATATTAGAAACTCCCTCGATACCTCGAGCACGTGTGTCTTTTGCTCTCGCCTTCTCTTCCACATCAAGAGTCCCAATGAGATCTGTCACGGAGAACTCTTGTCTCTTGTGCTTTAGAGAAGTAGCAAAAATCCTCCATGACTGAGGAAGTTTGGCAATAATGCCTCTAGCAACAAACTTGTCCGGTAACACACAAGTGAAGTGCTCAAGCTCCCTGGCAAGTGACTGTATCTCATGAGCCTTCTCCATAATGGAGCGGTCATCAACCATCTTATAGTCATAGAATTGTTCCATGACATACAGTTCACTGCCAGCATCGGAGACTCAAAATTTTCTCTCGAGCGCATCCCACATATCTTTGCCATTGTTAAATGACAGATATGAATCGACAATATTGTTGCCAAGGATGCTGATCAAGGAAGCCTTGAAAGTGGTATCAAGTTTTTCGAACGCCTCTTCCTGAGCGGGATTAAATTCTCTCTCAGGTGTGCCATAGATGGAGTTATAGCAGCTCATGGTCTGAAACCAGAGCACTGCTCTCGCACGCCATCGTTTGTAATTGACACCTTCAAACACAGGTGGCTTTATAGAAGCAACAAAGCCACTTAGGGCAAATTGCCTGAAATAAGGTTTTTCGATTGTTGAAAAAAAGAGCAATTTACCAAGCGAATTATCCATAATAAACGCTAGATAAAACATGATTAGAATAATAGACAATATACTAATCATGTGAAATAGCGAATACATATTAAGGCAAATATCCAAACAAACTACAAGGTGTAAAACTATAGATGCGATCAGAACAAGATTGAGAAAGAAAGTATACACGACAGTAGCAGCAGAGGAACCGCCGGCGTTGGAATCATTGTTAGCCATGTCGTTGAGGAAGAGGGTGCTGATGTCGGGGAAGAAGTCCTCGTCGGGGAAGACGTCGCAGCAGTCGCTATCCGTGAGGGAGTCCGTGAGGAAGCCAGTAGTCGCGCCGATAGCTGTCACATCCCAAATTTTAGATTTGTTCTTGCATATCATTCATGTCATTGCATCATGCTTTTCCATGCAAAACCGTCGAGTGAAAAGGTTCGGCGAAACGCCAATTGCAAAACCCTATTCTATTTCACTACGAGGTTCCTGCGGGAAGCTTTAGTAGGACTAGCGTTGACCACCCTTGTTGATTAGTGGTTCCGCTCAAACCTTGACGCTAAATTGTTCCCCTCGACCATACGAACCCGTAGGCGCAAGAATCGCTCGAATCGGAGCTCGTACGGAGAAGTTGCGGCCGTTTTAGTAAATCGTCGGAAAACGGTCTGAATTTCTGGACCGATTTCTGAATCCGCGTCCAATTCTGCGTCGAATTGGAGTAGGACCCGCGCAAGGGGCCCGCTTAAAGGGCCGAGCCGCCGCCCTCGGGAACCGTGCCCGACCCCTGCCCCCGCGCGATCGCCCCAGCCGCCGCCATCGCCGCCCTCCACCGCGCGCCCCCGCACGCTTGCTGCGCCCGCCGCCGCCCCGCGCTCCGCGCCAGCGCCGCCTCCGCTCGCTGCTACGCCGCCGCCAGCGCGCCTCGCCGCCCTCGCGCGCGCGCGCTCGCCGCCGCCTCGCTGCCGCGCGCACTCGCTGCCGCTGCATGCCGCTGCGCTGCGCCTCGCATGCACACACGCACATGCATGCACGCATACGCGTACACACTCGCGCGCCGTTTGCGTCGTGCCGTTTCGTCCGTACCGCGTCGCACGCGCGCCGTCTTGCGCGCCGCGTTGACGATCTTGGACCGTTCGTTGACCGTCTTCCTCCGTGCAGGGAAAACCCTGACGCCGGAACCGATCGCCGCCGCTGTCCGGAACTCGCCGTCGTCCGTTTCGCCGTTTGTTTCCGGTAAGACTGCAGCCACCGTCAGATCTCAGATCGGCGGCTTAGATCGTTCGTTGACCGGTCAGACTCAGGCGTTGACTAGTCAGACGCCCAGTCAGCGCCCAGTCAGCAAACGCTTTGACCAGTCAACAGACATAATTGACTGGTCAATTTCGTTAATCCTTTTAGTTGACAGATTTCGGTAGAATCTTGTAAATTGAGTAGAAATTAAACCGCTTGCCCAAAAATTGCAAATAAAATATGTGTAGATTCAGTGAGTTGTGTAGAATCTCGCTGTACTTTTGGTTCAGGCTTTTGCAGCAAGGTTTAGTACAGTTTAATCAAACTAGTTAGTGGCCTTTTCAGAGTAATTAATTCGTAGAAAAAATATCCGTAGCTCCAAAAATCGCGTATCATATGTCCCTGGATTCAGTGGAACGAGGGGAATCTCATCGTGAATTAAAAAGATAGGCTTACAGTAAAAACTTCTGCAGAAACTGTCTAGTGGCTTTCTGCAGTGTTTTAATTACTCGGGGAGTTTTATAATTCTAATTAGCATTGCCTATGCCGTAGAATTTTTCTAGGATTTTATGAACAGTATACTACCGGTAGCGAATTATTTGAGTTCTAGCTCTAGTTTGGAGCATTACTTTTGTTTAATAGTTCTCCTTGCGCCAAAACTATTTTCCATGCATGCAATCGGTAGTATTATGGAATAGGATGTTGTGGTGCAGCTGTAGCACCAATGCACTTGTCGTTCTTGTATTCATGCATCATCTTTGTTGCATTTGATTGTGAATTGTTTGTTTATGAATGCAATTGTATCGTGTAGATTGTGACGAGTGCAACGCTTGCTCGTGTGTGGATTGTTCTTCCGACCGCTACAACCAAGGCAAGTAGATGCTACTTTGTTCATGATATCATCCTACTATTTTCAATGCATTGTCGTGTATTTTGTAGTTGCATGTGTAGGATGATACTACCGCTATGCTATGTTCTATTATGTGGTAGGGCCTTCCTTGTAGATGAACCACCGTTGGTAGATGTGCTTAGCCATGCTATGATGAACGAGGGCTGAGTTACATCACTGAAAGTTGTTGCTAAATGAGTTGTTTTGTAAAAACTAAAACAACTTAATCAATGAATCCCCTGGGTGTGATGGTATTGATAATTTTTGGTGGTTTCATTGCGCAAAGGCACCCAGGTATCAAGAGAGAATGATTGGCTTCTTTATTGTGTAGCTTATGTGTACAACCATGTGCTAATAATGGAATGGGCGGTTGGTTGGACTTAGTAGGTTGTGGTGACCCGAACCCGCATATCCAGAGATGTAGAATTTTGGTAGGTTGGACCGGTGCGCGTCGGGATTGGGGAGCTACTTCCCGAACGGTCTCATCTTGGACTTCTCCCTATCATCACCCAAAATGAGAGTGATGGTACGAGCTGGGCTGGCCAAGTCACATGGGTAAAGTGTACTAACCTCTGCAGGGTGTATAATTTAATCGATTAGCCGTGTCCCCGGTTATGGACAACTGAGTTGCTTGATATTGATTCCATGACATGTTTCTCGCTCATTCTAATTTCATAATTGTTTTAATATTGTTGGGTTAACTTAATTGGGATCTTTTCAAAGAAAATCAAAAACTGTTTATGAAAGTAGGACAAAGTTATTTGCAAATACAAGCCAGACACAGCTCCACTTGCCAAATATGCATATAGATGTTAGAACTATTGTCTCCATTACTAGCTCTACTTGCCATACATTCCATGTATTGACCCTTCGGGGCTGCTACGTTTCATGTTGCAGGTTATTCCGATTCTGAGTAATCGATATAGGCCACGGTACTCCACTCGGCACTTGTTCACTTGTGGGCAATTTGAAGAATGGAGGATTTACTTTGTTTATGTTGCTACCTGAATAATTTGAGCTAGTTTTGGGCTAAGCTTTTATTGTAATAATGGTACTCTGGATCTTCGTTATCTATGATACACGCTTATTTTGCTATGTTATTCATCTTACTCTATTGTGGGCCAATGAACCGATCCAGGGATTGGCATGTCACATAGAGGCCACGGTATTTTCAGAACCGCGGTGCTACAGGATGGTATCAGAGCCCATGTGTCGACTGTAGGATCGTGACCTAGTATTGGATTAGGAAGTCATAGAATTATTAAAGCCTATATTAACTCTGTCTTACATCTTATGCCTTTCACCCTCGTAAATTCTTACCATATGCTATTCTCACACTTTCCTCTTTTACTTGATAGATGGGAGACGTCAGGACTGAGTATGTCACCATGGAGTCACCAAGGCCCTTTGCAAGGCAGTTAGCTCAGCTCTCGCAGTCATTGGGATTGCCACTGCCCATTTTCAAGGGAAGAAGGCTGTACACCTATGGATATGGAGAGGATGCATGGGAGATCACTACCTTCATATTCAGAGATGCCGCCTTGCCAAACCCCGTGCACTTGGTTTACACCAAGACATACTGCAACTGGGGACTTGGAATCAACTTGGCCATACATGAAGCCCTGTCTCGCTAGTGCCATTATGTCCGACACCTACTACCAGCAGATTCACCCTACCATGACTATGGAAGGCGTGATGAAGATGGGAACATTGTGGTTACCCCGGGCGACAGGAAAAACATGCCGCCCCGTCGGAGGCACATACAGGACATGGAAAGGGAGAATAGAGCTCTGGCAGAGAAGGTGAGGATGATAAAGGAGATTGCAGATTTTACTAGCAATGGTATGGTGGTCCAAGGACAGGAGATTGACACTTTGCATGAAGCTGTGGGAGTTCTGGAGAATGCCCTGATAGCCAGAGATGCAACCATAGCACATCTTCATGGTACTGTGCAGGAGAACACCCAGAACATACAGCAATTGCAAGGGACGGTCCAGGAAAGGGATCAAACTATTGAAGCTATGACAGCCTAGATTGCTGCTCTCCAGGCACAGCTGAATCCACCCTCTGATGATGACAATGGAGATGATGGCAACAATGGGGATGATGATGACAGTGGAGATGATGATGATGAGGACGAGGATGATGATGATGGAGACGATGATGGTGGAGGAGATGAAGCTGTTGCAGTTGCAGCTGAGAATGAAGAAGAAGAGGAGGATCCAGAAGAGGTGGAGTTTGAGATCTCAAGTGATGATTCAGGAGAGGTGTACACTCCGCCGCCATGGTTGTACCGCGAGCCGAAGCGCCAACGCATGACCGCAAGGACCTACCTCAACCTCTTCAAGAAGTAGATAGAAGTCCACAATTAGTCCTCGTTAGGTAAACTCGTTAGGATTAGTGTCGATCGTTGTGAAGCTTAGTTCGTGTTAGTTTAAGAGTGATTAGTTGCTTATTTGTGTACTCCAATATCCCAGGAATTATTTGTGCGAATTTTAATAAAAGAGTTATGGCAATTTGGTTACTATCTGTGTTATTTTCGCTGCAGTTTTTCTGCTGATACAGCAGTACTGCACGATTTTTCATATTTTTCTGGTAACTCGGAAAAATCTGAAAAAAATTGGTCTGATGCGAAACTCTCTGTGCTATATGCACAAAAATCAGCTAAATTTTCTGACGAGTTTAAGTCAGGCGGAAAAATTCGCGAACGCTGCTGGACTGTTCTGGCAGATTGCTGTTTTGGTTGTTTAGTTGATCAACTGTTTAGTTAACCATTGCCAACTCTTGTAAAACTATTTCAGTAGGTATATACTGCTAGGATAACACCTGGGATGTTGCTGGACCGCTTGTTTGTTGATGTGTTGCTTGCTTGTGATTGTCTGCTATTGTTTGTTGTTGATTGATCATATGCATGGGTAGAATCCTATTATCGTAGTTGATTCTTTCTAAACTTACCTGTGTGGAGGAGATATGATAGCTAGTGCGGGATGCCGCGATTTAACTGTGAGGATTGGAACACACAACTTCAGTGCACATTTGGTAGTGTTGGATTCACAAGGATTAGACGTGATTCTGCGTATGGATTGGATGTCTATGCATGGGGGGCACATAGATTGTGCACAGCGAGCTATTTCACTTAAAACCCCGGATAGTAAGAGGTTTAGATTCAAGTCAGCTGCACGATCAGGAAGGTGTAAGTTGAATTCTCTTAAGGGGGTTAGCATGGATACTGTGCCAGTGATTAGGGATTACCCCGACGTGTTTCCGGAAGAGCTGCCAGGGATGCCACCTGACAGAGAAGTAGAGTTTCTTATCGACCTGATGCCGGGAACAGGACCAATAGCAAAGAAACCATATAAGATGGATGTGGATGAGCTGAAGGAATTGAAGAAGCAGTTGAAAGAGCAGCTGGAAAAGGGATTCATTCAGCCTAGTGCGTCGTCATGGGGTGCACCTGTTCTGTTTGTGGAGAAGAAAGACAGCACCAAGAGATTAGTGGTGGACTACCGCTCGCTGAATGAAGAGACCATCAAGAACAAGTACCCTCTGCCGAACATAAATGATTTGTTTGATCAACTGGAAGGAGCAAAGGTGTTCAGCAAGATTGATCTGCGATCTGGCTATTTTCAATTGAAGATCCGGGAGGAGGACATACCAAAAACCGCCTTCACCACTAGGTATGGTTTATATGAGTATACAGTTATGTCTTTTGGACTAACGAATGCCCCGGCATACTTCATGACCATGATGAACAAGGTGTTTATGGAGTACTTGGACAAGTTCGTGGTGGTGTTTATTGATGACATACTGATATATTCCAAGGATGATGCTGAGCATGAGAAACATCTGCGACTGATTATGGAGAAACTGAGGGAACACCAGCTGTATGCCAAATTCAGCAAGTGTGAATTCTGGCTTAACACCGTTGGGTTTCTTGGGCACGTAGTGTCAGGAGAAGGAGTCGCTGTTGATCCAAGCAAAGTGACGGCAGTAACTAAGTGGGAAGCACCCAAGAATGCAGAAGAGATTCGAAGCTTTTTGGGACTTGCTGGATATTACAGGAGGTTCATTGAAAACTTTTCCAAGATTGCTAAGCCGATGACTGAACTTCTGAAGAAGGAGAGGAAGTTTGAGTGGTAAGATGTATGTGAAGCCAGCTTTCAGGAACTGAAGCGTCGACTAGTGACTGCGCATGTTCTGTGTTTACCAGATCTTCAGAAGGATTTCCAAGTGTACTGTGATGCTTCACGACAAGGACTTGGGAGTGTGCTGATGCAAGATGGGAGAGTAGTGTCATATGCCTCGCGACAACTCAAGCACCATGAGCGGAATTACCCCACACACGACTTGGAGTTAGCGTCAGTGGTTCATGCACTCAAGGTATGGAGGCATTACTTAATGGGAAAACACTGTGATGTGTACACCGACCACAAGAGCCTGAAGTACATATTCACACAGAAGGAACTGAATATGAGACAAAGGAGATGGTTGGAGCTTATCAAGGACTATGATATGAATCTGCAATACCACCCAGGAAAGGCCAATGTAGTAGCAGATGCTCTGAGCCGAAAGGTTTATGCCAATGGATTGACAATTGGTGAATTGCCTGAGGATTTGTGCAAGAAATTCAAGGACCTTAGACTGGAGGTAGTATCTGAAGGATACCTGGCTACAATGGAAGTCCAACCAACGTTACAGGACAGGATCATAAAGGCTCAGATAGGAGACAAGGAAATAAAGGAGATAAAGGAAAAGATGAAGGAGAATCGGGAAAAGGATATTCGCGAGGATGAGCATGGTACCTTGTGGTATGGAGACCGCTTGTGTGTGCCCAGCGACCCTGAAATAAGGGGGTTGATTTTGCAGGAGGCTCATAACTCGCCATACTCCATACATCCGGGCAACACAAAGATGTATATGGATTTGAAGAGCAGATTTTGGTGGAACAACAAGAAGGGAGATATCGCCAAGCATATTGCCCTATGTGATGTATGTAGCCGAGTGAAGGCGGAACACCAGAAGCCAGCAGGACTGCTACAGCCATTGCCCGTGCCGGATTGGAAGTGGGATAGAGTGGGAATGGACTTTATCACAGGATTGCACAGGACCAGGTCAGGATATGACTCTATTTGGGTAGTGGTCGACCATTTGACCAAGGTAGCCCACTTTATTCCGGTGAAGACAACCTACACAAGTGCAAAGTTGGCCAAGATTTACATGGACAGAATTGTGTGCCTACATGGAGTTCCCAAGAGTATCGTATCTGATAGAGGCACCCAATTTACCTCACACTTCTGGCGCCAGCTACACGAGTCACTTGGTACTAGATTGTAGTTTAGCACAGCGTTTCACCCACAGACTGATGGACAGACCGAGAGGGTGAATCAGATTTTGGAGGACATGCTGAGAGCTTGCGCCTTGGCTCATGGCTCTAGTTGGGATGAGAATTTGCCGTATGCGGAGTTTTCCTACAACAACAGCTATCAAACCAGCATCAAGACGTCACCGTTCGATGTGCTGTATGGGAAACGGTGCCGAACACCACTGCTATGGGATGGAGTAGGAGAACGTCTGTTGTTTGGGCCTGATTTGATCAAGGATGCTGAGGAGAAGGTCGCCTTGATTAGAGACAGGCTGAAGGTAGCACAATCAAGGCAGAAGAGCTACGCTGACGCCAAGCGCAAGGAAGTGGTGTATGAGATAGGTGATAGAGCGTACCTCAGAGTGTCGCCACTTCATGGAATCAAGAGATTTGGAATTAAGGGTAAGCTGGCACCTCGATTTATTGGACCGTATCGGGTCTTAGCACGCAAAGGAGAAGTTGCTTATCAGTTGGAGTTGCCAGAGGCTCTGTCCGCTGTTCACAATGTGTTCCACGTGTCCCAGCTGAAGAAGTGTCATCCGGAGATGGTGGATACACCATTGAGAGACACCGTACCGCTAGAGGAGGTTCAGCTGGAAAATGATTTGACCTATGAGGAGAAGCTGGTCAAGATTCTGGAGACAGCGGAGAGGACTACCCATACCAAGACAATCAAGTTTTGCAAGGTGCAGTGGAGCCACCACACCGAAGAGGAAGCCACTTGGGAGCGTGAGTATGACATCCGAGAGGACTACCCACACCTATTTGCTAGCCGCGCCGAATCTCAAGGACGAGATTCATCTTAAGGGGGGTAGTCTTGTCACATCCCAAATTTTAGATTTGGTCTTGCATATCATTCATAGCATTGCATCATGCTTTTCCGTGCAAAACCGTCGAGTGAAAAGAATCGGCGAAAACGCTATTTTCAAAACCCTATTCTATTTTGCTACGAGGCTCCTGCGGGAGGCTTTAGTAGGACTAGCGTTGTCCACCCTTGTAGCCTAGCGGTTTCGCCCGAACCTTGACCCTAGATTGTTCCCCTCGACTGTACGAAACCGTAGGAGCAAGAATCGCTCGATTCGGAGCTCGTACGGAGAAGTTGCGGCCGTTTTAGTGAATCGACGGAAAACGGTCTGAATTTTGGGCCGATTTCCGAGTCCGCGTCTAACTCTGCGCCGAATTGGAGTAGGACCCGTGCGGGACCCACTTAAGGGCCGAGCCGCCGCCTCCCTGCCCTCGATAACCGCTAGAGGAGGTTCAGCTTGAGAACGACTTGACCTATGAGGAGAAACCGGTCAAGATTCTAGAGACAGCGGAAAGGATTACCTGTACCAAGACGATCAGGTCTTGCAAGGTGCAGTGGAGCCACCACACCGAAGAGGAAGCCACTTGGGAGCGTGAGGATGACATCCGAGAGGACTACCCACACCTATTTGCTAGTCGCGCCGAATCTCGAGGACGAAATTCATCTTAAGGGGGTTTGTCTTGTCACATCCCAAATTTTAGATTTGGTCTTGCATATCATTCATGTCATTGCATCATGCTTTTCCACGCAAAACCGTCGAGTGAAAAGGTTCGGCGAAACGCCAATTGCAAAACCCTATTCTATTTTGCTACGAGGTTCCTGCGGGAAGCTTTAGTAGGACTAGCGTTGACCACCCTTATTTATTAGTGGTTCCGCTCAAACCTTGATGCTAGATTGTTCCCCTCGACCATACGAACCCGTAGGCGCAAGAATTGCTCGAATCGGAGCTCGTACGGAGAAGTTGCGGCCGTTTTAGTAAATCGTCGGAAAACGGTCCGAATTTCTGGACCGATTTCCGAATCCGCGTCCAATTCTGCGCCGAATTGCCGCGCAAGGGGCCCACTTAAAGGGCCGAGCCGCCGCCCTCGGGAACCGTGCCCGACCCCTGCCCCCGCGTGATCGCCCCAGCCGCCGCCATCGCCGCCCTCCACCGCGCGCCCCCGCGCGCTTGCTGCGCGCGCCGCCGCCGCCCCGCGCTCCGCGCCAGCGCCGCCTCCGCTCGCTGCTGCGCCGCCGCCAGCGCGCCTCGCCGCCCTCGCGCGCGCGCGCTCGCCGCCGCCTCGCTGCCGCGCGCAACGCCGCTTGCTGCAGCCGCCGCTGCCGCTGCGCTGCGCCTCGCGTGCACACACGCACACGCATGCATGCATACGCGTACATACTCGCGCGCCGTTTTGCGTCACGCCGTTTCGTCCGTACCGCGTCGCACGCGCGCCGTCTTGCGCGCCGCGTTGATGATCTTGGACCGTTCGTTGATCGTCTTCCTCCGTGCAGGGAAAACCCCGACGTCGGAACCGATCGCCGCCGCTGTCCGGAACTCGCCGTCGTCCGTTTCGCCGTTTGTTTCCGGTAAGACTGCAGCCACCGTCAGATCTCAGATCGGCGGCTTAGATCGTTCGTTGACCGGTCAGACTCAGGCGTTGACTAGTCAGACGCCCAGTCAGCGCCCAGTCAGCAGACGCTTTGACCAGTCAACAGACACAATTGACTGGTCAATTTCGTTAATCCTTTTAGTTGGCAGATTTTGGTAGAATCTTGTAAATTGCGTAGAAATTAAACTGCTTGTCCAAAAATTGCAAATAAAATATGTGTAGATTCAGTGAGTTGTGTAGAATCTCGTTGTACCTTTGGTTCAGGCTTTTGCAGCAAGGTTTAGTACAGTTTAATCAAACTAGTTAGTGGCCTTTTTAGAGTAATTAATTCGTAGAAAAAGATCCGTAGCTCCAAAAATCACGTATGATATGTCCCTGGATTCAGTGGAACGAGGGGAATCTCATAATGAATTCAAAAGATAGGCTTACAGTAAAAACTTCTGCAGAAACTGTCTAGTGGCTTTCTGCAGTGTTTTAATTACTCGGGGAGTTTTATAATTCCTTTTTGAGTAATTCCAGTTGGTGTTGTTTCTAATTAGCATTGCCTATGCGGTAGAATTTTTCCAACATTTTACGAATAGTATACTACCGGTAGCGAATTATTTGAGTTCTAGCTCTAGTTTGGAGCATTACTTTTGTTTAATAGTTCTCCTTGTGCCAAAACTATTTTCCATGCATGCAATCGGTAGTATTATGGAATAGGATGTTGTGGTGCAGCTATAGCACCAATGCACTTGTCGTTCTTGCATTCATGCATCAACTTTGTTGCATTTGATTGTGAATTGTTTGTTTATGAATGCAATTGTATCGTGTAGATTGTGACGAGTGCAACGCTTGCTCGTGTGTGGATTGTTCTTCCGACCGCTACAACCAAGACAAGTAGATGCTACTTTGTTCATGATATCGTCCTACTATTTTCAATGCATTGTCGTGTATTTTGTAGTTGCATGTGTAGGATGATACTACCGCTATGCTATGTCCTATTATGTGGTAGGGCCTTCCTTGTAGATGAACCACCGTTGGTAGATGTGCTTAGCCATGCTATGATGAACGAGGGCTGGGTTATATCACTGAAAGTTGTTTCTAAATGAGTTGTTTTGCAAAAACTAAAACAACTTAATCAATGAATCCCCTGGGTGTGATGGTATTGATAATTTTTGGTGGTTTCATTGCGGAAAGGCACCCAGGTATCAAGAGAGAATGATTGGCTTCTTTATTGTGTAGCTTACGTGTACAACCATGTGCCAATAATGGAATGGGCGGTTGGTTGGACTTAGTAGGTTGTGATGACCCGGACCCGCGTATCCAGAGATGTAGAATTTTGGTAGGTTGGACCGGTGCGCGTCGGGATTGGGGAGCTACTTCCCGAACGGTCTCATCTTGGACTTCTCCCTATCATCACCCAAAATGAGAGTGATGGTACGAGCTGGGCTGGCCAAGTCACATGGGTAAAGTGTACTAACCTCTGCAGGGTGTATAATCTAATCGATTAGCCGTGTCCCCGGTTATGGACAACTGAGTTGCTTGATATTGATTCCATGACATGTTTCTCGCTCATTCTAATTTCATAATTGTTTTAATATTGTTGGGTTAACTTAATTGGGATCTTTTCAAAGAAAATCAAAAATTGTTTATGAAAGTAGGACAAAATTATTTGCAAATGCAAGCCAGACACAGCTCCACTTGCCAAATATGCATATAGATGTTAGAACTATTGTCTCCATTACTAGCTCTACTTGCCATACATTCCATGTATTGACCCTTCGGGGCTGTTACGTTTCATGTTGCAGGTTATTCCGATTCTGAGTAATCGATATAGGCCACGGTACTCCACTCGGCACTTGTTCACTTGTGGGCAATTTGAAGAATGGAGGATTTACTTTGTTTATGTTGCTACCTGAATAATTTGAGCTAGCTTTGGGCTAAGCTTTTATTGTAATAATGGTACTCTGGATCTTCGTTATCTATGATACACGGTTATTTTGCTATGTTATTCATCTTACTCTATTGTGGGCCAATGAACCGATCCAGGGATTGGCATGTCACATAGAGGCCACGGTCTTTTCAGAACCGCGGTGTTACAATAGCGCTCCCCAAAAACCTTATCGCCCTTCTCACGTACAGGACTCGAAGCAGCGGGGTCTTGCGGCAGTCCACTGGATAGCCTCCACTCAGTTTGTATTTATTTAGCTCGTATTAAAAATCCACTCGAGCAAAACGTTTCAACTTCTGTATGACTGTTCATATACTATTCATGCGTGGCAAAATAAAGCTCGGCTCGACGAGATTCCCGCAACCCGCGGCTCGCGCGCGTGTCATGGCGTGGCGTGGCGAGGAGGAGGAGGAGCGCGCGTGTGGAACTCTCTCCTTCTCATTCTTATCCTTTTTACCAAGTGGTCGGAGAGCTCACCTTATAAGCTGGTCCAACTTCCACTCAACTAGCAATGTGGGACTAAACATTTGTCCCAGCTCTTGCCTTGCATGAATGGGCCAAATGGGCCTCTAGGATTTCAGAAATTTATTGGCATATAATAAATGGGCTAGACCTATTTAGGCAAAAATTCCAACACCTATACGCCATTAGTATATAGATACATATAAATCAAGAAAAATCTGCAACATCAAATTCAGGACATAGCAAGTATTAAATTTTAGAATAGCCAGGTTCCAAATCTTATTTCAACTAACTAGCATAGTGGCCCTCTCATTTGCGAGGGCATCATCTTTAGTTACTGTTTTATAAATCTTAAAGTTCTTGTCAATTATGTAGATATTTCTTCGTTCTGTTTCCTCTTTATTATTATAAAATACAGAATCATCAAGACATGGATAAATTCTTTAAGGTGTGACTTTATCCTTTAATTTCATATTGAAATATTGATCCCATCTATGGATATATCAGGTGCTCCTCTTTATAAGGCACACCTTATACTTCTACTCGCAACACCCATACTTTTAAGGAAAACATTATATACTTTCGTCCACAACTTTCGATACAATGTAAATTTGGTCATTCTACTTCACACTGAACAATTACCCTTCAACGATTAATTCCATAAATTCTAGTTTGTTTAGTGGGCGGGACCTCTCTAAAGATGTTTTGATTAACGTGGCATCTGCTTGTAGGGTCCTGCCACACCACATGACTGTAATGTCATCATTTTTACCAACATATACTACTAAATTCAGTACGGAGAATAGCATAAAAATGACTTTCTATTTTTATTTTATACCACAATTTTTACTTTATATAATTGATCAAAAGTAAGAGTAATTTCAAAAAAGGTTGAAAGAATTTAATAAATACTAACAGGTCTTACAATTTCAATATATTTTGTAAATAAAATTTTCCTTTGATACTTGTATTTCTCCTTTTTCGTTGATTTTAGTTTTTCACACTCGTTTGTCACCCTTGGATTGGTGTAAAGAATCTCTTAAAATCTATTTAATAATTACTTTAAGAAAATCTGTGACAAAGATGATATAATTAGTATAAGAAAATTGGTGACATAAGTGACATTGTCTCGCAATCATTAAAAATGGAGCAGATGGAAAATATCAAATTGATAAATAAGCTACGTATTTTTCATGATATAGTTTTTCATAATAAATCATTATATTAGCTCTGACCATTTTCAAAATACTTATTTGTTCATAGTATTGCTTTGAGGACATGATCAATGTCGTGAACTACTAATATTGTAAATAGAGTAATATATTAGTCTCCAATAACAAAACGAGTTAAGAAAAGAGTTCCATAATAGAATTTATATGCACGCTTTCATTATTTATCAATAACAAAACGACGACAAAAGTCTCCAATCTATCTATATATTATATACTAAAAGCAATATAAGGATGTCTAATAGAGCCATCACGTTAAGCCACATCACCCAAATTATTTAGATAGTTAGATGTAAATTTTGTGGCTGAGATTTAATAGAGATTAATGGTTACGTAACTCCTGAATCTGGCCTGACACGGTCTATGTTAAATATAGCTAGGTATCAAATATGAAAGGAGGTGTGCAAAGGAAATAGGATGATAGTTTGTACTTATCAGGACGTCGGGTTCGGGTGACCGGTCAGATCACAACAGATAAAAAACTGATGCCTAAATAAAGGTGTTTAATTGGACATGGTGGACTCCCTTTTATTAGCCCATAAAATAAGGAGCAGTCCTACAGTTACGTATGCACAAACAAAATATTGAATCTGGATGTCCTGATGTTTAATTTACGTACATACCTATAGACAAGGTACACATATATGTCTTTCTTTTGCGGGTAGACATATATGCCGACCCATGATTAGTGATAAGGAATTAAACTATACAAGAATGTATCAGCTAAACTTAGAGTTGGCTAACATAAATTCTCGCCTACGTGTTGGCTAAATTTTTAAAACACAATGAAAGAAAGTTAAATCAAGAACCATGTTGATTTGTTCCCGCCAACATTACCAAGTAAAATCTACAGACTTAGAGGTAGAGAAATTAAATAATTTTATTTAAATTAAGCATCATGTTGAATTGTTCCCGCCAACACGACCAAGTAAAATTCTCGCCTAGAGGAAGAGAAGTAATAGTCTATAGTTATGGAAAAAGGGGCAAGAAATTACATGGCCGTCATAATTATGGCATAAAGAAAAATATTCCACTCATACATTGTCTCAAAAAAAATGTATAAGCCTATTTTACTTTGTAATTTACTAAAAAAGACAAGCGACAACAAATATGATAAAACACAACCATAATTAAGAGTCCATAACTAAGATAAATCATGTGAGGAAATTCCAAGTAGTTCACACCAATGGTACAATATTTTATAAATTTAGAATTTATGTGTGTTAAGTTCATTAAAGTTAATAAAAGTTCAAAAAAATTGGGGCAATCTTCTAATTATCAGCTAACATGTATGTACAAATAATAAGAATAGAATTCGCTCTATTAGTGTATACCATGAGCAAGTATGCCGTCATGTGTATACACATATTTTACTATGTCGTGCCGAATTACGGAGCTTCGAGATTGACAAACATGTCGCTATCCACTCGCTATATATCAATAGGAACGAAACACCTATTCAAAAACATATCATGGAATGATATGCATATAGCACAAAGCCCAAGGTTTGATAGGAAAAGAACGGGAATGCCAGCTACAAGAATCAGTGGATCCATGAATGGATGCACGACAAACCCTATGTATACGAAAACAACAAGAATTTGACATAGACAAAATATATTTATTCTGTGTGACACCATCTCAAACACCAAGACTTTGTCACGAAGAACATACTCATGTATCATACCTAAACTACACTTAAGGTTGATTAGTGCCTCTATCGCATCAAATAGCTTTTATTAGAGTTCACAAAAAAAATAGCTTTTATTAGTTTGTCGAGGGTGAAGGGCACCAGTCAGAGATTGAAACATGTTATTTTAAATAAAAGGAATATATAAATATCTGTTTTTAGGCAAAGAATTCTGCAGTCGAAGACGAGACCAAACTAAGAGAATCGGTGGATCCATGAACAGATGCACGATAAACGTTGTTCATATGAAAACAACAAGATTTGGACATAGAAATATAATATTTATTCTGTGTGACAACATCTCAAACACCAAGACTTTGTTGCAAAGAACACATTAACGTAACATACCTAAACTACACTTAAGAGATTGATTAGTGCCTCTATATCATCCAAGAGCCTTTATCGGTTTGTCAAGGGTGAAAGGCACCAATCAGAGATTAAACACGTTATTTTAAATAAAGGAATATACGAATATCTGGTTTTTAGGAAAAGTAATTCCATAGTCGAAGAGGAGACTAGACTCCTCCATCGACAATTCTTTTGGCCTCGTATATTATATTGATGAGACAAAAGTGCAAAACTTTCACACTACCATGACATAAATAACATACTTACAAACATTTTCTCCATGTCTATCTAATTCCCTAGATTTAAAATAATGCCAAGACTGGATTTTGGAGTTATTTGATTGAGTACTAAACGAGTCCATGTCGAACAAATGTACCAAAGTATGGAAGATATGTTTGAATGAGGTAAATAAAACACATAAAAATATGATACCGTTCGTCTCAATACATGTCACATTGTACAATATTTGAGAGATTAAGAAAAAATATTATTAAATATGAGCACAAAAGCTAATTATAGATTTATATTTGAAATATATTTATTTAAAATTAATGTTTTATCTTAGAATGATCAGCGCATGTTAATATTTCATGAGTGGGACTAATGAGGAAACTAATTAATTATGACAAGATAAAGTCAAAATTATCAGTATATAGTCGCTTAACAAATTTTTTGTTATTCAACTAATCAAAACTTACAAAATCCTTTGACAAGAACCCAACCGATAATTTAACATTATTGTCTGTTAAATGTTGTTTTATTCATTAAAATTTGATCATCAATCCATCATACAACTTGATAACAAACCATAATTATCACTAGTGGAAACGAGGCTTTTCATTGATCCTGGAAAAGGGCTTTAACACCGGTTCTTCTACGAACCGGTGTTAAAGAGGGGGTCGTACCAGCGTGGCCCGTGCGGCAAAAAAGGAGCCCACCCTTTAACACCGGTTCGTGGCACGAACCGGTGTTAAAGGACCCTGCAACAGTGGCCCGCGCAGCCCCCCCCCCCTTTAACACCGGTTCGTGGCTTGAACCGGTGTTAAAGGGGGGGCTATATAAGACACCGCAGCCCACACCCCACTCTTCCATTTTTTCACTATCTCATTTTGGAGCCTAGCAAGAGGGTGTGAAGAGTGCTAGTTTGTGTTTTTTCATATGCACAAGAGGTGTTCGGTGAAATGCCCGAGAGCTCAAAATAAGTTTTCTCGTTGCTCTTTCCTTCTCGGTCGAGGTCGGCAACTATCCTTTCATGTGTCATTGATGTACTATATATATAAATGGTCATCTCCCTATTAATTTTTGATATATACTACATATTAATGCAGATGAACCGGCAATGGATGTACGGTGACCGCCGCACTTCCGAGTACATTACGGGCCTCCAAAATTTCATCGTTGTGGCTAATGCAAACCGTGGTCACAATGGTTTTATGTGTTGTCCGTCTGTTCACTGTCAGAACAAGAAAGACTACTCAAATACCAGAACCATTCACTCCCACCTGCTTCGATCCGGTTTCATGCCCAGCTATAATTGTTGGACCAAGCACGGAGAAAAAGGGGTTGTGATTGGAAGACAACGAAGAAGAAGAGGATGATGACAACTATCATAATATGTATCCTGAATATGATGATACTGCAATGGGGGTAGATAATGAAGATCAAGAGGCAGCAGATGGGCCCGCTGATGACGATCTTGGTCGGGCCACTACTGATGCAAAGGAAGAATGTGAAACTGAAAAGGAGAAGGAGAAGCTGGAGCAGATGCTAAAGGATCACAAAACATTGTTGTATCCAACTTGCGAAGATGGCCACAAAAAGCTAGGTACCACACTGGATTTACTGCAATGGAAGGCAGAGAACGGTGTGACTGACAGCGCATTTTCAAAGTTGTTAGTAAAAATGAAGAATCTTCTTCCAAGAAATAATGAGTTGCCCGACAGTACATACCAAGCAAAGAAGGTTTTCTGCCCTCTAGGATTAGACGTGCAGAAGATACATGCCTGCATTAATGACTGCATCCTCTACCACGGTGAGAAGTACGAGAATTTGGATGCATGCCCGGTATGCACTGCACTGCGGTATAAGATCAGACGAGACGATCCTGACGATGTTGAGGGCGAGGCCCCTAGGAAGAAGGTTCCCGCCAAGGTTATGTGGTATGCTCCTATAATACCACGGTTAAAACTTCTCTTCAAAAATAAAGAGCATGCCAAGTTGTTGCGATGGCACATGGAAGACCGTAAGAAAGACGCGATGTTGAGACACCCCGTTGATGGGTCACAGTGGAGAAAAGTCGAGCGAGAGTACCCGGACTTCGCACGTGACGCAAGGAACTTAAGGTTTGGTCTAAGTACAGACGGCATGAATCCTTTTGGTGAGCAGAGCTGCAGTCACAGCACCTGGCCTGTGACTCTATGTATCTATAACATTCCTCCTTGGTTGTGTATGAAGAGGAAGTTCATTATGATGCCAGTGCTCATCCAAGGCCCGAGGCAACCCGACAACGACATTGATGTGTACCTAAGGCCATTAGTTGAAGAACTTTTACAGCTGCGGGCCAAACCAGGTGTACGTATGTGGGATGAGCACAAAGGGGAGCCATTTGACCTACGAGCATTGCTTTTCGTAACCATCAATGATTGGCCTGCTCTTAGTAACATTTCAGGGCAGATAAACAAGGGATACAATGCATGCACACACTGTTTAGATGAGACTGAAAGTGTATATTTGGATAAATGTAAGAAGGTTGTGTACCTAGGGTATCGCCGATTTCTTCCGAACCTGCATCCAGTAAGAAAGAAAGGCAAGCATTTCAAACGTCTGGCAGAACCCCGGAGGAAGCCTGTCCTCCGTACCGGTGAGGAGGTATTTGGTATGGTCAAGGACCTAGAAGTAATCTTTGGAAAAGGTCCTGGCAGTCTATCTGTTCCGAATGACGATGTCGGACACGCGCCCATGTGGAAGAAGCAATCTATATTTTAGGACCTACCCTATTGGAAAGTCTTAGAGGTTCGCTCTTCAATCGACGTGATGCACGTGACGAAGAATGTTTGCGTGAACCTGCTAGGCTTTCTAGGAGTGTATGGGAAGACAAAAGATACACCGGAAGCACGGCAGGACCAGCAACGTCTGAAAGCCCCTGAAGAGCCTATGCATCCTAAGAACGAGAAGGGTAAACGATGCCACTTAACTCCTGCCAGCTACGCTCTTACCAAAGCAGAGAAGGAAATCTTTTTTGAATGTCTGAGCAGTATCAAGGTCCCATCTGGCTTCTCGTCGAATATAAAGGGAATAATAAATATGGCAGAGAAAAAATTCCAAAACCTGAAGTCTCATGACTGCCATGTGATTATGACACAATTGCTTCCGATTGCATTGAGGGGGCTTCTACCTGAAAATGTTCGAGTACCCATTGTGACGCTATGTGCATTCCTCAATGCAATATCTCAGAAGGTAATCGATCCAGAAAGCCTACCAGGGTTACAAACAGATGTGGCCCAATGTCTTGTCAGCTTTGAGTTGGTGTTCCCACCATCCTTCTTCAATATTATGACGCATCTCCTGGTTCACCTAGTAGAAGAGATTGCCATTCTCGGTCCTGTATTTCTACATAATATGTTCCCCTTTGAGAGGTACATGGGAGTCTTAAAGAAATATGTTCATAATCGTGCTAGGCCAGAAGGAAGCATCTCCAAGGGCTATGTAACAGAGGAGGTCATTGAGTTCTGTGTTGATTTTATTCCTGACCTTAAGGCGATTGGTGTTCCAGAATCACGACATGAGGGGAGACTGCGTGGAAAAGGCACCCTAGGATGTAAAGCAATGATATGTAGGGACGGACATTCTCTCAATCAAGCACACTATACGGTTTTACAAAGATCTATCTTGGTTGCCCCGTATATCAATGAACACAAGAATTTAATACGCCTCAAACACCCGAGGCAGTCTGATGAATGGATTATAAGTGAACACATGGCGAGTTTTGGCGGCTGGCTGCAAAGACTTCTCACGAATAACACCACTGTTGGGGATCAGCTGTACTTGTTGGCCAGGACACCATCTTCGACTGTATGTACTTTCCAAGGGTACGAGATAAATGGGAATACATTTTACACGATAGGCCAAGATAAAAAGAGCACCAACCAAAATAGTGGTGTCCGCTTTGATGCAGCAGAAGACAATGGGCAGAAGACCACGTATTATGGGTTCATAGAGGAGATATGGGAACTTGACTATGGACCTAATTTTAAGGTCCCCTTGTTTCGATGCAAATGGGTCAAGCTAACAGGAGGAGGGGTTGAGGTAGACAAGAAGTACGGAATGACAACGGTGGATCTCAACAATCTTATGAAGGTATACAAGAACTTAGATGAACCATTCGTCCTAGCCAATGATGTGGCTCGGGTTTTCTATGTGAAGGATATGTCCTCCATACCAAAAAAAAGAAAAAATATGCAAACGAATACATCATATGATGAGCCAAAGCGTCACATAGTTCTTTCAGGGAAAAGAAACATCGTAGGAATCAAGGACAAGACAGACATGTCAGAAGATTATAATAAGTTTGATGAAATTCCGCCCTTCACAGTGAAAACGGACCCAAGCATTACGTTAAGTAAAGAAGATGCTCCATGGTTACGTCTGAAGCGATCATAAGGAAGGACATATGCCAAGAAGTTCATGCTCATATTATGTAACTCTAGTTCATGTTTTTAATATTAATACATGTCTTGAGTGTTAGTCTTGTTTTGTGGATGGACCGGGACTATGAGAAGAAGTTGTCCCGATTCGTACTTACCATTAAGATCTGATCTCCAAACACGCGCGGTCACATATTAGGGAGTGCCTCTATGACCAGTTTCTTGGAGATGCCGGAGGACTGGGCTCCGTCGGCATCTCCCTGAAACTGGCTGTAGTGGTGTCCCTGCTCTCGAAAACCATCTTGCAGCTTGTAACTTCTCTAACTAGATCAATACACCTGGGAGCTAACTAATTTCATATATTAGGGAGTGCCTCTATGACACTTACGAAATAATGTCGACACTCACCCCTATTATTAGTGCTGACTCGTGTTTTGTCCCGGTTGGTGTCTCCAACTGGGACTAAAGGTTCATCTCCTCCTAACTTCAACGAGGCCGGCCGTCGGCTATGGTGGCGCGGTCGGACTCTCCAGAGCATCATGGCATATGACACTGTCGCCGACTCTAACCCCCGTCTGCGCTACCCTCAAGTCCAGCCCACGCGTACTCAGCCTTCAAGGTTCAATTACGGCGACCCCGATGATGACAGCAATGACGGCGGCGGCAAGTACGACGACTACAGTGGCGAGTATTACAGGTGTAGGCAGGAGCATGACCGATTCGCTCCAACATTCCGAAACAAGTTCGGTCGATTGTTACTTAATTTGGCCATGTATCTTAATTTTCAGTTCTTTATGTATCTTAATTTTTAGTTCCAGTTCGGCTTTATGTAACTTACTATTAGTTGCATTCTGTATTTTAATTCCAGTTCTATCTCCTTCACAAAATGACCTATCTCATTCGAGGTTTCTTGGCTTTCGGGTCAAATGACCAATGTTATGGCTAGAATCAAGGCATAGTTTGTGATAATATGGCCATATTGTACATACATGTGCATCATGGCATGGCAAACAATGTTGCAAGAGGAAGTTTTCCTTTTTATCGCACCAAAAAGGCATTTTCCATTTTACGAGCATAAAAAACGGACGGCTTTGCGAAGCAACCACCAAATGGCTAATTCAAAAAACCACCAACACATTTTACAAAAATATTAGACCACCTTCTATGGACAATGTACCAACAGGGAGATCTGAAACCTTTCCGTCCACCTCTGGTGAAAAAGACAAATTCCCGACGAATCGGTAGGAAGTGGGTCAGATATGAACTACAGGTACATGATACGATGCTCATGATTTTTTACAAAAATCATTTTTAGGTTCACAATATGCTATTTTATCAAAAAACCAATGCAAGTTGAGCGAGGCTTGGCCCCGAGCTAAGAATCTTCATGCCCGTTGTTCGACAAAGTTTGTCGATAGTTTAAAACGGGGATAAAAAAATAAAAAAAGATCGAAACAGTGCGAAACCTTCGCGTGGTGTTATATTATGTGACATAGTTAGAAGGAAAAATCTCAAACTTGGTATATTGATTATGTCTCAAAAAAACCTTCACAAAATGACCTATCTCATTCGAGGTTTCTTGGCTTTCGGGTCAAATGACCAATGTTATGGCTAGAATCAAGGAATAGTTTGTCATAATATGGCCATATTGTGCATACATGTGCATCATGGCATGGCAAACAATGTTGCAAGAGGAAGTTTTCCTTTTTATCGCACCAAAAAGGTATTTTCCATTTTCCGAGCATAAAAAACGGACGGTTTTGTGAAGCAACCACCAAATGGCTAATTCAAAAAACCACCAACACATTTTATAAAAATACTAGACCACCTTATATGGACAATGTACCAACAGGGGGATCTGAAAACTTTCCGTCCACCTCTGGTGAAAAAGACAAATTCCTGTCGAATCGGTAGAAAGTGGGTCAGATATGAACTACAGGTACATGATACGATGCTCATGATTTTTTACAAAAATCATTTTTAGGTTCATAATATGCTATTTTATCAAAAAACCAATGCAAGTTGAGCGAGGCTTGGTCAGATTCAAGTGTATACAAAAGATGCGGCATTTAAATATCCAATCAATTCAAAAATGTTAATACAAAAGATGCGCATTAAAATATTATTTGCTCTAATAAAATAGGGTTAGATTCCTTTTTAGATGCTTAATATTTCTTATGTTCAAAGTTTGAGGATTTGACAATTTATTTTTGTTTGAATTGAATAATCAAAATTTATATGTAAGTGTTTTAATCATTTTGAAAATTTGCATGTAAAGTAAATATAAAATGTTTTTACATGAATGGATAGATATTATTTTTCTGAAAATTATGATATATTATTCATATTTTTCTGAGTTGAAATGAAAAAGATATGAATTTTCTAAATTCATATCCTATTTTTTGAATTAAAAATGCCCCTTTAATGCATGAAATAAATGCCCCCCCCCCTTTAACATCGGTTCCAGACACGAACCGGTGTTAAAGGGGGGGCGTATTTATTTCGTTTCGCGTGCACCCCCCCTCCCCTCTTTAACACCGGTTCGTGGCTAGAGGGGGTGTTAAATGCGCGCACGAAACGAATTCCCCCCCCCCTAACACCGGTTCCAGCCCCGAACCGGTGTTAAAGGGGGGTATTAAATGCGCCTTCCCCTTCCTTTCTTCCCCCTAGATCTAGATCGAACCCGCCGCTGCGCGCAGAGAAAAACAGAGAGCAGCCGCATCGGCGCCGTCCAGCCCTCGCCGTCGCCGCCCTCGTGTCAGCCGCCACCGCCAACTCGATCGGAGCCGCCGTCGCCCTCGTGCGCGCCAAGACCGCCACCGCCACCGCGTGCGCGCCACCGAAGCCGACGACGACGCCGGCGCCTACAAGAACCCCACCGACGTCGTTGTGCTCGTGGTGAGGAGCTCTGTTTCTTCTGTTTCCTCCCTTTGGCGGAGGTGTGGAGCTCGCGCGCGCGGTGGCGCCAACGGCCGGCAGATTTCAGTGGAGCTCGCGTGGTGGCGCCACTCCGTCCACGCCTCTGCGCCGTTCAAGGAAGCAGGCGGCCGGCAGTTCGAGGAAGCAGGCGGCCGGCAGTCATCGTCGGCGCCCCGGTGCGGCCTGGCGCGGCCGCACGGGAGTGGTTCTCTCTGTTTTTTTTGACAGGTCTCTGTTACTTATTTGTAGTGAAACTTTGTAGAAAGAAATGACATTAAAACAAGATGAATAGACTTTGAATCAATCCGATTAAGGATATTTTAAAAAGGTGACCCTTCGGAAATCATGTTTCGCTCCTATAGGTGTATATGCACATATTATCTAAAACCTCATTTCGAAATGTCAAAGAATGCTTTGACATGCATGTCAATGCACCATATGTGCTCAGAGGCATGGTGCGGTGATCACCGGCTTTGCGCACTTAAAAGTGTTGATCCACTAATTTCCTCTACATAAAAAACAACATATGACTACATAGGAGTACTTACTCTATTTCTCCGAGCCTCTGTAAAACTAGATAGTTGTTTATATCAAAGTGAAGTCAAGCTTTCTCTATTTGATTGTAGGTAAAATATCTAGAAATAGAGAAATAAACCATGGGCATATATTTATCTCAAATACTACATTTGTACTCCATCCGTCCACAAATATTGACCATCATTTGGTGAACAATATGGGGAATATGTGTGATGTATAAAAGATATAGTCGTGTATTCATATTTGAGTAAAGTTTCTGATGTTGTAACATCGATAATATTGTTTACTTAGTGTTGGTGAACTTGATGGTCAAAATCGGGAAACTCGAAACTAAGATGGCATGTAATTATGGAGGGAGTAGTAGTATAGATAGGGTGTCAAGCGGGGCGGGTTCGCGGTCAACATAGTTTCACCGGCTAATATAAATTGTACTACATGCATAGATTAAAACTTGTATACAAATTGGACTGCGTGTAGGTGTAGCTGTCTGAGACTAAATAATTGTCCACAAACCCGCCCCACTTGTATACAGACTTGCATCCTGCCAACGTTACCCTCTTGGGGGTGTCGTTGTAGAGCTCTGACTCATCCTGATTAGGGTTTGGACCCCTCGGAACTCGTTTAAAATGATCAAGCATCCTTAGGGTTTTAATTTCATTTGTGTATTTATTTGTGTATTTTTGTATGAATAATATGTATATTTGTGTATGAATCCAAGTCCACTTGAATGTTTACTCTCTTACTCTAGATAATATTATAGTTTTAGAAACTATGGATCCACTTAGTAGAAACCTTGAAGAAGAAGAAATAATGGAGAACATTATTGATGAGGACACCTCACAATATCTGAACTTGGAGGGACATGATGACAGCTCAAGTAGTCATGGAGAAGATGAAGACTCCGGTGAACGTAATTTAGTGATTACAAAGTCCGGCGAGGTATATGCATTGATTAAGTCTCTACTGACTTCCACCAACAATCTTCTTCTACATGTATTAATTAACGCTTCTTTCTTATTTTAGCCCTCTGGATCGACCAGCCAGCAACCATCTTCTTCTACGAAAAAGAGCAAGCGAGGCGCGAGCCATCGGTTGAAAGATCGTGCAAAGTTCACGATCGAAGCAGTCCGTGTTGATGGCAGGCCGATGGATCCCAAGAAGGCCGCAGACAAATTTATACGTCAGGCTGGAGTTCTTGTTAGGGACCAAATCCCAATCATAATTGAATATTGGAATAAGCCAAAGAAGGGCGACGGTGCCTTTGTCGATGAAAGATCCAAAAAAATGCTTTGGAATTCGTTGTTGGTAAATTTCACCCTTCCGCCAGAGGAGGATGAAAACAACCCGGTTATAAAGGAAAAGGTCAAAGAGTGGACTCTAAAGAAGATGGCTGACGCTTTCCGCAACTGGAAGACAAAATTGAACAAATTTGTCAAAGCTGGCGAGACTCCAAATTTCGAAGACGCATATTATGCGAAGATAAGACCTCACTGGCCCGAATTTGTGACATATAAAAAAGGTGATATAGCTAAAAAGAGGTCAGAAACCAATACGCTTAATGCCTAGAAGAAGGAATATCACCAGAGGACGGGGTCAGGTGGCTACATATCTCAGAGGCCTAAGTGGGAGGAAGTTGAGAAGGCCCTGCGCGCTAGAGGGATCACACCCCAGACAGATACGTGGGACCTACGTGCAAAGACTTGGTTCTACGGAATCGGGACAAGGTTGGACCCAGAAACATGATTGTGTATCTTCCCAACCCTCCTTGCCAAACCGGTCACTGAACTCATCACGACATACGAGGAAACAGCCGCCAGGACCTTCCATCCCGACAGAGAGAATGACCATCTCACACGCGCCATCGGTAAAAAAGAACACCCTGGACATGCACGAGGCACAGGGGGTATGACGTGGAAGGATGGGTTTGCCGAGTGGAGCGACTCTTACAGATGGCGCGGCAGAAAAGAAAAAGTGCGTACAGAGCGGATGACACAGATAGAACATGCACTTGTGGCGCTGCAGGCGCAAGTGAATGCACAACAGAGCCATCAATCTACCGGCCCATCTCAGCGGCACGAAGAGCCTGCATTGGAAGCTGCCGGCGGCCCAGACTCTGCGCGGAAAAGCAGCGTGGCTTCCACGGAGAACGTGCAGCCCACGCTTGAAATGGCGGGTCCTCGATACCCCGTGGATGAGATCACGGAGAGCGAACACGCTGAGCTGCATGTGAGATTAATGGGCTTATCCATTAAGGTGGCTGTCGGCTATGCCTTACCTCCTGTAGCTAGTGGAACTTACCACTGCCGACCGATTCCAGATGGCTATGCTATTGTCGGGGTGGATGAGGTTGTGAAGGAATATGAGGAAGCACAGCTTGACCATGCTACAGGTGAAGGGGAAACTCAACTCAAATTTGCAGTGAAAACAACCATTCTTTGGAAAAAGGAACACATCGTGATTCCAAATTGGAGGCCACTGGCACCCCCGCCGTCTCCGCAGCGTCAGCAGTCTGAGCCGCTTCAGCTATCTCCTGCGCGGCAGCCATCTCCGGCGCTTCAGCCATCTCCTGCGCGGCAGCCATCTCCGGCGCGCCAGCCATCACCTGTCCGTCAGCCATCTTCAGTGCTTCAGCCATCTCCTCAGCGTAAGCGGAAGAGCACTGCCACGAAGAGCATCACTAGCACTTCCACAAAGAAATCCACAGGAAACCGTACGCCAAAGAGTTCAAAAAACTACGTCCCGCATCCTTCCGCCAAGCCATTGCCGGTTTTACCATGGAATCGCAGCGACGAGGAGACCAATAGGATCTCGGAAGAAGAGGTTAAGAAATTCTTTGCACCTAGACGGGCCGAGCCAAAGGAGAAAATAGATCCGGCGGTGGTGGAGAAGTTTTACAATAATATTTTGAAACCTGAAACCCCACTTGGGCCGGACTACGAGCACCAGATTTTAAAGGGGGATGCAAGGCGCCGTAGGGAGACTGAAAGTAGTAGTCGTGCGGCACCCCAGAAAACAGTTCCCATGCTCGGAGAGCAGGAAAACCAATCATGCGCCCCGCTCCAAGTGTTCGACACACGGGACGCTCCTCCCGTAAATGATTACGAGGCAGAGCTACAAAGAAAGGCCAATGAGATGGGGATGACTTACATTGCATACTTGAACCTCATGGGAGACAACTTGCCCAAATGCGATGCCAACCCATACAGTCATGGAAGTATGGGAAGAATCTCGTCAAGAAAGAGGAGCTCAAGAATCTACCAACAAAGATGCGAAGATTGCACAAGTGGTACCTTGATTTCTGCAAGACGAGAAAGGAAGAATGGATCACGGCGCATATAAGAGATTAGATTTTCTTGTGCGGAGACGACGCGATCGACTTCAACATTCAAGACTTGCATTTTCTATTCAATCAGAAGGAACTCGATAAAGCTGCCATCAGCCTTTATTGTGTGTAAGTACTATTTTTGTAATTTATATCTCATCTCATTCACTTCATTAATTGCATGTATGTATATATATATGCTCACCATATATGTATATACTATTATGCAGAAAAAAGGTTATGGAATGCATGAAAGGAGGCCCTTTTGACATTGGGTTCGTTGACCCAAATAGAGTTTATGAAGAAGTGGTAAGAACCAAACCCAGGCAAACAGAAGATTACTTGTTAAAGTTTTTACTGAGACAACAAACCAAAAGGGAAATACTATTACCTTACAACTTCTCGTGAGTACTGTTACCCTCTCTCTTGTACACATTCTGTTTCGGCTTACTCGATGTTAAGTGTAACTGATGATGAGTTATGCGTGCGTAGGTTCCACTTTATTCTGCTAGTCATTCAACCCGACTCAGGAAAAGTCCTTGTCATGGACTCGTTACGAAAAGAAAAAGAGATATGGGCAGACTTTAGAGAGATGCTCCAGAGGTAATTTCAATCATATTATCGCACTAGATCGGCAACTTTCGTGACAACAAGTAATTAATTACTCCTTTATCCATTTTCTTTGCCGGACAGGGTTTGGAAAAGGTTCACGGGCAGGGTCGTGGGTGAATGGTCAGAAGAACTAAAATGTGTAGACCAAAATGTAAGTAATACTAGCTAGCTAGGTCTGAGTATCTCTTTGATTCTGCTTCCAATTCCATTATATCATGCTTTATTGATTATTATTTTGATTAAACTCTCTATTCTCGTAAAGTGCGTGCATCAGGGACCCGGCAATAACTTATGTGGGTACAATGTTTGCGAGTTCATTCGCAACACGATATGTGCGACGGGCCAAGCCGCACTAGAACAACTTAGAGTAAGTAAACAAAGTACACAACATTATTTTATTACCATCAATTGTGTTGAGTTTTATTCTTATATATATATATTGACCCCATTCTTCATATATATTCAGATCGAACGGATGAGGGACCAACTCCTACCATTTGACCGCATACGAGCCATTCAAGAGGAACTGGCGGGGTTCATACTTGATAAGGTCGTCACGCCTGGCGGAGAACTCTCTAGATATCCACCAAAATGAACGATGACGATGTATGTGCCGATGACGATATTTGTGTATAATAATAGTTGCTTAATTATTCATGTACCCGTATGTACCGATGACGATGTATGTGTATACCGCTCCCGATCGATTCCCCTCCCTCCCCCTCCCTCAGAAATACGCCCAGAATGGGGCAGAGGCAGAACTCTGCCGCGGCAGAGATTTATGCTGTTTTCCTGCCGCGGCAGAGAACCTTTAACACCGGTTCGTAACACACGAACCGGTGTTAAGGGGGGGCCTGAGCCCTGCGGCAGCCCCACGTGCGCCACCCTTTAACACCGAACCCTCAACAGCGGTTCTACAACCGCTGTTAGAGGGCCCTCCCAACCGGTGTTAGAGGGGGGAGTCTGCACTAGTGTATCCTATTAAAGCATATATGATGAATAAAAAATAGAGAATTGGTCTAGAAAATATCAAAGTGAACCAATAATTTTTCAATAACATATACGTCTTCTTAATTATGCATAACATAATCTAACAATTAACAACCTTTATATTTATTAAATATACCATGACTAATTTATCTTAGTAATTACTATATATAAACATCATGAAGATATAAATTAAATTTACACATCAGCATATAGGTTTGGTTGACTCTAAGTCGATTAAAAAATTGGCGAGCATAAGGTACAATATCACACGAAGTAGCATAAAAAAACTACATCATAACTTGGAATGTAAATTTAATTGTATGTACTGGTGCAATCTCGGCACATACAAAAGGCACCAATAATCATTGATACATTTTTTGGCACATCGTTGATTCTCTGACAAATTGCAGATAATAAAAAATGTCCCCCGCACAATTTTTTTATGAAGCATAATATTTATTGTGACTATAGAACCATGTTAATATAATTGCATAATATATTTTTCTACAGAATAATAGTTTTTTATAAAAATATTGAGGCGTTGCCTCGCATTTGCGAGGGCCACTATGCTAGTTTCAAGAAAAAGAACATTCTCCAATATTTCTACAAAAGTATCTATAGCCTATCATTGGCAAGTGTGCTGACCAGGAGTATTAACTACAACAAAACTATTTGACTATGCTTTGTTAAGTCAGTGTCTAGCAAGCAGATATATTGACTGAAATTGTAGTGAAGAAAACTGTCTATTATTTTGAAAAATGAAAGAAAGGCACATTTTATTGTGGGGCTAATTATTAAGCTCATACTTATGGAGAGAGAGCACCAATGAAGACACGTTACCGTCTATTGTATTGACAAATAAACGAAGGCATATTCTATTGCGGGACTAATTATACTGATAAAAAGAGCAACATTAGAAAATACCAAACAACCACATGTTGGTCTTTTTTTAGCCAATTGGAATTTTCTTGCATATGTTTTTTCAAAAAGGATCTTACATATACGTGATCTTTATAAGATTTATAACAAACATCCAACCATTCTCATCTCAAGTCATCTTTCGGACATTTATCTACACACTATAAACCACAGCTATATTTTTTATTACAACTGTAGACTTTTAGTACGCTGAATATATATGAAGTAACACACAATTTCTTACATTAATATTTTTCCAAGTCTCAAGCAATTAGTGATTAGCAAAACTAAACAACAGACGCTTGATCGAATAACATCTAAAGTGCAAGAAAATCAACAAAAAGTTATACCAAGGATACGTATAGTTGATTAGTACACACCTCTTGTTCTGTGGAGAGATCTGCTAATTCATGTTTAATCCTACGCATCATCTCGTCCTAGATGCTTGCCAATGATGACTGCAAAAGCATGTCCAACGATGACTGCAAAAGCATCCTATCGCTCAAACAGCTAACTCGCTTGAAATATCACTGATCTGGAAACATATGAGCAGCAGCACGGTGGACGATGTCCAGGCTTGCGAGTCTATGAAGCCATTGGTTTACATGCATGATTGGAATCTAGATATCGATATCTTTATACCTAGATCCTGCAGGCATGAGGTAAGTGTTAAAATAATCAGAGGCCACCGATCTGCATGCAAAGACCGTGTGGAGCTTCCTACTTCCGGTCAGTTGCCAGATCGAGCAACTAGACACGCGTTCCCCTCCCTCCCTTCTTCTTCTAAGCGACAAAAAACCAATGCCGGGCCACCCCCGAGCTCTCTCCGCCGGCGATACCGGCCGAAGATGGCGAAGGGGTGGTGCCGGAGTAGCTAGGTTAGGTAGTGGTAGCGGATTTTTGCCGGGTGTGGGCTATATGCCCGTAGGCAGAAGAGATGGCTAGGATCTGAGCAGCCAGATCCGGTGCTTAGGGTTGCTCGGCGGTTTGCTACTGATCCTTGGTGGATGGGTGGCGGCAGCGGTGACTGTCTCTTCGTTGAATAAAGTTGGGGGGGAGGGGGAGTTGGGAAGGATCTAGCGGGCGGCAACAAGATGAAGCACCTCCGAGTTACTCCTGGGCGCTGGAGAGTGGCGTCGAGAGGTCGTCTGGCCTCCTTCTTCTTCATGCTCCAGTGGTTGGAGCCTACTGTGGGAGGGGTGGCTTCGGCGGCTCGCGCATAAAGCTCGTGGGCCTCTTTGCTGCGTTGACGGCGACACGTTCTTCGCCCTTCTCTCGGCCTTCCGTGGTGGCGTGGGATAGAAGGGGAAAAGCTTGAAGCTGAAGGCGATGCTAAGGTCGGATGAAGCTGCGCCCGCAAGATCCTCTTCGCAGTGGTCCATTGGCGGCGAAGCTGCCGGGCCACTTCCCATTCTGGTCGAAAGGCGACCTAGGGATTCAACCTCCTCTAGAGGCCCTTCTTCGAAGTGCTGCGCCGGAGCTCGACATCTCTCCCTCGACAGGTGGTTCATCCCCGGATAGAGTGAGATGGTCGGCTGCTTTGCTTCTTCTCCGGCTTGGGGAGTGTCACGAGCAAGAAACCTCAACGATCTGGCTGATTCCGTCGTCTAGAGGTCGCCGGAGAATGGTGGCAGAGGCACCCAAGGGCTTGATTGCATTTTATCTTTTAGTCCTAGGGTTCTTTTTGTAATTTGGAGGCCCTTATCTTTTATTTCTAGGATTTCTGGTGTGCCTGTTGCTAAGGGCTTTCTTGTAAAATGTTCCTGCCACGTGGTTACTAATGCAGTTTCCGGGATCTTCTAGACCCATTTACTGTTTAGAAAAAAGCTTCCTAATCCCTCATGCATGAGTCCAAGTTTGAAACCTGGGGTCCGTCGTGCATGCATAGCATAGAATCATGGTCGACCGGCGGAGGGCACCGAATATGTAATGACATGGAGGATGCGGCGGCAGGTGTCGGTACATGAGGGAGTGAAAAACCATATTTTCTTCTCTATATTTAGATCCTAATCAAAAGGGTACGGGAATATGTAATGCAATAGGTGGGTAATTATTTGTTGGAGGAAAACCATAGCACCCTGATTACTCTTGGGCTTCAGTTATAGTCCAACAATCATCATGATTTAGGTAATGTGGATTAACCTGGTGCTTCGAAAAACTGTCTTATATTGCTTTTAGTATATAAAATACTCTCTCTGATTCAAATTAGTTCGTTAAATTTGTCAAGATTTGGTTGCATCTAGACATGATTTAATATTAGATTCATCCGTATCTTGACAAATTTGAGTCAACTAATTTGGTTCAGAGGAAGTAGAAGATTTGAGTCTATCTTTTTTCGATAGGTGGAATATATATTAATACCAAGAAAACATCAATTACCTTTTCTTTCGAAATGGGGTCTTACCCAGGCCTCTGTATCAATTGATACATACGGCCTACTTTATTACTTTATTATCAAAAATCCTTACAAATTATTACATCATGGATCACAAAAAATAGCAACGTGAATCAACCAAAGGAAAATATATGATAACGTGAAGCGACTTGTCATCAACATGTTAAACGAAGATCAAAACGCCAGTTGAACTGGCAGTATATATCCCGTGCTACCAATTCCAAATGGCTGCACCCAGTATCCAGAGCATCGCATATCTCCATTGGTTGTAGATAAGACCACATACGGACCCAGTGAGTTGCCAATGGGATAACATGCATGAACGAATAAGATTTTGCATTGTTAAAGATAAAATCAACGTACATTCCATATGGCCTATAGTAAAGCGCAAACTCCTACTCGAATTTGCACTTTAACTTTTTCTCACACGCCATTTAACCAATTTTCAAACAAATTCGTAATATCTGATAGTGGTACTATGTTAAAAGTCATATACACAATCCTCCATATTATTTTTGCAAGAGGACACTCAAAGAAAAGATATTGAATTGTTTCTTCTTTATCACAAAAACAACATTTTTTACTACCCTGTCAATTTCTTTTAGCCAAGTTATCTTTTGTAAGAAGAACCCTTCGATGTAAGAACCACATGAAAATCCTTATTTTGAGTGGTACTTTCATTTTTCATATATATTTTCGAAGGAATCTAGTGTGATCATTTACAAGATCCAAATAGAAGGATTTGAATGTGTAAACACCCGATGTCATTAATCTCCAAACAAAACTATCTGGTTGTTTAGTCAGATGAACATCCCTGAGACGTCTTACCAGATGAAGCCATATATTCCATCTATTACCTACGAGGGCTCTTCGAAACTGAATATTTAGAGGTGGATGGGATAAAACATCGGCCACCGAAACTTGTTTCCTTTGGACAATGCGATAAAGGGAAGCATATTGATGTGATAAGGGCTCGTCCCCTAGCCAAGTATCCTCCCAAAATCGAGTGCTTGTTCCATTACCAACCTTAAAAGAACCACGCTAAAAAAAATCATCTTTTACTTTCATAATACCTCTCTAGAAAGGAGGTCAGATGGTTTTGCTTTGACTTGATATAACAACTTTGAGTGCAAATACTTATTTTGCACTAATTCATGCCAAACACCCTCCCTTGTTAGAAGCTTAAAAAGCCACTTGCTTAATAAGCATTTGTTCTTTAGTTCCAACACCTCAATGCCTATACCCCCTGATCTTTTGGCCTACAAATGATGTTCCAATTAGCGAGCCTGTATTTTTTTATGCCCATCGCTTTGCCAAAAGAAACATGATAGGAAATAATCTAGTATTTTCCTTACCCCTTTGGGTATTTCAAATAATGAAAGCATGAACATCGGAAGACTTGTTAAAACGGAGTTGATGAGTGTCAATCTATCACCATAAGATAGAAACTTGCCTATCCAGTTAGATAACTTTTTTTCTAACCTGTCCTCCACCGCTTTCCATTCCCCATTTTTTAGCTAGCGATAGTGCATTGGTATTCCTAAGTACCGAAATGGGAGTGGTCATATTTCAAAACCGAATAAGGTCCTATATTCAGCCTCTTCCTCCTTTGCCCGTCCAAAACAGAAGACTTCACTCTTATGGAAGTTAATTTTTAGACCCGACAACTGTTCAAAAATGCAAAGGATAAGTTTCATATTTAGGGCTTTTTGGATGTCATGTTCTAAAAAAAATTATTGTGTCGTCAGCGTATTGAAGTATTGATACCCCTCCCTCAACTAGATGACATATTAGGCCAGCAAGCTGACCATCTTCTTTTGCTCGCGCTATCATAATAGCTAACATATCTGCGACAATGTTAAATAAAAAGGAGTATAATGGATCTCCTTGTCGTAAACCCTTCTGGGTTTGAAAATAATGACCTATGTCATCATTGACTTTGATACCAACGCTCCCCTTACTTACAAAGTCGTGTATCCATCTACACCATTTTGGATCAAAGCCCTTCATATGCAACACTTGTTGCAGAAAGGGCCATCGCACCTTGTCATACGCCTTCTCGAAGTCTATTTTAAGGAGTACACCGTCCAACTTTTTGGTGTGTAACTCATGGATTGTTTCATGCAAAATTAGCACCCCTTCAAGGATATGACGAACTGGCATAAAAGCCGTCTGAGTTGGTTGAATCACCTTATGCGCAACCTCTACCACTCGATTAGTGCCAACTTTAGTAAAAAAATTGAAGCTAACATTTAGTAAGCAAATCGGTCTAAATTGTTGAATCTGGACAGCGTTTTCTTTCTTAGGAATTAAAATTATTGTGCCAAAGTTAAGGTGGAACAACTGTAATTCCCCCACTTGTAATTTCATGAACATATTCATAAGATCGGTTTTAATTATATCCCAAAATTTCTGATAAAATTCTGCTGGGAATCCATCAGGCCCTTGCGCTTTATTCTTTTCCATTTGGATTATTGTCTCGTGTACCTCCTGCTCATTAAAGTCGGCAATAAGAATGTCATTTTCTTCTTGTGAGATTTGGGGTATATCAGCTACTTGAGATTCTACTAAAGAAAAGTTACTTTGAGGCTCTACTCCAAATAATCTCTTATAGAACTCCGTGATATATCTTTTCAGGTTCTCTTGACCTAAAATAGTTCCCTCATCCTGCTCAAGTTGAAATATTTTCTTGCGCCTATTCTTGCCATTTGCAATCAAATAAAAATATTTTGTGTTATTATCCCCTTCTTAAACATGTTTTACTTTTTCCCGTTGGGCCCATTTAGACTCCTCGTCCCTCCTAAGATTTGCTAATTTTTCATTCGCATCTCTCATAGCTTCCCTTTCATCTTTTGACAAGGGAGTAACTTCAGCTTTCAAATCAAATTTCTCAATGATCTGTAGTAACTTCTCTTTTTCTATCTTGTACTCACTACTTTTATTGTGATCCCAACCCTTCAAGAAATTGCGAAGATGCCAAATTTTGTTTTGCCACACCTCCATAGGGTTATTACCTCTATTTATCACTGTCCACTCTCGAGCAATCATTTCATAAAAACCTTCTTGTCTTAGCCAGGATAGTTCAAAGGAAAAGTGTGGTTTATTACCTCTGTGGGCTTGCTCACCGGATCAAGTAACAGAGCACTAATTAACGGAATTTTTTGTTCCCAAGACATACTTGTCAGCACTCTGTCTAACTTTTCGTATGTTGGAATTGATTTTCTATTACCTCCAGCATATATCATCATAATGACTAGAGCAAGTCTAGACATTACAAATGCACACAACCGAAAAAACAAAAGAAAACTACAAACACCCACCGAGCCAAACAGAGACCTACAGTAATAAAACCACTGGTGGTAATGACACCTTGACACTGAAAATCTCCTCCAACACGATGCCTCCGGGATGTAACAATGCAGAAACACTTTCTTTATCGGTATAACCATCATGGTTCATCCTGAGTTTTCACCTCGAGAAAGTCCAATCTCTAGATAATGTCTTCAACAAAGCAATGACTAGAGAGAACCATTGGCACGTACAATCACAGAAGGTCGGACCTAGGGCTTTCACCCAAGAGACCAAGACATAGTGCTCAAAAGACAATGCCAAGATTTGCATCCTCATTTGTCGATAACTTTTTCAAATGAATCATTTATCGCCAGACACACATGTATTCACCCCATTCCTTTATATTAATGTCACCGCTAGCACCTAGCGGACTCACTCAACATGAGAGTGGAGATCGTCTAGCCTTTGAACCATATTTGTCATACCCACCTTTGCCAAAACCATGGTAACCAAAACTGATTGCCATATCGATATTCCAAAAGGTGTTGGTGAAAGTAGATCTTGGTACCCAATTGCATCGGCAATAGTCTCGCCACAAGGGAATGGATGGCCGCGGAGTTTTTGGAGACCAACGACTCGTGACACAACGAAGCCCCAACATCATCAAAACCACATGGGTCGCTAGTGTCGTCCTCGCTCATATCCGCCTACAGCGGAATAGGACGGTCCCTGTGATGACAGTCTCGATCAACCGATCGCCGGAGGAGCTCCAGGACGCTCCTTACTTCTGAGATATCACGCTCAATGGACATGAGGATCTCTGGATTGACCGACGGGCTGAAGCTCCGATGTGACGATGTTATCCTACCAGTCTTTATTAGGTCGGGTTTCTAGGCGATCCTGGTGCTCACCTAGTCGATGGAGTCGACTCCCTAGGAACCGGCAGGGCCAAACGATTACCCACGTGGAATAGATTTCAAGCATGGTTGCCTTCCTCGCCAACGAGTTGGCATTTGCGATGGTAAGAAAAGTGTACTGGTCTTGGATCAGATCTTGGGGGATTAGCATAATATGTTCCATAACAAGTATCCATCTCAACAAACTTTGGCCTAGGTAATAAGTGAACCGATAGATTCACCTTTTTGGAAAGGACTTATGAGAGTTAAAGACTAGTTCTTTAGCAGATGCCAAGTCAAAGTAGGTGATGTTACTAGGTTAAAGTTTCGTAGAATTATATATGTAGATTTAATTCATGGGCACACGAGGTCTCTTCGCAAATATCTATAGAAATTGAAAATGCCACTTAAGATCAAAGATCATGTGGTTCCTAAGTAAAAAGGTAGTATTAACAAAAGATAATTTGGCTAAAAGGAATTGGAATGTGAGTCAAAAATGTTGTTTATGTGATTCAGATGAGATCTTTTTCTCTCATGCCCATTTGCAAAATTAGTCCGGTGAATTCTTTATTCTACTTAAAATATCCCACCACTAACAAATGTCACCGATATGTTTGGAAATTGGTTGAATGGTATCGACAAGAAAAATAAAGAAAGGATTAGCATAAGCGTTTTTGCTTTATGTTGGTCCATATAAAATTGTAGGAATAACATTGTTTTAAAAAATAAAGATTATACTATTTTTTTAGGTTATACATACGGATGTACACTAGATTCAGCAATGGCGTCTTTTGCTCCCAAAGGATCATGGGAAATGCATGGTTACTAGATGTAACATGCAGCTAATGGTTGCATAGGATATGTTCTACCGGGCTACTTGTCGGCATATTAGTAGGATTCAAGATGTATAGATTGCAGAGCATTTTACTTATCGTTAGATGGTTGATATTTGTATCGACCCTCTCTGATCTTTGAGATGTAACTTTTAAACTACGAACCACGTAATAATAGGTTGTGTGCATCTATTTATATAGTGGCTGGGATCCTATTCCCCATTTCAAAAAAAATTAGGTCATGGGAGACAAAAAAAAGAAATGACCAAGGAGAACTCCCGCCTCCTCCGCCCACTATAGGGCGACCTCGTTCGACGAGGACTGGGGTATGGGAAGGTGAGCTGAGGGGTGGTTCCCACATGTCTCCTCTCATAGGGACGCGGTTATCGATAAAACTATCTACCGGCAGAAAAAAAACACCATCTATCTACATGAAGTAACTTGAAAAACAATAATAAAATATCATCCATAATATATCCTATGCCACAGATAGAAAAGGAAATCGTGCAGCTTCTTGAAGTAACATTGGAGAATTTTTGGTGGAGATTGTAGGCTAAATGAGTTGCTTAATGAAATCAGCAGCTATCTTGTTTGAAGGACATCAAATAAAAGTTGCTTGGGGTCCAAACGATGTTCATGCAATATGCCTGATACCTTCCAATTCCATGATTGTGAAACATTTCTCGTTTTTATGAGGGTAGCAAATTAAGAACCAGAAGTATTTGAAGCCATTGTAGTCTTTGGATTAGATGGGAAAGCATGCAAAGGAGATCACTTGGTTCATCCGCGGGAGACAAGGAGGAGGGAGTATGGTATATATGGGTAGTCTCCAAGGACCATCGATCTATTAGAAGTAGCATGTCAAGGTAGGTATGCAGCACTCATTCCACAACTTCGGTATTTGAAATGGGGTCGTACCCGGCCTTTGTATCAATTAACACATACAACCTTCTTTGCTTTATTATCACTCATTCCACAACTAATTGGCATAATTAATTGCACTGAGTATGATGATGACTTATCATACATAGCCAAAAATTAGTTTTATTGGGACAAGGAGTTTTTGAGATAGTAAGACATTATGGGAAAGTCATGTTCAAATTATGTGAAACAATTTATCTTGTCCACATTTGTTCGAAAAAATAATATATTAGTATCAAATGGATACAACTCTCGTTCACATGAGTGAAAATTCGAGTAATTAAATGTTGTATCATTAAAATAAAACTCTAGTTACATATGCGGTACTCCCTCCATACCGGTTTATTGGGTTAACACGGAGACTAAGAAATATGTTTAACTACAAATTTGACCAACGAAATATGAATCATATGACACAAAAATTATATCATTGGAAAGAGCTTTTAAATATCAATCCAATGGTATAATTTTTATGACATATAACTCATGTTTTATTGATAAATTTTATGGTTAAACTTTTTTCTTGAACTCCGTATTAGCTCAATAAACCAGTATGGAGGTAGTACCTTTTATTTAAGGCACTCTCTCACAATTTTAGTATACTAGACGGATATGTGAGCTTCGCTTGGCCGCTTGCATTGAGTTTCAGAATTGTATGATAGGCATGGTGGGTCTACCATTTATTCAAACGTGTTACTGTCCTTTGTAACACGTTTAGTCTCTTCTGTTTTGTTCACTGCCAAAATAAAAAAAATATTAGGACGTGCTTTGCTAAGTTGTTCAAACTTTTTGGTCATGCTTTGCTGACATATATATGAAAATAGGTTGACACAAGGTGTATAGACGCACCGTGGCACCTGAAGTGCGTGTTGGCATGGAGTACTGGACCTACAGGCCCCTTTAGCTCTGTTGCTACCTAGTAGTGTAATCGGCCTAATTTAATTCCTTCTTTTTCCTGTATAAACACAAAGCAACCTGACCGTGTCTTGGCTGGTGTTGTATGCGAAGGTCTCTCCGATTGTGTCGCCGGTTGTAATGTGTCTAGTTAAGGTTCTATGTGGGCTACATTTGTCGACGTTCTCTGTAGAAGCAAAGTTTGCTTAGTCAGTGCACGTTTGATAAGAAAACCTTGCAGGCGATCCTTTTCACGACTTCAGAAACATGAAGGAGTGATATGTTTTTCAACAAGAGGAAGCCCCAAATTCATTTCAGCTCATGAATGAGTACAACATGATTACAAAGTTAGCATTGGCAGCTGTGATATCTCTGATTTCCTGGTTGGAATGATTAGCACCAATCGCTCTAGTTGCAGCTGCTCTAGCCAGTGTCAGTCAAGTTAGTCAGTCATGAAGGTTACCTATGGGAGTCCAAGTAGCTGAGCTACTGAGGCAGCAGGAAGTACAGACTTCAACATGCAGAGGGGACGACGCTTGAGCCGTGTAAGCTTCACCATTGGATCGTAGTGCCCAGATTGGTCCATGCAAAGAAGATGTACACCGAGTCATGTGGCTTGCTGTGGAGTTGTTGCCGGTAGTATCGATCTTTTTCCTCCAAAGAAACGTCAGCAGGAGAGAACAGTGAGATCTTTCAACATTAGCGGGAGAGGTCTCTGTAAAGGCAATAGAAAACAGATAAACACACCCATAGAACAAAAGTATAGGCCTTAAAAGTAAAAATACATAGGACTAAGATCCTAGTGCATAGTGATATACCTTATGTACTTTAGTTGGCAGAAGATACAAATCAAGAAGCGGAGACTTAAAAAAAAATTAATGTGAAGAATCTAAGTAATGACATACATAGCAGCGAGCTTAAAGACCATTGTTGAATGTATGCACCATTTAACTGAAAGGTATCGGTTTCTACTATATGAATACGACGTGTGCAACTTAGCAAAGACAATGAGGTATATACACTTTTAGTCCCACATCTTGCACCATAGGAGCGTTTTAGTTCCACATCTTGCAAAGTGAGCAAACCTAGTCCCACAACTTGTATTCTGGGAACAACTTAGTCCAATTTGATCAAATTTTAGCAAGTTTAACTAAATTTATCCATATTTTAAAAATGCACCCTATGTATTTCTCGGTGACATTTGTGCCCTTGATACGGACTAACGGGTCCACCTATCACTAGAGGTACAAATAAAATAGTTAAAACTCTCTAATTGTTGATGAAAGGAATTGAACTCAACACCTCCAGATTGCTACACAAAGACACAAGCCAGTACACCAACTGATTCTATTGTTAGATATGATAAGGACGTAATTCTTTTATATAAGGGAAGAGCACACACGCATGTAACGTCCCAAAAACACCTTTAAAAAATAAAAATATGTATATATGAGCTATATGAGCAATCGATGTAAGCATTTTTATTGTGCAAAATTTCAACCCGGACCGATTTTTACTCATTGTGCAAAATTGTTGATATGTGTAGTTTGAAGAGCGCCCGTTTTTTATATTTTCTTGAGATAGTTTCTTATATATTATGTTTGGACTTATGCATCCTAACTCGGCTATAGGTACGTACACCGGCACGAAGCACATAAAAAAAGTTAGGTATAAAAAATACGTGTTCTAAAGTTGTGAAAAGACTAAAAATGGCAAATTATTTCAATTCAAAATAATTTATGTTCTAGGCTAAAAGGACAAAATTAGAGATCTGGGTTTGCAATTATGCACCTTTAAATCCTATCAATTTTTTCAGCCCGAATACAAATCGGTCGGGATTGAAATTTTGCATAATGAAAATGCTTACATCATTGCTCATATGTACATATTTTTTAAAGGTGTTTTTGATACATTGAATTACATTTTTTACGTGCGTGTGTACTCTCGTCTTATATAAAAGAATTATGTCCTCATATGTCACAAAAGAATCAGTTGGCATAGTGGCTTGTGCTTTTGTATAGCAATCTAGAGGTACCAAGTTTAATTCCCATCAACAATTAGAGTTTTAACTATTTTATTTGTATCTCAAATGACAGGTAGGTCCGTCAATTCATAAGGAGGGCACAAATGTCAGAGAGAAATACATAGGGGCATTTTTAAAAAATTGTGACGTCATAGGTGGATAAATTTAGTTAAACTTGCTAAAATTTGATCAAATTGGACTAAGTTGCTCCCAGGATACAAGTTGTGGGACTAGGTTTTCTCACTTTGCAAGATGTGGGACTAAAACGCTCCTATGGTACAAGTTGTGAGACTAAAAATGTATATACCTCAAAGTCAATACAGTCACAAGTTCTACCATGCAGCAAAGGAGGAAATTAATGGTGGTGTATGAGCTCTCGTTGGATAAACCACAAATCACATCTCTGAAAATGTAGTAGTAGCATCTTTTTTTTTGAGGCATTCTACGGCGGGCAAAAAGCCGGCCTGAACCAATCAAATTAAAGAACAAAGTTATAAAGTTTGGTTACAAAGCCATAAGAAAAGAGAAAGCCAAGAAAACTATACAGATTGTCTGCGTACCGATTGAGGTATCGGCCTAGTAAATATACGACAACAAAAGGGAAGGGAGATGAAAGAGAAGAGGAACCTAATGAGAGCCTAGATGAGCGAACATCACCGCCCAATCATGTATCAGCTCTTTATGAGGCTGCTTTTGGCACCTATGATTCCAAAGAAGCAAATCTTTCGCACATCTACGAAAAACAAGCTGCATTGGCTCGTCGATATTTCTGAAAACCTTAGTATTTCTCCTCTTCCAGAGATTCCAAAGAACGCATATGACGATAGTGGATCTGACTTTGCCAACGGGTGCTCCACCCCAAAGATCTCGAAGCCTAGAGCAGTCTTCAATATCTCCCTGAATGACAGGGATGGCCATCCAAAAGGAGCTGACCGAAGGGCAGTGTAGAAACAAGTGCTCAGTAGTCTCGGCCGAAGGGCAGAAAGGGCAGGAATATGAGGTAGCTAACCCCTTCCTGAAGCGGCGCTGGTTTGTAAAAAGCCTTCCACGATCGGCGAGCCAAAGAAACATGCGGCAACGGTTCGTCGAGTAGTAGCTTCTTGAGCTCCCAACTTCTCTCCTTATACATTATAGTAAGAACAGTTAAGCAATCTAGAGAAAAAGAATTCTTCTTGTCTCCTAGTAGGGAGCAAAGCAAACATAATAGAACTCCCTGCTTGACAAAACCTAGCTAACAGAAATCTTCTTGTAAACAAATTTATGTAACAGACACTAAAATGAACAAATAATGATGAAGAAAGAAAGAGACCAAAAAATTATCTATTGCTTATCGCTTAGCTTCTTGCTGATGACAAGACATCAGATGAGTAGAGAAGTGAGAGGAGTGGATGGACAGTTTGCTGGCAGTGGCAACAATGTAGAGAAGTTGGTACAAATTTTAAGCGTTGTTCGTGAAAAAGAATTAACATGTAACTGCTGGTCACACAAAGACCATGATAGTATGAATAATGATCAAGCTGCTCAAAACATGGTAATATCTTGGACTAAACAATACAGTGACCTAAAACTGAAGCTCCAAGGCTTAATGTTGAGGGAAACAAAGCATTGAGATTATGATGTGGTGATAAGAAAACACATAACCTCTTGATCATAATGAGTAGAACACTGCTATAATCAGAAATATACCATATGAAACACTTCTAGAGTGGGAGAGAAAAATGAGTCAGTGATTGACCCATTATATTATCTAATTTGGTTAATTAGCTAACTAATGGGGGAATCACAAACAACGAAAAAAACGGGGAATTAGGTTGCACCCAGAAAAGACATTCTTTCAACAGTCTTCACACATAGCACAAAATTATATGCTCGAATAAAAAAAAGAATCGATACGGAAAAATGCCAGGGCCGGACCAAATCAGTAAAAAGATCCTAGGTATAATGGGCAAATGCTCAACCAGACTCATGATCTGTTCTATATCTAAATTAAGCAAACTGAGTTAGTGTCATACTTTAAAGGTGCCTTCTGAAATGAAACAGTGCTTACCACCATTCTTTTCTGGAAGTGTTTTCCATTCTTGATAATATAGACTACACAAAATCAGTGCCAATGACGATGTCAACTGTGACGACAAAATTTCCAACACCATTTTGACCCTTGAGTTAACCCTGGTTCAGAAAAAGAAAAACAAGAATTCGAGCATTATTACTTTTTTAGCATCACCTCAGGAGAAGTTGAGAAAAATGAAAAATCTACATAGGAGAAATAAGAATGCAGCTCCACGATTATTCTTTCACGGGTACTCCAAATACCATTGCGCTAGATCTCCATGGTGGCCCCACGTCAAAGTTTATTCTCATGGAATGATAAGCATAATATACCAAGAATTTCTTGTCATATCCACATAAGACAAAATGACTAAAATATATTCAGAAATTCATTAACTTTCATTTTTTAAGTATGGATACTAAGAAAAAGGGTAAAAATATGATTGCAAAAGAAATGAGAATACAAAGAATAGAGGTAAGATTTCCTGATGGCTAAGTCAGTCTGCACAGAAATACTACTTCTCCTACGTTTCCTATGCACAATAAGTTCCCTGTATTTAACTCCTAACATAATAAAAGTTATTCCTGATTGATCACTGTGTAGCTTATCCTTTGTTCACATATGATATATGTGATAACAAACCAACTTAAACATTCTTAAGCCCTCTATTTCTATTGGAACACTCACATTCTAACTAAATCATTTTATTGTTCTCCAACGTGGAAAGAACATGAACATATTTTGATTAACCATAAAGTAACAATTATATAGGTCAAAAACCATTTGAGATCCCACCCCCAGTATACAAAATGAATCGAGCCGTTTTAGTATATTCAATAGACCTTGGAAAATGTAAAATCATTATCCTACTCGCAGGAGAGTCGAGGAGCGGCATGCCGACAGTCTACAGGTGATGACAGTCTGAAGGTTGGCCTCCACGCACCATCTATGCCGAGTGTGATGTCGTCATCCGTGGGGAGCTGCTCGGCGAGGAACTGCAACGTTGTAGAATCCACGCGCTTTCTCGCCCCTCCCCTTAATTGAATCCATTATCTGAACTTCAACTCTTCTTCCTTAAACGTTTTTTTAAGTTTTACATGCATGGTATGTACATATACGCTTGATATGCAAGGTGCTGCTCATTTGATCTAGAAATAATAACTTGGTTAAAAACTACAAAAATATACAACACACCTAACTAACGGAAAAAGAATTTCCACAAAACCTGCACAAATACACACCCTTGCCAGGAGATGCATCTTCTCATCTACAGTACAATATGGTTTTTCTCCATCTCTAAGCCTAATACGATGATATCAGGAATTAATATACTCCTTTCGACCCAAATTAGTTGACTTAAATTTGTCAAGATACGGATGTATCTAATACTAAACCATGTCTAGATACAATCAAATCTAGAAAAATCTAAGACAACTAATTTGGGTCAGAGGAAGTAACAAATATATGTACTATTTGCGCCATGTTTATAATATCTATTTTTATCTCAACAATTGCATTTGGGAGAGGAGAAACAGACCTCGCTAAAATATGGAAGAAGTTACTTTGAACTGAATAAGGGCCTTTGTACTCCCTCCTTAGAAGAGATAGCCATAACCCATCTCCAGTAAGAAGCTTGAACAATCATTTACCTAGAAGGGATCTATTTTTGACCCTGAGATCGTGGATTCCAAGTGCTCCTTGATCTTTAGGGTGGCACACTACATTCCATCTAAGCAGTAGATATTTCCTTTTATCGCTATCCCCTTGCCAAAATAATCTTCATCGGAAATAATTCAATCTATGTAAGACTCCTTTGGATAGTTGGAAGAAGGAGATCATATATAGTACAATATTACTTAGCTGGATTGATGAGAACCAATATTCTGCCAGGAATAACAGTTTCCTTTCCAACGATTGATGAGAACCAATATTCTGCCAGGAATAACAGTTTCCTTTCCATCTAAGCAGTAGATATTTCCTTTTATCGCTATCCCCTTGCCAAAATAATCTTCATCGGAAATAATTCAATCTATGTAAGACTCCTTTGGATAGTTGGAAGAAGGAGATCATATATAGTACAATATTACTTAGCTGGATTGATGAGAACCAATATTCTGCCAGGAATAACAGTTTCCTTTCCAACTACTTAAACTCTTTTATAGCCTCTCATCAACGTGTTTCTGTTAAGCATTAGTTAGCATCCGGTAATGAATCAAAATTCCTAAGTAATTGATTAAAAACTTGCCTTGCCCACAACCAATTTACTCAGCATATAGGTTAACCTTCTCGTGAGACTCACTAGAGCAAAACAACTTACTTTTACAGAAATTAATCTTAAGACCCGATAGCTGCTAATATTAATTTCAGATCTTCCTTTTCCAAGGTCATGTTTCATAAATGAAATCATATAACTAGAATATTGAAGAATAGATAGTCCACCATCCATGAATGTGGGACTACACCTTAAATTGGGCCATCATGTTTTGCATGCTCTATGATTATAGATAACATATCAGCAACTATACTGAATAGCATTGGTTATAATAGGTCGCCTTGTCTTAATCATTTTTTAATTTGGAAGTGTCTACCAACATCACCATTTACTTTGATAGCCATAATTTCTCCAAAAACAAAATTATAAATTAGACGCATTTTAATGCATAGATACAAATGAATGTATAAAGACTTGTGACATCATTTTTGGGATGGAGGGACTACACAAGCATGCTCTGTGGAAGCACAACGGCAACCTGTCGTCTTCCCCACTTCCGCGAGTGGCAGGGCGAAAACCCTAGCTCGGGCGCCGCTGGCTCCTTCCTGTCTCTCCTCTCCTCCCTCTTCGTCGCAACTAGGCGAAGACCGGTGGGCGTTTCATCCCCTCATGTGGTGGCGGTGACGCGTGTCTCGGCGGCTAGTGAGGCACGGCGTTGGGCGTTTGGGTGTGGCGGCGCGGCTGCTCGATGGCGGCGTGGAGGCTTCACATGCTCATTGCACTCATGGCAGCGGTGCTCTCTCGGGAGAGGCGACAGCAGCGGGTGGCGTGCGCTCAGGCACCTCTGGCCGGTGGGGGTCGATTTCGTGATGCGAGGACCAGGTCGGCCTCTGCTGCATGGCTGGACAGCGATGGTGAGGGTACGAAGGAGCGGGACAGGCAGCACGGCCATGTTCTGGCCACATTACGCATGGGCCAAGGCAGGGGCCTGGGTCTTGTTGATCCCACCCCTCTCCACCCCCAGATCTGGGTTTTCCGGTAGCCGTGGGGACTGCAGGTCGCCGATATGGCTGGTTGCGCCCTCTTCGTAAGGGTGGCATAGATCTGCTGGCCGGTGTCTGCTTGCAGGTTTCAGGCCTTTGCGAGGTAGATTCTCGTCCTCCCTTCGGATAGGTGGGGCTCAGAGTTTGGTCGTTGGGTGTTGGAATTTGCCCACAGATCGACTACATCAAACTAGACAAATAAACACGCTTAAAAAATCTTATGGCCAAGGGCACGTGTCGTGCCCGTTCTTTTCTTTATTTTCTTCTCAACTCACTCAATGTGCTACAAGACTCACGGTCTACCCTTGCTTATATACGCAAGCTAGACCCGACTAATACTAAACCTAAACCATCACGTACACACGTACGGATACTACTAGTACTAGGACTCACACATACACTTGCCTAACTAGGAAACCTCCCTAGACTAAGACACGTACACACCACACTACCACGGACACACATAGTCCTAGTGCTACTCGGACATAGACTAGTACCACTCGGACTCTCTTACCAAGATTAAGCTAACAATCTCTCCCTAATCTTGATTGACTACTCTTCGTCTTTCATGCTTCTCTGATCTTGAATCCTTGTAGATCTGCGTCTTGTCTAGGTCTCGCACCACGACAAGTCTAATTGGCTCTCCCCAATTTCGACTTGGAGAATTTCACGGAACAACTCAAATATGATCTGGACTAACAAGCCACGCTAGCAACCTTGTGGAATCGCACCACCCGTGGAACACACCGTCCACCCTAGCGCAATACATGCCGACCTCATGGCGTGGACTAGACCATCCACTTCGGCCTCATGTAGAGACATGGCCTCATTAAAGAGACTCACCTTCACTGGTTTACCTCCCCCTTCACACTTGAACTTGATCCTCTCGCCGAGACACATAGACGACCTGATCAAGGCACGCAAATTGCGTCTTCGTCCATATGATGAACAGTCCCTCAACCTTCATTCGCTTCAGCTGCAACGGATCCTCACAGAGACAAGCACTTGGACACGACAGCGACTCACGAACACAACATCAACTGAATGTGCTACCTTGCACACATTTGACTCCTTGATTCATACTTTCACGGACGACGATCTTGACAAGATTCTCCAGCACCGCACCCGGCACCACCGCACTCATCAACGATCATCCCCATCCACCACTTTACCGACGACGCCTCGCCGGCCGTCTTCCTCCTTGTCGCTCCTTCGGGCGACGATCGCCCGCCATCTCACCAATGACAGCATGCCTGCCGTCTCCACCCAATCGCCCGCCCCGAGGCGCTAGTCGGGTCGCCTCCCCAGGGCAAGCGTGGCTTCAAATCTTCGACCTCGCTCTGATACCAATTGTTGGAATTTGCCCACAGATCGACTATATCAAACTAGACAAATAAACACGCTTAAAAAATCTTATGGTCAAGGGCACGTGTCGTGTCCGTTCTTTTCTTTATTTTCTTCTCAACTCACTCAATGTGTTACAAGACTCACGGTCTATCCTTGCTTATATATGCAAGCTAGACCTGACTAATACTAAACCTAAACCATCACGTACACACGTACGGATACTACTAGTACTAGCACTCACACATACACTTGCCTAACTAGGAAACCTCCCTAGACTAAGACACATACACACCACACTACCACGGACACACATATTCCTAGTGCTACTCGGACATAGACTAGTACCACTCGGACTCTCTTACGAAGATTAAGCTAACATTGGGGTGGTGGCCCTAGGCGGTGGGAGCCATGTTGGTTGGAGGGCTTGCCAATGGCTCAGGTGTTGGTTGGTGTCCACGGCCGTGAGGGTGGCATGGTCCTAGCGAACATATGTTGAGGCAGCATTTCAGATGTTGCTTTGGCGACGTCCGAGGACGTCGTCCCCTTCTTGAAAGCGTCGTGGTGGCTTCTCTTGCTACCTCTACATGCTCTGGGTTAAAATTCAAGATCCCTGGATCAGGCGGCAATGGCGCTCTTGCGTCGCGTTCTTCTTGAAGATGCCTCCTTGGATCTCTCGGCGTGTGGCTGTCTGTCGGTGGTGTGGCGGAGTTGCGGTGCTTCTTCGGATGGCATCGAAACTGCAGTGTTCTATCTTCGTATTTATACATCCTCGGTACCTTGTTGGGTCTCCCTTGGCACTACTTGTTGGTTTGTGGACAGCTTTGGTCTGTTCCTAGTGGTCATCGGCTTCTGGTGGCATTGCCTGCACGGGTGGACCGGGCTCGACGGCGTGCATGTTCGTTGGCTCACCCTCTGGGGTGAGCTCCGGCCCGACACTGTTGTCGTCCAGTTTTCCTTCCAGTCTGTTGTACTCTTTGTAATGGCCGCCCCTGCTGTTCGCGCTTGCTTCTATAGCTTTGCTGGTAGTCTTCTTTTGTGGGTATGCAGTCTCTTCTTGTACTTTTTTGCTGTTGTTGGCGTTATTAAATTAACGTTGGAACTGTGGCCTGTTTTCTAAAAAGACTATGGAATGTTTTCTAAAAAGTCTATGGAATTAAAATGGCTGCGGTAATGAAAAGATGAGGTGAATGATAAAAGCACAGATCGAATGTATTGTCAAATCGGACATGTGATTATGTGGAAAGCTTTCTTTTTTCTCGGATTTGTTGACCAACCTACAGATACGGAGCTGAAAAGGGCAAAAACAAGCCAACAGCGCACTGAATTGGCTATCCGCGCTACTTTCTCGGCTGAACTTTGACTCAACGAAAAGTGATTTGTTAGATGGACCTGCCTATCCACACTACTTCACCCTAGAATATAAACCCATCATCACTACACTAGCATCTTCCTCTTATTAGTAGCCAGTACCTACACCTTGACGATGGCTCGCAATCTCACGTACCCACCACCGATGGTCACCCTGCTGCTATCGCTCGTCCTAGTGACAACGTGGCTGTGCCTGCTGCCCCCGTGCTCTGCCGATGGGATCGCTCCAACGACGACAATGGCAGCGGCAAGCCGGGACAACGTACCTGTCCAGGATGCAGCTGGTCCAGCGCCGGCGGGTTCGACGGTGGCCGTACCTGCATCCATAGCGGCGGCGCCGACAATGTCCGCCACCGCCTCCGAGAAGTTGACGCTTCCCATCCCAGCAGACTTTGGCTTCGGTGGCGGGTACGGTGGGCAGACGGTTCCCGGCGGTGGCCTCGGTGGGTTCAATGGGTACGACGGTGGCTTCGGCGGATGCTGTGGAGGCTTTGGGTACAACGGCTTTGGGGGTAACGGCGGACTTGGGTACGACAATGGACCGTTGTACTTCGGCTCGGCGCCTGCGAGAAGACGGACGGCGGTGGGAAATGGCTTCGCGGCTCTGCTAGTGGCTGGTGTTGCAGCTATGGTGTACATGTGATCTGTACTCTTATTATGTGATTGTCTCGCAAAACATGTACTGCATATTTAGTAATTTGCATCCAGTACAGAAATGTATTGTAGATGATATATAGGTCAATTGAGGGGTGAATACAGTATATATTTTGGATTCATTTAACACTTTTGCTTGGGTATTCCCCTAGGGAAACGTTGAGGGGAAAACGGTTTTTGTGTGGGCTTCAGGTTTGTCTGGACCTGGTCTAATCATATTGAACCATACACATGAGGTCATACACATGAGGTGGTACTCATACATGGCTGGAGTATAATACGGAGAAGTGCATGAGATATCAGCTCATCATGTCGAACGGAATAGATCACGACCTGAAACAAGAAGATTATTAACGAACGTGGGACTGACATCTATTTTTTCCCGAGGTTGTCCCGTACAAATTGCCTTCAAATCGTATACATATATAACATACGTGATAGTACGGGCCCGAATTTTAACCGATACTCATCTAGTAGAATTCACCCCAAAACTGGTTTTCCAATCAAACTTTGTCCCTAGAGGGGGCACTCATTTAATCATAGTGTTATGGAGATCGTCCAAGGTTAGAAGGGCAATGCAAGGAGCGGCCGAACACTACTGTTGCACGTATGTTCAGAAAGTTGATGTGTGGCGTGCATATTTTTTTTATGAACCGGCAAAATATTTGTAGTAAAAAAATTACCCTCTAGATCTAGAAAAAGAACCGCAAGGAGAAAACAAAGAAAAACACCGCTGCAGAGTCGCAGAGAGATCCACTCGTCAAATTGCTCAGAAGTTTAAGAAGGGACAAAAATGGGCACAACTTTTGCTAAATAGGATAATTTGAATAACACTTTTGCTTTGGTTTTTCTCCTTCTTACAAACTTTGACAAACAAAAACTCGATACTGATTGTGTAGAGGACCATACGAACTCACCGAAGTCTGTATGGTCCTCTTAGATGTATATTCATGTGTCTGCGAAAGGCAAAAATCGGAAATTATATAACAGCAACAAAAAAATTAAAATATAACATGCAAAAACATAGATCGTGATAATGAGAGGTAGTATCAGCCAACCGGAACATGGATTATAACTAGTTCGACCGAGTACACATATACGAAGATATACGTGGTCTCGATATGGGTTTGGACGGGTAATTAAAAAAAAAACGGCCCATGCAGCTTAGGTTAGGGGGGGGGGGGGGGGAAGCACACCTCTTTGAATAAAAACTTGTTAAATGGATACTTAGTGTCAACAGGCCGGGCCTGAATAAAATAGGGCCCGGTGCAAGACAAAAAAAATAGGGCCCCTGTGTACAAATAAATTTGTTTGATATTTTAATAAAAACTTAAACATTTAACATAGTTCTCTTTAAATTCGCATTCGATAGATTATATGGCAGAAACTAGAGACTAATCGTGACCTTATTAGTGACATTATTCATTCTAGAATGCACCCTGAGCTAGGATGAAGACAAGACTGGATGAAAATCGGCGCTGCCACGCCGACCCCTAGCGATTGCCGCCAACACGCGGCCCCCTGCTGGCTGCCGCCGCCACGCCGCCTCCCGCTGGCTGCCGCCCCCTGCTATGGCGATTGGGGAAAGAGGAATCGAGTCCAGGTGAGGAAGAAGAAGTGGCCAAGTGGGGAATGAATCGAGTCCAATCGGATGAACACGAATATTGGTCAAGCTTCATGCACTAGCCAACGCAACCAAACGTCCGAACTGATGGAAAGGACTAGTGCAATCCACTTATACACTTCAACACCCCCTCTCATGTGTGACGGGAGAAGTCAACACGTGCAACCGGAAGAGAGCGACGGCGCGCGAAACTCACATATGACTCAAGAGGCGTATGCGTGGACACATAGAGGTCAACAACAATTTTAGGATAAATTGCGAAAGCCAGGACTCGAACTCAAGACCTTAGCCTCTGATACCATGTCAAGCTTCATGCACTAGCCAACGCAACCAAAAGTCCGAACTGATGGAAAGGACTAGTGCAATCCACTTATACACTTTAAAAAATATATATGAGAGGATTAGGAGGGGATTGTACTGACCGTTGCAAACTGAGAAGGGATTTTCTCATGATCTCCATTAATTCCATCAAAACGGCTACAAATCTCGACGATACAACTCCATCTCATGCCCGCATCGTCGGCTCCTCAGCGGGGATTGGGGAAAGGGAGAGACGGGGTCACATAGAGTAGAACGAGGTGGCTGAAGGCGAGAGAGGAGGGGAGAAGTCTATGCGAGATTGCGAGCGAGGAGCGGTCAATGCCAGCGAGTCAATCAATGCGGCCGGTTCCTCTGCTCGTGGCTGGCCCTGGTCTCGTACGTGAGATTTGCCTATTTTTAGGATAATCTGCCTAGCAAATAAACAAACATAGTAGCGTTGAAACGTATCTAGGTGCACTACTGGAAAACAGGCCTTCGGTTCAATCTGAACAATGTCACCAGTCCCGGCCCGTCACGAACCGCGACTAGTACCACTAGTAGAAAACGGACCTTTGGTCCAGAGCATTAGTCCCGGTTCTGGTACAAACCGGGACTAATGCCCTGGTCCCAACGGCTAGAAACGGCCGCAGGGACCAGAAGACATTAGCCCCGGTTCGTATGTGAACTTTAGCCCCGGTTCATTTAACAAACCGGAGCTAAAGGGTCTGGCGCTGGAAAAGAGCAGATGCGTGTACCTTTAGCCCCGGTTTGTTTCTCAAACCGGGACTAAAGTCCCCGACTATATCTGTTGGAATTATGCCCTAGAGGCAATAATAAAGATGTTATTATTATAATTCTTGTTCATGATAAAGTTTATATTCCATGCTAGAATTGTATTAAGCGGAAACATTAATACTTGTGTGGTTTGTGAACAACACCGTGTCCCTAGTACGCCTCTATGGACTAGCTCATTGATCAATGATGGTTAAGGTTTCCTGACCATAGACATGAGTTATCAATTGATAATGAGATCATATCATTGGGAGAATGATATGGTGGACAGACCCAAACTAAGCGAAGCAATTAGATCGTGTCATCGTGTTCGTCTTTGCGAAGCTTTTCTTATGTCAAATATTGTATTCCTTAGACCATGAGATAATGCAACTCCCTGGTATCGGAAGAAAGCTTTGAGGTCATCAAACGTCATCCTATGAGAGGGTGATCATAAAGGTGTCTCTCAGGTGATCGGAAAGTATCTGTTGGGTTGTATGTATCGAGATGGAATTTGTCCCTCCCAAGTCGGAGAGATATACTTCGGGCCCACTCGGTAATCGATATCAACACCGCTTGCAAGCATGTGGTTAAGGAGTTAATCACAAAGTGATATCGGATTACAGAACGAGTAAAGTACTTGCTATGAACGAGATTGAACTAGGTATGACGATACCGACGATCGAATCTCGGGCAAGTAAAATATCGCGAGACAAAGGGAATATATATATGGGATTGATTGAATCCTGGCATCGTGGTTCATCCGATATGATCATCGATGAATGTGTGGGAGTCAATATGGGTGCCCAGACCCCGCTGTTGATTATTGATAGAAGATCATGTCTGCATATTCTCGAACCCGCAGGGTCACACACTTAACGTGTCTCGACGCTAGGATAGATTGGATAATTGGTTTATGAATTTTTGTTCGGAGTCTCGGATAGGATCCGGGATATCACGAGAGGTTCCAGAATGGTCCGGAGAATAAGATTCATATAAGGCAATGCAGTTTTTGGAGTTCGGAATTGTTCCGGGTTAATCGGTATTGTACCGGAAGCTTCTAGAACCTTCCGGAAGGGGGCAAACGTGGTCCCACCTTCCGGGAGGGGGCATGGGCCTATGAGGGAGTGTCCTGGCCGCATTGGGACAGGGGCACAAGGCCCCATAGGGCCCAGCCGATTCTAGATAGATTTAAACTCGTTTAAATCTAGGGATAGAATTTCTAGATAAGGGGAGAGTTTAAATCGTTTAAACTAGAGATAGGCTTGGAGGAGGGGCTAGGGCTGGCCGCCGCCACCCCCTCTATATATAGAGGGCTGGTGCGCCCCCTCCCCCCTACACACACCTTCCTCCAAATCCTAGTTGCCCTGCTGCCCTCCTCTCTCCCTCCCGACTGTTTGTAGGCGAAGCCCTGCAGCAGAAATTCTCCACAATATACACCACGCCGTCGTGTTGTAGATCCAATCCATCTCTCCACCATACTCGCTGGTCCGAGGAAGGAGGAGATGTCGAGGTGCTGCACGTGTGCATCTCACGGAGGCACCGCCACTTGTGGTGCTAGATCGGATCGGATCGCGAGGAGGAGAAGCGAGTACGACTACATCACCCACGTTCCGACGAACGTTCCGCTGTGCGAATCTTCAAGGGTATGAAGATCTAATCCAATCTCTCTCGTTGTTTGCATCTCCTAGATTAGATCTTGGCTTTCCCTCTGTTCGCTTCGGTAGAAAATTTTGATTTACTATGCTGCGAAACCCTTCAATATCTTCTTCCCCTTCCTAGCCCGAGCCATTTCAAGCTCACACAATCATCCCTCTCAAATTTCTCCCCTCAATCTCGAGTTCTTCCCCATTTTTCTCAAGATTTGTGAAGCTTTTTTGGCTCCACATCTATCAAGGGTCCTAAGAGGTTAGCAACTTCATCATTTCATCTCTCATTGCTTGTTTTAGCTCATTTCATGCTCTAGAAATGGATAGATTTTGTGTGGGTTCTATCTTTGTATATCTGGTTAATTTGGCACATATAGTTCTCGAAATTCATCTGATTCATCGAAGCACATAGATACATGAGTTCATCCTATATACATATCTTGGTTTGACACGTTGTCTTGAAATCCGGTCGATTCACAGTGCATCATGTCACCGTCGAGCAACAAAATATTCTTCTTTCTTCTCCCTGTCGTCACAAAATCCATTGAAACAAAAATAAGTACCAAAACTATGAAGACACACATATATATAGTGGCGCCCTAGCATTTTAGTTAATCATCGGCCGGTTAAGCAAGAAATTACGAACAAAAACATGAACACGCCAAGGAGCTACCAAATTAAATTAGGGAGTTCCTCTATGGCGAGCTCCTCGAAGATGTCTGAGGACGAGGCATCCTAAGACATCTTCGAGAAGCTCTGCCATAGTGGTGTCCCTGCTCTCGCACACCATCTTTCAGTTCATATCTTTTCTAGCTAAATTAGTATGCTGGTGGAGCTAACTAATTTCACATATTAGGGAGTGCCTTCGAGAAGCTCCGTCGTAGTGGTGTCCCTGGTCTCGCACACGATCTTCCTTGCAGTTGATAGTTCACAAGGAAGCCTATTTATAGATTAAGCAGCACAACATAGTGTCGACACTCATGACATAATATCGACACTCACCCCTGTCATATTGTCGCCACCCACTGAAACAGTGTCGCCACTCACTGGCATAGTGTCCACTCACGACATATAGTGTCGTCACCCACTTTTAGTCCTGATTGGAGACACCATTCTGGACTAAACGGGCTCATGTCGGCCCCAGCCTGCCGCAACCCCTTTAGTCTCGGTTGGTGTGTCCAACCGGGACTAAAGATATAGTAGAAAGTTTTTTAAATCAGTGCTTGTTTGATGTATACGATGTGTTCTTTTATTTTTAGACTAGTACTACTCTTAGCATCGTGATTTTTTTTTATGAACTTATAAAATGCAGATGAGATGACAATGGATGTATGCTGACCGAATCTCTGACGAGTTCATTAAAGGCGTGCGTTCTTTTCTCGTTGTGGCAGAGGCAAACAAGCGGAATGGTTTTATCTGTTGTCCATGTGGTGAGTGTCGGAATCAGAAGGAATACTCTTCCTCAAGAGTCCTTCATAGCCACTTGTTTCGGTTCGGTTTCATGTCCCGGGCCGTGAGGCCTCCAACGGCTAGAAATGGCCAAAGACACTAGTCCCGGGCCGGACCAGAGCTCTAGTCCCGGTCCGTAATACGGCCCGGGACTAATAAGTTGGAGCGGGCCAACAGCTCTTTTCGGGGACTATTAGTCCCGGGTCGTATCACGGCCCGGGACTAGTTGTCCATCAGTATATATACAACTTCCTAGCCAGCTGCGCCCTAAAGCATATGGTGGCCATTTTTCTCAAAGAAGGCAAGAGAATTCATGCCATTTTTTTTCTCAAAGATTTGTCAAGATTTAGTTTGCAACACCTAAATCCAAATCTTTAAAAGGTTAGAACTTCATTCTTTCATCTCTTATTGCTACTTTAGCTCTATAATGCTCTAGAAGTATAGAGATATGGATCAAATGCATGCATGATCTAGAAGTAGCTAGAAGGATTTTGATATATATGTGTAACAAATTTTGATTAGGCATGTAGTTACTGAAAATTGAAATGTGTAATTTTAGAGTTTCAGAGCTTAAATGGAATGAGGTTTTCACTGATAGAACAATAATAAAAAACTCCACATTTATCATGTTGATTGTTTTCTCCAATTCACAAATTGGTGCATGTAAATTTTTCAAAATTCAAAATTAATGCTCTAGAAGCTCTCAATATAACTTGTAATAATTTTATCATATTGTGTAATGGTTTTTGATATAATTTTACTATAATGCAGATGGTCCGGGAATGGATGTATGGTACTGACCGACGCTCTGGCGTGTTCATTAATGGCGTGCATGAATTCATCTGTGTTGCTGATGCAAACAAGCACAATGGTTTTATATTCTGTCCATGTAATGGATGTAGGAATCAGAAGGATTACTCTGACTCAAAAACCCTTCACAGCCACCTGTTGAAGCCCGGCTTCATGTCCAGTTATAATTGTTGGACCAAGCACGGAGAGAGAGGGATTATAATGGAAGACAATGAAAAAGAGGAGGAGGATGACAACTATCATGGTTTCCCTGAGTACGGAAATACTTCCATGGGGGATGCTGAAGGGGAGGATGAAGAAGAGACACATGATGAACCCGCTGATGATCTTGGTCGGACCATTGCTGATGCACGAAGAAATTGTCAAACTAAAAAGGATAGGGAGAAGTTCAATCGCATGCTAGAGGATCACAAAAAGTTGTTGTACCCAAATTGCGAAAATGGTCTGAAAAAGCTGGGCAGCACACTGGAATTGCTGTGATGGAAGGCTGAGTGTGCTATACCTGACTCCTCATTTGAAAAGTTGCTGAAAATGATGAAGAATATGCTTCCAAAAGATAACGTATTGTCCGCCAGTACGTACGAAGCAAAGAAGGTTGTCTGCCCTCTAGGTTTAGAGGTTCAGAAGATACATGCATGCCCTAATGACTGCATCCTCTACCGCGGTGAGGAGTATGAGAATTTAGATGCATGCCCGGTATGCACTTCACTTCGGTATAAGATTAGACGAGATGACCCTGGTGACGTTAAGGGCGAGCCCCCCAGAAGAGGGTTCCTGCGAAGGTGATGTGGTATGATCCTATAATACCACAGTTGAAACGCTTATTCAAAAACAAAGAGCACGCCAAGTTATTGCGATGGCATAAAGAGGAATGTAAGTCAGATAGGATGTTGAGACACCCCGCTGATGGGTCGCAATGGAGAAAAATCAATAGAAAGTACCCGGACTTTGCAGATGACGCAAGGAGTTTAAGGTTTGGTCTAAGTACAGATGGCATGAATCCCTTTGGGGAGCAGAGCTCCAGTCACAGCACCTGGCCCGTGACTCTATGCATCTATAACCTTCCTCCTTGGTTGTGCATGAAGCGGAAGTTCATTATGATACCAGTGTTGATCCAAGGTCCGAAGCAACCCGACAACGACATTGATGTGTACGTAAGGCCATTAGTGGAAGAACTTTTACAGTTATGGCACGAACCTGGGATACGCGTGTGGGATGAGCACAAGCAGGAAGAATTTAACCTCTGAGCATTACTTTTCGTAACAATCAATGATTGGCCTGCTCTTAGTAACCTTTCAGGACAGTCAAATAAGGGATACAATGCATGCACACACTGGTTAGATAAGACTGAAAGTATATATTTGGAATATTGTAAGAAGAATGTATACAATGAGCATTGTCAATTTATTTTGGCCAAGCATCCCTGAAGAAAGAAAGGCAAGCATTTCAACGGTCTGGCATGTCACGAGACTAAGCCTAAGGAGCGTACTGGTGCTGATATATTTGATATGGTCAAAGATTTGGATCAACTGGTAACCTTTGGAAAGGGTCCTGGAGGAAAATCTGTTCCGAAAGACGCTGAAGGACACGCACCCATGTGGAAGAAGAAATCTATATTTTGGGAGCTACCATATTGGAAATTCTTAGAGGTCCGCTCTGCAATCGATGTGATGCATGTGACGAAGAATCTTTGCGTGAACCTACTAGGCTTCTTGGGCGTGTATGGGAAGATAAAAGATACACCGGAAGCATGAAAGGACCATCAACGTATGAAATACCCAGATGGCCTGCATCCAGAATGGTTTCAAGGTCATGCCAGCTACGCTCTTACCAAACAAGAGAAGGAAATATTTTTTGAATGCCTAAGCAGTCTTAAGGTCCCGTCTGGCTTCTCGTCGAATATAAAGGGAATAATAAATATGGCAGAAAAAAAGTTCCAAAACCTAAAGTCTCATGACTGCCACGTGATTATGACGCAAATGCTTCCGATTGCATTGAGGGGGCTTCTACCAGATAATGTTCGAGTACCCATTGTGAAGCTATGTGCATTTCTCAATGCAATCTCTCGGAAGATAATCAATCCTGAAGATCTACCACGGTTACAGAATGATGTGGTCCAATGTCTTGTCAGTTTTGAGTTGGTGTTCCCACCATCCTTCTTCAATATTATGACGCACCTGCTGGTTCACCTAGTCGAAGAGATTTCCATTCTCGGTCCTGTATTTCTACACAATATGTTTCCCTTTGAGAGGTTCATGAGAATCTTAAAGAAATATGTTCGTAACCGTGCTAGGCCAGAAGGAAGCATCTCCAAGGACTATGGAATAGAGGAGGTCATTGAATTTTGTGTTGACTTTGTTCCTGACCTTAAGCCGATTGGTCTTCCTCAATCGCAGTATGAGGGGAGCCTGAGTGGAAAGGGTACTCTAGGAAGGAAATCAATAATATGTAGGAACGGACATTCTTACACCGAAGCACATTACACCGTTCTACAGAATTCTATCTTGGCAGCCCCATATATCGAGAAACACAAGAAAATCTTACGCTCCAACAACCCTGGAAAGCATGACTCTTCGATTAGCGATGAACACATGAAGAGTTTCAGCGGTTGGTTGCAACATCTCATAAAAAACAACACTCTTGGAGATCAGTTATACTTGTTGTCTAGGTCACCATCTTCGACTATATCGACTTTCCAAGGGTACGAGATAAATGGGTATACATTTTACACGATAGCCCAAGATAAAAAGAGCACCAACCAAAACAGTGGTGTCCGCTTTGATGCAACATACAACAATGGGTCAAAGACCACATATTATGGTTACATAGAGGAGATATGGGAACTTGACTATGGACCTACTTTTAAGGTCCCCTTGTTTCGGTGCAAATGGGTCAAGCTGACAGGAGGAGGGGTTGAGGTAGACAAGAAATACGGAATGACATCGTTGGATCTCAACAATCTTGGGTACTTAGACGAACCATTCATCCTAGCCAATGATGTGGCTCAGGTTTTCTATGTGAAGGACATGTCTACCAAACCTAGAAAAAGAAAAAATAAGAAAAAGAATACATCAGACGATGAGCCAAAGCGCCACATAGTTCTTTCAGGAAAAATAAACATCGTGGGAGTGGAGGACAAGACAGACATTGTGATAAGTTTCATGAAATTCCGCCCTTCGCGGTGAAGGATGACCCAAGCATCATGTTAATGAATGAAGATGCTCCATGGATACGATGGGATCAGAAAGAAACACACGCGAAGAAATGATATGTAATAATTGTAACATTTTATGAGTGAAGATGCTCCATGCATGTGTCCATTTTTATAGTGTTGTCTGCAAATAATCTTGAGTGTGTTAGTCCCGTTTTATGGCTGTACTGGGACTAAAGGAGGGCCTTTAGTACCGACTCATACTTACCATTAAGATCTGATCTCCAAACGCGTGATGTCACATATTAGGGAGTGCCTCTATTACCAGTTTCTCGGAGATGCCGGAGGACTGGGCTCCGTCGGCATCTCCCTAAAACTGGCCGTAGTGGTGTCCCTGCTCTCGAAAACCATCTTGCAGCTTGTAACTTCTCTAACTAGATCAATACGCCTGGGAGCTAACTAATTTCACATATTAGGGAGTGCCTCTATGACCAGTTTCTCAAAGATGTTGGAGGACTGGGCTCCGTCGGCATCTCCCTGAAACTGGCCGTAGTGGTGTCCCTGCTCTCGAAAACCATCTTGGAGATGCCTCAAACTGGCTGGAGGACTGGACTCACAAGGATGCCTATTTATAGTACAAGCAGCTCAGCATAATATCGACACTCACCCCTATTATTTGTGCTGACTCATGTTTAGTCCCGCTTGGTGTCTCCAACCGGGACTAAAGGTTCATCTTTAGTCCCGGTTGGTGACACCATCCGGGACAAGGTACAAGCCGCACGACATAATATCGACACTCACCCCTATTATTAGTGTTGCCTGGCCCAGTCTGCCGCAATCCCTTTAGTCGCGGTTGGTTTCTCCAACCGGGACTAAAGATGAACCCTCTCTTTATATAGGCATTTCCCTCTATTTATTAGGTAACACTCAAGACATTTATTAATATTAAAAACTGGGACAAACCGGGACTAGCTAACACTCAGGACTAAAGCCGCCCCCTTTAGTCATAGTCATGCCTAGTCCTATAGTACGCAGCTTCAGGGTCTTCTTCGTCATCGTCATCATCATCGTCATCGTCACCTGCCACTCCAGGGATCCTCTGCCCATCCATGGCATATACCAGGGGCCATTCCAGCCTCGGATTCACGGCGGGCGGGGGAGGGGTCTCCTGGAAGACGATGCCGCTACCGCCGGGCCGGTGTGGGGCCTTTTTGTGGCTCTGTGGCGGGTGGACTCATGGGCACCGCAGGCGAGGATGGTCTCCCCCGACGATGTAGCGCATCACTCCGATGATAGTACGGTTCGCCACCACAGACGCCGGCCGGCTTCGTTGTGGTTCACCGGTGGCGGGCCATCACCCTCGTACCTGGCGAGCTCCCTTTCCCGCCTATTAGCGAAGAAGGCATTCCAGGTGTCGTAGTTGTCGGGATCCCACTGGGGATCCATCCGCTGCTCCGGCGTGAGCTCGTGGTAGAAGTGGTTTGTGATGGCCGCCTGGCGTGCGGAACCTTGAGGGAGAGGCGCACAGCGCCTCGGTCTCCTCGAGGGTCAGAATGGCCCAGTAGGCGTTGTCCATTGTTCTAAGAGAGGAAGGTGTGGATGTGTGGATAGCCATGGCGCGATCACCCTAAATATAGAGGGAAAGGGTGTGAAAACTTGGCGTGAAGCTTTGGGAAATGGCGAGAAATATCTTTAGTCCCGGTTAGTGACTACATCCGGGACTAAAAGCTCTCGTAGAAAGGAAAGGGCGGGAAAACTTGGCAGGAATCGGTGGGAAATGGCGGAAAATATCTTTAGTCCCGGTTTATGACTACAATCGGGACTAAATGGATATTATATTAAGATTCTTTATATTTTTCTGATACTAATAGACATATTATTTGTGTTATTTGGATTATTACAATAAAAGATATGATTTTCCAAAGTTTTTATATTAGTTTTGAATTAAAAAAAGAAAATTTACAAATGAAATAATTTATAAATGATGCAAACAGATAAATGGATATTATATTAAGATTCTTTATATTTTTCTGATAATAATAGACATATTATTTGTGTTATTTGGATTATTACAATAAAAGATATGATTTTCCAAAGTTTTTATATTAGTTTTGAATTAAAAAAAGAAAATTTATAAAAAAACAATTAATCGCGGGTCATGGCTGGACCCGGTACTAAAGGGTGCTTGCGCGCGCGAAAACAAAGTGGCCGAAAAAACCCGTTAGTCCTGGGCCGTGGCTTAACCCGCGACTAAAGGGGGGGTCTTTAGTCGTGGATTAAGCCACGACCCGCGAGTAAAGACCCTTTAGTCGCGAACGGTGGCTTAGCCCGGGAGTAAATGTCTGTCCCTTTATATTCTGGCACCAGGGAGGTGCTGCCCCAACACTTCGCATTTCTCGTCGATGACGAAGCACAGACGAAGACGAAGCACAAACAAAGACGAAAGTAGGGGAGGTGTTGTCCGATTCCGCCGCCGCCGTGCGTACGTGCTCCGTCGTGCCGTCACCGCTCCGCAGGTGAGATGGTTCTCCAGGACGTGCCGCTCCGTCGTGCCGCCGGCGCTCCGCAGGTGTCGCCCGGGGTGGCCGGGAACGTCGACAACGACGGCGCCTCTGCGACGGTTAGGGTTCGGCCAGGGAAAAGAAATGAGAGAGGGAGCGAGCCTGGGGGAAATGAGAGGATAGGGGAGAGGGAGAGGCGTGCTCTCCAGGGCGGCGGCAGCGCGGATCGGCGACGGACGGCCGGCGAGGGCGTCGCCACACCGAGCAGCTTGGCCAGAGGACGACAGGGGGAAGGACAGCCGGCGAGGTATTGGGCCGAGGCTGGTGGGCCGTGTTGGGCTGCTGGGTGCGCATGCAAGCGACACGAAAGGAAGAGGGGAGAGATGGGCCGGCCTGGTTGGGGCCGGGCTACTGTTTTTCTTTTCCAAATTTTTTTCTTTTTCTGTTTTTTCCTTTTCTCTTTGCATTTTTTAAATACAAATCTGTTTTATATTATTTTTTAATTATTGTTTTAATTATAATTAGCTAGGATTAGGATTATATTGTTAGCTAGGGTTATTTTAATTATAATTAGCTAGGGTTATTTTTTTAATTATTGTTTTAATTATAATTAGCTAGGGTTATTTTTTTGTTTTAGTTATTAGCTATGATTATATTGTTTTACCACAATTAATATTAGGATTATTGTTTTACCACAAATAATATTAGGTTTTACCATAATTAATATTAGGAAATGTTATAGTTTTTTCTATAGTTTTTTTATAGTTTTTTTTATATTAGGGTTTTTTGTTTTAGTATTAGGATTATTGTTTTAATTAAAATATTAGAATTAGGATTAGTATTATTTTTTTAGTGATTTTTTTGTTTTACTTATTAAGATTAGAATTAGGATTAGGATTAGGGTTATTTTTTTGTTTTAGTTATTATGATTATTGTTTTAGCACAAATAATATTAGGATTATTATAATTAGGATTATATTGTTTTAGTTATTAGGATTATTGTTTTGTCTAACCTGTTTAACTCTCTTTTTGTTATAGATAATTAAGTCATGGATCCATCCGAAGATCCTGGTCGCATCGGTGAAGGTTTTCTTCAGGGCATGATAAGAGGTGAAATTCCTCTTAATATTACTACCGGCGCCGAAGATATTTTGCTCGAGGAAGAGATATCCTCATATCTGAATCCATCCGGTGATGGACTAGAGGAAAACCTAATGTACCAAGGGGAAGACCAGATGGACGAAGGGCAAACAAATAACAATAATAATGATGGGCCCTCGATAGGATCCGGCGAGGTACATATATATATATATGTATAAAGTCTCGTGTTACCTCTATTCATTAACTGATCTAGATATATATTAATCACCCTCTCTTCTTCTTTTAGCCCACCGGATCGAAGCAATCGACAGCTCGAACGAAACGAGGGCCGAACAAAAAGTTGGATGGTAATCAGAGGTTCACCATCGAAGAAATAGATGATGATGGTGAACCGATTGCTCCAGAGAAGCACCGGAGGATGTTTATAAATCAATGTGGGGTGCTTGTTAGGGACAATCTGCCGATCACCATCCAAGAATGGAATAAGTCAAAGAAAGACGGTGAAGAATCCAACAGCTATGTCACCAATGATGCCAAAGATGACCTTTGGCAGAATCTCATAGCGCATTTCATACTACCTCCAGAGTATGAGGAATTTGAGGTAGATGGTATTACCCCAAGGCCGGGTGGGATTTAAAATAGAGCGAAAGTCAAGGAGTGGGCACTAAGCAAGATGGCTGAACTGTACCAGAACCACAAGAAAAGTTTATATGCTAAATATGTCGCGAAAAAGAAAACTCCAGACTTCAAAGGAGTAAACGAGAAGTTGAGAGAACAGTGGCCCGATTTTGTACATTACAAGCAATCTGATAAAGCAAAGGAAAAGTCGGCAAAGAACGCGTTAAATGCTGCCAACAAGAAATACCATCATAAAATGGGGACAGGTGGCTACAAGAGTGCCATCCCTAAGTGGGAAACTATGGAGAAGGAAATGAGGGCTAGAGGCGTCACTCCTGGTACAGATGGATGGCCCGAGAGGTCAAAGCACTGGTGGTATGGGCACGGGGGATCCTTGGAACCAGAAACATTGAAGACATTATTTCATGATAAAATTCTAAAACCCTCCCAAGACCTTATTCAAGCAATGAACAATGCTCAATTGGGATTGTTTCGTCCCGAGAGAGAGAACGACGAGCTGACACGCGCCCTAGGGAATCCTGAAAAGGGAGGACGAACACGAGGTAAAGGCGCCGGTGTCTCGTGGAAGAAAGGGTTTCCTCAGTATAATGCCAGTTGCAGAAGCCGTCAGAGAAATAAGGACCGGGAGGCAGACCGGATCTCTAGGGTAGAGCAGGACCTAGCTAATCTGAAGAACCTCATGCATGAAATTAGCCAAAGGCCGTCGTCGTCAACTCACCCGCGGTCTGATGATCCTCCAATGAACAACCTGTCCTTCAAGGTGGCGATCGGCACTGCTTTACCTTGTCTACCTGCAGCACTCCACCATTCACTTCCGATTCCACCATGCTATGCTCGTGTCACGGTGGATGACATAGTGGAGGATTTTGCGGACCTAGAGATTGAAATCGCTACGCCTGAAGGCCTTACGAAACTAGGAGATGTCAAGCGCAACATCATTCTATGGAATAAGAAGTACATCAAGTTTCCAGGCTCGGCGCCAAGGCCACCGACTCCAAGGAATCCAAATCCACCCCGCATCGAATATCGTCAAGCTCCAAGTCCACCCCAACCCGATTATCGCCAACCTCCAAGTCCACGCCAACCCGATTATCGCCAACCTCCAAGTCCACCCCGCCCCGCTGACAATCGCCGTAGCAGGAGTACATCAATGCGATCTCCGCCTCCGCCTCCGTGCAATACTACTACCTCGTCGAAGAAACGGAAGTTCGACGGTCCCCCGCGCCCCACATCGAAGAAAGGTCAAACGCCGAAGATAGTCGATATCCCGCCGGCTCTTCCAAAGAGACCTTATGACAAGACCGATCAGGAAACTAACGCGGATGTGGCTGCCCAAGTTAAGGCGCATTTTGCACCCAAAAAGCCTGAGCCAAAGCCGGTATATAACGAAAAAACCAAAAAGTGGGCTAAGTCCTTTCTTGAGCAACCATCCCAGATATCGATGAATCTGGAATCAGACTATGACCGGGAGATTATTAAGCAAGCACAAAAGAAAAAAATCACAAGTGCAAAAAGCGGGAAGCAAGTTGCCCAGCTCGGAGCACAGAAGAATCAATCGGTCGCCCCGCTCAAAGTCATTTCAGACCTCGACAAGGCCTTCAGAGCTGAAATGGATATGTACATGCAATAATGGACCCTAGAGCCCGTAATAATGCTGCAGTTATGGGAATCACTGTATCGGAGGACAAAGCACTTGCTAACGAAGCAAATATGTCTCTTGGTCAATATTTAGGCTATGAAGATATGCTAGTGGGTCAGATAGTACGGCAGTATGTCCAAGGGGGGCCTCTAGTCAGTAATGAGGAGCTCGCGCGTCTATCCACACATATGCGAAATTTGCATGAATGGTACATGTCGCAAGCGGAAAAAAAGCATCATAAAGATTGGTTTCTAGTGGACTTTAGAAAGGAGCATCGCTTCAAACCATACTCGATACAGGTTCAAATGACCGAACTGTTTCAGTTGTACAACCAGCGCGCCCTCGACAAATCTATCATTGGTTGCTACTGTCTGTAAGTTATTTATTTCTATAATTAAGTTTGTAGCTTTAGCTCGTTCATTGCATTTAATATATTATCCTAACTATATATCCTTTTGTATGATGATATTATATTCCGCAGAATGAAGATGCTTGAATGCAAAAGAGCTAGAAGATACGACGTTGGGTTCATTGACCCACATATCATTAATGAATATACGTTAAAGAATCACCCCAAAGACGTGGAGGAAGACCTGTGCAGGTTCTTAACCGAGCATAATTTTGTTAAGGAAATACTATTTCCTTACAACTTCTAGTGAGTGTTTATATCTTATACATATTTTATTTTTGCTTACTGGATGAGCTATGCATGTATGCTTATGTAAATGTCCGCAGATTTCACTGGATCTTGCTAAACATTCAAGTTGACAACTCCCTAGTTGAAGTCCATGACTCATTAAGTTGGGACCAAGAGCAGTGGAGCGACATGAAAGCAATGCTCCATAAGTAATTTTAATCATTATCATATTATATCATCCTCTTTCATTCATTTCCTGATATCAAGTAACTAATAACTTCTTTGTTCATTTTCTTTGCCGAGCAGGTGTCGGACACGGTTCAGACAGAAAATACCAGGTCCATTCAAAGAGGAGCTAACTTATAAAATGGCGAAGAGTTTACAACAGCCACCGGGAACTCATTTATGTGGATACTACGTCTGCAAGTACATCCTCGAGTTGACCAGTGAGCGGAAAGTTGACTCACATTATATTTATGATTTGCGGGAGAAACTAGAGCCAGACTAACGCATAAGAGCAATTCAAGAGGAGCTGGCGGGATTTATGATGAAGGAAGTCCTTGATGTACATGGAGAGCATTATGCGGATGATGTGGAACTCGATTTGCCTTAGTCATCTCCATATAGCTCATATGATATATATATTCATTAATGACCATGTAATTTCAAAACATTTCTTCCTTTTGATATGATTGATTATATGTATGCTTGCAAGGGATCGATTAATTATATAAATGCATCGACGTGTAGTGTGTATGTAGTAGCGTATAATATGTATACTGAAATATATGTTTGTTATAGTGAAACACAAAACGAAAAAGAACGAAATGGCAAAAAAAAGAAAATACACAATCTCTGCCGCGCCAGAGAAATGTTGTGTTTCTCTGCCGCGGCAGGAAACCTTTTAGTCCCGGGTGGTGTTACAGCCCGGGACTAGAGGGTTTCCGCCCCCCGCGGCGCTGAAACAGCCACGTGGCTATTATCAGTCGCGGGCCGTTGCGAGCCGGGACTAGAGGGGGGGCTCTAGTCCCGTTTTCGTAGTCTCGGGCCCAAAACCGGGACTAGAGTCCGTTGCGGCCCGGGACTACAGCCCTGTTTTCCACCAGTGGTGGGGGCCCCTAGCGATCAGGGGCCGTGCGGGGCACTGGTTGCACCGGGGCCGGGCCGGGCCTGAGTGTCAAAAAGTCAAGGGCAAAAAGGTGAATTTACTCTAAGATAATTAAAGTCTAGGTAGTCTAATTAAAGTCTCGGTTGCCTATAGAAAAACTACATTTCACTTGGAATATACAGATCATTCAACCTATATGTAATCAAATATTGAATTACTTTCTTTTAAGACACCTGTTCGCGAGCCTTGAATGTTTCTTATTTATTTGAGAAGCCATCTGTCCTGTTAGCTGAAGAGAAGCTTGAAAATCACCATTTGCGATCGTGCATTATTCATCATTCCACGCAGGAAAATGGCTCTCGTCAACCTACTGGAGGTAATAGGCTACGAGGATTTCACGAGTGATTTGCCTAGCAGACATGCTTGATGAAATCACATGTTCTCTTGGGAAAAAAACATAATCATGTGGTCACCTGAGATGCCCAAAATGTAGCCGTCAAATGCCTGTGCCTCCGATTGCTATAAATTAAGTAACCAATTAAGAACCACAAATACATGAAGCCATTGTATTTTGATTTGAAGGAGAGGGACATGCAAGTGGATCACATGGGTATTCGACAGGACAGAAGATGGATATATATCGGTAGTCTCTCTCGATCAATGATCAATTAGAAATAGCACAACGAGAGTGGTTGAAAAGGACTCAATCCATAATAAATATTATGCTGTAATTTCTTTACTCTTTTTCAACCTTTTTTGTATGTTTGTATTTGCATTGTTGTTTATTAATAGAAGTTGTAGTGGGAAACCTTCGCAACACTTACCCTCAAAATATAATTGGCCCGATTAATTAGACGAAGTATGATGATGGATTTCATGTGTATGCAAAAGTTAACTCTTATTGGGAAAACATGTCATTTAAACTGTAGAAATTTGTGGGGAAATCATGTTCAAAATATATAAAGCAGTGACATGAAAGATGTTTCGCTCCTCTCCTCTGTGTTCCGCAGATGCAACACGACCACTTTCTAGTTGGTTCTTGCTCGTACATGACTACTGCTGTGAAATTTATCTTTTCAATACTTCCCTAACACAGCCGGCCAGGAGGCCAAAATAGGGCGAAACCACATCTTCAATATCCTCCATGCTCTTCTTTCCCCCTGCTGATACTGCCAACGAAAGCATGTTAGATGCTTCTACATGTTTGTTTGCAAGTTTTACGTGGTTGATAGAATTTTCTTTGGAAAATCGCAAACTAGCTACTTAAACATTTAGTATGATTATCCATGTTGCTAGTTTAACTTGAGTGGTGATAGAAATGCGCGACCTCTTGAGGAATCTCCCACCCTATCTAAACTTCAATATGGGCGACCTCCTTGTAACCTTCTATTTTCAAGTAATATCCTTATTCGCTATTGAAGAGACCTAACCCGGTTGGTGTCCAAGTCTATGGATCAACTCACCAGCACACACCGTTTAAGATGTAATATTATAAAACAAAGGTCATAATTTCTATTTCATCGAGTGACCCAAAAATTTAAGAAGTCACACACAAGTTGTATAGCAGAAGGGCTAGCTCCTCACATATAAAGTTCAACAAGGAAAGACAAATAAAAATGAAGAGATCCATTTAGTGCCATAGACAGACACATGCTAAGTGGAGACTCACGACCCTAACATCACATCTCACTCATCTTCAAATCAACCTGCAACATAAAACGATGCATCCACGAATAGTCAATACATGCATGTATTGGCAAGTTCATCTATTTGGTGGATATAAATCTCAACTATCTTGTAAATACATATTTGGCTAAGTGGAGTTTTGGCTGAGTTTGCATAAAACAATGGTTTTGCCCTATCATTTTCAAATGCACTTTTCTTTTAAATTAAGTGGTACCACCAATAGAAATTAGTGATCCTAAGTACCACCGATAGAAATTAGCGAACCCTCTTACCTTGTTATTCCACCATTAAGTCTTAAAGAAATTGGAATGATGAGATTCTTGAATTGATTCAATGTCCATTAGCTCATGTTGGTTGACCCGTTAGTTGTTAGGCTAATAGGAAACTAATTAAGGGGCAATCAAGCCCATATCAATTAACATTAAGAGGACTAATTAAGGGGTAATTAAGCCCATATCAATTAACATTAAGAGGGAGGCCCACGAACCAACGTTCGGGACCTCCTCACGCTAATGTTACGCGCCCTGATCGGGGGCATCAATACCAATTAATGGTTTTGGTCCCCTGTTACACTGCGCCATATAAAAGGGGGAGCCCCGGCTGCGACCGCGCTGACTAGTTCACGATTTGCATATCAAGCTCCCCACATCCCTTCACCCTACCGATCTAGGGAGGCCGGGAGTGACAGGAAGATCATCACCGCCTCGCCTGCACCACGCAGGCGATCATGTCATCGTCATCCTCTTCTATGACTAGTAATGATCATCTATCCTCTCATGTTTGTTCATTAGGTGTTTTGGTTTGCTACCTTGTTGATCCTTGCACTAGGCCTATTGTTTTAGATCTAACAATGGTATCAGATCCTAGATGCGTAGCACTAGAACCCTAATGGAGATTTGTTGATCTCGGTTTTTTTGGCTATATGGATCATGTATATGGACTAAATTATGTAGATCAACCCATATGGACTAAATTATGCAAATTATGTTTAGATCTAATTTGGTTGCAAATATTTTTTCTAAAGACATTCATAGATCAATATCACTCAACAGATTACAATACTAATGAAGCTCATGATGTCTCTGTAAGATATTTTGATCTATTGATACGATTTTGCAAGCAATTAGACCAGGGCACACATCTGAAGGCTAAAGAAATTCCCCAAATCCGGTAGAACCCTAAGAAATCTGCACACAATTCCTGCATATTTTGAGCACTGTCCTTACCTTATGACGCCGCCGGGTCACCGCCTATCCCTTCGAGGGCCGCTGGAGCACTCACTGCTCCAGTGAGGGTGGGGATCCCGCGTCGCCGTTCGCTCCCGACGGAGCAACACGTGGGCAGACGGCGCGAAATGAACGCACACACCACTGGCCGCCTCGGTGCTATCGTCGTTGTCGCCAAATGCCCCCACCGCCTGGAAGAAATACGGCGCCAGCGGTTACGCTCGACGGAGGAGCACGCAGGACTTGTCTAGCGCATGCTCTTCCGGCGAGCGCCGCCACCGCGTTAGCATGATTGAAGGGCAGAGACGGGGAGGGCGTGCTGTGCGTGGCGCTGCATCGCTAGGCGCTGCTGCTCGCCGCTGTGAGAGGAGGAGTGTCGCGGCCGCCGGAGCCGCTTCTCCCTAGGCGCTGCTGCTCGCCGCTGTGCATGGCGGCAGCTGCTGCCGCTCACTCTCTTTGCGCGCGCCGCCGCGGGAGCTTGCTGAGTGGGGGAGAGAGTGGGGCTGAGTGGATAAGGCTAGGGTTTTCAGCCCTAGCACTAATGGACCAACCCGGCCAAATCCTGGCCATTGGATGGATCCAACGGTCCACAAGCGGTCTGGAGGATCTGGCAGGCCGGTGGGGCTTAATGGGCTGATTCTAATGATGGGCCACAACACTGGCCTGCTGTGTTACGTTTTACTTTCTATCTTTTGTTAGTTTTTGTATTTCTTAAGTGTTTCATGTATTATGAGTTAATGTTATGTGCACTGTTTTTTTAATACAGAAATTATTGCCTAAATATGATTAGAAAAACATGTTCTTTATTCTGGACTAAAATGAACCAATGAGATTTTTAGTGCAGACTACTTAATATGTTTTAATGATGTGTGATCATTTTAGGCATCAAATAATGTTGAATTCTCCTCATGTTTTATCTTGATGCTTACTATGACTATGTAATGACTTTAAAATTAACACTAACCAACGTTGTGTTAAATTTGCAAGTCACATCTCCTTATGACATTCTACTTGTATGTCTTTTATGCCCAACGGTGTTTTGACATATAATTAGAAATCTAATGATCATGGCATATTTTATTTACATTCATGCAATTTACTAATGAGTTACTATGTGAAAATTTCAGCTTCTGTTGCGATATGCTATGATTCTATAGAGCAATTGACAGGAAGTAACTTCCCTAAGTGGAAGAACTCGATTGAGCTAAGTTTGGCTTTTAACGAGTTTGATTATGCCTTAAGGGAGGATAAGCCCATGGCACCCGCTGCTGATGCCAATGGGTATAATGAACTAAAGAAAACTTATGACTCCAAGATGGAGAAGTGGGAAAGATCAAATAATGTGGCTATGCTGCTGATGAAGTCATCCATTTCTCCTGAGATTTTTGGTGATGTCCCGAAGAAAGATAATCCTAAGGAGTTTATGGAGGCCTTAGAGGAGCAATTCCAAGGCTCCGAAAAGGTCTATGCTCATGAGCTTTTTCATAAGCTACTTGGGAAGTACAAATGTAATGGAGAGGTTAGAAGGCACATAATGAGAATGATATCTACCTCAAATAAATTGAAGGTTTTAAAGTGTGAGCTCAGTGATAACCTTCTTGTGATAATGATTTTGGAGTCCCTCCCCAAAGAATTTGATCAGTTTAAAATCAACTACAATTCAATGAACGAGAAGTGGACACTGAGCGAGATTTGTCCTCGCATTGTCCAGGAGGAAGAAAGGTTTATGAGGCAAAACAAGGACATGGCTTTTCATGTTGGCTCTCACAAGAGAAAGCGTGAGGGGCCTATTTTCCCTAAGCCTCAAAAGAAGCCTTATAGGAAAGAAATGCCACAGTCTAAAGGAAAGGAAAAGGAACATGGATAGTCTTCAGGTGGCGCGCCTAAAGAAAACATGTGTTTCCAGTGCAAGGAAGGTCACAAAAGGATGGATTGTCCAAAATATCTTAAATGGATGATGAAAAAAGGTACGGATGAAATCACTTTTGTTGATGAATTATTTTATGCTGATTTCTCTTGTACTTCTTGGCGGATTGACTCAGGAGCAACTTCCCATGTTGCTAACTCCATGCAGGGATTCCTTGGAACCCAAATCACAACAAAGGGGGCTAGAAGGCTTAAGGTTGCGAATGGAGTTGAAGTCGACGTTGAAGCGATAGGGTCACTCATCTTGGAGCTCGACACCGACTTTCATCTACATTTAAATAATGTTCTTTATGTGCCTACTTTAAGTAGGAATTTGATTTCAGTCTCTTGCCTAGACGATGACATGTACGAGTGCTTGTTTGGGCACAAATAATTCATTTTGAAATATTGTAATAAGGATGTTGGTCTCGGTGTTAGACCGGCCAAACTTTATATGTTATCTCTTAATGATTTTGTTTTGCATGTGAGTAATGTTTCTAATGATGAAAAGAAATGGAAGGGTACTAGCAATTCTTCGAAATTGTGGCACCGTCGTTTGGGCCACATTTCGAGGGAGAGAATGGAAAGACTTATTAAAAATGACGTACTCCTTCCACTAGATTTCTCGGATGCAGACAACTGCGTTGACTGTATTAAAGGAAAATACGCAAAAACGATTAAGAAAGGAGCTGTAAGAACCAAAGGGGTTCTAGAACTTATTCATACTGACATATGCGGACTACTTAATGTTAAGTCTATAGATGGTTTTGATTTATTCGTCACCTTCACTAATGACTTTTCCCATTATGGGTGTATTTACCCTTTACGCAATGGATCGAAAGCTTTGGAAAAATTCAAAGTGTTCAAAGCCGAAGTTGAGAACCAACTAAACACAAAAATTAAAGTTGTACGATCTGATCGTGAGGGGGGAGTATTACGGAAGGCATGCTCCTTATGGGCAAATTCCAGGACCTTTTGCTAGATTTCTAGCTGAAAATGGAATTGTTGCCCAGTACTCAATGCCTAGCGAACCACAACAAAATGCTGTGGCTGAGCGTAGAAATCGCACACTTATGGATATGGTGTGAAGTATGCTTAGTCATGCAAGTTTGCCAGTAAGCCTATGGCTGGAGGCTTTAAAGAAAATTGCACATATACTAAATCTTGCTCCTTCTAAAGCAGTGTCGAACACACCATATGAGATGTGGACGGGAAGGAAACCGAGCTTGAATTATTTACGTGTGTGGGGTTGTCCTGCTGACGCCAAAGTATTCAATCCACAACTTAAGAAATTAGATCCAAAAACAGTTAGTTGTTTCTTTATTGGATATCCTCATAGGGGAAAGGGATATCGTTTCTATTGTCCAGGTCACACCACTAAATATGTGGAGACCAGACAAGCGGTATTTTTTTTGAGAATAATGAAGTCACAGAAATAAGGAAGATCGATCTTGAGGAGAAGCGGGTGTGTGTTCCATCCCCAATCATCTAAGAGATTGTTCTACCAATACATAGAAGAGTGACGTCTCATACCAATCCTGAATCAAGTTGTTCAGGCCCTCAACCTAATGGTGAAAATGAAAATGAAAATGAAAATGAAGAGGATCACCAGTCCAACAAAGAAAATGATCCTTAAGATAATGAAGCTCCTCCGCCACCTCCTGTGGGAAGACCACATCGACAAAGAAAGAGTGCCATTCCACCTTGTTATGTCACATACCTGAGTGAGGATATGGGAAAGACGGAGGATCCAACCTCATACAAAGAGGCCATAAGAAGTACGAATTCGTCTATGTGGCAAGTTGCCATGGAAGACGAATTAAAGTCTATGAGCTCAAATGATGTTTGGGATCTAGTAGAAATTCCTAATGGTGCTAAAAGAGTAGGCTGCAAATGGGTCTACAAAACCAAATATGACTCCAAAGGGAATGTCGAAAGATTCAAAGAAAGACTTGTGGCAAAAGGTTTTACACAACGAGAAGGAATTGACTACAATGAGACCTACTCTCCTGTGTCGTCCAAAGATTCTTTTAGGATCGTTATGGCTATAGTGGCTCATTACGACCTAGAGTTGCATCAAATGAACGTTAAGACAACTTTCCTAAATGGTGACCTAAAGGAAGATGTTTACATGACTCAACCGGAAGGTTTTGTCGTGGAAGGAAAGGAACATTTGGCGTGTCGCCTAAAGAAATCCATCTATGGCTTGAAGCAAGCTTCAAGACAGTGGTACCTCAAGTTCGACAAGATCATTAGAACTTTTGGTTTTACGAAAAATATTGTGGACAACTACATTTATGTCAAATTTAAAGGAAGTAGGTTTACAATATTAGTCCTGTATGTGGATGACATATTATTGGCTTGCAGCAATAAAGATATGCTACACGAAACCAAGAATTTTCTGTCTTCCAAATTTGATATGAAAGATCTCGGTGAAGCCTCGTATGTCCTTGGCATAGAGATTCATCGGGATAGGTCTAAAGGTGTGTTGGGACTATCATAAAAGGCATACTTTGAGCGAGTACTAAATAAATTCAATATGCATAAGTGCTCAGACTCACCTGCTCCAATAGTTAAGGGCGATAAGTTTGGGACATTTCAATGTCCAAGGAACCAAACTGAAAGTGATCAGATGAAGTCGGTTCCTTATGCTTCAGCTGTCGGAAGCATCATGTATGCACAAGTCTGTACACGCCCTGACTTGGTTTTTATTATCGGGATGCTTGGTAGATACCAAAAGAATCCAGGACTAGACCACTGGAAGGCCGCAAAGAAAGTCTTGTGTTATATGCAAGGCACTAAAGATTACATGCTTAGGAGATCTGATAACCTAGAAGTTATTGGATATTTAGATTCTGATTATGTAGGTTGTGTGGACAGTAAGAAATCCACGTCAGGTTATGTGTTTACACTCGCCGGAGGAGCTATATCGTGGAAAAGCTCCAAGCAAATGATAACAGCTTCATCTACGATGCAGGCAGAGTATATAGCATGTAATGAGGCCACTGGTCGGGCTGTATGGCTAAAGAATTTTATTCCCGGGATACAAGTGATTGACAGTATTTCGAGACCACTTGTATTGTACTACGATAATGAACCCGTAGTTTTCTATGCGAGTAACAACAAGTCAAGTGCTGCTACCAAGCACATTGACATAAAATATAACATTGTGAAAGATAGAATCCAGGATCATACTATTGATGTTAGACATATAAGGACAACTCATATGCTTGAGAATCCGCTAACAAAAGGCTTACCACCCAGTATTTTTCGTGAGCATGTTGCCAGCATGGGATTACTGGAAGCCTTATGATTCTAGAATAAAGGGACCATTATAAGAACCACTCCCAATAAGTAATATGTTATCCATTTCGAAATAGGCTAGTATGCCATAAGTGTTGAGTTTTGACGGCATTTCATTGGCTGTTTGTAACGCCTCACTTTGGTATATCATTCCTATGGAGAATGGACTAATGAATCTTAAAACTAACGATCAAGGGGGAGAATGTTGGTTGACCTGTTAGTTGTTAGGCTAATAGGAAACTTATTAAGGGGCAATCAAGCCCATATCAATTAACATTAAGAGGACTAATTAAGGGGCAATTAAGCCCATATCAATTAACATTAAGAGGGAGGCCCACGAACCAATGTTCGGGACCTCCTCTAATGTTACGCGCCTTGATCGGGGGCATCAATACCAATTAATGGTTTTGGTCCCCTGTTACACTGCACCATATAAAAGGGGGGATCCCCGGCAGCGACCGCGCTGACTAGTTCACGATTTGCATATCAAGCTCCCCACATCCCTTCACCCTACCGATCTAGGGAGGCCAGGAGTGACAGGAAGATCATCACCGCCTTGCCTGCACCACGCAGGCGATCATGTCATCGTCATCCTCTTCTATGACTAATAATGATCATCTATCCTCTCATGTTTGTTCATTAGGTGTTTTGGTTTGCTACCTTGTTGATCCTTGCACTAGGCCTATTGTTTTAGATCTAACAGCTCAAAGTTGTCCGGAACTAGGGACATGGCTAACTACTTAGTTTTAACACTATCGAGAGGTTTGCACACTTTACCCACAAGACCCAATCAACCCCCGCAAACCCATAACACATAGTTTGAAATGACTGGGAGAAGACCGAGACAAGATATTCAAAGCAGTCTCCTGTGCCATACCTCCAACCATACCCACCTACATATTCTACCTTTCTGTTCATGACAGGTCAGGTTCCGACAACATGATAGTCAAGACAGAGCCATTTGACATGTGGGCGTACATGGAATCTCCTAAACATGAACACCTCCAATCTCTTTATGCCTGAGTTCTTTACTTAGGTGCAGATAAGGCATCAGCAAACCATCGATATGGTTGCATGGAAATGGCCCCCATAGAAATGGAGATGCAACCATATAAATGGCCTCATAGAAATGATCTATGATTGACAGTCAGCCTCAAATATATCAATGTAATTCACCTAGGTTGTTCATTAAGTTTGGTTTCTTTCATCATAGAAAAGATATCCTCTCACTAGCACATATCTTGATATGAACCCATCCAAAAGTATGGATGAGCATTGAGGTCATGTGTTGTTTTCTATTCAACAATCAAGATTCATATGGATATCCTAACTGGGTTGTATAGCATAGCATACTATTATAAATAAGCCTATGCATGCAATATAGCAAACCAAATAAGTGCATAAGAAAATAGTAGGACATTTATGAAGTGAACTTGTCTTGATTGAAGTTGTTGAATTCACTCACCACGCAGCCGCAAAGGTTACACTTGAGACAATCTACACGTATCAGGAATAATGCAATAAATAAACGAAGAAAGCAAACACACAAGTCAAGCAGTATAAGTAAAGGCATGCCAAGCATGAAAATGTTTTATTTATAGTATAAATGTTTGTTAGAACATTTCTTTAACCATGATATAACTTTATAAAGTTTTAGGTCAAAAAGTATTATTGTCATATGGTTGTTATCAACAACATTGTATTTAAAGAAGAACTAGGTCACATACATTTATATTGGGTGTAACTATGTTTGAAAAGCTTATTATTTAGTCCTATTGGACAAATGAATCAATATTGAACATTTTGCAAAAGGATTCATTTTAAAATCATTTTTTAACTAGAGTTATGTCCAAAAATCATTAAAAGGAAATAGTTTCATATTTAAATAAATCATTTTATCCTCTGATCCAATTGGACAAGGACTCAAATATTAGTATTTTGCAAAAGGAATCACACTAAGATCATTTTTAAAAATAAATATATGCCCATGATACCTAAATGGCAGTTCTGCAACAATGTTCAAACTCTATTGCTCATATTTGGAAACTACCATTAGGAAAATATTCTATTTACTCCAAGTATTCTAAAGATATATTATTGAAAATTTTGGATTTCCAAAATATTTTTTGTAATATAAATACTCAAACTTACATTTCAAAAATTATAAAATTTTGGCTTTGGCAAACTTCAAATTCTAGTTTTTTATTTTCTAAACAATTTTATGAATCCATCCATATATTATATGCATTTTCTAAATAGTAATAACATTTTCTATGATTTTTATAGGTTTTAAGTATTTCTAGTCTAATTAAAATAAAAATAGAAATCGAGTGGATAAGGTTGCACATGCGGTGGCACGTGATTAGATGGCAGTGCTGCCGTGGTGCTGACTGGGACGCTAACGTAGAATGTTGACGCGACACACATGTGGAGGAGGATGAGTAGGTTGTAACCCTTCTTTTAAGTTGTATATTTTGAGCCGATGGATTAGGAACGAACGACCAGGAGGAGACATGGGAGGGGATACAGAGGTGGCAGTTCAGGAGAGGGCAAAGATGGCGCTGATGTTGTCCTCGGAGATGTTGGAGTGGATGACGGTGACCAGAGTGTCATGAAGAGCTAGCAGGTGGTAGCAGAGCCGTCTTCTACTTCCTAGAATCGTGTATAGGAGCGGTTGTAGTGGCCCTAACGTCGATGACTTGCCGGCGACATTACTCCCGTTGTCTTGGCTATGAACCAAAATTGAATGGAGGTATGGGGGAAGCGCAAAGAGGTGGGAAGAAAGAGGGAGGAGATAGTGGGGTCTGGGGTCGTCAGAGGTCACTACGATCGCTGATAATGTGATGCGGAAGTGGGGGACTCCAGCGATCAATTTTGGTGACCTCGGAGGAATATGGGTCAATCAACAACATTAAAGGAGGCTCTAAAGCACGGGATTTCGGGCTCGGGAACGTGTCGATCATGGTGGTCATGGGCGTATACTCTTCAAGATCATGGGCGTGAAGCATGAACGGGGAATGGTTGGGGTAGGGGACGACTGGGGTAGGGTCCAGGTGGCAGTGAGAGCAGAGGTTATGGGCTCAGTTGGGCTGGTTTAGGTGGGTCGGCCTGGTAGCTATCCTTTCCTCATTTTTTGTTTTAGTTTCTTTTCTATTATTTCATTTATGCTTCATATTAGTCCAAACAAGATTCCAACTATTCAATGAAATTACCAAAATCCTAATGATCTAATAGTACCATTAATAATTAAAATATTTTTTATAAATAAAACAGTAATATTAAAAATATCCATATTTTTGTAATCGAGATATTTTAATTCTATGACAAAACATTTGTTATACACCCTTGAGGGTTTATCTTTTGCTCCGAATGAATCCACACAAATTTTCCTGAAAGTATTACAAAACTAGAGTAGGTATTTTACATCTGGGAGAGCCATTTCAAAATAAATATAAAAAATTATAAATATAATTTTATATATGGATACTTTGCATGGTCATTTTTTGAAAAGCATATGGCACTAGAATAATAATTAATGAGATTTATAAAATAAAGAGAACAAATACGCATCAATAAGGAATTTAGAAAATGTATTTACTTGACCAACATAAACTTTGTATGAATCATGTTTGTTAACAAAATGCCATTATGGAATTATGGTTATTCTTTAAATAAAAAATATTTTAACTTTTCTCAAAACAAAACATTTAAATAATTGTAAAACCAATGTTCCACAAAAAATATTTCAAAACTACTCCCTCCGTTTGGAAATATAAGATGTTTTAGGTTAGTGAAGCTAATGTATCTAGACATCTTTTAGTGTGTAGGTTCAAATCAATCTACACACTAAAAGGTGTCTAGATACATTTACTTCACAACCCTAAATCATCTTATATTTCTAAACGGAGGGAGTATTTTCATAAGTATGGTATTTTTCTTAGAGCTTGTTTTTTTTTGAAAAAGTTCCTTTAGAAAATCTATTTGAGAAATGGTGTTGGATTTTCATAAAACCAATTCAAGTACATTTTGGTTTCCATAAAACAAAGATATTTGTATTATGTTTTTTTGGGAATGTGGATTTCCTACTACATGAAACCAAATTTTATTTTGAAACAATATTTGTATTATTTTATTGAACCTTGAAAAGTTTCTTTTCCTTTGAAAAATTTAAACAAGGTCGGGAAAATCAAACATGAAACGGTGCAACCTCATAGCCATATATTTTGGTCTTATAATAGAATGTTTGAAACCATCATATGACTTGAATCTTCATTAAGTCCACACATACATTCTACCATAATTGGCCGATGGCGGTGTGTTTACAGAATGAACATGTATGAGATGGTGCATGAGGGACAGAGCAAAAAATACAGGAAACGTTAACATAAATAAAGAAAATTACCTAGGTTTCTGGCGGATTATCTAATATATTAGGATTTTGAATTTTTTAAAAAATAGAACATAAATATATGCATAGAATTGTAGTAATATTTTTCTCATAGGTGCCAACCCAAATTTTCCACCATTCATATTGGTGGAAACAAAGCTTATGTACATCAATGGTAAAACAAAAAAAGAACAAAGTCATATACATTAGAGAATATATTATTGTACTTTTTTTTGGTGCAAACGAGGGTACATATTGCTTCACTGGATATAATGTTGTCAGTGATATTGCATATACATTTGTATATGTAACTGTGCATACAAATTCATCTGTGAAATTTTAAACATATAATTACTTTATTAGGATGGAAATATATTTGTGCAATTGTTTAGGAACCTGGGTGCAATTTCCTCTTGCACGGGGTAGAGATGATCAGCATTAAAGGACATTTGATTTGTTGAAAAAATACATGGGCTCATCGTTATGACCATGGAGATCTATCATATAAAGAAACAACGCTAATAAATAAATTGATAATTATCTTTTGCATTTTGAATTATTTCTTAATTTCATTGAAAAGAGCTAATTGTTCATTAATTATTTCTTAATTCCCACATATTGGTTTAGAAAATAGGTTATTTAGAAAAATAGTTTTATTATATATTTATATTTCTCATAAGAATGTTCCATTTCTTTATGTTATTTCTTACCACTATACTTATATCTATGTATGGAATATCCATATATTCTAGAACAAAAGAGGTAAATGAGAGGAAACAAATACATAAAAGATAGGGAATAAATATTTATCATTTTGTTGCACCAGAGATTATGCCCTCGCATTTGCGAGGGCCACCGGTGCTAGTTTTCTATATAAATGAACGAAACCCTTGCGTGTTTAAAAACGACTCTCCACCCCGGAGTCATCATCACTAGGGGCAAGAAGGACCAAGCTTTTATGTATCCTAATTCCAGGAGAGTAGTACTCAAATGTGTTTTAGATGCATGCTACTTTCTTCTCCTAATAAATGAAAAGGAAAAGCTTTTGCGTGTTTCAAAATCATCACAATATCTCATGAGCAATGGAACGTTGGAGCAGAAATTTCACTGGTGTTTCCTTTTTTCAGTGTTGCTCATAACTTCGTGATGTCTTCCCATGTCTAACAGGCAGTGCAGCAGCCGCGACCACGACACAAGTAGTAAGATATCATGCAGTATGTTTTGGTGGTAAGACTTTGAGAAGGAAGTCATATAAATATACGAGGAATTTACACAGATTACGACCTATCCTCACGAAATAACTAAGATTACAAGGACTCCATCGTAAACAAGGTGGGTGAACTGGATATAATGCAAACTCAATCAATTAAAGGCAACTTCCAATGCTTCACTCACTACTACAGCACACAATGGCTAAAAGGAGCTGGTTCTTCGTATAACTTGTGGCAACGAGCTACTTACATAAAGCCTCTCTTTGAATAGCATCAGTCGATTATGGGTTGATCGCAAGAAGCTCATGTTCAGAAGCTTCCCTTGATTCAAATTTTGTACGGTTCCACATAGAGGAATCCATTTGTGAGTCCAGTTGATAAGTCGGGGCCGGTCAAGAACGATTGAGATGCTCAGCAGCTGCTGCATATATCCCAATAAGGCCTTGTTTGGTACTAGAGTATTTGTGGGGATTAGAGGGGATAATCCTCGCCAAATCTCAAATTTCTACTTAATTACTTCAAATAGTATGTTCAGTTTTAGAGTATTGGACTGATTCAATTCTCACTAATCCCCACCTTTTCTCAAGTTCTAGTGTATTTTTTCCCATATCCAATACCAATACACTACCTCTAGCCAGTGGATTGGTGGAGATTAGAGGGGTTTGGGTGTAGGTGGGGTTTCACCCAATCCCCTTAGGAATTATCCCCTCTAATCCTTGCTAAAATACTAGTACCAAACAAGGCCTAATCAATAGTAAGAGTCCAACGTGAATGAATCAGTTATCGAGGATGTTAGGTTGACCCACAACCTAGTATTCATACAAACCTTACAATGTGGACATAGGTTCCACCTTCTGATAGCTTTGAACCGTTAATGAATTGTGAATACCAGTGTATTTCATAAATACAAAATTGCATCTTTTTTGCAGGATGTATGGATCTTTTTGATAGTATGCTGACGTCAACCCTTAGTTCTAGATAACCTCATTTTCAATACTTTGATTTTCTCCATGAATGTTGTCATAACACAACAGAACATAACTGCAACCTAGAACCCTGATCAAGACTGTAATAGCTATAACTACTAAAGCCCAGCAACCGTTCAAGCTTCCCAGATAAAGTTGTTCTGAAAAAATAGAGGCGGCACCTTCACAAAGATCAAGCTTCCCATTCCCTAAAAAAACATCAAACTTCCCATGAAGTCTTCTCTTCTATCTCTTCTATCCAATAACTAGGTGGGACAACGCGGCGGCACGCCGCGCCCTTGCTGGCGTCAGTGTTCAGATTCAGGTAGAAAATAGTCCTCTTCTCAGGTTACTGGAGGCATAGGTACTGAAATGATCAGTGTTCACAGAATCATCAGCAGCCTATAAAATTGCAAACATATAAAAACTTGATTGAGACATATCTACAACACGCCATAATAAACCAATTCAAACCGAAAGGATTGGTATTTCTCAAGAAAAACTCCCAAGTACTAATATGTATAAGGCAAAAATGACGGACTGAGATCCAGTGACTTTACTAAGTGAAGTCACCATGCAACTTTACCTTTGTGAGTGCCATCCGATCAAGATCCAACGCACGGGGTTCATTCAAAATATAAACTTATATTCCAAACTGTTCAGAAAAAATTGAAAAAATTCCAGTGAATCATATATGTGGCATTGAGTATTCTGGGATTTTTATTACATTTGGATTATCGGTTTAAGATTTATTTGTTTTTAGCTCAAATCATAAAATGTTATTTAATTATAATCCATTTATCCAAATAAAGCGAAACTTTTCTAGCATACTTGATGTAAGACATGTGATTCACTGATATTTTTTTCAATTTTTTCTGAACGGTTTGAAATATAAGTTTAAATTCTAAATGAACCCTGTGCGTAGGATCTTAATCGGATGGCACTCACAAGGGTAAAGTTGCATGTTGACTTCACTTAGTAAAGTCAGTGGATCTCAGTTAAAAAATGACACCATAATATTCACTCTGATGTGCATGTGAGTTGTGTTACCCCTGCCATCTCTGTTCTCCTTGATCCTTGCCTCTCATCTGGATGGCTATGTAGATAAAAAAAATTATCAGTCTGCTTAATATCCTGGACGCTGAAAGACAAGGTTTGAGTTCTGCCATATGTTCATATAAACATGATCTTCTACATACTTACTATTGAACCACGGAAATCCATGCATGCCTGTTCTCGAAACCAAAATTTGGAAATATTAAACAACTGTATAGAAACATAAGAGCAATCGGCTTACAGAAAATTTTGGAGGGCAACTATATGAACCTATGAAGTCATTAATAATTCTGTTCTAAAAAAACAATCCACAAAAATTATGTGGTAAGGACCAAAGTATGCATGTACTTGTATTCTCTCCACAAGAAAATACTCTCTGTTGCTGGCAATGACACACAGGCATATTATGTTCGTACTTTCAGTAGTTGCTGCACCATTTTCATCTAATATAAATTTGTAAGTATTAATAATCCTTCGCTTGATGTCACTCCTAAGATGGCGACATAGAATTGCCCATGAGACATACAAGTCTTGGGAAATAAACACCTAGTTTTTCCAGGGTCTAACCTTGACTTTTGTCAATGCTCATTGCACAACAGAGGCGCTGTAGCGGGAAAGGCTACTTGTCTGTGAGAGCATTGCATATAAAAACTGCACTGTGAAAGCTAACTATGTGAATATGAATGGAAGCACATATCGATCAGTTGTTATACATATATAGGCGCAGATAATTAAAAAGGTAAAATATAAAGGGAAAGAATCGATAGAGAATTGGTATATACATAATTAAAGTGGGCACAACATCAACATGCAATGGGACTAATGACTTCTACTTTTACAAGAAAAAATGCATGTTCAGTGGCTTGCCTTTGGACGAACACTGGAAAGATATAGAGAACACTGGAAAGATGTAGACGAACTCGAGTACAGTGACGACATACGCCTCGGCGACGAACACCGTTTCCTGGCCACTGCGCCACGGCCGCCGCACCATGCATGGCCGTCATGCCGCACCTCTCCAGCTGCTGCACCCGCCGGACGCACCCAGCGCACCGCAGCCGCGTCCGCCGGACGCGCCGCGGACTCACCGCACTCCACACCGCATCCGCCGTGGACTCGCCGCGCGCCACCGACGCCATCACCTTGTGGCTTTGATACCAACTAGCACAGTGACCCTCGCAAATGAGAGGGCATCATCATTGGTTAAAAATATCCTCATTTGCCCATATGTTTCTTCCTTCCTTTCCTCTTTTTTTTTTCTAAAATACAGTCATTTAGACATGGATATATTTTTGAAGGATCTACTTTGTTCTTTACTTTGTTTATTAAACAATGAATAGCATATGAGGATATATTAGATGCTCTTCTATTCAAAGTGCAGATTTTACTTCTAACCCGCAATACCCATTCTTGAAGGTTTTTTACAGCCTAAAAGTATTTATCAACGTGTTTCCTTTATCATAGATATAACAAAACAAAGCCTTGAGTTGCCAGGGGAAAATACATTGTCTCCAACATTCATACAAAAAGTATTTGTATTTATATGTCTATGCTTGAAAAGCGGGTCGGCCAGAATTACTAACTGCAAATAACTCTATTGTCCATGCTTCAGGGAATCACTACGCTAGAAAAGAAGATACTCCTTTTGTTCTAAATATAATATGTTTTGGTAAGTAACCATTATTCTTAGGAGCAAAGGTGGTATAATCAAACTGCACCACATTTCTATCATCTACACATGAGTAGTTTTCAGGTTTTGCCCTCCCCCATAAAAACACCATAAAGAATTCACCGTTTCAGACACAAAAATCTGTCTAGCATGCAACTATATATTGTTTCACTGAAATATGAGTGAAAACACATTACCGTCTACTATATTAAAAAATTGGAGCACCACTGGTGCGACTAATTACTACGCTCATCCTGACACAAAAAAACACCAATGAAAAATACCAAACAACATGAAGATGGTTTATTTTTTACTTATCTATCTACTAATTTACAGAACGGTAGGTTCGTCCTCCTCCTAGAAATTTTCGTTCCGATTTTTTTTGGACGGTTTTGCCCCTGACTATTCGGGCTATTTACAAGGATCAGCCACCGCCAAGTTCCTGTTCGGTGACCGAAAAGAAACGGGCAACGGCCTCGACCGAGCTCCGCCCCGCTGCCGCCGCTAACGCCGCTCAATCCCCACTACCACCCACCTTATCCCCTCACGGATGAGCTCGGCCCGACGACGCCGGCCATGGCTTCCACCTCCACGGCGCTGGTCATGTGGGATCTGGTGGTTGTCTACCTGTTCCACACGCGTGTCGAGCTCATTACCCCGGCCTTCCTCGCGGTCCCGCTTGCGCTCTTCGCTGCGACACCCTGGCGGTCTAGCTCGCGGTCTGGCTTGGACCTCTCCTGCATCTTTGCTCGGTTCTGGCAGCGGTCCGCTCCTCTGGCTTCAACGAGCACGACGGCGACTGGCGGCGCCGGCGGAAATCACCTCGACCACCCGTTAATCGCGAGGCTCAAGTCGCTGCCCTGCATCCTGGGGCAACCGCTAGCCCGGCGGTGGGGTCAACTCAGCAACCACACTGTAGCTCACGCGCGCCATACTCCTCCACGACCATGGCGTCAACTGGTAGGTACAACCCCTCCCATTGACACCCCCACACACGTTTGTTTTTGCTCCTGTCCCGGTTGCTGTTGTTCGCTTCCATGTAACTAGCTGAAACTTTCGTCTCTGTGATGTGCTCCTGAATTCCACTAATTGTAGCATCACGCATTCAATCCTATAATGTCGGATCCCAGATCCAAGCACCCATTGTCTAATGCTTTGTCGTTTTATGCTAACGCTACTGTCAGAAGTTTTGAGATGCCTTCAGAAGGCTGACAATTTTATTAACATGTTAGTGGTGTGCACAAAATTTCGTAATTGACAAGAGATCATTTGATTAATCTTGCTATTATACCTGCGTAGTAGTAAATAAATAATTAAATCCTTTTGTATAGAAGCAAAAATCTGCCCAAAACAATCTCGAAAGGAAATATTAGTCCATGTATGTATAAATACTTAAATATGTTGCTTATTCATTTTTTTCTCAGCTTCATGAGCAATGCCACTCGGAACTTATGTGTAAAGAATAAATGATGACAGTGTACACATTGCATGCCATTAGTAGATCTAGATGCCTTTACTTTTCACTTTGGTCTCGTTGTACTGCTGTTGTATTTTTATTTGCCAATCTCAAAATGTATGTTATTTGTGTTGTTGTCTTGTTAATTCATGGCGCTCCGTGAAATTAACCAGTTTATCTTTTCTGCTAAGAAATTTCAATAAATATTTTACACTGTTTGGGCGATGCGATGGTGATGGGCTGACAATGGTTTAATCTGATGGCTAAAGACACAATTTTTGTCATGAGACATGAATAGCTATCCGAGGTGAGCTCCTGATTTTCTGATTTGTTCATCGCAATATTAAATTAGTCAAGTGTAATGATATCTTGAAGACAAGTATGGCATTAGTGCAATGTGAAAAAGAATAATGGTTAATAAATAAATTGGTGGGGATATTAAACAGATTGGAACGTACCAGCTCTTTGTACATGGAAGCATGATCAGATCTTCCCCATACCAAACTGGGAGATGCACACTCCGTAGGTGTTGTGTAGAAGTCTTCACACTTGCCGCCAGTGTAGTTCCTTCCCGCTAGCTCCGCTTCAGGCCGTGAGTATCTTCAAATGCTAATGACCAATATTTCAGAGAAGCAGGATGTATGTCTCAGTCTTAGATTTATGTGTTCCGTTACTTCTGCATTACTTAACTCAGGTGGTTTGGTGATGGATATGTTTTTCGTGTAGATTGAGCTTCAGGTGCATGTTGATGGATATGCTAAGTGCTAACCAGAAGCGGACCATTTGCATCAGGTGTTCTAACCCCTTGTCAAGGAGTGTGTTTCCACGGATGCCAGCTACTGCTGCCGGGATTGGACATTGTGGCGGAGCACTTAGCTATCTCGTGGAACTTTATTGGTCGGGACCTGCATCGTCATCTGAGTTGATTGATAATTTTACCGATTACTATTGTTAAGCTTTTGTGTTTGGTCCTTGTCTTAACCTAGAACGAAAATTTGAATGTAAACCCTTAATTTACTTTGCAGATATCTCCTTTGCTTAGTTGGTTGTATTTTTTCCATCTCCCCTATACAAATGATTCGCACTATGTGGATTAGCAGGAGCCTAGCTAGGTTTCATTTTGTTAGCACCTAGCACTTTTATCTATTTGTTGAGGCCCTGCCACTACGCTTCCATATAATTCTGTACTTATTATGATTTTTTTACTCGATGTGCATTCTCTACCTAAACAAAATTCCCTTCAAGATGATTGAGTATGTGTTATTCATGAAACATTAGTCAAATCTTTTAGGGGAGAAGAAGAGCACATTATGGCCATGTCGGTGCTATAGGCAGCGTGTGTGGACAGTCAGAACCTAAAGAAACTCATACTACTACGGTCACGAAGATGGAGACTAGGGACGAGCAGCGGCATGAGCATGAGCATGAGCATCCTGACTTCTTACCATTATTAAATAATACAAATCTGACTTCTTACCACTAATTAATAATAAAAATCAACCCGTAGGCATGACTGGTATTTACATGACACTGTAGAAAAAGATTGCCGGCAGTAGTCTATACATGATATTAGAGTACTTTTCATGTACTGAATTTCTCATGTAACTTAGCAAATTTTAACATGATTAATTTAATTGTATTATAAAAAATTTCTTCATGATATACACGATATTTTATACTTCTATATAACCCAGATGCACATGAATAAAAATGAAAATTAGGTGATGAGTCTTATTTCTCTTTCAAGAGTATTGATGGTACAAACCAAAAACCAAAGGGAAGTATATATATAAGATGTTCCGAGCACTACAAAGTTTATCATATTGTTTTTTCTAGGTTTGTAAGCATATATTAAATTATTTCAATATTTAAAAAAAATTAAAAGGCCGTAGCAACGCACGGGCATTCAGCTAGTAGGAAGTTACGTAGCATATATAATTTTCCAAAAACGATTTTCTTATATAGATGTGGTCTTTCTAAGTTTCAATATCAATATCCAACCATTAATTTTCATCTCAAGCCATCCTGCGAAATTTTATCTATACACTAACAAACGCAACTATATTTTCACTAAAACTGTAGACTTTCAGTAATACGAATACATACCAGGTGTTGTACTATTTCATATGACTAAGATTTATGCAATATCTTAAGCAAGGGTTGATTAGCAAAATTGAACAACGTAGCTCGATCAATTAATACCCAAACTAATCATCAAAATATACACGGGGAGTACTTAATATGCATACGGTTAATTAGTACACACCTCTTGTTTTGTTCTGCCATTGGAGATATCTGCTCGTCCACGTTTACTCTTTTGTATGCACGCATCCATCCCAGTTGGTTGTTTTCCAACGATGACCGAAAAAACATGTCATATTGGTAGTCAAACCACTGATAGATAATGGTTCATGTTAACAATTTGGTATGAGTAACGCAAGAGAAAACTTCATAATTAAAAGCTTTCTAATGCTACTATACTATAGAAAATAATTAAGTTGAGAGATTACTCCGTGACAAACAAATGCTATGGTACAAGGAGGAATGTAAAAGGAAAACTGTTTGCTCCTTGCAAATTTACTAAAAAGCTTATCTGAAACTTTGAAAACATGATACATGAACAAACTGGATAGATAGACAGTAGATGATATACACATGTACCTTGTACTAAAGGCATAATCTTGAAAAAGAACATGTAGCACGGTAATTTTCTGACCAGATGCTCTCCATGAACCTGGTAGCAGCATCATATATACTTCAATGATCATAATTATTTCACTAAATCTGTCAGGTACATTGCTACAACTTTGATATTAATCTCCATGTCTCTAAATTTGATTGCTAAAGAACACTCAAAGGGCTAACTGAGGTTTTTTTTAGGAAATTCTTTAGTTGCACTCAACGTTGAGCTGCATCACTTTCTGCTCCTGCTGCAGTGACCTTGCACATGTTTGCTGATATTTTTATCCATAATAATATTAATTTTCGAACTAATTATAGACATCTTTGAGATATCTGCTGCTTATTGATCGAGCAAAATTCAGGTCAGGTTTAAGTCCAAATGGATTCTAGATTTTTTTTCCGCAAAAAATTGAATAATACAATTTTTTTCAGATTTAGATGCACTTATACTACTTCACAGTTCTCCGGGGAAAGCAATGTATTTACGTTTAAAATTCAATAATGAGGGAGAATGATGTTCTTATTTTTTTGTGCGCAGGTAAAATACCTAATCAATTTGCAGATCCCTCGCCGGATGATCGTGATACATGACAGGATGAATCTCATCTGCTGCTGCAAACAAATCAAATCCATGGTAGTAGTTGTCAAGCATGCGCAACCTGTAGTGTTACCATGTCAGGTGTATAAAGTAATCTACTATATATAAATCAAGATATGAAGTAATCAAAAAAGAAAAGAAAATACCTACCGCATGCGCCTAGCTCTGGGATGGGTACATCAGACAAATCTTGAATCAATCTTACATGGCTACATCCCTGCTGACCTTCATGCCTAGGAAGGTGTACAGTACATAAATCTTGGATTAATCTTGCCTGCCTGCCAAGGAAATCGAGGCCAGCTCCTTGAGTCTGGAGACGCCGTCGTGTGCATGTATGGATGGGAAAAGGGCCGGCCGGCCGTCCACGAACGGCGTCGGGGCCAGTCGGTTTACGTCGGGCATCCGGATTCCGGGTCCCTTGGCAGCACGGAGCGTGTAACAGTTTTAGTTTCCCATATAATCCTAGAATAATCCTGGCCTTAAGTTTTAGATCCAACAGTTAAATTAATTTAGATAATGTGGGGCTTAACGTAAGGTCTTCTAAAGACCCCTTATATTGCTTTTAGTATATAATAGATAGATTGTTGGGGCTGCCACGGGGGCAGCCCCTTTGTGGTTCTCTCTCTCTCGCTTTGTGGCTTTGATACCAAGGTAGAAGAAGCTCAAGTTTTTCTAGCGACGAATGCCTCGCTGCGCATACGGCCTTTTTTCCCTTTTTTTCAGCTGGCTCAAACCACAGTCGCTCAACTGATCAGCGAGCAGTACATGGGATTTATACCCGGTACCTGGTGCGTAGCACACGTCCCTCGCATGGTCCGTACGCCCAGGACACGCGCACGACGCGGCCGGCATCCAGCGGCCACGACCTCAAGCACTCCCGCTACTCTCGCTAACTACCACACGCACATACGCACGATCTGACCTGAAACAAACCATATGATCAGAATTATACTAACGACTCCTCCCATATCTGCGCCTCCTTGGGATGGAGAAGGACGCCGTCAACTCGCGAGGGAGTCTCTCCTCCGCGCGTGTCTTGACACCTCTCCTCCGCTGGCCGCCCGCTCCGTGAGCTCCACCCGCGGCCGGCTTTATTCGCTTCGGACTGCGAGTCCAGCCTCCTCTCTTGCACGTCCAACAGGGCCAGCGCCACTCCAACGCAGGCTCTCTTGCACGTCCAACAGGGCCAGCGCCACTCCAACGCGCCTGCGGCCGCAACTCGTCGCCTCCGCCCGGACCCTACGTATCCGCGCCGCGCGTCGTCTGCCCGAGCTCCCCTAGCCATGTCCGCGTCCACGCCTCCTCGCCGGCGGGCTCGGCCGCCCGCGCGCCGCTCTGGCACCCTCCTCCTCCCGCGCCTCTCCTCCGCTAGTGCCTCTCCTCCCGCACCATCAGCGCCTCCGCCTGGCCGCGAGCGCCGCCGCGAGGTTGCGCCTCTCCTCGTCGGCGTGTTCTTCGGGCTGTGCCCGCGCCGGCCTCCTCTGAACGTCATCGCCTGTGCCGGCTCCACCGAGCCAGCCGCAGCGCCGCTCTCGCGCGCGCCCATGCCGGAGCTGAGCTTGAGCTCCGCCCATATGGACTCCTACGATGGTGGTTGGAGAGAAAAATGGTCTCATGGCTCGTCTCTCGTTTGGAGGGCAATATAAATAGGAAGCAAAAGAAACACCGAAGGTTTTCATAAAGATCGAGAGAGATGGTATGTGTAGGAGATACAGGGAAGGAAACATGCAAGCCAACACACTAAGTGTGACTACTCATTTGCATGTCTAGACGTGTCAATCTATCAAGAGATGACAAGGATAGAGAAGAGAGGAGATTGATCCTTTGTCCACCACGTGCCCCGATATGCAAAGGAAAATTACAAGCGGCAAAATCAAAAGAGGGGAAGTGGTGAAAACAAAGAAACGATATGATGCATGAAGACAAGAAATACATGATGAAAAAACAAGATGACAAATGCCATGATGACAAGGAAAAACAATCATGCAAAAAGACATGAGACAACGGTGAAAACAAGGAAGAACATGATGCATGAAGACAAGAAACACATGATGAAACAAAGAAGATAACAAATGCTATGATGACAAAGAAAAACAATCATACAAAAAGACATGAAACAGCCTGCAAAAAATATTACATCAATGACACACATGCATAGACATGACCACACCGACCAGCTGCATGCAATGTCAGTGCAACAATATAGCTAAGTACATACCAAGAAGAGCGATATTTTTCCCCCAAGGCAATGATGTGTGAGCCAGCTAGGACATGCAACAGCAGGACAAATCGGTACACGCACACGGGAACGCACACAGACGTATCAAGGGGACACGAACAAACCGATCGTCCTCTCCAAAAATCTGAGAAAAAAGAGATATTAGTTGGTTTAGGATATGTATATATATTGGGCTCTGCCGGGTGTACTACAAAGTACCACGAACAGGTACACTAAAATGAATAATAGTCATCCATTTCGGTCCAAAGACCCATATTAGTTCATACTAGTGTTAAAAAAGCGAGAAGTATGATTGTACTAGTAAAAAAGCTGAGGGAAAACTTGGTACACAAGCACACAAATTCTTAACTGATCTGTAGCCGTTTTGGGCCTGATTGACCCATCGCTTTTTTTTGTCTGATGTAAGTCCAAGTCAACATATTGCCCAGAAATCAGAGTAGTTGAAACTGAATACATTTTTCATTTAATTCTTGATTTATTATATAATTCATCCACTTGCCTCTGAATTTTAAAAGACAAAGAATGTGGTATTCTTGGTTTAAAAATATTAATATTTGCAAGGGTTACCGAAGAAAATCATTAGTCTGACTGAAATTCTCAAACCTTGAAAGAATAGGCTTACATGCGCACTGTCTCTGTCCTAAGATCTACAGTATAGTCAAATCCACAAACTTTTCTTACTGTCTTACATATAAAAAACGGTGGATTCAATCCAAGAAATAGAGAGGATAAGTTGGGTTTTGTTTGGAATTGTCCGCAGAGGAAGACAGCACGACAGCAACTACCATGGTTCAGAACTTCAGGTCGTTTTTTTTCTTTGGGTGAGAAACCGGCTACTCATTCTTTGGCTGATTGGAGCTCAATCTACGCACTGTGGTGATGTTAAAAACTATCCTACGTGATAAAAAAGTGGATGAGAAAGGTCTGAAATGCTTGGATGAGAAAAATCTTAAATGTCAAAAGCTTCTGTCTACAACAAGCTTTACTACGATAAGTTTTGCTGGTATAGAGTGGCGAGTACAACAACGCGTCTTAGCCTCGCGTTTGTGATTTACTTGTTCCTAGGTGGTCCAAAAACCTATTTGTATTTTTTTAATTTTTAGTTATCTTTGTAATATTGTTGATGATTTTTAACGGATCAATGGAATTCCACAAACAAAAGAGAAACTTTCCGGTTGGTTGTTCCTTGAAAAAAAGTTTACATCACCCCCTAAGTATTGGGTTTGGGTCACTAACCATCCGCAGGTTTTAATCGGTACAAATCACCCCCCCAACTTCGCTAAACCGTGTAGAATCCCCCTTGGACGTTGATGGGCAGTTTTGTGGCCTGTTTTTGCAAACTAGGACTCTGGTATTGGCCACGTTGGCACCTGGTGGTAGTTGGGGCAAATAACCCCCTTAAGTTTGTCTCCACTCCTCTTCCTCAACTCCTCTTCCTCCCGTCTCCTCCCATATCCCGCCGACGGCCACTCCTCTTCCTCCCGTCCCCGGCCGCTCCCTCCGCCCCGCCTCCGTTCGGCCGCCGTTCCCTCCGCCCCGCCTCCACCCCATCGCCGCCCCGTCCTCAAATCGCTTTCCATACGCCCCGCCGCCACCCCATTGTCGTCCCCTGCCTCGCAGTCGCCACCGCACCACCACCCCATCGCCGTCCCCTTCTCCCCCTCGTCGTCGCCCTCGCAGTCGCCACCACACCGCCACCGCACCACCACCGCCGTCGCCACCGCACCACCACCGCACCGCCACCCCATTGTCGTCCCCTTCTCTCCCGATGGAATCGGTTTGGTATCTGATGCCCGCTTCGAAGGAAGTGGGGGATTTGGAGGAGGCGGCGGCGGCGTTGATGGATTTTGCAGGGATGGAGAAGGAGGAGCCGAAGCATCCTATTACCTTGCTTGATGTTTTGATAATGGCCACCGATTTGAGGCGGTTGGACCGTGAGCTTGTTGCATGGAGAGGTGCTGATTTCAGGGTGCATAGGATGCTTGCTGTTGATTCTCAGATTCTCAACACTTTCAGGGCTCGCGCATCAGCAACATCTTCATCGTCGCAGCAGCTATCAGAGGTACTAAAGTTTACCTACGTCGAAGGAAGTGGTGTTGATATGTTGGTTGAGTTTGTTCCAATGCAGGAACTAATTCAGCTTGTGGATGGTGCTATGCATTTCCCACTCCCTGCACCTACAATGCCCATGTGGTGGAGAGTAGGATTTAGTGGGCTTCACCTTCCAGGTTGCAGTTGTGTTGCAGAGCAAGGGGTTGATCAGGTTGCAGGTTGCAGTACAAGCAGGACCTGAGCAAGGGTTAGCAGGACCTGAGCAACTCAGAGTAGAAGCAGTACAAGCCAAGAGCAAGGGTTAGCTTATGTAGTATTGTAGATAGGCTTTTGCAGTAGTTGAAGCAGCTGTGATGTAGTAGCAAGGTTTAGCTTTTGTAGTAGTGTAGGTAAACTTTTAGGGCTAGTTGGAGCTGCTGTGATATAGCAGCTAGTTGAAGCAGAGTTGATGTAGCTTCAAGTTAACTAGTAGTGGTTTTGTAGTTGTCTGTTGGAGATGGAACATGGAGCAGCTTTTGTACTAATGTAGATAGCAAGATTATCATCCTTTTGTAATGTTGCAATATGAATGAAAATGATGGAACAACTTTGTACCTAGCTCTATAAATTGTTGGTAGCATGTACTTATCACCAGAATTTTTGACAGCATGTACCTAGTGATTTGCTGACAGCATGTACCTTCTTTTAATACAAGATTTAACACAATACATGAATGTATATATCATATGACATGTTTGTCCATTATTGCATTATATCATCACCAGAAAAATAATGGAATATGACCAACATATAACAAGTTTGCACATCAATCACACATAATTATGAACAGAAAAAATAACAAGTTTGCACATCTATCCAACATATCCCAGGTTTGTCCTAGAGCTACTGTGGTCCACCATCTCCATCTTGTCTTCTCTTCTCTCCCAATAACCACTTCATTCTTCCATATTTAGGCACAGGTTCTGTCACAACTTGGGACATTGGAATGGTTTGTGAATGCTTGTCCTTTGCTTGCTGCAAAGAATAAGTAAACTTGCATTAGTGTCACTCAATTATTTTGCTGGAAAGAATAAGTTAGTGTGTAAGAATATTTTTGAACCTGGGGTGGAACAAATGGCATGTTGACACTAGATTTCTTCTGGGCAGTACCATGTTGCAGGGTAGGAGCTTTATGTAGCGATGAAGAAGCTTGCTGCATGACAGGTGCTTGTTCCATTGCAGATTTTTTTCTGGATCTAGCTTTCTTCTCAACATACAACACATGTTTCTCTTGCTGTTTGGTTGCTTCTTGCTGCATCAATCATTGTAGGAGTCATCATACATGTATAATATCAACATGAGCTACTGATTTAAATGCAATATTGATATAAAGTACAATGAATAAAATTACAAACCTGAGCTGCTGATTTATCTTTCTTTCTCCTAGCACGCTTGGTTGCTTTCTTGTTGTGGACATGTTCTCTCACAACATCTGGATTACTAGTGCACTTCCTTTTGTTATGGCCTTCCCCTCCACATGCTGAGCATCTAACTTTGCATCCCTTTCTCGTTAATTTGTCGCCCTTTGGTTTTTCTTGCTCTTCCCTTCTTCTCTCTGTCTTTGGCCTTCCTGGCATTTTCTTTTTAACTGGTGGAAAGGGCCTAGGGTTGGGAGATGCTGGCCAGCTCTCCTTCCCCTCCACTGGATGCAAGACATGGCTATACACCTGGTCATACAGATCAATCCTATAGCAAGGTGCTATAAAATCATCCACTTCTCTCTTCACTGTGTATATGGCACTGATGGCATGACAACATGGTAAACCAGATAAATCCCAATATCTACAGCTACATGTATATGTTTCCAAGTTCACAGTGAATCTTCTCCATGTCCCTTCCATAACCTCAAATCCATCGGTTCCATTGTAGAGAACTTGGCAGATACTTGATCTTTTAATATTTAACTTCAGCTTCTTGAAAATGTTGGGGCATATTGTTCCAACCCACTTTTCTGACTTTGCCTTATTCTCTGCTATTCTTGCCATAACCTTTCTCCTTATGATTTCCATAGAAGAAATTACAGGATAAAACCTTGCTCTCATTATATCATTGTTAAATGACTCACATAGGTTATTTTCAACTGAGTCACAATAGGAACCAAGCTTAAAATTGGCTCTACACCAATGGTTAGGAGCAGTCTTCATCATATCCCTTGCACCATCAGGTGTTTTCAGTGCTAGCTTAGCCCTATTGTAGTTGAACTGAATGCGATCACTTGATTTAGCACAAGCCCAAAACAATTTTTGGAATGCTTTGTCTCTATGCTGCTTTCTCCAATTGGCATATATATGCCTTGCACACATTCTATGTTCTGCCTCAGGTATTATCTCATTCACTGCCTTGATAAGACCCTTCTGCTGGTCAGATATGATAACCCAGCCCTCACCATGGTTATTGATCTGCAAGTCCTTTTGCAATAATGACAGGAACCAATACCAGCTATCATGGTTTTCTCCTTCAACTGTTGCCCATGCAATTGGATACATCTGATTGTTTGGGTCTCGACCAATTGCACACAATATCTGGCCACTAACTGTACCTTTCAGGAAACATCCATCAAGCCCAACAACTCTCCTACAACCAGCAAGGAAACCTCTCTTGCAACCTTCTAGGCAAACATAAATTCTTTCAAACACAGGCCTGTCGGTTACATCAGGATTTAAAGTTACCGACACTGTGCTTCCAGGATTGCTTCTGACTAGTTCTATGTGGTAGTCATACACTCTAGAAAATTCTCCATTTGTTCCATCAACAATCCTCTCCATCACAATCCTCTTGGCTCTTTTACATTTTTCTTCACTAACATCAGCACACAAGTCCTCAAGCACTCTCTCTTGCATCTTCTCAATCCTCCAACCTGGATTATCCCTTATTTCCCTAAAATACTTCTCTGCTATCACTGTGCTAGTGACCAGCTTGTTGGACCTCCTCGCTACACACTGGTGCACATTATTGTACCTGCTAACTGTGAACCAAGGTGACCTGTTAGGTACTAGTGAGCCGTATATGCTCCAGTTGCAACCAATCCAACTGCATTTGGCCAAGACTCTTGTCCTCTCATCCTTGATAAAAATAAGGTGTTTAAATTTTTTTAATCCATAATTGAGAAATGCTTGCTTGAATTGTCTGCTATCATGGAAATCCTGCCCAACCTCAAACTCTTTTACCTCAGCACTCTCATAATACACTCGGTGTTTTGTCTTCCTTGTTCTAACATTTCCATCACTGCCTTCGTCATATGACAATTCGTCTTCAGAGTCGAAGCAATCACTTCCATCTGCTTGATCTTCCTTAAAATTTTCTGGTACAATGAATTCTTCGGGAACTCTGATTCCTCTATCTTCTTCCTCTCCAAGCATTTGTCTCTTAATTCTCTTCTTTAATTCCTGTGCTTGTTTTCTGTAATAAATGGCCTTTTCATCTTCACCACTGCTATCTTCACTATCTACTTCATGGACTTCATCATAATCACTGTCTGAACTATCTTCATGTATCTCTTCTATCTCCTTCCCTTTATCCTGCATTGGTGCCCTCTGAACTGGCAATTTACATGCTGCATTTGTCTGAACTGGCTGCTGCTCTTGGTACTGCTCATGCTCAAGTTGCTGCTGGATTTGGTACTGCTCATGCTCAAGTTGCTTCTGCTTTTGGTACTGCTCATGCTCAAGTTGCTGCTGCTCTTGGTACTTATCATGGTTGAGTTGCTGCTGAAGTAGCTGCTCTTCATACATGTCATGCTGAAGTAGCTGCTCTTCATACTTGTCATGCTCAAGTTGCTGATGCTCTACATACTTCTCATGCTCTTGGGCCTGCTCAAAATCAGCTTCATAATCAACTGCCATTTCTTCTTCCTCTTCATCTGAACTTGCTATCTGTGGGTGCTTTGCAAATATCTCAACATAACCACTAGTTTCTCTTTGCACATAACTAGCCATGCTACTGACACAGTAATTGTCATCAAGGCTGCACATGAAGTTCTTGTCCTTCTCAACTAGTCTCCATTTTAGTTGTATCCTAAGCAAATCAGCATCGGAAAGCACCATGAAATCGAACAAGTGCCTCTTCAAAACTGGTAGAGTCAACTGTGGAATTGGCACAGTAGACACGACACTCCTTCCTCCGACATACTTCCATTCCTTATTAATGTATTCCAACGTCCCACGATAGTGGAAACGAACAGACAACAAATCCATTCTACAAAAAGGAACAAGAAATAATTAAAAAGTCGACCAATGCAACATACTACTAGATATACAACCTAAGCAGAACAAAATTAACTATCAGAACTAGCAGATATGGACTAAACTGAATTTTCTTTCACCTAAACTGAATTTTCTTTCAGCACAAGCACATATGCACTTAACTGAATTTTTTTTCACCTAAACTGAATTTTCTTTCAGCACAAGCACACATGCACTTAACTGAATTTTCTGTCAGCACAACAACTTCATCTGTCCAACCTAGGAAAGAATGGGGGAGAGGGTACAGATACCTGCACTGCAATCAGCTGCGCATCGATCCGATCTTCACCCCTAATAGCCGTCCACGGGTATCTGCCGCCTACAACGGGTATCTGCACATGAAGATGGACACGGCGGCGAAGATCGGGGGAGATCAGAGAGAGATCACAGGGATGTGAACTGAGGGAGATTAGAGGGAGATCAGCGTGGAGATCAGACAAGACAGGGGAGATCAGCGTGGCGGTTACCTTGTCGCCCAGAGAGGAGGAGGAGCAGGCGGGCGCGCGAGCTGCGCCAGGATTCTTCCAGGTGCCGACCAGGTGCGATCCGATTCTTGTGAGGGTTAATTGCTCCCATCAGCGCCAACGTGGAGTCAACCAGGTGCCAACGTGGAGTCCTAGTTTGCAAAACAGGCCACAAAACTGCCCATCAACGTCCAGGGGGGATTCTACACGGTTTAGCAAAGTTGGAGGGGGGTGGGGGGGGGGGGTGATTTGTACCGATTAAAACCTGCGGGTGATTAGTGACCCAAACCCAATACTTAGGGGGGTGATGTAAACTTTTTTCGTTGTTCCTTCGACCCGACACCACGTCATTCCTTAATGGCATGTACCAGTCAGTTCACCCGAATAAATTAAAAATATACCTTTTCTGAGCACCTTCAAATATTCCGTAGTAGCACCTGCAGTACGTAAAAAACTACAGGAAGCTAGGAGCGTTGTTCATCTAAATTATCTTTGTTTCTGGCCACTGTTCCTGAGCCAAAGACAAGTGTTAACCCGTGGTTACAATTAAGTTTTCAAATGCCAAAATTCTAGACATAACTGAGCTAGCCCATTAAAAATATGGGCATGCCTAGAGCCCGGTCGACTGAAATTTAGTCAAATCTGACATCATCCAAATATTTATGACACATGAACATTTTCTAGTCCCATGAACAAAAACAATTAGTTTTTGTGAACAAAATTTTGTGCTGCTTGAACATTTTTTCAGTTGCAATCCATGTGCAACTCTCAGGTCTAAAATGGTGAAAAAAGTAACCCAGATTTAGCAAGTTTTCAGACACATGAGAACTACCAAAACTTAAAGTATATATAACTTTAGACTCATTTTTTTACTGATGTGGCATGGCAACCATTTCATGAGCATTGATTATATAGCAAAAGTTACTTTATAGGACCATATTATCTCAATTTTCAAGTGGTGTCTAGCTTTTATTAATGAATCTTCAATAGCATATCTCAACAAGACCCATCGGCTCGACATTATATATCTAAATTGAATAGTATTCAGCCTCCCATCAGTTTATATTACTCAACCATCTCACGCCAGGCTCCGGAGGTTGACATTTTTTCTTTTCTTTTGTGGGAGTAGACATCTATGTTAGCATTACGAGAACATGGTTCTCTCTTTCTCTGCAATCTGTATGGTCGTCTGTTTGTCAACATACAAATATATCTACTGTAGGAACGAGAGATGTCAAGAATATACGCATCCCCATATTGTTATCTCGGTCAGCAGCTTAGTATTGATAAGGAAAAATAAGGGTGAAAATGTCACGACGTGGTACTGAGGGTGAAAATGTCACGACGTGAAAATGTCGGTCTCTCATTTAGGTAGGAACAAGAAGACAATTTAGTGCGGGTATAACAAAGCAACCTAGTTAGCAGGGTGGTAATGTCATGGTGTCATAGTTAAGTAGGCTTGTGTTGGGCACAAACTTATTTTACAAACGTTGTAAAAGCACGAAGAGAATGTTCAGTTCTAGCGGGTAAAGAATACCGTTTTTCTCTCCTACAAAGCACGTGATTTGCATGAAAGCCTCGTCTATCCTTCTTCGTGACAAGAATCGATCTTTTTTTTTGAGAGAACCGTGTGCTTTATTGATCAAATCATCAAAATGTCAATACAAATTTGCCTCCCGGATGCAATCCGTGGGTACACCACGCCACACGGCATCTACAAAAAACTCACACTTTCTAGCTAAGTTGTGTGCAGCAACATTGAGCACACGATAGACATGACGAAACACGCAGGATTCAAAGGACCTGGCTAAACGTTTTACATCTTTAAAAACTGGACTACAAAGCGAAAGATCAAGGATGGCCATTCCAATGCGTTTGATCACAGTCAGGCAGTCTGAGCCAAAAATCACTCTGGGATATCCCTCATCCACAGCAAAAGAAATAGCACGTCGGATCGTCAGGGCTTCAGCCATCTCCGGGCTAGTAACCTCATCAAGTCGCTCACAACAGGCAGCAATAAAGTTGCCAGTGTGATCACGAACAACTCTTCCTGCACCCATTTGCCTTGTATTGGAAAAGATTGCTGCATCAACATTGATTAAGACCGTACCTGCTGGCGGCGGAACCCATTTTGGAGTTGAAGCAGGGAGTTCACGCCTGTTGGCAGGTGCGGGCTTGTGAAGCTGTGTGAAGATCAACTGAACGTAAGCTCTGATCTTAGCAGCGATGGCCGTAGGATTCGGAAGGCACCCTTCCTCGCGGCATTTGTTTCTAGCATCCCAGATGTACCAGAAGGCAACCATCAGGATGGTAGCTTCCGCGTCCGAACATTTCTCTAGAAAATCAAGAGTCCACACTCTAGCCGATGTGAATCCTTTGCGTCGAAGATGAATCTCTCGATCACTTTTAACAGCTTGCCAAACCTCCATGGCAAAAGGGCAAAAAAGCAATGCATGCTCAGCAGTCTCATATTGTTTGCAGAAGATGCACTCAGTCCAAGCTAGGATCTGCCGTTTATGGAGTTGGTGGCCACTTGGCACACAATTCTGGGAGAAGTGCCATAAGGTAATCTTCATCTTCCCGGGTGCCTTGTTAGCCCAAAGTTTCTTCCAAAGCTTTGAGTTATCAGCTATGAGTGATGAGGAGCCCTGACCAACCTTGCTTTGGTGTATGGCTGCATGGTCAGCCCTTGCCAGTTGATAAGCCGACCTGACTGAATAATGACCGAAGCGCGACAGAGGCCAAGAGGCGGAAATCCTCGCCTCCATGTCTGCTAATCGGTACTTGCAAGATTTTGGCCTCCACATCCTCCGTGAAAATGGAACGAATAAGATCTGCATCCCACGTACGCCCTCCCTCCAACATAAGGGTTCTGACAGTTTTGTCAGGAAGGAGAGGTACCTGAGGACGCAGGGTATATGGGGGAATGTCAGAAATCCATTTGTCAGTCAAGATCTTTATGTTTTCACCATTTCCGACGCCCCAACGGATTCCACTCTTCAACAATAACATTCTATGTTGTAAACTCCTCCAAGTGTACGATGAGGACCGGGGTTTTGGTGCATCCCAGAGATCACACTCCGGTAAATACCATCCTTTGAGAACACGAGCGCAGAGGGAGGTAGGATCTGTCAATAATCGCCAACACTGGCGCCCCATCATGGCTTGGTTGAACAGTTCTAAATCCCGAAAACCTAGACCTCCCAAAGCTTTAGGAGTTGAAAGCCATTCCCATGAGCGCCAATGAATTTTCTTCCTTCCATTCTCAAAACCCCACCATTGATTCGCAATTGATCTGCGCATTGAATCACATGTGGAGATGGGTAGAAGGAAACAGCTCATCACATATAATGGACTTCAGAATCGATATGTCCACGGCTAGATCCGCAGCTGGGTATCCTAATTAAAGACCGTGTTATATTTATTTGTAACCAGTAACGTGAAATGCGACATCTCGCCCACAAAGAAAAGACATTGGGGTAGGGAATTCTTGAAGATGTTACATGAAAGTAACGGTCTTTCCTTTTGAATCTGATGAAGAATTTTGAGATCTTGAAGATTGTGGACCTTCCTGGTTCGATAAATTAGTTGCTTTTGGCTGAAATCCAAATTAATTCTTCAGAAAGCTGGCGAAACTTTTGCAAGCACATTCAGATTTGTATTCCCCTGTAGCATGAATGATGTAAAAATACTAGGAAATCTCGTGATAAAATTTTGGAAATTCAGTTATCCAACAGCTAGCACATTGAAGATAGTTACACTGGCGTGATCTATCCTGGCTTGTGGCAGCCACAAATAGGGTGTCAGGTGGGATCCCGTCTAAATCCCACTTTTAGTTCATTTGCCAAATTCTAGTATAAATTTTTGAGCAAAAATTTACACTAGATTTTTAGAAATGAACTAGAAGTGGGATTTAGGTGGGATCCCACTTGACACCCTAGCCACAAAACAATCTAGTCAGCTTGTATCCCAATATATACCGTTTCCTATTTTCCATGGGGCCTATGTCAATATATAGGGCCTATTTCCTGCACCGTTTCAACGAAAACAATGCCTTATTTGCCATGTATCATCCCTACCCTAATGCATCATCCCTAGCACCAAAAGCTACCGAAAGGCAGGAGCCATCAGAGTCGATTTTGAATTTGGTGACCGCGAGTACCATGGTGCGCTGACCATGCCCCCGGCACGGATCTCCGCAAGGCTCGGACACCGATGGCGGTAACAATCGAAGCCCCCGCCTCGCCTCGCCAGCCGAGCTAGCGGCTCTCACCGACCTCCATGGTCTGAGATGGGCGGACATCGAGGAGGAGGCGGCGCCGATGGTGACACTGGTGGGTGAGGAGGGCAACATCGCCAGGGACTCGCCGCCCTACCGATGTTGGCTAATTTTATCCTAGGGGCTCGCCTTGTCGAGCCCACCGCGCGTCGCCTCTCCTGCGCACGTCCTCTATAGGTCACACCTCGTGCTCCTTCCCCAGACATTGACCCCGAGCTCCTTCCCCAGACATTGACCCCGAGCTCTACATCCCGCCTCCGCCTCCGAGCTTGCCACGGTGCGTCATCCTCTGACAACGACGCCTTCTACGGGAGCCCGGACGCCGCCTCCCTCTTCCATATGGAGCTCTCTCCCGCAGGAATGGGGGAGGGAGGAAGAACCAGTAACCACGTGCCTATGCTGCTGCTGTCGGTGGCGTCCACGTCCCGAGCTGCCACCCCTCCGACCTACCTAGGCTCCGATGAGGCAACAACGGTGACGGAACTCGATTCCTTTTTATTTTTAGGGTGTTCTTTTGTAAAATCGTATTGTATTTAATTTTTTGTTTTCCAAAAAACTTACCCGGAGTGTAGCATACTCTCTACCGGAGTGCGCCACATGTATGTGCACTACTCGTGGCTCGCCACGGGTAACAATTACCCGTGACACCTGGTCGGTGGTGCGTCACGGTAAGCTTTTTCGGTTTACCACATATAAGATATTTCATAGTAGTGTGAATGAGGGCAAGAGTGGCAGTGCAACTGCGGCCAGCTTAACGGCTAGCCCAATGGCTAGTCAGACGACTATTTCTTTCAGTACAGCCAGTCCAGCGCGTTCCGATAAAACCCGGAATGTCCGTAAATTTGCACAGTAGGAAATTTGCCAAACATTCGAGTACACAGTTCTTAATCAGAAATTTGCACAACATTCCAGTACACAATTGGAATTTGAAATTTGCGGAAATATTAAATGTGCGAAGCATATACTTTCGACCATGTGCGTTCAAGGACAACCATAACGATTCCATAAGCTCTTCCTTGACTATAGATGAGTAACGGCTAGCCCAACGGGTATATATTTTGCAGTACTTCCGATCCCAGGATATTCGGACATTTCCCAGATGTATAATTTTTTTGTTTGGCGGGCAAACTCCGCTCCTTCTATCAATTCCCCCCATTTCAATCAAATCGCCACCTACCAGCCACTCACACCTTGAGCCGCAGCCGCGCACTCTCCGCCCCCCATGACACGCCTTGTCCCACCTTCCGCATCCCTTCACCACCCACCCCCCTATGTCGCCCCATGTCACCAACCGCACCCTATCACCAGCGCCGCCCTCACTAGGGGTGGACACGAAGCTCGAGGCTCGAGGCTCGGCTCGGGCTTGACAAGGTTTGGCTCGGGCTTGGCTCGGAGCTTGTACAAGCCAAGCCTAAACCCTATAACTCATGCTCGACAAGCCAGCCCGGTGAATCTCGCAAGCCGGCTTGATGAAATTTAAAATTTTGTCATGACCTATGCTAAAAGTATAAATTCACAACTATAAATAACACTTCAACATGAATACATCAATAACATAGTATAGAACATTTCACTCAATAACATAGTATAGCAGGTTTCACTAAGCACCAATAACAATTAACGATAACAATAGCAACATTACAAGTTCATGACAAAAATGTCCAATAGATAGTCTTGCGTCACAATAGACACATAGAACGCAAACTTCAACCATAAAAGAACTTAGTTCAACACATAGAACATGAGCCGTAGCTCAATCAAACGACAAGTGATAAATTATAACATCAACTTCATCCATAAAAGAACCATCTCCATGATTTCATATCCCTCAGCCATTGTCATCGCCTTCTCATGTTAGTTTGTTAATTGCCATGTGGAATCTGCACGACACAAACAAAAGAAAATCGCTATTGACCATATTTTTACATTAGTTTGATATTTTATAAATAGTTCCAACATTAAACACACCAAATGAGGTATCATATAAATAGTTTCAGCAAGTAAAGACTAAAAATCACTGGTTACTCTATGTTTTGCATCATTTATAATGGTGTACAAAAAAATTACAACAACAAGAGCAGTACAGATGTAGCTAAGCTAATGTACAGAAGAGAGGCAAACTAGCGACAGTAGCTAATGTACAGAGGTAAACGAGAGAGCTAATCTCCTACTATCGACAGAAGCTCCGACACGAGCAGAGTAGAGACAGGGAAGCCACATGGTGCGGGGGGTCAAGGCGGCATCGTACCTGGGCGGCGTCGCCGCAGGCGGACGGCGGCCGGAGGGCTAGCGGGCGGGCCGGAGCTGGAGCTGGCGAGCAGATCGGCCGGTGGGCTAACCCTAACCCTAGCTAGATGAGGGCGCGAGGAATCAGTCCGGGAGCAGCTGTTGCGCCATGAAAGAAGGGAAGAAGGAGGACTGGAGCTGGAGGAGGCAGCCGACATCGGTGGAGGCAGCCAGCATTGGTGGCGGCAGGCGGCGGGGAGGAGGAAGATGGGGGCGAGGTCACGAGGAGAAAGGATCGGGGCGACGCGTCTCGTCTCTAGGGTTTGGGGCAGGGCTGTGGGGTGGTTTTTTTTGGGGTAGGTGGGCGGCTCGTCGAGCCGTTCGAGCGAGCCGCGATCCTCCTGAGCCGAGCCGCGAGCCTCTTTGCAGTGTTTTTTAGCACCAAGACGAGCCTAGGCTCGGCTCGATTTTAGCAAGCTTTGACGAGCCGAGCTGCGAGCCGGCTTGGCTCGGCCCGATTCCACCCCTAGCCCTCACCTTACTGACTCCCTCATGTGTTTTCCTCTTCCGTCGTCGCCGGTCCCTCCACCCCCATGAGCTTCGACATCTACCTATAGCTCCGTCCCTCCAATCCTCCATGCTGAGCGCCGCCCTCTCTCCCTGAAAATGGTTTCAGTTAAGTTCTCCCTTTATTTTCCACTTATTAATTAGTTAAAACACTTTGTATTTTTTTTTTTGCCTTAAATTTTAGTTTTCAAGATATATGACATAGAATTTTAGCCTAAACATGCTTTCACTTCATATACTACCTCTGTTCCGAAATATAAGCTTACATTTTTTGAACTACTAGAAACGTTTACATTTTTTAAGGGAGGTAATAGAATTTATTTCTCAAGTTAATGAAGGGAATATGCACAAGAGACACTAATAAAGTTGTTATTATCTTATTCCAAGTATATGATAGATGTATAATTGTGTTAATTGGAAACATTAATACATGTGGATTTAATAAACAAATATAGAGTTCCTAGTTATGCCTCTCATATAAACTAGCTCGTGGATTAACAAGATGGTTAAGGTTTCCTGGTCATCAACATTAGATGTTGCTAATAACGAGGTCACAACATTGGTGCAATGATGTGATGAACATTTATTCGAAGTATAGTAATACGATCAAAGTCATTATGTTTAAATTACTATAATATCATGCAAAGTAACTCTAGTCCTTAGACCACGAGATCGTGTCAATCACTAACACCGAAAGAGTAACTTGATAATATCAAATGTCACATCGTAAGATGGTGACAATAAAGGTGGGTTCGGATACTCCAATAGTGTTATGTAGAGGCTCATGGATCAAGAGTAGAATTTTTCAATCCTGATGACAGAGAGATATACTCTGGATCCTCTCGATGATATCATATTGACATAGCTTGCAAGCAAGTGATAAGATCATTAGAATATTATATCATGGGACAAGAAAAGAGTACTTGTCAGTAACGAGATCAAACTAGGTGCAGGGATACTGGTGATCGAATCTCGGACATGTAATATATCGTGAGAAAAAAGTATTTAGTTACAATGTTAAAGGTTCACATGATCACTAGAGTCATCGTTGAATGTGTGGGAGTCAGTACGAATCTCTAGGCCCCGTTGCTGATTATAGATCGGAGAGGGGTCTCGATCATGTCTGCATTATTCGCGAAGCATATAATGAAACACTTAAGGGATACTGACACCATTTGGAGAAAATATGATGCTAGATAAATATTATGAAAGTGCTGAAATTATTTTGATGGACACCAGAATTATTTCGGATGAAATTGCTGAATTGGTTTATGTCACTACTAGGAAAATGGCCATTCGTGGAGCACCTGAAAAGGGTATCTGTGGCGCACTAGCTGTGCGCCACTAGCCTCGGGCTACGGCTATCTCTTACACGTAGCGCACTGCCTGGTGTGGTACGGTTATCTCGAGATAGGCGTAGCGCACAACCAGGTGCGCCACGGATATGTTTTTCAATTTTTTTTTTAAAAAAACACCCTCGTTTTGAATTACAAAAGCAATCGGGTCTGTGCATCGCTGCCGTCGTGTCACCTCGCCGAAGCATGGCCGTGGCAATGACCTACCACCGCAGGGAGGTGCGGGAGGCCGTGGCCGCTCTAGTCCTTGCCGGCGTCGAGGTGGTAGGAAGGGTGTGGTTGGAGAAAGAGAGGTAGGAAGAGAGGGAGGTAGGAAGAGATGGAGGTTGGTGAGGAGAAGGATGCCACCGTCTCCCGTTGTCACTGCGAGGAGGAGAAGTCCACCATCGCGCCGTCGTCGCTGCAAGGAGAGGAGGAGGCTGTCGTCGCGTTGCCGTAACTGCAAAGAGAGGAGGAGGATGGAGCAAGGTGGCCGGAGAGAGAAGATGGGGAAGGAGGAGAAGTAAAAGGAGAAGGGAGAAGGAAAAGGAAAAGGGAGAGGGAAAAGGGAAAAGGGGGAAGGAAAAGGTAGGTGGGCGGGGTGGGGATTCAAATTTTGAATCCCGCCCAACTTACTCGTAGTGCACTAGGTGGTGGTGCGCTACGGGTAAGTTGCCCTCTTTTTTTCTGCAGAAAAAAAGGTCTTTTGACTGTAACTTTTTACTCTTTTCGAATTTTGAAAATCTAAATAATCGCTAAACGACCAGAGGTCATTGCGAGCGGATACGAAATCTCGTTCTTGTCATTTTGGTATATTATATGATTTTTTTCGACATCGTATGTAAAATTTACGGCCATTTTACCGTGGCATGACTTTTTTTTTCCAGAAAAAGTCTAAACTCATGTGTGTTAATTTTCCTAAAAACTATACCACATTATCTACCTAAATATGAAATGATTTTATTTATTGAAGTGTTTATCATTTTCTTTTAGTTTTTGCAAAGCCTAAAAGGGCGATCCACAGGGGGTTGGAGTTGGTGCAGACCACTTAGCCGTAGGGCACTAGGGCAGAGTGCCCTACTACTAAGTTGATCCAACAGCTGCAGCACACATACCCGTAGCGCAATAGGTCAGGGTGCGCTACGGCTAAGTTTCACATCCGTAGCGTATCTTGACCTAGTGCGCTACGGGTATGTGTGCTGCAGCTACATATGCCCTGGACCATACATAGCCGTGGCGCACCACCCCTATGTGCGCCACATTTACTACAGTTAGCCGTAGGGCACCTGTGGGCAGTGTGCCATGCCTATTTTACCCGTGGAGCACCACTAGCACGTGCGTCATGGATGTGTGGATTACCTATAGCTGTTTTCCTAGTAGTGTGTGAATGTTTGTTAATTAAAATAATTAAAAAATCTGAATAAAATAAATAAAATAGTTTTATTAAATGAGAGATGCATTAATTTTGATAGAAATTTAATGCATGTGAGTGAAAGGTTGAGTGAAGGATTTTTATGTGAGTGGAAGCTCCACCCACGTGAATGAAGGGAGAGGTGGGGGCACCACCTTAGCCGCCGGCCATGGGAGGGGTTGACCCCCTCCCCCTATAAAAGGCACCCTCATCCTCCTCTCACTTCACATCTCCTCGTGAAGGATCTCTCTTTCCCTATAGAATATTCCCCATGGCTTCAGACTAGCGAAGTACATGTTCCCGGTAGCTTTTTCTAGAAGGATTTGTTGCTTCTGCTGCTTCGCTGGAGCGGGGACTCGGAGGTGTTCAGATACCGGAAATGTGTACAATCACGGATGCATTGCTGCTTTGCAGTGCTAGGACTTCATGATCTTGAGATCGGCAAGTGAACGACTACATCATCCAGGAGATCAAATCTCGTAACGCATTGTCACTCTTCGAGGATAGGCTCTCTATGTATGTATATCCACCCGTTCATTGTATCTAGGTAGATAGATCTTGGTGCTTAGTTGTTCATACTGTAGAAATTTTTTATTTTCTATGCTAGGAACCCAATAGTTAACATAATATTTTTAGGTTCCTTGCCCATTATGCTTCAATAAGGATGGACCTTGCAGAATGAGAAACATACCAAACTCATTATTAGTACTATGCATATGTAGAACGAAAATTTCATGGTATGAGTGTCATAAAAGTAAAATTATATATCGTGTAAATCTTTCTAATAAATTAGTAACAATGAATGTTGTACTTTGTAGTACGTTCCTTGCTATATCAGGCAACAGTTAAATGAAATGACTGGTTACATAACGAAAATCTAGACTCGAAATAGCTATCTATATCACCTTCAGGTCGACAAATAAAAAACTACACGGATATATGATGAATAATGGGACCTGCACTATGAAATGTAATATGACAATCCAATTGTTGGGAATTTGGATGGGGACAAATAATTCTTCACGGCTATTGTATTTGAAAAAGGCATGCACAAAATGAAGCTTATAAATGAGCCAGATTGATATGTATGATGAGATATATTTTATGTTGTACTAACTTGTACTATGTGGTGCAAAGGTTCAAATCAATGGGATTCTATATATACTTGCTAAAGAAGGTAATTTATTGCTAAACAACCATTAACTCATTAAGGATTTAGAACTAATTATAAGATAATACTTACTTCTCTATAATTAGTTGTCTCAGATACGTCTAGTTTATTTTACTCTCAACTGATAATAAAGTGGCATGGTTTCATGCCAAAATTGCAGGAAATGACAAAATCCTTGGTAATCTGGTACACCTCCTACAATGAGTCTTTGACCTAAACAGAATGCTACCGCTGTTCTTTTTGCAAGAACCCACTATGACCTTATTAGATATCTTCTTATCCATTAGTTTATATATTATAATATTAGATGTAGAACACTTGTAAGTAATAATGAAAATAAATTCAAATTTATGTTCACATATTTTACTTTGGTATGTGACAGTAACATAATTTTCAACAAATTTGTAGAGTATTAGAATTGATTTGCATCATCGCTTCAACTTCTCCTCATTGGTAACTCTCGTTGATAATACAACCACTCAACGACTCCAATGCGAAATGGTCTAAATATGGAAAAGACAGATTTTCCTGGAGAAGGAAAGCTAGAATAAATTTTCTCTTGTAGTGAAAATTTGAATCATGTAACTCATCCTTCTTCTTAACAATGTTCGACGGCAGTCACATGGGTATTAAATTTCAAGAGTTGTGATAATCTATAGTAATAGGGAGATGCATGGGACAATATTTGAACCTCCTTTCTAGGACTAAGATCAACGTGAGATTATTTTACTTTTTAGGTGTGGTTAACAATTCAATAATTAGAAACTTTGACTTGGGTATTATTGATGGTGGCTCAATTGACATAGAGCTTGTTGGGAGACCCCAAGAGAAAGGTGTGATGAGCACAGCAGCAAGTTTTTCCTCAGTTATGAAACCAAGGTTATCGAACCAGTAGGAGTAAGGAAACACTCCAAAGTGTTGCTAGCAACTTGGAATCTGCACAACACAACCATAGAACTTTGCCCCAACTTACAGTGAGGTGGTCAAGCTCACTGGTTTGCTGAAAACAAAGGATTAAACGTATAGTGTGGAAGATAGCAATTGACGAAAGTAAATAGTAAATAGTAGATAAAATATCAATGGTAAAGAATGGAACGGGGTCCACAGTTCACTAGAGGTGTTTCTCCTTAAGATAAATAGTATGTTGGATGAATAAATTACAGTTAGGCAATTGACAGATTGAAAATGCATAAATATGAATGTACAAGTCATGATGATTCCTATGAGATTCGTTTGGGAATTACAACATAATACATAGACCATAATCCAACTGTATCTGTGACTAATAAACCACCTTACGGTTATCATCTGAACCCCTTCCAGTATTAAGTTGCAAGCAATGGATAATTGCATTAAGCAAAGTGTTCAAAATAAACAATACAATTGCCCTTGGACAAAGGATTGTTGTTTTCTCCCTAGTAGCAACAACACATCAACAACCTTAGAGATTTCTGTCACTTCCCAAAATTACTAGAGGCATGAACCTACTATCGAGCATAAATACTTCCTCTTGGAGTTGCAAGCATCTACTTGGCCAAAGCATCTATGAACAACGGAGAGCATGCAAGATCACAAATAACACAGACATGATAGAATCAATAATCAATCTTGAACATAGTACTCAATATCCATCGGATCCCAACAAACAGAACATGTAGGATTAAATAAATAGATGATCTTGATCATGAATGGAGCTTACAAGATCTAAACATGATAGCACAAAGGAGGAGAACCAACCATCTAGCTAATGTATGGACCCATAGTCCAAGGGTGAAATACTCACGCATCACTCCGAAGGCTGGCATGGTGATGAAGAAGGCCTCCGGGATGATCTCTCCCCTCCGGCAGGGTGCCGAGAAGAGCTTCGGATCCCCACGATCTAGGGATGGAGATGGCAGTGGCTACGGACTGTTTTGTGGAGATCTGATCGGGTACTTAGGGTTTCTGCATCGGGGTGCTTTTATAGGTGAAGGGGCAAGGTCGGTGGGCGCCCGAGGGGCCCATACCTAGGGCTGGCGCGCCCTGGCTGCACCTCCACTAGGTGTGGCTATCTCGTGGCCCCAATTCGGCTGCCCTTCGAACTCCGGGTTCCTTCTGGTAGAATATTGATTTTGGATTTTGTCCCGTCCAATTCTTAGAATATTTCCTTACTAGCTTTCCTGAAACCAAAAACAGCAGAAAACAGGCAACTGGCACTGCAACATCTTGTTAATAGGTTAGTTCTAGAAAGTGTATAAAAATACCTCAAAGTGTAGACAAAACATAAGAAAGTAGATACAAAACAAGCATGGAGCATCAAAAATTATAGATACGTTTACGACGTATCAATTATTATCATGTACAACACAATGATAGTCTACTTAATTAAGTTTGCTTTAGTTGAAACATTTGGTCTTATAATGTCTTTGAATATTAATTGGAGGAAATAAATCCTCTATCAAAAGCTACCCAGAGCCTTTGGGTTGTCATACAGAGCATCCTGGATATCCAAACGTCTGGAGAAGGGCCACGTAAACACATATAAACCAGACGAACCAGTACCTCCCGGCCTTGTTAAGGCGGCTTCTCCTTTTAACCGTCGCTAACTGTTGGCGTATGTTCATCCTAAAAAAAGTTTCCACGCTTACTGGGTCGTCTGGATAAACCCGGAAGGTCTAATGCCAAAAAGTATAGGGGATCGGTGAAATATTCAATGAAAAGTATTATCCAAATTTATAGTTCGACTTAAGAGGAACACAATAATATCAATAAGACTTTAGCAATTGAGGTGTCACTCTCAATCACACATGTATAGCAATAAACTTGTAAAGATAGTGGTGATTTATGGCAGTTGATTCAGAGTAGTAAAACAAAGCCGTAAATAAAGCAGCAGATTTCCAGTATTCATCGAAAGTAATGTTGTGAAAATTTCAGTGGCTAAAATGCAGGCATGAGGTGATAGCAGGTGTTGCATGAATGCTATTTATCATATAATGTATCATACTAACATGATATTTATCTCTAATTCAGTTGTGTGTAGGTGTGTTCTCCAAACATAATCATGCATGTAAGTTTGCATAATATCTTTTCCCATTTCACCGGGGCCAACTTGGTACTACAGGCAATTAACATCTACCTTTTCAAATAGACCGGAACAAAGCATTAACACTTCATGAACACACAATATCCTCAAACTATCATATATTCCCATTGTTTTCCCTAACTATCACCTTAGGACTCGCAGGTTCAACATAATAATAGGTGATACACTTTTCAAATACATAACAAACTCAAATATATGATAGGGAAATAAAATTTCAGTACTAAAATCATGTCACTCGTGCCCTAGCAACAAGCATTAAACATAGCAAAAGTGTACCAACACTCATACAAGAATGTCTACAAGATAAACACCTCAAATCTCGATACATATGGATGATTACATGATGAATCTCATCGAATCCCCATCCACCTCACATGCCCACAAGAAATTACTCACACATGATGATGGGGTCTGAACTCATGGTCATTGGTGATGATGTTGATGATGATGGTGGTGAATAAGACATCAAAATCCCACTCTCTAGGGTGGAGAGCAGGACCAATCTGACCCCTAAAATGAAGATCGTGGCTCTAGCAGCGCTCTCTTTGCAAAAAATTTTGTCCTTCTGTGAAACTAGGTTTTTGGGGTATATATGGGCGTACGCCAAAGAAGAGGCCGAGATGATGCTCCAAGGCCAAAAGGGCCTGGCTGGCGCACCCACCCTTACTGGGAGCTCCACCTGGTCTCTTTTGGGCCTCGTGGCTCCGCTCACTTGATTCCAAGGTCCCAGACTTCATTATTTGATGAAAAATTGACGTGGTACTTTTTCTCGATTTTATTTCCTGCGAAAACTGACAGAAATAAGAATTTTGCTAAAAACAACGTTAGATTTAGCAGTTTTATCCCAGTATGGGAAGATTCCAGATCAAACCATCAAGCAAAGTACTTGGAAAAGTAGATACATTTGAGATGTATTAGGTTCCCCAAGCTTAGCTCGTTGTTTGTCCTCAAACAACTCAAACGTAGTGTCGAAGCGATAAAATACTTTGACAAGAACTTTGCTCTATTCATGCATAACATTTTAACATGGCAAAAATTTGAAACATAGCTTTATGAATGAAGAGCAAAGTAATAATGAGTGCCCACTATGCTGGTGTACAAACTACTATACATGGTACAAAGAAGATAATATACGGCAACACTATTTGAGCATGATTACCTAATAGTGGCAATGAACAATATTCTCACATCGCATTTGATTGAATCAGATGTAAGGTTTTTGAGGCCTTCAATTCTTTCACTTGTTGATAAGTAATTCATCATACTTGCACTACGAACTAGATACTTTCGGACGCTGTATCCTTCCAGTCTTTCAACATTTAAACACTCATAGAAGACCCATACATGAGTAAGTAACTAGTATCTGCAGTTGACAAGAGGTGTAGTCGAATATGATAGGTGCTTTTTTGATATGTTTCTTGCACCTTTGCATGAGTGGCAGGAGTTTGGTTGCCACTTTTTGGGCTTGCAAGTCTTTCTTCATTCAGCTTTGAGTGGATTTTCTTATCCATAATGCATCAACATTTTGATATAAGATTTGAACGAATAAGAATCTCTTGATTTTTTCCTTGCTTGGTGGGCACTTCTTAGTTTCAGCCTTTTTTCTTCCACGGAAGAGCCAACTCATTGGGATATTTCTTTTTTTTTCAGGATAAGGGTTTAAAGGATGGGTGCTCATCAACACAATGATAGCCATGTTGGTGGAATTGGTTTAAAGGGTAGAGGAAAGGCTTAGTTTTCAACTAAATAAACTATCAACCCACTAACATATGATTCGACAATGAGATTCACAATTTGAAGGACTGGACTATCATACAAGCCTCAACCTATATATTTCAAAGACACATAAGAATATAAATATTCATCATTGAATATGTGCCACCTCCACATTAACAAGCATAATGGGATGCATAGACTTTTGTTCAGGGCTACTATCATGCAATTAATTTAAAATAATTTTCCCTAATAGCATCTCATTTTCCTTATTATAGAGCCAAAAGGACACAAACAAAGTAACCATTTATTACCACTTCCCTAAGTATTGATGAAACTTTGCCCAAGCATTTTATAATGTTAACTTGCATGCATAAGTACAGCAAAGGAGTCATACCTCTTCAATCAATTCATACACATTGACTCATCATTTTTGTTCTTCCTCTCCGATCTTGAACTGCACAAAATGATCATATATGTTGAAATAAAGCAAATAGATATAGCTTGGTTCATTCCAAACTTTATTTTCATCAATTTCAAAAATATTACTACAAGCTTTTCCATCAATCACTTCTCATAAACATGGTGTTTTATAGTGGCTGTGATCCATATTTTATCATATCATTAAATTAGGAATCATTTACAAGTCAACTAGCCACTTTTAGTGTTAAAAATTGAAATCTACCAACAAATTACTACAGTGATGCAGCACAATATTTCCCTACTTAAACATCCCAAGATTTTTTTGCCAATTTTTGTGTGTGTGGGGGGGGGATGAAAATTAATAATTCTTTTATAAATTTCAGCCTAATCGGAGTTATAGATAAAAAATTAAAAATAAAACAGTGAACGACATCATTGAGATTTCTGCAACTCCTTCTACGTGCGATTTCAAAAACAAAAATCTTTTTGTGGTTTTTTGTTTTAGAAAACAAAAGAAATAAACTTAATGGCAAGCTAACTACATAAACAAGCAAAATATTTTTGGGTTTTGGGCTTTACTGAAAGTAAACAACATGCATAAGCCAAAAAAGTCAAATCTTTTTGGGTTTTTCAAGTTTTGCTGAAATGAAACTACAACTCACATAACTTAAACAATTCTAGCATGGCATATAAAATGAAAAGGAAGGGAGGAAATAATACTACCCCAATATTTGCTGAAAGCTAGTTGCTCGGATAGTTAGGATCGTGCCCCCAGCCATATTGTCCATCGGCATAATATGTTGGCGGCTGCTACCATGACAGCCACTGCAGTGGAGCATCCTTGTTCTGCTATTGAGAAGAGGAGCCTTCTTCGGAGTGATAATTAGGTGCAGCAGGCATGCCACTCCATGTGGTATGTGCTAGAGGTTGAGAATAATCCTCCCATATTGCTGGTGAAGACGGTTCAATAGCCTCCGCCCATGCATAATCGTTGACAGGGAATGTCCACTTTCCTCTTAACTTGTCAAAATAGTCAATACGAGGAAGCAAAGTGGATTATATCCTACCACGGTTAACCATATATTGATACAACATGTGACCCGTGCCATACTCCCTCCATATCCCCATGCGAACCAACATATTAATATCCAAAATAATAGGTCCCGGAACCGGAGTTCCTATGTATTCAAATTTCCTTTCATTCTTAAGGTATTCGAAAACTAATGTGGCTATTTCTCTAACATGAAGAGGTCTGGAACTATTATGTTCTACAGTATATGCCAAGGTTTTAGCAATAATCACACCCAAGTTACATTCAGGATCTACACCTTCCTTAGCACATTGATGCGGCTCAGTTAACTGTAGAGCCTCGTTGGGAAACTCCAAGAGGAAGGTATGATGATCACAACTACATGTTTTCCCTCACTTATGAAACCAAGGTTATCGAACCAGTAGGAGTAAGTAAACAACTCCAAGGTGTTGCTAACAACTTGGAACCTTCACAACACAAACTCAATACTTTGACCCAACTTACATTGAGGTTGTCAATCTCACTGGTTTGCTGAAAACAAAGGATTAACCATATAGTATGGAAGATAATAATTTCTTGTAGAAGTAAAAGGTAACAGTAGATGATGTATCAATGATAAAGGAATAGAACGGGGTCCACAGTTCACTAGATGTGTTCTCCTTAAGATAGATAACATGCTGGGTGAATAAATTACAGTGGGGCAATTGAAAGATTGAGAAAGCATAACAATGCGTATACTAGACATCTTGACTCCTATGAGATTTGATTGGGCATTACAACATAATACATAGAACGTAATCCAACTGCATCTATGACTAATAATCCACCTTCAGGTTATTATCCGAACCCCTTCTAGTATTAAGTTGCAAGCAACAGATAATTGCATTAAGCAATGTGTGTAAAGTAAACAATACAATTGTTCCATGAACAAAGGATTGTTTTTTTCTCCCTAGTAGCAACAGCACATCTACAACCTTAGAGATTTCTATCACTTCCCCATATTACTAGAGGCATGAACCTAATATCGAGTATAAATACTCCCTCTTGGAGTAGGTTTGATGGGCGTGAGGCAAGAAGTGGAGGGAAGCACTTTCTTATCTATCTTGAATGCAATGGGCTCTGGTAGTTGACAATCGTTCGGACTTGGTAAAGGTTGTCGCAGCACCTGTAGTAGGACAGAGGACTTATCGCGATGCCCGCAAGCATCTACTTGGCCAAGATAGCTACTAACAACAGAGAGCATGCAAGATCATAAATAACACAGACATGATAGAATCAATAATCAATCTGACATAGTATCTCAATATCCATCGGATCCCAGCAAACACAACATGTATGATTACAAATAGATGAGGTTGATCATGAACGGAGCTCACAAGATCTAAACTTGATAGCACAAAGGAGAAAAAATCATCTACCTACTATATGGACCCATAGTCCAAGGGTGAACTACTCACGCATCACTCCGGAGGCTGGCATGGTGATGAAGAAGGCCTCCAGGATGATCTCTCCCCTCCAGCAGGGTGTCAGCAAGAGCTTCAGATCCCCTTGATCTAGGGACGATGGTGGCGGCGGCTATAGAATATTTTGTGGAGATGTGATCGGGTAGTTAGGGTTTCTACATCAGGGTGATTTTATAGGCGGAAGGGCAAGGTCGGTGGGCGCCCGAGGGGCCCACACCAGGTGGCGGCTCCCCCTGGGCCGTGCCAGCCCTAGGTGTGGCCACCTTGTGGCCCCACTTCGGCCGCCCTTTTGACTCCGTCTTTGCTCCGGTAAAATATTGACTTTGGATTTTGTCCCATCCAATTCCGAGAATATTTCCTTACTAGCTTTTATAAAACCAAAAACAATAGAAAACAGGTAACTAGCACCGCGGCATCTTGTTAATAGGTTAGTTCCAAAAAGTGTATAAAAATACTTAAAAGTGTAGACAAAACATAGCAAAGTTGATACTAAACAAGCATGTAGCATCAAAAATTATAGATACGTTTATGACGTATCACACATTTTAATAAATAAATTATGGGGCCAGTGCATCATGTTGAATTCTTCCTAGCAAGAAATCCTCTAACAATAAACAATGCAAAATATCTTAATGTAGGGTGCTGAATATGAGTGAACTTTCCTCTAGGGATATCCTCTAGCATATCTACACTTATACTCCTCCAAAATGAACAGAGTCTCTCATCAGAATCAGCAGGAATGGCTTTCCATTTTCCCTCATTTGGGAGATGTATGGCATTACAAAATTCCTCTAAGGGCATGATTAACCATTGACGCTTCATGACAAACCTCACATCAAAAGTTCTAGGAGTTTTTTTTACCTATGCTACTTACCTTCCCTTTGGTTTGTACAAACCTAAAGGTGGCTAGGAACTCACTGCTCTGATCTTAGTAGGTCAGTTGAGGATCTCTTGCAAATTCCTCCATCTTGGTTTTCTAAAATAAATAAGTGAAATCTTCTTCTATGGATAGTGCTTTCAATGCATCGGGGTCGGGCCATTTGGTGGATTTCACCTTGAAGGCCTCTGCCTTAAAGATCATTTCATCTTCCCACTCTTGCTCTTCGTCATAATTGGCTAAGGCTCTTGAGCCTGTCCTTGGTCTTAAACTCCTCATGAGGCTTTTGCCCTTGTTCATGGTGGATGTGACCTTGCAGCACTAAGGATAAAAATCACTAAATAATTAGATGTATCAAGTTATAATCATTTAAGGATGCTCCAAAAAGTTTTTTCCAAGCATTACTATAAATCATTTCCACTAAAAAGCTTCAAATCCATGGATTTTTATGCATGATATGTAACACCAAGAGCAGCATTTTCTCACAATATAAAGCATCATATCAAAAATTACTTGGATGAGTGGAGGAGTCACATACCAATGAGTAATCCCTCCAAAGGGATATGTAAATGGCTGCCAAAACATGGAGATCGTGAAAGGAGTAGCAAGGGAGCAAAGGAAAAAATTCGAGTGGTACCTAGTCGGGCTCTTGGAGGAAGTGAAGAACCTAGGAGGTTGGAGGACACATAATTCCACCTAGGGGTCCACAAGGGCAGGGCGCGCCCACCACCATAGGGCGCGCCCTCCATATTCTTTTGGCCCCTGTTCACTTTCTCGCAGCATCCTTTGGCATGGTGGATCCTCTATGCAGAAAAATGGCCTGAGAATTTTTTCGTAATTTTTGAAAAATATTTTCTGTGTAAAATTTTTCCTCAACTCAAAAATTGTCAAAAATAGACAAAAAATAATTAACTAATTTTAAATGAAGGAATTCAAATAAACTATAATACTACTACAACAATATTTAAATGGAAATCATTATCATGTTAAAAATGAGGTTAATCAAGTCTCATTAATACTATGATAAGGATAGAAACAATGATTCACTTATTATTATGAAAGAAAAAATATTAAGGTACCTCACAATAGATTGGAATAGTTCCAACCATTATTGTTTCATACTTAGGCTTGGAAGGAGGAATAGGTATTTCAAAACTTCCAATTATAAGAACTTTTGGTTCAATGGCATTAACACCTCTCTTGAGTAACTCAATATAATTCTTCTTTGGAAAATATATAGTCTGCTCCTTCCCTTCCATATTAAGTGTTACTTTGCTTTTAGTGCAATTAATCACAGCCCCTGCAGTATTCGGAAAAGCTCTACCAAGAATAAGAGACAAATTATCATCTTCAGGAATTTCTAATATCACAAAGTCCGTGGGAATCTAAGCATTAGCAATCATAATAGAAACATCCTCACATATACCAATAGGAATAGCAGTAGATTTATGAGCCATTTGAAGTAAAACTTCAGTAGGTACTAACTTATTTAAGTTAAGTTTATTATAAAGATAGAAATGCATGACACTTACTCCAGCTCCAAGATCACATAGAGCATATTTCACATAAGCATTTTTAATAGTGTAGGGAATAGTTGGAATACCAGGATCCCCTCTCTTTTCAGGTAGTTTTCCCTTAAAAGAATAGTCAGCAAGCATGGCAGTAATATCTTCATTTGGTATCTTTATTTTACTACTGACAATATATTTCATGTATTTGGAATATGGAGGTATTTTAGTATCATCAACTAAGGGAATTTGCAAGTATAAACTTTTTATCAATTCAATAAACTTCCCAAACCTTGCATCATCCAAATTTTTTATTACCTCTTGGGGATATGGTCTGTGTACCCATGGATCCATTTCTTTACCTTTTGGTTGTGGTGGAGGCTTCTTCTTATTATTATTATCCCTTGATGATTGAGGGTCCTCACTTACAATAGGCTCAGATTCTTCATTATTCTCCTCTTCTTATGATTCTTCATTTGGTTGGGACATTTCTACATCATCTTCTTCATTATTATTATCCTTAGTTTTAGCATCAGAGAGAGATACATCATTTTCTTGATCTTCAAAATTCCCATTAGCTTCATTTTCATTGGGAGATTTTCCTGCAATTGACTTCTTCTTAAGAGCCTCTTGCTCTTTCCTTTTTGGATGTCCATCAGGATAATCAGGATCCTGAGTGCTAGAGCCTCCCCTTGTGTTAACTCCACAAATTTGCTTCTTCTCATTAAGAAGCTTTTTATACCACTTATTTTTAAGATAAATCATTTGTTCAACTTTATTATTCATCATTTTGCAATGCTTAATAGTCATCTTAAGAGAGTCAACACAAGAGCCTACTATTTTATGAAGAACATTAATCTTATGAGAGTTCTCTATTATTTCCCTTTCAATATTATGATCGTATGTTTCTTGATGAGGAACAAAGTTGCTAGAATGATCAACATAAGATATTTCAGTAGGAGGTAATACCTTTCCATTGCTTGCAGAAGAACATATATCATGAACTTGAATAGGGAAGCATGGTTTATCAATAGGGAATTTAACACCCATTTCAGAAAGTTTCTTCAAAAGAGAAGATTTAATACCCCTTTACTCCATAGATTTATGAGCTTCTTCCATATATTTATTAGATAATATGAGAACACCTCTCTTGTTATGAATCTTCTCACTTTTCTCTTCTACAATATGCCAATCATGATAATTCTGAGTGATAGTATTCAATAATTTCTTAGCTTCTTCAATAGTCATGTCCCTGAAAATATTTCCTACAACACTGTCTAGATTGTATCTAAAAATGTTAGTTAGTCCATTATAAAATGCATCAAGTAATTCATTATCCTTAAAACCATGTGTAGGACATATCCTTCCAATGGCATAAAATCTAGCCCAAGCTTGAGTAATACTTTCTTCTTTATTTTGTGTAAAGATACTAATTTCATTTTTCATATCATGTATTTTACTATCAGATATATACTTATAGAAAAATAAATACAAGCATGCTTCCTTACTAGTAATATACTTAGGAGATAATGATTTTTACCATGTTTTTGCATCCCCCCTAAAGAGAAGGGGAATAGTTTTAAGAAATAATAGCATTGTTGTATCCCAGTTTTTCCAAATAAGCAAGCAATATCTTCTAGGTTCATTAAATGATCATAGGGAAATTATTCTTCTTTACCATAGAACTTATATAGTTCAACTCTTTCTATTATTTTAGGGTGAACTTTAAAATCATAGTCCTTATCTTTAATGAATATTGCAGGTTCATTGCATTTACTAGCAATAGGAAATAGTTTTCCTAGAGAAAAAGTACTCAAAGTTTCTTCAAATTTATCCAAGTCATATAGATCATGATTCATAAAAGCTTTAGTGAAAGAAATATCCTCTTCACTAGGTGTCTCTTTAGAACTAGTAGAAATATCTTTTTCATTAACATACTCATCTTTATCATATTCAGATTCCATATCATCATTGGACAAGGACTTAGATAAATCAGTCGTCCCCTATTTATCTTAGCCATCGTCCAATAAATCCTTTTCAATACTAGTAGACATCCTAGACAATGGTGACCTTTCTAGGACAGTAATTTTAGTTTTAATAGCAGGAGTAGTAACAACATTAGGTGAAAAGTTTGGCCTACAGGGCAAATCCGTACCTCTCCTTGTAGTAGAAGACATAATATCCTTCTTAGCAGCATCCTAACTCTTTCCCATGATGAGAGACAAGTAATTACAACAAGTAAATGATAACATATGGTCTTACCAATAAAGCTAGGTTCCCTGGCAATGGCTCCAGAAAATATCTTGATGCCCACAAGTATAGGGGATCGCTGAAATCTTTGATGGGAAGTATTACCCAAATTTATAGTTTGACTCAAGGGGAACACAAGAATACCAATAAGACTTTAGCAATTGAGGCATCACTCTAAATCACACCTGTATATCAATAAACTTGCAAATAAAGTGGTGATTTATGGCAGTTGATTCAGAGTATTAAAACAAAGCAGTATATAAAGCAGCAGATTTCCAGTTTTCACCGGAAGTAATGTTGTGAAACTTTCAGTGGATAAAATGCAGGCATGAGGTGATAGTGGGGTGTTGCATGAATGATATTCTTCATATAATGTATCATACTAACATGAAATTTATCTCTAATTCAGTTGTGTGTAGGTGTGTGCTCCAAACATAATCATGCATGTAAGTTTGCATACTATCTTTTGTCTTGCCTGCCCATTTCACCGGGGCCAACTTGGTACTATAAGAAATTAAGATCTACCTTTTCAAATAGACCGTACAAAGCATTAACACTTCATGAACACATAATATCCTCATAATATCATATATTCCCATTTATTTCTCTAACTGTCACCTTAGGGTTCGCAGGTTCAACATAATAATAGGTAATACACTTTGCAAATACATACCAAACTCAAATATATGATAGGGCAATAAAAGTTTAGTACTGAAATCATGTCACTCGGGCCCTAGCAACAAGCATTAAACATAGGAAAAGTGTACCAACACTCATACAAGAATGTCTACAAGATAAACACATCAAATCTCGATACATATGGATGACTACATGATGAATCTCATCCAATCCCCATCCACCTCACATGCCCACGGGGAATTACTCACAATGATGATGGGGGATGAACTCATGGTCGTTGGTGATGATGTACATGATGATGGTGGTGGAGAAGATCTCGAAATCCCACTCTCCGCGGTTGATACGTCCAATTTGCATCACTATTCTATATCATAATTTACTGTTATTCATTGATATATTTCATATTAAGAGGTGTTACTTATGTTATTTCATCTATTTTTGCATGTTGGATGATTCTTGGAGGATGAACTGTTGGAGTCAGGATTCTGATGGAAAAAAGCGGTGTTTAGATGCAATTTTCACGAAGATCAAAAAATACCAGAAAATATATGGAAAATCATATTTTTCCAGAAGACGAAGGAATTCAGAAGGGGAGGCTGAGATGGGCCACAGGGGGCCCACACCCCCCATGCGCAGGCCACCCTAGGCCATGCCACTAGGGGGTGTGGCCACCCTGGCCTACCTCCTGCTCTGCCCTTTCGCCTATATCTTCTCCTCGAAACCCTAATACACGGGGAGCAACCACAGAAAGATTCTGTCGCCTCTGCGGGGCGGAAACTACAGAGAGAGAAAGAGCTCTCCGGCAGATAGATTTCTACCGGGGAAATTCCTTCCCGGAGAGGGAAGATCGTCGCCATTAACACCGTCATTGAGCTAGACTTCATGAGGATCATCATCATCCTCACCACCATCTTCACCAGCACCATCATCACCACTCCATCCCACTGTAACAATTGTGGCTAATCTTGCATAGTTCTTAGGGGAAACTTTCCCAGTGTTAATTACTTTTGTCGTTGATGCTTGTGAGTGGAACCATTGAATTATTGTTTATGTTCAGATGGTTATTCATCATCATATCATCTCTGATCTTGATCCATATGATGTCTCATGAGTAGCTCGTTTAGTTCTTGAGGACATGGGAGAAGTCATGTTGTTAGTAGTGGAATTGTGTTGAAGTATTATTCAATGGTTTAACATTTAAGTTGTGGTGCTATTCTTCTAGTGGTGTCATGTGAACGTCGACTACATGATACTTTCACCATTTATGGGCCTATGGGAAAGCATTGTGTATTTGGATACTAATTGTGGGGTTGCCGGAGTGACAAAAACCTGAACCCCCGTTAGGAAACCTTTGCACAAGGGAGTGTAGGATCTCAGATTTTAAGGCTGTGGTTAGGTTTTTATCTTAATTACTTTCTTGTAGATGCGGATGCTTGCAAGGGGTTTAATCACAAGTTGTATTAGTCCAAGTAAGGTCAGTATATTAGCACAGGTTCACCACACAACACTTAGTAAACCAAAGAAGATTAATAAACTATATGAAGCGAAAGAACTTGACGGTATTCCCATGTGTCCCCAAGAACGTTTAGTACTTATAAGTAATACAACCGGCCTGTCCTTTACTAATAAAGGATTGGGGCACTTGCTACAATTATTTTCTATCTTTATTTACTTGCACTTTATTTCCTTGCATTATCAAAAAACCCTAAAAATCCGTTTGCTAAGTATTTAGAGAGAATTCCTGCTCCAAACCACTAGTCAACACCTTCTGTTCCTCGTTGGCATCGAAACTTCTATTTATCAAAAGTACTATGATACACCCCCTATACTTGTGGGTCATCAAGACTATTTTATGATGCCGTTGCCGGGGAGTGAAGAGATATTGATGAGTGGAACTGGTAAAGGAAACTTCTACTGTGAGTATTGCTTTTTATTTCTGTTTGTTACTTTGTTTCCAATATGGATAACCCACTTGGTTTCCTATTTGGCAAAGCTACTACCACTGCTAGGGTAGTAGATGAACCACCACCTGCTGAGATAGATCCTTTTAAGATACCTACAAGAATTGTTGACCGTGTTATGGATAATTATTATTTTGGGGATGGAACTATCCATCCTGGCGATCACTTGCTTTTTATCCATGAATTATGAGGGTTGTTTAAGTGTGAAGGTATCACAACGGAACAAGTTAAGAAGAAGTTACTCTCTATATCATTGAAAGAGAGAGCTGAAGAATGGACAATCTATGGAATGGGAGGAAATAGTACCTATCTTTTATTCTAAATTCTATCCTCCCAATGAGATTCATAAGGATAGGAATCAAATAAATAACTTTTGGCCTCGTGATGGAGAGAGTACAACCCAAGCTATGGGGAGATTGAAGTTACTAATGCTTAAATCTCCTATTCATGAGCTCCCTAATAATATTATTATTAATAACTTTTATGTAGGGCTTTCTCTTCATGATAAAGATTTATTAGATGCTTCGTGTGCTAGATCATTCACACGTATGAATTAAGAAGCTAAATGGGATCTTCTAGACCGTATTCAAGAAAATACTGAAGCATGGGAGAATGACAAAGGAAGAAAGTCAGGTATAAATTATGATTATGAATGCATTAAATCTTTTATGGGAACATATGACTTTCATGATATTAGTACTGAGTATGGTATTGATTCTCAAGTTTTTGCAAATTGCTTTAAGGCCTTTGCCTCTTATATTGAAATTCCCCAAAAGGAGTGGAACAAGTACCATGCACCTTATAAAGATGTTGTTAATCATGTTCCTGTTAGAAACACTGAAGTTTGTACTGTTGATCGCATTTTGCCTGAACCTTATATTGAGAAAATACCTTTCCATCCCAAGGTAAAGGAACATTATATTATATCTAATGTGGTTAGCAGAAGTACAAAGAAAATTGTTGAACCTGATGAACAAATAAATATTGAACCTATAGTAGCCATTGTGAAAGACCTTGTCACCAAAAATGTAGAAGATGGGCACATTATCTTTTGTGAAGATGCTTCTAATATTGTCTCTTATCCTAGTCAAACTAGGAATGCTAGTGTCCTTGTGATTTTTGTTAGAATTGGTGATCATTGCTATTATGGTTTATGTGATATTGGTGCTAGTTCTAGTGCTATTCCTTATGAGCTTTACAAGGAAATTATGCATGAAATTGGTCCTTGTGAACTTGAGGACATTGATGTGGTTATTCACCTTGATAATAGAGAGACAGTATGTCCAATTGGCATCGTAAGAGATGTGGAAGTTATTTGTGGTAAGATTAAATATCCTTCTAATTTTCTAGTGCTTGGTAAGGAAGCTAGTAAAACTTGTCCTATCATTTTTGGTAGACCTTTATTGAACACTTGTGGAGCTATTATAGAATGTAAGAAGGAGAAAATTTTAAATAAATTTGATGGAGAATATTATGAGTTTAATTTTCCAAATTTGCTAAAACTCCTTATGAAAATGAATTGCCTAATGAGTATTTCAAGGCTGAACAACTTTCTGCTATTTCTCTTGCTCCTAACAATGCCTTGCAGCAATATATGGAAGATCATGAAAGTGAGGTATTCATGGAAGAAATAAATGAGATTGACGAGATTTTCCTTCGTCAACCTGAGATGCTTAAGCATAACATATCTATGGAAGATTTGGGTACCAGACTACCACCTAAAGGGGATCCTATCTTCAATTTAAAACCTCTACCTAATGATCTTAAATATGCTTATCTAGATGATAAGACAATATATCCTGTTATTATTAGTTATAAACTTTCAGGGAAGGAAGAGGAAAGATTATTGGAAGTATTGAAGAAACACCGAGGAGCTATGGGGTATACTCTTGATGATTTAAAAGGGATTTCTCGTACTATATGTCAGCATGCTATTAATATAGAACCTGATGCAAAGCCAGTTGCTGAACACCAACGCCGTCTAAATCCTAACATGAAGGAAGTGGTAAGAAATGAGGTATTAAAGCTTCTTGATGCTGGTATTATTTTTCCTATTGCTGATAGTAATTGGGTTAGTCCTGTTCATTGTGTCCCTAAGAAAGGAGGAATAACTATTGTGCCTAATGAAAATAATGAGCTTATACATCAAAGAGTAGTGGTTGGTTATAGGATGTGCATTAATTTTAGAAAGGTGAATAAAGTCACTAAGAAAGATCATTATCCTCTGCCTTTTATTGATCAAATGCTATAAAGGTTGTCTAAGAAGACTCACTTTTGTTTTCTTTATGGTTATTCTGGGTTTTCTCAAATTGCTGTGAAAGCACAAGACCAGGAGAAAACCACTTTTACGTGTCCCTATGGAACTTATGCTTATAGGCGTATGCCTTTTGGTTTATGTAATGCTCCTACTACTTTTCAGAGATGTATGTCTGCTATTTTTCATGGTTTTTGTGAACAAATTGTAGAAGTATTCATGGATGATTTATCCGTCTATGGAACTTCCTTTGATAATTGTTTGCACAACCGTGATAAAGTTTTGTAGAGATGTGAAGAAACTAATCTTGTTCTTAATTGGGAGAAATACCACTTCATGGTTAATGAAGGGATTGTTCTTGGACACAAAATTTCTGAAAGAGGCAATGAAGTTGACAGAGCTAAAGTTGAAGAATTTGAGAAAATGCCTTGTCCTAGGGATGTTAAAGGTTGAAAGAACATTTCATAATCCCTAGTGTTTTGTGTGTTAGATAACAATATCAAGGATTATTTAATGTGTGTTGAAGTGTTGCAGCTCTCTCTAAGGATAAAAGGAAAAGGAATCTGCCTTTGGGGGGCGGATAATCCGCCCCACCCTTTTCCCAGATAGGTGCAAGCCCCAGAAGTGGGCAGAGTTTCGGCCGGATTTTCCGGCCCCGCCGGATAATCCACCCCTCATGTTCACTGCCAAGGCGCAAGCCCCAGAGGGGGGGGGAGTTTCGGCCGGACTTTTTGGCCATGCCGGATAATCCTCCCCTAGAGGGGGCCACATAATCTTCCCCCAAAAGGTCTTCATCAAGTTCTATAGGTGCTAGCCCCAGAGAGGGGGCGGATTTTCTCCCCGGAATATCCGCCCTGGGGGCAGAGTTTTCCCAGGGGGCAGATAGTCCGCCCCTAGTGGGGGCGGATAATCCGCCCCCAAACTTGTTCAACGGCCAGATCTATGCAGGGGGTATTTAAGCCAGCCTTCCCCCTCATGCCAGATCCCTTGGTTCATTCGAAAAAGTCAAGATCTAATCTGCAACCTTCATCCAAGAGAGCTCCACCTAGATCCACCCAAAGTCCGCGTCCCTTGGGTAATCAAAGGAGGAGAACTCGATCTTCATCAACTGCAATCAAGCGCTTCATCTCCTCTCCATTCATTTGGAGAATCACCGATCTAGTATTTCTTGCAAATATATAGATCCTTGTTTTGTTTATATTGATAAACCTTGTTCTTGTGACAACTTGTTGTCATCTCGGGAGCCCCCAATTCAGTTGTGGGTGTGTGCCCCGGTAGCGTTGTAAAAGGCACCGGTTCTCGCCTCGAAGGGTACCAATAGTGGAGAAGGTGGATCAGGCCTCTCGTGGTGAGATCCATCAGAGAATAGGGTGAGGCCTATTGTGGCATGGTGGTATTAGAACCGCCCACCCCTCCAACACAGATGTACTTCCCTTAACAAGGAATGAACTGCGGTAAAACAAATCCCTGTGTCTCCACATGCTCCACTACGTTTCCCTCGCTCCTCTCTTTACGTGCTTAGTAGCTAGGTTTGCATATAGGGAAATTCTCGTAGTTACATATCTAGAGAATTTACTTTGTTTCAAGCCTAAAATTGAAAAAGAACTAAAACTTGGGTAGCACCTATTCACCCCCCTAGGTGCCCATACGATCTATTTCAATTGGTATCAGAGCCCCGGCTCTTATTTCGGGCTTAACAGCCTAAGAGAAGTACGGGTTCCAAGGTAGATGGGAGTGATGTTCCGGAGGTAGTAACCATGAAAAATCTCAAGACGTTGGAAACAACATTAGTGAGTTCAATGGAGGCTAAGATGGAAGAGATGCGTCAAATGATAAAGCGTCTCTCCACATCCGCAGCATCACCTCCATCTAACTCTGAGGCTACCACTCCGCAATCCAAGGAAACGGGTAAAACCGATTCCAAAGATAACGAAGTGGTTGGTTATGACACTAGCAAGATCTCCACCTCGAAAAAGGATAGTGGTAAGGAAGGATACAATGAGGTTTCCCATGTGTATTCACCTGATCCACCTATCCCTCACCCACATATACATAATAGGGGTGATACACCCAAACTTTCTGCATCTACTTTTACTCAATGGCAATTTTTGATGAAGTCTCATGTGTGCAGTTCCTCCATTGAGTTGTGGAAAATCATCAAAAATGGTCTTCATGTTGGAAACCCCAAAAATCTCACAAGAAGAGAAGTTGTTGATATCCAGCTCAACGCTACAGCTCTACACATGATATAGCTTGGTGTTGGTGACAAAGATATGCCACACATTCAGCCTCTTAGTACAGCTAAGGAAGCTTAGGATGCTCTCACCGAGCTCTTCATCGGAAATGAAAGTATGAGAAGGAATATATATGATGCTTTGAGCAATGAAGCTGAAGGATTTTATATGTTGGATGGAGAAAACCACAAGGACATGTATAGGAGGCTCAAGGCAATAGCCACAACTTTCAGGAATCATGGTGCCGCTCACGTTGATGATGCATGGATCAAGCGCAAATATGTCAGTGCTCTTATGCCATTTGAGCCCACAGATTTGAAAAGTCTCCAAGGTAGGCATAACTACCACCTTATGACATCCAATGAGGTAATGCAAGAAATTGCCGCTTTCAAAGTGGCTGCCAAGAATGCCGAAGATGCTCGCGCACGAGCTATGGGGATGCAAAAGGGGGTCAACATGGCCTTGAAGACTAGTGTGATTGATCATGATGAATATGCCATAGAAGGTATGGCCTGTCCTGAGGATATAAAAAGGATCCACGGACAATACCTGGCTCTTTATGCTAGAAACTTTTGGAAAGACCCAGCCAAGGCTAAAGCTGAACTAGAACGCAAGAGTGGAGCCTATGGAAGAAAGGAAAATGGTCCTAGCTAAGAACATGTTTCAACTATGGTGACCGGCTGCATTTGTAGCAGAGTTTCCATATCAAAGTAGGGAAGATAATGGAGGAAGACTTATTTTCAAAGACAAGTCAAAGGCTCCATGCAAGAAACAGTTTGTAAAGAAGAATGCTCCTTTCAAGAAGCAACCAAAGATTGTTCTAGTGGCCCAAGAAGAATATTCTTCGGGAAGTGAAGATGAGGACGAGGATGATAGCTCTCAAGAGGTGGCTGCTATAGTCACCACATCTACATCAACATCTCTCTTTGATTCTCTGAACGAAAACATCATCAATAAAAATGCTACTTGTCTCATGGCAAGAAGTTCTGAGGTAACTACTTCTAACTCTTGTTTTCCTAAGGCTATGATTGACAAGGATGATCCTACTAGTCTTAAGGTTAAAGAAGAGATTATTGCTTTGGATTATTTCTACACTAACTTACAAGGTGAGTACAAAATACGTTTTGAAGCTCTTATGGATCAGCTGGCCCAAAATGAAGCTCTCCTCGAAGAAAAGGGCAGAATTGAAATGGAGGATGCAATGGAAATTGCATCCTTAAAAATGCTCTAGAAGAAGAAGAGGCTCGGGTTTCTCTTGAAGAGAGGCTTGAGTCCATTGAGGAGTCACATGAAGAAACAGTGGATAAAATGTTTAAGGAACATGACAATGCATTCACCAAAGCAAAGAAGTTAAAGAAGGAAAAGATTGACTTTGGGGCTACTCATGATAGACTCTCCGAGGAATTGGAGAAACTTGACATCGCTCACAAGGCATTGAAAAGCGATTTCTCCATTCTCAATGAGTCACATGATTAACTCCAAATTCGATTGGCCAAGTATGATGGTCGTAGCACATCCAATTCAACATATAGTCACAAGGAAAATGCTAGTGTGGAAGAAGAATTTTTCAAGGACATCACACCCAAGGATAAGGGTGTTCTTGATGAAGTTCTTGGCAAGCAAAGGTCAAATAATGGTAAAGAGGGACTTGGATATGTCAACAAGTCCAAGAAAAAGAAAAACAAGAAGAACAAGACCAAGAATGTATAATCAAAGAAAAGCACCGCTGAGAAGAATGTCACAAAAGACAAAACTAACAATATTGGTTTTGCAGGTTCTCACAATCCAAATTATGAACTCTTTTGTGATGATTATGGCGATGTTTATGCTTATTATGTCGGCCCCTTTGATGAATATATTGCTTGGTCTATTTGGGTTCCAAAGACCCTTGTTACTAACATGAAAGGACCCATTGAAAAATGGGTACCTAAAACCAAGAAGTAATTCTCTTGCAGGGCTACGCTTCCGGTGGGTCGAAATGGGTGCTAGATAGTGGATGCACTAGTCATATGACCGGAAGCAAGGAGATCATCATGGAGATGCATCCAAATCATGATAATATTACAGTCTCCTACGGTGATAAGTCTAAATCTCAGGTATTGGGTCTTGGAAAGGTTGTGGTTGCCCACGATATCTCTCTCGTCGACGTCATGCTTGTTGAGACCCTCGGTTACAACCTTCTTTCTGTTCGTGCCCTTGGCAAGATGGGTTTTGCTGTTTTCATTGATGATGATTTGGTGGCACTCTTGTGGAGCAAGTCTCTAAAGGTTGCATTCGTTGGGTACGTCGAAAATGACCTGTATGTGGTGGACTATTCGGGGAAAACCACTTCAGGTCCTATGTGCCTATTCGGAAAGGCCGACATGGGCTGGTTATGTCAACACCCGGATTTTTAATCCCAGATGCCTGTTATGACATACATCGCAATCCCAGGATTACCATTTTTGCGAGACATAACAGAATTGGATACCATAGTACATCATCCATTACAAACCATATATAAGGTCTTACACAAATAGGGATCTCATGATCTAGTTCTTAATACAACTTCAAGCAGCGGAATACGTAATAATAACGGTAGCGTAGGCGAAGCTCCATCTTCGGGGTCACAGGCAATGCTGGCGATGGGAGATGATCCTAGTTGTCGTAACCTTCCTGGGTTCCATCTTCCAGGTACTCCTCTTCATAGTCTGGCCACGGGAATAGCCAGGGACAGAGCCATGAGTACTCTTTAAGTACTCGCAAACTAATACTAACAAGTGAAGGGGTTTTTTGATAATAGGACACTAGGCTCTAGGTTGTTTTGCAAAAAGCCAGATTTATCTCTACTAAGTTCAGAAAGAAACTAATCACAAATTTATAACTCCTAAAAGGGGGAACTTGTAACTCATGTCACAACTCTGTTGTGGTCAAGTCAAAGTATCAACTCATTTAACAAGTCATTTTGAAAACATCTGACGGGGGAATAGTATGGCCACTCCAACTGTCCATAACCGTGGACGCGGCTATTCGAATAGTTTGACACTCTGCAGAGATTGTACACTTTCACATTCGATACATCCGTCAGGAACAAATCCTGAATTCACCATACTCAGTATGCGGATAATCATAACCTTTCAATTACACGCCCTAGTATAAGCACCTCTCCGGTGAGGTTGGCCTCCCAACCATGACCAACTGTCATCTTGGGTACTACACAGGTGGACAATCTTCACAAGGTAGCCTCAGCTCAGACCTTGGCCGTGAGGGAACTAGTACTAAGGTATATAAGCTTCCAGTCAAGCCCTACCCAATCTTCGGGTATTGTTTTTTTTCCATACAATCCCCCAGAAAGAGGGATCGGGTTCCATTATCTTCGGGTATTGTGGTTGTACGATAACATTGGAATGGTATCTCATCCAGACAACCATCAGTTTTATAAAGGGCTAAGGCTCATGCCTCAACATTTTCTTCACCAAAATCATCTGGTGTTCGGAAACATATGTCAAAACATCTCAGTAGAATGATCCATCATTCTAAGGTTTTCATAACCATTTTCACCAAGTATTCCCATCTAAAGTTGATCAAGTTTTATGCTTAGCACTAGCATCTACAAGTGGGGGTAACACTAATGAGGGGTGGTAACTAGTGGAGTTTCAACTAAGTACAACCTTATATCTTAGGCTGATATCAAGGTTTCTAACTTAGGCCAAATTTTATGTTCTTTATGCAACCTTCAAATATATCTTTCTAGAATCTACAAGTCACTTAAGTCAATTCTAAGTTAAAGCTTTGATAAAGAAAAATAAAGTAGAAGCTTGCAAATAAAACTAGGATTGGGTTATCAAGTGGGTATGATCACATATGCTTAAGGCATATGGTTAGCATGGTAACAAGCAAGTATTTGCTTGCACAATTGCAAGTATAAGCTTGCATAGGTCAACTTGATTAGTAAGGCTTGCACAATCAACTAGTAGCATTAGGCTTGCCTTGTGCAGAGCAGTGGTTGAAGTTCTCCTCGGCTTCTTCTTCGTAGAATCCTCCTTCCTCCTCGTATCCTTGGTCGGTACTAGCGTCTATAAATAAATACGATGTACACAATCACCAAGCAATACTTAACTACTGGCAATCATCACACAAAAGGGTCCTATAGATGATCTAGCATCATCACTAACATTACAAGCTTTGGGTTTGGTTTTAAATCCCTTTTATTTTTAGAAAAGTAATTTCTACTCATTGAAACACTACTTAAGATTTAATATTCTCCAAACTAAATATGGGATCATGTTGACACATGTCATCACCACATATTTTAGTCCATGGGAATGTGATTTAAAGTGGTGTCACAATTCAATAAGGTTTTACCCTTTTATTTTAATTTAATAATATGTCTAGAAATGCCTATGTGGCATTCTTTTATTACTTGAACAATATTTCTGTAAGTAAACCTATATATTTTTATATATTCTGAAAGGTATAGTTAAATGTGATTTCTGAGAGTTGAAATCAACTCAAAAGCTATTGTGGTTTAACTTTGAAAAATGTTTGAATGCAGAAAAGCCTCTGCCTTGTTATTTTTACCAAGGATGATCTACATATCCAAATGACTTGAATCCAGTGGTCTTGGATTCAGCATTCACATACCTTTCTAACAAAATTGGTTTCATTCAAATTGGTGCACTGAGTCGACCTGGGTTCATTTTTGAAAATGGGTACAGAAGTGTGTTTGAAACAAAATAGAAAAAGGTTTAATTCAACTAACTGGGCTGCGTGGGAAACGATACTGGGCCGGCCTGCTAAGCGCAGCGCTTCCGCGGGTTGTTTAAGTTGCTGTCCCCATGCGTCAGTGAGACGAGGGGGTGCGAAGCGGTATGGGACACTGTGGGGCGTTCGATCTAGTTCTAATCCAACGGCTGAGAGTCATCATCGAGGTTGGGCAACGCCGGCGAGACAAAAACCTAGCGCGGCCAGTGGGGGTTGTTGGGGGATCACCGAGGTGCGGGCGAGGGTCGGCGAGGCGGGCGAACGACAAAGTCGACGACGGCGAATCTCCTGGTACCGGTGGCTCCTCTTGGGGCGGCTCCAATCGCTGGCTCCCTTCTTCTCCAGAGACGGCGGGCTCCGGTGAAATTCCGACGAGGTGGTGCTCGCCTTGCTCCGGGAACGGTGTGGCACGATCAGTGAGGAGAGGGGAGTAGAATGGTGTGAAGAAATCGACTGGGGGTGGCCTCTGTTTATAGTCGAGCGAGGGGACCGACGGGACGCACGGTGAGCTCGTCGGGGGCGGTGGTACAGACGGCTATCGGCATGGGCGACGGTAGGGGGCGGTGCGATGCTCCCTGGCGATGCTCCATGACATGGCGGCGAGACGTGGGGCGGTGCGGTTGGGTCGGAACGCGACGGTGCTCTGCACGTGCCCGACGGAGAATTTAATGGCGCACAACGCGCGTGGTCCGCGCGGCGGCGAACGAGCATGGCTGCGGGGTTGCTGGGATGGTGGTGATCACGTATACACGCGGCAAGGGCGGCGCGCGGTCTGTGGGCGTCGGTCGAGCGTGGCGCACGGGGCGCGCTCTCGGCATGGTTGCTGGCGAGGTTGGCATGGTTCGTGCGTGTGGTCCAGTGGCTGGCAACGTTCGATCACGAGACAGGGTGTGGAGGTGGACAGTGGGCTGCCTCCTAGACAAGGTTGGCACGGCTTAATCTTCCCCTAGCTTGCTGTCTCCACTGGGGGTGACAAGGGTGCTCTCGGCTGTTCACCATTGATGACAATGTCAAGCTTACAGTGGTGCTAGTGCTTGTTTTAGCTTGCTACATGATCTACTGAGATGGTTGTGAGCTAAAGAGGGAACAAGTTAGGCTTCAATCGCTGCTCACTATAGTGTTTGGATTTTGTTTGATTTGTGTCTGCAACTTGTTTAATGAAATGGCCACAAGAACTCAAGTTTTGAATTTTGAAAAGATTTTTGGTGGGTGTGCTAGGTTGGTGCTGGTGAGTCTGCAGATGCTTGGGTTTTGAAAGCTGAGGTTGTTTGAGTGGTTTTTGAAAAAGGGGGATCTTCCCATATGAGAAAGATTCAATTTTGAATTGTCATTTAAACTATGCATTTGAAAGTTTCTGGATGATCACAAAGTGGGCCTTGATACTTTGTTATGAGTACAATCAAGGGGTGCAAAGATCCAGAAAAGTTTCTGTTAGGTTTTGAAAGTTTGAGACAGCCAAAGTAGGCATGGGAGTTAAATTGGTCAAAATGACCATTCCCTTATTTTATTTGTTTTGATTTATTTGTCTTTAGGAAAAGTGTGGGAAATGTTTAGATGATGTTTATTTCACCTAAGCATCCATTTACAAGCAAAGGAACACACAAACAAGGTGGATTAAAAGAATTCAAAATGAAATGCATACTCACATGCATGCTTCCATAATTTTGTTTAGAAAAGTTTTTGTTAACCCCAACTTTGAGGATTAGTGTTTGGTGATCCAAGCTTAGTATTTTTGGGATGTTACAGGTTATGGCATCACCGTTTAGCCCACGTCAACATGAGAACTTTGCAAAGTCTCCACAAGGGTGGCCACATCCTTGGACTAAAAGACAATGTCTCCTTTGCCAATGACCGTGTTTGCAGGGCTTGTGTTGAAGGCAAAATGCATGACTCTCCCCACAAGAGGAAGAATATCGTGTCTTCAAAGAGTATCTTGGAATTACTTCATGTGGATTTATTCGGCCCACCATCTCATGCAAGTCTTGGTGGGAAGAAATATTGCTTGGTTATTGTCGATGATTACTCAAGATATACATGGATCTACTTCTTCAATCTAAAGAGTGAGACTCAACAAACGGTTATTGACTTTGCCAATGAAATTCAACGTCAACACAATGTTCCTATATTGGCAATAAGAAGTGACAACGGCTCCGAATTCAAGAACTACACTTTAAATGAGTTTCTCAGCGAAGAGGGGATAAGACATCAATATTCCGCTGCCTACACCCCTCAACAAAATGGTGTATCCGAGAGGAAGAACCGGACATTGATGGACATGGCAAGATTAATGTTGGCTGAATTCAAGTCTCCTTACAACTTTTGGGCTGAAGCCATATCCACTGCTTGTCACTCATCTAACCGGCTCTATCTCCGAAAGATTTTGGACAAGACTCCATATGAAATACTTACCGGTAACAAGCCCAACATCTCATACTTCAGGGTATTCGGTTGTAAGTGTTTCTTTCTTATTAAAGGTGTCCGCTTGTCTAAATTTGAGTCCAAGGCTTTAGAAGGTATTTTTGTTGGTTACGGTGCCGAATCCCACACTTATAGAGTCTACAACAAGGTCACCGGGACTGTTGTAGAATCTTGTAGTGTGGAGTTCGATGAAAATAACGGCTCCTATGTAGGGCAAGTTGATGTTTGTGATGCAGATGTTGAAATACCCCCAAGATGCCATAAGAAGAATGGGCGTGGGATTTTTCCACCCCATTGAGGAACCCCTTGTGGCAGATCGGGAAGGACAATGCTCCACTCAAGTGGAGCCCTCATCTACACAAGATCAACAAGCCCCTACTGCTGGAGAAAACTCTACACCAACTCCGCAACCTGCTGAAGATCATCTGTCTCCTAGGCAAAATGGTAGTCCCAGGTCAGATTATCCGCCCCCTCCAAGGGGCGGAAAGTCCGCCCCTGGCACTCCAACTCGTCCCAGGGGATCCGAAGAAGAAGGGAACAACCAAGAAGACTCTAGGCCAGATTCTTCGGCCCCCGAGGGCAGATTATCCGGCTCTGGATCTCCCAGCTCTGGCAGGCATTCATAGAAAGAGGAGGTTGCTGCATCATCTCCCAGGCCGGACAGTCCGACCCCACCAAGGGGCGGATTATCCGGCCCTGAAGAAAATTTTCAGCAGCAAGCTCCTGGTGTAAACTCAGAATAGGATCAAGGGCAAGAACAAGATCCAGGGAAAGGTAGTGGTCAAGACAATGATACCAATGTTGAATCAACTCCTCCTAGAAATAATAAGGATATTGAGAATCGTCGCAAGGCTCGTGCTGATCGGAACCTTGAGCTAAGGGGTCACACTCTTGACAAGGTTGTCGGTGATCTACGAAGAAGGGTATCTACTAGAAGAAACTTGCAAGCTTCTGTGATCATCAAGCTCACATTTCTATGGTTGAACCGAAGAAGGTCTTTGATGCTCTTGAAGATCCCGATTGGGTTGTAGCAATCCACGAAGAATTAAATAACTTCGAGCGCAACAAAGTTTGGAAGCTCGTAGAGAAACCCAAGGATTGCCGCAATGTTATCGGCACCAAGTGGATTTTCAAGAACAAACAAGATGAAAATGGCATTGTTGTGAGGAATAAAGCAAGAATCGTGGCTCAAGGATTCTCTCAAGTGGAAGGAATTGATTTTGGAGAGACTTATGCTCCTGTGGCTCGTCTTGAGTCCATCTGTATCCTTCTTTCCTATGCCGCCCATCATAATTTTAAATTATAGCAAAGGGATGTTAAGAGTGCGTTTCTTAATGGTCCACTACATGATTTGGTATACGTCAAGCAGCCCCTGGGTTTTGAGGACCCCAAATTTTTGAACCATGTCTACAAACTCGATAAGGCGCTCTATGGCCTTAAACAAGCCCCACGTGCGTGATATGAGCACCTTAAAGAGCTTTTGTTAGACCGTGGATTCGAAGTTGGGCAAATCGATCCCACTCTTTTTACTAAGAAGGTTAATGGGGAGCTTTTTGTATGCCAACTTTATGTAGATGACATTATTTTTGGCTCCACTAACCAATCTTTTAACGATGAATTTTCAAAGCTTATGACTGACAGGTTTGAGATGTCGATGATGGGTGAGTTGAGGTTATTTCTTGGATTCGAGATCAAACAACTTAGAGAGGGAACCTTTATTAATCAAGCTAAGTACATCCAAGACATGCTCAAAAGGTTCAAGATGACGGATCTCAATGGCGTCGCTACTCCAATGCAAACAAAGTGTCATCTTGAGCTCAATCCCAAGGGTAAATACGTGGACCAAAAGGTATACCGATCCATGATCGGCTCTCTCCTTTACCTTTGCGCATCTAGGCCCGATATCGTGTGAAGTGTAGGAGTGTGTGCAAGGTACCAAGCCGCTCCTAAAGGAAGCAACTTAGTGGCGGTCAAACGAATCTTCAGATATTTAGTTCATTCCCCAAATTTTGGGTTATGGTATCCCAAAGGTTCAAGTTTCTCTCTTTGCGGTTACACTGATTCAAATTGGGCTGGTGACAAAGATGACAGAAAATCAACTTCTGGTGCATGTCAATTCTTGGGCAGGTCTCTAGTGTGTTGGTCTTCAAAGAAACAGAATTGCATTTCACTCTCAACCGTCGAAGCTGAATATGTTGCTGCTGCAAGTGCTTGTACACAGTTATTATGGATGAGGCAAACTTTAAAGGAATATGGTGTCAATTATGATAAAGTGCCTCTATTATGTGACAATGAAAGTGCTATCAGAATTTTTTACAATCCCGTGCAGCATACAAGAACAAAACATATTGAGATCCGCAACCATTTCATTCGGGATCATGTTGCTCGTGGCGATATTTCCCTATCCTTTGTGAGCACGAAGAACCAACTTGCTGATATTTTCACGAAGCCCCTTGATGAAGCAAGATTTTGTTATTTGAGGAATGAGCTAAATATCATAGATTCAAGGAGCTTTGCTTGACTACCCTTGCACACTCACTTGCTCTTATTCATGTATTTGGTTTAGATGTGGGCATAGACATAGGGGGAGTGTGGTCCTAATTGATTGGGCTAACCCTCCCCCCATAATGCCGAAAGCAAGAAAAATCATTTCCCTTAATATCATTTTGTGATATGTGGGTTATTGATGAGCATTGGTTTTGAACTCAAGATACATCTTCGCGGTGACATGCCATGCGCTCCAACATGGTGGCTTCGGCCATTGCCGTCTTACTTGAGAAGAGTTGGTTTCTAATGGTTCTCTTTGGTTTCTGAGGCGTTAGCATCGCTCTTCTTCCTTTTTGGCGTTTCGATGCCAAAGAGGGAGAAGTAGTTCTATTAGGTCGCGTGGATTTGCAAGGGTCGGGTGCAAGCACTTGTCTTTCAGTAGTTTTATTTGCTTGCTTGTGCCCCTTTTAGCGTGAACTTATTTGCTATTTGTGCTTGGATTATGTAAGACTATGTCGTGCTCTACTCTGTTGGTCTTCTGGAATCCCGGATTTATATTGTGGGTCTACTCTCATGGATTTCTGGATTTATCTATGGAGTATGTTTGATGGCATATGGAATCATGGGATTATCTAGTGTATGCATCAATATTGTGGGATGTTCTTGGAGTCTAACAATCTCATTATTTTCTTTGGCTATAATCACATCCCGGTCGTATGACCTTGTTTCCCAACCCACCTTGTTTCAATTATCTTTGCTATGAAAGTTGTGTTCTCTCTAGTGTGTGTATTTGTATTCAAATGCAAATTGTAAATATGCACACATCTAGGGGGAGCCTCTTTCATTTTTGTTAAGGTGGCATTTGTCGGTTTCATTGCAAATCCTAGTATTGCCATCTAACACCAAAAAGGGGGAGATTGAAAGAACATTTCATAATCCCTAGTGTTTTGTGTGTTAGATAACAATATCAAGGATTGTTTAATGTGTGTTGAAGTGTTGCAGCTCTCTCTAAGGATAAAAGGAAAAGGAATCTGCCTTTGGGGGGCGGATAATCCGCCCCACCCTTTTACCAGATAGGCGCAAGCCCCAGAAGAGGGGTGGAGTTTCGGCCGGATTTCCCGGCCCCGCCGGATAATCCGCCCCTCATGTTCACTACCAAGGCGCAAGACCCAGAGGGGGCGGAGTTTCGGCCGGACTTTCTGGCCACGCCGGATAATCCACCCCTAGAGGGGGCCAGATAATCTGCCCCCCCAAGGTCTTCATCAAGTTCTGCAGGCGCCAGCCCCAGAGAGGGGGCTGATTTTCTCCCCGGAATATCCGCCCTGAGGGCGGAGTTTTCCCGGGGGCGGATAGTCCGCCCCTAGTGGGGGGCGGATAATCCGCCCCCAAACTTGTTCAACTGCCAGATCTGTGCAGGGGGTATTTAAGCCAGCCTTCCCCCTCATGCTAGATCCCTTGGTTCATTCGAAAAAGTCAAGATCTGATCTGCAACCTCATACAAGAGAACTCCACCTAGATCCACCCAAAGTCCCCGTCCCTTGGGGAATCAAAGGAGGAGAACTCGATCTTCATCAACTACAATCAAGCGCTTCATCTCCTCTCCATTCATTTGGAGAATCACGGATCTAGTATTTCTTGCAAATATCTAGATCCTTGTTTTGTTTATATTGATAAACCTTGTTCTTGTGATAGCTTGCTGTCATCTCGGGAGCCCCCAATTCAGTTGTGGGTGTGTGTGCCCCGGTAGCGTTGTAAAAGGCACTGGTTCCCGCCTCGAAGGGTACCAATAGTGGAGAAGGTGGATCAGGCCTCTCGTGGCAAGATCCATCGAAGAATAAGGTGAGGCCTATTGTGGCGTGGTGGTAGTAGAACCGCCCACCCCTCCAACGTAGATGTACTTCCCTTAACAAGGAAGGAACTGCGGTAAAACAAATCCATGTGTCTCCGCGTGCTCCACTACGGTTCCCTCGCTCCTCCCTTTACGTGCTTAGTAGCTAGGTTTGCATATAGGGAAATTCTCGTAGTTACATATCTATAGAATTTACTTTGTGTCAAGCCTAAAATTGAAAAAGAACTAAAAATTGGGTAGCACCTATTCACCCCCTCTAGGTTCCCATATGATCCATTTCAATATTCATAGTATCCTGGGTCATGCTGGTTTTTATAGAAGATTTATTAAAGATTTCTCCAGAATTTCAAAGCCCCTTACCAATCTTCTCCAAAAAGATGTACCGTTTGTGTTTGATGATGATTGTAAGGAAGCTTTTGAAATTTTAAAGAAAGCTTTAACTACTGCTCCTATTGTCCAACCGTCTGATTGGAATTTTGCCCTTTGAAATTATGTGTGATGCTAGTGATTTTGCTGTAGGTGCTGTTCTTTGGCAACAAATAGATAAAAAATTGAATGTTATCCATTATGCTAGTAACACTCTTGATGCGCTCAAAAGAAATATGCTACTACTGAAAAGGAGTTCTTAGCTGTAATCTTTACTTGTGATAAGTTTAGACCTTATATTGTTGATTCAAAATTTACCATTCATACTGACCATGCTTCTATTAAGTACCTGATACGTCGGAAACGTATCTATAATTTCTGATGTTCCATGCTTGTTTAGTATCTACTTTGCTTTGTTTTGTCTACACTTTGAGGTACTTTTATACACTTTCTGGAACTAACCTACGGACAAGATGCCACAGTGCCAGTTTCCTGTTTTCTTCTGTTTTTGGTTCTAGAAAGGCAGAAAATCAATATTCTCGGAATTGGACGGGACAAAAGCCAAAGTAATTATTTTCCCGGTGGAATTGGACAGGACAAAAGCAACACCGAACCACGACGCAGAGTCAGAGGGGGGCCACATGGTGGCCACACCCCAATAGGCGTCGGCCAGCCCTGGAGGCGCCCACAGGGGGTGTGGGCCCCCTGGATCCCCACCGACCTTGATTCTTGCGCCTATAAGAAGCCTCCGACCCCAAAAAACCCTAGGGCATCCAGAAGAAATCCACGAAAACCTCTGTAGCGCCGCCGCCACCGAAGGGGAGATTCGGGGGACAGAAAGTCTCTATTCTGGCACCCTGCCGGGACGGGGAAGTGCCCCCGGAGCCATCTCCATCGATCTCCATCGCCATCTTCATCATCATTGCTAATTCCCATGATGAGGAGGGAGTAGTTCTTCCTCAGGGCTAAGGGCTCTACCGGTAGCTATGTGTCCATCTCTCTCTCTATGCATGATCTTGTGGTCATGAGCTTTGTAATCAAGTAGATCTACCTTGCTACTCAAGTGCTTCATTAGATCTCTGCTTTCCCCATGTGTGTGAAAGTGATAGCGTGCACGCCATGGTGGAACTTAGGCTTCAGTCTACATAAATACTCTTTGTGCTTTAATAGATCTATGCTTTTCCCCACGTGTGTGAAAGTGACAGTGGGCATACCGTGTGTGGCACTTTGGATAGATTGAATATTTGTTATGAGTTATATTTGGAGTTGGATGTCTCTATGAAATTGTAGTGTTTGTTGGAACCATCTAGTGCTCAAGGTGACAATGTGGGGTTATCTAGATTGGGGAAGGCGGACTTTGAGGTGTGTTATTATAGCCCTACCATGGATTAGAGTGTCCAGCCGAAGAGTAGTTAAGAGTAGTATCATGAAGAGAGGATATTTATATGAGAGAGTGTTCACTAGTGAAAGTATGATCCCTAGGACTTGTTTCTAAGCATTGAAACACCGTTTGCTACTAGATATGTTGCATGTTTGCTTGCTTCCTTCTTGTTGCCTTTAGTATTTGCCTCGCCATCAAGCTATTTTCTGGCACCGTTACCACTTGTATTTCACTATCTCTTCGCCGAACTAGTGCACCTATATTGGGTGTGTTGGGGACACAAGAGACCTCTTGTATCTTGATTGCAGGGTTGCTTGAGAGGGAATACCTTTGACCACTTCCTCCCTGAGTTTGATAAACCTTGGGCAATCCACTTAAGGGAAACTTGTTGTCCTCCTACAAACCTCTGCACTTGGAGGCCCAACAACTGTCTACAAGAATAGAAGTGCGTAGACATCAAGCTCTTTTCTGGCGCTGTTGTCGGGGAGGTAAGGTAAAAGGTACTCACATCCTCCGGTGTGAGTGCTCGCAGTTATTTCCTTTAGATTCTTCAATTTTGTCTTTTTATTTCTTGTTTTCACTAGTTAGGCTTAATGGAAAACAACAACAAAATTAGAGAGCTCTATAGTGTTTATCTTGAGTTAGGACATGAAGTGTTTGAAGAGAAAATTAAAAAACCTATGGAACTTTATTTGCATGCTAATAGCAATGTTATTAGTATGAATTCTTTGGACACCATTGTTGCTAATGCTTTGGAAAATTCTAAGCTTGGGGAAGCTAGTTTTGATGAAAATGATCATTTTAGTCCCCCAGCTTTGGAAGATAGCTATTGTATTGCTTATGATGATACTATACCTCCAATATATGATGATTACAATGATGAATATGATATTTTTAGTCCACATACTATTGAGGAGGAAATTAATTGTGATTACAATATGCCTCCTATATTTGATGATTATGGTGATGAGAATAACAATGATAGCTATTTTGTTGAATTTGCTCCCACTACAATTAATAAGAATGACTATGCTTATGTGGAGAATAATAATCATTTTATGCATATGGCTCATGATAAGAATGCTTTATGTGATATTTATATTGTTAATTTTACTCATGATGCTACTGAAATTTATTATGAGAGAGGGAAACATGGTTTTATATATCTCAAAAATATTAAGTTTCCCCTCTTTATGTTGAAAATCTTGAAGTTGCACTTGTTTTGCTTTCCTATGATTGTTGCTTTGTGCTTCCATGACTTGTTTCTTTACAAGATTCCTATGCATAGGAAGTGGGTTATACTTAAATGTGTTTTGAATTTTCTTCTTGATGCTCTCTTTTGCTTCAATTCATAGTGAGCATCTTCTCAAACTATCAAGCCTAACTTAAAGGCGTTAAACAAAAGTACTTGTTGGGAGATAACCCAAGATTTTTCTTGAGTCTTGGAAGTTATTTGTAACATCCCAAAAATACTAAGCTTGGATCATCAAACTCTAATCATCAAAATTAGGGTTAACAAAAACTTTTCTAAATAAAATTATGAATGCATGCATATGTGTATGCATGGATTTTGAAATTCTTTGGAACCACCTTGTTTGATTGTTTCATTGCTTGTAAAATGTTTCTTAGGTGAAATAAACATCATCTAAAACATTTCCCACACTTTTCCTAAAGACAAGTAAATCAAAACAAATATATTAAAGGAATGGTCATTTTGACCAATTTAACTCCCATGCCTACTTTGGTTGTCTAAAACTTTCAGAACCTAACAGAAACTTTTCTGGATCTTTGCACCCCTTGAATGTACTCCTAACAAAGTATCAAGGCCCACTTTGTGATCATCTAGAAACTTTCAAATGCATAGTTTAAATGACAGTTCAAAATTGAATCTTTATCATATGGGAAGATCCCACTTTGTCAAAAACCACTCAAACAAGCTCAACTTTCAAAACCCAAGCATCTGCAGACTCACCAGCACCAATCTAGCAAACCCACCAAAAATCTTTTCAAAATTCAAAACTTGATTTCATGCGGCCATTTCATCAAACAGGTTGCAGATACAAATCAAACAAACATTAAACACTATAGTATGCAGTAAAATTGGCCTAACTTGTTCCCTATTTAGCTCACAACTAGCTCAGTAGATCATCTAGCAAGATTAACCAAGCACTAGCACCACTGTGGGCTTGCCATTGCCATCAATGGTGAACAGCCGAGCACACCCATGTCACCCCCATGTCGACAGCAAGCTAGGAGGAGACACAAGCCTAGACAGCATGTCTGGGAGGCAGCCCACCGTCCACCGCCACTCACTATCCCAGCCGCGAGCGTTGCCAAGCCCTGGACCACACGCACGGACCGCGCCCAGACCGCCAGCGACCATGCCGAGCGTGCGCCAGAGCGCCACCCTCGACCGATGCCCACAGACCGCGCGCCGCCCTTGCCGCGTGCATACACAATCCCCACCGAGCCAGGATACCGCCAGACATCCCCGTTCGCCACCCCATGACGCACAGCCACTGCTCGCCGTCGAAGACGCTGCCTCTGTCGCGCAGAGCGTCGCGTGTTCCAGACCAAGCCGCACCGCCCCACGCTTCTAAACCATGTCATTGAGCATCGCCAGGAGACACCGCACCGTCCCCTACCGTCGCCCATGCCAATAGCCGCCTATAACATCGCCCCCGACGAGCTCACCGTGCGCCCCGACGGTCCCCTCGCTCGACTATAAATAGAGGCCACCCCAGTCGATTTCTTCACACCATCTCACTCCCCTCTCCTCACTAATCGTGCCACACCGTTCCCGGAGCAAGGCGAGCACCACCTCGCCGGAATTTCACCGGAGCCTGCCGCCTATGGAGAAGAAGGGAGCCATCGATTTCGTCCACCCCAGGAGCTGTCGCGACCACCCCTGAGTTCGTCGTCGCCGATCTCGTCGTTCGCCCGCCTCGCCGACCCTCGCCAGCACCCCGGTGAGCCCCCAGCACCCCTCACTGGCCGCGCTAGGTTTCTTTCTCGCCGGCGTTGTCTTGCGTCGACGATGACTCCCAGCCATTGGATTAGAATCAGATCGAATGACCCACGTTGCCCCGTACCGCTTCGCCCCTCCCTGCCTCACTGACGAGTGGGGACACCCACTTAAGCAGCCCGCGGGAGCACTGCGCTTAGCAGGCCGGCCCAGTAACTTTTCCCGCGCAGCCCAGTTATTCAAATTAAACCTTTTTCTTTTTAATTCAAACACACTTCTGTACCCATTTTCAAAAATCAACCCAGGTCGATTCAGTGCACCAATTTGAATGAAACCAATTTTGTTGGAAAGGTCTGTGAATGCTGAATCCAAGCCCGTTGGATTCAAGTTATTTGGATCTGTAGATCATCCTTAGTAAAAATAACAAGGCAGAAGCTTTTCTGCATTCAAACATTTTTCAAATTTAAACCATAATAGCTTTTGAGTTGATGCCAACTCTCAAAAATCACATTTAACCATACCTTTCAAAATATATAAAAATATATAGGTTTACTTGCAGAAATAATGTTCTAGTAATAAAAGAATGCTACATAGCCATTTCTAGCCACTTTAATTAATTAGAATAAAAGGGTAAAACATTATTAAATTGTGACACCACTTTAAATCACATTCCCTTGGACTACAATATGTGGTGATGACATGTGTCAACATGATCCCATGTTTGGTTTGGAGAATATCTTAAGTAGTTTTTCAATGGGTAGAAATTACTTTTCTAAAAATAAAAGCAATTAAACCAAGCCTTAACCTTGTAATGTTAGATATGATGCTAGATCATCTATAGGACCTTTGTGTGTGATGATTGCAAGTATTTAAGTGTTTTTTGGTGATTGTGTACCTCGTATTTATTCATAGACGCTAGTACCGACCAAGGATACGAGGAGGAAGGAGGATACTACGAAGAAGAAGCCGAGGAGAACTTCAACCACTGCTCTGCACAAGGCAAGCTGAGACTATACCTATGCAAGCCAATACTTGCAAGCTTATACTGATATTGATGCAAGCTAACACTTGCAAGATACTTTACCTATGCAAGCCAATAGTTGTTACTATGCCTACTATATGCCTTAAGCATATGTGATCATACCCACTTGATAAACCAATCCTAGTTTTATTTGCAAGCTTCTTACTTTATTTCTTTATCAAAGCTTACTTAGAGTTTACTTATGAGTTTGGTAGATACTAGAAAGTTATCTGAAGGTTGCATAAAGAGCATAAAATTTGGCCTAAGTTAGAAACCTTGATATCATATTAAGATATAAGGTTGTACTTAGTTGAAACTCCACTAGTTTACCACCCCTCATTAGTGCTTATCCCCACCTGTAGATGCTAGTGCTAAGCATAAAATTTGATCAACTTTAGATGGGAATACTTGGTGAAAATGGTTATGAAAACCTTGGAATGATGGATCATTCTATTAAAATGTTTTGGACATGTGTTTCCAAACACCTGATGATTTTGGTGATGAAAATGTTGAGGCATGAGCCTTAGCCCTTTTATAAAACTGATGGTTGTCTGGATGCGATACCATTCCAATTTTATCGTACAACCACAATACCCGAAGATTGGGTAGGGCTTGACTGGAAACTTATGTACCTTAGTATTAGCTCCCTCACGGCCAAGGTCTGAGCTGAGGCTACCTTGTGAAGATTGTCCACCTGTGCAGTACCCAAGATGACAGTTGGTCATGGTTGGGAGGCCAAACTCACAGGAGAGGTGCTTATACTAGGGCATGTAATTGAAAGGTTAGGATTGATTATCCGCATACTGAGTATGGTGAATTCAGGATTTGTTCCTGACGGATGTATCGAATGTTGTGGTGAAAGTGTACAATCTCTGTAGAGTGTCAAACTATTCGAATAGCCGCGTCCGCGGTTATGGATAGTTGGAGTGGCCGTACTGTTCCCCCGTCAGACTTTTCCCTTAGGAGTTATAAAATTGTGACTAGCTTTGGAACTTAGTAGAGATAAATCTGGCTTTTGCAAAACAACCTTAGAGCCTAATGTCCTATTATCCAAAAACCCCTTTACATGTTAGTATTAGTTTGCGAGTACTTAAAGAGTACTCATGGCTTTGTCCCTGGCTATTCCCATGGCCAGACTATGAAGAGGAGTACCTGGAAGATGGACCCCAGGAAGGTTACGACAACTAGGATCATCTCCCATCGTCAGCATTGCCTGTGAGCCCGAAGATGGAGCTTCGCCTACGCTACCGTTATTATTACGTATTCCGATGCTTGAAGTTGTATTAAGAACTGGATCATGATATCCCTATTTGTGTAAGAACTTATGTATCGTTTGTAATGGATGATGTACTATGGTATCCAATTTTGTTATGTCTCGCAAAAATGGTAATCCTGGGATTGCGATGTATGGCATAACAGGCATCTGGGATTAAAAATTTGGGTGTTGACAAGTTGGTATCAGAGCCATCCTGACCATAGGAGACCCTAGTTAGACTGGACATTTGAACCAAAAACTTAGTTTCAAAACCAAAGAAAACAAATATTAACAAAAACTTATTCTCATTCTTATCTCTTTGATTCCTTCCTAAAAATTCATGTTACTCAAAAACTCTTGCAAAATACATAAAATTTTGACACACTTGATCACCCTGCTAACCTACTCATCCTCTATTCTTATAGATGAACGTGAAGTACAGCAAGTTTTACCAACTGGGGAATGGAGGAGACCTTATCTTTGAGAGGGATTTGGACCAGCTTTCGGAACTTCTAGAGCGTCCGGACCCCGAGTTCTTCGGAGCTCAGCTCAATGATCAAGGAGGAGAAGATCTGAAGTGGCTAATTGTTGCAAGTCTCCGAGGAAAAATTCAACCTCCCACTACGGAGGGAATTCATTTTACCTTGAGGGAAAACAACTGGCTCGATGGACTTGCCAGAGCAATGCAGGAAGCTCTTTCCCGTCTGTGTGGGCAGAGCATCAATCAGATCAAGGGTACTCGCTTTGAGTTTTGCCCAAGGCGTGATGCAAATGGACAACCACTGGAAGCCCCATACCACCCTGAGCTGAAGACCCAATTGGACCACCTTAGCTTCATGATGTACGATCGTCAGCAGGAGTTGGATAACTGTCGTGACTACTCCAACCATAAGTCTGCCATCCTCAAGACGAAGGATCAGACCATCGCCATGCTAGCAAAGGATCGCAAGTCTCGCCGCCGTCAGCTCGACAAGAAGGAGCGCATCATTGCCCGTCTTCGCCACCGCATCTCATCTTTGGAGGAGACCATCCACGAGAGATACATGCAGTTGGAGGAAAGGGAGAATGCCGGAGAGGATCTTCGTGGAGACCCTTACTCCTATCTCAGCAATGACGATGATTTTCTGGAGGATCAGGCCATGGAATTCTTCACCGATGAGGATGATTTCGCCTTCATCGATGATGATGAAGATGATGAAGCCACAGACTCCGAGGAGTAGTAGCACTTGAGCACTAGCGTAGTGAGTAGTATTCGGTCCCACTGTATCGTAGTTTCCAGAATGGTTCTTAAAACCATCTGTTTTTCTTTGTTGTGGTGTGTCTTGTACTATGTGCTATGAATGAATGAATGAAAAAGCAAGTTGCTAGAAAAATCTGAGTCAAACCTTTAAAACTTTTCAAAGTCCCCGAAACCTTAGAAATTTCCCTATTTTCTGATGATCTATCTCAATCGTCAGATGCCATGTGGAGGAAGTGGTTCAGCCCCGGACCCGATGTTGCAGATACTGCAAATGTTGACTTCTGACCGTGAAGCTGAAAGAGCGGAACGTCAAGCCAACCTAGCCACTCTGTAGCAGATAGCCCAACTTGCCCACAAAAACCAAGGCCACGGAAATCAGGAGAACCATGGATCTAAGCTCAAGAATTTCCAGAATACCAACCCACCTGTTTTCACTAAGTCGGAAGAGCCCCTAGACGCCGATGATTGGCTGCAAACCATGGAAAATAACCTAGAAGTCGCTGGAGTGGAAGCCAACGAGAAAGTTCTGTTTGCCACCCATTATCTAGCCGGAGATTCTAGGGCATGGTGGAACAGTGTTCGTGCAATGACTGGAGGACAGAGGATGACCTGGGAGGAATTCAAGGTCAAGTTTAGCAGAACTCATGTGCCACCGGGTTTGATCAAGAGAATGAGAGACGAGTTCAGAGAGCTGAAGCAAGGAAGGATGACTGTAGTGGAATACCGTGACAATTTTTTGTCATTAGCTAGGTATGCCCCGGATGAGATCGACACCGAAGCCAAGAAGAAAGAAAGATTACTGAATGGTCTACATGACGAGATGCAGACAGTGTTAGTTAATATCCCCTTTGCTGATATTGAAGCCCTTTTTGACTCTGCTATCCAGATGGAAGGAAAGATCAACCAAGCCAATGAGAACCACAAGCGTCGCATGATGCATCAGCCAGGAACCCATCAGACCCCAAAGTATCGCCCCAACTCATCTCCAGGATTTGCCCCAAGAACCAACAGACCCCCGATGAACCGTCCGACCTATCCCAACCGTGGAAACCCTAGACCCAGAGGAAATCACAACAACCCCGGCAACTCTAGCAATTTCACCCGTGCCCCACCCAAGTTCAACACCAACGATGTTACCGCCAACACCAACACTACCCCGAGGACTGGAAGCAATGATGTGCCTGTTGCAGCCAAGGACAAGTCGCAAGTGACTTGTTATGACTGTGGAAATAAAGGCCACTATTCCAACGAGTGCCCCAACAAGAAGAATGCCGCAGCACCCAATGCCAATTTCCCAGCTCAGCAGCAGCGTCGTGTTCAGCCCGGAAGAAGGTTTGCCCCAGGGAATTTGCTCAACCGCAATGGCCATCTTTTTATCATGCATGCTGAAGAAGCTTAGGAAGCGCCAAACGTCGTGCTAGGTATGTTTTCTGTTAATTCAGTACTTGCAAGAGTTTTGTTTGATTCTGGTCCATCGCATTCATTTGTCACCGAAGAATTTGCCTGCACTAGTAAAATTCAACCAACCAAACTGAAGCATGTTATGATTGTTCAAATTCCCGGATCAACCACCAAGGCTAGGCAAATTTGCAAAGTCGTCCCTATCCAAATCCATGGCATAGATTTTTATGCTAATCTGATAGTACTCGGAACTAAAGGTTTGGAAGTAGTACTAGGAATGGATTGGATGTCCAAACATAAAGGATTGATTGACTGTGCCAAGAAAGCCATAACCATGACCAGTACAGTCGGAATATCAGTCGAACATATATCTGAAACCTTACCTCGTCAATTCAAATGCAACAAGAGTATAGCCCAATCTACCATTGACCAAGTCCGGATAGTCTGTGAATACCCCGATGTATTTCCAGATGTTTTGCCCGGTATGCCCCTAGATCGGGATATCGAGTTTATTATTGAACTAATCCCCGGAACATGACCCATAGCCCAGAGACCATATAGTATGAACCCGTCAGAGCTAGCAGAACTGAAGAGGCAACTGGATTCCATGTTGGAAATCGGATTGATTCAACCAAGTGCGTCACCATGGAGATCACCTGTCTTGTTTGTGGACAAGAAGGATGGAGGTAACCGTTTGTGTACGGATTATCGGAAATTGAATGATGTCACCATCAATAACAAGTACCCCTTGCCCAAGATAGAAGATTTGTTTGATCAGTTGACCGGTGCCAAAGTGTTTTCTAAGATTGATCTTAGAACTGGTTATCATCAACTCAAGATTCGTGCAGAGGATATTCCAAAGACTGCCTTTACCACCAGATATGGACTATACGAGTATACAGTCATGTCTTTTGGATTAACCAATGCCCCCGCTTATTTCATGAACCTCATGAATAAGAATTTTATGGACTTCCTGGATAAGTTTGTCGTTGTTTTCATCGATGACATTCTGGTTTATTCCAAATCAGAAGAAGAACATGAGCTACACCTAAGGACCATTCTTGGAACCCTTAGAGAGCATAAGTTGTATGCCAAGTTTAGCAAATGTGAATTCTGGTTACAGGAGGTAGGATTCCTCGGTCACATTGTATCAGCCGTAGGAATTGCCGTTGACCCTGCCAAAGTGAAAGATGTAGAAGATTGGCAAGCCCCAACCACTCAAACCCAATTTCGTGCATTTCTCGGATTGGCGGGATATTACCGCAAATTCGTAGAAGGATTCTCGAGTATCGCCAGACCCATGACCCAATTGCTAAAGAAGGACAAGAAGTTTGAGTGGACCGACAAATGTGAAGCGAGTTTTCAAGAACTCAAGAGGAGATTGATTTCAGCCCCAATCTTGATCATGCCGGATATCACGAAGCCCTTCGATGTGTATTGTGACGCATCCAAGATCGGTCTAGGATGTGTGCTAATGCAAGAAGGCAAAGTTATATCTTATCTATCTCGACAACTGAAGCAACATGAGCAAAATTACCCAACCCATGACCTCGAACTCACAGCCGTAGTTCTAGCCCTGAAGACATGGAGACATTACCTGATGGGAAATCATTGTGAGATTTATTCGGATCGCAAGAGCCTAAAGTATATATTCACTCAGAAGGAGCTGAATATGGGGCAGAGAAGATGGATTGAGCTAATCAAGGATTACGATCTAGACATTCAGTATCACCCTGGTAAAGCCAACGTGGTAGCCGATGCCCTTAGCAGATTGCCGTGCCGCTTGAACTCCATGATTTTGAAGGCGCAACCAAGTTTGCACAAGGATATGGAAGATTTTCGGATGGAATTAGTAAGTGAAAGATTTTTGGCTAGCATAGAACTCCAGCCCACTTTGATCAGTCAGATTAAAGAGGCGCAGAAGGGAAATGCCAGTATCGACGGAATCAAACGTCGTATCGGTACAGACAAAGTACCCGGATTCACAGAAGACGAAGAAGGAGTTTTGTGGTACAAAGGACGCCTTTGTGTACCAGCAGATTCTGAGTTGAAAGAAGTTATCTTGAAGGAGGCTCATGATACTATTTATTCTATCCATCCCGGAGGAACTAAGATGTATCAAGATTTAAAGGAGCAATTTTGGTGGCATAAGATGAAGAGAGAAATCGGAAGCTATATCGCCAAGTGTGATATATGTCAGCGAGTCAAGGCAGGACATCAAAGACCCGCTGGAATGTTGCAACCTTTGCAGATTCCGGAATGGAAATGGGATTCTGTAGGAATGGACTTTATCACTGGACTACCTACTTCTAGTAAGGGAAATGACTCTATCTGGGTCATAGTGGACAGATTGTCCAAAGTCGCCCATTTCTTGCCCGTCAAGACCACCTATCAGAGTTCGAAACTAGCGGAGTTGTACATCGCTAGAATCGTCAGTTTGCACGGAGTCCCTAAGAACATAGTATCGGATCGAGGAACTCAGTTTACCTCGAGATTCTGGAAGGAAGTTCAAGAAGGTTTAGGAACCCGCCTAGATTTCAGTACCGCGTATCATCCTCAGACCGATGGACAAACGGAGCGAGTAAATCAAATACTCGAAGATATGCTGAGAGCATGTGTGTTAGAATATGGATCCAAGTGGGAAGACTGTCTGCCGTTTGCAGAATTTTCCTACAACAACAGTTACCAAGCCAGTTTGCAAATGGCCCCATTTGAGTTCATGTACGGAAGAAAGTGTCGCACCCCTTTGAACTGGTCGGAAGTAGGAGAGAGTCAGATTTTCGGACCCGACATCCTACGAGAAGCAGAAGAGAAGGTTCACAAGATTCGTGAGCACCTCAAGACCACCCAATCCCGACAGAAGAGTTACGCCGACAAGAGACGTCGAGACCTCGCCTTCAACATAGGAGATTTTGTTTATCTGAAAGTGTCGCCATTGAAGGGAATGCAGCGTTTCCAACTCAAAGGAAAGTTAGCCCCCAGATATATCAGACCTTTCAAAATTCTGAACCATCGAGGAGAAGTATCGTATCAATTGGAGCTACCCGAAGAGATGTCATCCGTGCACAATGTGTTCCATATCTCATTACTTCGCAAGTGTCTCGAAGTCCCCGACAAGACCGAAGTGTTCAAGAATATCGACCATTGGACCATAGAGATCAACGATGACCTGACCTATCCCGAAGTACCCATCCGTATTTTGGAAGAAGCTTTTCGAACTACCCGAACCCGAAGCATCAAGTTTCTCAAGATTCAGTGGAGCAACCACACAGAAGAGGAAGCTACCTGGGAACGCGAATATCACATCAGGACGGAGTTTCCCGATCTCTTCAAGTCCTAGGTAATCTTTTCATCCTTTTTCAAATCTCGGGACGAGATTTTGTTTAAGGGGGGAAGGTTTGTAACATCCCAAAAATACTAAGCTTGGATCATCAAACTCTAATCATCAAAATTAGGGTTAACAAAAACTTTTCTAAATAAAATTATGAATGCATGCATATGTGTATGCATGGATTTTGAAATTCTTTGGAACCACCTTGTTTGATTGTTTCATTGCTTGTAAAATGTTTCTTAGGTGAAATAAACATCATCTAAAAAATTTCCCACACTTTTCCTAAAGACAAGTAAATCAAAACAAATATATTAAAGGAATGGTCATTTTGACCAATTTAAGTCCCATGCCTAATTTGGTTGTCTCAAACTTTCAGAACCTAACAGAAACTTTTCTGGATCTTTGCACCCCTTGAATGTACTCCTAACAAAGTATCAAGGCCCACTTTGTGATCATCCAGAAACTTTCAAATGCATAGTTTAAATGACAATTCAAAAATAAATCTTTATCATATGGGAAGATCCCAATTTGTCAAAAAGCACTCAAACAAGCTCAAATTTCAAAACCCAAGCATCTGCAGACTCACCAGCACCAATCTAGCAAACCCACCAAAAATCTTTTCAAAATTCAAAACTTGATTTCATGCGGCCATTTCATCAAACAGGTTGCAGATACAAATCAAACAAACATCAAACACTATAGTGTGCAGTAAAATTGGCCTAACTTGTTCCCTATTTAGCTCACAACCAGCTCAGTAGATCATCTAGCAAGATTAACCAAGCACTAGCACCATTGTGAGCTTGCCATTGCCATCAATGGTGAACAGCCAAGCACACCCATGTCACCCCCATGTCGACAGCAAGCTAGGAGGAGACACAAGCCTAGCCAGCATGTCTGGGAGGTAGCCCACCGTCCACCGCCACTCACTGTCCCAGCCGCGAGCGTTGCCAAGCCCTAGACCACACGCACAGACCGCACCCAGAATGCCAGCGACCATGCCGAGCGTGCGCCAGAGCGCCACCCTCGACCGAAGCCCACAGACCATGCGCCGCCCTCGCCGCGTGCATACACAATCCCCACCGACCCAGGAGACCGCCAGACATCCCCGTTCGCCGCCCCGTGACGCACAGCCACCGCTCGCCGTCGAAGACGCCGCCTCTGCCGTGCAAAGCGTCGCGTGTTCCAGACCAAGCCGCACCGCCCCACGCCTCTAAACCATGTCGTTGAGCATCGCGAGGAGACACCGCACTGTCCCCTACTGTCGCCCATGCCAATAGCCGCCTGTAACATCGCCCCCGACGAGCTCACCGTGCGCCCCGACGGTCCCCTCGCTCGACTATAAATAGAGGCCACCCCTAGAAGATTTCTTCACACCATCTCACTCCCCTCTCCTCACTGATCGTGCCACACTGTTCCTGGAGCAAGGCGAGCACCACCTCGCTGGAATTTCACCGGAGCCCGCCGCCTCTGGAGAAGAAGGGAGCCATCGATTTCGTCCACCCCAGGAGCTGCCGCGACCACCCCTGAGTTTGTCGTCGTCGACTTTGTCGTTCGCCTGCCTCGCCGACCCTCGCCAGCACCCCGGTGAGCCCCCAACACCCCTCACTGGCCGCGCTAGGTTTCTTTCTCGCCGGTGTTGTCTCGCGTCGACGATGACTCCCAGCCGTTGGATTAGAATCAGATCGAACGACCCAGGTTGCCCCGTACCGCTTCGCCCCTCCCTGTCTCACTGACGAGTGGGGACACCCACTTAAGCAGCCCGTGGGAGCACTGCGCTTAGCAGGCCGGCCCAGTAACTTTTCCCGCGCAGCCCAGTTATTCAAATTAAACCTTTTTCTTTTTAATTCAAACACACTTCTGTACCCATTTTCAAAAATCAACCCAGGTCGATTCAGTGCACCAATTTGAATGAAACCAATTTTGTTGGAAAGGTCTATGAATTCTGAATCCAAGTCCGTTGGGTTCAAGTCATTTGGATCTGTAGATCATCCTTAGTAAATATAACAAGGTAGAAGCTTTTCTGCATTCAAACATTTTTCAAATTTAAACCATAATGCCAACTCTCAAAAATCACGTTTAACCATACCTTTCAGAATATATAAAAATATATAGGTTTACTTGCAGAAATAATGTTCAAGTAATAAAAGAATGCTACATAGGCATTTCTAGCCACTTTAATTAATTAGAATAAAAGGGTAAAACCTTATTAAATTGTGACACCACTTTAAATCACATTCCCTTGGACTACAATATGTGGTGATGACATGTGTCAACATGATCCCATGTTTGGTTTGGAGAATATTAAATCTTAAGTAGTTTTTCAATGAGTAGAAATTACTTTTCTAAAAATAAAAGGAATTAAACCAAGCCTTAACCTTGTAATGTTAGAGATGATGCTAGATCATCAATAGGACCCTTGTGTGTGATGATTGCAAGTAGTTAATTATTGTTTGGTGATTGTGTACCTCGTATTTATTCATAGACGCTAGTACCGACCAAGGATACGAGGAGGAAGGAGGATACTACGAAGAAGAAGCCGAGGAGAACTTCAACCACTGCTCTGCACAAGGCAAGCTGAGACTATACCTATGCAAGCCAATAATTGCAAGCTTATACTGATATTGATGCAAGCTAACACTTGCAAGATACTTTACCTATGCAAGCCAATACTTGTTACTATGCCTACTATATGCCTTAAGCATATGTGATCATACCCACTTGATAAACCAATCCTATTTTTATTTGCAAGCTTCTTACTTTATTTCTTTATCAAAGCTTACTTAGAGTTTACTTAAGAGTTTGGTAGATACTAGAAAGTTATCTGAAGGTTGCATAAAGAGCATAAAATTTGGCCTAAGTTAGAAACCTTGATATCATCCTAAGATATAAGGTTGTACTTAGTTGAAACTCCACTAGTTTACCACCCCTCATTAGTGCTTATCCCCACCTGTAGATGCTAGTGCTAAGCATAAAATTTGATCAACTTTAGATGGGAATACTTGGTGAAAATGGTTATGAAAACCTTGGAATGATGGATCATTCTATTGAAATGTTTTGGACATGTGTTTCCAAACACCTGATGATTTTGGTGATGAAAATGTTGAGGCATGAGCCTTAGCCCTTTTATAAAACTGATGGTTGTCTGGATGTGATACCATTCCAATTTTATCGTACAACCACAATACCTGAAGATTGGGTAGGGCTTGACTAGAAACTTATGTACCTTAGTATTAGCTCCCTCACGGCCAAGGTCTGAGCTGAGGCTACCTTGTGAAGATTGTCCACCTGTGCAGTACCCAAGATGACAGTTGGTCATGGTTGGGAGGCCAAACTCACAGGAGAGGTGCTTATACTAGGGCGTGTAATTGAAAGGTTAGGATTGATTATCCGCATACTGAGTATGGTGAATTCAGGATTTGTTCTTGACGGATGTATCAAATGTTGTGGTGAAAGTGTACAATCTCTGTAGAGTGTCAAACTATTCGAATAGCCGCGTCCGTGGTTATGGACAGTTGGAGTGGCCATACTGTTCCCTCGTCAGACTTTTCAAAATGACTCGTGAAATGAATGGAGACTTTGACTTGACCACAACAGAGTTGTGACATGATTTATAAGACCCCCCCTTAGGAGTTACAAAATTGTGACTAGCTTTGGAACTTAGTAGAGATAAATCTGGCTTTTGCAAAACAACCTTAGAGCCTAGTGTCCTATTATCCAAAAACCCATTTACCTGTTAGTATTAGTTTGCAAGTACTTAAAGAGTACTCATGGCTTTGTCCCTGGCTATTCCCATGGCCAGACTATGAAGAGGAGTACCTGGAAGATGGACCCCAGGAAGGTTACGACAACTAGGATCATCTCCCATCGTCAGCATTGCCTGTGACCCCGAAGATGGAGCTTCGCCTACGCTACCGTTATTATTACGTATTCCGCTGCTTGAAGTTGTATTAAGAACTGGATCATGATATACCTATTTGTGTAAGAACTTATGTATCGTTTGTAATGGATGATGTACTATGGTATCCAATTCTGTTATGTCTCGCAAAAATGGTAATCCTGGGATTGTGATGTATGACATAACAGGCATCTGGGATTAAAAATCCGGGTTTTGACATTATTAATTCTGAAATGACCTCTCCTTATCCTTTTTGTTTGCATTTGTGCCAACAATTATCTCTAATGAGAGGGAAGTAAGATTTGGGGAGTTGCTGTCCCGAAACAGATTTCTGTCCTCCACCATAAAAATTAGTGAGAAGTCTATGTAAGTCGGATTGAGATAAAAATTTATGAATAAATCCCCCAGTATGTTAGCTAAGTTTAGTTAGTTCAACACCTTTGATTTGAGCAACAGAATGTCTTTGAAAAAATTGGTTTCTACCTGTTGGTCTGTTTTGACAGATTTCTGTCATTATTTTCATTTGCTTCTTATTGATTCCTTTTTGAGTTCTCTTTTGGGGAATTGAGCTTTTTGAAGGAGTTGCTACAGTAGCATGTGTTTTTAGTGAAAAGTATTGCTGTTCCAAAGCTTTACCTAAGGGTTTATTATCTTTTGAATACACTAATGTTGCTAATAAAGATTGTGTGAAGTTCTATATGAAGGAAAAATTTCAGGTGTAGAGAAAGAATGATGTAATGAGATGAAGAATGGACAAAAGATCAAGCTTGGGGATGCCACCCCATGTCACCCCAAGAAATATTCAAGAGGTACAAGCGTCAAAGCTTGGGGATGCCTTGGGCATCCCCTTCTTCATCAATAAAAATCTCAGGTCTTTCTAGACACTTCGTTTTTATTGTTTTATGCACAGTTGTGTTGTTCTTGGAGCGTCTTTATTTTTTTTAGTTTCTGTTTGCTTAGTTTGCTTGAACAAAGTTGGTTGATCACAGCACACTTCTTTTGGAGAGAGACACACTCTGTTTTCATTGCCTAGAACACTCTAGTTTTCATTCTTATTGTCTTGAGTGTTCTCTTTTGCTAGCACTGTGTTTAGCCTTAGTTTTCTTGTGCTTTTAGCTTAGAACTTTTTAGTTCTTCTTTGTGGATTTGTGAAACAATCTCACTGGTATTTGTTGATTATTATCTATGCGAGTTTTTTCAAATAAGTTGATTGGTGTTGGAAAGTAGTAGAAGGTTCTTGCTTTAAAAGTGCAAGACGAGCTTGCCTTAACTGTGACTTAGACTTTATCATGTCATGCTAGGTGTAGTTTTGACCTTATGCTTAGTGATTATTGCTGTAGCATGACTTGCTCCAAATCATTGAGAGTTCTTAGTGTGCCTTGAAAGAATCATGCGTTGTTTTAGCATACAAAAGCATAGTATTGTGGTATTCTCCTTTGATGTTTTGTTTGGGTTGACTTGGCACATGCTCACACCATGTTATGACTCTAACCAGTCACCATTAGCCTATATGATCATTTAGTTTTTGACTTGTGGTACCACTTTATGCTTTGATTAGTAATGTTTTGTCGCTCTGCATGATTATGGCCATTATTGCTCTCTTCGTTGGTTGCTCCCAGTATTTTGCTAGCCTTCACTTTTGCTGAGTAAGCTCTACTCATGCATCCAACTCCCAAGAAACCAAGTTATTCCAAAGTGTCCACTATAAATTCCTATTCATGGTGTGTTACATCATTCCAAGTATATTCTTGTTTTTAGCTATATTCTAATTAAAAAGTATTTTGTTATGTGAAAACTTAGTGACTAAAGCTCTCACGAACTTGATGGCACACTTTATATTTCTTGCCCCTAATAAACTTGAACCATTGTGTCATCTATGTTGTATATGCTTACACTTATACGTTGGAATTAGCAGAACCGTGTTGTCACGGGGAACATTTTCAACATTGCACTTATACTTTGTACTCAGTTGATATCATGCACTTTTGTCTATGGATGTCACCGGTGTGAAATAAAGAGGGAACTTGTAAGTTGATGGAGTTTGTATTTTGTGTTAGAGAAACGCCTGGGCCGCTAGCCTAAGCCATGCCTAATCATGGTGGAAACTTGCAGCATCACCATAGTGAGCTATCTATGAAGCATCCTCAATAAAAAGCTATGCATATAGTAAATAAAAAGATCGCTGAGATGCTCATTATCTGCTTGCCTTGTCATTTTGGTTATGGGATAGCTCCTGTACCATGTGCAAGGGGTACCCCGTTGGCGGTTCTCTATGATATGCATGTACTTACAATGACAAGAACTTACAAGTGACTGAAGTTGAGTAGCATGAGGTGTGGCCCTCGTATTCAAAGGACTTGAGATTGCCAACTTATACTTTGTCAAGCATATACTCCATCTTTGTTCATTTTAACCTTAATCACTTCAAGATGCTTATGATAGGGGCAATGAGGGCTGAAAGCTAACAAGTACCATAATTTTTGGAATCTCTTTTTGAAACTTGAAATCCCTGCTTCCCTTTGTGAAGGGCCTTTCTTCCAACATTATTTGAGTCTCCACCTTCTACCTTTAGGCACCATTAAGAGAGCATAGTTTCCATTCTTTGTGCATTGTCCCAAAACTTATTCATTGATGCATATTGTGATATTATTTGTTCTTGTGCTATTTGTTTCTAGTCACCCTTGTGAACTTTGAAGGTGTCCTATGCATCTATTTGCTACTCTATGAGGGACAAGCTGATTGCCACTATGTTATGTTTTCTGTATATGAAACAAACAAACTTTTTTCAATGCATGTTATTCATGATCTTTGTTTGTAGCCTTTCATGTTGCATGCATAGTTACTATGTCCTATTGTTAGAACTCCATCTTTCATGCACATGTTTAGAGTTCTTTGTTCCCAGATTTCAATGCTTGCAAATGGTTTGATCTTAATGTTGATGGTGCATGTACCTCAAAAATTATTCTTTTTATCACTTACCTACTCGAGGACGAGCAGGAGTTAAGCTTGGGGATGCTTGATACGTCGGAAACGTATCTATAATTTTTGATGTTCCATGCTTGTTTAGTATCTACTTTGCTTTGTTTTGTCTACACTTTGAGGTACTTTTATACACTTTCTGGAACTAACCTATTGACAAGATGTCACATTGCCAGTTGCATGTTTTCTTCTGTTTTTGCTTCCAGAAAGGCAGAAAATCAATATTCTCCGAATTGGACGGGACAAAAGCCAAATTCATTATTTTCACGGCGCAACACGGAACCACGAAGCAGAGCCGGAGGGGGGCCACAGGGTGGCCGCACCCCCTAGGCGCGGGCAAGCCCTGGAGGCGCCCACGGGGGGTGTGGGCCCCCTGGACCCCCACCGACCTTGATTCCTGCGCCTATAAGAAGCCTCCGACCCAAAAACCCTAGGGCATCTAGAAGAAATCCACGAAAACCTCTGTAGCTCCACCACCACCGAAGGGGAGATTCGGGGGACAGAAAGTCTCTGTTCCGGCACCGTGCCGGGACAGGGAAGTGCCCCCGGAGCCATCTCCATCAATCTTCGTCGCCATCTTCATCACCATTGATGATTCCCATGATGAGTAGGGAGTAGTTCTTCCTCAGGGCTAAGGGCTCTACCGGTAGCTATGTGTTCATATCTCTCTCTATGCATGATCTTGTGGTCATGAGCTTAGTAATCAAGTAGATCTACCTTGATACTCAAGTGCTTCATTAGATCTCTGCTCTCCCCATGTGTGTGAAAGTGACAGCGTGCACGCCATGGTGGCACTTAGGCTTGAGTCTACATAAATAATCTTTGTGCTTTAATAGATCTATGCTTTTCCCCACGTGTGTGAAAGTGACAGCGGGCATACCGTGTGTGGCACTTTGGCTAGATTGAATATTTGTTATGAGTTATATTTGGAGTTGGATGTCTCTATGAAATTGTGGTGTTTGTTGGAACCATCTAGTGCTCAAGGTGACAGTGTGGGGTTATATAGATTGGGGAAGGCAGACTTTGAGGTGTGATGTTATAGCCCTACCATGGATAGAGTGTCCATCCGGAGAGTAGTTAAGACTAGTATCATGAAGAGAGGATATTTATATGAGAGAGTGTTCACTAGTGAAAGTATGATCCCTAGGCCTTGCTTCTAAGCATTGAAACACCGTTTGCTACTAGATATGTTGCATGTTTGCTTGCTTCCTTCTTGTTGCCTTTAGTCTTTGCCTCACCGTCAAGTTATTTTCTGGCACCGTTACCACTTGTATTTCACTATCTCTTCACCGAACTAGTGCACCTATATTGGGTGTGTTGGGGACACAAGAGAATTCGTGTATCTTGATTGCAGGGTTGCTTGAGAGGTAATACCTTTGACCACTTCCTCCCTGAGTTCGATAAACCTTGGATAATCCACTTAAGGGAAACTTGTTGCTGTCCAACAAACCTCTGCACTTGGAGGCCCAACAATTGTCTACAAGAATAGAAGTGCGTAGACATCAGCACCTTATGACAAACAAAGATGCTAAGCCTAGGCTTATTAGATGGTTGTTGCTTTTACAAGAGTTTGATCTACATATTATAGATACGAAAGGTGCTAAAAATCTTGTTGCTGATAATTTATCTCATTTGGAAAACATTTCTTTTGATCCTATGCCTTTTAATGATAGTTTTCCAAATGAACAGTTGGCTGCAATAAAGGTAAGCCCACGAGAGAGTCCTTGGTATGATGATTATGCTAACTTTATTGTTTCTAAGTATTTGCCTCCAACCTTTACAGCCCCACAAAGAAGGAAATTCTTTTATAATCTGAGGCATTACTTTTGGGATGACCCACATTTATATAAAGAAGGAGTAGATGGTATTATGCGAAGATGTGTTCCAGAATATGAATAACAAGGGATATTGAGAAAATGTCATGGCAGTGCTTATGGAGGACATCATGCTGGAGATAGAACCGCATAAAACGTTTTACAATCAAGTTTTTATTGGCCAACTCTTTTCAAGGATGCAAGGAAGTTTATTTTATCATGTGATGAATGTCAAAGAGTTTGTAACATTTCTAGACGCAATGAAATGCCTATGAATTATTCTCTTGTTATTGAACCATTTGATTGTTGGGGATTCAACTTTATGGGTCCTTTTCCTCCTTCAAAAGGGTATACTCATATTCTTGTTGTTGTTGATTATGTTACAAAGTGGGTAGAAGCCATACCTGCAAATAGTGCTGATGGTAAGACCTCTTTAAAAATGCTTAAAGATGTTATTTTTCCTAGGTTTGGTGTGCCTAGATATATCATGACTGATGGAGCTTCTCATTTTATTCATTGTGGTTTTAGGAAGACTCTTGCTAAATATGATGTTAACCATAGAATTGCTTCAGCATATCACCCTCAAACCAGTGGATAAGTAGAACTTTTGAATAGAGAAATTAAATCTATCTTGCAAAATACTGTTAATAGATCTAGGAAAAATTGGGCTAAAATTTTGAATGATGCTTTATGGGCTTATAGAACTACTTGTAAAAATCCTATGGGAATGTCTCCTTACCAAATGGTTTATGGCAAACTTTGTCACTTGCCTTTAGAATTAGAACACAAAGCTTATTGGGCAGTGAAAGAACTAAATAGAGATTTTAAACTTGCTGGTGAGAAAAGATTGCTTGACTTAAGTACCTTAGATGAGTGGAGAAGTGAATCTTATGAAAATGCTAGACTCTTTAAAGAAAATGTTAAGAGATGGCATGATAGGAGGATCCTTAAGAGAGAGTTTCATGTTGGTGAGAAAGTTCTATTGTATAGGTCTCGTCTTAGATTTTTTGCAAGAAAATTACTCTCAAAAATGGGAAGGACCTTTTGTTATTGAGGAGGTGTATCGTTCAGGAGCTATAAAAATTTCTTCTTTGAGGGACAACACTACACAGGTGGAACATTATATTTATGGATTTCTTATAATGAAGATGTTGATATTATTAAAATGGTGACCCCGGAAGAATTTATTAGAGACCAAGCTCCGGAATCTGTAGAGTCCATTTCCAAATAGGTAAAAGTGCTGGAAATAGAAGGTTTGCGAAAAACTTTTCTCTTTATATTTTTACTGTTTTTATTCCATATGGAAGGTTACGGGACGAAAAAGGGAAGGAAACGGAGCCCGGGTGGACCGCAACACCTAGTGGCGCGGGCCCTTCCTGGCCGCGCCACCAGGTGGTGAGACCACCCCGGAGCCCGTCTCCCTCCCGTTTTTGCCTAGAACCTTCCTTATGTCATAAAAACTTCATAATATATAATCACCCAGACCCCCCGAGGTTCGTATATCGTGTTCTTGTCGAGTTTTCATTTCAATCTGTTTCTATTAGGAAATATTCTCAAGTTTAGAGGCACCATGGTCTCCGCCAACGACATGGGCAAGAATCCCGTGGAAGATGATATTCAAGACCCCAAGAAGGAGGATGAGATCTTGGTTGAGGATGAAGAAGAAGTGAAGGAAGACAAGCATCCGGACACCCGCGCTACCGTTGCGAGCATTGGAGTGGTGGCAAACCCTATCAAGCTCAGGAGGACAACATGTATGTCTACAGGAGGGAAACCTCCACGTCATTGCCTCGCTCCACGGTCACTTCCTCCACGCGCCAAGAACCCCTTCCATACTCTTAAACATGAGCAGCAATTCCAAAAGTTGCCCAAAGGGAAGTCGCCCTCTAGTTGGGATATGCCTCGTTCTAACCATGCAGGGAAAGAACACTCTAAGGATGAAGAGTGGGGAAAGATGTTGGAGATATGCCCTAGAGGCAATAATAAATGTAGTTATTATTATATCTTTGTGTTTATGATAAATGTTTACATTCATGCTATAACAGTATTAACAAGGAAACATTAATACTTGTGTGATTTGTAAACTAAATTAGAGTCCCTAGTAAAGCCTCTTCATAATACTAGCTTGTTGGTTAATAGATGATTGTGGTTTCCCTATCATGAACATTGAGATGTTATTAACAACAAGATCATATCATTAGGAGAATGGTATGATGGACATACTCCTATAGATAAGCGTAGCATAAAGATCAAGTCATTTTAATAGTTCAATTGCTATATGCTTTCTGATACATAGTAACCTAATTCCTTCGACCATGAGATCATGCTTATCACCATCACCGGAAGGATGCTTTGATGATATCAAACACCACACCGTAACTGGGTGGCTATAAAGGTGGCATTGAGTGTTTGGAAAGTATGGGTTGAGACACATGAATCAAGAATGGGATTTGTCCATCCATATGACGGATAGATATACTCTGGGCCCTCTCGGTGGAATGTCATCCAATTAGCTTGCAAGCATGTGACTGGATCACAAGGGATCACATACCACGGGAACGAGAAAAGAGTACTTATCAGTAACGAGGTTGAACTGGGTATGCAGAGATACCGACGATCAAAACCTCGGATAAGTAAACTATCGTGAGACAAAGGGAAATTGGTATCGTATGTAAGTGGTTCATTCGATCGCAAAGTAATCGTAGAAATATGTGGGAGCCATATGAATATCCAGATTCCTCTATTGGTTATTGTTCGGAGAAGTGTCTCGATCATGTCCGCATAATTCACGAACCGTAGGGAGACACACTTAAGGATTCGATGTTGTTGAGTAGTTATGGAATGATGAGTAAGAGACCGAATGTTGTTCGGAGTCTCGGATGGGATCCGGGATATCACGAGGAGATCTGGAATGGTCCGGAGAATAAGATTCATATAAGGAAAGTCCTGTTTCGGGGTTGGAGAATGGTTCCGGTGTTTTCATCGGGAATGTTCTAGAAGGTTCCGGAATGTTTGGCACTCCGGAGGGGAAGGGTACATGAATGTGTCATAAAAAGTTGGAATGGTTGCATCATGTACTAGGTGTCATCGCTGACCAAAATAAAGGGATAAATCAAATCCTAGTTTGAAAAGTCAAACGCCAATTTGAAAAGTCAAACGGCAAGTTTGCTTGGTGGAGGGAGAGTAGGAAACCTACTTGGGAAGGAGTTCCTCTCCCTCCACCGCCGGCCAAGGAGGCCGAGTTGGGGAGGGACTCCCCTCCCCTTGGTCGGCCCCCTCCACCTTTATAAGGAGGGGCAGGGCTGACCCTCCAAGCCTACACCTTGCACCCTCCAAACCCTAACCCTAAGCCGCCGGCGCCACCACCTCCTGCTGCCGCCGCCTAGGGCAAACCCTAGCCGCCGACTTGGGCTTCCCCAAGCCCTAGCCGTCGGCTTAGCCCTCTCTCCTTGGTGTGTCTAAACCCGAGATCACCTAGGCCTCTCTCATAGTCCACCATACTCGCTCCGGTTTAAGGTGAAGCCCTGCGAGATCTCCCCTCTACTTCCGGTACCACGCCGTCATGCTGCCGGAATCGCGAGGAGAGTGCTACAACCTCCGCTGCCTGCTGGAACAAGGGAGAGGAAGGTCTTCATCGAGTACCGAATGTGTGACCGACTGTGGGAGCGCTGCCGGAACGCGGCGCCGGAAGGATCGTCTACATGATCTTGAGATCGGGAAGAGTACGACTACATCACCCACGAGAATCCGCTCTCGTTAACCGCTTTGGAATCTTCGAGGGTGAGTTCATCTATCGACTCATTGCTACAATCTAGTAGATAGATCTTGGCTTGTTTGTTTGCATGCGGTAGAAATTTTTTGTTTTCCATGCTACAAACCCCTACAAAAGAATCACAAGCACTGGGATTCTTGGTCTGACATGATAATGAACCGCATTGAGCATAATTCGGAGTTGATTCGTACTCTAACCTTCGAGATTGAGGATTTGAGGAAGTTGATTGAAAGGCTTATTAAGGGAACACCACCACCCACGAAGAAAGTAATTCATCATCAGGTTTTGGGACCCCCTTGGTTTGTTCCGAGCTTGGGGGAGTGTCGCGGTATCAAATCATTATCTTTCATCTTTTTACCTTTTAGTAGAGTCATATCTTGAATAGAGAAGTTATCATATAGGATGGTTTGCATTGTGGAAGTATCTCTCCTTTAGTTGGTTATCTATGTACCCATTGGTGTGAGTGCCTTTACGGAATATTAATGAGAAGTTTCATCTTTTACTTTTCACACATCTTATTTTAGTTTGCAATCTCTATTATATGATTGATCTTGTTTATTAGTATTGGTGTCACTTTGGGAGCATAAAGTAAATCTAAATTGGTTTTGGCAAACTGAGCTCTGGTCAGTAGCAACACTTTTTGAGGTTTGAAAGGAAAAGAGAAAGGCACTTCCAGGTATTTTATATCATTTTCTTTCTTTCTTGATTGGCTCATAAGCTTAGTATTCTTTAGTTAAGATCTTTTGTGTTTTCAAGGAAGATTGCATCTTTGACTTTATCACTTGTATGTTCGCTTGTTTCCTTCAACTCTTTTGCTTGCTACCCAGCCTTGCTAGCCAAAAACCTGTACTAAGAGGGAATACTTCTCGTGCATCCAATCATTTAAACCAAAACTTATGCCATATGTGTCCACCATATCTACCTATTAGCATTATTGCTATTCCAAGTAAATTCTCAAGTTTCATCTACCTTTCAAATTAAAAATTCTTTTGTTATGTGAAAAATAGTTAGTAAAGCTCTCACGAACTTGATGACACACCTTATTTTTCTTGCCCTTAATAAGCTTGAACCATTGTGTCATCTTTGTGGTATATCCTTGAACTTATAAGTTGGGATTAGCAGAACCGTGTTGTCACAGGGAACGCTTTCAACACCTTTAAATATCTACCCCATTGATATCATGATATTTTGTTTATGGATGTCGGCGGTGTGTAATAAAATGGGATCTAGTAAGTCCATGAAGTTATGTATATGTGTTAGAGAAATTCCTGGGCCGCTAGCCTAAGCCATGCCTAATCATGGTGGAAACTTGCATCATCACCATAGTGAGCAATCTATGAAGCATTATTCTTATAAAAAAGAGAGATAGAAAAAAGAGAAGAAAAAAAGAAAAAAAAGAAAAAAAAGGAAAAAAAAGGAAAGAGAGAAAAAAGCACCATTTTCCCATGGTAAATAAGAAGATTGCTGAGATGCTCACTGTCTGTTGCCTTGTCATTTTGATATGGGATAGCTCCTGTATCATGGGTCAAGGGGTACCCCGTTGGCGGCTCTCTATGATACACATATATTTACAATGAAAAGAACTTACCGGTAACTAAAGTTGAGTAGCATGAGGAACGACCCTCGTACTCAAGGGACATGAGATTGCCAACTTATACTTCGCCAAACATATACTCCATCTTTGTTCACTTTAACCTTAATCACCTCAAGATGCTTATGATAGGGGAAATGAGAGCTCAAAGCTAGTAAGTACCATAATCTTTTGAAAGCTCTTTATGAAACTTGAAATCCCTGATTCCCTTTGCGAAGGGCCTTTTTTACTTCTTATTTGAGTCAGTGGACCTATTCCTTTCTATCTCCAGCAAGCATTTGAGTTTTTTGTTTTTCAATCATTCATATGATGATTTATTCAATCATGTTTATTATCTTCCTTTTTTTGCACAAAACTCTTATCTGAATGAATATTACTTTGAAAGCCATAATTATGAAAAGTCTTTACAAAAGCTTTGCTTGAAAACCATTTATGATTTTTCAACTGTTATCTGACCAAGAATAAAGTTTGCCATTACCAATTATGATTTGTCTTTATGCATCTTTATTGTGACTCCCATACTCTTTGCAAGTTAAGTTATATAATGGTGAGTTGCTTTCTATTATGAGTTGTGTATTGGTGAATGTGATGCTTCTTTGTCCGTATTATTTTTATCGGCACTTCACTCCATAAACCTGTGGACATGTTTACTGAGCTCATTTTTCGCTTGGGACAAGCGAAGGTCTAATCTTGGGGGGAGTTGATACGTCCAATTTGCATCACTATTTTGTATCATAATTTACTATTATTTATTGATATATTTCATATTAAGAGGTGTTACTTATGTTATTTCATCTATTTTTGCATGTTGGATGATTCTTAGAGGATGAACTGCGGAGTTAGGATTCTGATGGAAAAAGTGGTGTTTAGATGCAATTTTCATGAAGATTATAAAATATATGGAAAATCATATTTTTCTAGAAGACGAAGGAAGCCAGAAGGGGAGGCTAAGATGGGCCACAGGGGGCCCACACCCCCCATGTGCGGGCCACCCTGGGTCGCGCCACCATGGGGTGTGGCCACCCTGGCCCACCTCCTGCTCCTCCCTTTTGCCTATATCTTCTCCTCTAAACCCTAATACACGGGGAGCGACCATAGAAAGATTCTGCCGCCTCTGTGGGGTGGAAACTATAGAGAGAGAAAGAGCTCTCCGGCAGACAGATTTCTGTCGGGTAAATTCCTTCCCGGAGAGGGGAGATCATCACCATCAACACCGTCATCGAGCTAGACTTCATCAGGATCATCATCATCATCCTCACCACCATCTTCACCAGCACCATCATCACCACTACATCCCGCCGTAAAAATTGTGTTGAATCTTGCATAGTTCTTAGGGGAAACTTTTGCCGGTGTTAATTACTTTTGTAGTTGATGCTTGTGAGTGGAACCATTGAATTATTTTTTATGTTCAGATTGTCATTCATCATCATATCATCTCTGATCTTGATCCATATGATGTCTCATGAGTATTTCGTTTAGTTCTTGAGGACATGGGAGAAGTCATGTTGTTAGTGGTGGAATTGTGTTGAGGTATTATTCAATGGGTTGACATTTAAGTTGTGGTGTTATTCTTCTAGTGGTGTCATGTGAACGTCGACTACATGATACTTCACCATTTATGGGCCTAGGGGAATGCATTGTGTATTTGGCTACTAATTGTGGGGTTGCTGGAATGATAGAAACCTGAACCCCCGTTACGAAACCTTTGCACGAGGGAGTGTAGGATCTCAGAGTTTAAGGCCGTGGTTATGTTTTTATCTTAATTACTTTCTTGTAGTTGCGGATGCTTGCAAGGGTTTAATCACAAGTATGTATTAGTCAAAGTAAGTTCGGTACATTAGCACAGGTTCGCCCATACAACACTTATCAAACCAAAGAAGATTAATCAACTATATGAAGCGAAATCACTTGATGCTATTCCCATGTGTCCTCGAGAATGTTTGGTCCTCATAAGTAATACAATCGGCTTGTCTTTTGCTAAGAAAGGATTGGGCCACTTGCTGCAATTATTTGATGTCTTTATTTACTTGCACTTTATTTTCTTGCATTATCAAAAACCCCTAAAAATCTGTTTGCTAAGTATTTACAGAGAATTTCTGCTCCAAACCACTAGTCAACACCTTCTGCTCCTCGTTGGGATCGACACTTCTATTTATCGAAAGTACTACGATATACCCGCTATACTTGTGGGTCATCAGGGGTGGAGAGCAGGACCAATATAACCCCCAAACTGAAGATTATGGCTCTGGCGGCGATCTGTTTTGCGAAAACTCCGTCCTTCTGGGAAACTAGGTTTTGGGGGTTTAAATGGGGGTACGCCAAAGGAGAGGCTGAGATGATGCTACAAGGCCAAAAGGGCCTGGGTGGCACGCCCGCCCTTACTGGGCGCACCACCTGGTCTCTTTTGGGCCTCGTGGCTCCCTCGCTTGATTCCAAGGTCCCAGACTTCATTATTTGTTGAAAACTGACGTGGTATTTTTCCTTAATTCTATTTCCTACAAAAACTGATAGAAAGAAGACTTTTGCTAAAAACAGCATTAGATTCAGTAGTTTTATCCAAGTATGAAATGATTTCGGAGCAAACCATTAAGCAAAGTACTTGGACAAGTAGATACATTTGACATGTATCAAGGTCCAACCTACTAGAGCCGGTTCCCATATGTGCCCTCCTCCTAGGCCTCTATTGGTAGGTTATTACCGTGGATTATTATATGAATCGTCTGAGGGATTATTTCTCGAGTTGGTTGGGTGAACCACCTCAAAAAAAAATATCAGCAAATATTGTTCGGAGAAGGAATGGAAAACCATCGCCTGCCCTTGTACAAACTCCAGAAGTCAGTTTTGTAGTTGTGACTATGTGTACTCTATCATCTTATAATATGATCGCCGCTATTGTTGAAGAGAGATCGGGTAAAAACATGAACCCAGTTCCATTTATTATATACTAAAAGTAATATAAGATTATTTTTTGAGGCACTATGTTGATCCACGTCATCTAAATTATTTATGATAGTTATATCTGAAATCTATGATTACGATTTAACTAAATGACGTAACTTAATTATGTTTCCATATACGCACATGCAGCGTCTGTCACGTCTTCGATCTCTCACACGGTTTAAGAAAAAAAGTTTCTCTCCTAGACAAAACATTCACTGATCCATCTCCGTCGATGGTTGAGGAATTTTTTTTGGACATGGTCATGTGCCGATGCGTTGATTCACCAAAAGTAGGAGTCCCTGTGCTAATAGAATCGAGCCAAGGAGTCCCGGCCGGCCGTTGCAGGGTCATCTATTGGTTGAGCGGTAGAAATACAAGTCCGTTTAATATACGTATGGGAGTTTCTCTGATAACATGTTAGACTTGGCCCCACACAGCCATGTATAGTATTTTTTTTCTGGAACATGTATTAGTTAGTAACTTTTAGAAGCATATATCCGTAGCCGGATTGCAAAGAACTTTGTTTGTTAGTTGTAGTCTATAATCCAAGTCATCTTTTAGAATTAACTGATATGATGCACATGATCAACATCTATAATGCAATATTTACTATTACAACCATCATAATATATATTTATTATTTGAACTATAATATGGATTTGGCATTATATCACCTAAAGAGTAAGATATTTTGGTCGTACAGAACATGTGTGTGCTGAGATTCGCCAAAAATAAGACCAGATGAGTTACAATACCAAAAGTTTCAACCCAAATCACTTAACAAGATTGATTTTATTTCATGAGATGTACTATAATACATTTATTTCAATTCAAAAAAATAATACATTTATTTACCCATGTATGTCGATTGGCAGCTTGTAATATCTCACACAGATCAATATGAGTCTTTGCTCTTTGTTGAAAATCTATACATAATATATTTCCCAAACATTTAGGTGCACATGAACTATTTGCATTCATCCAAAAATCAGGACGCACATAATCTATGTATGCATAGACACAATACAAATTACTTTCGTGTAAGTAACACTTACATATGTGTACTCTGAGATGTGTACCTGACATATAATTAGTGAGTATTCGACTAATAGCAACCAACAGGAGAGAAGTGCTTATGTATAGATAAATTAATGGTGAAGGTATCAATCAGACAAAGCTTTAGTCTAACGGCTTAAGCTACCTTGAGGTTACTAACCAAAGAAATGCCAAACAGTTAATTTCCAGTGGCTCAGATGGGTTGTTGTAATAGTATTGAAATCTCGGATAGATTCCTAAAAGTCCAAGAAAATGTTTAGACCTCCAAAACGTTAGGAGGTTCTAATAAATTTTCATCCAAAAATTTACAACCGCAGCTTTATATAAATATGAAGCATGGCTACAAAAATCATGACAAGCTTATAAAACACAACATGATTTATTTTCATAAATGTACAAATTAAACAACTTCTAAAATAATACAGGAGATACCCAACTGTTGAGGGGAATATTCGAGCGGTAGAAGAATGAGCACCCAACAAGGGCTATCTTAAAAATTATTCAACCAAAGTTCAAAAAACCAAACTACAATTTATTAAATGCACAATTATGGCTTCTAAATTTTACGATCCAAGTTTAGAACATAATAGGGAAAACACAGAACATCTTCCACATTTTTACATAAAACTTAAAATTTTCAATGATTTCCAAAAAATGATGAACAAACTAAAAAATTTATTTAACCATGTCTTTTAAAATCCTTGATTTTTAACATAAAAATGGCACAACTCATGCTCTTGCACTATGTCAAACTGGGAGTGAGGTCATGCGGCAGTAACTCACCTCGCGTAGGTTATTCATCCATGTACCGGTAGGGATTGACAAGCGGTGCATCACATGGCATGCCGACACACCGACATAGGGTAGTTGGCTTGAACAACATCGATGAAGTGTGTATGTGTAGAGTGAGAGAGTTTGTGTCACATGTGCCTTGAGAGATAGAGAAGGGGAGAGATAGAGCAGAATGAATATGGTGGATAGTGAACAATAAGAACTAACTGCTTAGAGAGCAGAATGTATTATTTGAAGCACGCGAATCATGTAATAACAATAGCGATATAGTACCTTGCTAGGAAAAAAAATCAATGGATGATATATGCATCATAATCTTAAAGAAAACATATTTGCAACTATATAATACATACACTATATTAACCACCATAAATGTGTATATGTAACATGTCAATAAAATAATATGATGATTTCTATTTTTGCCCAAAGCGTAACAGGAAAAGTGGGGAAAAGACAATACCGAATATGATCCACAATATGACAAATGTACATGAAGCATTTGCGGATCACGGGTTGATGAATAGTACACTATTCTAGCTAATGTCATTGATCACAACTTTTCTAGGAACACACTTCTCAAAAGATAGATTGCTAAATTGGTGCTTAATCCCTTAGTCGGTGAGGAGAGAATCAAATTTGCTAAAGGACAAGCCATATGAAATTGGATCCATGAAGTAAACCACTATATGGTCACGCTAGAATAATGATCAAGCCAAAGTTATTGGTACGACTACATCTCAACTGTCATGACCGACAATGCATGGTCCTAATAATGAGTATACCTAAACTATACGTGACATGTTGACCTATGGTTACTTTGTCTCCTCACGTCTTAGCGGATGATCAATGTGAGATGAGCTTGCGGAGATAGTGGAATTTTGACCCGGTGTCCATCTTACTTGTATGCACTAAATACATTGATTGTACCACACTGAAGAGATAGTTAAAATCTTCACTATTTTAACTTTGATAAAGCATCTCTTTAACATAGATTTGGAGTACAGTAGAAATGTGGACATGGTCAATAGATTACAAATTATAATAGAAAATATTAATATATTACAGCATACAAAAATGAATAAATAAATTCAAAAAACTATCTATCTACTTACATGGACTATGGAACTCGATGATTTCACTTTCAATGTATTAAAGGTGATGCCCTCGCAATTGCGAGGGCCACCTGCTAGTTTTTCCTATAGAGAAAAATCTACATGTTGTCCTCTTGCATATAGAGGATTGTGAACTTTTTGCATTTTCTATTTTTTACTTTAAAGCATCAAGTTAAACCCCCTTTGTTGCTTTTTGTTTAGTGCATAGACAACCAGAATTGTAACACTCTAGTTAGAGAGAGCAAATAGTTTTTCCCTATTTCTTCCGCAGATCGATACCCATACTTCCACATTGAAAATGTGATACTTTGATCACCCTCTCTTGAGGGTTATCATGCCTCATCGGCGCGAAGCATTTAAGCTGCATAATTCTTGGAGAGTTGCACTCAAATGTTTCCATTTTACCTTTGGAGGCTGATCTCGTGTAGTTGATGTAACTTTAGTTCCATGATACTATTTCAAATCTGTTATAACTCAAATTTCATGACTAACATGTCGTTGTTCACCCTCGACACCATGACGATACACCAAAACTCACATCAAAGGAGGACATCTCAAAGCGTGATATGCAAGAAAAACCAGTTGACACTTTAGTAGACTCGAAACGCTAGTTCCTTAGGAGGGACCCGTCGGAGGTTCTGGTGTCTATGAGTTGAGCTTGTCAGGTTAGACCGCTCCCAACTTAATTGCCGATGTATGGCAAAATCTACGCGAAGTCGCCAAAGAACAGAAGTTGGGTACATGGGTTTGAGGAGGTAAAAGTAGATGTAGTGACGTTAGATGATTGTTTTCTTAATTTCAGTCAGCCGTCATCTCTCACATATATATAAGGCGACTAGACTATCTGAAAAAGTTTTGAACAACACTTCTATACGTTTATACGATGGAAATCCTAGCCAAACTCTAGCTCTAAAAATGGGCAAGTCTTCATCTAGCTTCATTATAGACCCGGACCCAAATTTCCTTGTTGACTTGTACATGAAACCTTCTTAATGTTTTCTTGTTGCACTAAAACTTGCCTTCAACTTTGTGGTTCATCTGGCCAGATTTAAGTAAGATGACCAAATTCATGTCTTATGTACGGTGGTCATATTTTGGTTTCAGTGCAGTCTTTGCACAAGCCTACCAGATTATAGCCTAGGGTAAGGCGGCCAAAAAAAATTCCTTATAGCAATACGGTCCAATTTTGGTCTTACACTAAGGTGGACAGATTTTGATCTTACATCAAGGTGGCTAGATTTTGGTCTTGCGCATAAGGCGTTTCTCATTTGCGCCTTCCTTCTTTGCCCAAGTCAGCTTGCCGTCTATCTCCTCCTACATCCCTCTTAGAACTAGGATTGTCCATCTAGCTCCTTAGTCTACGGTAAGTCCTCCACGCTTAGCCGGTAAAGCGGCTCAAAATGAGTGCTAACAATATCATCTCCATATACATATTGTGAGCAATAGGACGTTTGAACTGGATTTGCAGTAGTGTTTCTATTTCTTAGTGTTGTTCTCAACTTCCTGAGGTCTTCCATGTCTAATAGGTAGTGAAGCATATGCGACGCAAATGGCATGATATGATGCAATATGTTTTGGTGGAGTGATTTTGAGAAGGAACTCATATGGACATACGAGGAATTTATACAGATCCTGAGGTATCGTCACGAAATAACTAAGAAAGATTGTAAGGACTCCCTTGTTGACAAGGTGGGTGAAGTGGATACACTGCAAACTCATTCAATTAGCGAACTTCAAATGCTTCAGTGTTACATAATGTCTCACTTTGATTCACATCAGACGACTATGGCTTGGTCACAAGAAGACGTGAAAAAATTCGGCGGGATATCGAACAAATTTCGCAAAATTAACGGATTTCTCGAAATCCGCCAATCTCTTTAAGGTGCGAAAGAAAATGCCAAAATGAAATGTTAAAGCCAAGCAAGAAGCTCATGTTCAGTAGCTAGTTTACATGTATATTGAGACTAGCTTCCCTTGGTTCACTTTTTTTATGATACCATAGAGGAATCCATTTGTGAGTCCTTTGTGGAGTGAAATTATGCTCCAGTTGATAGAGGGATATACTCTTCTTTTTTGAGGTAAGGGAGATAGTCTTCTACTTCATAATATCCCGATGATTGAGTGTGCATACGGTAAGTCAGTATTATGAGTCCATCGTGAGTGCACTCCCCTGTCGAGGATGTTAGGTTGACCCACGACCTAGTATTCATATACAATGTGGACATAGATTGAGATCTTGGAACCGTTCATAAACTATGAATATCAGTATATTTCATAATTACAATTTTTTGAATAATTTGCAAGATATATTAATCGTTTGGAGAGCATGCTGGCGTCAATTAACCCTTATTTCCAGACAACCGCTTTTGCAATACTCTGGTTTTCTCCATTAGTATTCTCATAACGCAACATAACTACAATCTAAAACCTGGATCAAGACTGAAATTGGTATAACAAGTAAAGGCCACCAAGGCAGGCATATTTTGATCTTACATCAAGGTGGCTAGATTTTGGTCTTCGCATAAGGCGTTTCTAATTTGCGCGTTCCTTCCTCTCCCAAGTCAGCTTGCCGTCTAGCTCCTCATATATCCTTCTTAGAACACGTCCATCTAACTCCTTAGTCTACGGCAGGTTCTCCTGGCTTAGCCGGTAAAGCGTCTCAAAAAGAGGGCTAGCAATATCATTGCCATACCTCGTGAGCAATGGGACATTTGAACCGAACTTGCAGTAGTGTTTCCATTTCTTAGTGTTGTTCTCAACTTCCCGATGTCTTCCATGTCTAACAGGTAGTGAAGCATCTGCGACGCAAATGGAAAGATATGATGCAATATGTTTTGGCGGAGTGATTTTGAGAAGGAAATCGTATAGACATACGAGGAATTTATACAGATCCTGAGGTATCATCACGAAATAACTAAGGAAGATTGTAAGGACTCCCTTGTTGACAAGGTGGGTGAAATGGATACACTGCAAACTCATTCAATTAGCGAACTTTAAAAGCTTCAGTATCTATTACAACACACAATGGAATGCTAGCTAGGTGTTACATAAAGGCTCGCTTTGATTCACATCAGATGACAACGGCTTGGTCGCAAGAAGTAGTGAAAAAATTCTTTGGAATATCTAACGAAATTCACAAAATTAACGGATTTCACGAAATTCGCCAATCTCTTTAAGGTGCGAAAGAAAATGCAAAAACGAAATGTTAAACCCTGGCAAGAAGCTCATGTTCAGTAGCTAGTTTACATGTATATTGAGACCAGCTTGCCTTGATTCACATTTTGTACGGAGGGAGTAAATGCGATGAAGATCTCCTACAGATCGGGATTCCAACTAGTGCATACATCTAATTTCAAAGCAAATGGAGGGAATGGAAACACCTGATAAGACATAGACACCATTGTAGATGTCAGAGCAGCCGATATTTCAACCAAGAAACATGCGAGAACATTAAAGTTTTTTTTCTCGCTCAGCATTTCTTACCATAATTCCATATATAAGGCATCATTATATCCGATTTCAAGCAATGCCGGAATTTTGTGTATTTCCTCAATATATCTCAAATAAATTTTGGAATCTAAATTTTGACGCTCATAATAAACGGAGCTAAACTGCAGTTTGCACGGGGGACAGCACGGACAACGTTGCTTCTAAACTCTTGTGCCCCAGGTACTTACCTATTACTTTTACCCGCAAAGGACCACTTAGCTGAGAGACTAAAACCGGAAATCCGATGAAAATAATTTTGAGCGAGACAAAATTTGACTGAGTAGAGCAGGCAATGGAGAAGAGTCCACTTCTGTTCGATGTTCGTCAGCCGATAGCAATGGTTGCAGGTGATAGAGGGGCTGCATTTCCTTCTCCATCTACTACACAGCCCTCGATACACAGTGGGATTGTAATGTCCTAAGGGCTGCCTGGGCAATAGGCCATTGGCAATGTCAACGTGGATGAGTCACTACAGGAAACAGGGAATAGGCCGACGGCCATACCCCGTCGGCGTAGCCACCGAAAACCGTCGGCGTAGGCTAGCTGTCGGCGTAGCGGCGTCGGCCTACGTCCCCGTAGGCGTATACTAAATTCCCGTCGGCGTATCCAACCCCGTCGGCGTACGTTGTAGGCCGACGGCTATACGATACCGTCGGTCTACACACCGTCGGCATAGCCTCTGTGGGTCCCACTTGCACCAGCTAACAGCCGTTAACGGCAGGCGATGTACGCCGACGGCAAGGCCGTCGGCCTAGGGTGCCACGTGTTGCCCATGCAACGTCCACGCTGGCCCGCGTAGGAGTATACGCCGACGGCCACCCCGTCGGCCTAGCTAGCTGTATGCCGATGGCCACCCCGTCGGCCCAGACCAAACCGTGCCATATGGTCATTAGCTACGCCGACGGCAATGCCGTCGGCATTAGCTCTGTCCAGTTTTTTTTGTTTGTTTCTTCCCTGCATATTTTAAATTCCCACAAACAATTCACATATTAAATTCCCACAAACAACACATGCACATGGACACAAACATATAAGATCATCCACACATAGATAGGTACATCATCATCCACACATAGGTACATCTCTAAGTGCATCCTAACACATGCACATCCCTACACCTCCGGAGAGCTACTCGAGAGACCCATGTCTCCCCGCGCGAAGAAAGGTGAAGCTTGACGTCGAGTAGCCGCCGTCGAACCAGCACCGGAAGAAGGAGAAGTACCGCCATGACCACCACCACAGGTAGAAGGAGAAGCACTGCCACCCTCAGCACGATGGAAAGAAGGAGAATCACCGCCACCACCACCACCACCACCACCAGCGGAAGCACCAGGAGAAGCACGGCCGGTATGAACCGGTGTCATCGCGCGCGAGATAGTCGGCGAGGCATCAGGACGACCAAAGTGTGTATTGCCGGAGCATCCTGGTCCCTTCATGTTTGAGGCAGAGTTAGCAACCACCAAGACACGGGTTTGTTGTAACAACCAGTTTGGCAAAAAAACTTACCGGGATCCCTGAGTAGAAGGTCAAAGCATATTCGTCCTTTGATGGAAAGATTGGCTGCGGCCCTGGCCTAGGTGGCCGTGGCGGTAGAGTGGCTCGCTCTCCAGTGCCATAAAACCTCTCCAAAAGCTGCAAGATAGTTTATATGTGAGGCGTTGCAGAAATAAAGATTCAAACTAGGGAATGCGAGACTTGTCATATTTTGCAAAAATAAAGGTGGAAACTTACATCATCACGTAACTCTGCCCACTGCTCGTAGGCCGCTCGGGTCTGGGACCACGTCTCGAGCGTCACCAAGTGTTCCGCAAAAGCGGCCTTGTAGGCTGCGTCCAAAACAGGCTACAATTTCAAAAACAATGAATCTAGTCAACTTAGCCACTCACGAATGATTTTCGGAAATATGATGGAAATGAGAAAAACTTACATCGTCGTTCGCTCGGGAAGGCCGTCGAGGCGGGATAGCGGGATCGTCGGCGGTGAGGGTAGCCTTGATCCGCGTGACGCTCAAAGCAGGAGTTCGCGGGATCACCCTATCGAGAATCTTGAAACGGCCATGCTCCCGGCCGCGCCCCGCCACGACCACCGCTCTCTCGTCGATCTCCGCTGCTCTAGGATCTTCCACCTCCGGATGAAAACCAGTGAACGCCTCGAGGTAGTTAGCACCATCCTCCTTGGTAGTGCCATAGAACTCTGGAAGCGAGGGATGAGGCTGGGACATATCAGGCTTCTTCTGCTTCATCATTTCCCATACTTCATAGTCAGAACAAGGCCTCTCTAGATGTGTCTCCTGCATGGACAAAAAAATGTTATGCGTATCAATTAGGATCACGAAGGGAAATAAATACAGATTGTTCTATGTATACATGTATACCATATGGGACTTGAAGCGACCGTGGTTGCGGTTTCCCGCACAGTGTGTCCCCCCGGAGCCACGGTTTGCCTTGTTCCGCTCGCTCAAGGCGTTGAACTCGGCGTCTTCCCCGCGCCACCTCGCCGACAACGCCAGCCATGCGTCCTCCTTACCATCGTCCCACGTGGGCATAAACTAAAAAACAATACTCACTTGAAGAATGGATAATGCAATTAGCAACAACATAGAATCTGATTGACAATTTACTTACCTGGCATAATCTTCCTCGGTCATCTTTGGTTGGGCCTTCACATTCAAATGCTTCGGCGCCCTCTTTCTCAACTTATCGGAGCTGTATAGACTGGTGGTGGTATGCTTCTGATTGTAAAACTGATGCCGTGTCAACCTCTGACAAGCCCCCCGCAAAGTCTTGTCCGCCTTCTCCTGGTCCTCCGGAAGCACCCTATAGAATCTCTGTAATCATACATACAAAATATTGTGAGGATCATAAGTTAGCATGGTGGGGTCATCAACTATGAACAAAACTCGAAAACTTTTCCTTACCCAAAACTTGGTGATCACGGCTTCAGAAGCTTTCCCAGCATAGACCGAGTTTTCGGTGGCCTCATAGTGCGCCCAACTGGTGGCTAGCTTCCTCTCGCCGTTGGGGACGGGAATGTAAAAGCCTGGCCAAAATTTCCTAATCAGAGCTCCAACCAAGGTGTTAGGCGCACGGGTACCTGGAGGAAATGTCCAGTTGCTGCACAATAGTAAAACATTAGTACATGCCAAATTGTTATGACCAAAATGAAATTACATGTTCAAAATTAGTATAGCCACTTACTCAATGCCGTTAGGCGTAATGATGGGTTTCTCCTCCTCAGAAGCAGGCTCGTCCACTGGGACACCCGATTCCCCACGAATCTTTGGCTTCTTCGGCCGCGTCGATGGCCCCGACTCCTGGTCTCGGGGCTCCCCCTCCGTGTCTCGAGACTCCCCCTCCTGGTCTCGAGAATCAAAGTCCTGGTCTCGAGACCCCCTCCTGGTATCGAGACTCCCACACCAAGTCTCGAGACTCCTCCTCCAAGTCTCGAGACTCCTCCTCCTCGTCAGGAGACTCCGAGTAAGCAGACTCGAAAGCCACGTCGCCAGAAGCGGAGGGTAGGTCACTCAGAAGGCGTAAACCTCGTACTCCAACTCGTCCTCGTCCTCCACCTCGTCCTGCGCCTCGTCCTCTGCCTCGTCCTGCCCTCGGGGGAAGTCCGCCTCCTCCCTCACCTCGTCCTGCACCTCGTCCTGCCCTCGGGGGAAGTCCGCCTCCTCCCTCACCTCGTCCTGCACCTCGTCCTGGCCTCGGAGGAAGTCCACCTCCTCCTCCCTCACCTCGTCCTCCTCCTCCCGCATTGTCGTCATTGTAACGCGAGTTGGGAATGGGTGCTCTTCCACTTTTGGTAACCTTCTTCTGCTTCCACTTAAGGATAGAGGACGGTGATTCCTTGCGTTGGCTCATATTGGTCAATCACCTACATTGAGAAGAGGTAAACAATTTAGTCAAGCATAATAAAAATACTAAGCATAATAAAGATATTAAACATAAATACTAAGCATAATAAAGATACTAAGCATAATAAAGATACTAAGCATAATAAAGATACTAAGGATAAAAGACATAAAAGACCCTCACCACTCATCATCATCACTCTCATGTGTATGTCTTGGGTTCTCATCAGCACTATCAACATCACTATCACGTGAGAAGTAGGTTGGAGGTTCATCGTAGGGTGGAGGCTCATCGTTGCCATTGTCCGAATATAACTTGGTGAGCATATCAATGTCCTTTATATTCGTGACTACCTCACCATGAGTATGTGCATTGTTCTCGAGGTTCTCAAGATCTTGTAAGTCAAAGTCCCCAAAGTTCTCTTGTTCTTGATAGAAAACTACCTCGTATGTTTTAGGGTCAATGTTGTTGTAATCATCGTCGGAGGGCATGGGTAGCTTACCACGTGGCGATACCTGGAACACGACTTCCCAGCCCTTGAGTTCCTCTTTCTGACATGGGTAGGGTAAATAATAAACTTGTTTGGCTTGGTGGGCCACAATAAAGACATCGGCTCCACTATAGGTGGTTGAAGGCCTAACTTCAACTAACCCAATGGAAAGGGTACTTCTATATCCACCGCGTGGGTCGAACCAGTGGCATTTAAACACAACAAGCTTGAGTTCTAGGGGCGTATTATTGAACGTTAGCCCGTATACGTTTTGTAACCTTCCATAGTAATCAAAGTCATCGGCTCCTCTAGTGAAGACCCCGGTATTTACAGTTTTTGCATTTGGCCGACGGTTCTGGTAAGACTCTGTATGGAATCGATAACCATTTACATCATACTTCTCATACATCTCGACTTTACGGTTACAACCCTGGGAGACACATCTCAACTCATCCGACATCTCAACGTTGGGATCAGCTCCCTACAAGTTGCGTACAAATTGTGCATTAGTTACGTGTAATAAGAGGGACAAGTCACGGATTGCCAGGTAAGAGGGACAGGTTATAAATTACCTTTTCATAGAACCAAGACGTGAAATTTTTCTTTCCAGGGGCACCCACTTTTAGAAGGGTTTCCAACTCCGCGTCATCGGGGTCTGTCGTTCCCGACAACATTTCATCCGTGAATTGGCTAAAAGGAGAAAATACGTATTAGATCGAAACCGAGTTACTAGTTGCAAATGAATTTGTTCACCATTTTACCTAAGGAAACTGGGCACTTGATTTTCTTCCTCATCTTCATTCTCACCGCGGACCACTTCCTTCATGTTCATAAGCACATAGAGCATTATGCAATCCTTCTCTTCCTTTTTCAAGGTATAACTTGTTGCGCCACCGGCCTTGCCACCGGGACACTGGAAGAGGAGGAGCTTGGGGTCATGCTTCGGCTCGTCGACATTGTACCAATAGTCCTGGTTATGCATAGTGGGAACATCATCGCCATAGTATGTTGTCGTGGCGTCTGTTATCTCCTGGAGGAGAGTTGCCTCAGGTATGCATGCTTCAATCTTATTTTTGTTTCCACATTTGGTTCGAATATACTTAAACTCTCTCTCAATACAAAACTGCCAACGAAACTGCACCGGTCCACCCAAGAGTGCCTCGTTCGCGAGATGCACAATGAGATGTAACATCGGAGTAAAGAAGCCTGGCGGAAAGATCGTCTCTAACTTGCATAGCAACTCCGGCACTAGATCATGTAGCTTCTCAATCATCAAGGGACATATCTGCTTGGCACAGAGCGTGCGGAAGAAATGACTCAACTCCGCAAGCACTTGCCAGATATGCTTAGGGAGATACCTTCGAACCATCACCGGAATCAGCCGCTCAATCCATATATGATAGTCGTGACTCTTGAGCCTAGTGACTTTTCTAGTTGCCAAATTGACTCCCTTACTCATATTCGAACAATAACCATCTGGGAACATCACGACGAATTTGAGCCACCCCAATGACTGCTTCTTTTGGAGGCTATCAAGGCAGTAGTAGGCATGTGGCTTGACCCAATTTTTTCGATTGCGTTCAAGAGGTTGCATGCATAGTCTCTTCCTATCACATAGCTCCTCAACATCGACTCTAGCCTTGACATTATACTTTGACTTTTCAGGAATGTTCAGAATTGTGTAAAAGAGAGACTCTGCGACATTCTTTTCAGTGTGCATCACATCGATGTTATGGGGAAGTTCGCAGTCCTTGTAATACTCGAGCTTCGTTATGCCTGCCTCGTGTGTCCAGTTGTGCGTTTTTCCATATCCCTCAAACTGTGGGAAACCAGACTCGGTACGCACGAGAGCACGTAACTCGGCATCAACAGCAACACCATCGAACGTTGGTATCTCTTTTTCTTCAAGCACAACTTTGCCCTTGATGAAGTTCTTTTTGTCTTGTCTGAACGGATGGTCTCCTTTGAGGTATGGTCGATGCGTGTCAAATGCGGAATACTTTTTACCCGCCTTTAGCCAAAGGAACTCAAGTAGATGCCTGCACACTGGGCATGGCCACTTACCAGCTGTACACCATCCGCAGAATAGGGCGTACCTGGGCATGTCGTGCATGGAATAGTGGAACCAAACTTTCATGTAGAAGTTTGCCTTTGATGCACGGTCGTATGTCAACGTCCCGTGGTGCCAAGAGTGGTTCAGATCTTCCACAAGCGGTTGCATGTACACACTCAAATTCTTCCCCGGGTATTCAGGCCCTGGAATGATCAGCGACAGGAATATGGTCTTCCTTTGCATTAGGGCAGGGAGATTGAGCGGCATAACAAACACGGGCCAGCAGCTATACGAGGCAGTCGACATACCATATGGATTGAATCCATCTGTTGCTATAGCAATTCTAACGTTCCGAGCCTCTCCTGCCTCATCGGGATGGTCTCTATCAAAGTTCTTCCATGCCTTACCATCAGATGGATGTCCCATCTTTACCCGTCCTTGCTCATCCTCATATCTCTTCCCTGTCTTGTGCCACGTCATCTGTGTGGCAGACTCCTTGGTCATGTAAAGCCGCTGGATTCTTTTTATGAATGGGAGATAACGAAGAATCTTCATGGCGACTTTTGTCTGCGTCTTCTGACCATCGTCTCCCACCTCATGATACCTAGAGGCCCCACACTTGCTACAGTAATTCTCATCCGCAAACTGTTTCCAAAACAAGAGGCAACCTTTTGGACAACAATCTATCTTTTGGTATTCCATGCTGAGCGCTCGCAGGAATTTTCTTTGCTTCGTACATGGTTTTAGGCAGACAATGCCCTTCAGGCAACATGTTACCATATATTTGCAGATGGTCTTCAAAGCATGAACGGGTGTTGCCGTACTGGAGCTTTTTGGCTAGTGCTTGCGAGATGGCATCGAGCTGAGAAATCTTTGAACCCTCGTACAGAGGCCTCTTAGCCGAGGCCATCAAATTATAGAAGGCCTTCGTGCTTGGCTCTAGATCCTCTGGTTCACGAGGTTCCTCCAGTTCTGGCGGTTCATGTGAAGGTGGCGAATCTGGCATGTCGGCATCATGGAAATCATCTAGCAAATTTCTAATCCCATCGCCCTCATTGCCATTGATCCGTTGCCGCATCACCTCACCTCTATCACGTTCGTACTGAGTAAAGTCAACCGTCGTGACGAAGTCCCGCATATAACCATATCTCCAAAGGTGTTTTTTCATTTCCTCCTTTGACTGACGATGACGCTTATTGCAATGAGCGCAAGGGCAAGTTGGACGAATGCCTGCCTTTGAACCACGCGCTAACTCCTTCACTAACAGATCAGTCTTCCATGTCCACTCATCTGTTCTATCAACAACACTAGTACAGCCACTGTATATCCACCCATTATCAGCCATCCTCTGTTTTTATTGGGAACTAAACAATAAACATACCATTTCATATCAAATAATAGCATGAAACTAAATGCATCATATTTTCTATTTATCTACCGAGAAAAACGCATAACCTACATCTCTAATAGGTATAGAGGGTCCTAGCAGCCGTCAGATCCGTAGATTGAGTAGGTTCTCCATGCTCTACCCTGTTCCAAGCCAGAATTTCGGCAGCACCTCCCCGCTGCTCTCCCGATACACGTCTCGGCAAAAAGCCAAGAGGATGTGCATCCGGAGAACAACGGGGAGGCGCTACCGAAATCCTGACTCGGACCAGGACAGAGCATGGAGAACGTACCCAACTACGCATCCGCCGACTGTCCCGTAAATGCCGCAAGCGTTACACTTCATAATATGCGACCTCTAATGCATATTTATCCGTGTAATGCTCGCAGACGGGATATGACACCTAGGTGACGCGACTTGACGTGGAAATGGAATCTACTGACATCAAATATGCGAGGGAGGAGACGGAGTTGTAGCTCACCCTAGGCGGTAGAGGTAGTAGGCGACCTCCGGGACGGGGACCTCCGGGACAGCGACCTCGACCTCCGGGACGGGGACCTCCGGGATAGCGACCTCCGGGACGGAGACCTCCAGGACAACGACAGGACCTACTGAATGTAAATAGAATCATGATTACTCTAATATACTAGAACTAATTATAGCACAACAAGTAATATACTAGAACAACTAATATACTAGAACTAATTATACTAGAACTAATTATACTAGAACTAATATACAACAAGTAATATACTAGAACTAATTATAGCACAACAACTAATTATAGCACAAGTAATTACCCTAAATAGGCAGGGGAGGCAGAGGGAGGAGGGGAGGCAGGGAAGGAGGGGAGGCAGAGGGAGGAGGGGATGCGGGGAGAAGGGAGGGAGGGGAGGCAGGTATGTGGGGAGGTGGGGAGGAGAGGAGGCAGAGGGAGGAGGGGAGGAGGGAGCTATCGGCGGGGAGGAGGGGATGTGGGGAGGTGGGGAGGAGAGGAGGCAGAGGGAGGAGGGGAGGAGGGGAGGCAGAGGGAGGAGGTGATGCGGGGAGGAGGGGGGAGCTGTCGGCGGGAGGAGGAGGAGGCACGGGATGCAGTGGAGGGGATGCCGGTGGGGAGGAGGGGGAGGCGAGGGATGCAGGGAGGAGGGGAGGAGGGGGAGCGGCCGGCGGGGAGGCGGGCGGGCGGGAGGATGAGGGGGAGGGGTCGGCGGTGGTGGCTCGGGAGGAGAGAGGGCACGGCGATGGGGTGGTGGCGGAGCGGCGGCAGCAGGGAGAGGAGAGGCTCGGGGTCGGGTGGGATAAGGGTGTGTGGACGTCTCGGGGTCGGGTTGCCCGGCCCTTATCCACTTGAAGTCTAGGCCGACGGCAAGGCCGTCGGCGTAGACAGACACAAAAAAGATGCCCACACATAGGCCGACGGCAAAGCCGTCGGCGTAGATTAAATAAAATTATATAAAATAATAATTTATTTATTAAACTTCTAAAAAATATAATAATCTAAAAATATAATATTAAACTTCTATCTATAATTTTTTATGTAGTTATATTATGCAAGTTTTGGAGACATCCTCGTGCTCTCGTGCTAGTTTCCCACGTAAACCCTAATCCGAAACCCTAATCGCGTGCAACGTGGACGGAAGCTAGGTTTTCCATCTAGGGGCAATCCACCACCCTTGTGCATGTATGCTAGGGCCACACGCATGTTCCCGTGGCATCCCGGCACTCGGGCGGTCCTTTTCCGATGAAACCCTAATCCGAGGGACCCGCGGGTCTACCCCCGTAGCATTCTCCGTACGAGATTGAACAATGCACTCTCTTGGTGGTTTAGGCTTGTTTAGGTCATATCTACATGGAAAACCAAGGATAGGCCCAGGGTTCCACCGGTCTACCCTCGTTTGACCCGCGGCGGGAGCCTACTCCTACATGTCCAGCACACTTCTATAGGTGTTATCGCATGCAACATGGACGGTCACACCCGGGAGCTAGGTTTTCCATCTAGGGGCAATCCACCACCCTTGTGCATGTATGCTAGGGCCACACGCATGTTCCCGTGGCATCCCGGCACTCAGGCGGTCCTTTTCCGACGAAATCCTAATCCGAGGGACCCGCGGGTCTACCCCCATAGCATTCTCCGTACGAGGGTTGAACAACGCACTCACTTGGTGGTTTAGGCTTGTTTAGGTCATATCTACATGGAAAACCAAGGATAGGCCCAGGGTTCCACCGGTCTACCCTCGTTTGACCCGCAGCGGGAGCCTACTCCTACATGTCCAGCACACTTCTATAGGTGTTATCGCATGCAACGTGGACGGTAACACCCGGGAGCTAGGTTTTCCGTCTAGGGGCAATCCACCACCCTTTTGCATGTATGCTAGGGCCACACGAATGTTCCCGTGGCATCCCGGCACTCGGGCGGTCCTTTTCCGACGTAACCCTAATCCGAGGGACCCGCGGGTCTACCCCCGTAGCATTCTCCGTACGAGGGTTGAACAATGCACTCTCTTGGTGGTTTAGGCTTGTTTAGGTCATATCTACATGGAAAACCAAGGATAGGCCCAGGGTTCCACCAGTCTACCCTCGTTTGACCCGCGGCGGGAGCCTACTCCTACATGTCCAGCACACTTCTATAGGTGTTATCGCATGCAACGTGGACGGTCACACCCGGGAGCTAGGTTTTCCATCTAGGGGCAATCCACCACCCTTGTGCATGTATGCTACGACCACACGCATGTTCTCGTGGCATCCCGGCACTCGGGCGGTCCTTTTCCGACGAAACCCTAATCCGAGGGACCCGCGGGTCTACCCCCGTAGCATTCTCCGTACGAGGGTTGAACAACGCACTCTCTTGGTGGTTTAGGCTTGTTTAGGTCATATCTACATGGAAAACCAAGGATAGGCCCAGGGTTCCACCGGTCTACCCTCGTTTGACCCGCGGCGGGAGCCTACTCCTACATGTCCAGCACACTTCTATAGGTGTTATCGCATGCAACATGGACGGCCACACCCGGGAGCTAGGTTTTCCATCTAGGGGCAATCCACCACCCTTGTGCATGTATGCTAGGGCCACACGCATGTTCCCGTGGCATCCCGGCACTCGGGCGGTCCTTTTCCGACGAAATCCTAATCCGAGGGACCCGCGGGTCTACCCCCATAGCATTCTCCGTACGAGGGTTGAACAACGCACTCACTTGGTGGTTTAGGCTTGTTTAGGTGATATCTACATGGAAAACCAAGGATAGGCCCAGGGTTCCACCGGTCTACCCTCGTTTGACCCGCGGCGGGAGCCTACTCCTACATGTCCAGCACACTTCTATAGGTGTTATCGCATGCAACGTGGACGGTCACACCCGGGAGCTAGGTTTTCCGTCTAGGGGCAATCCACCACCCTTTTTCATGTATGCTAGGGCCACACGAATGTTCCCGTGGCATCCCGGCACTCGGGCGGTCCTTTTCCGACGTAACCCTAATCCGAGGGACCCGCGGGTCTACCCCCGTAGCATTCTCCGTACGAGGGTTGAACAATGCACTCTCTTGGTGGTTTAGGCTTGTTTAGGTCATATCTACATGGAAAACCAAGGATAGGCCCAGGGTTCCACCAGTCTACCCTCGTTTGACCCGCGGCGGGAGCCTACTCCTACATGTCCAGCACACTTCTATAGGTGTTATCGCATGCAACGTGGACGGTCACACCCGGGAGCTAGGTTTTCCATCTAGGGGCAATCCACCACCCTTGTGCATGTATGCTACGACCACACGCATGTTCTCGTGGCATCCCGGCACTCGGGCGGTCCTTTTCCGACGAAACCCTAATCCGAGGGACCCGCGGGTCTACCCCCGTAGCATTCTCCGTACGAGGGTTGAACAACGCACTCTCTTGGTGGTTTAGGCTTGTTTAGGTCATATCTACATGGAAAACCAAGGATAGGCCCAGGGTTCCACCGGTCTACCCTCGTTTGACCCGCGGCGGGAGCCTACTCCTACATGTCCAGCACACTTCTATAGGTGTTATCGCATGCAGCGTGGACGGTCACACCCGGGAGCTAGGTTTTCCGTCTAGGGGCAATCCACCACCCTTGTGCATGTATGCTAGGGCCACACGCATGTTCCCGTGGCATCCCGGCACTCGGGCGGTCCTTTTCCGACGAAACCCTAATCCGAGGGACCCGCGGGTCTACCCCCGTAGCATTCCCCGTACGAGGGTTGAACAACGCACTCTCTTGGTGTTTTAGGCTTGTTTAGGTCATATCTACATGGAAAACCAAGGATAGGCCCAGGGTTCCACCGGTCTACCCTCGTTTGACCCATGGCGGGAGCCTACTCCTACATGTCCAGCACACTTCTATAGGTGCTATCGCATGCAACGTGGACGGTCACACCCGGGAGCTAGGTTTTCCGTTTAGGGGCAATCCACCACCCTTGTGCATGTATGCTAGGGCCACACGCATGTTCCCGTGGCATCCCGGCACTCGGGCGGTCCTTTTCCGACGAAACCCTAATCCGAGGGACCCGCGGGTCTACCCCCGTAGCATTCTCCGTACGAGGGTTGAACAACGCACTCTCTTGGTGGTTTAGGCTTGTTTAGGTCATATCTACATAGAAAACCAAGGATAGGCCCAGGGTTCCACCGGTCTACCCTCGTTTGACCCGCGGCGGGAGCCTACTCCTACATGTCCAGCACACTTCTATAGGTGTTATGGCATGCAGCGTGGACGGTCACACTCAGGAGCTAGGTTTTCCGTCTAGGGGCAGTCCACCACCCTTGTGCATGTATGCTAGGGCCACATGCATGTTCCCGTGGCATCCCGGACTCGGGCGGTCCTATTCTGACGAAACCCTAATCCTAGGGACCCGCGGGTCTACCCCCGTAGCATTCTCCGTACGAGGGTTGAACAACGCACTCTCTTGGTGGTTTAGGCTTGTTTAGGTCATATCTACATGGAAAACCAAGGATAGGCCCAGGGTTCCAACGGTCTACCCTCGTTTGGCCCGCGGCGGGAGCCTACTCCTACATGTCCAGCACACTTCTATAGGTGTTATCACATGCAACGTGGACGGTCACACCCGGGAGCTAGGTTTTCCGTCTAGGGGCAATACACCACCCTTGTGCATGTATGCTAGGGCCACACGCATGTTCCCGTGGCATCCCGGCACTCAGGCGGTCCTTTTCCGATGAAACCCTAATCCGAGGGACCCGCGGGTCTACCCCCGTAGCATTCTCTGTACGAGGGTTGAACAACGCACTCTCTTGGTGGTTTAGGCTTGTTTAGGTCATATCTACATGGAAAACCAAGGATAGGCCCATGGTTCCATCGGTCTACCCTCGTTTGTCCCGCGGAGGGAGCCTACTCCTACATGTCCAGCACACTTCTATAGGTGTTATCGCATGCAACGTGGACGATCACACCCGGGAGCTAGGTTTTCCGTCTAGGGGCAATCCACCACCCTTGTGCATGTATGCTAGGGCCACACGCATGTTCCCGTGGCATCCCGATAGTCGGGCGGTCCTTTTCCGACGAAACCCTAATCCGAGGGACCCGCGGGTCTACCCCCGTAGCATTCTCCGTACGAGGGTTGAACAACGCACTCTCTTGGTGGTTTAGGCTTGTTTAGGTCATATCTACATGGAAAACCAAGGATAGGCCCAGGGTTCCACCGGTCTACCCTCGTTTGACCCGCTGCGGGAGCCTACTCCTACATGTCCAGCACTCTTCTATAGGTGTTATCGCATGCAACGTGGACGGTCACACCCGGGAGCTAGGTTTTCCATCTAGGGGCAATCCACCACCGTTGTGCATGTATGCTAGGGCCACACGCATGTTCCCGTGGCATCCCGGCACTCGGGCGGTCCTTTTCCGACAAAACCCTAATCCGAGGGACCCGCGGGTCTACCCCCGTAGCATTCTCCGTACGAGGGTTGAACAACGCACTCTCTTGGTGGTTTAGGCTTGTTTATGTCATATCTACATGGAAAACCAAGGATAGGCCCAGGGTTCCACCGGTCTACCCTCGTTTGACCCGCGGCGGGAGCCTACTCCTACATGTCCAGCACACTTCTATAGGTGTTATCGCATGCAACGTGGACGGTCACACTCGGGAGCTAGGTTTTCTGTCTAGGGGCAATCCACCACCGTTGTGCATGTATGCTAGGGCCACACGCATGTTCCCGTGGCATCCCGGCACTCGGGCGGTCCTTTTCCGATGAAACCCTAATCCGAGGGACCCGCGGGTCTACCCCCGTAGCATTCTCCGTACGAGGATTGAACAATGCACTCTCTTCGTGGTTTAGGCTTGTTTAGGTCATATCTACATGGAAAACCAAGGATAGGCCCAGGGTTCCACCGGTCTACCCTCGTTTGACCCGCGGCGGGAGCCTACTCCTACATGTCCAGCACACTTCTATAGGTGTTATCGCATGCAACATGGACGGTCACACCCGGGAGCTAGGTTTTCCGTCTAGGGGCAATCCACCACCCTTGTGCATGTATGCTAGGGCCACACGCATGTTCCCGTGGCATCCCGGCACTCGGGCGGTCCTTTTCCGATGAAACCCTAATCCGAGGGACCCGCGGGTCTACCCCCGTAGCATTCTCCGTACGAGGGTTGAACAACGCACTCTCTTGGTGGTTTAGGCTTGTTTAGGTCATATCTACATGGAAAACCAAGGATAGGCCCAGGGTTCCACCGGTCTACCCTCGTTTGACCCGCGGCGGGAGCCTACTCCTACATGTCTAGCACACTTCTATAGGTGTTATCGCATGCAACGTGGACAGTCACACCCGGGAGCTAGGTTTTCCGTCTAGGGGCAATCCACCACCCTTGTGCATGTATGCTAGGGCCACACGCATGTTCTCGTGGCATCCCGGCACTCGGGCGGTCCTTTTCCGACGAAACCCTAATCCGAGGGAGTCGCGGGTCTACCCCCATAGCATTCTCCGTACGAGGGTTGAACAACGCACTCTCTTGGTGGTTTAGGCTTGTTTAGGTCATATCTACATGGAAAACCAAGGATAGGCCCAGGGTTCCACCGGTCTACCCTCGTTCGACCCGCGGCGGGAGCCTACTCCTACATGTCCAGCACACTTCTATAGGTGTTACCGCATGCAACGTGGACGGTCACACCCGGGAGCTAGGTTTTCCGTCTAGGGGCAATCCACCACCCTTGTGCATGTATGCTAGGGCCACACGCATGTTCCCGTGGCATCCCGGCACTCGGGCGGTCCTTTTCTGACGAAACCCTAATCCGAGGGACCCGCGGGTCTGCCCCCGTAGCATTCTCCGCGCGAGGGTTGAACAACTCACTCTCTTGGTGGTTTAGGCTTGTTTAGGTCATATCTACATGGAAAACCAAGGATAGGCCCAGGGTTCCATCGGTCTACCCTCGTTTGACCCGCGGCGGGAGCCTACTCCTACATGTCCAGCACACTTCTATAGGTGTTATCGCATGGAACGTGGACGGTCACACCCGGGAGCTAGGTTTTCTGTCTAGGGGCAATCCACCACCCTTGTGCATGTATGCTAGGGCCACACGCCTATTCCCGTGGCATCCCGGCACTCGGGCGTTCCTTTTCCGACGAAACCCTAATCCGAGGGACCTGCGGGTCTACCCCCGTAGCATTCTCCGTACGAGGGTTGAACAACGCACTATCTTGGTGGTTTAGGCTTGTTTAGGTCATATCTACATGGAAAACCAAGGATAGGCCCAGGGTTCCACCGGTCTACCCTCGTTTGACCCGCTGCGGGAGCCTACTCCTACATGTCCAGCACACTTCTATAGGTGTTATCGCATGCAACATGGACGGTCACACCCAGGATCTAGGTTTTCCATCTAGGGGCAATCCACCACCGTTGTGCATGTATGCTAGGGCCACACGCATGTTCCCGTGGCATCCCGGCACTCGGGCGATCCTTTTCCGACGAAACCCTAATCCGAGGAACCCGCGGGTCTACCCCCGTAGCATTCTCCGTACGAGGGTTGAACAACGCACTCTCTTGGTGGTTTAGGCTTGTTTATGTCATATCTACATGGAAAACCAAGGATAGGCCCAGGGTTCCACCGGTCTACCCTCGTTTGACCCGCGGCGGGAGCCTACTCCTACATGTCCAGCACACTTCTATAGGTGTTATCGCATGCAACGTGGACGGTCACACTCGGGAGCTAGGTTTTCCGTCTAGGGGCAATCCACCACCCTTGTGCATGTATGCTAGGGCCACACGCATGTTCCCGTGGCATTCCGGCACTCGGGCGGTCCTTTTCCGATGAAACCCTAATCCGAGGGACCCGCGGGTCTATCCCCGTAGCATTGTCCGTACGAGGGTTGAACAACGCACTCTCTTGGTGGTTTAGGCTTGTTTAGGTCATATCTACATGGAAAACCAAGGATAGGCCCAGGGTTCCACCGGTCTACCCTCGTTTGACCCGCGGCGGGAGCCTACTCCTACATGTCCAGCACACTTCTATAGGTGTTATCGCATGCAGCGTGGACGGTCACACCCGGGAGCTAGGTTTTCCGTCTAGGGCAATCCACCACCCTTGTGCATGTATGCTAGGGTCACACGCATGTTCCCATGGCATCCCGGCACTCGAGGGGTCCTATTCCGACGAAACCCTAATCCGAGGGACCCGCGGGTCTACCCCCGTAGCATTCTCTGTACGAGGGTTGAACAACACACTCTCTTGGTGGTTTAGGCTTGTTTAGGTCATATCTACATGGAAAACCAAGGATAGGCCCAGGGTTCCACCGGTCTACCCTCGTTTGACCCGCGGCGGGAGCCTACTCCTACATGTCTAGCACACTTCTATAGGTGTTATCGCATGCAACGTGGACAGTCACACCCGGGAGCTAGGTTTTCCGTCTAGGGGCAATCCACCACCCTTGTGCATGTATGCTAGGGCCACACGCATGTTCCCGTGGCATCCCGGCACTCGGGCGGTCCTTTTCCGACGAAACCCTAATCCGAGGGAGTCGCGGGTCTACCCCCATAGCATTCTCCGTACGAGGGTTGAACAACGCACTCTCTTGGTGGTTTAGGCTTGTTTAGGTCATATCTACATGGAAAACCAAGGATAGGCCCAGGGTTCCACCGGTCTACCCTCGTTTGACCCGCGGCGGGAGCCTACTCCTACATGTCCAGCACACTTCTATAGGTGTTACCGCATGCAACGTGGACGGTCACACCCGGGAGCTAGGTTTTCCGTCTAGGGGCAATCCACCACCCTTGTGCATGTATGCTCGGGCCACACGCTTGTTCCCGTGGTATCCCGGCACTCGGGCGGTCCTTTTCTGACGAAACCCTAATCCGAGGGACCCGCGGGTCTGCCCCCGTAGCATTCTCCGCGCGAGGGTTGAACAACTCACTCTCTTGGTGGTTTAGGCTTGTTTAGGTCATATCTACATGGAAAACCAAGGATAGGCCCAGGGTTCCATCGGTCTACCCTCGTTTGACCCGCGGCGGGAGCCTACTCCTACATGTCCAGCACACTTCTATAGGTGTTATCGCATGCAACGTGGACGGTCACACCCGGGAGCTAGGTTTTCTGTCTAGGGGCAATCCACCACCCTTGTGCATGTATGCTAGGGCCACACGCCTGTTCCCGTGGCATCCCGGCACTCGGGCGTTCCTTTTCCGACGAAACCCTAATCCGAGGGACCTGCGGGTCTACCCCCGTAGCATTCTCCGTACGAGGGTTGAACAACGCACTATCTTGGTGGTTTAGGCTTGTTTATGTCATATCTACATGGAAAACCAAGGATAGGCCCAGGGTTCCACCGGTCTACCCTCGTTTGACCCGCTGCGGGAGCCTACTCCTACATGTCCAGCACACTTCTATAGGTGTTATCGCATGCAACATGGACGGTCACACCCAGGAGCTAGGTTTTCCATCTAGGGGCAATCCACCACCGTTGTGCATGTATGCTAGGGCCACACGCATGTTCCCGTGGCATCCCGGCACTCGGGCGGTCCTTTTCCGACGAAACCCTAATCCGAGGGACCCGCGGGTCTACCCCCGTAGCATTCTCCGTACGAGGGTTGAACAACGCACTCTCTTGGTGGTTTAGGCTTTTTTATGTCATATCTACATGGAAAACCAAGGATAGGCCCAGGGTTCCACCGGTCTACCCTCGTTTGACCCGCGGCGGGAGCCTACTCCTACATGTCCAGCACACTTCTATAGGTGTTATCGCATGCAACATGGACGGTCACACTCAGGAGCTAGGTTTTCCGTCTAGGGGCAATCCACCACCCTTGTGCATGTATGCTAGGGCCACACGCATGTTCCCGTGGCATCCCGGCACTCGGGCGGTCCTTTTCCGATGAAACCCTAATCCGAGGGACCCGCGGGTCTACCCCCGTAGCATTCTCCGTACGAGGGTTGAACAACGCACTCTCTTGGTGGTTTAGGCTTGTTTAGGTCATATCTACATGGAAAACCAAGGATAGGCCCAGGGTTCCACCGGTCTACCCTCGTTTGACCCGCGGCGGGAGCCTACTCCTACATGTCCAGCACACTTCTGTAGGTGTTATCGCATGCAGCGTGGACGGTCACACCCGGGAGCTAGGTTTTCCGTCTAGGGCAATCCACCACCCTTGTGCATGTATGCTAGGGCCACACGCATGTTCCCATGGCATCCCGGCACTCGAGGGGTCCTATTCCGACGAAACCCTAATCCGAGGGACCCGCGGGTCTACCCCCGTAGCATTCTCTGTACGAGGGTTGAACAACGCACTCTCTTGGTGGTTTAGGCTTGTTTAGGTCATATCTACATGGAAAACCAAGGATAGGCCCAGGGTTCCACCGGTCTACCCTCGTTTGACCCGTGGCGGGAGCCTACTCCTACATGTCCAGCACACTTCTATAGGTGTTATCACATGCAACGTGCACGGTCACACCCGGGAGCTAGGTTTTCCGTCTAGGGGCAATCCACCACCCTTGTGCATGTATGCTAGGTCCACACGCATGTTCCCGTGGCATCCCGGCACTCGGGCGGTCCTTTTCCGACGAAACCCTAATCCGAGGGACCCGCGGGTCTACCCCGTAGCATTCTCTGTACGAGGGTTGAACAACGCACTCTCTTGGTGGTTTAGGCTTGTTTAGGTCATATCTACATGGAAAACCAAGGATAGGCCCATGGTTCCACCGGTATACCCTCGTTTGTCCCGCGGCGGGAGCCTACTCCTACATGTCCAGCACACTTCTATAGGTGTTATCGCATGCAACATGGACGGTCACACTCGGGAGCTAGGTTTTCCATCTAGGGGCAATCCACCACCCTTGTGCATGTATGCTAGGGCCACACGCATGTTCCCGTGGCATCCCGACACTCGGGCGGTCCTTTTTCGACGAAACCCTAATCCGAGGGACCCGCGGGTCTACCCCCGTAGCATTCTCCATACGAGGGTTGAACAACGCACTCTCTTGGTGGTTTCGGCTTGTTTAGGTCATATCTACATGGAAAACCAAGGATAGGCCCAGGGTTCCACCGGTCTACCCTCGTTTGACCCGCGGCGGGAGCCTACTCCTACATGTCCAACACACTTCTATAGGTGTTATCGCATGCAACATGGACGGTCACACCCGGGAGCTAGGTTTTACGTCTAGGGGCAATCCACCACCCTTTTGTATGTACGCTAGGGCCACACGCATGTTCCCGTGGCATCCCGGCACTCGGGCGGTCCTTTTCCGACGAAACCCTAATCTGAGGGACCCGCGGGTCTATCCCCGTAGCATTCTCCGTACGAGGGTTGAACAACGCACTCTCTTGGTGGTTTAGGCTTTTTTAGGTCATATCTACATGGAAAACCAAGGATAGGCCCAGGGTTCCACCGGTCTACCCTCGTTTGACCCGCGGCGGGAGCCTACTCCTACATGTCCAGCACACTTCTATAGGTGTTATCGCATGCAACGTGGACGGTCACACCCGGGAGCTAGGTTTTCCGTCTAGGGGCAATCCACCACCCTTGTGCATGTATGATAGGGACACACGCATGTTCCCGTGGCATCCCGGCACTCGGGCGGTCCTTTTCTGATGAAACCCTAATCCGCGGGACCCGCGGGTCTACCCCCGTAGCATTCTCCGTACGAGGGTTGAACAACGCACTCTCTTGGTGGTTTAGGCTTGTTTAGGTCATATCTACATGGAAAACCAAGGATAGGCCCAGGGTTCCACCGGTCTACCCTCGTCTGACCCGCGGCGGGAGCCTACTCCTACATGTCTAGCACACTTCTATAGGTGTTATCGCATGCAACGTGGACGGTCACACCCGGGAGCTAGGTTTTCTGTCTAGGGGCAATCCACCATCCTTGTGCATGTATGCTAGGGCCACACGCATGTTCCCGTGGCATCCCGGCACTCGGGCGGTCCTTTTCCGACGAAACCCTAATCCGAGGGACCCGCGGGTCTACCCCCGTAGCATTCTCCGTACGAGGGTTGAACAACGCACTCTCTTGGTGGTTTAGGCTTGTTTAGGTCATATCTACATGGAAAACCAAGGATAGGCCCAGGGTTCCACCGGTCTACCCTCGTTTGACCCGCTGCAGGAGCCTACTCCTACATGTCCAGCACACTTCTATAGGTGTTATCGCATGCAACGTGGACGGTCACACCCGGGAGCTAGGTTTTCCATCTAGGGGCAATCCACCACCGTTGTGCATGTATGCTAGGGCCACACGCATGTTCCCGTGGCATCCCGGCACTCGGGCGGTCCTTTTCCGACGAAACCCTAATCCGAGGGACCCACGGGTCTACCCCCGTAGCATTCTCCGTACGAGGGTTGAACAACGCACTCTCTTGGTGGTTTAGGCTTGTTTATGTCATATCTACATGGAAAACCAAGGATAGGCCCAGGGTTCCACCGGTCTACCCTCGTTTGACCCGCGGCGGGAGCCTACTCCTACATGTCCAGCACACTTCTATTGGTGTTATCGCATGCAACGTGGACGGTCACACGCGGGAGCTAGGTTTTCCGTCTAGGGGCAATCCACCACCGTTGTGCATGTATGCTAGGGCCACACGCATGTTCCCGTGGCATCCCGGCACTCGGGCGGTCCTTTTCCGATGAAACCCTAATCCGAGGGACCCGCGGGTCTACCCCCGTAGCATTCTCCGTACGAGGATTGAACAATGCACTCTCTTGGTGGTTTAGGCTTGTTTAGGTCATATCTACATGGAAAACCAAGGATAGGCCCAGGGTTCCACCGGTCTACCCTCGTTTGACCCGCGGCGGGAGCCTACTCCTACATGTCCAGCACACTTCTATAGGTGTTATCGCATGCAACATGGACGGTCACACCCGGGAGCTAGGTTTTCCGTCTAGGGGCAATCCACCACCCTTGTTCATGTATGCTAGGGGCACACGCATGTTCCCGTGGCATCCCGGCACTCGGGCGGTCCTTTTCCGATGAAACCCTAATCCGAGGGACCCGCGGGTCTACCCCCGTAGCATTCTCCGTACGAGGGTTGAACAACACACTCTCTTGGTGGTTTAGGCTTGTTTAGGTCATATCTACATGGAAAACCAAGGATAGGCCCAGGGTTCCACCGGTCTACCCTCGTTTGACCCGCGGCGGGAGCCTACTCCTACTTGTCTAGCACACTTCTATAGGTGTTATCGCATGCAACGTGGACAGTCACACCCGGGAGCTAGGTTTTCCGTCTAGGGGCAATCCACCACCCTTGTGCATGTATGCTAGGGCCACACGCATGTTCCCGTGGCATCCCGGCACTCGGGCGGTCCTTTTCCGACGAAACCCTAATCCGAGGGAGTCGCGGGTCTACCCCCATAGCATTCTCCGTACGAGGGTTGAACAACGCACTCTCTTGGTGGTTTAGGCTTGTTTAGGTCATATCTACATGGAAAACCAAGGATAGGCCCAGGGTTCCACCGGTCTACCCTCGTTTGACCCGCGGCGGGAGCCTACTCCTACATGTCCAGCACACTTCTATAGGTGTTACCGCATGCAACGTGGACGGTCACACCCGGGAGCTAGGTTTTCCGTCTAGGGGCAATCCACCACCCTTGTGCATGTATGCTAGGGCCACACGCATGTTCCCGTGGCATCCCGGTACTCGGGCGGTCCTTTTCTGACGAAACCCTAATCCGAGGGACCTGCGGGTCTGCCCCCGTAGCATTCTCCGCGCGAGGGTTGAACAACTCACTCTCTTGGTGGTTTAGGCTTTTTTAGGTCATATATACATGGAAAACCAAGGATAGGCCCAGGGTTCCATCGGTCTACCCTCGTTTGACCCGCGGCGGGAGCCTACTCCTACATGTCCAGCACACTTCTATAGGTGTTATCGCATGCAACGTGGACGGTCACACCCGGGAGCTAGGTTTTCTGTCTAGGGGCAATCCACCACCCTTGTGCATGTATGCTAGGGCCACACGCCTGTTCCCGTGGCATCCCGGCACTCGGGCGTTCCTTTTCCGACGAAACCCTAATCCGAGGGACCCGCGGGTCTACCCCCGTAGCATTCTCCGTACGAGGGTTGAACAACTCACTATCTTGGTGGATTAGGCTTGTTTAGGTCATATCTACATGGAAAACCAAGGATAGGCCCAGGGTTCCACCGGTCTACCCTCGTTTGACCCGCTGCGGGAGCCTACTCCTACATGTCCAGCACACTTCTATAGGTGTTATCGCATGCAACATGGACGGTCACACCCGGGAGCTAGGTTTTCCATCTAGGGGCAATCCACCACCGTTGTGCATGTATGCTAGGGCCACACGCATGTTCCCGTGGCATCCCGGCACTCGGGCGGTCCTTTTCCGACGAAACCCTAATCCGAGGGACCCGCGGGTCTACCCCGTAGCATTCTCCGTACGAGGGTTGAACAACGCACTCTCTTGGTGGTTTAGGCTTGTTTATGTCATATCTACATGGAAAACCAAGGATAGGCCCAGGGTTCCACCGGTCTACCCTCGTTTGACCCGCGGCGGGAGCCTACTCCTACATGTGCAGCACACTTCTATAGGTGTTATCGCATGCAACGTGGACGGTCACACTCGGGAGCTAGGTTTTTTGTCTAGGGGCAATCCACCACCCTTGTGCATGTATGCTAGGGCCACACGCATGTTCTCGTGGCATCCCGGCACTCGGGCGGTCCTTTTCCGATGAAACCCTAATCCGAGGGACCCGCGGGTCTACCCCCATAGCATTCTCCGTACGAGGGTTGAACAACGCACTCTCTTGGTGGTTTAGGCTTGTTTAGGTCATATCTACATGGAAAACCAAGGATAGGCCCAGGGTTCCACCGGTCTACCCTCGTTTGACCCGCGGCGGGAGCCTACTCCTACATGTCCAGCACACTTCTATAGGTGTTATCGCATGCAGCGTGGACGGTCACACCCGGGAGCTAGGTTTTCCGTCTAGGGCAATCCACCACCCTTGTGCATGTATGCTAGGGTCACACGCATGTTCCCATGGCATCCCGGCACTCGAGGGGTCCTATTCCGACGAAACCCTAATCCGAGGGACCCGCGGGTCTACCCCCGTAGCATTCTCCGTACGAGGGTTGAACAACGCACTCTCTTGGTGGTTTAGGCTTGTTTAGGTCATATCTACATGGAAAACCAAGGATAGGCCCAGGGTTCCACCGGTCTACCCTCGTTTGACCCGCGGCGGGAGCCTACTCCTACATGTCCAGCACACTTCTATAGGTGTTATCACATGCAACGTGCACGGTCACACCCGGGAGCTAGGTTTTCCGTCTAGGGGCAATCCACCACCCTTGTGCATGTATGCTAGGTCCACACGCATGTTCCCGTGGCATCCCGGCACTCGGGCGGTCCTTTTCCGACGAAACCCTAATCCGAGGGACCCGCGGGTCTACCCCGTAGCATTCTCTGTACGAGGGTTGAACAACGCACTCTCTTGGTGGTTTAGGCTTGTTTAGGTCATATCTACATGGAAAACCAAGGATAGGCCCAGGGTTCCATCGGTCTACCCTCGTTTGACCCGCGGCGGGAGCCTACTCCTACATGTCCAGCACACTTCTATAGGTGTTATCGCATGCAACGTGGACGGTCACACCCGGGAGCTAGGTTTTCTGTCTAGGGGCAATCCACCACCCTTGTGCATGTATGCTAGGGCCACATGCCTGTTCCCGTGGCATCCCGGCACTCGGGCGTTCCTTTTCCGACGAAACCCTAATCCGAGGGACCTGCGGGTCTACCCCCGTAGCATTCTCCGTACGAGGGTTGAACAACGCACTATCTTGGTGGTTTAGGCTTGTTTAGGTCATATCTACATGGAAAACCAAGGATAGGCCCAGGGTTCCACCGGTCTACCCTCGTTTGACCCGCTGCGGGAGCCTACTCCTACATGTCCAGCACACTTCTATAGGTGTTATCGCATGCAACATGGACGGTCACACCCAGGATCTAGGTTTTCCATCTAGGGGCAATCCACCACCGTTGTGCATGTATGCTAGGGCCACACGCATGTTCCCGTGGCATCCCGGCACTCGGGCGGTCCTTTTCCGACGAAACCCTAATCCGAGGGACCCGCGGGTCTACCCCCGTAGCATTCTCCGTAAGAGGGTTGAACAACGCACTCTCTTGGTGGTTTAGGCTTGTTTATGTCATATCTACATGGAAAACCAAGGATAGGCCCAGGGTTCCACCGGTCTACCCTCGTTTGACCCGCGGCGGGAGCCTACTCCTACATGTCCAGCACACTTCTATAGGTGTTATCGCATGCAACATGGACGGTCACACTCGGGAGCTAGGTTTTCCGTCTAGGGGCAATCCACCACCCTTGTGCATGTATGCTAGGGCCACACGCATGTTCCCGTGGCATCCCGGCACTCGGGCGGTCCTTTTCCGATGAAACCCTAATCCGAGGGACCCGCGGGTCTACCCCCGTAGCATTCTCCGTACGAGGGTTGAACAACGCACTCTCTTGGTGGTTTAGGCTTGTTTAGGTCATATCTACATGGAAAACCAAGGATAGGCCCAGGGTTCCACCGGTCTACCCTCGTTTGACCCGCGGCGGGAGCCTACTCCTACATGTCTAGCACACTTCTATAGGTGTTATCGCATGCAACGTGGACGGTCACACCCGGGAGCTAGGTTTTCTGTCTAGGGGCAATCCACCACCCTTGTGCATGTATGATAGGGCCACACGCATGTTCCCGTGGCATCCCGGCACTCGGGCGGTCCTTTTCCGACGAAACCCTAATCCGAGGGACCCGCGGGTCTACCCCCGTAGCATTCTCCGTACGAGGGTTGAACAACGCACTCTCTTTGTGGTTTAGGCTTGTTTAGGTCATATCTACATGGAAAACCAAAGATAGGCCCAGGGTTCCACCGGTCTACCCTCGTTTGACCCGCGGCGGGAGCCTCTTCTCTAAGTGTTATCGCATGTACGAGGGTTTACCAATATACTTTTTTGGTAATTTAGTTTTGTTTAGGTCATACCAATATACTTTTTTGGCCTTTACAAGCGTACATGTGATAACCTTCACTCGGTGGAGGGTTTCTCCAAATAGTGGGTTCGATGCCCGAGGGTCCCCAAAAGAGAGGGTTTCTAGGGTTTCCCCGATAGAGAGGGTTCTGTTCCCCGTGGTCCATAAAATGAGATATATCTTTAATATTTTTGTTGTATTTGTGCATTATATGTGTATTTTGTTTTTTCTATTTCACATTTATGCTTAGCATTGGGTTCCGGAAAATTCGCGTCGTTATTCAATGCGGGTGGCAGGATACGCGTTGTTATCTTACAATCACCAAATTATTTATAAATTGCATCTACATTAAAATTATAGTGGGAAATAAATTATGCAACTATTTGAATTTTATAATTTGGAGAAAAATAGGAAAAATATCTACCTAAGCCGACGGCATTGCCGTCGGCGTAAACCTGCTGGCCAGATAGGCCGACGGCCTGGCCGTCGGCGTAGCAACGCGACCTAACGTCGTCGCCCGCGGCCGTCAGGTGGGTCGGCTGGCAGGGACACGTGGCCCCTTACGCCGACGGTCACCGTCAGAAGTCGTGGGGTTTCGCCGACGGTTTTGTCTACGCCGACGGCCGCCGTCGGGGGATTTCGCCCTACGCCGATGGGTTTTATACGCCGACGGCCACCTGGCCCAGCTGACGAGCCAGCCGAGTTACGCCGACGGGCCCGACCTTTAGCCGTCGGCGTAAAAGAAGGCCGTCGGCGTTTCCTGTTATTCCTGTAGTGACTGCAGAGGCTCTGATGGAAGTGGAATGCGTGTATGAGAAGATGTTCCCAGTGACCTTTGAGGATGCCGAGGACATGGCGCGTGCCCCATGCGTATGTGTCGTACTTATCAGGTTATGAATCCATGATATCATGAAGTAGACTGTCTTCCGTCCGTGTTGAGTGTTCTCTTCATGAACTCCTATTCTCACTTCTCGAGGTAACATTCTGGATTCTTTTCTTTTCCGTTCATTGTACTGTTTTTTTAAACAATCAGTGTCCGAGAGTTTAAACAACGGACCCGAATGACTCACTCAGATGCAACGAAGAGAAACGTGACTGACTAATTTGTGAACCATAAAGAGAACGCCATCGACCAGGGAGGGGAGAGATGTGTTTTCTTAGGTTTTTATATGATACAAGTTTTGCTGCTCGGAAGTGTGCCATGCATATAGATCGGCAAAGAGAAAAACAGTGTAGCATTTTCGTTTTTCCCGACGCAGTTATTCTTGGCATCATTTATTTACCGTCTAAGCGGGAGCATGATGAGTGACGATTAGACGTGTGCCTCGGCTCTTATAACCGATGGCTCACGCTAGCGCTGCTGTAGTGAGTAGTGCATTCCAGTTGTGGAGCCAGTTTCAGACAAGATGTTTGGTGGTGGTGCACCTTTGTATTGGTTTACAACCATTGGACGATTTTATAACTTTCGCGTTCTCTCGTGATTTCATAACCATTGGACCATTAGACTACAAACACTAGCATAAGACGAAGGCACGCTTCCATCCTCCCTATTCCATCACCGTATCCAGACAAAGTTTGTTGTAGTAGACAAACAGGAAGTCGCCGTGCTATGGCCCCGAATGATCAGCGTACCAGAGAAGCAATATCGCAGAATATGACAACCGGAGATCAGAAATGACTGACCTCAAACCACAAGAACGGATACGTAAAACGACTAGATCCAAAGAGATCCACCAGATACACAACTCCACGCTCCGTCCACCAACGCTAGATACACCATCGGAGCAAGAATACGGCTGGGAGGCCCTTATTCTGACCAAAGGACGTAGCCACCATCTCAATATCTTGAAGAAGGCACTGAAATAGTCCGCCACACGTCCAAGACACCAAAGACAGACGCAACGGCAGTGTCTCCGGGGAGAAGAACGTAAACCTAAATGGGTTTTACTATCATGGCCGCCTTTCCTCGCCGCCTCACGCCTTCAATTATCTAAGGTCGTAGCGACATGATTAGTGGTTTGGTGACAAACACCTTTTAAGTTGTTATCAAACATTACTTTACCATGATTTTAATATGTCACTTAAATCTTTCTCAAAGGCGGCAAAATGGAAGAGAATGAGGGAAGGATGGAGACGCATGCTTATTTACACGTGATTTTCTCCGGTTGCACACCAGATGATCTCAACTTCTGAAACAATTTTGATGAAGGGTAGACGCATTCACCATGGAGTCCGGACACTTCACGGAGTAATTGACGAACTTCGAGAAAGCATGTGACCGCGTGAGCTGGCAGCTGGGCATTCTTCTACGAAGTGCTCGGATGGAAAGCTATACTGGTTTAGTTCATACATATAGCCCCTTGTTTACTTCACATCGTCCATTGGACTGAAAGCTCTTCTACATAGTGTTTATTTCCTCGGTTCCCACCTCATACATGTAGGGTAAACATGCTCGTTTTTGTGCACTGGCTATCGCTGAAAGTAGGGTAAACATGCTCATTTCCTCGGTTCCCTCAATCTATCCCCACCTGTATCCATCCTTTCCAGATCCACCTCAAAAAATAAAATACTACCTCAATGTAACTATATCCCTACTACCACGGTAAGGAAGTGGTGTGAGGCCAACCCTATATCTCGGTAAATTGAAAGAGCATATGACATGAACCTGTTTATCCTTTGGGAATACAGCAACTATATATGCAACCCATCCATCATGCTTAGGCAGGACCAGCAAGAACTGCCGTTGCACATGGGTTACTGATTGTTCTATATGAACTAGTATCCATTGTGGATGTTTTCCCTAGGGCGCCTCTCATTCCGAAGAAAGGGGTGAAGGTTGCTAAGCGTAGGGGTCTTCTCGATCGATCGCGAGGACATGATCCAAATGATTCGTTGCTCGTTGACTAGACGAGTTCCATAGATTACTATTACTAATTGACATATATGGACCATGTTGCAAATGGAATATGCAGCATGGGTTTCTCGTGTTCTCGCGATCTAGTCAAAAAGATTAGTATTTAAATGGCAACCCAAGATACAATTATTTTTTGAAATAGGGAACCCAAGATGCAAATATAAAAGAACAAATATATAGCCAACAAAGGGTTAGGTCATATATGAAGCCGAGATAATGTTTATGGGGTATAATTATAGATGGAGCAAATCAATTTTTTTCATATGAAATGAATGACCCTTACGAGCGGTAGCTGAGTATGTACAAGTCAAAGATCCATAGCGTGAAAGTATGTCGGCCCACATTATGGATTGTGAGATAGTTTGAACTAAATAAGTAGCAACGGTGCACATCATGGTGGCTCGAAGATATAGCGCATCGTGTGATGACGCGGCCAATACAATACCGTTGTTCTTCTCCTGCCTTTTTTTTTCGAAAAGGGAGCTACGCCCCGGCCTCTGCATCGAGTGATGCACACAACCCTTTATTATATTATTTGAAAAGTATCAATGTCTTATATTCAGGGATCAGATAGGGTCGATACATGTATCAACCATCTAAAAATGATAAACAAGAAGAAGCTATCCATTCGATAGTCTACTAGTGTGCCGCCACCCAGTGGCCAAGAAATAGAAGTCCTGAGCAACCATCAGCAATCGGTTGCATCCAGTATCCATTGGCTCCCGCTGATCCATCGGGAGTAAGAAACACCAAAGATGAATCCAATGCGCCGCCAATCGTATAACCTGCAAAAAATTAGTACCCATTTTTTTGTTAAAGATAATATTATTTCTGGACGTCCATAAGGCCCAACATAAAGCAGATACTCCAATACGCAATCTAGTTTTGTTTTTCTTGTCAACCCCGTTCAGCCAATTTCCAAACATATTTGTAATATTGGATGGTGGAGGTATATTATACGTAAATTAAATAATTCTCCAAATAATTTTAGCAAAAGGACATGTAAGAAATAAATGTTCTATAGACTCCACCGAATCACAAAAACAACACTTCTGACATCCATTCCATTTGCGTTTTGCCAAGTTATCTTTAGTTAACAACACTTTGTTCTTAAGGAACCACATGAATATTTTTATTTTAAGAGGGACATTTAGCTTCCACAAGTACTTGTGCAAGAATCTGGTGTGGCCATTCATATGATCTAAATACATCGACTTGACAGAAAACATTCCTATAGTAGTTAATTTCCACACAAAATAATCACGATGATCAGTAAGATGAACCATCATTAGGCGTTGGCATAGATGTAACCATCTTGTTCATTTATTACCAGTCAAAGCTCTCCTAAAAGCAATATTAAGAGGTATCTGAGAGAGGACGTCTACCACTAAGACGTTTTTCTTAACAACAATATTATATAACGAGGGATATTGTTGTGCTAATGATGTATGGCCCAACCAAATATCCTCCCAAAAGCGAACATTTTCACCATTTCCTATTTTAAAAAATCCATTAGCAAAGAACATTTCCTTCACTCGCATAAGGCCTTTCCAAAAGGGAGAATCCGTAGGTTTTCCTTCTACTTGAGATAAAGTTTTATTATGGAGGTATTTGTTATGCAATAATTGTTGCCACATTCCCTCCTCCGTTAATAGTTTAAAAAGGCATTTTCTAAGTAAACACTTGTTTTTTATCTCAAGAACTTCGATGCCTAGCCCCCCTTGATATTTTGGACGACACACAATATTCCACTTTGACAGCCTATACTTCTTATTATTACCAGTACTTTGCCAAAAAAATCTTGACCTAAAATAATCTATGCGTTTTCTAACCCCCTTGGGTATTTCTAAGAAAGATAGCATAAACATCGGTAGGCTTGTCAAAACCGAGTTAATCAAAACCAGTCGATCTCCATAGGATAACATTTTTCCTTGCCAACATCCTAGCTTGGATATAAAACGACTCTCCACGGGATTCCATTCTGAATTCTTTAATTTTCTATAGTGGATAGGTACTCCCAGATACCGAAAAGGAAGAGAACCAGCCTCACAGCCAAAAATCTGCCTATAATCTGATTCCCTCTCTTTAGCTTTACCAAAACAGAATATTTCACTCTTGTGGAAATTAATTTTTAAGCCCGACAACTGTTCAAAAGTTGAGAGAATTAGCTTCATATTAACGGCCTTTTCAAAATCATGCTCCATAAAAAGTATGGTATCATCCGCATATTGAAGAATAGAAACCCCACCGTCCACCAAATGTGGTATGAGACTTCCAACTTGGCCATCATCTTTTGCATGAGCAATGAGAATGGCAAGCATGCCAGCAACAATGTTGAAAAGAATTGGAGACAGAGGATCCCCCTGCCTCAAACCTTTTCTAGTTTGAAAATAATGGCCAATATCATCATTAACCCTTATTCCCACACTACCACCATGCACATTGTTTGATCCATTCACACCATTGTGGATCAAAACCCTTCATGTGAAGCACTTGTTGCAAAAAAGGCCATTGCACCTTATCATACGCCTTTTCAAAATCAATTTTGAAAATCACACCATCCATTTTCTTTCGATTCAATTCGTGGATAGTCTCATGCAAAACAACAACCCCTTCAAGGATATGTCGTTCTGGCATAAATGCAGATTGAGTAGGTCTAATCACCTTATGAGCCAACTCAGTAATGCGATTAGTAGCTACCATAGTGAATATTTTGAAGCTAACATTAAGTAAACAAATCGGTCTATACTGTTGTATTTGGACAGCATTTTGTTCTTTTGGAAGTAATGTAATCACCCCAAAGTTCAATTTAAAGAGAGGCAATTCCTCCTTTTTCAATTGATCAAAAAGAGCCATCAAATCCAATTTGATAACATCCCAAAAAGTCTGATAAAATTCAGCAGGTATCCCATCTAGTCCCGGAGCTTTATTATGTTCCATCTGAGAGATAGCCTCAAAAACTTCCTTCTCAGCGAAATCAGCAGTAAGAATGGCATTTTCTTCCGCTGAAAGTTGAGGAATGTCATCAATCCGTTCTTCAACCAAAGTAACATTATTATGTTCCAGTTCACCAAAAAGTTTTTTATAATATTCAGTAATATAGACCTTCAAATTATTGTCTCCAACAATGTTTCCTTCATCCTGTTCTAATTGGAATATCTTTTTTTTCCTATATTTTCTATTAGCAATTAAGTGAAAATATTTAGTATTATTTCCACCTTCTTGAACATGTTTTACCTTAGCACGTTGAGCCCATTTGATCTCTTCATCGCGCCTAAGTTTATTAATCCGATAATTCGCATCTCTAAGTCTTTCCTTTTCTGAACCAGTCAAAGGGTTCGATTCAGCCTTAATGTCCAACTCATCAATAATGGACAATAAGCGATATTTCTTTTTTATATTTTCCACTCAAATTCTTCGCCCATCCTCTCAAAAAACGGCGCAAATGCCTAATCTTATTTTGCCACATTTGAATAGGAGTCTCACCCATATATACTGATTCCCATTCATGTTTAATCATCTCAAAGAAACCATCTCTCCTGCCTTGGTGGAGAATCGAAAGGGACGCCTGCCGCTTTCTGGTCGTTCAAAATTTCTTAAGAGTGGAATTGTAGAGCGAGAGACAATGAACAAATGATTCAACTTGTAGTCTTTACTGATCTCAACTTTTTTCCAGATCTTCCTCTGGCTACAAGTTCCAGTGCCTGCCCGCTTGCTGTCTTTATGCTCGTCCATATCTCCAATCCGTCATGTTCCAAGCTCCAATGCTTCCTAATCTTGTACTCCCTCCGTTTCAAAATATAAGATGCTTTAGTTTTGTAAAAGAAATGTATCTAGACCTCTTTTAGTGTGTAGATTCACTCTAAACCTATATGAACTTACACACTAAAAAGTTTAGATACACTCCTTTTATAAAGTTAAAACATCTTATATTTTGAAACGGAGGGAGTAGGTTTATTGGTAGTATAGAATTAGGGACAACTTGGGTTTGCACGTGAAGAGAGATTGGGAAATTTGGTGGACTGGGAGAGAGAGAAGGGGAATTGCTGTGTGTTGCTAGAAGTCTGAATTTTTCTACCGTACCAAATGGGTGAATGGCAGTGGGGTCAGGAAAAAACAGTTATGTTATTAACAACATATTCATGCATGGTCTGATTTATTCGGAAAGCAAAAACACATTCCGGTATAAAATTGTTACTTTGTTTTTGTAAGCCCCTGAAATTGATGGTCGGTCCATTTGCGGGATATCACTTAGACTAGGAATGCGGCCCAGCTCCTCATCAGAAAAAAGAATCTGAACTGACGACTGACACGACTTTAATCCAATCACGGTAAATCGCGGCGATGCCTCCCGCTAAAAAAAAAGTGTGTGTGACCGTGTTCCATCGTCCGTCTGTCCGTCCATCCGTCTGGTGATCACTATTGTGCCTGGGAAGGAAATAATATAGGAGTTGGGAGATGTCTGCTGCAGACAGATGGCCAGTGTGCTCACCCTCTGAAGCAATGGTGGCGCCCGATGGAGGGAGACAGAAGACATGTGGCGACGGTCTGTAGCCATTGGTCGATCTGAGCTATGATGAAAAGCGATTCTGTGATGGTGGCAGCGAACCAGCACTAACACATAGGAGCTTGGGGAATGTCTGATAGAACATGTGGCCATGGTCCACACCGTCGGAAGAAATGGCGACAACTGACGGAAGGAGACAGAAAGCCCTCTAGCGATGGTCCGACAGCAGCACATTGATGTAGTCATTGTCTAAAAAAGACGCCCTCGATCTTGCAAAGTGTTGGAAATTCCTCAGAAAATTAAAGAGTTGCACGTCAACTTCTCCAGATCGAAAAAATACGAGTCCTAGGAAAACTAAAAAACTGAATCTTTTGATACTTTTATTTTCATGAAAACTTTTAAGACTTAAGGTTGTTGCAAGGTATGGGTATTTAGCTAGTAAAGTCATACCATTGACCATGTTGCATCCACTGCTGATTTATTTTGGAAATGAGCATTTTATTTCTTGTAGTAATGTTGCAAGGAATCATGCAAAATCACAGAAAATAATAGTAAAATATGCCAATGTGCAGTTGTTAGAGGACGATATACTACTCCCTCCGTCTTGATCAAAAGGATGTCACATATTTATATAATATTGCATGTATCTATACCGGAAAATACATACATGCAAATTTAAATAAACTTGTGACATTCTTTTAGAACAGAGAGAGTATCAGAATCGCACGTGATATAAACTATTGTTTATAACATTTGGTTCGCAACCACTCAGTCTTTTTTATTGAAGGGCTCAAGACATCTTTGTCGAAAGATATAAACTTGTGACATTCTTTTATTGATGGTTCGCAAAGGAAATATATGACAGGAAAAAATACAGATTTATCAAATTTTTACTGCCCAAGAATGTATCCGTTCCTCCTATCAGTCTGACATTGAGATTTTCTTCTCAAAATGGGGACTTAGCCCCGGCCTCTGCCTTATATCCATACTACCACACGAACTGGTGTGAAAGCAACCGTTTCCCTTGGTAAAATAAAAGAAAATAAGTCCAGAACTAGTTTATGGGAAGGAAAACACTTTTGTTTTTTGGAAATGGATGATATATTACTCAAAAAGTTTTAAATATTACATCCGGCCTTTGTATAACTAGGATGCACACAGCAGATATAAGTTACGAACAAGAAAAAACAACTTTACACGAGAATTACATGGAGATCGGCAAGGAAACAACATAACGCCTAAAAAATACTAAGGCGTCCCGATGCAAAGAGCACGCTGCTACCCATATCAGAAAAAATATCCCTCACCGTATCGTCCTCTAAGCATATACAAACCACTATAAATAGGCCTCAACACTCCACCTAATGTAGAGGTGATCACAAACGGAGCATAGCTGTGCCTGGTAGCAACCTGCATAAGAAAAGACATTTTATCAGTAGAAACCTTGTCATTTTTACACAGCCATAGCGACCAGATAACATCAAGCTCCCACCCTAATAAGAGTAATGTACTTAAAATCTACCCCATGTAGGCAACCTTCAAATATATTTGCAAGACTGTGAGGAGGACTTGGTACGAAAGCTACCTGGATGATTGACCATATAGTTCTAGCAAATTTGCATTGGAAGAAAAGATGTTTAATTGTCTCATCATGATGAAAAAAACATTTGCTTCATTGACAATTCCTTCTAACAAGGTTGTTCTTTATAAGTATGACACATGGACGAAGATACCATGCAAAAAATTGTGTTTTTAATCATATCTTCATCTTCCAATTTTTTTATTATTATCAACTTGCACAGAAGGCATAATCAAAGATCTATACATGGAATCTACAGAGAACATCCCATTCTCAAGTAAATTTCAGCGAAACTCATTGAAACCATTAGAAAGATCCACCGAAGTTAAACGTTATATTAGATCATTCCATGGTTAAATCTAATTCTGAATGAGGTCCTCCTGAATGACATATTAGGAGGGGAAGATTCCAGCACCGAGGCAATGATATCCCCTTCATGTCGAACAATGTTGTCCAAATCAGGGTACTATTCTCATAGTGTAGCATTACCTAGCCACTTGTCATCCTAGAACCTAATCTCCGATCCATCCCTCATAGAGAAAGTGTTGAATATGAAGAATTGTTTCTTCGTGCTCATCAGCCTAACCCAAAAGAGTGAATCTCTGGGCTTCTAGAGCACTTGAGATAATGCTTTGGATGCAAACATACTTTCTCCATAGGAGGGTTTGCCATATACCATCATTAGTAAGTAGCTTGAACGGCCACTTAGCTAGTAGAGCAGTATTTTTGACCTCCAAGTAATGTATACCTAGTCTACCTTGGTCCTATGGGTGACAAACCGCACTCCATTTTGCCAGTTAATATTTCTTTTTCTTTCTATCTCCTTGCAAAAGAATCTAGAGCGAAAATAATCCAATTTGTTCAAGACTCCTTTTGTAAGCAAGAAAAGAGATATCATATACAGTATCATATTTGTAAGTACTAAATTGATGAGCACCAATATCCCACCTAGAGATAGTAATTTTCCTTCCCAACTAATGAGCCTTTTCTGCGGTGTTTCCTCAACCAATTTCCATTCAGCATTTAGTATCGGGATCCCCAAATCTTTGATTGGAAGGAAAAAGCTTGGAAATCACCAGGGGATTTAATCGTTCGCATCCTCCGCCCTATGCGTGTGCCACGCATCCCTCCACGCACGAGGCAGATATGGGGAGGGCCCCACCACACCCAACCTTATCCCGTCCAGACGTGTCTCCTCCACGTATTCGGTTTCTTCTCCTACCTTATCGCCTCCCGCCGTATCTCTCTTATGCCCAAGCAGGACCCCGTGTCGTCCCACCTTCCTCGCTGCTGGCCTGCCCCCGCACCGTGATGCCGATGTCAGGCCAAGCGCCACCACCTTCCTAGCTATAGGAAGACCCGTCCCCGTGCTTCTTGTAACATCCCAAAAATATTAAACAAGATTATCAAGTTCTAATCACCCAAGTTTAGGGTTAACAAAAACTTTAATTATTAAAATTAATATGAATACATGTGTGTGTGATTAATGCATGAATGATTGCATTTGCCATGTTTCATTGCTATGAATAATAAGGACTGGTTTAAAGATGAAAACAATATCATCTAGATCATTTCCAAGCAGAATCAAATGAAGAGAAAATTAAATATAAGAAATATGAGCAAATGATCATTTTGACCAAAGTTAACCACTAGACCACTTTGGGTGTTCGTACTCAAAAATTTCTAACAGAGACAAATCCAATTCTTTTCACCCCTTGCTAGACCAAGTGAAAGTGAACCCAAGCCCACTTTACAAACCAACATAAAAAAATTCCAAATATATTTAAAGGACAATTCAAAATTCAATCCTTAATAGGTACTAAGATAGCCATTTCTCAAAAACCAACCAAATCAATTCACCTTGACAAACCCAAGCAACCTCAGACTACCAAGCTTATGACCAGAGCACTCACCAAAATTCATCTAAAAATTCAAATCTAAATTTCATGCGGCCATTTCATCAAACACCCGGTCAGCATAGATCAAACTTTCCTAACTTTTACTGTTCTAGATCAATGCCTTGTCCACTACTTGTCGCCACTACTAGCCCTTGTTTCCCCCAGTGCCCAGCATCACATTGAACCAGCTCACCCCTTCACTGCTTGCACCAGTGCCGCGCCACCCGAGCTACCATTGTCGGCCGACCATGGATAGCTCGTAGGAGGAAGCACCGCGTCCGTCCACGATGTCCAGGAGACAGGCCACCGTCCACCTCCACTCTTTGTCCACCCCTCGAGCTCAGCCAAGCCATGGACCACCGAGACATGCCACGCCCATTTTCTCTGCAACCATGTCGAGACTGCGCCAGAGCGCCGCAGCCGACACGCACGCACAAGCCGCGCCTCGCACTCACCGCGCGTAACTGCACTCGCCATGACCCTAGCTACCTCCCAGACACGACCATTCGCCGCCGCGCGACACAAAGCCTCTATACGCCGTCTCGAACACCGTCGTCCCCGCGTAGAGCATGGACCGCGCCCGACCATCCTCGACCGCCCCGTGCCGTGCCATTAAGCCAGTGACAACCGCCAGGAGACACCGCACCGTCCTACGCCCTTCGCCATGCCTTTAGCTCGATGTACTGATGTCACCGGAGGAGCCTGACCATGCCGCACTGCCCCTCTCGCCGGTGTATAAATAGAGGCCACCCCTGCCTCAATTATTCATACCATCTCACTCCCCTCTCTCTCAGAACCACCCCACACCTTTCCCCGGAGTCCGCCGCTGCAGAGGAGGAGAAGATCCGTTGATTGGAGCCACCCTAGGAGCTGCCACGACCACTGTTCGAACCGCCATCGTCGACAACGTCGTTCGCCCCCATCGTCAACCCTAGCTGGTGGCCAGGTGAGCCACCGCGTACCCCCACCGTCGCCGTTAGGGTTCAGTATCGTTGGAGCTATTCGACGAAGACGATGAACCACAGCTGTAGATCCTAGTCAAATCGCACGACCCAGATTGAAACTTACCGCTTCGTTTAGATAGAGCCACTGACGCATGGGACACCCTGTCAGTAGCCCGTTGTTGCGCGCGCGGTGCAACTGGGCCGGCCCATTTCCTTTCCCGCGCGTAGCCCAGTAATTCAAATAGATATTTTCCAATTTAATCAAAACCTAGTTCAGTCAGTGATTTTCAAAATCAATTCAAGGAGATTCACTAAACCAAATTGTATGTTTCCAATTTTGCTAGAAATATATTAAAATTATGAATCCAAACCCATTGGATTCAAACCATTTGAAATTATAGATCACCTACAGTAAAAATAACAAGAAAGAGACTTTTTCACATTCAAACATTTTTAAAAAATCAACCATAAATGCTTTTGAGTTGATTCCAACTCTCAAAAATCACATTTAACAAGATCTTTCTAAATATGTAAAAATATTTAGGTTTACATGTAGTGATATTGTACTAGTACTAAAAGGATGCTATATAGGCATTTCTAGTCACTTTAATTGTATAAAATAGTAATTTTAAACTTTATAAAATATGACCACCACTTTTAAATCACATTCCCAAGTATTAGAATATGTGGTGATGACATGTGTCAACATGATCCCAAATCTTAAGTAGTTTTCAATGAGTAGAAATTACTTTTCCAAAATAAAATAATAAGACTAGGTCTTTATTTCTTGTGATGATTGTGATGATGGTAGATCATCTAGTGTGAACCTTTGTGTGCTAAATAGAGCTAGTTAAGTATTGTTTGCTGATTGTGTGCCTCGTATTCATTTATAGACGCTAGTACCGACCAAGGCTATGAGGAGGAGTACTACAAAGAAGAAGAAGAAAACTTCAACCACTACACCAATCAAGGCAAGCTAACACTTGCAAGTTTCTTAACCATGCAAGCCATCCATGCAAGCTAACACTTGCAAGTTTCTTAACCATGAAATCCATCCATGCAAGCCCCACAATACAAGTTAACTATGCAAGCTAGAAAACCTGTGCAAGATTCTTTAGGCATGCTTTGGTTATGGAACCTTGATTACCAAATCCCAGTTTTACTTGCAAGCTTTATTCTTTTATTTCTTTATCAAAGTTCTTTATTACTTCTAGTTAGTGCTTTGTGAGTTTTGGAAAGATAGTATAGATAGCATAAAGAGCATAAAACTAGGCCTAAGTAGTTAGAACTAGATGTCATACTAAGGCATGAGACTAGAATAGGATAGTCACACTTGGTGAAAATGATTATGAAAACCTTGGAATGAAGATTCATTCTATTGAAATGTTTTTACATGTGTTATGAACACAAGATGATTTGATGATGAAAATGTTGAGGCATGAGCCTTAGACCTTTTATAAAAATTGATGGTTGGGTTCGGATGTGGTACCATTCCAATTTTACCGTACAACCACATTACTCGAATTTGGGTAGGGCTTGACTGGAAGTTTATATGTCTTAGTATGGGTTCCCTTGCGGAAGAGGTTTGAGCTGAGGTTACCTCGTGATGAATGTCCACCTGTGCAGTTCCCAAGATGACAGATTGTCATGGTTGGGAGGCCAAACTCATAGGGAAGGTGCCTATACTAGGGTGTGTAATTGAAAGGTTAGGATTGATTATCCGCATACTAAGTATGATGATTCAGGGTTATCCCTGACGGATGTATCGAATGTTGTGGTGAAAGTGTACCACCTCTGCAGAGTGTCAAACTATTCGAATAGCCGCGTCCTCGGTCATGGACAGTTGGAGTGGCCATACTGTTCCGTCGTCAGATGTTTTCAAAATGACTTGTGAAATGAACTATGACTTTGACTTGACCACAATAGGGTTGTGAACATGAAAACTAAGTTCCCACTTAGGTTTTGTAGAACATTAAACTAGTTTTCTTTACTTCTGAACTCAGTTGGAAACAAACCTGGCTTTTTGCAAATAAACTTAGCGCTTAGGATTCCTACTTGAACTACTTTACTTGTTAGTGATGGTTTGCGAGTACTTAAAGAGTACTCATGGCTTTGTAACTGGCTATTTCTATGGCCAGACTATGAGGAGGACTGCCAAGATGATGGACAGCAGGAAGTCTATGACAACTAGGATCATCTCCCATCGTCAGCATTGCCTATGACCCTGAAGATGGAGCTTCGACCATGCTACCGTTATTATTTATTCCGCTGTGTTGATTGTATTAAGACTAGATCATGAGATCCTTTATTTGTATTATTATGGTTTGTAATGGATGATGAACTATGGTACTAATCTGTTATGTCTTGCAAAAATGGTAATCCTGGGATTGCGAGTATGGCATAATAGGCATCTGGGATTAAAAATCCGGGTGTTGACAAGTTGGTGTCAGAGCCATCCTGACCATAGGAGACCCTAGTTGGAATGGACGCTTGAATCAAAAACTTAGTTTCCAAAACAAAAGAATTGAGTATTTGTGAAAACCTATTCTCATTCTTATCACTGAGATTATTTCAAGAAAATTTATGTTCCTCAAAAATTCTTGCAAACCTACATAAAAGTTGGCACGCTTGATCACCTCACTAACTTACTCATCCTACATTCTTATAGATGGAAGTCAGGTATAGCAAGTTCTACCAGTTGGGCAACGGAGGAGAGCTCATCTTCGAGCGTGATTTAAGCCAACTATCGAAACTTCTTGAGCGCCCGCACCCCGAGTTTTACGGAGCACAGCTCAATGATCAGCAAGAAGGAGAACTACAATGGTTGATAGTTGCAAATCTCAGAGGCAAGATGGAGGCACCCACCTCAGAGGGGATCCAATTCAGCTTGAGGGACAACAACTGGCTAGATGGACTCGCCAAGGCTATGCAGGAGGCTCTTGCCCGTTTGTGTGGGAAAAGCATCAACCAGATCAATGGCACTCGCTTTACTTACTACGCAAGGCGTGATGCTATGGGACAGCCATTGGAGGTACCAGGACATCCAGAGCTGAAGCATCAGGTGGATCATCTCGACTTCATGTTGTATGACAGGCAGAAGGAGTTGGACAATGCCCGCGCCTACGCCAACCACAACTATGCCATTGCAGTCAAGAAGGACCAGACCCTCACCATCCTTGTGAAGGAGCGCAAGTCACTTCGTCGTCTACGTAACAACAAGGATCGCATCATTGCCTGCCTTCGTCACAAAGTGTCAGACTTGGAGGAGACCATCCATGAGAGGGACATGCAGCTTGAGGAGAGGGAGAACGAAGGTGAAGATATCCGTGGAGAACCTTACTCCTACCTCAGCGATAATGATGACTACCTGGAGGACCTCGACATGGACTTCCACACTGATGATGATTCTGCCTTCATTGATGATGAAGAAGCCACCGGTTCTGATGAGTAGTCACAATAGGGCACTATCGTATGTGTGAGTTGTATCTGGTCCCACTATATCTTAGCTTCACAGAATGGTTCCTAAAACCATCTGTTACCCTAGTGTGGTGTGTGTTTGTATTGGGTGCTATGAATGAATGAATGAAAAGCAAGCTGCTAGTTGGCAAAACCAGAGTCAAACTCAAAGTTTAAAAGATTTCAAAAACAAATCCATGAACCTTAGAAATTTCCCTCGTCTCATGATCTATCTCAATCTTCAGATGCCTCGCAGAGGGAGCAGTTCATCTCAGGATCCAATGCTACAAATACTACAAATGTTGGTTGCTGACTGTGAAGCTAGAAGATCTAAACATCAAGCTAATCTAGCCACCCTTCAACAGATAGCTCAGATGGCCCATAATAATCAAGGCCATGGAAACCAGGACAACCATGGATCCAAGCTCAAGAACTTTCAAAACACCAATCCCCCCATGTGAACACCCGGATTTTTAATCCCAGATGCCTGTTATGCCATACATCGCAATCCCAGGATTACCATTTTTGCGAGACATAACAGAATTGGATACCACAGTACATCATCCATTACAAACCATATGTAAGGTCTTACACAAATAGGGATCTCATGATCTAGTTCTTAATACAACTTCAAGCAGCGGAATATGTAATAATAACGGTAGCATAGGCGAAGCTCCATCTTCGGGGTCACAGGAAATGCTGACGATGGAAGATGATCCTAGTTGTCGTAACCTTCCTGGGGTCCATCTTCCAGGTACTCCTCTTCATAGTCTGGCCACGGGAATAGCCAGGGACAAAGCCATGAGTACTCTATAAGTACTCGCAAACTAATACTAACAAGTAAAAGGGTTTTTGGATAATAGGACACTAGGCTCTAGGGTTGTTTTGCAAAAAGCCAGATTTATCTCTACTAAGTTTAGAAGCAAGAGAAGCTAGTCACAATTTTATAACACCTAAGTGGGAACTTGTATTTCATATCACAACTCTGTTGTGGTCAAGTCAAAGTCTCAATTTATTTCACGGGTCATTTTGAAAACATCTGACGGGGGAACAGTATGGCCACTCCAACTGTCCATAACCGCGGACGCAGCTATTCGAATAGTTTGACACTCTGCAGAGATTGTACACTTTCACCACAACATTAGATACATCCGTAAGGAACAAATCCTGAATTCACCATACTCAGTATGCGGATAATCAATCCTAACCTTTCAATTACACGCCCTAGTATAAGCACCTCTCCTGTGAGTTTGGCCTCCCAACTATGACCAACTGTCATCTTGGGTACTGCACAGGTGGACAATCTTCACAAGGTAGCCTCAGCTCAGACCTTGGCCGTGAGGGAACTAATACTAAGCTATATAAGCTTCCAGTCAAACCCTACCCAATCTTCGGGTATTGTGGTTGTACGGTAACATTGGAATGGTATCGCATCCAGACAACCATCAGTTTTATAAAGGGCTAAGGCTCATGCCTCAACATTTTCATCACCGAAATCATCTGGTGTTCAGAAACACATGTCAAAACATCTCAGTAGAATGATCCATCATTCTAAGGTTTTCATAACCATTTTCACCAAGTATTCCCATCTAAAGGTAATCAAGTTTTATGCTTAGCACTAGCATCTACAAGTAGGGATAGGTACTAATGAGGGGTGGTAAACTAGGGGAGTTTCAACTAAGTACAACCTTATATCTTAGGATGATATCAAGGTTTCTAACTTTGGCCAAATTTTATGCTCTTTATGCAACCTTCAACTATATCTTTCTAGAATCTACAAGTCACTTGAGTACTCTCTAAGTTAAGGCTTTGATAAAGAAATAAAGTAAAAGCTTGCAAATAAAACTAGGATTGGTTTATCAAGTGGGTATGATCACATATGCTTAAGGCATATAGTGGGCATGGTAACAAGCAAGTATTAGCTTGCATAGGTCAACTTGATTAGTAAGGCTTGCAAGTATGGGCTTGCACAATATCAGAATAAGCTTGCAAGTGTTAGCTTGCCTTGTGCAGAGCAGTGGTTGAAGTTCTCCTCGGCTTCTTCTTCGTAGTATCCTCCTTCCTCCTCGTATCCTTGGTCGGTACTAGCGTCTATAAATAAATACGATGTACACAATCACCAAGCAATACTTAACTACTTGCAATCATCACACAAAAGGGTCCTATAGATGATCTAGCATCATCACTAACATTACAAGATTAAGGTTTTGTTTAAATCCCTTTTATTTTTAGAAAAGTAATTTCTACTCATTGAAAAACTACTTAAGATTTAATATTCTCCAAACCAAACATGGGATCATGTTGACACATGTCATCACCACACATTTTAGTACATGGGAATGTGATTTAAAGTGGTGTCACAATTTAATAGGGTTTTACCCTTTTATTTTAATTAATTAAAGTGGCTAGAAATTCCTATGTGGCATTCTTTTATTACTTGAACATTATTTCTGTAAGTAAACCTATATTTTTTATATATTCTGAAAGTTATGGTTAAATGTGATTTTTGAGAGTTGGAATCAACTCAAAAGCTATTATGGTTTAACTTTGAAAAAATTTTGAATGCAGAAAAGCTTCTCCCTTGTTATTTTTACCAAGGATGATCTACAGATCCAAATGACTTGAATCCAACGGGCTTGGATTCAGCATTCCTAGACCTTTCTAACAAAATTGGTTTCATTCAATTTGGTACACTGAGTCGACCTGGGTTGATTTTGAAAATGGGTACAGAAGTGTGTTTGAAATAAAATAGAAAAGTTTTAATTCTAACTGGGCTGCGCGGGAAGCGATTCTGGGCCGTCTTGTTAAGCGCAGTGCTTCCGCGGGCTGTTTAAGTGGCTGTCCCCATGCGTCAGTGAGACGAGGGGGTGCGAAGCGGTATGGGGCGATGTGGTGCGTTCGATCTGGTTCTAATCCAATGGCTGAGGGTCATCGTCGACGTTGGGCAACGCCGGCGAGAGAGAAACCTAGCGCGGCCAGTGGGGGTCGTTGGGGGCTCACCGGGGTGTAGGCGAGGGTCAGCGAGGCGGGCGAACGACGAAGTCGACGACGGCGAACTCAGGGGTGGTCGCGGAAACTTCTGGGGTGGATGAAATTGACGGCTCCCTTCTTCTCCAGAGGCGGCCTGCTCTGGCGCAATTCCGGCGATGCGCTGCTCGCCTTGCTCCGGGACTGAGGTGGGGTGGTTCTGGGTGAGAGAGGAGTGGAATGGTGTGAAGAATTCGAGCAGGGAGTCCTCCTTTTATAGGATCGACGGCGAGACCGAACGGGATGGGCAGGCGACGGTGGCGACATGGCTATGGGCTGCTAGAGGCATGGCCGGCGGTGGCGATCGCTTGGTGGTCTCCTGGCGATGCTCTACGGCTTTAATGCGTGTGTAGGGGCGGTGCAGTTTGGTCTGGAACGCGCGATGCTCTGCGTGGCAGAGGCGGCGTCTTCGACGGCGAGCGGTGGTTGTGCGATATGGGGCGGCGAACGAGGATGTCTGGCGGTCTCCTGGGTCGGTGGTGATCGAGTATGCACGCGGCGAGGGCGGCGTGCGGTCTGTGCGCTTCGGTCGAGCGTGGCGCTCTGGCGCATGCTCGGCATGGTTGCTGGCGAGCTGGGCGCGGTCCGTGCGTGTGGTCCAGGGTTTGGCAACGCTCGCGGATGGGACAGGTAGTGGCGGTGGACGGTGGGCTGCCTCCTAGACAAGGTTGGCACGGCTAAATCTTCTCCTAGCTTGCTATCTCCACTGGGGCGGCATGGTTAGCTTCGGATGTTCACCATTGACGTCATTGCCCAGCTTACAGTGATGCTAGTGCTTGGTTTAGCTTGCTAGATTATCTACTGAGATGGTTGTGAGCTACAGAGGGAACAAGTTAGGCTTCAATCACTTCTCACTATAGTGTTTAGGATTTTGATGATTTGTGTCTGCAAGGTGTTTGATGAAATGGCCGCAAGAATTCAAGTTTTGAATTTTGAAAAGAATTTTGGTGGGGGTGCTAGGTTGATGCTGGTGAGTCTGCAGATGCTTGGGTTTTGAAAGTTGAGCTTGTTTGAGTGGTTTTTGAAAAAGTGGGATCTTCCCATATGATATGGATTCAATTTTGAAAAGTGGGTTCGAGGTCATGGGTTGGGTAATTTTGCTCATGTTGCTTAAATTGTCGAGATAGATAAGATATAACTTTGCCTTCTTGCATTAGCACACATCCGAGACCGATCTTGGATGCGTCACAATACACATCGAAGGGCTTTGTGATATCCGGCATGATCAAGATTGGGGCTAAAATCAATCTCCTCTTGAGTTGTTGAAAACTCGCCTCACATTTGTCTGTCCATTCAAACTTCTTGTCCTTCTTTAGTAATTGGGTCATAGGTCTGGCGATACTCGAGAATCCTTCTACGAACTTGCGGTAATATACCGCCAATCCGTGAAATGCACGAACTTGGGTTTGAGTTGTTGGGGCTTGCCAATCTTCGACATCTTTCACTTTTGTAGGATCAACGGCAATTCCTCCGTCTGATACAATGTGACCGAGGAATCCTACCTCCTGTAACCAGAATTCACATTTGCTAAACTTGGCATACAACTGATGCTCTCTAAGGGTTCCAAGAATGGTCCTTAGGTGTAGCTCATGTTCTTCTTCCGATTTGGAATAAATCAGAATGTCATCGATGAAAACAACGACAAACTTATCCAGGAAGTCCATAAAAATCTTATTCATGAGGTTCATGAAATAAGCGGGGGCATTGGTTAATCCAAAAGACATGACAGTATACTCGTATAATCCATATCTGGTGGTAAAGGCAGTCTTTGGAATATCCTCTGCACGAATCTTAAGTTGATGATAACTAGTTCTAAGATCAATCTTAGAAAACACTTTGGCACCGGTCAACTGATCAAACAAATCTTCTATCTTGGGCAAGGGGTACTTGTCCTTGATGGTAACATCATTCAACTTCCGATAATCCGTACACAAACGGTTACCTCCATCTTTCTTGTCCACAAACAAGACAGGTGATCTCCATGGTGACGCACTTGGTTGAATCAATCCGATTTCCAGCATGGCATCCAGTTGCTTCTTCAGTTCTTCTAGCTCCGATGGGTTCATACTATAGGGTCTCTGGGCTATGGGTCCTGTTCCGGGGATTAGTTCGATGATAAACTCGATATCCCGATCTGGGGGCATTCCGGGCAAAACATCTGGAAATACATTGGGTTATTCACAGACGATCCGTACTTGGTCAATGGTAGGTTGGGTTATACTCTTGTTGCACTTGAATTGACGAGGTAAGGTTTCAGATATATGCTCGACTGATATTCCGGCTGTAGTGGTCATGGTGATGGCTTCCTAGGCACAGTCAATCAATCCTTTATGTTTGGACATCCAATCCATTCCTAGTACTACTTCCAAACCTTTAGTTCCGAGTACTATCAGATTAGCATAAAAATCTATGCCATGGATTCGGATAGGGACGGCTTTGCAAATTTGCCTAGCCTTGGTGGTTGATCCGGGAATTTGAACAATCATTACATGCTTCAATTTGGTTGATTGAATTTTACTAGTGCATGCAAATTCTTCGGTGACAAATGAATGTGATGCACCAGAATCAAACAACACCCTTGCAAGTACTGAATTAATAGAAAACATACCCAGCACGACGTCTGGCGCTTCCTGAGCTTCTTCAGCATGCATGAGAAAAATACGACCATTGCGGTTGAGTGAATTCCCTGGGGCAAACCTTCTTCCGGGCTGAACACGACGCTGCTGCTGAGCTGGGGCATTGGCATTGGGTGCTGCGGCATTCTTCTTGTTGGGGCATTCGTTGGAGTAGTGACCCTTATTTCCACAGTCATAACAAGTCACTTGCGACTTGTCCTTTGCCGCTACAGGCACAACATTGCTTCCAGTCCTCGGGGCAGTGTTGGTGTTGGTGGCAGCATTGTTGTTGTTGAACTTGGGTGGGGCACGGTTGAAATTGCTAGAGTTGCCGGGGTTGTTGTGATTTCCTCCGGGTCTAGGGTTTCCACGGTTGGGATAGGTCGGACGGTTCATCGGGGGTTTGTTGGTTCTCGGGGCAAATCCTGAAGATGAGTTAGGGCGATACTTTGGGGTCTGATGGGTTCCTGGCTGATGCATCATACGACGCTTGCGGTTCTCATTGGCTTGGTTGATCTTTCCTTCCATCTGGATAGCAGAGTCGTCAAGGGATTCAATATCCGCAAAGGGGATATTGACTAACACTGTCTGCATCTCATCATGCAGACCATTCAAGAATCTCTCTTTCTTCTTGGCTTCCGCGTCGATCTCATCCGGGGCATACCTAGCTAATGACAAAAATTTGTCACGGTATTCCACTACAGTCATCCTTCCTTGCTTCAATTCTCTGAACTCGCCTCTCATCCTCTTGATCAAACCCGGTGGCACATGGGTTCTGCTGAACTTGACCTTGAATTCCTCCCAGGTCATCATCTGGCCTCCGGTCATTGTGCGAACACTGTTCCACCATGCCCTGGCATCTCCGTCTAGATAGTGGGTGGAAAACAGAACTTTCTCGTTGGATTCCACTCCGGCGACTTCTAGGTTATTTTCCATGGTTTGTAGCCAATCATCAGCGTCTAGGGGCTCTTCTGACTTAGTGAAAATAGGTGGGTTGGTATTCTGTAAATTCTTGAGCTTAGATCCATGGTTATCTTGATTTCCGTGGCCTTGGTTGTTGTGGGCTAGCTGAGCTATCTGTTGCAGAGTGGCTAGGTTGGCTTGACGTTCCGCTCTTTCAGCTTCGCGGTCAGAAGTCAACATTTGCAGGATCTGCAACATCGGGTCCGGGGATGAACCACTTCCTCTACGTGGCATCTGAAGATTTAGATAGATCATGAGAAAAGAGGGAAATTTCTAAGGTTTCGGGGACTTTGAAAAGTTTTTAAAGTTTGACACAGAGTTTTCTAGCAACTTGCTTTTCATTCATTCATTCACACGATACAACACACACCACAACAAGGAAAAACAGATGGTTTTAAGAACCATTCTGAAAACTACGATACAGTGGGACCGAATACTACTCACTACGCTAGTGCTCAAGTGCTACTACTCCTCGGAATCTGTGGCTTCATCATCTTAATCATCATCGATGAAGGCGAAATCATCCTCATCGGTGAAGAAGTCCATAGCTTGATCCTCCAGAAAATCATCATCATCGCTGAGATAGGAGTAGGGGTCTCCACGAAGATCCTCTCCTGCATTCTCCCTTTCCTCCAACTGCATGTCTCTCTCGTGGATGGTCTCTTCCAAAGATGAGATGCGGTGGCGGAGACGGGAAATGATGCGCTCCTTCTTGTCGAGCTGACGGCGGTGAGACTTACGATCCTTTGCCAGCATGGCGATGGTTTGATCCTTTGTCTTGATGATATCAGACTTGTGGTTGGAGTAGTCACGTCAGTTATCCAACTCCTGCTGACGATCATACATCATGAAGCTAAGGTGGTCCAATTGAGTGTTCAGTTCAGAGTGGTATGGGGCTTCCAGTGGTTGTCCATTTGCATCACGCCTTGGGCAGAACTCAAAGCGGGTTCCCTTGATCTGATTGATGCTTTGCCCACACAGACGGGCAAGAGCTTTCTACATGTCCTGGCAAGTCCATCGAGCCAGTTGTTTTCTCTTAAGGTAAACTGAATTCCCTCAGCAGTGGGAGGTTCAATCTTTCCTCGGAGACTTGCAACAATTAGCCACTGCAGATCTTCTCATCCTTGATCATTGAGCTGAGCTCCGAAGAACTCGGGGTGCGGACGCTCCAGAAGTTCCGAAATCTGGTCCAAATCCCTCTCAAAGATAAGGTCTCCTCCATTCCCCAACTGATAAAACTTGTTGTACTTCACATCCATCTATAAGAATATAGGATGAGTAAGTTAGTAGAGTGATCAAGTGTGTCAAAACTTTATGTATTTTGCAAGAGTTTTTGAGGAACATGAATTTTCATGAAAGAATCAAAGGGATAAGAATGAGAATAAGTTTTTGTAAATATTTGCTTCCTTTAATTTTGAAACTAAGTTTTTGATTCAAATGTCCAGTCTAACTAGGGTCTCCTATGGTCAGGATGGCTCTGATACCAACTTGTGAACACCCGGATTTTTAATCCCAGATGCCTGTTATGCCATACATCGCAATCCCAGGATTACCATTTTTGCGATACATAACAGAATTGGATACCACAGTACATCATCCATTACAAACCATATGTAAGGTCTTACACAAATAGGGATCTCATGATCCAGTTCTTAATACAACTTCAAGCAGCGAAATACGTAATAATAACGGTAGCGTAGGCGAAGCTCCATCTTCAGGGTCACAGGCAATGCTGACGCTGGGAGATGATCCTAGTTGTCGTAACCTTCCTGGGGTCCATCTTCGAGGTACTCCTCTTCATAGTCTGGCCACGGGAATAGCCAGGGACAAAGCCATGAGTACTCTTTAAGTACTCGCAAACTAATACTAACAAGTAAAAGGGTTTTTGGATAATAGGACACTAGGCTCTAGGGTTGTTTTGCAAAAAGCTAGATTTATCTCTACTAAGTTCAGAAGCAAGAGAAGCTACTCACAATTTTATAACTCCTCAGTGGGAACTTGTATTTCATATCACAACTCTGTTGTGGTATAGTCAAAGTCTCAATTTATTTCACAAGTCATTTTGAAAACATCTGACGGGGGAACAATATGGCCACTCCAACTGTCCATAACTGCGGACGCGGCTATTCGAATAGTTTGACACTCTGCAGAGATTGTACACTTTCACCACAACATTCGATACATCCGTCAGGAACAAATCCTGAATTCACCATACTCAATATGCAGATAATCAATCCTAACCTTTCAATTACACACCCTAGTATAAGCACCTCTCCTGTGAGTTTGGCCTCCCAACCATGACCAACTATCATCTTGGGTACTGCACAGGTGGACAATCTTCACAAGGTAGCCTCAGCTCAGACCTTGGCCGTGAGGGAACTAATACTAAGGTATATAAGCTTCCAGTCAAGCCCTACCCAATCTTCGGGTATTGTGGTTATACAGTAACATTGGAACGGTATCGCATCCAGACAACCATCAGTTTTATAAAGGACTAAGGCTCATGCCTCAACATTTTCATCACTGAAATCATCTGGTGTTCAGAAACACATGTCAAAACATCTCAGTAGAATGATCCATCATTCTAAGGTTTTCATAACCATTTTCACCAAGTATTCCCATTTTAAGGTAATCAAGTTTTATGCTTAGCACTAGCATCTACAAGTGGGGATAGGTACTAATGAGGGGTGGTAAACTAGGGGAGTTTCAACTAAGTACAACCTTATATCTTAGGATGATATCAAGGTTTCTAACTTAGACCAAATTTTATGCTCTTTATGCAACCTTCAACTATATCTTTCTAGAATCTACAAGTCACTTAAGTACTCTATAAGTTAAGGCTTTGATAAAGAAATAAAGTAAAAGCTTGCAAATAAAACTAGGATTGGTTTATCAAGTGGGTATGATCACATATGCTTAAGGCATATAGTGGGCATGGTAACAAGCAAGTATTAGCTTGCATAGGTCAACTTGATTAGTAAGGCTTGCAAGTATGGGCTTGCACAATATCAGAATAAGCTTGCAAGTGTTAGCTTGCCTTGTGCAGAGCAGTGGTTGAAGTTCTCCTCGGCTTCTTCTTCGTAGTATCCTCCTTCCTCCTCGTATCCTTGGTCGGTACTAGCGTCTATAAATAAATACGATGTACACAATCACCAAGCAATACTTAACTACTTGCAATCATCACACAAAAGGGTCCTATAGATGATCTAGCATCATCACTAACATTACAAGATTAAGGTTTGGTTTAAATCCCTTTTATTTTTAGAAAAGTAATTTCTACTCATTGAAAAACTACTTAAGATTTAATATTCTCCAAACCAAACATGGGATCATATTGACACATGTCATCACCACACATTTTAGTACATAGGAATGTGATTTAAAGTGGTGTCACAGTTTAATAGGGTTTTACCCTTTTATTTTAATTAATTAAAGTGGCTAGAAATGCCTATGTGGCATTCTTTTATTACTTGAACATTATTTCTGTAAGTAAACCTATATATTTTTATATATTCGGAAAGGTATGGTTAAATGTGATTTTTCAGAGTTGGAATCAACTCAAAAGCTATTGTGGTTTAACTTTGAAAAATGTTTGAATGCAAAAAAGCTTCTGCCTTGTTATTTTTACCAAGGATGATCTACAGATCCAAATGACTTGAATCCAACGGGCTTGGATTCGGCATTCCCAGACCTTTCTAAAAAAATTGGTTTCATTCAATTTGGTACACTGAGTCGACTTGGTTGATTTTTGAAAATGGGAACAGAAGTGTGTTTGAAATAAAATAGAAAAGGTTTAATTCAAATAACTGGGCTGCGCGGGAAGCGATACTGGGCCGGCCTGTTAAGCGTAGTGCTTCCGCGGGCTGTTTAAGTGGCTGTCCCCACGCGTCAGTGAGACGAGGGGGTGCGAAGCGGTATGGGGCGATGTGGTGCGTTCGATCTGGTTCTAATCCAACGGCTGAGGGTCATCGCCGATGTTGGGCAACGCCGGCGAGACAGAAACCTAGCGCGGCCAGTGGGGGTCGTTGGGGGCTCACCGGGGTGCAGGCGAGGGTCGGCGAGGCGGGCGAACGACGAAGTCAACAACGGCGAACTCAGGGGTGGTCGCGGCAGCTCCTGGGGTGGACGAAATTGACGGCGCCCTTCTTCTCCAGAGGCGGCCTCCTCTGGCGCAATTCCGGCAATGCGCTGCTCGCCTTGCTCCGGGATGGAGGTGGGGTGGTTCTGGGTGAGAGAGGAGTGGAATGGTGTGAAGAATTCGAGCGGGGTAGTCCTCCTTGCTGGCGATTGGCATGGGCAGGCGACGGTGGCGACATGGCTACGGGCTGCTAGAGGCATGGCCGGCGGTGGCGATCGCTTGGTGGTCTCCTGGCGATGCTCTACGACTTTAATGCGCGTGTAGGGGCGGTGCGGTTTGGTCTGGAACGCGCGATGCTCTGCGCGGCAGAGGCAGTGTCTTCGACGGCGAGCGATGGTTGTGCGGCATGGGGCGGCGAACGGGGATGTCTGGCGGTCTCCTGGGTCGGTGGTGATCGAGTATGCACACGGGGAGGGCGACATGCGGTCTGTGCGCTTCGGTCGAGCGTGGCACTCTGGCGCATGCTTGGCATGGTTGCTGGCGAGCTGGGCGCAGTCCGTGCGTGTGGTCCAGGTTTTGGCAACGCTCGCGGCTGGGACAGGGAGTGGCGATGGACGGTGGGCTGCCTCCTAGACAAGGTTGGCACGGCTAAATCTTCTCCTAGCTTGCTGTCTCCACTGGGGCGGCATGGTTAGCTTCGGCTGTTCACCATTGATGTCATTGCCCAGCTTACAGTGATGCTAGTGCTTGGTTTAGCTTGCTAGATGATCTACTGAGATGGTTGTGAGCTAGAGAGGGAACAAGTTAGGCTTCAATCACTGCTCACTATAGTGTTTAGGATTTTGATGATTTGTGTCTGCAAGGTGTTTGATGAAATGGCCGCAAGAATTCAAGTTTTGAATTTTGAAAAGATTTTTGGTGGGGGTGCTAGGTTGATGCTGGTGAGTCTGCAGATGCTTGGGTTTTGAAAGTTGAGCTTGTTTGAGTGGTTTTTTAAAAAGTGGGATCTTCCCATATGATATGGATTCAATTTTGAATTGTCATTTAAACTATGCATTTGAAAGTTTCTGGATGATCACAAGGTGGGCCTTGATACTTTGTTATTAGTACAATCAAGGGGTGCAAAGATCCAGAAAGGTTTCTGTTAGGTTCTGAAAGTTTGAGACAGCCAAAGTAGGCATGGGAGTTAAATTGGTCAAAATGACCATTCCCTTATTTTATTTGTTTTGATTTACTTGTCTTTAGGAAAAGTGTGGGAAATGTTTAGATGATGTTTATTTCACCTAAGCATCCATTTACAAGCAATGGAACACACAAACAAGGTGGTTCAAAAGAATTCAAAATGAAATGCATACTCACATGCATGCTTCCATAATTTTATTTAGAAAAGTTTTTGTTAACCCTACTTTAATTATTAGAATTTGATGATCCAAGTGTTGTATTTTTGGGATGTTACACCCCATATTTAGTAAGTCTGAAGAGCCATTAGATGCTGATGACTGGCTGCAGACCATGGAGAACAACTTAGAAGTCGCATGAGTGGGGGCCAATGAGAAAGTAATGTTTGCCACCCATTATCTGGCAGGTGATGAGCTTGGTGGAATAGCATTCGTACCATGAATGGAGGACAGATGATGACTTGGGATGAATTCAAACTCAAGTTCAGCCGAATCCATGTGCCACCAAGTTTGATTCTATGGATGAGGGATGAATACAAGGAGCTGAAGCAGGGAAAGATGACTGTGGTAGAGTACCGTGACAGATTTCTGTCTCTGTCTAGGTATGCCCCTGATGAGATTGGTACTGAAGCCAAGAAGAAGGAGAGATTCTTGAATGGTTTGCATGATGAGATGCAGACAGTGCTGGTCAACATTCCCTTCGCTGACCTTGAAGGCTTAGTGGATTCTGCAATCCAGATGGAAGGCAATATCAACCAAGCCAACGAGAATCGCAAGCGTCGAATGATGCATCAACTAGGATCCCACCATACCACGAAGTATCGCCCCAACCGTCTGCAGGATATGCCCCGAAAAACAATAGACCCCCTATGTCCCGTCCGAACTATCCCAACCATGGAAGAGGAAACCCAATGCCCGGAGGGAACCACAACAACAACCCCGGAAACTCCAAAAATTTCAACCATGCACCGCCCAAGTCCAATAACAACAACAACACCAACAACAACAATACTTCCCCAAGGACTGGAAGAAAAATCGTTCCTGTTGCAGGAAAAGACATGTCTCTGATTACTTGTTTTGAATGCGGAGTCAAGGGTCACTACTCCAACGTATGCCCCAAGAAGCTTGCAGCAGCTACCAATGTGAATGCACCAGCTCAGCAGCAACACCGTGTTCATCCTGGAAGGAGATTTGCCATAGGGAACTCTCTCAACCGCAACGGCCGTCTGTTTCACATGAATGCTGAAGAAGCTCAGGAAGCGCAAGATGTCGTGCTAGGTATGTTTTTTGTTAACTTAGTACTTGCAAGAGTGTTGTTTGATTCTGGAGCATCGCACTCGTTTGTTACAGAAGAATTTTCATGCATTAGTAAGATTCAACCAACAAAATTGAAGCATGTTATGATAGTTCAAATACCTGGTTCAACCACTAAATCTAGAAAAATTTGCAAGGCCGTACCTAACAGAATCTATGGAATAGATTTTATGCTAATCTAATAGTACTTGGAACCAAAGGTTTGGAAGTAGTACTAGGAATGGATTGGATGTCGACACATAAAGGATTAATCGACTATGCTAAGAAATCCATAACCATGACTAGTCCCGCTAGAGTATCAGTAGAGCATGTATATGAGACTTTGCCCCGTCAATTCAAGTGCAACAAGAGTCTAGCCCAACCAACCATTGACCAAGTCAGAATAGTCTGTGAATACCCCGACGTATTCCTAGATGAATTGCCCGGTATGCCCCCAGATCGGGATATCGAGTGTATCATTGAACTAATCCCTGGAACTGGACCCATAGCTCAGAGACCTTATAGTATGAACCCGCCTAAATTAGTGAAGCTAAAGAAGCAACTGGATGCTATGCTGGAGATAGGCTTGATTCAACCAAGTGCGTCACCATGGAGATCACATGTTTTGTTTATGGATAAGAAAGATGGAGGTAACCGTTTGTGCACGGATTATCGGAAGCTGAATGATGTCACCATTAAGAACAAGTACCCACTGCCGAAGATAGAAGATCTGTTTGACCATTGACTGGTGCCAAAGTGTTTTCTAAGATTGATCTTAGAACTTGTTATCATCAACTCAAGATTCACGCAATGGATATTCCAAAGACTTCCTTCACCACCAGATATGGATTGTATGAGTACATTGTCATGTCTTTTAGACTAACCAATGCCCCCGCTTATTTCATGAATCTCATGAATAAGATTTTTATGAACTTCCTAGATAAGTTTGTCGTTGTTTTTATCGACGATATTCTGATCTATTCCAAAACAGAAGAAGACCATGAGCTACACCTGAGGACCATCCTTGAAACCATTAGAGAGCATCAGTTGTATGCCAAGTTTAGCAAATGTGACTTCTGGTTAAAGGAAGTAGGATTCCTAGGACATATCGTGTCGGCAGGAGGAATTGCTGTCGATCCCTCCAAGATTAAGGATGTTGAAGAATGGAGAGCACCAACCACTCAAACTGAAGTTCGTGCATTTATCGGATTAGCGGGATATTACCGCAAGTTTGTAGAAGGATTCTCAAGCATCGCAAGACCCATGACCCAGTTGTTGAAGAAAGATAAGAAGTTTGAATGGACGGACAAATGTGAAGCAAGTTTTCAAGAGCTCAAGAAGAGATTGATTTCAGCCCCAATCTTGATTATGCTGGATATCAAGAAGCCTTTTGATGTGTATTGTGACGCATCCAAGGTTGGTCTCGGATGTGTGTTGATGCAAGAAGGCAAAGTCATATCCTATTTGTCCTGACAACTGAAGCAACATGAGCAGAATTACCCTACCCATGACCTCGAACTAGCAGCCGTAGTTTTAGCCTTGAAGACATGGCGGCATTACCTCATGGGTAACCATTGTGAGATTTATTTGGATCACAAGTGTCTGAAGTATATTTTTACCCAGAAGGAGCTAAATATGAGGCAAAGGAGATGGATAGAGCTAATAAAGGACTATGACCTTGACATTCACTATCACCCCAGCAAAGCCAATGTGGTAGCAGATGCTCTTAGCATATTGCCGTGTCGATTGAACACCACGATAAAAGAAGCCCAGCCAAGTTTGCATGAGGAGATGGAAAATTTCAAAGTGGAGCTAGTTAGTGAAGGATTTTTGGCTAGCATAGAACTTCAACCCACTTTGATCAGTTAGATCAAGGAGGCGCAGAAAGGAAATGCTAGTATTGACGGAATCAAACATCATATCAATACAGGGAAGGTACCCGGATTCACCGAAGATGAAGAAGGATTTTTGTGGTACAAAGGACGTATCTATGTGCCCGCAAATTCAGAGTTGAAGCAAGCTATTTTGCAAGAATCCCATGATACTCTTTATTCTATCCACCTTGGAGGAACCAAGATGTATCAGGATTTGAAGGAGCAATTTTGGTGGCACAAGATGAAGAGAGAAATCAAAACCTACATAGCCAAATGTGATATCTGTCAGAGAGTCAAAGCAGGACATCAGAGACCCACCAGACTTTTGCAACCTTTGTAGATTCCATAATGGAAATGGGATTCAGTAGGAATGGATTTTATCACCGGTTTGCCTACATCTAGTAGGGGAAATGACTCTATTTGGGTCATAGTGGATAGACTGTCCAAAGTAGCCCATTTCTTACCGGTCAAGACCACTTATGAGTGTTTGAAGCTAGCAGAGTTGTACATTGCTAGGATAGTAAGTTTGCATGGAGTCCCCAAGAACATTGTGTCGGATCGAGGAAATCAGTTTACCTCGAGATTTTGGAAGAAGGTCCAAGAAGGATTAGGAACCAGACTGAATTTTAGCACAACTTATCACCCGCAGACTGATGGACAAACAGAGCGAGTAAACCAGATACTCGAAGATATGTTGAGAGCTTGTGTGCTAGAATATGGATCAAAATGGGAGGACTGTCTGCCTTTCGCAGAATTATCATACAGCAATAGTTACCAAGCCAGTTTGCAAATGGCCCCATTTGAATTTATGTACGTAAGTGTCATACCCCACTAAATTGGTCGGAAGTAGGAGAGAGTTAGATTTTCAGACCCGACTTCCTAATAGAAGCCAAAGAGAAAGTTCACAAGATCCATGAGCACCTTAAGACCGCCCAATCCAGACAGAAGAGTTATGCAGAGAAGAGACATCGAGATCTATCTTTCGCTATCGGAGATTTTGTGTATCTCAAAGTATCACCCCTGAAAGGAATGCATTGTTTCCAACTTAAAGGGAATCTTGCCCTCAGATATATTGGACCCTTCAAGATTTTGAATTGCCGAGGAGATGTATCATATCAACTAGAACTGCCGGAGGAGATGTCAGCCGTGCATGATGTGTTTCATATCTCGTTACTTCGCAAATGCCTAAAAGTCCCGGAGCAGGCCGAAGTTTTCAAGAATATTGATAACAAAACCATAGATCTCAACAAGGACCTAACTTATCGTGAAGTACCCATTCGTATTTTGGAAGAAGCCTTCAGAACCACCAGGACCCAGAGTATTAAGTTTCTCAAGATCCAGTGGAGTAACCATACTAAAGAAGAAGCTACATGGGAACGAGAAGATTACATTAGGACTGAGTTTCTAGATCTCTTTAGTTCCTAGTTTTCTTTCTTAAATCTCGGGACGAGATTTTGTTTAATGAGGGAAGGTTTCTAATATCCCAAAAATATTAAACAAGATAATCAAGTTCTAATCACCCAAGTTTAGGGTTAACAAAAACTTTTATTATTAAAATTAATATGAATGCATGTGTGATGGCGTGTGGTTGACGCCTCGTTGGGAGACCTCAAGAGCAAGGTGTGATGAGAACATCAGCAAGTTTTCCCTCAGTAAGAAACCGAGGTTATCGAACCAGTAGGAGGAAGGAAACGTCTCAAAGGTGTTGCAAGCAACTTGGAAACCTACACAACACAAACTCAAGATTTTGCCCCAATGAACAACGAGGTTGTCAATCTCACTGGTTTGCTGTAACAAAGGATTAATTGTATAATGTGGAAGGTAATAGTGGTTTGCAGCAAGTAAACAGTAACAGTGTGAAAGTGTAAGATGGTTAACCTAGAGGGGGTGAATAGGTTTCTACAAAATTCTTTGTAATCTTTTGCAAGTTTTAGGCTTTGTGGAAAATAAGTGAGCCTAAATGCAAACTAGGTGAGGCAACCTAGAAGATGTACAAGATACTTCAAGCTCGAAGGATATCACAAGATAAGCAACACAAGTAAGAGATCGATTAAGGAATAACCGAAGCACGCGGAGACGAAGATGTATTCCCGTGTTCACCACCTTTGGGAAGGGGGCTACATCACGTTGGAGAGGTGTGAGGTTCCACAAAGGATTCCTCACGCGCCACGAAGGCTCACCTTCTTCTCCGAGCCTATCCCACGAAGGAATAGCTCACTTACTCATGGTAGACTTTAAGGTAGTCTCCAAACCCTCACAAACTTTCCACGGAGCAAATCACAAGCCGAATGCCTCCGGGCGACCCTAGCCGCCTAGGGTTTCCCACAAACCCAAGAGTAACAAGCTAACTTGATGAACTCAAGGGGGAATGAACTTTGGCTTGGTGGAAACATAGATCAGGACCTCCTCTTCCTTTCTACCAAAGGGATTTGGATTTGGTTGGGTAGAATGGGAGATCCTCAAGCTTTTGTGTTTCAACAATGGGGGAGAGAGAGAGAGCTTCAAGAAATGATATAAACTGAATGCCTAACCTACTCAAGCTAGAAGAAGGGATATTTATACTCAAGGAGAAAAATAGCCGTTTTGAGCCAAAAACGCAAGGTCCGGTTTTAAGTTCGGTTGGACCGGTTCACACACCGGACAGTCCGGTCCTCAGCCCGGAGAACCGAACTGAAACCGAATCTGCTCTCAGTACCCAGACTCGGATAGATTCGGAGTGAGTAAACCGGAAAACCCGGTTTGAGGTCGGAATTCCGATCCTGACACCGGACGGTCCGGTCTGGGAGCCGGTCCAACCAGTCTGAAAACCGGATCTGCATAAAAGGGTTTGATGGATAGGATTTCTTCTCTTCTCTCTTTGGTGATGGATTAGGTAGGAGAAAGGGATGTGTATATGGCTTAGGTGATCATCCCCAACAAGCTCATCGAGAGAACCCCTCTTAATAGTGCGGATCTCTTAACCGGACTCAAATTACATAAAAAGGGAAAACTCCGGTGTGAAGCTTCATTATCAAAATGGGGGGGTCTCCGATAACCTTTCATCACAGCATCGAACTAGAACCTGTGTAAGACACTAGAAATAGCATTAGTCCACTCTAACCACGGTGTCATTGTCAACCAAAAATAGCATAGGGTAAAATACCCTTTCAATCTCCCCCTTTTTGGTTGGCGATGACAAACCGAGCTAGAGTTCTCAAAGATATTATAAACAACAATAGACATAGTCATAGCATAATATAAATATCCATGGTTCACACACATAGCACAAACTTGTCCAACAGACGGAACGAAAGCAGATAGTTCATACATAAAGTGAAAGGGAAAGCACAATTCTATAAGAAGCAATGAGAAGGCAAGGGGCATTGTGCTAACGGCGAACCCCGGAAAACCCCGGCAAGGAACCCGTAGATAACTAATAGAACTCTACACTTCTCCCCCTTTGGCATCGAGACACCAAAAAGGAAGAGGAGGAGAGCGATGCTAACGCAGCCCAACTAGAAGAACGGCGGAGGAGTAGGCCGAGGTGGGACATCTTCCTCTTCAGAGTACTCGTCACTATCAGTAGCATCATCATTGTCCTCATCATCATCATGACCCTGAGCAGAGGGACCACCAGGACCACTGGGAGCAGACTGACCGGGGAAGTACCCAGAGAACATAGCATCATCAAGAGGCGGCATCTCATAGTTGACATAAGGGGGGCAGGGGCCATCTCAGGACCATCTGGTGGAGGAGTGACATTCTAGGTCGCAAGATACTCATTGTGGCGGCGCCTAGTCTCCTGGCTCAATTCCAAAGCCTTGTGACTCACATCATAGGTAGAACGGCACATCTGGAATAGCCTCTTGAAAAACTTGGCAGCACCACCCTTCGGCCTTGGGTGAGAGGAGGACTTACCAACAGGACGACGAGAACCAGCCCGAGTAGAAAAGGAAGGCCGAGGATCATGAGCAGCTTTGGTGCGGTGCTCAGGAGGCCGCATCCCAGGGACTTCAGGAGTGTGGGCACGGAGACAAAGATTAAGCATTTCTTGTTCCTCGCGCTCGCCCACCATCATACCAGGCGGCACCACCCGATTGAGCAGCTTCTGAACATATGCACAGAAAGTGGGATTCATCATGTCCAAAGCAGCCCGCCACAGCTCACAGTACACAAAGTCACAACCATCAACCTTCCTCAGCCGATCCGGGTGACAGTAGTACAACAAGTTGGCAAAATACCCACGGCAGTTAGTGGAATCGCCAACACGGGTAACTAGGGACTAACGGAAGATAGTGGCCAAGGTATGATAGTAGTAATACATGCCAGTCATGCACGGAGGACTCCACTGAGAATCACTCGGATAGCAGAAAGCAAGAGTCTCAGCAGGCTTGACCTTCTCACTGTGAAGACAGAAGCCTCCGCCTCGACCATTGTAGCCCATGACATCGACCAAATCAGCATAAGTAGCCTGAAAACGCTTCGTGCCAGTCATCCAAGTCATAGTGCGATCCTCATCATCATGAAAATAGACTGTGCAAAAGAACTGACGGATGAAGTCGGGGTAATAGTCCTCCTTGAGATAGACAAGGTCGAACAGATCCATTTTCCTCAAAGCTTCATCAACATAGAAGTAACCAGAGGTTGCATACATATTGAACCACTCCAGATTGAGAGCTTGAATGTGGCCACAAGGAGTGACCCAGAACTGAGTGTAAATGTGATCCCACATCAGAGCCTGAGTCTCAGTCCAAAATTTCTTGTCAGATCCTTTATAGGTGCGTTGCTTGAAGCGATAGGGATTCTGCTTGCGGAGAGCCCGATACTGACCAATCTCCATACCCTTCAGATTTTGACAAGGCGCATCCTCATCCTCGGCCTAAGAATCTTGATGCTTACCCCTGTTAGCTTTGAGTTTGATGCGCCCAGAGCGAGCGCTACCCTCAGGCTCAAGCTGCACAGACTGAGTGGTGCGACGAGCCCGCTTAATCATGTTAGCTACCTCGGGCACATACTCACCATCAGGCACATACTCATCACCAGCAGAATCAGCGTCTTCACCTGTGAAAAAGAGAGAGAAAGGTTGGGGAGCACAGAGATAAGTACACATGCCAAAGTGGAGGATGAGAGAAAATAAAACTTGGATTTGTGCAAGTGCATGGTAAAATAGGAGACATTGCAGAAAGGTCCGATGCCAGGGCCGGAACAACCGGTCCCAGAACCGGATGGTCCGGTTTCAGGGCCGGGTGGACCGAAAGCAAAACCGGACGGTCCGGTGTCAGAGCCGGAAAACCGGACTCAGACCGGACGGTCCGGTGCTACAGCCGGACCAACCGGGTTGCAAATCGAGATCCACAGAGGCCACTATGCAATGTAAAAAATCGTACCAGTGACTCAAGTACTTGCGCAAATATAGTTCTAAGCAGAGTGGTAGGACATGGAGGAAGGAGGGTGGGGAAATAAACAAGGTGGACCCCTAACTTCTCAAATCCAACACAATGTATAGCAAAACATAGGAATTTGAGAAGGACAAGAGGAGAGGGATAAAAAGGAGTACCCGAGGACATGGCTTCCCATGAAGGAAGGCACCAAGGAACCCTTGAGGAAGAAGGACACCAAAAAGCTCCCGAACCACCGCGAGATGAAGAAATTCCTTTGGTGCAAAGCCTCCAAAAGTCCTTCCTCACGAAAGGGTGGCCCGTTCTATGGATCCTAGGGGTGGAATCACCCTAGGAGAGGAGGGGAGGGTGAGGAGGGGCGACAATGGAGGAGGAGAGGTCGGGGAAAGTGAAGTGGAACTATGGGAGGGAGGGGGGAGAAGAGGGAGAAAATAAAAAAACAGATCTGAAAACTCGGTTTTAAGTTCGGTTGAACCGAGATCCAAACCGGAGGACCCGGTCCACAGCTCGGAAAACCGGATGCCAACCGAAAAACGAATCAGACACGAGATTCGGATAGACCCGGTATAGTATGACCGGATTTTCCGGTTCTGGTCCGGTTTTTCCGAAGCTGGCACCGGGCTGTCCGGTCTAGGAGCCGGTTCAACCGGGCCAAAAACCGAACAAAAGATTTTTTTTTTTGATTTTCGAGGATGGCATGTGCATGTAGAGGAAGATAGTAGACTCCAAAAGGGTAGAGGAAGCAGGTGATCTAGGCATGCCTATTGGAAAGAACCAATTTCAACCTCACAAAGAGCAACAATAGGCATGATTCGAGGATATCAAGAGCTAGAGGAAGATCAAACTCAGAGAGCCTCAAGATGGAAACCATTGAAAAGCAAAGGAGGCAAGGAGGTTGTGGGGGATTTCTCCCCCTATGTTTAAGCACATGTGTCATGGCGCCTCAAAGATAGATGCTTGGACTCATATCATGACACGAGATCAATTTATGTTGCACATATAGGTATGCATCAAACCAATACATGGTAAGATGGCTATCCCTACATGTGCGGTGCAACTAGTCTACATAGCATGTTAAGAGCAAGAATATAGTGCAAGAAGCTAATCAATACAAGTTTTGGGGATCCAGGATACCGAGTTCTCGCCTCAACATGACAAACCGGGCTTCATCCAAAGGCTTCGTGAAGATATCGGCCAATTGGAACATCGTACCCACATGAGTGAGATTGATATCACCATTTGCGACATGGTCACGTAGGAAGTGGTGGCGAATGTCAATATGTTTGGTGCGGCAATGTTGGACGGGTTTGTTGGCGATCTTTATCGTGCTTTCATTGTCACATAGAAGAGGCACCGTACCAAGAGACACACCATAGTCTTTCAAGGTTTGCCTCCTACATAACAATTGAGCACAACAAGATGCCGTAGATATGTATTCGGCTTCGGCGGTGGATAGGGCTGTGGAGTTTTGTTTCTTGGAAGACCAACTCACCAACGACCGGCCAATAAATTGGCAAGCCCCGGAGGTTGATTTCCGGTCAACCTTATCACCTGCCCAATCGGCATCCGAATAGCCAACAAGCTCAAAGGTTGACCCCTTTGGATACCAAAGCCCGAGAGTAGGAGTGAGAACAAGGTACCTAAAAATCCGTTTGACCTCCATCAAGTGGCACTCCTTGGGAGCGGACTGAAAACAAGCACACATTCCTACACTTAACATGATATACGGCCTAGAAGCACAAAGGTAGAGCAAGGAATCAAGCATAGAACGATATACCTTTTGATCCACGTCCTTCTCACCTATTCCAAGGCCAAGTTGTCCATTTAGTGGCATGGGTGTCTTCATGGGATTAGCCTTGGCCATCTCGAACTTATTGAGCATATCCTTAATGTACTTCTCTTGAGAGATGAAAGTGCCATGAGGAAGTTGCTTTATGATGAAGCCTAGGAAGAACTTCAACTCCCCCATCATGGACATCCTAAATTTCATAGTCATCAACTCGGCAAAAGATTTGTTATGAGATTCGTTAGTTCCACCAAAGATAATATCATCAACATATATTTGAACAATAAATAAGCCACCCCCTTTAACCCGTTTGGTGAAAAGGGTGGAATCGACCTTACCCACGCTAAACCCCATCCATGAGTAGAAAATCCCTAAGGTGCTCATACCAAGCACGAGGAGCTTGCTTTAGCCCGTAGAGAGCCTTATGGAGTAGATACACATGGTTGGGATAGCGTGTGTTTTCGAAACCCGGGGGTTGAGCTACATATGCAACCTCTTTCAAGGGACCATTAAGAAAAGCACTTTTCACATCCATCTGATAAAGCTTGAAGTTATGGAAAGAAGCATAAGCAAGCAAGAGACGAATAGCTTCAAGACGAGCAACAGGCGCAAATGTGTCATCATAGTCAATACCTTCTATTTGGGCATACCCTTGCGCCACTAACCTTGCTTTGTTCCTTGTGACGACCCCGTTCTCATCTTGCTTGTTTTTGAACACCCACTTGGTCCCAATAACATTGATGCGATGATCTTTAGGCCTCTCCACTAGAGACCATACTTCATTGCGGGTGAAACACTCGAGTTCTTCTTGCATGGCAATGACCCAATCCGGATCCTCCAAAGCCTCATGAGCCTTAAGGGGCTCAAAGTTGGACACAAAAGCATGATGCCAACAAAATGTTGTGAGGTTCTTCTTCCTGGCACGGGTCTCGATCCCTCTTGATATGCTTCCAAGGATATTGTTTACTTGAAGACCACTTGCAATGGAGGCGGCCTTAATATTCTGAATTATGCCTTCATGATCAACAAATTCATCTTTTGAGGGGCCTTGATCATTGACACCATCTTGAGCTTGGCCTTGAGATGGAGGTTGAACTTCTACTTGGTCTTGCTCGAGGGTTTGAGGGCTTGGTTCTTGTTCTTCGGTTTGCAAGGCATCATGAGAGAGATGTTGATCTTGTGAAGCATTTGATGGCTCAACCTGGGTAGAGCTCGGTTCTTCTTGAGTTGAGCTTGATTCTCCCCCATCATCTTGTTGAACAGGAATGTGAGACTCGGTAGACAAGATGTGCCCAATACCCATCAACTTGATGACTTGAGAAGAATCACCATCTCCTACATCACGAGAAGAAACTTGCCCCTCATGGGGACCATTATTCTCCAAAAACTCCACGTCACAAGATACTTCAACACAACCATTAGTCTTGTTGTAGTATCTATAGGCATGAGAGTTTTCCGCATAACCAACAAAAATACCCTCTATAGTTCTAGATTCGAATTTACCGAGCTTTTCTTTTTTGTTCTTGACGAGACACTTGCACCCAAAGACACGGAAGTAGTTGACATTGGGCTTCTTACTTGTGAGAATCTCATATGGAGTCATGTCAAAGGGAGCACGTAGGAAGAGCCGGTTCGTGTAGTGGACCGCGGTAGCAATAGCTTCTCCCCAAAAATTGTGAGGGGACTTGAATTCACTCAACATTGTTCTTGCCATCTCAATGATTGTCCGGTTCTTCCTTTCAACAACACCATTTTGTTGAGGGGTATAAGGAGCTGAGAATTCATGCTTGATCCCCTCATCTTCAACAAATTCTTGCATGGTGTAATTCTTGAACTCGGTGCCGTTGTCGGTTCTAATAGTCTTGATCTCCACTCCATGAGTGCGTTGAGCTTGCTTGGCGAAGATCATGAATTCCTTGAAAGTCTCATCCTTTGTCTTGAGAAGAAATACCCAAGTATACCTTGAGAAATCATCAACAATGACAAGACCATATCTTCTTCCACCAAGAGAGTCATATGTCGAAGGCCCGAAGAGATCCAGATGGAGCAATTCCAAGGGTCTTGACGTGGCCACCTTGGTAACGGAAGGATGAGGCTTTCCAATTTGCTTCCCTGAAATGCAAGAACTACACACACGATCTTTCTCAAAGGAGATACCAGTTAGTCCAAGAATATGTTCACCCTTTAGGAGGAGATTGAGATTTCTCATGTTGACATGGCCTAGGCGACGATGCCAAAGCCATCCCTTGTCAGCCTTGGACATTAGACATGTAGGAAGAGATTGACTCTCTTTCGAGAGGTCGACCACATAAAGGTCGTCTTCCACGTGTCCAATGAGAACCAAGCTGAGATCATCACCCCTAAAGACCTTCACAAAAGTTCTAGAGAAATAGGAGTCATAGCCGGCATCCGCGAGATGTTTAATAGAAAGCAAGTTGTAACCAAGGTTTTCAACATGTAGGACGGTCTCAAGAGTCAAAATCTTGGAAATTACCAACTTACCATAACCAAGAACCTTTCCTTTTGAGTTATCTCCAAAAGTGATGCTTGACGTTGAGTTGACATCGTGAATGAATTGGTCAAGCCCATTCCTACCTCCGGTCATGTGATTGGTGCATCCACTATCAAACACCCATTTTGATCCACCGGAGGCATAACCCTACAAAATCAATTCTTTGATTTAGGAACCCATTGAGTAATGGGTCCCCTAGCATTAGCAACCAGATCCTTAGGTACCCAAATTGAGTACCACCTATAAGCATAACCATTTCGAGGGACAACATATTTGGCATATACATTTCCTTGAGTGCCCTTACATAGCACATAGGAAGGATTAGACTTTCCCGCATACTTGTGATTGGGATTGCCCCTCATGGCTCCCCCATTCACCACATTCTTTTTGACCCGGTCAACCATCTTGTCACCTTCCTTCACAAAGGTTATCTTCTTCGGTGGAATGGCATTGCTCGTGTTGTTCTTTGGATCAAAACCGACACCTTCCTTGGAAACTCTCGTCTTTTGACGGGATAAAATCTCATCTAGGATCTTTCCCTTGGAGGTAGGTGCACGACACACTTTCTCAAGTTGCTCTTTCAACTTCTTATTCCTCAATGAGGTGAGCTTGATCAAAGGTAGAGTTAGAGGTACAAGAATTGTTTTCAACTATAATTGGATCCTTCAATGTACCAAGAGCTTTCTCATAGGACACCCGAAGTTGATCATGGTTCTCTCCAAGTTTTATGAGCTCACACTTGACAAGCACACTAGCCTTCTCAAGGTGCTCAAGGTCCTTGGTAAGAGAAGCATGAGCAACTTCAAGCTCTTTCTTTGAGGCATCAAGCTCTTGAGACAATGAGTTAGCCCTATCAATAGTGTCCATGTCTTTTGCTTTATCAATTTCAAAGATTTCAATTTGTAGTTTAAGAAAAGAGTTGGTATTCTTTTCCTCACAAAGATCTTGCTCAAGAAGATTGAATCTTCGTTTCTCATCATCAATATGAGATTCCAGGCTATCAATGGTCTCATCGCATGAGCTAACAAGTTCCATTAATTGCTTGACTCTAGCACGAGCAATGGGAGGAAGAGACTTCATGATAGCATACATTTATTTTATATATTCTTTACCAAATTCATCATTATCACTATCACTATCATGGTCACTCTCAAGATCATCCAAGACACTAGATAGGGATGGAGGAGAGACAATTACCTTGGAGCTTCTTGCCATAAGACAAGAACCGGTGATCTTGGGAATAGGAGAACTCTCGATGTAGTCCTTGGAGTAGTTGTAGGTGAGAGATGAACCGGGTTCGACATATGCCAAACCGGTCACACCCACCACTTTCTCCTTATCCCCACACTCCACGTCGAACTCTTCCTTGGAGCTCCTTGCCATGAGGCAAGTGGCAGTGACCTTGGGGTTAGGAGAGTCATCGGTGTAGTCCTTGGTGTAGTCATAGGTGAAGAGAGACCCGGGTTTGGCAAAGGCCAAACCGGCCAATCCAACCACCTTCTCTTCATCCTCTTCCTCATTGTCGGATATGTATTCTTGGCCTAGGAAGCCCTTACCATCACGCCTATTGTTCCTCTTGTATCTTTCATTGATGGGGTTAGGCTTCAATCTTGGTTTGGCACCTTCTTCATACTTAGGCTTGTCAATCCTCTTCTCATAAGGACACTTGTCGGCAAAATGGGTTGTCTCATCACAATTGTAGCACGTCCTCTTCTTCTCACTTGATCCCATTGAGCTTATCCTTCTTCGGAACTTCATGTTCTTGGTGAAGAGGGCAAGTTGAGAGAGCATATCATCAACTCCATCAACATCGCTATCTTCATCACTAGCAACGTCTTCTTGCACTTGCTTGGCCTTTAAAGCTAGAGAGTGGGAAGACCCAATAGCACGGTTGATCTCCTTGATCTTTTGCCCTTCATCCGCCAAGTTATCCGTGGCAACTAGATAAGAGACTAGATCATCAGGAGTGAATTGATTAGCTCTATCAAGGAGTTGAAGTTCAAGGCAAGCTTCTTGTCGGTGACCGCGATCATGGAGACAATCTTGGACTTGATAAGTTCATCATTCAAATTGAATCCATCATCATACTTCTCACACCCTAGGCCACCAATCTTCACGCGGAGGGCAACGAGTCTCTTGTATGCTTCAGCGATAGTCTCACCATCATTGTTAACATGTTCATCTCAGACTTGGCAGCTTCATACTTGGACTTTTCTATAAGAGAGGTTCCCTCTTGGAGAATGACAATCCTATCCCAAAGATCCTTTGCGGTGGGGATGTCGCTGACTTGATCATGGAGAGTGCGGTGAATAGCACTCCTTATCTTTTCACAAGCCGTTGCATTTAGTTGACGGTCGTAGTACTCTCCCGGGGTGAGGTTGTTGGGATCATGAGGGTGGAAGCCGGTGCATACGATCTCCCAAAGCTCAACGCTGCAGCTGTCAAGATGATATTCCATAGAAGCTTTCCAATGAGAGAAATGAGTTCCATCATAATGAGGTGCAGGGCCCGAACCATTAATATGAGGCATGATGTTCTTTTGCTTAGGATAAACATAAGGGAATTGATTAGGGGGCGTGGAAGTTTTTGACAAGCCGCCCTCATGAGCGGACTCGGCATCCTTATCCTTCTCGATGTCCATTGGTCTCCCTTGAGGTACTACCAATGGATTACCAAGAAAAGTCCCATCGCCAATGGCCTTAAGTTGTCCTTCTAGGTAACTCATTCGAACAAGGAGATCGGAATCCGCCTTGGCCTTTTCAAGGGCACCCTTGGCTAAGATCTCACGAAGCTCCTTGACCGAATAAGTTTTTTCCTCCTCATCATCGGAGAAAACCATCTTTTATCTTGGGCGGTAAAGCCCTTAAAAGAGCTCTTGGCTCTGATACCAATTGAAAGTGTAAGATGGTTAACCTAGAGGGGGTGAATAGGTTTCTACAAAATTCTTTATAATCTTTTGCAAGTTTTAGGCTTTGCGGAAAATAAGTGGGCCTAAATGCAAACTAGGTGAGGCAACCTAGAAGATGTACAAGATACTTAAAGCTCGAAGGCTATCACAAGATAAGCAACACAAGTAAGAGATCGGTTAAGGAATAACCGAAGCACGCGGAGACGAAGATGTATTCCCGTGTTCACCACCTTTGGGAAGGGGGCTACGTCACGTTGGAGAGGTGTGAGGTTCCACAAAGGATTCCTCATGCGCCACGAAGGCTCACCTTCTTCTCCGAGCCTATCACACGAAGGAATAGCTCACTTACTCTTGGTATACTTTAAGGTAGTCTCCAAACCCTCACAAACTTTCCACGGAGCAAATCACAAGCCGAATGCCTCCGGGCGACCCTAGCCGCCTAGGGTTTCCCACAAACCCAAGAGTAACAAGCTAACTCGATGAACTCAAGGGGGAATGAACTTTGTCTTGGTGGAAACGTAGATCGGGACCTCCTCTTCCTTTCTACCAAAGGGATTTGGATTTGGTTGGGTAGAATGGGAGATCCTCAAGCTTTTGTGTTTCAACAATGGGGGAGAGAGAGAGAGCTTCAAGAAATGATATAAACTGAATGCCTAACCTACTCAAGCTATAAGAAGGGATATTTATACTCAAGGAGAAAAACTAGCCGTTTTGAGCCAAAAATGCAAGGTCTAGTTTTAAGTTCGGTTGGACCGGTTCACACACCGGACAGTCCGGTCCTCAGCCCGAAAAACCGGACTAAAACCGAATCTGCTCTCAGTACCCAGACTCGGATAGATTCAGAGTGAGTAAACCGGAAAACCCGGTTTGAGTTCGGAATTCCGATCCTGACACCGGACGGTCCGGTCTGGGAGCCGGTCCAACCGGTCTGAAAACCGGATCTGCATAAAAGGCTTTGATGGATAGGATTTCTTCTCTTCTCTCTTTGATGATGGATTAGGTAGGAGAAAGGGATGTGTATATGGCTTAGGTGATCATCCCCAACAAGCTCATCGAGAGAACCCCTCTTAATAGTGCGGAGCTCCTAACCGGACTCAAATTACATAAAAAGGGAAAACTCTGGTGCGAAGCTTCGTTATCAAAATGGGGGGTCTCCGATAACCTTTCATCACAGCATCGGACTAGAACCTTTGTAAGACACTAGAAATAGCATTAGTCCACTCTAACCACGGTGTCATTGTAAACCAAAAATAGCATAGGGTAAAATACCCTTTCACAGTGGAAGATGTATCAATGGTAAAGATTGGACCGGGGTCCATAGTTCACTAGAGGTGTTCTCCTTAGATAAGCAAACATGGCATGCTGGGTAAAAAAATACAGAAGGGCAATTGACATGACTGAGCAAGACAAAACAATGCAATACTAAACATCATGATCCTATGAGATTCGATTGGGCAATACAACAAGATACATAGACCGCCATCCAACTGCATCTATGACTAGAAGTCCACCTTTGGGTTATCATTCGAACCCCCTCCAGTATTAAGTTGCAAGCAACAGACAACTGCTTTAAGCAAAGTTTGTAAGGTAAACAATCCACTTGTTCCATGAACAAGGGACCGTTGTTTTCTCCAGTGGAAACAGCACATCTACAACCTTAGAGATTTCTGTCACTTCCCTTAGATAAAATAGAGGCATGAACCCACTATCGAGCATAAATACCCCCTCTTGGAGTCCCTAGCAGCTACTTGGCCAAGATAGCTACTAACAACAGAGAGCATGCAAGATCACAAACAACACAGACATGATAGAATCAATAAGACAAAACCATTAATCAATCTGACATAGTAATCTCAATATCCATCGGATCCCCGCAAACACAACATGCATGATTACAAATAGATGAGATCTTGATCATGAACGGAGCTCACAAGATCTAGATATGAAAGCACAAAGGAGGAGATACAACCATCTAGCTACTACATGGACCCGTAGTGCAAGGTGGAACTACTCACGCTTCATACCGGAGGCTGACATGATGAAGAAGAAGGCCTCCGGGATGATCTCCCCTCCGGCAGGGTGCCGTAAAGAGCTTCAGATCCCCCCGATCTAGGGACGATGGTGGCGGCGGCTACAGACGGTTTCGTGGAATTCTGATCGGGTACTTAGGGTTTAGGCATCGGGGTCTTCTTATAGGCGAAGAGGCGAGGCAGGAGGGCGGCCAGGGGGCCCACACCCTGCCTAGGTGCGGCCTAGAGTGGGCCCACACCTGGTGGTGTGCGGCCGCCCTGTGGCTCCCCTCCGTCTCTCCTCTGGACTCCATGTTCTCCTCGGTGAAATATTGACTTTGGCTTTTGTCCCGTCCAATTCTGAGAATATTTCTTTACTAGCTTTTCTTGAACCAAAAACAGAAGAAAACATGCAACTAACACTGTGGCATCTTGTTAATAGGTTAGTACCAGAAAACATATAAAAACACCTCAAAGTGTAGACAAAGCAAAGCAAAGTAGATACTAAACAAGCATGGAACATCAAAAATTATAGATACATTTCCGACGTATCAAGCATCCCCAAGATTAACTCCTGCTCGTCCTTGAGTAGGTAAGTGATAAAAGAATAATTTTTTAGGTGACATGCACCATCAAAACCAAGATCAAACCATTTGCAAGCATTGAAAGCTAGGATCAAAGAACTCTAAACATGAGCATGAAAGATTGAGTTCTAACAATAAGAGAAAGTAACTATGCATGTAACATGAAAGGCTACAAACAAAGATCATGAATAACATGCATTGAAAAACGTTTATTTGTTTCACATACAGAAAACATAGCATAGTGTCATTCAGCTTGTCCCTCATAGAGTAGCAAATAGATGCATAGGACACCTTCAAATTTCATAAGAGTGACTAGATACAAATAGCACAAGAACAAGTAATATCAACAATATGCATCAATCAATAAGTTTTGGGACAATGCACATATAACTAAGAATGGCAACTATGCTCTTTAACTAGTGCCTAAAGGTAGAAGGTGGAGACTCAATATAATAGTGGAAGAAAGGCCCTTCATGTAGGGAAGCAGGGATTTCAAGTCTCAAAAGGAGCTTCCAAAAATTATGGTACTTGTTAGATTTCAGCCCCCATTGCCCCTATCATAAGCATCTTGAAGTGATTAAGGTTAAAGTGAACACAATATGAAGTATATGCTTAACAAAGTATAAGTTGGCAATCTCATGTCCCTTGAATACGAGGGCCGCTCCTCATGCTACTCAACTTTAGTCACTTGTAAGTTCTTGTCATAGTAAGTACATGTGTATCATAGAGAACCGCCTACGGGGTACCCCTTGCACATGGTACAGGAGCTATCCCATAACCAAAATGACAAGGCAAGCAGACAATGATCATCTCAGCAATCTTCTTATTTACCATGGGAATATGGTGCTTTTTTTATCTCTTTCCTCTTTTCTCAATGTGTCTCTTTTTTTATAATAATAATGCTTCATAGATGTCACTATGGTGATGCTGCAAGTTTCCACCATGATTAGGCATGGCTTAGGCTAGCGGCTCAGGTGTTTCTTCTAACACACATACATAACTCCATGGACTTACAAGATCCCCTTTCATTTCACATCGACGACATCCATAGACAAAAGAGTATGATATCAACTGTGTACAAAGTACAAGTGTAATGTTGAAAGCATTCCCCATGACATCACAGTTTTACTAATTCCAACGTATAAGTGCAAGCATATACAACATAGATGACACAATGCTTCAATTTTATTAGGGGCAAGAAATATAAATTATGCCATCAAGTTTGTGAGAGATTTAATCACTAAGTTTTCACATAACAAAATACTTTTTAATTGGAACATCTGTCCCCGGCATGGTGGTGGTGACCTCCTTCTCCGTGGGAGTGGTCGTCCGGGTGGTTCGCCATCGTGCGGCGGATCCTGCTAGTTGCCGGTGGGTGGTGTGGGGGCTACTGACTCGGTTTCAATAAAGGTGACGGTCTTTGATCCCTCCAAGACAAGACAAAGATCTGCCTAATGTTTGTCTACATTGATCTCGTTCATGGGTCGTGTTCCGGAAGGCTTCGCTGGTGAACTCCATAAATGCGATCATGCCAAGAGATTGCTGGATCGGATGGGATTCGGACGTGCGCACCCATGGCTTACTCTGACCGTTTGGTTTCAGAGGGTGCGCTTCAAAGCTTTGTTGGATGTTAATATCATGGGGCATGTTCTCGTTCCATGGTGCTGACGAAGAATATCATGGAGATCAAGATCTATGGACTGACTAGTGGTTCAAGTGTGGGCGGTGACGAGGCATTGGCTTGGTGATTCGTGACTTGGAGTAGTGGCATGCAAGTGGGTGGGGTTAAAAATACAGGGTCTAGCCTTAATTGGTTGTGTCTGGCAATGGCCTTGTTGAAGGAATTGTTTTGAGAGTGTGGAGTTTCTTCAGGGTGAAAACCTAAGATCTTTGATCTGGCGATGACGGTGTTTGTGCACTGTTCCCTTCTTGGAGGTGTTGTTTTTTGAGAAGCTGGACTTATGGTGTTGTCTTGGTGGTGGTAGTACTGTTGTTTCAATGAATGGATACTTTTCTTTTTTGTAATTCTTCTATATTGTTTGGCTGTGTGTATCCGTATGGCCGCTAGGGCAATGCATTGTTGCAGAGGCTGGGTGTAATTGGTATCTTCTGATATTAATATGTGCCCCTTTACAAAAAAAATATGCGTGTTTGTATATGTAGTTAATACATACGTCGACCAGCCATATCGGCGATGGCTACACCATGGCGCTTAGCCGAACCATGTCGGAGAGGCCGATCACTTTCTTGATACTTTTCCTGGTTGTGAAAACAAACAAGTGAAATCCGAGGGAATAGCGGCGGTGATTGGCATTGGCACACGCGATTAGTCATATGTGAGAGGCTGGAATACACTATGCCTATACTGGGTATATAGGTTTTAGATATGCCTATTTTATTTAATAGTAACGATGCGTAACAGCGGTATGTCGTAACAGTGGCAGGCTGAAACGATAACAGATCGAAATAACGGCAGGCCGAAACAACAATAGTTCTAAACAGTAACAGACCAAAACAGTAACGGGACGAGAAATTAACAGGCCTAAACAGTAACGGGCCGAGACGGTAACAAACCAGAACAATAACTCTCAAAACAGTAAAGGCCAGAACATTAAATTGCCAAAATAGTAACGGGCCAGAGTAGTAGCAGGCCTGGCCAGGAAAAAAGTCAGGATCGTACCAGGCCAGAACAGTAACAGACCGAGTTTGCACCAGGCCGGAACAGTAACAGGCCAAGGAACTCACCAGGTTAAAACACTAACGGGACAGAACATGGGCCAGATATTTATGGGCCTGAATAGTAGGGCCCAAAGTATATGGCCCCGGTTCGAGAAGTACGTGCAGGACCGGCCCTGAGGGGGGACTAGAGGGACGGCCGCCCCGGGCCCAAAATTTTGGGAGGCCCTCCACAGATATATGCTGCATATATGGGTTATAATAGATATTAGAAAAAATAAAAAATAGTAGTTTCGAGTTTTCTATTTGTCTAGATTGGGTATCTACTTTGCTAGACACACACATATATTTATGATTTAGAGTCCATCACAACAGCACGTATATAACATGCGATCAGATCAGCTATCGATCTCTTTTATCATATCGTACGTAGACAGGGCGCACACCGGTTCCTGCCTCGCCCTTGACTCGACGTTGTGCTCTTGATCCTAGGAAGACCCGCATGCGGCAAGCAGCAAGCCGTCATCCATCGTCCGATGGTTGCCTATCGCCTCGCATCCTCGCCCTCTGCCTGCGGCCTGCCTCTCATTTCGCCTTGGCCGTTTAGCGTCTGCAGGTCCGAATTCTATAGTCTAACGTTGTCCCTAATTTTTGTTCTAATTAGTAGTTCTTTTTTATACTGTTAGTGTGGTTAATTGGTTATGGCACCTGGTTCCGTTGCTAAGAAAGTAAAAAAGAGGAAGGAAGAATAGAAGTTGATTGTATCACAGAGAGGATCCCTTTATAAATTTTTGAAGGATAACACGAGCACTTAGGAATCCAGTTGAGTTAGCACTAGTTTTTATTGAACAATAGAGTAACGTTGATCTAGAGGATGATATCGGTACAGAGGAGAATGATGACATCAACGTGGGTAATAACAATGTAAATGATTATGATATCGCATTTGATTCATCTCCTACAATATCTTTGAGTGTTGATTTGGAACCAATTAGTGTGGATATTTATGATCCGACATCGAGAAGAACTTTTTGGACGAGATTGATATTGATTCCATTGTCACTGAGTTCTCTTTTAGGAATACACGGAGAAATTTTGAAGGTTATATGTAAACATTGTTATTTTTATATGAATATTGCAAATGGGTATACTTAAAGTATTTATTCTTCACCATTTCATACGTGTATAAAAAAATAGCAAGGGGCCCTAAATTTTAGTTTTGCCCCGGGCCCCTAAATCTCAGGACCGGCCCTGAGTGCGTGGATATACAGTAATGGCCAGAAAGGTTACTGGCCAAAGCGGGATGGCCAAACGGGCACATTTCAAACAGTATAGGACGGAACACTAACGGGCCTGTGTATTTATGGATCATACGAACGGGCCAATTTCAAACAGTGTATGTGAAAATAGTAACGGGCCAGAAAGTTTACGGGTTGCCTACGGCTGCACTAGTGGGTCCATTTGTAACAGTGCATGGCAAAACAGTAATGGGTCGCTATCCTGTTGGGCTTCCTTAATGGGCCGGCCCACTTAATAATTATCAGGCCTTGGTTGGCATGTCTTCTACCACGATTTCATTGACAGTTAACGGCGTTAATTGGCCATTAACGGCGCTCGCCACATGGCACTTTGCGTGATGTCAGTAGTCAACGCGGTTGGCGAACACATCTAAGACGGAACGACTTTTCGTGGCTGAAGGGTGCGATCCGCCACGGTCAAAAAAAACCATGGTAGATTCATTTGTGACGGGGTTTTTACCATGAAGGGCATCCCTCGTGGAAGACTTTTCAGCCACGAAAAAGGGTCTTCAACCACGAAAATCGTCCATTATAAAAGGACATTTTTATTATAGTGAGTATGTCCATCACACCATTCTCCTAATGATATGATTTTGTTATTAATAACATCTTATATTCATGATTAGGAAATCATAATCATCTATTAATCAATAATCTAGTATTACAAGAGGCTTTACTAGGGACTCTTACATGTTTACAAATAACACAAGTATTAATGTTTTCTGTTAATACAATTATTGCATGGTATGTAAACATTTATCATTAACACAAAGATATAATAACTACTATTTTTATTATTGGCTCTTGGGCATATCTCCAACAAGACCTTACTATCTTTATTGTTTTGTTGTGCTGATTCTCTACGTTAGCTTTGAATATCTTATATTTATCCAACGCTTCCGATCTTTCTTTAATTGGATAAATATAACCATAACGGGATTAATCATCTGTTAATCTTATGAACGAGTCATAATCATCCACACTTTACACTGTAAATGGTCCACATATGTCAGGATGAATAATTTCTAGTGTTTCGGTGCTTCGTTTTGCACCCTTTTTTATTTGCTTTATATACTTTCCTTTAACGCAATCGGTGCATTTCTCTATATCGAAGAACTCTAATGGAGAGACAATATCGTTTTTAACTAGTATTTCTATTCCTCCCTCGAAATATGGCCTAAATGACAGTGCCATAATTTCGACGAGTCTTGAGTTCTCTTTCTTTTCTTTGAATCTTTATCCGACGCGAAAACATGCTCATTCACATTACACACCGAATATACTTTTTCATGAGTGGATAACAGACAAAGCTCATTGTGAAGGAAAGTAACACCCACACAATCTTTATTACACCAAATGGCACACTAGCCATGTCCAAAACGACACTCATAGTTTACTTTGTCCAAACGTGAGACACTTATTAAATTTTGGTGTAAAGAAGGAACATAAAGGACATCTCTAAGAAGGATCGTCGATCCATCAGCAAGCTCCAAGGAGATGCCGCCAACAGCCTCAACGTCCGCTTGGACTCCATTTGCGACTTCAATGCATCCTTCATTTATTTTCATAGTCCACGTCGAATGGGATCCCTTTCCTTGCCATTAGTTCCTTTAGTAAAATAAGACAATCTTTCTTAAAATGCCCTTTCTTGCCGCAGTGGAGACAAGCATCTTTGTCCACTGGGAGAGCAGGAATGTGCTGATGTTGATAGTGCATGGGAGCTTTACCATGTGGATTTGAAGGGGAACCTTGGTTTCTTTGAGTGAAGTTCCTTTTCTTGTTGTCCTTCACAAAGTTCAAGGAACCACCATTCTGGGCTTTGAGCCTCTCCTCTTCTTGTGCACACATGGCAATGGTCTTTTCAATGTCCCACTTTTCTGGGGCCATATTGTAATTGAAAACAAAGTTGTCAAACTGTTGAGGCAGTGACGCCATGACTAGGCGGATAAGGAGTGCAGGATTTAGCTCCAGATCAGCATCTATGGGCTTCAACTTTGCAGCCATATTGCTCATTCGGAGGATATGCTCCCTGATGCCATGTCCACCTCATGTGTACTTTTCTGTCACCAGCTGCTTCAGCAGCTGGGTTGTATATGTCTTTAAAGAGCCAGTGAAATGGCTCTTTATCTTTTCTAAGTACTCTGCAACGGAAGCACACTCTATGATTGAGCCAACAATGGCCTGCTCAATCGTGTTCTTTATAAATGACATACACTTTTTATTGGTTGTTTGCCACTTTCTATTCTCTAAAGTGTAGGACATCTCCAGTGGAGCATAGTCCCTTTTCTTTTTCTCCCATACAACATCACCATCTGCATCAGCTCGGATTGTCTATGTCGGCTTGGTCTCAAGGACCCAATCCACCTCAGCGCATATGAACGCCAAGTCCACTTTGTTTCTCCACTCGGAGTAGTTGTCACCTCTTAGTGTGGGGACATCTTTGATGAAGCTCATCAAATAGTATCCTCCTGAAACCACAAGGAAGTGAGAACAATAACAATTACATGTATTAATCCAATGTTGGTCAAAATTAAGACATACAAATATTTATGCAAATAATTCTATATCACCATTGAACAAAACATAGAATCAAAAGCACATAACTTTAATCAAAATTACTAATCATGATCATGCTATTTGCAACGTTGATTAGAAAAATAACATGAACATAACAAGAATAAACACTTTAATATGCTCTCATAAAATTTAATACTCATTTTTATCTATATTAAATTTTAATAGAGCCATTTTAACTATTTGCAGCGGAAGAAATGAATACAATTCATTAAATTTTAAACTTTACAGAAACTTTTACTGTTACTTTTCTATTTTCTAAATAAAATTTCGTTGGATAACTTTGAATAGAAAAACTATGCAAAAATTCATCAAAACTTATGCAAAAAATGCCTAAAAGGACTTTTGTAAATATAAAATTGCCACTGTGCAGCGCTAGGGGTAATAAATGGCCCACAACCTCTCTACGTGCTTAGAACTGCGCGTCGCCCGCACGGCCCACACCTGCACGGCCCTCACGCGGCCACTGTGCGCTCGCCCGTTCGCTGCATCGCTTGCACGCTCGCGGCCCAGCTATGGCCCACGGCCTGCACAGCAGGAGCCAGCGGCACGCAGCTCAATCTCGGTCGTCAGATGCGGCAGACGCGATTCGACGGCTGCCTGAGCTTGTCGCTAGGTCAAAGCGACCACAGTCGCTGGCCCCTAGAAAACCCTAGCCATCGTGTTAGTCCCTCTCTCCCCGTGCGTGCAGATGCTCTCTGGCAGCGCGGCCACGGCTCGGTGTGGAGGCAGCGCCGCCCGGCTCTTGGCCGGCGACGAGCCCTTCCTGGCCACTCCCCTCTGCCTCTTTCTCTTTCCCCTTCACCCACTGTACCCCTTCACATCGAGATTGAGAGGAATCTTGCCCCCCTTCCCCGTGGCCCCCTTGCCGGCTGCGCGTCCACCCGAGGGTGGGCGTACCGCCGTCAAGCGGTGCAGCGGTGGTGCCCTTTGTCGGCGCACGACAGCGGCCGGTGACCCTTTTCTTTGATCTTTCTGTTTGATTTTGATTCGGGTTCGAGGATTTGGGGACAAAACAGGGGACCTTTTCTTTTGCTTTTCTTTGCCCCAGATGGGGTTTGTTCTTCTTCTAGATGTCTCCTTAGGATACCCATCTAGATCGAGAGGAATGGCGTGGCCGGGTGGGTGGCGCATTGTGCCCTATTTAGGGTTAGGGTTTCTTTTTTTTCTTTGGCTTTTCTACTCGAAGAAGATCTACATAGCGGTGACTCTGATACCATTATTATGTTTACCAGCTCTAGATCGATACGGTAGATGCTTGTGCTGTTGAACAAATATTGGTACTAGAGGTTGACTGAGAGAGAGAAAGAGAGAGATCGGTGAGACAAACCTTCTCCCTGGCTCGATGAACCATCGGCGTTGGCCATGGGGTCGACGGTGTATGCGTGGGTGAGAGGTGGTGGTGGTGGTAGAGCTTCATGTGGCTCAGCGCAAACCTAGATCGGTTAGGGTTGTAGGTGGGGGGAGCGGCAGCCGCGAAGAACCTTGTAACGTGTGACCCGGTCCCCACCTGTCTTTATATAGCACTGTCATAGAGGCCCACCAACCATGACTTGGTTGGGCGCCCCCGATCAAGACGCGGGATCCAGGGGTTCGACCGAGTCGTTGGGCTCGATCGGGAGAGGTCAACCTAACACAAAGAACATAGATTTCTTGAATGAGAGCGAGAACATGAACCGAACTTGGCAAGCATATATATAGGGGAAGCACATGTCTCGGTTGTCTTTAGAGATCACATGTGGCATCTTCAGTTTTCTAGAACCCTATGTTATAGATCGCGGTACCATGAGAAACAACCCTCGATTATATTTTTCAAATGTCTGCTCATACGCATGCCACACGGTCTTTGTCGATTGAACATTGGGTTCTGGCTTGCCACGTACAAGTATACTAGTACTAATGAACCACAGGAAAGTTGTGAACGAACTCCACCTTCAACCACAATATCTATCTATCTACTCCCTTTGTTTTAAAATATAAAATGTTTTAGCTCTGTAAAGCAAATATATCTAGACTACTTTTAGTATATAGGTTACTCATATTTGAAGTGAATCTACACACTAAAACAAGTCTAGATACATTCTATACCTATATATATATATATATATAAAAGACGAAGTGTTTCTTCCGGTTCAACATTTTTTTGGACGACTGCCACTCCTAAGTTACCCACCACTGCCTGTACAGTTTGGAGCAAATTACCCACCACTGCCACTCCTAAGTTATATATTCTCTGCTTTACCGGTGGAAATCGACTGGCCGGTGTCCGTCACGGGATTCCACTCGATCGCTCTGTCCGGCCTCTGCCCCCTAAGCCGCGCGCGGTACGCCTGGTAGAAGGTCCCGTTGGCGTCGCCGCACCTGTACACCGAGCGGCGGCGCACCAGCAGGAGCACGTCGTCGGTTGAGGCCACCAGGGACTCCCACATGATGTCGTCGAGGCGGCCTGGCGACGGGCGGATCTCCGTGAAGCGTTCCAGGGTCCCGGCTTGGATGACCGTCGCACGCAGCGATCGCAGCTCAAGCACGAAGTAGAAGCCGGCGCGGTAGTTGATGGTCATGTGCGAGCCGTGCCTCGACCGGTGCACCGGCGTCCACTCGCTGCCACCTGTCTCGCAGAAGAAGGCCGTGTCGCCGCGCGCCACCATGACGTCGAGCGGGGACCAGTCCTAGGCAAACTCGTCGTCCGTGGAGAGGCGGAACCGGGGGCTCTCGGGGTCGTCGCGCGCGAACAGCATCGGCGTCTCCTCGAAGAGCGGGACGGGCAGGTCCGGGAGCGGCGTCACCTCGCTCGTGAACGGGTCGACGAGGTGGCACGGGTACCGGCCGCACATGTCCGTCGCGAACACCTTCCCTACGTACGGGGACGACACGTGTCGCGGCCGCGCGCCAGCCGCATCGTGACGTCGCCGCATGTAGCCCTCGGCCAGGGAGAAGGCCCTGTAGCCGTCCTCCGACCCGAAAGCCAGGCACGGCAGGGGTGTCGTGGCGTCGTTATCGGTCTCCGGCGATAACTCGACGACATACGGATGCGACGGGGGGCATCTCGACGGCTCGGAGGATCGTGATGTTCCACCAGGAGAGAGTAGCAGCGGCGAGCTCAGCCCGCTCGATGGCTTGCCGACGTCGTCGTCGTTGGCTAGCTTGCATGATCAGCTGGCTTAGTCTCGTCTGTCAAACACAGCAGGCCGAAGTTGGGCCGGTAAAACGCATCAGGCCGAAGTTGGGCAAGTAAAACGCCATCGTAAAATCCTAAAAATATCTCTAGATAGGATGTACGACTCGGGTTTAGTCCCACCTTGATCCCTTGACGTATGCCTTACCAATTTATATACGTTTCTAAATTACCTTGATATCAGCAAGCCAAAACGGAAAATAGAACTGGACGCACCGTTATTTGATTTGACGATATGTTGCCTTATAGTGTAAGCTAATTAAGGGATTGCCTTATAGTGTAAGCTAATTAAGGGATTGCGGGCCGCATGATGACCATATCTGTGCATGATGCATGATTAAAGAAGTCTATGTGATGATTATGTTGGTCGGCAACCCACACAATCTGCATATGGTGCACAATTAAAGGAGAAGGGCATTACTGAAAAGGAAGACACGCGAGTACCCAACGAATTATGTGGCGGAGTCGGGGGATGGTGCATGATAGAAAAGTCAAACATGCTTGTGAATAGTGCATAATTTGAAGGAGGAGGTTGTCAGTCAAGAGCACACACGGTATAATAAAAAAGAGTTCTAGAAAGGAGCTAACAATTAAGGTCGATCCAATCATTCCGCATTATGACCCCTTTTCTCCGCTTTTTGCTTCTTCCTCTATGGATGTGTGTCTAGCCCGGAAAAATGTTCAGAAAAATAGTTCAAAAAATTAAATTACCCTTACAATTAAGGTCAACCCAATCAAGGAGGTTGTCAGTCAAGAGCACACACGGTACAATAAAAAAGAGTTCTAGAAAGGAGCTAACAATTAAGGTCGATCCAATCATTCCGCATTATGACCCCTTTTCTCCGCTTTTTGCTTCTTCCTCTACGGATGTGTGTCTAGCCCGGAAAAATGTTCAGAAAAATAGTTCAAAAAATTAAATTATCCTTACAATTAAGGTCAACCCAATCAACCCGTTGTACACATTATGACTCCTTTCCTCTGCTTTTTGTTGCTTCCTCTAATACCCTATGCCAAGGAAGGTGAAGTCCTCTGAGGAGCGGGGTGAACTAGAGATGGCGACATATAGCTCTTGTGTCCGAGTATAACGGAGGGTCGGGCTAAAAGCTTCGCCAAGGATGATGGCATAAAATAGAAATGTCATCAAGGATGGTTCGTTCTACCGGAGTAGGATATGAATCGCTTTTATTCCCGGTGCAGCGCACGGGCTTTTCTGCTAGTCTCTTCACAAACCTAAAACATCTTATATTTTAAAATAGAGGAAGTATCTTCTATCTATCTATCTATCTATCTATTAATTTTATTCAATGTAGATTTGTCTGCCACAGTTTTTGGTTCCGAATTTTTTGGACGATTTTGTCCCTAACCATTTGGGGTATTAACCAGACCTGCCACCGCAAGTCAAAAGGTACACGTTCGTCCAAACCCTCGCCGCCCCCTCGACGTGGCCTCCCGGAACAAGCACTGGCCTCTCACGAGATTCAACCACCGTACGACTTGAGATCGAGAACTTACCCAATTTGCATCGGAGAGAGCGAGGACGCGTCTGCAGTGCCGATGGCAGAGGTTGCCGTCGGCGGCCGTGAGAAGGGGAGGAACAACACGCACGCGTCGGAAGAGGTTGACGTCGGCTGCGTCGATGCTGGAGGTACCGGTTGCGTGCGCACAGGGTGCCGAGCCGTGCGGTGTGCCGGCCGTTCGCTGGAGGCGCGCTGCGAGGAGTGCTAGCCATCGCGTTGTGGGAGCCACGAGCTCGACCGCCGCCGTGCCGTTAGGCGAGTGAGGGGTCACGCATGGAGTTCGGCCCCAGAGGCCGAGCGGCAGAAGCCAGTCCACCCGCTCCAGAGAAGGACCCAATCTGATCCCATCCGGTGCAGAGAACTAGCCTATATGCAATTATGTTCCTGTTGTTTCATCCGGGGTGTATGATGTGGTCGATTCATCTGAACATTTCGTCAATGCGGAGAGCGATAGAACTTGTACCGGTGACGCCCGCTTCTGCAGATCAATCACGTTGGCAGCAGCACGCCCTAACGCACACGTCCCACGTTGTTATTACTGCTCAAAAATCTGGGTGCTTTTCTTTAGTAGTGCAGATCATAAACGACGACAGTTGTGAAGGATTGGTCCATTCTACACATATCGCACGCCTGCATTGACAGATTGTTAATATATACTACTGTACGATACCATTCTTATTCAAATTCTTTGTTGTAGTCTCTGCTAGCTTTAGCTGCTTCATTGCAACCACCTTTTTGCCGAAATTTTTCCATGGACAACTCCCGGTTGATTCAGGATTCGGTTTAGGATCTGTAGCTAGCCACAGCTACAGGCACCTAACCTTGTCCATTTGAATTGTGCCGACATTTTTAATACAAATGCTTGCCAAGTAAGCGGGATGTTCTGAGTTAAAAGGGGACCAATTTGAATTGTTCAGTGTTGTCATGAGAAATAGAACATATTAGACGTTTTTCATCAAGTCTATATTTGTTTTTTTATCCCTAAAAGAAAACGTATATTTGTTTTTCACATATTATGTCGACCTCAATGTGAACTTTAAGAAAAAACTTGAATAGACCGTAACGCACGAGCATTCAGCTAGTAGTCATCAATTTCTACATGATCTGTATGTGGAAGTTTTCTCCTCTCCTGTTCTTCCAGAAGAAATAACATCTGGAAATTAGAGATTCCAGGTTAAAAAGAAATATAACATCAATATGTGAAAAAAGGGGTTTGCTCTAGTATAACCTCTCCCTCAAACTCGGCCAAACTCAAACACGCGGACGACTGAGATCGCTTGATACCCCTTCGTAATTTATGGCACGGTGTTTTTTTTTTAATAATTAACGAATAATTTAGTTTATATATAGTTCTATAGATAACCTGTATGGCCTAACTAATTTTTCTAGATATGCATGCGTGTATGTATATGTAGTTAATACAGACGTCGACCAAGCATATCGGCAGCGGCTACACCGTGACGCGTAGCCAGCGTGAACCACGTCGGACATGCCGACCACTTGCTCGGTACTTGTCCGGGTTGTGAGAACAAACGAGTGGAATCCGAGGAAATAGTGGCGGTGATCGGCATTGGCACACGCAAGTAGTCGTATGCGAGAGGTTCGAATACACTATGCCTATACTGGGTATATAGGTTTTAGATATGGACTTGACAAACACACCCTTAGCCCAAACAAAATATACTCCACCAAAGATAGATGCCGAATAAGCATGTTGTAACGTGGGCTCCACGTAGCCCGCTTGTTTTTTTTATTTTTCCAAACTCCGAAAATTTGAATTCAAAGTTTTCAAGAAAATGGGGGAAAATACCTGGATATATCCAAGGATGAAATGTACAAGTGTATAGAGTTTCAGCTTGAAATACTACATATTTTGGCTCAGAAAAAATGACAAAATGTCACAAGACGGCAAAATTCCCAATTCAAACATTTGAATTCAAAGATTTCAAAAACTTGGAGAAAATACCTAGATATAGCCAAGCATGAATTGTACCAGTGTACAGAGTTTCAGCTCAAAATACTACTCCCTTCATCATAAAATAGATGTCTCAACTTTGTCAAAATTTGGATGAATCTAGACACTATTTAGCATATAGATTCATTTAAAATTTAAAAAACCTAAGTCATCTATTCTTGGACGGAGGGAGTACATATTTTTGGCTCAGCAAAAAAAAAAAGTCACAAGACGACAAAACCCCCTGTACCGCCCAGCACTATTCACTGACAACAAAAACTCAATTTGTCATTTTGCTAACCCTAAATACAAAGTTTTTTAGCTGTAAGTTTACACACTGATAGAACACATAATTGGTCATACCCTTGTATTTTTTCCAAGATTATTTGAAACTTTTGAATCCATAACCAGGCTCCCGGAGCCTGGGAACCGCGGCCACGCTCAGATGGATGCTCACTTTGGCTATACCAACTCACTCATATTACGTGGGAAAACATTTTTATAGTATAAGTAACCTTGGATCAGCCTACTGACCCATTTCGTCACCTAAAGACAAACATACTCATGTGTTTGCAAGTCAGGTTGGATCAATTGGACACAGCAAGGTCGAGCAATATTTCAAATGTTCAATACTTTCACGAGTAAAATAAAAACAAAACCAGCACAAAGCATGTGGCGCTTTTTAGTTTCTGCCACAAGTTAAGCTTTAGATAAAGCCTTGTTTCGGTAGTTCAGGTTTACATAAACCCTCGTTTTGATCTTCACACAGCCAGTCGGTTACAGATTCATGGCAGGCAACTCACATTCTATGCCAAAATTACATTATATTAATACCACCTCTTGCTCAGTAGTTTTGATATGGTTAGGTCTGTGTCACCGAATCCATCCATGACGGCCTTCGCGGAATGAAATTCTGCTCTCGCAGTTAGGCTGGGAGGGGCAAACACAAATAAGTTAACAAACAACATAGAAAACAACTTTATTTGGTACTGGCTATGCATGCAGAAGGTGAAATAGTTACCTGCTTCGAACAACTATGCACGGCATGCCAATGCGCTCAGCCGCGATGACACTAGGTTGGCTACCCGCTACAAGGATGCAGTTTTGCACATCGCATCCAACATATTCAGACCCAGCTCGCAGAGTGGCTATTATCTTCTCGGAACTGAGATTCGTTACTAAACCGTGAATTCCAGATAATCTTGTCTGGTACAAGAAATAATGCTTAAGCTGCAGATAGGAATAACCTTTTGGATGCTGTATTAATGTCAACACTGAGTTTCAGAAGTGATGCAACCTCCTCTGCTATCCTCTGCTTCTCTGCCGAAGCTGTCACAACACAGCATATGGAAATAAGCGTGTATGGTACTAGCCCTATTGAATATGAATAAGAACGCAATTTCTCAAATTAGGAATGCTCACCAGCCTTTTGTGCTTCTTTGGTTAGTTGTTCGTCCAAACTGGAGGCGACTCCTTCGCCAAGAACAAGCTGTCCATAAAAGCTTCTTTCGACCTCCTCTTTCCCAACAATCTTTATCTTTGATGTTCTCTCGGGGCCTAACTTTTCAACTATTGATCTGCAGGGGGAAAGAAACATGTATACAGTGTTTCTTGAACATCATTACAACATTAACCAGATGTTTTAGCAGAACAACACTACCACATATATCAGAGTGTGAGTCTTATTTTGAGACGAATGCAAGTGTACACATGGACAATTTTCACTCCAGAGTAAAATAAGACAAAAAACGAGCAATTAACATTAAACAAAACCTTGAAATGTTCTCTCCATTTCTTCCATATGTTGCCAATATGGCTACAGGCACACCTTCACTGAGTGCATCATCGATGAACCTTTGAATGATTTCACACACAATGTCAGACATAGGTAACTTAAAGCAATGTTACTCATTCATAGAGCAAGGACAGGGTACAGAAAAGAGACAACCACAAAAATGAATGCATAATATTGTAGTAGAGGGACATATATTATTGATTGGCATTAGAGCATGCTGAATGGGTTACAACATGATTAAATATGTTATGAACAAAATCCTATTGAAGATAACTTGTTGCAAATTTTGTACGACAGAAAAAGATAAACCTACGGTAGTTTATATAATGGGCAAATTCTCCTGTGCTTGGAAACTTTCTGAACCATCCATGCAAGACGCATCAAACGACCCACGATGGTTTGGTACCTGCTGGTACCACCCGCTCCATTGCATGCAGCATTGGAGAGGTACTAGCAGACGTGGACTGGACGGTAATTTCTCCCTTAATTCACTAAGAAAAAACTGCCCCTAATCACTCCTTGCGATAGAACAGCGTTCATGCCGTTCCACTTGCCTGCTCGCCTCAACGACTACAACCTGCTCTGCAATTCGATGCAGCATCGCGATTAGCACATATCCATTAGAGTCCAACATCAGTTCGGGATCCAGATCACTTTCCCCGTCGAATCAGCTCTCATGAGACACTCTCTGTCTTGTTGGGCGCAGATCATTCCGAATTCTAATTCCCAAAAGCAGACCCCTCACTTAATTGAGAAACCGATCAATCTTCTAAATCCCAGAAAGAGAGAAGCATCTGCTATTGTACACCTTATCTAGATGGGTTCTTGACTTCTCGCACTGGAGCAGAACGATGACTGAAAACAGGGGACATATAAGAATTCAGATGAACAGGGGATCGCGAAGAACAGTTAACAGATGAACTATCGATTGGTTGATAGTTCGAAGTCAGACGGTACTTCTTCATTAATGATTGCCTAAACACTTCAGAAAAATTCTTCCTGAAGTGAACCGTCCTTGCTAACTAACTTCCCAAATTGTTTATTCCAAGAGTAATGAAACCATAAGAGCAACTGGTGCCCTCCTCATCTGATGAGCACCTATAACGATTGCGAGGGACCATTCACGAGCTTTGCGTCTTCAAACTGCTCGAGCTCAGCTAATAGGCTACATCCAGGAGGAGAAGAGAAGGACCGGCAGAGGATCAGTAGGAGAACCCACGGCCACCTGTCCTCCGGTTGTAGCCGCAGCCTTCTCCGTCGCGAAGGGAATAAAATGGAGATGACATGATCTTTGCCGACATAGATCGGAACTGGCTGGGGAAGAAGACCGGGGACTAAAATGACCACACTACCCTTACATAAATCAACGGTGCATATTGAGGAGGTACCGGTTTCAACCAAGAGGTACCGGTACCTCGCTGTACCTCCCAAGCACAGGAGAATTGCTCTATATAATGACCCACACTTCTTGCAAATTTTGTGCTGTGAAAATAGAGCTACCTAGCATACCAGCTGCTATGTTCATGGGTTCTTACAGTTAATTCATGATGACCCCGAAAGTGTTCATTAATCATAGCTCAAACCATACTGGAACTCTTACCCTAGAAATGTTTGCAAGAAATAGAGATAAACTGGAAACAGCAAACATACTTCTCAACTCCAGGCCGCAGTGGTAAGGCATCAGAAGAAGAGAGCTTTTCCAAAGCTTTCAACTATAGGAAGGATCATGAATAAAGAAGTCACTATAAGGATATTTCAGTTCTAATATAAAGTAAGAAAGGAAGGAAACCCGCATTTTGGTCAGTGGTGTAAAACTAAGCTCATAAATTTATTCAAATCAAACTGTAAATTAGACCACGGAAGGAAAGAAACCGTAGCCATTTTGGTTTAGGGTTTAAAATTAAACTCATATTCCTAACGGTCAAAAGTAAATTAGAAATCAGGGATAAAACTGAGTGCACTAAACAGGAAATAAGTAATGTAACCCTGTTTTCATGGTATTATCCGAATCCAGTGCCTTCTAGAGTCCCAGCTGTAAATATCAGTTTGCTAGCTACCTTCATTAGCAGAACTATGGATGATATACCCACTATAATGAGGATATTGTCTGAATATGGTTAGTTTTAAACATGAAACAAGGTGAACCTCATTGGCCCCAAATTTAGTTGGAATCAAGATATGCGCCTATGATTAAAATTTTAATACCAGCTTCGTGATATTTCTAGATATTAGGTGCATGCATAGAGTAAAGCTGCTACTGACGGTTGGTAAAATATATATCTACCTTCTCACGAAGAACACTTTTTGTAAATGACCCTTTCTCACTAGTTGGTAAAGATGTAGGCCAGCCAATCTGCATCAAGGTAGGAGAAAGGATGGACATGAGCATGCATTTAATTCCAAATTTCCAATGTTTTCATCTGTCAGAAAATGTAATTAGTGAGCTCTACAACACTATTTTACATAATGAACAGATATGTTTTACAGAGGAAATAAATAAATGGTCCCATTCGACAAAGTAGGGAAGTTGGAAGAAGAAACAGAGGTTACCCTGTCAAAGAATAGCACCAGCATCCTTTCCTCGTCACCACTAGCTTTCCTAGAAAACTATGAAGGTTTAGGAAAAAACTCATGCAGCCGAGTCTAAACATGTTAATAAAGGTGTACATAAAAATTACTAGAAGCCACAAATGTAAGAAATTGAAGGGGGATATTCAAATCCATGATACCTCAGGTTAATTGAGACTAAATAATTCAATACGCACCTCACTAAATCAGCATATATGGGCTCTGTCCAATTCGCACAATCTAGGCCAAGATTTTGAAATGCTGATGAAATAAAAATGTGGACAGTGTTAACCCAAGATGGCGAATAAAGACACTATAAACTTGCACATGCTACATTTCTATTATGTTGAACTCGTAGCTCGTCGTGTTTAATTTAATAGAGAACATTCCCAGAAAAAAAAGATTTTATAGAGAATACTTATTAAATAGATGAATGATGCACGATAATGCTGCCACATTATTTACTTATGTCATTTTTCCACTTAAATCATGGCATGGCAGCCACAAGAGAAAATGGATTGTCAAAGAATAGTATTTGGTAAGGATGCTAAGCAAAGATGTACATTTACATTGTTCGCACCTACATTGAAAGCTTGGCGATTGCCGAAGCGGTAGACATCTGCAAGAACTCTGGAGGAAGAAAGAAACACATATTCGTCAATCAGAATTGCAAAAAGAAAAGAAAAGAAGATATAACTACTCATCAAGTAACCCCAAACAAGGTACTACATAACAGTATTTGCACAAGAATGAGACATGATGTGTTTTGAATCGATGTAACAGCACAATCAAAACAACCAGATACTAGCACCGATTTCTATCAACAGGATGATTACTAATTCCTGCCACTTTCAACATTTACAGAACAGCTCTATCTCTATCACTTAATTCATTCTCTCCAAATCAAAAACAAGTTACAACACCATGACTTGCTGGTAACATTAACACTAACAACAACCAAAGCCAGTACTGGAATACCACAACCTTTGTAGCTACCAGGAATAGGTGAACCCTACAGGAAACACATTTCCTCAACAGAACCAGGCTGTGAGGCAATCGCCAGTATTTGCACAAAGAATGAAACATGATGAATTTTTAATCGACTGGTAGCGCAATCACAATAACCAGATTCCGCATTGATTTTTAGCATCCAAATAACTAGCAATTCCTGCATTTTTCTTCATCTATTACAGAGCAACCTCTGCATCTTTCTACATTTACAGAGCAACCTTTGCATATTTCTATCCCATAATTATTTCCTACCATGTCACTGGAACCAGATGGGTAACAGCAATCTCTCCTCTTGAGGATCCAAGGAGTGTTACAGAAGCAGAATAGTGTTAGAATCCAAAAGCCAATCAGAAAAAAAGACGGGATTTTTCTAGAGGCCTGACCCTTCGACTTCGAGAAGGACGGCGAGCTTCGGATCGGCGGAGCCGTCTGAGGACGGTGAGGTGCACCGGAGCGGCGGTGTCCGGAGACGGCGGGCTGAGCTCCGGGGGGCGGCAGCGCGGACATTGAGTGAGGTGGCGCTGGGGGCTATGGGGATGGAGGCAAGGGCCTTGACTCCTTCGGTAGGGTTTAACGCTGGCGCCGGAGGCGATGCCCGGAGCAGGAGGCATCGGGCGGCGGCGGCGGCGGCCATGGAAGCGGTGGTGAGGCAAGCTTAGCTACCCGACAGGGAGATATTTTTGTTCGGTCAGCCACTAGATGCGTGGGCCCCATGTCAAATTGAAGACAAGCTTCACAATGAATTCTCTTTATTTTATTTTTCCGGAAATATGGTCAATATAAGTTTAAACTTTTTTTTGGGTCCAAAGTACTAGTAGGAGGCAACTGTTGCAAGACTAAAAAGGGTACTCCATTTGTATGAATCAAAATTATGTTTTTTGTGAGGAAACAAAGAAACAAAACATTGTATAAATAAAACAGATACCTCAACCAATTGTGTTAAATAATTACGCAGCTTATATGAGTTCATTTCAGAACAAATCGATTGCTTCTAGTTTGAGTGGTAGCATCATGAATCAAGAAGACACATTGATCCAAATTCTCTTATAAATTCGTAGTCTGTATATTTTCTGTTTTTTCAAAAGATTTCACACGGCTCGGAGGATGAGGAACTTCACGATACAACCCATGCCTAAGAGTAACCAATGAGCGAAGCTACAAAAGGTGAGATGTGGCATGCTATTTGAGTAGGCATAGAGATGCACTACAGCGAAAGCGTAGGACGGAGTATGGTATGTATCAGGCTAATGGATGTCTCAAATTGGTCATGTACCATTGTTAGTTATTATAAAGAGAGGGAAATGAGGAACAACAAGGTGAATCGACTAGAGAATGGCGCTAGTGGCACACATGTGCAAACTAGCTAGTTTACCAATTGAATTTACTTTTTTGAAATATAGGTGATACCTCCGGGTCTCTGACGATGCACACAATCTTCTTTATTTATTACTAGTCATTAACTTGTGCAACCGTATGCGCTAGAAATTATGAAAAGGAAAACATATGGCGGCATGAAATACTTTTATTCATGAATTATTTGGTGTTAATTTACTAAATATACGATATTAGTGGCCTAATTGTGTGGCTAATCAAATCGGATTTTTTAGGCAAATTCTAGGACCCACGCCTATTATACTTTTAGATAGGTTATGTTTTGAAATTATTCCGTAGTTCATTTAAGATTAGAAGGGTAGATTACGATTCCGTAGATAAAAGTTTTTCTTAATAACGGATCATATAAGCAAATGCATATCTATTCTCAGAATTTCCATCATAAAGTCGAAGCTACTGATGTAAGCAAAAGATGATCCAGCACAACTTATTGTTTTATTGATTTTAGAAATTCTTGTACCTCCAAAATAACATGGAAATACTTATATTAAACGAAATCTCTAGAAGGGATTTCTTAGTCACTATCATGAAATTTGATGATGAACTTAAGAAAACAATTTTGTATGAAGGGTGATCTTTATTGCACCTACTTGTGTAGAGTGTGCCATTAATTGCGGCATACACATTGATCTTTCATAAATTATGCCATGTGTATCAACAATCTAACCCTTGCATGCTAGTGTGCTTTATGGAACCGTCGATAGAGGGGCTGATCTTCACATCCAATTCAAGTTCTCTCAAAACTTCTCGAGGAAATAACACGGGTTGAAAGTAATTAAGGGAAAGCAATAGTGGAATGCTTTATCATGGAGGGAAGGATTTTTCAATCTTTCTTCTGGCTCCCTAGGAGTGGAAAGTTAACTTGTACTCATTTGTTGTTTTCTTCCTTTTTTCCTCATGGTCACGTTTGTTCTATAAGACTTTCGCCATTTCACTTTCCCTCTACTAATATAATACATGCCAAGATTTTGCATGGTTCGAAAGGAAAAGTTCCGAGAATTTGGTATTCTTACCGGAATCCAATAGAAGAATGTAATTAGCTATATACGAAAATAAGCATGCAACGAGTCTGAGAACATAATGTGACCCGGTGCTTCCACATGGACCTTAAACATATAAGTTTATAGTTAGGTGGTGTTGGCACATTGTTTCACTACTTCACATCCTCCCATGTACTCTCTTTTTCGAAAAGGGGAAGACACACCGGCCTCTGCATCAATCGATGCATACGGCCTTCCATGTACTCTTGTTAACTCTATCTTATCGAGAAGTAAAAGGCAAAGTAAGATATTTACTAGACCATTGGATCTTACCTGCATTTTATGTTTTACCAATACTTCAATGTCCAGGTTCCTCGTATCTTATGGCATAAATATTAAGTTTTTATCTGGTCCAATGATATAATAAGTTCTGATTATTTGGCGAAATGTGGTAGCCAGAAGGAGTTGAAATAAAATTTTAAAACAAAAAACTACATACCAAATAACAACCTAAAAAATTGTTGAGATAATCGTTTAGTATGAATTATCCCAATGATGCAAATATGGAAAATTTTGGACATACTAGTCTAGGCGTAACTCGTCCTTTTCCTACCACATTACCCCATGTAAAGAAGTTCAATTAGAGTATGAAATTTAACATATTTATTTTGTAGACTCTTTCAATCCATTCAGTTCAGTTATCCAATGCAGTTGTGCTCACAAATATTGACTGCAGCTTGTAAGGCTGGTCATAGTGGAGAGTAACATAGACTAGTAACATACATAAGTTACTACTATATGTTACTACCTTCATAGTGGAGAATAACATATAAATGGTGTCATGCAAAGTATTATTTATTAGGTGATAGACTCATCTTCTATTGGTATGTGTGATGTTACAGTAACTAAATATGTTACTACATCCTCCTATTTCTTCATTAATTCACTGTCATATAAGCAATTTTTCTGAGTTGGACCCTTAGTTACTCTTGAAGTTACTTGCACTATGACCAGCCTAAGCTCACACCAATAGGGTATTATAAACTAAAAAGAATTGAAGAGTAAAAAAATAAACTTTGCTTCTTACTTGTGCTCACGACTATCCAATTAAATAGCAGTTGACACTGGCATTGTTAAGCATAGCTCTGTTGGAGATATGCCCTAGAGGCAATAATAAATATAGTTATTATTATATCTTTGTGTTTATGATAAATGTTTACATTCATGCTATAACAGTATTAACCAGAAACATTAATACTTGTGTGATTTGTAAACTAAATTAGAGTCCCTAGTAAAGCCTCTTTATAATACTAGCTTGTTGATTAATAGATGTTCATGGTTTCTTGATCATGAACATTTGAGATGTTGTTAATAACAAGGTCATGTCATTAGGAGAATGATATGATGGACATACTCCTATAGATAAGCGTAGCATAAAGATCAAGTCATTTTAATAGTTCAATTGCTATAAGCTTTCTGATACATAGTAACATAATTCCTTCGACCATGAGATCATGCTTATCACCATCACCGGAAGGATGCTTTGATGACATCAAACACCACACCGTAACTGGGTGGCTATAAAAGTGGCATTGAGTGTTCGGAAAGTATGGGTTGAGACACATGGATTAAGAGTGGGATTTGTCCATCCATATGACGGATAGATATACTCTGGGCCCTCTCGGTGGAATGTCATCCGATTAGCTTGCAAGCATGTGACTGTCTCACAAGGGATCATATACCACGGGAACGAGAAAAGAGTACTTATCGGTAACGAGGTTGAACTAGGTATGCAGAGATACCGACGATCAAAACCTCGGATAAGTAAACTATCGTGAGACAAAGGGAAATTGGTATCGTATGTAAGTGGTTCATTCGATCGCAAAGTAATCGTAGAAATATGTGGGAGCCATATGAATTTCCAGATTCCTCTATTGGTTATTGATCGGAGAAGTGTCTCAATCATGTCCGCATAATTCATGAACCGTAGGGAGACACACTTAAGGATTCGATGTTGTTGAGTAGTTATGGAATAATGAGAAAGAGACCGAATGTTGTTCGGAGTCTCAGATGGGATCCGGGATATCACGAGGAGATCCGGAATGGTCCGGAGAATAAGATTCATATAAGGAAAGTCCTGTTTCGGAGTTGGGGAATGATTTCGGTGTTTTCATCGGGACTGTTCTAGAAGGGTCCGGAAGGTCCGGCACTCCGGAGGGGAAGGGTACATGAATGTGTCATGACAATATGGAATGGTTGCATCATGTACTAGGTCACTTGGCTGGGCAAAATAAAGGGAGAATTCAAATCCTAGTTTGAAAGTCAAACACCAATTTGAAAAAGTCAAACGGCAAGTTTGCTTGGTGGAGGGAGAGTAGGAAACCTACTTGGGGAGGAAGTCCTCCTTCCTCCACCCGCCGGCCAAGGAGGCCGAGTTGGGGGAGGACTCCCTCCTCCCAACCGGCCACCCTCCACCTATATAAGGAGGGGTAGGGCTCCCCCTACCCCTCACACCCAAAACCCTAGCCCTCTCCTCCAAGTCGCCGGCGCCACCACCTCCTTGCGCCGCCGCCTAGGGCACCTCCAACTCGGCGAGTTGGGGTGATCCCAAACCCTAGCCGCCGGCTACTCTCACCCCTTGGTGCCCTCTAAACCCTAGACCACCAAGGCCTCTCTCATAGTCCACCATACTCGCTCCGGCTTAAGGCGAAGCCCTGCAAGATCTCCCCTCTACTTCCGGTACCACGCCGTCGTGTTGCCAAAATCGTGAGGAGAGTGCTACAACCTCCGCTGCCTGCTGGAACAAGGGAGAGGAAGGTCTTCATCGAGTACCGAACGTGTGACCGACTGCGGAAGCACTGCCAGAACACAGCGCCGGAAGGATCGTCTACGCGATCTTGAGATCGGGAAGAGTACGACTACATCACCCACGAGAATCTGCTCTCGTTAAACGCTTTGGAATCTTTGAGGGTGAGTTCCTCTATCGACTCGTTGCTACAATCTAGTAGATAGATCTTGGCTTGTTTGTTTGCATGCGGTAGAAAATTTTGTTTTCCATGCTACGAACCCCTACAGTGGTATCAGAGCCGTGTCTATATGTAGATCTGTTGCACGAGTAGAACACAATGGTCATTGTGGGCGGTGGTGCTTTTATTACCAATTGCTTTTTGTGTACTTTGAATCTTGCGGTATGATGGGATGAAGCGGCCCGGGCTAACCTTACATGACATCGTTCATGAGACTTCCTCCACGCTCAACATGCAACTTGTATTGCATAAGTGGCTTTGCGGGTGCCTGTCTCTCCCATCATAGTATAGATCCAATTTACAACGGGCACTTGATAGTTCAAACATCAACGTTGTGGTTCTTGTTCGTAAGTTAGATCGACACTTATTGAAAGCCCCAAACCACGTAAAATATGCAAAGAAAATTAGAGGCGTCTAACTTTGTTTTGCAGGGGTGTGCTGTGATGTGATATGGCCATGATTGTGATTATATTTGATGTATGCAATGTTCCTTATTGTAAGTTGGCAACCGGCAGGAGCCATATGGTTGTCTTTAAATTATGTTAAGACCCGCGTGTCTATTCAAAGTAGTTGTAATAGCTGAAGCTGGTGGACGACAACCATGAAACGGCGCCATTGACCTTGACGCTATACCGGTGATGATGGAGATCATGTTCGTGCTTGAAGATGGAGATCGGAAGCACAAGAAGAAAGGCCATATCATATCACATATTATGAATTGCATGTGATGTTAATCCTTTATGCATCTTCTATTGCTTAGTTAACGACGGTAGCATTATAAGATGATCCCTCAAGCACATAAATTTCAAGTTTTAAAGTGTTCATCCTTAGTAAGCACCGTTGCTAAAGCTCGTTGTTTCGAAGCACCACGTGATGACCGGGTGTGTTAGATTCTGCGAGTGTATACAACGTGAGCAAGCCATATTTGCTCATGCGGAAGCTAAGGTTTGATCTTGACGAACCTAGCATGTACAGACATGGTCTCGAACACGGATCACCGAAAGTTAAAGCATGAGTCATATAGTAGATATGATGAACATGTTGATTGTTCGCCATTAAAGTTACATCAACTCTCGTGATGATCGGTTTTGATGTAGTGGATTTGGTTCGTGTGATCACTAAAACAATGTGAGGGATATTGTTTTAAGTGGGAGTTCACCTAGATTAATTTAACTATTAATTAGAACTCAATTTGTCATAAACTTAGTCTAAACTATTGCAAATATGTTGTAGATCAATGGCGGCCCCTACCATCAATTTTAATGTGTTCCTAGAGAAAGAAAAATTGAAAAACAATGGAAGCAACTTCGCGGATTGGTTCCGCAATTTGAGGATTGTCCTCAATGCTGGTAATTTGACCTATGTGCTGGATGCACCGCTGGGTGACCCGCCTGCAACTGATGCAACCGATGAAGTAAAAAATGTTTACCTCACTCGGAAGAATCAGTACTCCACAGTTCAGTATGCTATCTTGTATGGTTTGGAATCGGAGCTTCAGAAAAGGTTTGAGAACTATGACCCACATGATATTGTCCGTGAACTCAAAATGATATTTGAGGCTCACGCGGCAGTTGAGAGTTATGAGGCTTCTGAAAAGTTCTTTAACTGCAAGATGGAAGAGGGCAGCTCTGTCAGCGAGCACGTGCTTAAGATGTCTGGGCACGCAAACAAACTCCAAAGCTTGGGTATAGTGATTCCTAATGCTTTGGGGATTTACTGTGTCCTCCAATCACTACCACCAAGTTACAAGAACTTTATGATGAACTACAACATGCAAAACATGAACAAGACGTTGCCAGAACTCTTCTCCATGTTGAAATCTGCAGAAGTGGAGATAAAGAAAGAGCATCAAGTGTTGTTGGTCAATAAGACCACCAAATTCAAGAAAGGCAAGTCTAAGCAAAAGGAAAACTTCAAGAAGGGTGGTAAGAAAGTTGCCGCACCAGCGAAGAAGACCAAGGCTGGACCTAAGCCTGATACTGAGTGCTTTTACTGCAAGGGAGAGGGTCACTAGAAGCGGAATTGCCCAAAGTACTTGGCGGATTTGAAGAACAGAAACATCAAGAAGAAAGGTATATCCGATATACATGTTATTGATGTGTATCTCACTAGTACTCGTAGTAGTGCCTGGGTATTTGATACTGGTTCGGTTGCTCATATTTATAACTCGAAACAGGTACTGCAGAATAAACGGAAGCTAGCGAAGAACGAGGTGACGATGCGCGTTGGAAATGGATCAAAGGTTGATGTGATAACGGTCGGCACGCTACCTCTTCATCTACCATCGGGATTAGTTTTATACTAAAATAATTGTTATTTGGTGTCTGCGTTGAGCATGAACATTATATCGGGATCATGTTTATTGTGAGACGGTTACTTGTTTAAGTCCGAGAGTAATGGTTGTTTGATTTATATGAGTAATATGTTTTATGCACATGCACCTTTGATAGATGGTCTATTCTTATTGAATCTCGATAGTGGAAATACACATATTAAAAACATTGAAGCTAAACGTTTGAAATTGAGCGATAACTTGACCTATATGTGGCACTGTCGTCTTGGTCACATTGGAGTGAAGCGTATGAAGAAACTCCATTCCGATGGACTTCTTGAATCACTTGATTTCGAATCACTTGAAAGATGCGAAGCATGTCTGATGGGTAAAATGACTAAGACTCCATTTTCTGGTATGATGGAGCGAGCTACGGACTTGTTGGAAATCATACATACCGATGTGTGTGGTCCAATGAGTGTAGCATCGCGCGGTGGTTATCGTTATGTTCTTACCTTCACGGATGACTTGAGTAGATATGGGTATATCTATTTCATGAAACATAAGTCCGAAACTTTCGAGAAGTTTAAGGAATTTCAAAGTGAGGTTGAGTATCAACGTAACAAGAAGATTAAATTTCTACGTTCTGATCGTGGAGGTGAATATCTAAGTTACGAGTTTGGCGAGCATTTAAAGAAATGTGGAATACTTTCACAATTGACACCGCTGGGAACACCACAACGTAATGGTATGTCCGAACGTCGTAATCAAACTCTCTTAGATATGGTTTGTTCTATGATGTCACTTACAGATTTACCGCTATCGTTTTGGGGTTATGCATTAGAAACAACCGCATTCACTTTAAATAGGGCACCATCTAAATCCGTTGAAACGACACCGTATGAATTATGGTTTGGGAAGAAACCTAAATTGTCGTTTCTTAAAGTTTGGGGTTGCGAAGCCTATGTAAAGAAGTTACAGCCGGACAAGCTTGAACCCAAAGCTGAAAAATGCGTCTTCATAGGATACCCGAAGGAAACTATTGAGTATACCTTCTATCATAGATCCGAAGGCAAAATCTTCGTTGCTAAGAATGGATCCTTTCTAGAGAAAGAATTTCTCTCGAAAGAAGTGACTGGAAGGAAAGTAGAACTCAACGAGGTTGTCGAACCTTCTCTTGAACTTGCGAGTAGCGCAGCACCGGAAGTAGTTCCAGTGGAGCCTACACCAATAAGAGAGGAAGCTAATGATGATGATCATAAAACTTCGGTTGAAGTTGCTACAGAACCTCGCAGGTCAACGAGAACTCGTACCACTCCTGATTGGTATGATCCCGTTATGAGTGTCATGTTGGTGGACAACACCGATGACCCTGCGACATATGAGGAAGCGATGATGAGCCTAGATTCCAATAAATGGCAAGACGCCATGAAATCCGAAATTGGATCCATGTACGAAAACCAAGTATGGACTTTGGTGGACTTACCGGATGGCCGGAAGGCTGTCGAGAACAAATGGATTTTCAAGAAGAAAACATATCCTGATGGTAATGTTACTATCTATAAAGCTCGACTTGTCGCAAAAGGGTTTCGACAAATTCAAGGAGTTGACTACGATGGGACTTTCTCACCGGTAGCGAAGCTAAAGTCTGTGAGGATTATGTTAGCAATCGATGCATATTATGATTATGAGATATGGCAGATGGATGTCAAAACGGCGTTCCTCAATGGAGACATTGATGAAGAGTTGTATATGATACAACCTAAAGGTTTTGTCGATCCTAAAGATGCTAACAAGGTGTGCAAACTTCAACGGTCCATATATGGATTGAAGCAAGCATCCCGAAGTTGGAATCAACGTTTTGATAAAGTTATCAAAAGTTTTGGTTTTATACAACTTATGGAGAAGCTTGTATTTACAAGAAAGTGAGTGGGAGCTCTGTAGCATTCTTAATACTATATGTAGATGACATATTGTTGATTGGGAATGATGTAGACCTTCTTAATAGTGTCAAGGAATATTTGAATAATAGTTTTTCAATGAAAGATCTTGGCGAAGCAACTTATATATTAGGCATAAAGATTTATAGAGATAGATCGAGACGCCTAATATCATTGTCACAAAGTACAGATTTGGACAAAGTTCTGAAGAGGTTTGGAATGGAAGATAGCAAGAAAGGATTCTTGCCCATGTTTCCCAATAGGACCTTGAGTAAAACTCAAAGTCTAGCGACGGCAGAAGATAGAGAAAGGATGATTAAGACTCCCTATGCCTCAGCCATAGGATCTCTAATGTATGACATGCTATGTACTAGACCCGACATTGCATATGCTGTTAGTTTAACTAGCAGATATCAAAGTGATCCAGGAGTGGATCATTGGACAGCGGTCAAAAATATCCTTAAGTACTTGAGAAGAACTAAGGATATGGTTCTTTCTTATGGAGGTGATGAACAGCTCGTTGTTAATGGTTACACCGATGCTAGTTGGAACACCGATCCGAATGATTCTAAATCTCAATCTGGATACGTATTTACTTTGAATGGTGCAGCAGTTAACTAGAGGAGTGCAAAACAAAGCGTTGTGGCGAGATCTTCAACTGAATTGGAATACATAGCTGCTTCGGAGGCTTCACAAGAAGCGATTTGGATGAAGGAGTTCATTACAGAGCTCGGTGTGGTTCCAAGTGCGCTGGACCCAATGTCTATCTACTGTGATAACATGGGCGCCATAGCCAATGCGCAAGAACCAAGGTCACACAAGAAGCTGAAGCACATCAAGCTACGTTTTCACGCTATTCGAAAACATGTCCAAGATGGTGACATAAAGATTTGTAAAGTACACACAGATCTGAATGTGGCGGATCCATTGACTAAACCTCTCCCGAGGGCAAAACATGACCAACACCAAACTGCCATGTATGTTCGGTATATTACCATGTAATCTAGATTAGTTGACTCTAGTGCAAGTGGGAGACTATTGGAGATATGCCCTAGAGGCAATATAAATATAGTTATTATTATATCTTTGTGTTTATGATAAATGTTTACATTCATGCTATAACAGTATTAACCAGAAACATTAATACTTGTGTGATTTGTAAACTAAATTAGAGTCCCTAGTAAAGCCTCTTTATAATACTAGCTTGTTGATTAATAGATGTTCATGGTTTCTTGATCATGAACATTTGAGATGTTGTTAATAACAAGGTCATGTCATTAGGAGAATGATATGATGGACATACTCCTATAGATAAGCGTAGCATAAAGATCAAGTCATTTTAATAGTTCAATTGCTATAAGCTTTCTGATACATAGTAACCTAATTCCTTCGACCATGAGATCATGCTTATCACCATCACCGGAAGGATGCTTTGATGACATCAAACACCACACCGTAACTGGGTGGCTATAAAAGTGGCATTGAGTGTTCGGAAAGTATGGGTTGAGACACATGGATCAAGAGTGGGATTTGTCCATCCATATGACGGATAGATATACTCTGGGACCTCTCGGTGGAATGTCATCCGATTAGCTTGAAAGCATGTGACTGGATCACAAGGGATCATATACCACGGGAACGAGAAAAGAGTACTTATCGGTAACGAGGTTGAACTAGGTATGCAGAGATACCGACGATCAAAACCTCGGATAAGTAAACTATCGTGAGACAAATAAAAATTAGTATCGTGTGTAAGTGGTTCATTCGATCGCAAAGTAATCGTAGAAATATGTGGGAGCCATATGAATTTCCAGATTCCTCTATTGGTTATTGATCGGAGAAGTGTCTCAATCATGTCCGCATAATTCACGAACCGTAGGGAGACACACTTAAGGGTTCGATGTTGTTGAGTAGTTATGGAATGATGAGAAAGAGACCGAATGTTGTTCGGAGTCTCGGATGGGATCCGGGATATCACGAGGAGATCCGGAATGGTCTGGAGAATACGATTCATATAAGGAAAGTCCTGTTTCGGAGTTGGGGAATGATTCCGGTGTTTTCATCGGGAATGTTCTAGAAGGGTCCGGAAGGTCCGGCACTCCGGAGGGGAAGGGTACATGAATGTGTCATGACAATATGGAATGGTTGCATCATGTACTAGGTCACTTGGCTGGGCAAAATAAAGGGAGAATTCAAATCCTAGTTTGAAAGTCAAACGACAAGTTTGCTTGGTGGAGGGAGAGTAGGAAACCTACTTGGGGAGGAAGTCCTCCTCCCTCCACCCGCCGGCCAAGGAGGCCGAGTTGGGGAAGGACTCCCTCCTCCCAACCGGCCACCCTCCACCTATATAAGGAGGGGTAGGGCGCCCCTACCCCTCACACCCAAAACCCTAGCCCTCTCCTCCAAGTCGCCGGCGCCACCACCTCCTTGCGCCGCCGCCTAGGGCACCTCCAACTCGGCGAGTTGGGGTGATCCCAAACCCTAGCCGCCGGCTACTCTCACCCCTTGGTGCCCTCTAAACCCTAGACCACCAAGGCCTCTCTCATAGTCCACCATACTCGCTCCGGCTTAAGGGGAAGCCCTGCGAGATCTCCCCTCTACTTCCGGTACCACGCCGTCGTGTTGCCGGAATCGCGAGGAGAGTGCTACAACCTCCGCTGCCTGCTGGAACAAGGGAGAGGAAGGTCTTCATCGAGTACCGAACGTGTGACCGACTGCGGAAGCACTGCCGGAACGCAACGCCGGAAGGATCGTCTACGCGATCTTGAGATCGGCAAGAGTACGACTACATCACCCACGAGAATCTGCTCTCGTTAAACGCTTTGGAATCTTCGAGGATGAGTTCCTCTATCGACTCGTTGCTACAATCTAGTAGATAGATCTTGGCTTGTTTGTTTGCATGCGGTAGAAAATTTTGTTTTCCATGCTACGAACCCCTACAAGCTCATACTTTTGCCTCTAGCTAGTTTGGCTAAATAGCAGTTGGCACTCACATTGAAAATATGGGATAAAACACACATTAGTCGGTAGAGAGAATATTCTTAGGAGTGAAATGGAAAAGGAAAAAAAGGAAAGTAAAGAACAAAAACTTGTTCCATACCATACCTCTATAATCAAGCATGTGATTAAAAATACGATTTAGAGAGATCATATCAAATATCAACTTCGTAGTCAAGAAGACACATCAATCCAAATTCTCTTATAAATTCACAATCACACGACTTTTCTCTGTATATTTTTTGTGGCATCCCGCAAAACCACTACTAGAAAATCGCGTTGTTTTTGTGCATTGCATCATCATGACCGCATGCTCATGTCATCATACCACATTGCATTTGAGCATCGTCATCATCTTGCATTTTGCTTGCATAAAACTAATTTCGGAAAAACCTGTTTGTGTTTTCTAAACGCCCCGTCTTTGTTCAAACGCAAAACCCGGGTCTCCGGATTATTTTATTTTGTTTGTTGTCGGTTTGCAAAAGTCTGTTTAAAATAAATAAAATAGTTAATTATTTTTAGTGGGGGCAGTCGAACGGGCCGATTCGACCCGAACGACCACCCCCAGGAATTAAAATGGCCCACCCATAATCCTAAAGCTACCCAACCTAATCTACCCACCCTACCTCCACCTCACCCCCACCTATCCTAGGCTGCCACATCACCCTTGGCCATCCCCCCCTCCAACCAAAAGATGCCACCTCACCAGCCCTCTTCCCTCCCTCTCTCTCTCCCCACCCCACCAACCAGCACACACGCACACCACCCACCCTGGCCACACACACCGACACACACACCCACTCACGCCCTGGGGCCCACACGACCCCGCGGCCCCACCTTGCCAGCCCACACCGTCCCTGCCACCCCGGGCCCCACGCCCCCGACCCCACCTGGCCCGCAGACCCCACCCCAGGGCCGACGCGCCCACGCGCCTCCCACGCGGCATCCCTCCCCGCGCTCATCTCCCTCCCCACCTTCTTCCTCCTCCGCCTCCCCTCCCTGAGCCCTCTCGCCGGAGCCCCCTCGCCTCCCTCACCCGGCCGTCCTTGCCTCCACCCCACCTTGCCGCTCGCCGCCTCCTCCCCTCGCAGCGCGCGCGCCGCCGCCGCAGGCCGCACCGCCGCGACCCCCTCCGCCCGCCTCTGCCCCTTCCCCGCCTCCGCCGGCCCCGCTCCGCTCCGCCCCGCCTCCGCCGGTTCCGCTCCGCCCCCACCCTCTCCTCGCCGGCTCCCCCGCCTCCAGCGCCGCTCGCCCCGCTCGCGACCACCTCCACCCCGGCCGCATCCTCCGCCTCTGCTCCGCCCCGCCTGCCTCGCATCGCCCGCGTCTGCGTCGCCCTTGATCCGCCTCCTTCCAGCGCGCAGGCGCCGTTGACCGCCCCTGCTAGATGTCCTCCACACCGTGTTTGCGCTCGTTGATGCCTTGTTCAGGTTCTGGAACTCGTGGTTCGGCTGCAGCTGTTGGCTTGCAGTGTGGTTTGTGGTGGCGTTGGAGACCAAACAGAGATGTTGCGATGCCGACAAGGTCTCACGTTCCCGTGCACTCTTCGCTATCAAGTTCCACCTCCCCGAAGACCAAGACCTACGTCCGAAGACCGAACCCCGTCGAATCCCTGAAGCCCGATCCAAAACCCGAACCCTCGGTGAACCCCAAGATCGCCATTCGATGTGTGACCCCTTTTCTCGAGCCCTATTTTATAAATGTAATAACAACTTGTTGCATATTAATTGTCATGCTCGCATGCATATTGTCATGTGGTTTGGGGCCCTTATGCCGATTCACCTCATAATTAAATATGGGGCCATATGCGGGCAAATCTAGTCTTATATTGGCCCCATTTAAATTTGTGTATCGAACCGATGCTATCTTTTGCCTTGTTAAGACAACATTTAAATTGCGGGTAGTTAAATAACTTGAACCGTTTAATTAAATGTCGGGACTCCGGTTCCGCTTAATACGACCTAATTGCATTGCACCTTTGCCATGCCATGCATCATATCATAAGCATGCCCGATCTTTTGCCGTAGCATTAAATATTGCATCCGGTGTTTCTTCTAGTGTTTTGCTTCTTCGCGGATAAGGCCGTTGAGTTGATGCGAGTGTCGACCCGATCTTCGGTTGAACCTTTGGCAATGTTTTCAGGCGAGCATCTCCCCCTTTCTACCTATCTTACTTTTATAGTATTTATTCCCTCCTGTTGATCTATTGCTATCTGTGTTGCGATGCTCTAGTTTCGTACCCGTGATATTCCTTGCAGCCATATATTGCCATGGCCACCTCCTATTACCTGTTGTTTGGTAGATAGTTGGACTTGCGCGTCGTAGTCGCTTGCTCAAGTGTTGTTGCGTGTCGCCATGTACCATAGTGGTTGGAGTATTGCCACCTGTTTGATGTTGGAGATGATCTCGGCTTTATTTATCGCTCACTTTAATTCCTGTTTAACAACTAAAATTGAAGTAAGTAAGCAGAGGCATCGGTGGGTGATAGATAATATTTGGTTTCCGACCGCCCACTTGTGTCCCGTAGGACCCCGAGTACTTGATACCTGTTCCTTGAATATTCGCACTATCCACATACGGGGAATTATGGGACCCCCCTTAGCCAGAGCTTGATTCCGTCTTATTTCTTGGGGTCACAAACTAGTTTGAGGTTTTATTTACTATCCTGTACTTATGCCATGCTACTGTTTTATTTACGATTGTGCGAGGAGCACACTGTACTGTTTAGGATCGGGACACGTTTTCGCGGTGTCGACAAGCCCAGTTTTGGGTTCCCAGTCGCTCACAGCCGTCCACCCAAACCTCGGGTCCGTCTTGGAGCTAGCTTACTTCGTTGCGGGTGTACTCCAAGGGGTGGCCCCCTGAAATATTTCTGAATCTCGTGATTGCTCTGTCGTGAAAGCCTCGTTGGGTTTTGATTTGGTTTTTCCGAGGTCGATCGTGTGTGTTGCTATTTGTGCACCCCGGACGGGTAAAACTTTCTGAAAGCCGTGTCCGCTGTTATGGACGACTTGGAGCACAGTATCTCGATCATAGACAACTATAACTAAAGTAGTGATATCAATTTGACTTTATAATGACTAGTAATCAGCTTCACTATAATGGAATGGCTAAATAATACTGCCCACAATTGCTTGTTTGGTTTGTCGCTTGCGACCATTGTATCTGACTAGTAAGTATTGCAACTACAACGGAATGGCTAAATAAAAGTACCAACAACTGCTGGGTTTTTGGGTTATCTCATGCTATTTGTATCTGATTAGTAAGTGTTGCAACTATAACGGAATGGTTAACTAAAAGTGCCCACTGCCTATTTTATCGGGATGATTATCTATACTTGGCTAGTAATTGCTGCAACGATAACTGAATAAATAAAACTGCCAACGGTGTGAGTTCCTCGGTTGACTTCCTCGTTTGGTCTCGAGGGGGAAACACCAGGATGGGTTTGTTTGGTGGCAGTATCAGGTTGGTTCCGAATAGGTCTTTCTTCCCCCTCTCTGATTGCCGCCAGTTGTATCGAGTCTCTATAGGTTGTTTAGTGCTTGCTGCCACTGCCGCGCAGTCCACCATACCTATGTAGGCGAGGACCGCCGAATTCTAGCCTCGCCGTGTACTGGCCTCAGTACTGACGCTCCTCTTTTTCCTTTGCCCTTTGTCGGCACCCCTTTTGTTTTAGCAGGTTTCGACGCCGTTAGCAGGGTTACCCTTCCGGCTTGGCCTGGGCAGGGTTATGGACGCCATTGGTTATTCTTCAGGGCTCTTAGCCCCATTTGCATCTTGTCCGTAGCTGGACGCTATATCGTTTTCGAGGTGATTTGGATCTTTGTATCTTATATCTGTATTCTCGACTCATGGAGTCGTGTTGTATATATATCTGTTCTGTGGGTCCCATCGAGGACTGTTGTGTAATGTTATTACTTCGTTTTCCACCCGCACGAAAGTGCCTGGTGGGCACCTTTGAATCGTTCCTATGCGGGTTTGGCGGGTTTCGCTAAAACTTGCATAGGGTCGATTCTGAGGGTGTTACAGAGTGGTATCAGAGCTCAGCAGTTGCGATACCCCACAAGTCCAGCCCGTAGGATAACCTAGCTAACGGCCGAAGTAGAGTGTCAAAACTATTTTTGCAAACTCGGTTGGATAGTTCTGATTAGGTCTGATTTTACTCCTTACCTCTCTGCTATTCTCCTCTTACCTCTACGTGTTTTGAATCCGCTCTCTTCTCTCTCTTCGAGTCTAGGATTTCTCGTGGTTGGGTTCCGTCGTACCTTCAGGGTTTCGCTTCCTCATTTGATAACGGTGTTGCTACATCTGGTCTTCATGCTATCCGAGGAATCCTTCGTCCGGTGGACTTCTCTTTGTTCCTTCTCGTGCCTTCCGGTGTTCTCCGACGCGACGACATCATCTACGCCAGATCCGATGCAGAGTCTGCATCCCTCCTTTGTTTCCAAACCTCGCTTGTCGAGATCTTCAGTCTAACTCCGAGAGTTGGTTGCATAATCCGCCTATTCGTGTGCAGAGTAATGGTTTGAGTGCGGGATGGAGTAGCTACCATACCACTACTCTTATCATTCGCTCTTGTACATCGAATCAGTGGATCCAGCGATTTTACTCTTTCCACGGAAGTTAGGGGTGGCTTTATTTGTTGATACCTCTACCTTCGACCTTTTGTTCCCGGAGTGTTCTCTCGACGATCAGGAACAACGACCCTTTGTTGGTGGTGTCGCCGATTTCAAGATGAAGAAGGAACCTCGTTAGTGGTGTCGCGAGGACCTACACAAAGCGCGAAGGATCAGATCGTCGGCCTTCTTTCCGGTACCATGAGGCGGATCTCGAGGGCGAGATCCATTGTTAGTGGTGTCGAATTGTGGCATCCCGCAAAACCACTACTAGAAAATCGCGTTGTTTTTGTGCATTGCATCATCATGACCGCATGCTCATGTCATCATACCACATTGCATTTGAGCATCGTCATCATCTTGCATTTTGCTTGCATAAAACTAATTTCGGAAAAACCTGTTTGTGTTTTCTAAACGCCCCGTCTTTGTTCAAACGCAAAACTCGGGTCTCCGGATTATTTTATTTTGTTTGTTGTCGGTTTGCAAAAGTCTGTTTGAAATAAATAAAATAGTTAATTATTTTTAGTGGGGGCAGTCGAACGGGCCGATTCGACCCGAACGACCACCCCCAGGAATTAAAACGGCCCACCCATAATCCTAAAGCTACCCAACCTAATCTACCCACCCTACCTCCACCTCACCCCCACCTATCCTAGGCTGCCACATCACCCTTGGCCATCCCCCCCTCCAACCAAAAGATGCCACCTCACCAGCCCTCTTCCCTCCCTCTCTCTCTCCCCACCCCACCAACCAGCACACACGCACACCACCCACCCTGGCCACACACACCCACTCACGCCCTGGGGCCCACACGACCCCGCGGCCCCACCTTGCCAGCCCACACCGTCCCTGCCACCCCGGGCCCCACGCCCCCGACCCCACCTGGCCCGCAGACCCCACCCCGGGGCCGACGCGCCCACGCGCCTCCCACGCGGCCTCCCTCCCCGCGCTCATCTCCCTCCCCACCTTCTTCCTCCTCCGCCTCCCCTCCCTGAGCCCTCTCGCCGGAGCCCCCTCGCCTCCCTCACCCGGCCGTCCTTGCCTCCACCCTACCTCGCCGCTCGCCGCCTCCTCCCCTCGCAGCGCGCGCGCCGCCGCCGCAGGCCGCACCGCCGCGACCCCCTCCGCCCGCCTCTGCCCCTTCCCCGCCTCCGCCGGCCCTGCTCCGCTCCGCCCCGCCTCCGCCGGTTCCGCTCCGCCCCCACCCTCTCCTCGCCGGCTCCCCCGCCTCCAGCGCCGCTCGCCCCGCTCGCGACCACCTCCACCCCGGCCGCATCCTCCGCCTCTGCTCCGCCCCGCCTGCCTCGCATCGCCCGCGTCTGCGTCGCCCTTGATCCGCCTCCTTCCAGCGCGCAGGCACCGTTGACCTCCCCTGCTAGATGTCCTCCACACCGTGTTTGCGCTCGTTGATGCCTTGTTCAGGTTCTGGAACTCGTGGTTCGGCTGCAGCTGTTGGCTTGCAGTGTGGTTTGTGGTGGCGTTGGAGACCAAACAGAGATGTTGCGATGCCGACAAGGTCTCACGTTCCCGTGCACTCTTCGCTATCAAGTTCCACCTCCCCGAAGACCAAGACCTACGTCCGAAGACCGAACCCCGTCGAATCCCTGAAGCCTGATCCAAAACCCGAACCCTCGGTGAACCCCAAGATCGCCATTCGATGTGTGACCCCTTTTCTCGAGCCCTATTTTATAAATGTAATAACAACTTGTTGCATATTAATTGTCATGCTCGCATGCATATTGTCATGTGGTTTGGGGGCCTTATGCCGATTCACCTCATAATTAAATATGGGGCCATATGCGGGCAAATCTAGTCTTATATTGGCCCCATTTAAATTTGTGTATCGAACCGATGCTATCTTTTGCCTTGTTAAGACAACATTTAAATTGCGGGGTAGTTAAATAACTTGAACCGTTTAATTAAATGTCGGGACCCCGGTTCCGCTTAATACGACCTAATTGCATTGCACCTTTGCCATGCCATGCATCATATCATAAGCATGCCCGATCTTTTGCCGTAGCATTAAATATTGCATCCGGTGTTTCTTCTAGTGTTTTGCTTCTTCGCGGATAAGGCCGTTGAGTTGATGCGAGTGTCGACCCGATCTTCGGTTGAACCTTTGGCAATGTTTTCAGGCGAGCATCTCCCCCTTTCTACCTATCTTACTTTTATAGTATTTATTTCCTCCTGTTGATCTATTGCTATCTGTGTTGCGATGCTCTAGTTTCGTACCCGTGATATTCCTTGCAGCCATATATTGCCATGGCCACCTCCTATTACCTGTTGTTTGGTAGATAGTTGGACTTGCGCGTCGTAGTCGCTTGCTCAAGTGTTGTTGCGTGTCGCCATGTACCACAGTGGTTGGAGTATTGCCACCTGTTTGATGTTGGAGATGATCTCGGCTTTATTTATCGCTCACTTTAATTCCTGTTTAACAACTAAAATTGAAGTAAGTAAGCAGAGGCATCGGTGGGTGATAGATAATATTTGGTTTCCGACCGCCCACTTGTGTCCCGTAGGACCCCGAGTACTTGATACCTGTTCCTTGAATATTCGCGCTATCCACATACGGGGAATTATGGGACCCCCCTTAGCCAGAGCTTGATTCCGTCTTATTTCTTGGGGCCACAAACTAGTTTGAGGTTTTATTTACTATCCTGTACTTATGCCATGCTACTGTTTTATTTACGATTGTGCGAGGAGCACACTGTACTGTTTAGGATCGGGACACGTTTTCGCGGTGTCGACAAGCCCAGTTTTGGGTTCCCAGTCGCTCACAGCCGTCCACCCAAACCTCGGGTCCGTCTCGGAGCTAGCTTACTTCGTTGCGGGTGTACTCCAAGGGGTGGCCCCTTGAAATATTTCTGAATCTCGTGATTGCTCTGTCGTGAAAGCCTCGTTGGGTTTTGATTTGGTTTTTCCGAGGTCGATCGTGTGTGTGTTGCTATTTGTGCACCCCGGCCGGGTAAAACTTTCTGAAAGCCGTGTCCGCGGTTATGGACGACTTGGAGCACAGTATCTCGATCATAGACAACTATAACTAAAGTAGTGACATCAATTTGACTTTATAATGACTAGTAATCAGCTTCACTATAATGGAATGGCTAAATAATACTGCCCACAATTGCTTGTTTGGTTTGTCGCTTGCGACCATTGTATCTGACTAGTAAGTATTGCAACTACAACGGAATGGCTAAATAAAAGTACCAACAACTGCTGGGTTTTTGGGTTATCTCATGCTATTTGTATCTGATTAGTAAGTGTTGCAACTATAACGGAATGGTTAACTAAAAGTGCCCACTGCCTATTTTATCGGGATGATTATCTATACTTGGCTAGTAATTGCTGCAACGATAACTGAATAAATAAAACTGCCAATGGTGTGAGTTCCTCGGTTGACTTCCTCGTTTGGTCTCGAGGGGGAAACACCAGGATGGGTTTGTTTGGTGGCAGTATCAGGTTGGTTCCGAATAGGTCTTTCTTCCCCCTCTCTGATTGCCGCCAGTTGTATCGAGTCTCTATAGGTTGTTTAGTGCTTGCTGCCGCTGCCGCGCAGTCCACCATACCTATGTAGGCGAGGACCGCCGAATTCTAGCCTCGCCGTGTACTGGCCTCAGTACTGACGCTCCTCTTTTTCCTTTGCCCTTTGTCGGCACCCCTTTTGTTTTAGCAGGTTTCGACGCCGTTAGCAGGGTTACCCTTCCGGCTTGGCCTGGGCAGGGTTATGGACGCCATTGGTTATTCTTCAGGGCTCTTAGCCCCATTTGCATCTTGTCCGTAGCTGGACGCTATATCGTTTTCGAGGTGATTTGGATCTTTGTATCTTATATCTGTATTCTCGACTCATGGAGTCGTGTTGTATATATATCTGTTCTGTGGGTCCCATCGAGGACTGTTGTGTAATGTTATTACTTCGTTTTCCACCCGCACGAAAGTGCCTGGTGGGCACCTTTGAATCGTTCCTATGCGGGTTTGGCGGGTTTCGCTAAAACTTGCATAGGGTCGATTCTGAGGGTGTTACATTTTTTTTAATTTCACATGGATCAGAGGACCACAAGACACAAGTAAATATTTTACAGAATTGCGGATTTGAACCGATTATTCTACAAGCATCTAGGCCATGTTTAGGAAAAACGAGAAGATTAACTATAATGTCTAAAGAAGACGTAGATAACTTCCAACGTATAAGCGCCCGAGAAAATATACTTGATGAAATTATTTAGTCCTTTGGTATGACGCCTATGAACATGGCTGTCCCAACAAGTACGCTTGCGATGAGGAACTTCACCACACATCCCATGCCTAAGAGTAACAGAGGAGCAAAGCTAGATGTGGCATGCTATTTAAGTACACATAGAGATGCACGACAACAAAAGCATAGGACGGAGTATGGTGTATATCAGGCCGATGGATGTCTCACATGGGTCATGTTCCATTTTTTTGGGGGACAAAGATTTGGATGTATTTCATGAAATCACAATAGTACAAATTACACCAAACATAATAAAAATTATATCAAAGTGTTTGGACCACCTAACGACCACTACTGCCGCCAGAGCAAGCCGTTGACGCGTCGTTGTCGTCGCTCCCGTACCAGAGCCGGTCTAACGTTCTTGATGATAGTTGAGAAGTCTTCGTGCACGTGCCCCTAAGGACTAGCAACCCAGAGCTGAAATCGTCGTCATTGAACCCTTGAATTGATCTAAAGCTTCAAACACAAAATCTATGACACATGTAGAGTGGACGAGATTGACCACTCCATGGAAGTAGCGACTAGACGAATCCCCGCCCTCCTCAATGCCACCGGTGAGATCGCCGCCGACGAGGAGGTAGGTATACCTTATTCTTGTCCCGCACAATGCCGATGTAGCCACCATAGAGTCTATGACAGTTGACCAAACTCTAACTTTAGGGACGCTTGTATAGCGCCGAGTACAGGTCTGAGGTCCTCGCCCCCTCCTGCCGCTGGAGTGGCAAGCAAAGTAGGCGAGCACACTTTGATTTCCGATTGTAGACGGCGAAGACGAGGCACGGATGGTGGTGGCGGGCTAGGGCTCCACAAGATAGTGTTGTTGATACAGAGAAAAGTTGCAGACAATTAGTTGGAGAATGTGGAAAACACGATATCTCATGGAAAAAATATGTCGAGAAGAAGACCAAGTTGTAGACGAATCGAGTCCATTTTGTGATGAATAAGTTATAATTGTTTAGTTGTATGTGCTTCTGTTACACTATTTTGCAACTTGCTTTGTTGATCATGTTGAATTATTCAGTAATTAATTGTATGAACCATCGCTTTAGGATTCCCCTAACTGGATCGCTCAGTAGGCCATAGCCTTGCCACCATCCGAGGACCACCCGAGTTAGCCGGAATACGGTCATGCTATATGGTGTTACCCGCAACACCAGTGCAATTGGCGTTTGACCATAGGGTAGCATGCTGATGCAGAGTCATTACATGTTTTCTTTAGTTTTAAAATGGTTGATACATGTATCAACCGTCCTATGTGACCCATGATGTAATCTTCCGTAAAACACTAGATATCAAGTAAAGTAACAAAGACTATGATATTTGGCGACTATGATAAGTATGAGTTTAATTTTCCACACCCCTAGGTGACGTCGGTGGGATTATGGAGATGGCAACACTGATTTCGGCATTTGTGAAGAAGGGCATAAGCGATCTTAAGCATTTAGTATTTTCTTTCTTTAACAAAAACTGAGGCAGTCCTGAATTGTGTCTATCATAACAGTAGTGTTGCGAAGGCAATAACGAGACAGGAAAAAGGCCTTCTTGATCTTCGGCCAACGTCTCCATGCATGACTCCAACCCTAGCCACGGAGAGCCTTTGAACACCACCAGTTGTTCTAGAACTCGCTTTTGTGGGTAAATCATCATGTAACAAAAGAGAATCCAAGTAGAATACGTAGGGATGTGTTGTCCGCTTCAGTTTATGTGCATGGATCCGACTAGTACGTACTCTAGAATTAGTCACCGACTAGGACTGGGATAGCTTCAAGCTAGCTGTACTATTTATACATGTGTATCTATCCTGGCCCTGCAAGATAAGTCCGTCCAGGCACGAGAACTTCTGTATCTAGCTAGCTGCTCGTGCCAAATCGATCTAGCTGCTCGCTCGTGATCTCGCCGGCCGCAAGTACTAGATCGATCGCCGGCCGGGCCACAACAATCCTCTCCGATCGATCGATCTGAGAGAGAGGATGCAGATCCACGTGTGGATGGTATTTAGGCAATACGAATCCCTGACCCTGGACGTGGAGGGGAGCGACACGGTGGAGAGCGTGATGGCCAAGATCCACCACCGAATCGGGCTGCCCATCAAGAAGCAGCGCCTCCTCATTACCTACAGAGGGCGGCAGAAGCAGCTTGTAGAGGAACGCACACTGGCCGCGGACTACGACATCGTCGACGGCTCCAGGTTGACTCTTTTGGTGCGCTTGGGGGGCGGCCCCGGTAAATGCCCGGGATGCGAGGCTTCTGCGGCCATGTGGCGGGAACTGCAGCAGAAGCACGCCAAGGAGGGATCCTCATCTACGGACGATCCAAACGTTTAAATCTTGGAGATATTGATTTAGCCCGATCTTGAGATCAGCTAGCGTCAGATTCGTATTTAGTCTATCTTGTACCACCAGTACTTTTATTTAGTTGTTGTTAAGTATTCAGAGTGAGTTGTTTGGCGTACCCTAATTTGATTCTCTCCAACAGGCTGCCTTTTATCTCTGCGCCATCGATTAATAGGCCACTCTTTTCCTTGTACTCACAGACCACAAGTACTCGAATCCAGCGGACATCACAGAACAGAGTAGATGAGAGTGTTAGGCTAGTCATAGTATGTAGTATAAAGAGTGATGTGATATAGTATTATGTTACTACTCAATTTACATGGTCTCTCCATCACGGAAACTTTTTTAAAACACCCCCGTTGAAATCTACTACATGCACTGGCCCCAAAGGTACTTTTGGTCTAACTTCTCCTAAGCAAGTGTACTCAGTGAAATCTCAGGAGAGTCTCGATCATTCTGGGTAACAAATTTTTCGTTGTACTAACATGGATTTTGATTGTAGGGAACATCCCAATACCTCTCATACCTATGAGTAACCCAGAAAGCGAAGTAACTAAAACAAGGTGTGACATGGTGCATATTTAGGTGGGGAGGATGCATGAGAGAAAACGGGAAGAGAAAGTATGCATAGTATATATGGAATTAAGGATGTGTGTGGCGGAAGTAGGTATGTGAGTGATGATTCCATCGAAAATAAGTTGGCCCAAAATATTATAGGCCTACTACACGTCGGAAAAAAAAAGATGATTTTTAATGGGCTGCTATCCAACCGCTCGACGCGGACACCACGGCCAGGCATTGATCGGACCGCCTTAGCGCTGTTCTCCTCGACGATCGTCGATTCCCAGGTCCCAACGCTGTTCCCGAGACCAAATCTTTTCGTGTTCGGATGTTCGCCTGTTCCCATCCCTTGATCGGATCGGTCTCATCGGGTCATCGGGAGCCTCGCTCGACTCGACGTCACGACGATCTCCCTGACCACCACCACCTGGGCACGAAGGCCATCGACCAACCTTGCATTGCATCGACAATCGCCTGCTGGTCTGCTCTCCGTCACCGCCCAGTCCAACCTAATTTTTAGTTCTTAATTCTAATTATTGTTCTTGTTTGTAGCGAGCAAGGTTAACTGATTATGTCATCTGAATCCGGTGCTCAGAAAATAAAAAGGAGACAACAAGAGAAGAGATTAACAGAATCACAGAGATGATCTTTTCATAAATTTTTGAAGAGTACTCCGAGCAATCTAGATGAGTTGGCGCTAGTTCTTATGTACTAATGTTGATCCACAAGATAATGTCGGTACAGAGGACGATGTTCATATCAACACAGATGATAACAATGTGAGTAATCATGATGATGAATCTGCTAATGTTGATAACGAACCAGAACCAAGTTAGTGTGGATATTTATAATCCGATAAATTGGGGTACTCTTGATAACAAGGCAAGGGACATATTAGTAGAAAAGGGTCCCGTCAGAGTTAAAAATATCACTTTTCCTCTAAGTGGAAAATACATTTTTCATATTCTCATTACTCTAGATACATGAGCAATGGAGAGGTACCTGATCGATAATGGCTGGTTTATTCAAGACATGTTGACAACGTATTCTATTTTTCATGCAAGTTGTTCAATCCTATTAAATGCAAGAATTCCTTGGCACATGATGGGTTTAATGATTGGAAACATATCACCGATAGGCTCAAAGAACATGAAGTTAGTGTCGAGCATATCACAAGCATGATCTCTTGGAACGAATTAAGAAATAGAAATAAGCAAACATGAAATAATTGATAAGGAGTTGCAGCATGAGATCACAAAAAAGAAGGAGTGCCTGAGGGAAGTTTTACTAAGAATAGTTGTTGTTGTGAAATTTCTTGGTAAGCACAGTTTGGTATTTAGAGGATCCAATAAGCAGCTTTACAATGATCATAATGGTAATTTCTTAGCTTGTGTTGAGATGATTGCAGAATTTTTCATGGTAATGCAATACCACATTAGACGGATTTAAAGCAATGAGATTCATTATCATTATCTTAGTCTCAAAATTCAGAATGAGTTGATTTTACTAATGGCTTTTAGCATTACAGACACTATTCTAAAGGTGGTTAAGAAGGCTAAATATTTCCCAGTTATTCTTGATTATACCCTGGATGTGAGTCACCAAGAGCAAATGAGTTTGTTGGTTCGATGTGTTAATACCTCTGATGCACAGGTAAAAATTGAGGAGTACTTTCTTGGTTTCTTGGTAGTGAATGACACATCTGGTGAAGGGCTTTTCAAGGTATTGGTTGAATCCATCAAGTCATATGGTCTTCTTATTGATGACATTAGGGGTCAAGGTTATGATAATGGCTCTAATATGGAAGGAACGAACAAAGAAGTGCATAACAGTTTGATGAAGGTAAATTCAAGGGCTTTGTATATGTTGTGTGCTTGCCATAGTCTTAATCTCACTCTTTGTGATATGGCTAAATCTTGTGGTAATGAGGTTTCTTTCTTTGGTATCATGCAACTGATGAAAGGATAGAGATGTCGTCTAGAGGGGGGTGAATAGGCAATTTCAAAACTATTACGGTTTTGGCTTGATAGAATGCGGAATTAAACTAACGTTTATTTTACAAGCACAAAACCTAAATACACTAGGCTCAACTAAGTGCACCAACAAAAAATTAAGCTAAGCAAGATAGCACAAGATAAATATACCACAAGTGATAAGCAAGATATAAGTACTTCAAGCTCGATGGCTATCGCAAGGAAAGTAAGCTCGGATATAGAGATAACCGAGGCACGCGGAGACGAAGATGTATTCCCGTGTTCACCACCTTTGGGAAGGGGGCTACGTCACATTGGAGAGGTGTGAGGTTCCACGAAGGATTCCTCATGCGCCACAAAGGCTCACCTTCTTCTCCGAGTCTATCCCACGAAGGAATAGGCTCTTTCCTTATGGCTAGATTTTCCTCCACTCCGGAGATGGCAAGCTCCACAACCACTTCACAAGCTCCACGAAGGAGAATCCCGGGTCTCTTCACAATCTTGCACGAAGAGAACACCGCAACCGCCAAGCCAAATAGGAGGTCACCCTCCAAGAGTAACAAGCTCACGGTCTCTCATTCGAATAAATCGTAATAGAGATCTCAACACTTATGCAAGAATGCAAAGCAAGACCACCAAGGGTGCTCAAATCCTTCACTCTCAAATCCCACCAAAGCAACAAGTGCTAGGGAGGAATTAGAGAGGAAGAACAATGGTGGAAGTCAACCAATGACTCCAAGGTCAAGATCCAATGGGTTCCCCTCACTTAGAGGAGGAATTGATTGGTGGGGATTGTAGATCTAGATCTCCTCTTCCAAAGCCCTCAAAAAGATGCAAGAATCATAGGAGGGAAGGGGGAGGAAGCAAGCTCAAGAGGTTCAACAATGGAGGTCAATTTCGTGGTCAAGAACACTCTAAAACGTTGGGAGAAGAACCCCCTTTTATAGTGGAAAGCAAATATGCCCGTTGGGAGAAAACTGTGCGAATCCGGTTGAAAGTTCGGTTGGACCGGCTCCAGAACCGGATGGTTCGGTTCCTGGACCGAAAAACCGGATCTCAACCGGGATAAGGGTCAGTACACAATCTCGGATAGACTCGGTATAGAAAAACCGAAAATCCCGGTTGAATCTTGGTTGAAACCCGGTTGAATCTCGGTTTTCCGGTGCTGGCACCGGACCACCCGGTCTGGGAGCCGGTTGAACCGGATCCACAACCGGGATGAAACTGACTTCACGGATAACGCAATAACTTTTGTATCCGGACTCCGATTTCGATGATATTGGGCTTGTTTTGACGAGGAAAACAAGCTTTACAAGATTGTGCAGAGAAAAATAATAGCCCAACAAAGGAGGATAGAACCAAATGAAGAAAGGTAAGAAGCCTCCCTAAATAAGAACCGATAAAACCTTCAAACTCGAAAACGCCATAGAAGATGCATACGAATTCCGTTTTCGATGAACTTGGGCTTGTTGAAGAGCTAGCAACAAGCTCAAGAACCTCACATGGAGAAACACCAAGAAGCAACAAAATATGAATATGCAAAGGATTGAGCTCCCTATGAGGATGTTATCAAGTTACACAACCGAAAGCCCCTCTTGATAGTGCGGCTATCTATCCTATAACCCGGTCTCCCAACAACCACCCTGAGACCGGTAAAAGGAAAACCTAGAAAGGCCATACCTTTGCCTTACGCAAACCGCTTGATGTTGATGACAACGCTTCAAGCTCCACCCAAGCCGGAATGCAACACTTGATCATTGTTGCTTCGTGAAGACTCCTAGTTTGCTCCCCATACACCACTATGGGATAGCTTCATTAATACATGTCTTCACATGTCCATTATCACCAATATGGACGGCAAGCTTCAAGCAAATGATGCTTATCTTGAACTTGCCCTTCTCAACCTTTATGACGATCACCACTTGATGTCATCCTCTCATGGGCTATATAATATCTTCATTTTTGAAGCATGCCCATGGAAAGATACCTGTCCATATAGAAAACGCAAAGGCAAATATATAATGGATTAGTTCATGATGCATAATTGACAAGGCTTACCATACCACAATACCATGTGGTACATTCTTTATGCTTCATGTGTTGACCAACTTGAAATCACTCTTCACTCTTTGTATTGGTCAACCAAGTATCTTCCCATGCTCCATCTTAATATCTTGAGGTACATAAGAAACTCTTCATTGATCACATTCTCTAAATCTTAGTCAACCATAGCTCAACTAATGAGGCTATCATGACACCGACTTAGAGCCATATCTTGAATTCTTCTATTGAGATCACACTCTCAAGATCTTGATCATATCATATTATTCTCTTCAACTCGATGATTTTGATGCCAATACTCAAGGTATATCTTTATCTTCATGGCATACATACTTTAATCCAACACATGGACTACAAGCATGACCTATGGAATATACCTTCATCTAAAACTCAGTGAAAACATCAGTCCATAGGGATTGTCATTAATCACCAAAACCACACATAGGGGCAATTACCCTTTCAATCTCCCCCATTTTGGTAATTTATGACAATCACAACAAGAGGGTTTATATAATGGATATTAGAAACAAGTACGCAGCTTATCCAAGAATAAGTTGTATACAAGAGGTTTTATTTGATATGGTTAAGTAACACAAAGATACTAGCCCATATCAAAACCGAGTCTACTCACATAAACTACAACTAATGCAGGAAATGTGAGTAGAACCAACATATATAGAGCAAACTCCCCCACAATATATGCACGTGTGATGATCTTGAATTTCATTGCATACATTGTCAAGCATAACGTTTGAGAGAGTTTCCACTATATATACAACCATGCAAAACATAATAAAGATGAGATGCATGAAAGGCAAACACTTAAGAACAAACCAATCTTAAGTAGAAAACCATTTCCCTTAAAACCCTCTAAACTTCTCCCCCATTGACAACAAGTGCCAAAATGGATAACAAGGTTAGAAGGACAATATAGTATGAGTTCCTACACAATGTGTGCATTACTCGTAATATGAGTGAAATCAAATGCACATAACCAATGACGAAGACTTGGAGGAAATCAAACTATATTGAGGATCAAGGATTGATAAGAGGATAACAAGGTGAAGGAACTTCAACGGATGAAGCAAGCAATCAAAAGATCCAAATAATCAAATGGAAAAATAGTTCTCTAAGTGAAATAAGGAATCTCCCCAAGGTTCGTGCATAAATTAGTTGTTCCATTTGAATACAATATGCACAAACATAGAATCCTCACTCCCTCTATATTATTTAGAACACAACCAAGATACAAGGATTAGATATAAACCAATACACTTGTCAAGACAAGCTTAAGTCCAAGAGAAACCAAATATGAGATATGAGTGCGTGAAGATGCAATAAAAGTAAACCAAGAACTCATAAATCAAGACCTTACCAATACCATTAAAAATCAAGAGGATAAGAGAGATGGTCGGAAAAGAGCGAGCATATCAAGGCGAGAGATTAACACTCTAGTGTATATAAGTTTCTAAGGGAAAAACATGAGAATAATCCACAAAGAAACATCCACACATAAGAGGTTAATAAAAAGAATACATGATATCCAAGCGGAAGTCATAAGATATACCAAAGAGGATATTTTGCTTAAGTGCATATATAGCCCATGGCTCTATTTTATCTTATGGTATATCAATGAACTTCACCAAAGAAAAACAAAAAAAAATCTCAAAACCATCACAACTAACACTAAGGTAACTAATGCTAGTTGGGATAATTTGAGAAAGGCAACAAGTATCAAAAGGAATGATTTAATGCAATTTCAAAAATATTGCACATGAGAGTACCTTGAGGAGTTGATATGAAATAAATTGCTAGAAGGCATATTTGGAATTGGTGAATCATGAACATGATTTTATATACTCCCCATTATATGCATCATCTCAAATTACTCACATAAGAAATAAGGATACAAAAATCTTTCAAAGATAATTGCAAGAATTGAACATTTACAAACAAATAAATTCATGCCAAGATGCAACCTACAAGAGATTGGATGGAAGAATAGTATGCATGAATAAGATACTTGTTACCGAGATAGCAATGGTATGATGTAGTAGATAAATTTTTTTAGATCATCCTAGCTTGGCTCCAATTATCATCTGGTGACAACACTTTCCTTATTGACGAGACAAGCATCCATTGCATCTTCAATGTACCTAAAACAACATTCAAGTACATCTTGGTTCCCAAACTTATTGGGTCCAAAGTGGTTAGAATAACCACAACACATAGGATAAATTCCATAAAAATATGTGCATATTTAGAGATGAAATTTGAATTTCATGCACATCTTAGCCATTTAAGGATTTGATGGAGTATACCCTATATATTGGATCAAAGAAAGCAAAACATGACATAAGATATACATTTATTAAACATGCATGCGCGAGAATTTCAAGATCCAACAAAGATATACTTTGGACAAAACACCAAAAATATTCAAGAAGGCATACAAGGTGTGACAAAACACATTTGTTGTCAAAACTATATCAAAGAATCAAATCAACATAAGATTTGTTCAACAAAGTTCAACAAATGAACCGAGCAAAAAATATTAAGCATGAAAGATGAAATAAGAACACAAATGCTAGAAGATTTATCTCATTTAAGAAAATAAAATAGAGAATAAAGAATGAGATAACAAACTCCCAAAAGAGCAAGGTTTCAACAAATAAACCAAACCCTTAACACTTTTCACAATGGCACAAGGTTCCGAGAAGAAAAGGTTTGTCTTCCACTAAAACACATTTGATAATAATCAAAAACATCATCAAAGATATGTTCAAAAGCCAAGGAAGACAATGGGAGCCACACCAAAGTTTTGGAAATAAAATAAGGCAATAAGAGGTTAACTCCAAAGTGAAGATGGTACACAAATGCTACCACACACAAATATATCAATTGTCAAAGACAATGAGTGTATTGGAATAGATTTCCGGTGGTATATTGCACGAATATTAAAGATAAATCTTCACAATAAAAATCATAGGATAAAAAAAAGATTAAGAACTATGCAATGATAGAGATTCTTGATAGCTTCAACTAGTCACAAATCATGCAAAGCAATGATTAGAATAACTTGAAGCAAATGGTATCCCAAATAAGATATAGAGATATGTATTTGAGAAAGACCGCACCAAGAATTTCTTACTCAAACAAAGACCAAAATACGAGGAATAAAAGCTTCTACCAAAAATAGGACCTTGTTTGAGCCAACATGCCACCTAGAAACAATATAATCAACAATATCAACTCTAAGTGGCACTACCTCATATGTTCACATTTCCTAGGATTGTGATATGCAAAAGAAGCATATTACTCCCCCATAATGTGATATTCATTTTTTTCTTAATAAGAGGCAAAGCAACCTCAACTAGAGAGAATTAATGGACATTTAGAATTTGAATTTCTCATGAGTATGGCACACCACATAGTGACTAGATAAGCTTGCAATATCAATACTAAGTGTTAGTACTCACATACACACATTTTAAGGTTTGAGAGATGCACAAGGCATGTCACTCCCCCAAAATGGTATGTTCCATTAAACACTCTAAAAGAGCCAAATAAGATATCATCAAGATGCATTAGAGGCTCAAAATAAAACACACGAGTAAATGATGTGCCCAACACCTAGACATACTTGAATACACAAAATAATCAAGCATGAGGCACACCAAATAGAAACACATACTTGGTACAAAACCAAAACATGTAAAGGGGCAAGTAACTTACAATATAAATGAGTTAAGTACAAGTTACCGCGAAGAGGCACATTGGATATAAGATAGGGAAATAATAATCCAAAGGATTTGGCTTGATCAAATATAACATATGAAGATCCCTTAATTCTTCATGAGTTAGCCAAGTTTCCAATACCCTCCAAAAACGCCTATTGATCAAGTTTGAGCTAGTTGGTCCCCAACCAAGTTGGGTCCTAAGAGGTTAGTCACAATAGGCTTGGCAACCCAAATGGTTATTTTCTTGACACCACTTTTGATGTGGACATCCCTACTATTGATACAACCGTTGTACCTACAACAACACACATACAAGGACCCATCACAAGATCTCGTGCCAAACAACTTAACTATCAGGTACTTTCGTTTCTTGGAACTATTCCTCACATACATGAGAATATGATGCTGCCTAAATCAGATGTATTTCTTACTCTTAGGAATGATGGACCAAGCATGGATGAGAGGGACAAGCATTGGAGCATGGCCATGCATGGAGATGGAAGCAAGCATGTGATGATCCAAGAGAAGGCCATGGATGAAGATTTCAGAACTTTGAGGCCTCCATAATGAAGAAAGAAGGCTTGGACGAAATATTCAAGATCAATACTTTACGAATTCGTCCATAGCTTAATATGGTGTTGCGACACCTTTATTTTGGGCCAGACCCATGTAATTTTCGCAGGATTTTAATTAGCCACTTTTTAGAGTCCGTATTTGAGGGGAAAAGGACTTTTAGGGTTGGATTCGGCCACCACTTCCATGGCTGGCCGAAACCCCACCTTTTCGCCCTTAAATACTCCCCATAGCCGACCCCATAGACTCGGATTTTGTTTAGACATTAAGTTAGCCATAGTCGCAACTTCGCCAAGGCTCGAGCGTCGCAGAGGCCTCTTGTACTTCACACCTATTCAGGATCCCACCTCTTCAATAAAGCTTTCCTCTTAATCCGCAATATCTTGATTGCAATATTGGTTCTTACTTGTTCTCGATTTCAGGTAGGAATTAAGACCCTCGCTGGTCAGGCTGATCGTGTTCCCGCAGGATCGGTAACCTCCAGGAGATTGGCCTAGCGATTGCATTGGCGCTCGTGCTCGCACGTGTAGTCGGATCGTCAAGCCCGAACTCCACCAAATCGACTATCGCCTTCTCATCGAAAGATTGGACACCTTTGCCCTATCAAGTGGTATCAGATTTCAGGTTGCTCGGTGAGATTTTACTGTTTTTCGTAGATTAGATCTATTTTTACCTATAACCCAGGAAAAAGCCAAAAACACAATTACAGTTTAGATCCATCCCATAACCAATCTACGCCTCGCATTATCTTTTCAGTTTTTGCATTGTTGAATTTGTGTCTACATCATCGCGTCGAGTTGCTGGTCTTAGTGTCTCGTCCCTTAGAGTTTCGAGTTCTGATCATAGTAGTCACCGCCACACTCGCCGATCACCGCCACCATATTCCGCCACCATATTCCGCCGCCGTATACCCTGCCACCATAAACCCTAATACTCCGCCATCGCCTTCCTACCGCGACACAGATCCGATCAGTTTCCTGCTGTGGTACGAGTCCGAGTAGAGTTATTGTTTCCTAGTTATTTCCTTTTACTCTCCTTCTTTGTTGTTTCCGTGTTAAGCTAAAGTCCGTGTCGAGCTCCGAGTCCGGTCGTAAGTCCAGAAGGAGAGCAAAAAAAAAGTCTGGAACCGCCTCCGAATTTTTTTTCTGGCTATACTAGTTTTCGACCCCGGGGATCATTTTTCTCCATCGGCCGTTATAGCGATATTTTTTTGGCGCCGGCGCGCTTTCTGGAGCAAAATAAAAAATTTCGAATTTTTTTTGGGGCTAACCTATTTTTAGACCCCGTAGATCAGTTCTAGACACTCGCCATCATAGTGATTTTCTGTATCTCGGTTCGCTTTTCAGGGTGCCATATCATCATACAGTGCTTGTTGTGTCGCGTCGTGACATCGTTGGTGATCTAGGCTCGCGTCTCTAGTACGGTCTAGCCTAGGACCAGAACAGTATCGTCGTTGAGCATTCTTTCAACTTTTGCATTGTTGTTTTGATAATTGCTAATCCCCTTGCTAAGCCTTCTCAGAGCTCCACAGATATTCTCCACGTGCGGTGTCTCGACTCCTGGTAATCGCTTGGTTCAATCTCTGGACCCACTGATCCTCGCGGTTGCACATCGCCTTTTCCTGCTGTTTGGTAAGAACTTATAAGAGCTTCGTATATTGCTTGATGGATTACGCGTGACTTCCACCATATTTCTGTACTATATACCTGTGCTTTTTAAGGACTAACCATGACAGATACTTCACGGAACCCTGCCACAATGACGAACAAAGAACTACATGCCCACTTCTCCGCGCTCTTGGTCAGTCGCGCTGAAGACGTGGATACGCGCCTCGGGGAGTTTGACACCAAGCTCACCAACACCGTGGACAAGATTGATGGACTCGATAAATCCTTCAACGCCAAGCTTGACGTTCGGTTCAAGGAGCTTTTGAACCGATTGCCCGCACCCGCACCGGCACCCACACATGGCGCACGGCGCATTCCGATCACGGGTCGGACTGCTGGTTCGGCTGCAGCCGCACCCCCAGCGGCTACCGCTGCGGCTGACGCTCCTCAGACTTCCGCCGCGGCTGCTGCTGCGACATTGGGGACAGACGACGGGTACTACTACGACCCCGACGACGACGATCTATTTGACGAGGAGGTTGAACAACCTCCACAGGTATCTGCTGGCCGTCCCCGACATTACTACCGCAACGCTCGACCACCGGTACGTGATGATGATCATGTTGCAAAGCTTAAATTAAATGTTCCATCTTTTGAGGGTAAATATAATCCTGATGCATATCTTACATGGGAGATGGAAGTAGAACAACGTTTTGCATGCTTAAAATATCCTGAGAATATGCGTATTAGTGCTGCTACATGTGAATTTACTAAATTTGCTTCCCTTTAGTGGTCTGAGTATTGTCGTTTAAATCCTACTACTATTCCTAGTACTTGGACTGCTTTAAAAACTGCTATGCGTGTTCGTTTTGTACCTCCCACTTATCAACGTGATTTACTAAAGAATCTGACACGTTTAGAGCAAGGGAAAAATTCTGTAGAAGAGTATTATCAGGAATTGCAAACGGGGATGGTTCGGTGTGGTCTTGTTGAATCTAATGAACAAATGCTTGCACGTTTCTTTGGTGGATTAAACAAGGACATTCAGCACATATTAGATTATAAGGAATATAATTCTATCACTCGTTTGTTTCATCTTGCTTGCAAAGCTGAACGTGAAGTGCAGGATCGCCAAACACCATGGAGGAGGACTAATAATTCTGCAGGTCGCACATCCTCTTGGACATCCCGACAATCAGCGCCTCCTCGTGATTCGCCACCAGCTACTACCACATCCAAGGCCACCACAAGATTTCCAGCTGCTACTCCACCATCATCCAATGCTCCTGCTCGTAGTGCATCTTCTATGGCTTCCACGGGTAAGACAAAGGATATACAATGCCGCAAGTGCTGGGGTTTTGGTCATAGTGAGAGACAGTGCACAACACAACGTGTGATGATGGTGCGAGAAGATGGTCAATACGATTCAGCGAGTGACTTCGATGAAGATACACTAGCCCTTATTTCTGCTCGAGATGGAGACAATTCTGATGCTGATGAAGAGCCAGAGGTAATGGGAGCTGAAGCTGCTGATCAATACAAGAGCTTAATTACACAACGTGTGTTGAGTGTGCAATTGAGCAAATCTGAGCAAGATCAACGCCACAACCTGTTCCAAACACGTGGTGTTGTCAAGGAAAGAGCTATACGGATCATCATTGATGGAGGGAGTTGTAATAATCTGGCCAGTGTTGACATGGTAGAGAAGCTTGCGCTTCCAACAAGACAACGCCCACATTCATATTACATCCAATGGTTTGAGAGTTCTCGCAAGATCAAGGTAACAAGAACGGTACGCGTGCATTTTACTATTGGTACATATTCTGATTTTGTTGATTGTGATGTTGTACCTATGCAAGCTTGTTCTTTGTTACTTGGTAGACCATGGCAATTTGATAGAGAATCTGTTCATAATGGCAAAACTAATCGCTATTCTCTTATGCATGATGGAAAGAAAATTGGTCTAAAACCTATGACTCCCGAACAGATTTTAAAAGATGATCTTGCTAGAGCTAGTAGAGCTAAAACTGAGGAGAAAAATAAAAGTGAGAATCAGATTGTTGCTGCAGATTTTATACCACCAAAGAACACTAAATCTGATTCTATACATGCTACTGAAATTCCTTAAAATTGAAGAGTCCATGTATGCTTGCAAATAAAATTGATATTGCTGAACTAGATGTAAACAATACTCAATGTTATGCAATTGTCTGCAAAGAGGTTTTGTTTTCATTTGAGGATATGCCTCCTTATTTGCCACCCGCTGCTGCTAACCTTTTGCAGGAATATGAGGACGTCTTTCCCGCTGAGTTGCCACCGGGACTACCTCCTATTAGAGGAATTGAGCACCAAATTGATCTAATTCCTGGTGCCACGTTGCCCAACCGCGCGCCATATAGAACCAATCCAGAGGAGACAAAGGAGATACAACGCCAAATTCAGGAACTACTCGACAGAGATCATATTCGTGAGTCCCTTAGCCCCTGTGCTATTCCTATTATTTTGGTACCTAAGAAAGATGGTTCTTCGCGCATGTGTACGGATTATAGAGCTATCAATAATATTACTATTCGATATCGTCATCCTATTCCACGTTTAGATGACATGCTTGATGAATTGAGTGGCTCTACCATGTTTTCTAAAGTTGATTTGCGTAGTGGTTACCACCAGATTCGTATGAAATTAGGAGATGAATGGAAAACAGCATTTAAAACTAAGTTCGGTTTATATGAGTGGTTAGTAATGCCGTTTGGTTTAACTAATGCACCTAGTACTTTCATGAGATTAATGAACGAAGTTTTACGTGCTTTCATTGGATGTTTTGTGGTAGTCTACTTTGATGATATTCTGATTTATAGCAAATCTTTAGAGGATCATTTGGACCATTTACGTGCTGTTTTCAATGCTTTACGTGATGCACGTTTGTTTGGTAACCTTGAGAAGTGCACCTTTTGCACCAATCGAGTTGCGTTTCTTGGCTATGTTGTTACATCACAGGGTATTGAAGTGGATCCAGCCAAGTTTGAAGCTATTGAGAATTGGCCGCAGCCCAAGACGGTCACACAAGTGAGGAGTTTTCTTGGCCCCGCTGGTTTTATAGGCGCTTTGTCAAAGACTTTGGATCAATTGCCGCGCCGCTGAATGAGCTTACCAAGAAGGATGTGCCCTTTGTTTGGGGCGATGCACAACAACAGGCCTTCGTCATATTGAAAGATAAGCTAACACATGCTCCCTTACTCCAACTTCCTGATTTTACTAAGACTTTTGAGCTTGAATGTGATGCTAGTGGAATTGGTTTGGGAGGGGTGTTATTACAAGAGGGAAAACCTGTTGCATATTTTAGCGAGAAATTGAGTGGGGCTAGTCTGAACTATTCTACTTATGATAAAGAATTATATGCGTTGGTTCGGACATTAGAAACTTGGCAACATTATCTATGGCCTAAGGAATTTGTTATACATTCTGATCATGAATCTTTGAAGCATATTCGTAGTCAAGCTAAGTTGAATCGTCGTCATGCAAAGTGGGTTGAATTTATTGAGTCTTTTCCTTATGTTATCAAACACAAAAAGGGTAAAGATAATATTATTGCTGATGCTTTGTCGCGTCGTTATGCTTTGTTATCTCAACTTGACTTCAAAATATTTGGATTGGAAACTATTAAGGAACAATATGTGCATGATGCTGAATTTAAAGATGTGTTGCAGAATTGTAGAGATGGTAGAACTTGGAACAAGTTCGTCTTCAATGATGGATTTGTGTTCCGTGCTAACAAACTATGCATTCCAGATAGTTCTGTTCGTCTGTTGTTGTTACAGGAGGCGCATGGAGGAGGATTGATGGGACACTTTGGTGTCAAGAATACGGAGGATGTTCTTGCTACACACTTCTTTTGGCCCCGTATGCGTTGAGATGTTGAGAGATTTGTGGCACGCTGCACTACTTGTCAAAAAGCTAAGTCTCGCCTTAATCCACATGGTTTATATATGCCTCTTCCTGTTCCTAGTGTTCCTTGGGAGGATATTTCTATAGACTTTGTTTTGGGATTGCCACGAACACAGAAGGGGAGGGATAGTATTTTTGTTGTTGTGGATCGGTTTTCTAAGATGGCACACTTTATTCCTTGTCATAAAACGGATGATGCTGCGCATATTGCTGATTTGTTCTTTCATGAAATTGTTCGTTTGCATCGTGTGCCAAATACTATTGTCTCTGATCGTGATACTAAATTTCTTAGCCACTTTTGGAGATGTTTATGGGCTAAGTTGGGGACTAAATTGCTCTTTAGTACTACATGTCATCCCCAAACTAATGGTCAAACTGAAGTAGTAAATAGAACTTTGTCTACTATGTTGCGGGCTGTTTTAAAGAAGAACTTAAAATTGTGGGAAGAGTGTTTACCTCATATAGAATTTGCTTATAATCGTTCGTTGCATTCTACCACAAAGATGTGCCCATTTGAGATTGTGTATGCTTTTGTTCCTCGTGCACCTATTGATGTATTGCCTTTACCTTCTTCGGTGCAACATAATTTGGATGCTACACAACGCGCTGAATTGATATTAAACTTGCATAAGACTACTAAAGGGAGAAAGCATGTTGTGTTTGATGTTGGCGATCTTGTTTGGTTACATTTGCGTAAAGATCGTTTTCCTGATTTACGCAAGTCTAAGTTAATGCCACGTGCTGCTGGTCCCTTTAAGGTGTTAGATAAAATAAATGATAATGCATATAAACTTGAGTTGCCTGCAGACTTTGGTACGGTTAGTCCTACGTTTAACATTGCAGATTTGAAGCCTTACTTTGGTGAGGAAGATGAGATTGCGTCGAGGACGACTTCAATTCAAGAAGGGGAGCATGATGTGGACATCCCTACTATTGATACAACCGTTGTACCTACAACAACACACATACAAGGACCCATCACAAGATCTCGTGCCAAACAACTTAACTATCAGGTACTTTCGTTTCTTGGAACTATTCCTCACATACATGAGAATATGATGCTGCCTAAATCAGATGTATTTCTTACTCTTAGGAATGATGGACCAAGCATGGATGAGAGGGACAAGCATTGGAGCATGGCCATGCATGGAGATGGCAGCAAGCATGTGATGATCCAAGAGAAGGCCACGAATGAAGATTTCAGAACTTTGAGGCCTCCATAATGAAGAAAGAAGGCTTGGACGAAATATTCAAGATCAATACTTTACGAATTCGTCCATAGCTTAATATGGTGCTGCGACACCTTTATTTTGGGCCAGGCCCATGTAATTTTCGCAGGATTTTAATTAGCCACTTTTTAGAGTCCGTATTTGAGGGGAAAAGGACTTTTAGGGTTGGATTCGGCCACCACTTCCATGGCTGGCCGAAACCCCACCTCTTCGCCCTTAAATACTCCCCATAGCCGACCCCATAGACTCGGATTTTGTTTAGATATTAAGTTAGCCATAGTCGCAACTTCGCCAAGGCTCGAGCGTCGCAGAGGCCTCTTGTACTTCGCACCTATTCAGGATCCCACCTCTTCAATAAAGCTTTCCTCTTAATCCGCAATATCTTGATTGCAATATTGGTTCTTACTTGTTCTCGATTTCAGGTAGGAATTAAGACCCTCACTGGTCAGGCTGATCGTGTTCCCGCAGGATCGGTAACCTCCAGGAGATTGGCCTAGCGATTGCATTGGCGCTCGTGCTCGCACGTGTAGTCGGATCGTCAAGCCCGAACTCCACCAAATCGACTATCGCCTTCTCATCGAAAGATCGGACACCTTTGCCCTATCAACTTTGAGTTCCAACAAACTTGGCAAATACATTGCCATCCTTATCCTTCCTAAGAGAATAATCATCATCAACAATGATAGGGTTAGATAAGGTACCGTTTGAACATGAAGAGGCAAAGTGCCCCTTCACACGACATATGTAGCAACAAGTGCTCCCCTTTCTCTTCTTCATTGATTTCTTGGCTTGGGGAGCATTATCTTGATTTTTCTTCGGAAGTGGCCTAACTTCAACTTGGGCTTGAACATGAACTTGTGGCCGCTTCCCTTGTTGCTTCTCACTCAAGTGCTTTTTCTTCAATGGACAAGATCTTACATGATGTCCTTCAACCTTGCACTTGAAGCAAATAATCTTGGCCGAATTCTTGACTTGGTTTTGGCCCTTCTTCTTGTTTATATTGGACTTGTTCTTTTTATTGGAGTTGAATCCAAGTCCACTTTTATCATTAGGGGATTTTTGCACACTCAAGATATTATCGAGTGTGGATTTCCTTTCATGACTCTTTTCCAAGTCATTCCTCAAGGAAGTGACTTGAGCCTTGAGATCTTTGATTTCCTCTACATGGTTAGTATAAATACAAGTACTAGAGGAAGTAGAAGCTTCATTGTTAGAGCAACAAGGCAAATCAATTAATCCAACACAAGGTTTATCAATAGTATGGCTAGATGAATTACTAGGACTAGCACATGGCAAAATAGCATTTTGAGTAGAAGTTGTGCTAATGTCCAAAAGAGGCTCACAAGATGTTACCTTAGTAATACTTGCCTCATGAGCTAACTTTATCCCATCATAAGAGATTAGAAGATCATTATGAGAGCCCGAGAGCTTTTCGTGACTTTCTTCCAATTTCCTATACTTGTTAGTTAGCAACTCAATTTGAGCCCTTAGCTCAACATTCTCCTTTAGGATAGATGCTTCACAAGAAGTAGAGTTAGTAGCACAAGCATCATTAATGGAATTTTCCTTTTCAAGCTCATAAGATTCAATTTTTTGTGTGAGGAGACAATTAGTGTGCTTCTCCTCGGCAAGCTCTTGCTTAAGGAGATTTAATCTCCGACTCACATCATCAAGTTGGAAATACAACTCCTCTATGGTTCCCGTTTGTTTAGTTATGGTGTCCATAACGTGTTTGAGACAAGTAACGGCCTTATTATTACCACGAAGAGAGGTACACAAAAAAGTCATCTCAAGCAAGAGAGCACTAGTATCCTCATCAATGTCATCATCACTATCATCATTATCATTGCTATTATCTTTACAAGATATATTGGGATCCAAAGTAGGAGATACCTTTGATCCTCTTGCCATAAGGCACATGTGAGCATGGGAGAATGAAGATGAGGATATTCTTGAATCTTCATTCATGATCATGTCTTGCTTCATAGAATGTTTGATTTCCTCTACATTGTTAGATAAACAACTAGAGGAAATAGAAGCATTTTGTTCATGGTAACAAGGCAAATCAAGCGTATCATCTACACTAGTACTCAAATAATTTCTAGATGATATACAAGGACTAGAAACACAAGGGGATATAGCATTATTGTTGCAAGAAGTGCTTAAGTCCAAAGAAGAAACATTGCAATGGGATAGAGATGAAGGATCATCATTAGTGAGCACAATATCAACATTGCAATTCCCAACACCACTCACCATATCTTTACCTTATGTCTTGCCACACATTGGTGAAGTGGGTGAAGATGAGAACTCATCGTGGTCGGAGGTGGAAGCAACTTGGAGCTCTTCATGATGTGAAGGAAAAGATATCTCCTCGAAGAAACCACCGACAATATTAGAAATGGAACCACCAAATATTTCTTTAAGCTTGGTCCACTTCTCATGAGACGACTTGCGCTTTACAATCGTCAAGAACAAATTAACTGTGGGGCTCAAAGAGAACATAAGCTCATTAGATAGTTGAGCTTCGAGATGTAAATTTTTCTCATCCTCTAAAGATAGATTTTGAGGATCCATAGGAGGAGAAAAACCTACATCTAGAAATCGCTCAATATTTGGACACAAGGTCCGAAGATTACAAAGCAAGCAATTTCTCCACAAAACATAATTTGTGCCATCAAAGATAATTGTGTCATTGTGCACTATACTACTAGCCGACATCTTTACACTCTAGGAGGTGAAGCCTAAACAAGGAGAGACCTTGCTCTGATACCAATTGAAAGGATAGAGATGTCGCCTAGAGGGGGGTTGAATAGGCAATTTCAAAACTATTACGGTTTTGGCTTGATAGAATGCGGAATTAAACTAACGTTTATTTTACAAGCACAAAACCTAAATACACTAGGCTCAACTAAGTGCACCAACAACAAATTAAGCTAAGCAAGATAGCACAAGATAAATATACCACAAGTGATAAGCAAGATATAAGTACTTCAAGATCGATGGCTATCACAAGGAAAGTAAGCTCGGATATAGAGATAATCGAGGCACGCGGAGACGAAGATGTATTCCCGTGTTCACCACCTTTGGGAAGGGGGCTACGTCACGTTGGAGAGGTGTGAGGTTCCACGAAGGATTCCTCACGCCCACAAAGGCTCACCTTCTTCTCCGAGTCTATCCCATGAAGGAATAGGCCCTTCCCTTATGGCTAGCTTTTCCTCCACTCTGGAGATGGCAAGCTCCACAACCACTTCACAAGCTCCACGAAGGAGAATCCCGGGTCTCTTCACAATCTTCCATGAAGAGAACACCGTGGTACCAACCGCCAAGACAAATAGGAGGTCACCCTCCAAGAGTAACAAGCTCACGGTCTCTCACTCGAACAAATCGTAATGGAGAGATCAACACTTATGCAAGAATGCAAAGCAAGACCACCAAGGGTGCTCAAATCCTTCACTCTCAAATCCCACCAAAGCAACAAGTGCTAGGGAGGAATTAGAGAGGAAGAACAATGGTGGAAGTCAACCAATGACTCCAAGATCTAGATCCAATGGGTTCCCCTCACTTAGAGGAGGAATTGATTGGTGGGGATTGTAGATCTAGATCTCGTCTTCCAAAGCCCTCAAAAAGATGCAAGAATCATAGGAGGGAAGGGGGAGGAAGCAAGCTCAAGAGGTTCAACAATGGAGGTCAATTTCGTGGTCAAGAACACTCTAAAACGTTGGGAGAAGAACCCCCTTTTATAGTGGAAAGCAAATATGCCCGTTGGGAGAAAACTGTGCGAATCCGGTTGAAAGTTCGGTTGGACCGGCTCCAGAACCGGATGGTTCAGTTCCTGGATCGGAAAACCGGATCTCAACCGGGATAAGGGTCAGTACACAGTCTCAGATAGACTCGGTATAGAAAAACCGAAAATCCCGGTTGAAACCCGGTTGAATCTTGGTTTTCCGGTGCTGGCACCGGACCACCCGGTATGGGAACCGGTTGAACCGGATCCACAACCGGGATGAAACTGACTTCACGGAAAACGTAATAACTTTTGCATCCGGACTCCGATTTCGATGATCTTGGGCTTGTTTTGACGAGGACAACAAGCTTTACAATATTGTGCAGAGAAACATCATAGCCCAACAAAGGAGGATAGAACCAAATGAAGAAAGGTAAGAAGCCTCCCTAAATAAGAACCGATAAAACCTTCAAACTCGAAAACGCCATAGAAGATGCATACGAATTCCGTTTTCGATGAACTTGGGCTTGTTGAAGAGCTAGAAACAAGCTCAAGAACCTCACATGGAGAAACACCAAGAAGCAACAAAATAGGAAGATGCAAAGTATGCAAAGGATTGATCTCCCTATGACGATGTTATCAAGTTACACAACCGAAAGCCCCTCTTGATAGTGCGGCTATCTATCCTATAACCCGGTCTCCCAACAACCACCCTGAGACCGGTAAAAGGAAAACCTAGCAAGGCCATAAATTTGCCTTACGCAAACCGCTTGATGTTGATGACAACGCTTCAAGCTCCACCCAAGCCGGAATGCAACACTTGATCATTGTTGCTTCGTGAAGACTCCTAGTTTGCTCCCCATACACCACTATGGGATAGCTTCATTAATACATGTCTTCACATGTCCATTATCACCAATATGGACGGCAAGCTTCAAGCAAATGATCTTCTCGAGATGCTTATCTTGAACTTGCCCTTCTCAACCTTGATGACGATCACCACTTGATGTCATCCTCTCATGGGCTATATAATATCTTCATTTTTGAAGCATGCCCATGGAAAGATACCTGTCCATATAGAAAACGCAAAGTCAAATATATAATGGATTAGTTCATGATGCATAATTGACAAGGCTTACCATACCACAATACCATGTGGTACATTCTTTATGCTTCATGTGTTGACCAACTTGAAATCACTCTTCACTCTTTGTATTGGTCAACCAAGTATCTTCCCGTGCTCCATCTTAATATCTTGAGGTACATAAGGAACTCTTCATTTGATTACATTCTCTAAATCTTAGTCAACCATAGCTCAACTAATGAGGCTATCATGACACCGACTTAGAGCCATATCTTGAATTCTTCTATTGAGATCACACGCTCAAGATCTTGATCATATCATATTCTTCTCTTCAACTCGATGATTTTGATGCCAATACTCAAGGTATATCTTTATGTTCATGGCATCCATACTTTAATCCAACACATGGACTACAAGCATGACCTATGGAATATACCTTCATATAAAACTCAGTGAAAACATCAGTCCATAGGAATTGTCGTTAATCACCAAAACCACACATAGGGGCAATTACCCTTTCAACTGATCTATGTTTTATTTTTGGTGTCTACCAAAAGATGGAAAGCGTTGCTTGACCACGTGAAATGTTTAACTATGAAGTATTTGTCCAATACTCGTTGGGAGAGTCGGATCAGAAGTGTCAAAGCAATTAGATTTCAAGCTCCTCAGCTAAGGTTTGCTCTTCTTGAGTTAAGTGAAGATGTTGATACTGAACCAAAGGATAGGAGTGATGCAAAAAAATTATACAAAGTGCTTGGTAGCTATGAATTTATATTTGGTATGGTTATCTGGTATGAAATTTTATTTGCAGTAAACACAGTAAGCAAGAAGTTGCAATCAGCATCCATGTTCATTGATTCTACAATACATCAAATAGAAAGTATGCACACTTACTTTCAAACATATAGAAATTAAGGGTTTGCTCCTGGTTTGAAGAGTGCCAAGGATATTGTGTCTGAGCTGGGTATAGAGCAATCATTCCATGTAAAGCGTCATGCTTATAGGACAAAGCAATTTGATGAGCTGAATGCGATGAAGCAACATTCCAAGCCGAGGAGGATTTTAAAGTGAACTACTTTTTGGTTATGGTCGATATGGCGACCACATCTTCGAGGCGCGTATTTGAAGAATTCTAATCGTTCAAAGGTATATTTGGGTTTTTCATGAGTTCCACATCCTTGAAGGCATTGTATGGTCCTCAACTGAAAAAACATTGCACTAAATTTGCAAAAACTTTTACTCAGCCGGGTAAATCTGGTAAACCTGATACATGTGATGTTGAGTTGAATGCACTTATTTCCGAGTTAAGTGTTATGAAGTTCACCTTGCCAAATACACCAATGTATTCCATGGAGCGTTTTGAGTTTGTTAGAAAAGCGGATTGTTATTCTAATATTTCTATCGCTTATCGGATCTTATTTACTATGCCCATGACTATTGCATCAGCTGAAAGAAACTTTTCAAAGTTGAATTCATTGAAGAACTATTTGAGATCTTCAATGTCTCGGGAGAGGTTAAATGATTTGGCATATCTATGCATCGAGAAGAAGTTAGTGGACGAGATTGATATTGATTCCATCGTCACGGACTTTGCTTTTAGGAATTTTCGGAGGGAATTTGAAGGTATCATGTAGACATTGTTATTTTTATATGAATACTATAGTTGGAAGTGTACTTAAAATATTTATTTTTCATCATCTCATATATGCATAAAAAAATTATACTAAGGGGCCCAAAATTTTAGTTTCGCCCCGGACCCCCGAAATCTTAGGACCGGCCCTGATCAATGTTGCATATTTAACAGGTTCAGAGTGAAGATTTAGTGCACATGGACATGAGTGATCCTAGTCTTCTCAAAAACTAAGAAATTATATTTCCAAGTTTCAAACATTTGTTAAAATTTTTGGGACGTAGCCAATGATTTATCCCACAAACATGCAAATTACCAATTTCAAATACTTTGTATTAAATCTCAAATCAAATACTTTATAATAAATTTCAAAAAAAATACTTTGTATTATGAGCTACACCAAAATGACAAAAATGTGGATCTAATTATGCATAGTTTTACATCTACAAATTTTATCAGATTTTCTCATTTTTGTAGCCCACAATATAAATAATTATGGGTTGCAATTTTACATGCTTGTAGATACCACATTGATTATGGCTAGAATTTATTTCCAGTTCTTTTTGAAACTTGTAAATATGATTTTAGAATTTTTTTTAAATGAAGGAAGAAATGGAGCTCGGGAGACAAGACACTTCCAGACAGGTTCACGAGATGTTTGTGCATACGTTTTTGTGTTTGTGATACCCTAGCCTTCTAAAGACTTGGTAGGGAAAACATTTACTGTAGACCTTTTTGGAGCTTCACACACCTCTGATAAGTAGCTACGAGTACTCTGGATACCAAGATGAGTATTACAAAAGCTAAATGTTTATTCTAGCCAAGACTTGTGCATAATATGCTATGCACTAAATTATCATATATAACTTTGATCGAACACTGAACCTCTGTGTGCCCTTTTATTGATAAATTAAAAGTGGAGTCTTACATAATATGTCTTCCATGGTGGCCATGAATTATGAGATGCCTTTTTTGCTTTGATCTCCGAGATGGAATCATCTTCTTTATGTTGATTGTTGTACTCCACCCCCTCCCCCATCTCAAGTATGAACCGATGCAATTGTAGGCGGTGAGGATGTCGGCTCATGTACAACACGGGTTACCCCATCGTCAGAATCCGCATCACCAACCAGGCACCAAAACTTAACTGCAATTGTCGATGTGGCATCTCTCCCTTTGTCCTCTCAGTCATCAGCCATTGATGTCGGCATTTCCCCTTCCTTCTTTATTTCCTGCCCGCTTCGGCATTTCTGCACCAGTTTTGACATAACGTGCTTGAAATGCAGCAGGTTCAACGGCACTGTGAAATTCGTAACAAGAAGAATCGGAGCTCCTTGAGAAACATCATGTACTTTCAGTCCATTGGGATCGGTGTGGATGCAATGATGGCATATGTCGAGGATGGAACATGGTATGGGAGCAGCAAAGGGAGCGCCATTACCGACGACAACACCGCCTATCTAGTCAGGGTTTTTGCAGAGAACACCAACATTAGGGTAATTATGTGCACAAAACAAATTACTAGGAATCAAAGCCCCTGGCAGCCAACTAATGCATTGGGCCCACACTTAGTACGGCATAGTTGCCCTCCTTGGCGATTACGGTCGAACCGGTTGCACCTATAGCGTTGAAAATGGAATGGAAACCTAGGGAAACATGTGTTGTATTTTTCATTTCCACTTGTCTATTCGAAAACTAAAACGAAATCGAAAACTCTGGAAATGAATACGAAATCGAAAACAATGGAAATGAATACGAAATCGAAAATCACGGGAGATGTTACGGAGTGGATACGGGACGGATACGATATGAAAACAAAAATTTGTCAAATCTATCTCTCTCTCTCTCAAAACAGTCAATGCACGGGTCTTCCGTGCCTTTGCTGCTCAATTGCACCACTTTTTCCTGCTACTATAGCCTAATAAAGCGGTTACCGTTCTCGTGCTACGTCGATCGGCGCGCGTTGGTGACAGAACACAAGCAGAAACTGCATGCATGCATCAGATATACTGTACACGAGAGCAGGGCAGCATTCAGCTCATCAGGTACACTGCATGCCCTCACTCAATGTATAGTACTGTACTATAGATTTTTTGTACGCTAGCTGTGGCACGGCAACTTCATTCAATCCATCTCGATCTCTCCCTGAGACCTGGCTGCTGGCACGACCTTAGCTGGACGTTTTCAGGAGGCCCGCAAAGAGAGAGCGCTACAGCTACTAGAGGACTAGGAGTGGTGTATCAGCAGCGGTCTCGATGGTGTCCTCAACTACTAGCTTCAGCTAGCAGTGCTCCAGGTGGTGGCGATGGTCGATCATCCGAGGGCGTACACGTCCAACTATATATATATGGTGATCCTTCCTTGGGTGACTCATTCTCGACGCTCTGGTGGAGCACTGCATGATGATGATAGATGAATGGGAGGAGAAAAAGGAGGTTCGGGAGGCTTACAACCTTCTTAATTCTTGAACTCGACGACGATGGAATTCCGGCAAGATAAGAATAAAGCTAACTAGCTCTTGGTGGTGGTCTAGAAGAAGAATCGGGAGCTAGCTCCTCCAGAAACACCATGAACTTGCGATCGATGTTGATGCAGCGGCAACATTTGTCGCCTAGGATCTGACACATATATGTGGTAAGGCCGTGATGCAGGGAAGGAAAGCCATTACCTCCTGGCCGGCCGAGGTGGTGTTAGTGTTACCCCTTCCAGCATCGACCTTGTCCTCCCTGGTTCTTTGTCGCTTCTCCGCTCCACCGCGCGCAAAGAGCGAGGGTTTAGGCCTTTTTGCCGATCGAGTGCTTTTGGCCGTTGGCAAAAACCATGTTTCATACACTACAGGAATAACAAGAAACGCCGACGGCCTTATTTTACGCCGACGGCTAAAGGTCGGGCCCGTCGGCGTAACCGAGCGGGCTCGTCAGCTGGGCCAGGTGGCCGTCGGCGTAGAAAACCCGTCGGCGTAGGGCGAAAACTCCGACAGCTACCGTCGGCGTATATAACAATAGCTCCCGGGTGTGACCGTCCACGTTGCATGCGATAACACCTATAGAAGCGTGCTGGACATGTAGGAGTAGGCTCCCGTCGCGGGTCAAACGAGGGTAGACCGGTGGAACACTTGCATTATATAACTACATAAAAAATTATAGATAGAAGTTTAATATTATATTTTTAGATTATTATAACTACATAAAAAATATTTTTTTATTAAATTTTATTTAATCTACTCCGACGGCTTTGCCGTCGGCCTATCTGGGGGCTTTTTTTTTGGGTCTGTCTACGCCGACGGCAAAGCCGTCGGCCTAGACTTAAGTGGATAAGGGTCTCTGCTGCCTACCCCGCGCGCGAGCCCCTGCCTACTCCGCGAGCCCTTGCTGCCTACTCCGCTATCGCTGCTCCGCCGCCGGCCCGTCTCCCCGCCGGCCGCCCCCCTCCCGCCCGCCCGCCGGCCGGCCGCCCGCCCGCCTCCCCGCCGGTCGCTCCCCCTCCTCCGCCGGTCGCTCCCCCTCCTCCCCCTCCTCCCGCCGGCCGCTCCCCCTCCTCCCGTGCCTCTCCCACCTCCCGCCGGCAGCTCCCCCTCCTCCCCTCCTCCCTCTGCCTCCTCTCCTCCCCACCTCCCCACATCTCCTCCCCGCCGGCAGCTCCCTGCTCCCCTCCTCCCTCTGCCTCCTCTCCTCCCCACCTCCCTGCCTCCCCTCCTTCCCTCCTCCCCCTGCCTCCCCTCCTTCCCTGCCTCCCCTCCTCCCTCTGCCTCCTCTCCTCCCCACCTCCCCACATCCCTGCCTCCCCTCCCCTCCTTCCCTCCTCCCTCTGCCTCCCCTCCCCTCCTTCCCTCCTCCCACTGCCTCTCCTTTAGGGTAATTACTTGTTGTTATATAATTAGTTTCTACTATATTACTTGTTGTATATTAGTTCTAGTATAATTAGTTTTAGTATGTTAGTTGTTCTAGTATATTACTTGTTGTGCTATAATCATGACTCTATTTACATTCACTAGGTCCTGTCGCTGTCCCGGAGGTCGCCGTCCCGGAGGTCGCCGTCCCGGAGGTCCCCGTCCCGGAGGTCGCCTACTACCTCTACCGCCGAGGGTGAGCTACAACTCCGTCTCCTCCCTCGCATATTTGATGTCAGTAGATTCCATTTCCACGTCAAGTCGCAAGTCACCTAGGTGTCATATCCCGTCTGCGAGCATTACGCGGATAAATATGCATTAGAGGTCGCATATTATGAAGCGTAATGCTTGCGGCATTTACGGGACAGTCGGCGGATGCGTAGTTGGGTACGTTCTCCATGCTCTGTCCTGGTCCGAGTCAGGATTTCGGTTGCGCCTCCCCGTTGTTCTCCGGAGGCACATCCTCTTGGCTTTTTGCCGAGACGTGTATCGGGAGAGCAGCGGGGAGGTGCTGCCGAAATTCTGGCTTGGAACAGGGTAGAGCATGGAGAACCTACTCAATCTACGGATCCGGCGGCTGCTAGGACCCTCTATACCTATTAGAGATGTAGGTTATGCGTTTTTCTCGGTAGATAAATAGAAAATATGATGCATTTAGTTTCATGCTATTATTTGATATGAAATGCTATGTTTATTGTTTGGTTCCCAATAAAAACAGAGGATGGCTGATAATGGGTGGATATACAGTGGCCGTACTAGTGTTGTTGATAGAACAGATGAGTGGACATGGAAGACTGATCTGTTAGTGAAGGAGTTAGCGCGTGGTTCAAAGGCAGGCATTTGTCCAACTTGCCCTTGCGCTCATTGCAATAAGCGTCATCGTCAGTCAAAGGAGGAAATGAAAAAACACCTTTGGAGATATGGTTATATGCGGGACTTCGTCACGACGGTTGACTTTACTCAGTACGAACGTGATAGAGGTGAGGTGATGCGGCAACGGATCAATGGCAATGAGGGCGATGGGATTAGAAATTTGCTAGATGATTTCCATGATGCCGACATGCCAGATTCGCCACCTTCACATGAACCGCCAGAACTGGAGGAACCTCGTGAACCAGAGGATCCGGAGCCAAGCGCGAAGGCCTTCTATGATTTGATGGCCTCGGCTAAGAGGCCTCTGTACGAGGGTTCAAAGATTTCTCAGCTCGATGCCATCTCGCAAGCACTAGCCATAAAGCTCAAGTACGGCAACACCCGTTCATGCTTTGAAGACCATCTGCAAACATATTGTAACATGTTGCCTGAAGGGCATTGTCTGCCTAAAACCATGTACGAAGCAAAGAAAATCCTGCGAGCGCTCAGCATGGAATATCAAAAGATAGATTGTTGTCCAAAAGGTTGCCTCTTGTTCTGGAAACAGTTTGCGGATGACAAATACTGTAGCAAGTGTGGGGCCTCTAGGTATCATGAGGTGGGAGACGATGGTCAGAAGACGCAAACAAAAGTTGCCATGAAGATTCTTCGTTATCTCCCATTCATAAAAAGAATCCAGCGACTTTACATGACCAAGGAGTCTGCCACACAGATGACGTGGCACAAGACGGGGAAGAGATATGAGGATGAGCAAGGACGGGTAAAGATGGGACATCCATCTGATGGTAAGGCATGGAAGAACTTTGATAGAGACCATCCCGATGAGGCAGGAGAGGCTCGGAACGTTAGAATTGCTATAGCAACAGGTGGATTCAATCCATATGGTATGTCGACCGCCTCGTATAGCTGCTGGCCCGTGTTTGTTATGCCGCTCAATCTCCCTCCTGGAGCCCTAATGCAAAGGAAGACCATATTCCTGTCGCTGATCATTCCAGGGCCTGAATACCCGGGGAAGAATTTGAGTGTGTACATGTAACCGCTTGTGGAAGATCTGAACCACTCTTGGCACCACGGGACGTTGACATACGACCGTGCATCAAAGACAAACTTCTACATGAAAGTTTGGTTCCACTATTCCATGCACGACATGCCCGGGTACGCCCTATTCTACGGATGGTGTACAACTGGTAAGTGGCCATGCCTAGTGTGCAGGCATCTATTTGAGTTCCTTTGGCTAAAGGCGGGTAAAAAGTATTCCGCATTTGACATGCATCGACCATACCTCAAAGGAGACCATCCGTTCAGACAAGACAAAAAGAACTTCATCAAGGGCAAAGTTGTGCTTGAAGAAAAAGAGATACCAACGTTCGATGGTGTTGCTGTTGATGCCGAGTTACGTGCTCTCGTGCGTACTGAGTCTGGTTTCCCACAGTTTGAGGGATATGGAAAAACGCACAACTGGACACACGAGGCAGGCATAACGAAACTCGAGTATTACAAGGACTGCGAACTTCCCCATAACATCGATGTGATGCACACTGAAAAGAATGTCGCAGAGTCTCTCTTTTACACAATTCTGAACATTCCTGAAAAGTCAAAGGATAATGTCAAGGCTAGAGTCGATGTTGAGGAGCTATGTGATAGGAAGAGACTATGCATGCAACCTCCTGAACGCAATCGAAAAAATTGGGTCAAGCCACATGCCTGCTACTGCCTTCATACCGGCCGTGCTTCTCCTGGTGCTTCTGGTGGTGGTGGCGGTGGCGGTGGCGGTGATTCTCCTTCTTTCCATCGTGCTGAGGGTGGCAGTGCTTCTCCTTCTACCGGTGGTGGTGGTCATGGCGGTACTTCTCCTTCTTCCGGTGCTGGTTCGACGGCGGCTACTCGACGTCAAGCTTCACCTTTCTTCACGCGGGGAGACATGGGTCTCTCGAGTAGCTCTCCGGAGGTGTAGGCATGTGCATGTGTTAGGATGCACCTATGTGTGGATGATGATGTACCTATCTATGTGTGGATGATGATGTACCTATCTATGTGTGGATGATGTACCTATCTATGTGTGGATGATGATGTACCTATATATGTATGGATGATCTTATATGTTTGTGTCCATGTGCATGTGTTATTTGTGGGAATTTAAAATATGCAGGGAAGAAACAAACAAACAAAAAAAAACTGGATAGAGCTAACGCCGACGGCATTGCCGTCGGCGTAGATAATGACCATATGGCACGGCTTGGTCTTGGCCGACGGGGTTGCCGTCGGCGTACAGCTAGCTAGGCCGACGAGGTGGCCGTCGGCGTATACACCTACGCGGGCCAGCAGAAGGCAACACGTGGCACTCTAGGCCGACGGCCTTGCCGTCGGCGTACATCGCCTACAGCTAGCTACGCGGGCCAGCAGAAGGCAACACGTGGCACTCTAGGCCGACGGCCTTGCCGTCGGCGTACATCGCCTGCCGTTAACGGCTGTTAGCTGGTGCAAGTGGGACCCACAGAGGCTATGCCGACGGTGTGTAGACCGACGGTACCGTATAGCCGTCGGCCTACAACGTACGCCGACGGGGTCAGATACGCCGACGGGATTTCCGTATACACCTATGGGGACATAGGCCGACGCCGTTACGCCGACGGCTTTCGGTGGCTACGCCGACGGGGTACAGCCGTCGGCCTATTCCCTGTTTCCTGTAGTGATAGTATGTTGTAGTGCTTCTCGCTCGCTCGCTCTCTGACCGACCTGCTGGATGCAAGTTTCTCGTGGCAAATAATAAAATCAAAGCAGCAAATACTCTCAACTTTGCGTCGTCAATGCGCGCGTCGTCAAATCTGTCGTCAATGCAGACACGCTACATCTGCCGCTCATGCGCGTCAAAGTTGTTTCCGTTCTGGTCATATATATATGGCTAGCTATCTCATACTAGTATGCCCGTACGTACTACATGGGTGACATAAATTGCAACAGGCGGGGAGGAGGCAACGTACGTACGTCGAGGACCAGACTAGCTAGCTAGTACTCAAGCAGCGCCGGCCCTGGGCCGGTGCAACCTGTGCGGACGCACAGGCCCTCCGATCGCTAGGGGCCCCATCCACGTATTATATAGGTATGGTATATGCTATAGCTGCTGGACTCTTTTGGTTGGATTTCTTTACCTAATCAAAACCAGCCCACACGGTTATCAGCTGTGGCCTTTGGAGACATTCCCCGTACCGCACGATTGCAAGAAAAATAGACCGGTAGCATTGATTCCATCGCATGGATTTCTCATCTCGCCGACAACGCCCCCAGTCACCGCACATGATGCGGTACTCTACCGTCGGTCCAGCTATTTTAGCGGAACTAACGGGGGAGTAGATCATAATTCATTAGTTTCACAAGAAATGACTCATGGATCTGCAACGATTAGTACAATCCTCTCTACATCCAAATTAATTGACTTGGTTTGTCTATATTTATGTATCTAGTATTAAAATATGTCTAGATACATTTAAATTTAGACAAATTTGAGTCAAGTATTTTGGAGCGGAGAAATTATATATTTTCCTAAATTATTCCGTCCTTCCTCTGTACAACATTATCACCAATGGGGAGAAGATCATGACTCATAATTAGTTCCTATCATGAAATGTCTCCATTGAAATTTATGAAGAAGTATATTTAATGTTGCTATTGAAATATTAAAAGAGACCTTTATCGTATATGTAAAGGGCCCCATTTTTTATCCTGCACCGGGCCTCTAACATGTCAGGGCCGGCCCTGTACTCAAGGCAACATGAATGCATGAGACCACACAAAGTGACACGTACGCAAGGGCAACAAATTTTTTGTACGCTGTGGCACGGCAAAGTTCAATCCATCCCTCTAGTCAATCAAGTATGTCTCTATGTGGCTGACGTGGAGAGAGGGTACAGGAAGCCTGCTGTATATAACCACGGACCCCCTTTGCTTATAACAAGCCACACCTTTCCACTCCAGCTCCACCAGCTCAGAGTAGCCTACCCGATCGAGAGCAGTAGTAGTCCAAGCGAGCAAGCGGCCGGGGGCATGGCGACGTTCAAGACGGTGGCGACTTACCAGCTTCTGCTCCTGTGCATGGCGTTCGCGATCGGGAGCTTCCACCGCGGGAGCAGCCTCTACCCCCTCTTCCTCGCCATCGTCGCGCCCGCCGCCGTCTTCCTCATCCTGGTCTTGATGCTGGCCAGCCGCGCGGTGGCCGCATCCCTCCCACCGGCCGGCGCTGACGCCGTCGCCAGGGCGGCCGCCGAGGGCATCGGGATCGCCTCCATCGCCGCCCGGTGGAAGAGGGCGTCGCTGCGCGGGATGCTCCTCCTCGCCGCCGCCTTCTTCCTTGCCGCCGTCATCTTCGAGGACGGGAACGGGCTGCGCGCGGCCGCACGCTGGGCGTTGGTGGCGGGGGTGATGCTCTTCATGGCGCCCGTGCATGGCTTCTTCGCGTGGGCGGCCGTGTGCCACGACTAGGCCATCCGCCAGCTAGGTGCGTGGTGTGTGTGTGTGTGTGTGTGTGTGTGTGTGTGTGTGTGTGTGTGTGTCGTCCCTAGCTAGCTAGCTAGGTGGTGGTGGTGAGCTAGCCAGCCGGCGGTGTCCCGGCCGGTAGCACTAGTAAGGTTAGGGTAAGGGAGTGTGCTAATTATTCTTCAAATCGTCAAGTCAGATGTAACTTTAGGGAGTGTGTACGTGTGCATGTCGTGCGTGGTTGATGCTGTTCTCCGTTGTGACAACAATGCTTGCTTTGTTCTCTGTTTGCTTCTGCTCTCTCTCTCTCTCTCTCTCTCTTCTCTCTCTCTCTCTCTCTCTCTCTTCGTCAGCTAACTTCTCATGTTTTTTGGTGGAGCACTGCTGGATCAATGGCGGCTTCCTTCCCGTAATGTTCTGCAAAGCCTCAGTGGGTGACTGGGCGGGCCCATCGGCGTAACTGGGCGGGCTCGTCAGCTGGACCAGGTGCCGTCGGCGTAGAAAGCCCGTCGGCGTACATAAACAAATTCTGACGGTGACTGTCGGCGTAAACATGCCGTCGGCGTAAGGGGCCACGTGTCCCTGCCAACCGTTCCACCTGACGGGCGCGGCCAACGGTGTTAGGTGCGTCGATACGCCGACAGTCAGGCCGTCGACCTATCTCGGCCAGCACGTATACGCCGACGGCAATGCCGTCGGCCTAGGTAGTTTACTTTTCCTTTTTTTCTCCAAATTATAAAATTCAAATAGTTGCATAATTTATTTCTCACTATAATTTTAATGTAGATGTAATTTATAAATAACTTGGTGATTGTAAAATAACAACGCATATCCCGCCACCCGCATTGAATAACGACGCGAATCTTCCGAAACCCGATGCTAATCATAAATGTGAAATAGAAAAAACAAAATACACATATAATGCACAACTACAACAAAAACATTAAAGATATATCTCAATTTTTAGGGACCACGGGGAACCGAAACCTCTCTATTGGGGAAATCCTAGAAACCCCTCTCTTTTGCGGACCCTCGGGCATCGAACCCACTACTTGGAGAAACCCTCCACCGAGTGAAGGTTGTCGCATGTACGCTTGTAAAGGGTGTGACCATCCATGTTGTAAAGGGTGTGACCGTCGCACAAGGGTGGTGGAATGCCCCTAGATGGAAAACCTAGCTCCCGGCTGTGACCGTCCATGTTGCATGCGATAACACTTATAGAAGTGTGCTGGACATGTAGGAGCAGGCTCCCGCCGCGGATCAAAACGAGGGTAAACCGGTGGAACCTTGGGCCTATCCATGGTTCTACATGTAGATATGACCTAAACAAACCTGGACCACCAAGAAAGTGCATTGTTCAACCCTCGTACGGAGAATGCTACGGGGGTAGACCCGCGGGGCCCTCGGATTAGGGTTTCGTCGAAAAAGAAGCGCCCGAGGGCCGGGATGCCACGAGAACATGCGTGTGGCCCTATAATACATGCACAAGGGTGGTGGAATGCCCCTAGATGGAAAACCTAGCTCCCGTGTGTGACCGTCCACGTTGCATGCGATAACACTTATAGAAGTGTGCTGGACATGTAGGAGCACGCTCCCGCCGCGGATCAAAACAAGGGTAAACCTTTGGAACCTTGGGCCTATCCTTGGTTTTCCATGTAGATATGACCTAAACAAACCTAAACCACCAAGAAAGTGCATTGTTCAACCCTCGTACGGAGAATACTACGGGGGTAGACCCGCGGGGCCCTCGGATTAGGGTTTCATCAGAAAAGGACCGCCTGACGGCTGCGATGCCATGGGAACATGAGTGTGGTCCGAGAATACATGCACAAGGGTGGTGGAATGCCCCTAGATGGAAAACCTATAGCTCCCGGGTGTGACCGTCCATGTTGCATGCGATAACACTTATAGAAGTGTGTTGGACATGTAGGAGCAGGCTCCCGCCGCGGATCAAAATGAGGGTAAACCGGTGGAACCTTGGGCCTATCCTTGGTTTTCCATGTAGATATGACCTAAACAAACCTAAACCACCAAGAAAGTGCATTGTTCAACCCTCATACGGAGAATGCTACAGGGGTAGACCCGTGGGGCCCTCGTATTAGGGTTTCGTCAGAAAAGAAGCGCCCGAGGGCCGGGATGCCACGGGAACATGCGTGTGGCCCGAGAATACATGCACAAGGGTGGTGGAATGCCCCTAGATGGAAAACCTAGCTCCTGGGTGTGACCGTCCACGTTGCATGCGATAACACTTATAGAAGTGTGCTGGACATGTAGGAGCACGCTCCCGCCGCGGATCAAAACAAGGGTAAACCTTTGGAACCTTGGGCCTATCCTTGGTTTTCCATGTAGATATGACCTAAACAAACCTAAACCACCAAGAAAGTGCATTGTTCAACCCTCGTACGGAGAATGCTACGGGGGTAGATCCACGGGGCCCTCGTATTAGGGTTTCGTCAGAAAAGAAGCGCCCGATGGCCGGGATGCCATGGTAACATGTGTGTGGCCATAGAATACATGCACAAGGGTGGTGAAATTCACCTAAATGGAAAACCTAGATCTCGGGTGTGACCGTCCACGTCGGATACGATAACACTTAAAAAATTGTGCTGGACATGTAGGAGCAGCCTCCTGCCGCGGATCAAACAAGGGTAAACCGGTGGAACCTTGGGCCTATCCTTGGTTTTCCATTTAGATATGACCTAAAAAAACCTAAACCACCAAGAAAGTACATGGTTCAACCCTCGTACGGAGAATGCTACGGGGGTAGACCCGCGGGGCCCTCGGATTAGGGTTTCGTCGGAAAAGGACCGCCTGAGGGCCGGGATACCACGGGAACATGCGTGTGGCATGAGAATATATGCACAAGGGTTTGGAATGCCCCTAGATGGAAAACCTAGCTCCCGGGTGTGACCGTCCACGTTGCATGCGATAACACTTATAGAAGTGTGGTGGGCATGTAGGAGCAGGCTCCCGCCGCGGATCAAACGAGGGTAAACCGGTGGAACCTTGGGCCTATCCTTGTTTTTCCATGTAGATATGACCTAAAAAAACTTAAACCACCAAGAAAGTGCATTGTTCAACCCTCGTACGGAGAATGCTACGGGGGTAGAACCGCGGGGCCCTCGGATTAGGGTTTCATCGGAAAAGGACCGCCTAAGGGCCGAGATGCCATGGGATCATGCGTTTGGCCCGAGAATACATGCACAAGTGTGGTGGAATGCCCCTAGATGGAAAACCTAGCTCCCGGGTGTGCCCGTCCACGTTGCATGCGATAACACTTATAGAAGTGTGCTGGACATGTAGGAGCAGGCTCCCGCCGCGGATCAAAACGAGGGTAAATCGGTGGAACCTTGGGCCTATCGTTGGTTTTACATGTAGATATGACCTAAACAAACCTAAACCACAAAGCAAGTGCATTGTTCAACCCTCGTACGGAGAATGCTACGGGGATAGACCCGCGGGGCCCTCGGATTAGGGTTTCGTTGGAAAAGAAGCGCCCGAGGGCCGGGATGCCACGAGAGCGTGTGGCCCTAGAATACATGCACAAGGGTGGTGGAATGCCCCAACCTAGCTCCCGGGTGTGACCGTCCACGTTGCATGCGATACCACTTATAGAGGTGTGCTGGACCTGTAGGAGCAGGATCCCGCCGCGGATCAAACGAGGGTAAACCGGTGTAACCTTGGGCCTATCCTTTGTTTTCCATGTAGATATGGCCTAAACAAACCTAAACCACCAAGAAAGTTCATTGTTCAACCCTTGTACGGAGAATGTTATGGGGGTAGACCCACGAGGCCCTCAGATTAGGGTTTCGTCGGAAAAGGACCGCCCAAGGGCCGGATGCCACGAGAACATGCGTTTGGCCCGAGAATACATGCATAAGGGTGGTGGAATGCCCCTAGATGGAAAACCTAGCTCCCGGGTGTGACCGTCCACGTTGCATGCGATAACACTTATAGAAGTGTGCTGGACATGTAGGAGCAGGCTCCCGCCGCGGATCAAAACGAGGGTAAACCGGTGGAACCTTGGGCCTATCCTTTGTTTTACATGTAGATATGACCTAAACAAACCTAAACCACAAAGAAAATGCATTGTTCAACCCTCGTACAGAGAATGCTACGGGGGTAGACCCGCGGGGCCCTCGGATTAGGGTTTCGTCGGAAGAGAAGCGCCCGAGGGCCGGGATGCCACGAGAACATGCGCGTGGCCCTAGAATACATGCACAAGGGTGGTGGAATGCCCCTAGATGGAAAACCTAGCTCCCGTGTGTGACCGTCCACGTTGCATGCGATAACACTTATAGAAGTGTGCTGGACATGTAGGAGCAGGCTCCCGCCACGGGCCAAACGTGGGTAAACCGGTGTGTAACCTAGGGCCTATCATTGGTTTTCCATATAGATATGACCTAAACAAACTTAAACCACCAAGAAAGTGCATTGTTCAACCCTCGTACGGAGAATACTACGGGGGTAGACCCGCGGGGCGCTGGGATTAGGGTTTAATCAGAAAAGGACCGCCTGACGGCTGCGATGCCACGGGAACATGAGTGTGGTCCGATAATACATGCACAAGGGTGGTGGAATGCCCCTAGATGGAAAACCTATAGCTCCCGGGTGTGACCGTCCATGTTGCATGCGATAACACTTATAGAAGTGTGTTGGACATGTAGGAGCAGGCTCCCGCCACGGATCAAAACGAGGGTAAACCGCTGGAACCTTGGGCCTATCCTTGCTTTTCCATGTAGATATGACCTAAACAAACCTGGATCACCAAGAAAGTGCATTGGTCAACCCTCGTACAGAGAATGCTACGGGGGTAGACCCGCGGGGCCCTCGGATTAGGGTTTCGTCATAAAAGGACCGCCCGAGGGCCGAGATGCCACGAGAACATGCGTGTGGCCCTAGAATACAAGAAAAAGGGTGGTGGAATGCCCCTATATGGAAAACCTACCTCCCGGGTGTGACCATCCACGTTGCATGCGATAACACTTATAGAAGTGTGCTCGACATGTAGGAGCAGGCTCCCGCCGCAGATCAAACGAGGGTAAACCGGTGGAACCTTGGGCCTATCCTTGGTTTTCCATGTATATATGACCAAAACAAACCTAAACCACCAAGAAAGTGCATTGTTCAACCCTCGTACGGAGAATGCTACGGGGGTAGACTCGCGGGGCCCTCGAATTAGGGTTTCGTAGGAAAAGTTCCGCCCGAGGGCCGGGATGCCACGGGAACATGCGTGTGGCCCGAGAATACATGCATAAGGGTGGTGGAATGCCCCTAGACTGAAAACCTAGCTCCCGGGTCTGACCGTCCACGTTGCATGCGATAACACTTATAGAAGTGTGCTGGACATGTAGGAGCACGCTCCCGCCGCGGATCAAAACAAGGGTAAACCTTTGGAACCTTGGGCCTATCCTTGGTTTTCCATGTAGATATGACCTAAACAAACCGAAACCACCAAGAAAGTGCATTGTTCAACCCTCGTACGGAGAATGCTATGGGGGTAGACCCACGAGGCCGTCGTATTAGGGTTTTGTCAGAAAAGAAGCGCCCGATGGCCGGGATGCCACGGTAACATGCGTGTGGCCCTAGAATACATGCACAAGGGTGGTGAAATGCCCCTAAATGGAAAACCTAGCTCTCGGGTGTGACCGTCCACGTCGGATACGATAACACTTAAAAAATTGTGCTGGACATGTAGGAGCAGCCTCCTGCCGCGGATCAAACAAGGGTAAACCGGTGGAACTTTGGGCCTATCCTTGGTTTTCCATTTAGATATGACCTAAAAAACCTAAACCACCAAGAAAGTTCATGGTTCAACCCTCGTACGGAGAATGTTACGGGGGTAGACCCGCGGGGCCCTCGGATTAGGGTTTCGTCGGAAAAGGACCGTCTGAGGGCCGGGATGCCACGGGAACATGCGTGTGGCCTGAGAATATATGAACAAGGGTTTGGAATGCCCCTAGATGGAAAACCTAGCTCCCGGGTGTGACCGTCCACGTTGCATGCGATAACACTTATAGAAGTGTGGTGGGCATGTAGGAGCAGGCTCCCGTCGCGGATCAAACGAGGGTAAACCGGTGGAACCTTCGGCCTATCCTTGTTTTTCCATGTAGATATGACCTAAACAAACCTAAACCACCAAAAAAGTGCATTGTTCAACCCTCGTACGGAGAATGCTACGGGGGTAGACCCGCGGGGCCCTCGGATTAGGGTTTCATCGGAAAAAGACCGCCTAAGGGCCGAGATGCCACGGGAACATGCGTTTGGCCCGAGAATACATGCACAAGGGTGGTGGAATGCCTCTAGATGGAAAACCTAGCTCCCGGGTGTGACCGTCCACGTTGCATGCGATAACACTTATAGAAGTGTGCTGGACATGTAGGAGCAGGCTCCCGCCGCGGATCAAAACGAGGGTAAACCAGTGGAACCTTGGGCCTATCCTTGGTTTTACATGTAGATATGACCTAAACAAACCTAAACCACAAAGCAAGTGCATTGTTTAACCCTCGTACGGAGAATGCTACGGGGGTAGACCCGCGGGGCCTTCGGATTAGGGTTTCGTCGGAAGAGAAGCGCCCGAGGGCCGGGATGCCACGAGAACATGCGTGTGGCCCTAGAATACATGCACAAGGGTGGTGGAATGCCCCTAGATGGAAAACCTAGCTCCCGGGTGTGACCGTCCACGTTGCATGCGATAACACTTATAGAAGTGTGCTGGACATGTAGGAGCAGGCTCCCGCCACGGGCCAAACGAGGGTAAACCGTTGTGTAACCTAGGGCCTATCATTGGTTTTCCATATAGATATGACCTAAACAAACCTAAACCACCAAGAAAGTGCATTGTTCAACCCTCGTACGGAGAATACTACGGGGGTAGACCCGCGGGGCGCTCGGATTAGGGTTTCATCAGAAAAGGACCACCTGACGGCTGCGATGCCACGGGAACATGAGTGTGGTCCGAGAATACATGCACAAGGGTGGTGGAATGCCCCTAGATGGAAAACCTATAGCTCCCGGGTGTGACCGTCCATGTTGCATGCGATAACACTTATAGAAGTGTGTTGGACATGTAGGAGCAGGCTCCCGCCGCGGATCAAAACGAGGGTAAACCGCTGGAACCTTGGGCCTATCCTTGCTTTTCCATGTAGATATGACCTAAACAAACCTGGATCACCAAGAAAGTGCATTGGTCAACCCTCGTACAGAGAATGCTACGGGGGTAGACCCGCGGGGCCCTCGGATTAGGGTTTCGTCATAAAAGGACCGCCCGAGGGCCAAGATGCCACGAGAACATGCGTGTGGCCCTAGAATACAAGAAAAAGGGTGGTGGAATGCCCCTAGATGGAAAACCTACCTCCCGGGTGTGACCATCCATGTTGCATGCGATAACACTTATAGAAGTGTGCTCGACATGTAGGAGCAGGCTCCCGCCGCAGATCAAACGAGGGTAAACCGGTGGAACCTTGGGCCTATCCTTGGTTTTCCATGTATATATGACCAAAACAAACCTAAACCACCAAGAAAGTGCATTGTTCAACCCTCGTACGGAGAATGCTACGGGGGTAGACCCGCGGGGCCCTCGGATTAGGGTTTCGTCGGAAAAGGACCGTGTGAGGGCCGGGATGCCACGGGAACATGCGTGTGGCCTGAGAATATATGCACAAGGGTTTGGAATGCCCCTAGATGGAAAACCTAGCTCCCGGGTGTGACCGTCCACGTTGCATGCGATAACACTTATAGAAGTGTGGTGGGCATGTAGGAGCAGGCTCCCGTCGCGGATCAAACGAGGGTAAACCGGTGGAACCTTCGGCCTATCCTTGTTTTTCCATGTAGATATGACGTAAACAAACCTAAACCGCCAAAAAAGTGCATTGTTTAACCCTCGTACGGAGAATGCTACGGGGGTAGACCCGCGGGGCCCTCGGATTAGGGTTTCATCGGAAAAAGACCGCCTAAGGGCCGAGATGCCACGGGAACATGCGTTTGGCCCGAGAATACATGCACAAGGGTGGTGGAATGCCCCTAGATGGAAAACCTAGCTCCCGGGTGTGACCGTCCACGTTGCATGCGATAACACTTATAGAAGTGTGCTGGACATGTAGGAGCAGGCTCCCGCCGCGGATCAAAACGAGGGTAAACCAGTGGAACCTTGGGCCTATCCTTGGTTTTACATGTAGATATGACCTAAACAAACCTAAACCACAAAGAAAGTGCATTGTTCAACCCTCGTACGGAGAATGCTACGGGGGTAGACCCGCGGGGCCTTCGGATTAGGGTTTCGTCGGAAGAGAAGCGCCCGAGGGCCGGGATGCCACGAGAACATGCGTGTGGCCCTAGAATACATGCACAAGGGTGGTGGAATGCCCCTAGATGGAAAACCTAGCTCCCGGGTGTGACCGTCCACGTTGCATGCGATAACACTTATAGAAGTGTGCTGGACATGTAGGAGCAGGCTCCCGCCACGGGCCAAACGAGGGTAAACCGGTGTGTAACCTAGGGCCTATCATTGGTTTTCCATATATTTGATATGACCTAAACAAACCTAAACCACCAAGAAAGTGCATTGTTCAACCCTCGTACGGAGAATACTACGGGGGTAGACCCGCGGGGCGCTCGGATTAGGGTTTCATCAGAAAAGGACCGCCTGACGGCTGCGATGCCACGGGAACATGAGTGTGGTCCGAGAATACATGCACAAGGGTGGTGGAATGCCCCTAGATGGAAAACCCATAGCTCCCGGGTGTGACCGTCCATGTTGCATGCGATAACACTTATAGAAGTGTGTTGTACATGTAGGAGCAGGCTCCCGCCGCGGATCAAAACGAGGGTAAACCGCTGGAACCTTGGGCCTATCTTTGCTTTTCCATGTAGATATGACCTAAACAAACCTGGATCACCAAGAAAGTGCATTGGTCAACCCTCGTACAGAGAATGCTACGGGGGTAGACCCGTGGGGCCCTCGGATTAGGGTTTCGTCATAAAAGGACCGCCCGAGGGCCGAGATGCCACGAGAACATGCGTGTGGCCCTAGAATACAAGAAAAAGGGTGGTGGAATGCCCCTAGATGGAAAACCTACCTCCCGGGTGTGACCATCCATGTTGCATGCGATAACACTTATAGAAGTGTGCTCGACATGTAGGAGCAGGCTCCCGCCGCAGATCAAACGAGGGTAAACCGGTGGAACCTTGGGCCTATCCTTGGTTTTCCATGTATATATGACCAAACCAAACCTAAACCACCAAGAAAGTGCATTGTTCAACCCTCGTACGGAGAATGCTACGGGGGTAGACCCGCGGGGCCCTCGGCTTAGGGTTTCGTAGGAAAAGGACCGCCCGAGGGCCGGGATGCCACGGGAACATGCGTGTGGCCCGAGAATACATGCACAAGGGTGGTGGAATGCCCCTAGACTGAAAACCTAGCTCCCGGGTGTGACCGTCCACGTTGCATGCGATAACACTTATAGAAGTGTGCTGGACATGTAGGAGCACGCTCCCGCCGCGGATCAAAACAAGGGTAAACCTTTGGAACCTTGGGCCTATCCTTGGTTTTCCATGTAGATATGACCTAAACAAACCTAAACCACCAAGAAAGTGCATTGTTCAACCCTCATACGGAGAATGCTATGGGGGTAGACCCACGAGGCCGTCGTATTAGGGTTTTGTCAAAAAGAAGCGCCCGATGGCCGGGATGCCACGGTAACATGCGTGTGGCCCTAGAATACATGCACAAGGGTGGTGAAATGCCCCTAAATGGAAAACCTAGATCTCGGGTGTGACCGTCCACGTCGGATACGATAACACTTAAAAAATTGTGCTGGACATGTAGGAGCATCCTCCTGCCGCGGATCAAACAAGGGTAAACCGGTGGAACCTTGGGCCTATCCTTGGTTTTCCATTTAGATATGACCTAAAAAACCTAAACCACCAAGAAAGTGCATGGTTCAACCCTCGTTCGGAGAATGTTACGGGGGTAGACCCGCGGGGCCCTCGGATTAGGGTTTCGTCGGAAAAGGACCGTCTGAGGGCCGGGATGCCACGGGAACATGCGTGTGGCCTGAGAATATATGCACAAGGGTTTGGAATGCCCCTAGATGGAAAACCTAGCTCCCGGGTGTGACCGTCCACGTTGCATGCGATAACACTTATAGAAGTGTGGTGGGCATGTAGGAGCAGGCTCCCGTCGCGGATCAAACGAGGGTAAACCGGTGGAACCTTCGGCCTATCCTTGTTTTTCCATGTAGATATGACCTAAACAAACCTAAACCACCAAGAAAGTGCATTGTTCAACCCTCGTACGGAGAATGCTACGGGGGTAGACCCGCGGGGCCCTCGGATTAGGGTTTCATCGGAAAAAGACCGCCTAAGGGCCGAGATGCCACGGGAACATGCGTTTGGCCCGAGAATACATGCACAAGGGTGGTGGAATGCCCCTAGATGGAAAACCTAGCTCCCGGGTGTGACCGTCGACGTTGCATGCGATAACACTTATAGAAGTGTGCTGGACATGTAGGAGCAGGCTCCCGCCGCGGATCAAAACGAGGGTAAACCAGTGGAATCTTGGACCTATCCTTGGTTTTACATGTAGATATGACCTAAACAAACCTAAACCACAAAGCAAGTGCATTGTTCAACCCTCGTACGGAGAATGCTACGGGGGTAGACCCGCGGGGCCCTCGGATTAGGGTTTCGTCGGAAAAGAAGCGCCCGAGGGCCGGGATGCCACGAGAACATGCGTGTGGCCCTAGAATACATGCACAAGGGTGGTGGAATGCCCCTAGATGGAAAACCTATCTCCCGGGTGTGACCGTCCTGTTGCATGCGATAACACTTATAGAGGTGTGCTGGACCTGTAGGAGCAGGATCCCGCCGCAGATCAAACGAGGGTAAACCGGTGTAACCTTGGGCCTATCCTTTGTTTTCCATGTAGATATGGCCTAAACAAACCTAAACCACCAAGAAAATGCATTGTTCAACCCTCGTACGTAGAATGCTATGGGCGTAGACCCGCGAGGCCCTCAGATTAGTGTTTCGTCAGAAAAGGACCGCCCGAGGGCCCGGATGCCACGGGAACATGTGTGTGGCCCTAGAATACATGCACAAGGGTAGTGGAATGCCCCTAGATGGAAAACCTAGATCCCGTGTGTGACCGTCCATGTTGCATGCGATAACACTTATAGAAGTGTGCTGGATATGTAGGAGCAGGCTCCCGCCACGGGCCAAACGAGGGTAAACCGGAGTAACCTTGGGCCTATCCTTGGTTTTCCATGTAGATATGACCTAAACAAACCGAAACCACCAAGAAAGTGCATTGTTCAACCCTCGTACGGAGAATACTACGGGGGTAGACGCGCGAGGCGCTCGAATTAGGGTTTCATCAGAAAAGGACCGCCTGACGGCTAAGATGCCACGGGAACATGAGTGTGGCCCTAGAATACATGCACAAGGGTGGTGGAATGCCCCTAGATGGAAAACCTAGCTCCCGGGTGTGACCGTCCATGTTGCATGCGATAACACTTATAGAAGTGTGCTAGACATGTAGGAGCAGGCTCCCGCCGCGTATAACACGAGGGTAAACCGGTGTAACCTTGGGCCTATCCTTGTTTTTACATGTAGATATGACCTAAACAAACCTAAACCACCAAGAAAGTGCATTGTTCAACGCTCGTGCGGAGAATGCTACGGGGGTAGACCCGCGGAGCCCTCGGATTAGGGTTTTGTCGGAAAAGGACCGCCCGAGGGCCGGGATGCCACGGGAACATGCGTGTGTCCCTAGAATACATGCAAAAGGGTGGTGGAATACCCCTAGATGGAAAACCTAGCTCCCGGGTGTGACCGTCCACGTTGGATGTGTTAACACTTATAAAAGTGTGCTCGACATGTAGGAGCAGCCTCCTACCACGGATTAAACGAGGGTAAACCGGTGGAACCTTGGGACTATCCTTGGTTTTCCATGTAGATATGACCTAAACAAACTGAAACCACCAAGAAAGTGCATGGTTCAACCCTCGTATGGAGAATGCTATGGGGGAATACCCGCGGGGCCCTCGGAATAGTGTTTCGTCAGAAAAGGACCGCCTGAGGGCCGGGATGCCACGGGAACATGTGTGTGGCCCGAGAATACATGCACAAGGGTGGTGGAATGCCCCTAGATAGAAAACCTAGATCCTGGGTGTGACCATCCACGTTGCATGCGATAACACTTATAGAAGTGTGCTAGTTATGTAGGAGCAGGCTCCCGCCACGGATCAAACAAGGGTAAACCGGTGCAACCTTGGGCCTATCCTTGGTTTTCCATGTAGATATGACCTAAACAAACCTAAACCACCAAGAAAGTACATTGTTCAACCCTCGTACGGAGAATGCTACGGGGGTAGACCCACGGGGCCTCGCGTTAGGGTTTCGTCAGAAAAGAAGCGCCCGAGGGCCGGGATGCCACGGTAACATGCGTGTGGCCCTGGAATACATGCACAGGGTGGTGAAATGCCCCTAGATGGAAAACCTAGCTCTCAGGTGTGACTGTCCACGTCGGATACGATAACACTTATAAAAGTGTGCTAGACATGTAGGAGCAGCCTCCTGCCGGGGATCAAACAAGGGTAAACCGGTGGAACCTTGGGCCTATCCTTGGTTTTCCATGTAGATATGACCTAAACAAACCTAAACCACCAAGAAAGTGCATGGTTCAACCCTCGTACGGAGAATGCTACGGGGGTAGACCCGCGGGGCCCTCGGATTAGGGTTTCGTGGGAAAAGGACCGCCTGAGGGCCGGGATGCCACGAGAACATGCGTGTGGCCCTAGAATACATGCACAAGGGTTTGGAATGCCCCTAAATGGAAAACCTAGCTCCCGGGTGTGACCGTCCATGTTGCATGCGATAAAACTTATAGAAGTGTGGTGGGCATGTAGGAGCAGGCTCCCGCCGTGGATCAAACGAGGGTAAACCGGTGGAACCTTCGGCCTATACTTGTTTTTCCATGTAGATATGACCTAAACAAACCTAAAACACCAAGAAAGTGCATTGTTAAACCCTCGTACGGAGAATGCTACGGTGGTAGACCCGCGGGGCCCTCGGATTAGGGTTTAATCGGAAAAGGACCGCCTAAGGGCCGAGATGCCACGGGAACATGCGTGTGGCCCGAGAATACATGCACAAGGGTGGTGGAATGCCCATAGATGGAAAACCTAGATCTCGTGTGTGACCGTCCACGTTGCATGCGATAACACTTATAGAAGTGTGCTAGACATGTAGGAGCAGGCTCCCGCCGCGTATAACACGAGGGTAAACCGGTGTAACCTTGGGCCTATCCTTGGTTTTCCATGTAGATATGGCCTAAAAAACCTAAACCACCAAGAAAGTGCATTGTTCAACCCTCGTACGGAGAATGCTATGGGGGGAGACCCGCGGGGCCCTCGGATTAGGGTTTCGTCGGAAAATGACCGCCTGAGGACCCGGATGCCACGGGAACATGTGTGTGGCCCTAGAATACATGCACAAGGGTGGTGGAATGCCCATAGATGGAAAACCTAGATCCCGTGTGTGACCGTCCACGTTGCATGCGATAACACTTATAGAAGTGTGCTGGACATGTAGGAGCAGGTTCCCGCCACGGGCCAAACGAGGGTAAACCGGTGTAACCTTGGGCCTATCCTTGGTTTTCCATGTAGATATGACCTAAACAAACCGAAACCACCAAGAAAGTGCATTGTTCAACCCTCGTACGGAGAATACTACGGGGGTAGACCCGCGGGGCGCTCGGATTAGGGTTTCATCGAAAAAGGACCGCCTGACGGCTAAGATGCCACAGGAACATGAGTGTGGCCCGAGAATACATGCACAAGGGTGGTGGAATGCCCCTAGATGGAAAACCTAGCTCCCCGGTGTGACCGTCCATGTTGCATGCGATAACACTTATAGAAGTGTGCTGGACATGTAGGAGCAGGCTCCCGCCGTGGATCAAATGAGGGTAAACCAGTGGAACCTTGAGCCTATCCTTGTTTTTACATGTAGATATGACCTAAACAAACCTAAACCACAAAGAAAGTGCATTGTTCAACCCTCGTGCGTAGAATCCTACGGGGGTAGACCCGCGGGGCCCTCGGATTAGGGTTTCGTCGGAAAAGGACCGCCCGAGGGCTGGGATGCCACGGGAACATGCGTGTGGCCCTAGAATACATGCAAAAGGGTGGTGGAATACCCCTAGATGGAAAACCTAGCTCCCGGGTGTGACCGTCCATGTTGGATGTGTTAACACTTATAAAAGTGTGCTCGACATGTAGGAGCAGCCTCCTGCCGCGGATAAAATGAGGGTAAACCGGTGGAACCTTGGGCCTATCCTTGGTTTTCCATGTAGATATGACCTAAACAAACCTAAACCACCAAGAAAGTGCATGGTTCAACCCTCGTACGGAGAATGCTACGGGGGTAGACCCGCGGGGCCCTCGGATTAGGGTTTCGTCGGAAAAGGACCGCCTGAGGGCCGGGATGCCACGGGAACATGTGTGTGGCCCGAGAATACATGCACAAGGGTGGTGGAATGCCCCTAGATGTAAAACCTAGATCCTGGGTGTGACCATCCACGTTGGATGAGATAACACTTATAGAAGTGTGCTCGACATGTAGGAGCAGGCTCCCGCCACCGATCAAACGAGGGTAAACCGGTGGAACCTTGGGCTTATCCTTGGTTTTCCATTTAGATATGACCTAAACAAACCTAAACCACCTGGAAAGTGCATTGTTCAACCCTCGTACAGAGAATGCTACGGGGGTAGAGCCACGACCCCCCTCGTATTAGGGTTTCAACGAAAAAGGACCGCCCGAGGGCCGGGATGCCACGGGAACATGCGTGTTGGCCCGAGAATAGATGCACAAGGGTAGTGGAATGCCCCTAGATGGAAAACCTAGCTCCCAGGTGTGACCGTCCACGTTGCATGCGATAACACTTATAGAAGTGTGCTGGACATGTAGGAGCAGGCTCCCGCCGCGGATCACAACGAGGCTAAACCGGTGGAACCTTGGGCCTATCCTTGGTTTTCCATGTAGATATGACCTAAACAAACCTAAACCACCAAGAAAGTGCATTGTTCAACCCTCGTACGAAGAATGCTACGGGGGTAGACCCACGGGGCCCTCGGATTAGGGGTTCGTCGAAAAAGGACCGCCCGAGGGCTGGGATGCCATGGGAACATGCGTGTTGGCCCGAGAATAGATGCACAAGGGTGGTGGAATGCCCCTAGATGGAAAACCTAGCTCCAAGGTGTGACCGTCCACGTTGCATGCGATAACACTTATAGAAGTGTGCTGGACATGTAGGAGCAGGCTCCCGCCGCGGATCACAACGAGGGTAAACCGGTGGAACCTTGGGCCTATCCTTGGTTTTCCATTTAGATATGACCTAAACAAACCTAAACCACCAAGAAAGTGCATTGTTCAACCCTCGTACGAAGAATGCTACGGGGGTAGACCCGCGGGGCCCTCGGATTAGGGTTTCGTCGGAAAAGGACCGCCCGAGGGCTGGGATGCCACGGGAACATGCGTGTGGCAATTTCAAAACTATTACGGTTTTGGCTTGATAGAATGCGGAATTAAACTAACGTTTATTTTACAAGCACAAAACCTAAATACACTAGGCTCAACTAAGTGCACCAACAACAAATTAAGCTAAGCAAGATAGCACAAGATAAATATACCACAAGTGATAAGCAAGATATAAGTACTTCAAGATCGATGGCTATCACAAGGAAAGTAAGCTCGGATATAGAGATAATCGAGGCACGCAGAGACGAAGATGTATTCCCGTGTTCACCACCTTTGGGAAGGGGGCTACGTCACGTTGGAGAGGTGTGAGGTTCCACGAAGGATTCCTCACGCGCCACAAAGGCTCACCTTCTTCTCCGAGTCTATCCCATGAAGGAATAGGCCCTTCCCTTATGGCTAGCTTTTCCTCCACTCTGGAGATGGCAAGCTCCACAACCACTTCACAAGCTCCACGAAGGAGAATCCCGGGTCTCTTCACAATCTTCCATGAAGAGAACACCGTGGTACCAACCGCCAAGACAAATAGGAGGTCACCCTCCAAGAGTAACAAGCTCACGGTCTCTCACTCGAACAAATCGTAATGGAGAGATCAACACTTATGCAAGAATGCAAAGCAAGACCACCAAGGGTGCTCAAATCCTTCACTCTCAAATCCCACCAAAGCAACAAGTGCTAGGGAGGAATTAGAGAGGAAGAACAATGGTGGAAGTCAACCAATGACTCCAAGATCTAGATCCAATGGGTTCCCCTCACTTAGAGGAGGAATTGATTGGTGGGGATTGTAGATCTAGATCTCGTCTTCCAAAGCCCTCAAAAAGATGCAAGAATCATAGGAGGGAAGGGGGAGGAAGCAAGCTCAAGAGGTTCAACAATGGAGGTCAATTTCGTGGTCAAGAACACTCTAAAACGTTGGGAGAAGAACCCCCTTTTATAGTGGAAAGCAAATATGCCCGTTGGGAGAAAACTGTGCGAATCCGGTTGAAAGTTCGGTTGGACCGGCTCCAGAACCGGATGGTTCAGTTCCTGGATCGGAAAACCGGATCTCAACCGGGATAAGGGTCAGTACACAGTCTCAGATAGACTCGGTATAGAAAAACCGAAAATCCCGGTTGAAACCCGGTTGAATCTTGGTTTTCCGGTGCTGGCACCGGACCACCCGGTATGGGAACCGGTTGAACCGGATCCACAACCGGGATGAAACTGACTTCACGGAAAACGTAATAACTTTTGCATCCGGACTCCGATTTCGATGATCTTGGGCTTGTTTTGACGAGGACAACAAGCTTTACAATATTGTGCAGAGAAACATCATAGCCCAACAAAGGAGGATAGAACCAAATGAAGAAAGGTAAGAAGCCTCCCTAAATAAGAACCGATAAAACCTTCAAACTCGAAAACGCCATAGAAGATGCATACGAATTCCGTTTTCGATGAACTTGGGCTTGTTGAAGAGCTAGAAACAAGCTCAAGAACCTCACATGGAGAAACACCAAGAAGCAACAAAATAGGAAGATGCAAAGTATGCAAAGGATTGATCTCCCTATGACGATGTTATCAAGTTACACAACCGAAAGCCCCTCTTGATAGTGCGGCTATCTATCCTATAACCCGGTCTCCCAACAACCACCCTGAGACCGGTAAAAGGAAAACCTAGCAAGGCCATAAATTTGCCTTACGCAAACCGCTTGATGTTGATGACAACGCTTCAAGCTCCACCCAAGCCGGAATGCAACACTTGATCATTGTTGCTTCGTGAAGACTCCTAGTTTGCTCCCCATACACCACTATGGGATAGCTTCATTAATACATGTCTTCACATGTCCATTATCACCAATATGGACGGCAAGCTTCAAGCAAATGATCTTCTCGAGATGCTTATCTTGAACTTGCCCTTCTCAACCTTGATGACGATCACCACTTGATGTCATCCTCTCATGGGCTATATAATATCTTCATTTTTGAAGCATGCCCATGGAAAGATACCTGTCCATATAGAAAACGCAAAGTCAAATATATAATGGATTAGTTCATGATGCATAATTGACAAGGCTTACCATACCACAATACCATGTGGTACATTCTTTATGCTTCATGTGTTGACCAACTTGAAATCACTCTTCACTCTTTGTATTGGTCAACCAAGTATCTTCCCGTGCTCCATCTTAATATCTTGAGGTACATAAGGAACTCTTCATTTGATTACATTCTCTAAATCTTAGTCAACCATAGCTCAACTAATGAGGCTATCATGACACCGACTTAGAGCCATATCTTGAATTCTTCTATTGAGATCACACGCTCAAGATCTTGATCATATCATATTCTTCTCTTCAACTCGATGATTTTGATGCCAATACTCAAGGTATATCTTTATGTTCATGGCATCCATACTTTAATCCAACACATGGACTACAAGCATGACCTATGGAATATACCTTCATATAAAACTCAGTGAAAACATCAGTCCATAGGAATTGTCGTTAATCACCAAAACCACACATAGGGGCAATTACCCTTTCAACTGATCTATGTTTTATTTTTGGTGTCTACCAAAAGATGGAAAGCGTTGCTTGACCACGTGAAATGTTTAACTATGAAGTATTTGTCCAATACTCGTTGGGAGAGTCGGATCAGAAGTGTCAAAGCAATTAGATTTCAAGCTCCTCAGCTAAGGTTTGCTCTTCTTGAGTTAAGTGAAGATGTTGATACTGAACCAAAGGATAGGAGTGATGCAAAAAAATTATACAAAGTGCTTGGTAGCTATGAATTTATATTTGGTATGGTTATCTGGTATGAAATTTTATTTGCAGTAAACACAGTAAGCAAGAAGTTGCAATCAGCATCCATGTTCATTGATTCTACAATACATCAAATAGAAAGTATGCACACTTACTTTCAAACATATAGAAATTAAGGGTTTGCTCCTGGTTTGAAGAGTGCCAAGGATATTGTGTCTGAGCTGGGTATAGAGCAATCATTCCATGTAAAGCGTCATGCTTATAGGACAAAGCAATTTGATGAGCTGAATGCGATGAAGCAACATTCCAAGCCGAGGAGGATTTTAAAGTGAACTACTTTTTGGTTATGGTCGATATGGCGACCACATCTTCGAGGCGCGTATTTGAAGAATTCTAATCGTTCAAAGGTATATTTGGGTTTTTCATGAGTTCCACATCCTTGAAGGCATTGTATGGTCCTCAACTGAAAAAACATTGCACTAAATTTGCAAAAACTTTTACTCAGCCGGGTAAATCTGGTAAACCTGATACATGTGATGTTGAGTTGAATGCACTTATTTCCGAGTTAAGTGTTATGAAGTTCACCTTGCCAAATACACCAATGTATTCCATGGAGCGTTTTGAGTTTGTTAGAAAAGCGGATTGTTATTCTAATATTTCTATCGCTTATCGGATCTTATTTACTATGCCCATGACTATTGCATCAGCTGAAAGAAACTTTTCAAAGTTGAATTCATTGAAGAACTATTTGAGATCTTCAATGTCTCGGGAGAGGTTAAATGATTTGGCATATCTATGCATCGAGAAGAAGTTAGTGGACGAGATTGATATTGATTCCATCGTCACGGACTTTGCTTTTAGGAATTTTCGGAGGGAATTTGAAGGTATCATGTAGACATTGTTATTTTTATATGAATACTATAGTTGGAAGTGTACTTAAAATATTTATTTTTCATCATCTCATATATGCATAAAAAAATTATACTAAGGGGCCCAAAATTTTAGTTTCGCCCCGGACCCCCGAAATCTTAGGACCGGCCCTGATCAATGTTGCATATTTAACAGGTTCAGAGTGAAGATTTAGTGCACATGGACATGAGTGATCCTAGTCTTCTCAAAAACTAAGAAATTATATTTCCAAGTTTCAAACATTTGTTAAAATTTTTGGGACGTAGCCAATGATTTATCCCACAAACATGCAAATTACCAATTTCAAATACTTTGTATTAAATCTCAAATCAAATACTTTATAATAAATTTCAAAAAAAATACTTTGTATTATGAGCTACACCAAAATGACAAAAATGTGGATCTAATTATGCATAGTTTTACATCTACAAATTTTATCAGATTTTCTCATTTTTGTAGCCCACAATATAAATAATTATGGGTTGCAATTTTACATGCTTGTAGATACCACATTGATTATGGCTAGAATTTATTTCCAGTTCTTTTTGAAACTTGTAAATATGATTTTAGAATTTTTTTTAAATGAAGGAAGAAATGGAGCTCGGGAGACAAGACACTTCCAGACAGGTTCACGAGATGTTTGTGCATACGTTTTTGTGTTTGTGATACCCTAGCCTTCTAAAGACTTGGTAGGGAAAACATTTACTGTAGACCTTTTTGGAGCTTCACACACCTCTGATAAGTAGCTACGAGTACTCTGGATACCAAGATGAGTATTACAAAAGCTAAATGTTTATTCTAGCCAAGACTTGTGCATAATATGCTATGCACTAAATTACCATATATAACTTTGATCGAACACTGAACCTCTGTGTGCCCTTTTATTGATAAATTAAAAGTGGAGTCTTACATAATATGTCTTCCATGGTGGCCATGAATTATGAGATGCCTTTTTTGCTTTGATCTCCGAGATGGAATCATCTTCTTTATGTTGATTGTTGTACTCCACCCCCTCCCCCATCTCAAGTATGAACCGATGCAATTGTAGGCGGTGAGGATGTCGGCTCATGTACAACACGGGTTACCCCATCGTCAGAATCCGCATCACCAACCAGGCACCAAAACTTAACTGCAATTGTCGATGTGGCATCTCTCCCTTTGTCCTCTCAGTCATCAGCCATTGATGTCGGCATTTCCCCTTCCTTCTTTATTTCCTGCCCGCTTCGGCATTTCTGCACCAGTTTTGACATAACGTGCTTGAAATGCAGCAGGTTCAACGGCACTGTGAAATTCGTAACAAGAAGAATCGGAGCTCCTTGAGAAACATCATGTACTTTCAGTCCATTGGGATCGGTGTGGATGCAATGATGGCATATGTCGAGGATGGAACATGGTAGACCCTAACCCTCGTACGGAGAATGCTACGGGGGTAGACCCGCGGGTCCCTCGGATTAGGGTTTTGTCGGAAAAGGACCGCCCGAGTGCCGGGATGCCACGGGAACATGCGTGTGGCCCTAGCATACATGCACAAGGGTGGTGGATTGCCCCTAGACGGAAAACCTAGCTCCCGGGTGTGACCGTCCACGTTGCATGCGATAACACCTATAGAAGCGTGCTGGACATGTAGGAGTAGGCTCCCGTCGCGGGTCAAACGAGGGTAGACCGATGGAACCCTGGGCCTATCCTTGGTTTTCCATGTAGATATGACCCAAACAAACCTAAACCACCGAGAGAGTGCGTTGTTCAACCCACGTACGGAGAATGCTACGGGGGTAGACCCGCGGGTCCCTCGGATTAGGGTTTCGTCGGAAAAGGACCGCCCGAGTGCCGGGATGCCACGGGAACATGCGTGTGGCCCTAGCATACATGCACAAGGGTGGTGTATTGCCCCTAGACGGAAAACCTAGCTCCCGGGTGTGACCGTCCACGTTGCATGCGATAACACATATAGAAGCGTGCTGGACATGTAGGAGTAGGCTCCCGTCGCGGGTCAAACGAGGGTAGACCGGTGGAACCCTGGGACTATCCTTGGTTTTCCATGTAGATATGACCCAAAAAAACCTAAACCACCGAGAGAGTGCGTTGTTCAACCCTCGTACGGAGAATGCTACGGGGGTAGACCCGCGGGTCCCTCAGATTAGGGTTTCGTCGAAAAAGGACCGCCCGAGTGCCGGGATGCCACGGGAACATGCGTGTGGCCCTAGCATACATGCACAAGGGTGGTGGATTGCCCCTAGACGGAAAACCTAGCTCCCGGGTGTGACCGTCCATGTTGCATGCGATAACACCTATAGAAGCGTGCTGGACATGTAGGAGTAGGCTCCCGTCGCGGGTCAAACGAGGGTAGACCAGTGGAACCCTGGGCCTATCCTTGGTTTTCCTTGTAGATATGACCCAAACAAACCTAAACCACCGAGAGAGTGCGTTGTTCAACCCTCGTACGGAGAATGCTACGGGGGTAGACCCGCGGGTCCCTCGGATTAGGGTTTCGTCGGAAAAGGACCACCCGAGTGCCGGGATGCCACGGGAACATGCGTGTGGCCCTAGCATACATGCACAAGGGTGGTGGATTGCCCCTAGACGGAAAACCTAGCTCCCGGGTGTGACCGTCCACGTTGCATGCGATAACACATATAGAAGCGTGCTGGACATGTAGGAGTAGGCTCCCGTCGCGGGTCAAACGAGGGTAGACCGGTGGAACCCTGGGACTATCCTTGGTTTTCCATGTAGATATGACCCAAAAAAACCTAAACCACCGAGAGAGTGCGTTGTTCAACCCTCGTACGGAGAATGCTATGGGGGTAGACCCGCGGGTCCCTCGGATTAGGGTTTCGTCGTAAAAGGACCGCCCGAGTGCCGGGATGCCACGGGAACATGCGTGTGGCCCTAGCATACATGCACAAGGGTGGTGGATTGCCCCTAGACGGAAAACCTAGCTCCCGGGTGTGACCGTCCACGTTGCATGCGATAACACCTATAGAAGCGTGCTGGACATGTAGGAGTAGGCTCCCGTCGCGGGTCAAACGAGGGTAGACCGGTGGAACCCTGGGCCTATCCTTGGTTTTCCATGTAGATATGACCCAAACAAACCTAAACCACCGAGAGAGTGCGTTGTTCAACCCACGTACGGAGAATGCTACGGGGGTAGACCCGCGGGTCCCTCGGATTAGGGTTTCGTCGGAAAAGGACCGCCCGAGTGCCGGGATGCCACGGTAACATGCGTGTGGCCCTAGCATACATGCACAAGGGTGGTGGATTGCCCCTAGACGGAAAACCTAGCTCCCGGGTGTGACCGTCCACGTTGCATGCGATAACACATATAGAAGCGTGCTGGACATGTAGGAGTAGGCTCCCGTCGCGGGTCAAACGAGGGTAGACCGGTGGAACCCTGGGACTATCCTTGGTTTTCCATGTAGATATGACCCAAAAAAACCTAAACCACCGAGAGAGTGCGTTGTTCAACCCTCGTACGGAGAATGCTACGGGGGTAGACCCGCGGGTCCCTCAGATTAGGGTTTCGTCGAAAAAGGACCGCCCGAGTGCCGGGATGCCACGGGAACATGCGTGTGGCCCTAGCATACATGCACAAGGGTGGTGGATTGCCCCTAGACGGAAAACCTAGCTCCCGGGTGTGACCGTCCATGTTGCATGCGATAACACCTATAGAAGCGTGCTGGACATGTAGGAGTAGGCTCCCGTCGCGGGTCAAACGAGGGTAGACCAGTGGAACCCTGGGCCTATCCTTGGTTTTCCTTGTAGATATGACCCAAACAAACCTAAACCACCGAGAGAGTGCGTTGTTCAACCCTCGTACGGAGAATGCTACGGGGGTAGACCCGCGGGTCCCTCGGATTAGGGTTTCGTCGGAAAAGGACCACCCGAGTGCCGGGATGCCACGGGAACATGCGTGTGGCCCTAGCATACATGCACAAGGGTGGTGGATTGCCCCTAGACGGAAAACCTAGCTCCCGGGTGTGACCGTCCACGTTGCATGCGATAACACATATAGAAGCGTGCTGGACATGTAGGAGTAGGCTCCCGTCGCGGGTCAAACGAGGGTAGACCGGTGGAACCCTGGGACTATCCTTGGTTTTCCATGTAGATATGACCCAAAAAAACCTAAACCACCGAGAGAGTGCGTTGTTCAACCCTCGTACGGAGAATGCTATGGGGGTAGACCCGCGGGTCCCTCGGATTAGGGTTTCGTCGTAAAAGGACCGCCCGAGTGCCGGGATGCCACGGGAACATGCGTGTGGCCCTAGCATACATGCACAAGGGTGGTGGATTGCCCCTAGATGGAAAACCTAGCTCCCGGGTGTGACCGTCCACGTTGCATGCGATAACACCTATAGAAGCGTGCTGGACATGTAGGAGTAGGCTCCCGTCGCGGGTCAAACGAGGGTAGACCGGTGGAACACTTGCATTATATAACTACATAAAAAATTATAGATAGAAGTTTAATATTATATTTTTAGATTATTATAACTACATAAAAAATATTTTTTTATTAAATTTTATTTAATCTACGCCGACGGCTTTGCCGTCGGCCTATCTGGGGGCTTTTTTTTTGGGTCTGTCTACGCCGACGGCAAAGCCGTCGGCCTAGACTTAAGTGGATAAGGGGCTCTGCTGCCTACCCCGCGCGCGAGTCCCTGCGACCACACACGCGAGCCCCTGCCTACTCCGCGAGCCCCTGCTGCCTACTCCGCTGTCGCTGCTCCGCCGCCGGCCCGCCTCCCCGCTGGCCGCCCCCCTCCCACCCGCCCGCCTCCCCGCCGGCCGGCCGCCCGCCCGCCTCCCCACCGGTCGCTCCCCCTCCTCCGCCGGTCGCTCCCCCTCCTCCCCCTCCTCCTGCCGGCCGCTCCCCTCCTCCCGTGCCTCCCCCACCTCCCGCCGGCAGCTCCCCCCTCCTCCCCTCCTCCCTCTGCCTCCTCTCCTCCCCACCTCCCCACATCTCCTCCCCGCCGGCAGCTCCCTGCTCCCCTCCTCCCTCTGCCTCCTCTCCTCCCCACCTCCCTGCCTCCCCTCCTTCCCTCCTCCCCCTGCCTCCCCTCCTTCCCTGCCTCCCCTCCTCCCTCTGCCTCCTCTCCTTCCCTGCCTCCTTCCCTTCTTCCCTGCCTCCCCTCCTCCCTCTGCCTCCTCTCCTCCCCACCTCCCCACATCCCTGCCTCCCCTCCCCTCCTTCCCTCCTCCCTCTGCCTCCCCTCCCCTCCTTCCCTCCTCCCACTGCCTCTCCTTTAGGGTAATTACTTGTTGTTATATAATTAGTTTCTACTATATTACTTGTTGTATATTAGTTCTAGTATAATTAGTTTTAGTATATTAGTTGTTCTAGTATATTACTTGTTGTGCTATAATCATGACTCTATTTACATTCACTAGGTCCTGTCGCTGTCCCGGAGGTCGCCGTCCCGGAGGTCGCCGTCCCGGAGGTCCCCGTCCCGGAGGTCGCCTACTACCTCTACCGCCGAGGGTGAGCTACAACTCCGTCTCCTCCCTCGCATATTTGATGTCAGTAGATTCCATTTCCACGTCAAGTCGCAAGTCACCTAGGTGTCATATCCCGTCTGCGAGCATTACGCGGATAAATATGCATTAGAGGTCGCATATTATGAAGCGTAATGCTTGCGGCATTTACGGGACAGTCGGCGGATGCGTAGTTGGGTACGTTCTCCATGCTCTGTCCTGGTCCGAGTCAGGATTTCGGTTGCGCCTCCCCGTTGTTCTCCGGATGCACATCCTCTTGGCTTTTTGCCGAGACGTGTATCGGGAGAGCAGCGGGGAGGTGCTGCCGAAATTCTGGCTTGGAACAGGGTAGAGCATGGAGAACCTACTCAATCTACGGATCCGGCGGCTGCTAGGACCCTCTATACCTATTAGAGATGTAGGTTATGCGTTTTTCTCGGTAGATAAATAGAAAATATGATGCATTTAGTTTCATGCTATTATTTGATATGAAATGCTATGTTTATTGTTTGGTTCCCAATAAAAACAGAGGATGGCTGATAATGGGTGGATATACAGTGGCCGTACTAGTGTTGTTGATAGAACAGATGAGTGGACATGGAAGACTGATCTGTTAGTGAAGGAGTTAGCGCGTGGTTCAAAGGCAGACATTTGTCCAACTTGCCCTTGCGCTCATTGCAATAAGCGTCATCGTCAGTCAAAGGAGGAAATGAAAAAACACCTTTGGAGATATGGTTATATGCGGGACTTCGTCACGACGGTTGACTTTACTCAGTACGAACGTGATAGAGGTGAGGTGATGCGGCAACGGATCAATGGCAATGAGGGCGATGGGATTAGAAATTTGCTAGATGATTTCCATGATGCCGACATGCCAGATTCGCCACCTTCACATGAACCGCCAGAACTGGAGGAACCTCGTGAACCAGAGGATCCGGAGCCAAGCGCGAAGGCCTTCTATGATTTGATGGCCTCGGCTAAGAGGCCTCTGTACGAGGGTTCAAAGATTTCTCAACTCGATGCCATCTCGGAAGCACTAGCCATAAAGCTCAAGTACGGCAACACTCGTTCATGCTTTGAAGACCATCTGCAAACATATGGTAACATGTTGCCTGAAGGGCATTGTCTGCCTAAAACCATGTACGAAGCAAAGAAAATCCTGCGAGCGCTCAGCATGGAATATCAAAAGATAGATTGTTGTCCAAAAGGTTGCCTCTTGTTCTGGAAACAGTTTGCGGATGACAAATACTGTAGCAAGTGTGGGGCCTCTAGGTATCATGAGGTGGGAGACGATGGTCAGAAGACGCAAACAAAAGTTGCCATGAAGATTCTTCGTTATCTCCCATTCATAAAAAGAATCCAGCGACTTTACATGACCAAGGAGTCTGCCACACAGATGACGTGGCACAAGACGGGGAAGAGATATGAGGATGAGCAAGGACGGGTAAAGATGGGACATCCATCTGATGGTAAGGCATGGAAGAACTTTGATAGAGACCATCCCGATGAGGCAAGAGAGGCTCGGAACGTTAGAATTGCTATAGCAACAGGTGGATTCAATCCATATGGTATGTCGACCGCCTCGTATAGCTGCTGGCCCGTGTTTGTTATGCCGCTCAATCTCCCTCCTGGAGCCCTAATGCAAAGGAAGACCATATTCCTGTCGCTGATCATTCCAGGGCCTGAATACCCGGGGAAGAATTTGAGTGTGTACATGTAACCGCTTGTGGAAGATCTGAACCACTCTTGGCACCACGGGACGTTGACATACGACCGTGCATCAAAGACAAACTTCTACATGAAAGTTTGGTTCCACTATTCCATGCACGACATGCCCGGGTACGCCCTATTCTGCGGATGGTGTACAACTGGTAAGTGGCCATGCCCAGTGTGCAGGCATCTACTTGAGTTCCTTTGGCTAAAGGCGGGTAAAAAGTATTCCGCATTTGACATGCATCGACCATACCTCAAAGGAGACCATCCGTTCAGACAAGACAAAAAGAACTTCATCAAGGGCAAAGTTGTGCTTGAAGAAAAAGAGATACCAACGTTCGATGGTGTTGCTGTTGATGCCGAGTTACGTGCTCTCGTGCGTACTGAGTCTGGTTTCCCACAGTTTGAGGGATATGGAAAAACGCACAACTTGACACACGAGGCAGGCATAACGAAACTCGAGTATTACAAGGACTGCGAACTTCCCCATAACATCGATGTGATGCACACTGAAAAGAATGTCGCAGAGTCTCTCTTTTACACAATTCTGAACATTCCTGAAAAGTCAAAGGATAATGTCAAGGCTAGAGTCGATGTTGAGGAGCTATGTGATAGGAAGAGACTATGCATGCAACCTCCTGAACGCAATCGAAAAAATTGGGTCAAGCCACATGCCTGCTACTGCCTTCATACCGGCCGTGCTTCTCCTGGTGCTTCTGGTGGTGGTGGCGGTGGCGGTGGCGGTGATTCTCCTTCTTTCCATCGTGCTGAGGGTGGCAGTGCTTCTCCTTCTACCGGTGGTGGTGGTCATGGCGGTACTTCTCCTTCTTCCGGTGCTGGTTCGACGGCGGCTACTCGACGTCAAGCTTCACCTTTCTTCACGCGGGGAGACATGGGTCTCTCGAGTAGCTCTCCGGAGGTGTAGGCATGTGCATGTGTTAGGATGCACCTATGTGTGGATGATGATGTACCTATCTATGTGTGGATGATGATGTACCTATCTATGTGTGGATGATGTACCTATCTATGTGTGGATGATGATGTACCTATATATGTATGGATGATCTTATATGTTTGTGTCCATGTGCATGTGTTATTTGTGGGAATTTAAAATATGCAGGGAAGAAACAAACAAACAAAAAAAAACTGGACAGAGCTAACGCCGACGGCATTGCCGTCGGCGTAGATAATGACCATATGGCACGGCTTGGTCTTGGCCGACGGGGTTGCCGTCGGCGTACAGCTAGCTAGGCCGACGAGGTGGCCGTCGGCGTATACACCTACGCGGGCCAGCAGAAGGCAACACGTGGCACTCTAGGCCGACGGCCTTGCCGTCGGCGTACATCGCCTACAGCTAGCTACGCGGGCCAGCAGAAGGCAACACGTGGCACTCTAGGCCGACGGCCTTGCCGTCGGCGTACATCGCCTGCCGTTAACGGCTGTTAGCTGGTGCAAGTGGGACCCACAGAGGCTATGCCGACGGTGTGTAGACCGACGGTACCGTATAGCCGTCGGCCTACAACGTACGCCGACGGGGTCAGATACGCCGACGGGATTTCCGTATACACCTATGGGGACATAGGCCGACGCCGTTACGCCGACGGCTTTCGGTGGCTACGCCGACGGGGTACAGCCGTCGGCCTATTCCCTGTTTCCTGTAGTGATAGTATGTTGTAGTGCTTCTCGCTCGCTCGCTCTCTGACCGACCTGCTGGATGCAAGTTTCTCGTGGCAAATAATAAAATCAAAGCAGCAAATACTCTCAACTTTGCGTCGTCAATGCGCGCGTCGTCAAATCTGTCGTCAATGCAGACACGCTACATCTGCCGCTCATGCGCGTCAAAGTTGTTTCCGTTCTGGTCATATATATATGGCTAGCTATCTCATACTAGTATGCCCGTACGTACTACATGGGTGACATAAATTGCAACAGGCGGGGAGGAGGCAACGTACGTACGTCGAGGACCAGACTAGCTAGCTAGTACTCAAGCAGCGCCGGCCCTGGGCCGGTGCAACCTGTGCGGACGCACAGGCCCTCCGATCGCTAGGGGCCCCATCCACGTATTATATAGGTATGGTATATGCTATAGCTGCTGGACTCTTTTGGTTGGATTTCTTTACCTAATCAAAACCAGCCCACACGGTTATCAGCTGTGGCCTTTGGAGACATTCCCCGTACCGCACGATTGCAAGAAAAATAGACCGGTAGCATTGATTCCATCGCATGGATTTCTCATCTCGCCGACAACGCCCCCAGTCACCGCACATGATGCGGTACTCTACCGTCGGTCCAGCTATTTTAGCGGAACTAACGGGGGAGTAGATCATAATTCATTAGTTTCACAAGAAATGACTCATGGATCTGCAACGATTAGTACAATCCTCTCTACATCCAAATTAATTGACTTGGTTTGTCTATATTTATGTATCTAGTATTAAAATATGTCTAGATACATTTAAATTTAGACAAATTTGAGTCAAGTATTTTGGAGCGGAGAAATTATATATTTTCCTAAATTATTCCGTCCTTCCTCTGTACAACATTATCACCAATGGGGAGAAGATCATGACTCATAATTAGTTCCTATCATGAAATGTCTCCATTGAAATTTATGAAGAAGTATATTTAATGTTGCTATTGAAATATTAAAAGAGACCTTTATCGTATATGTAAAGGGCCCCATTTTTTATCCTGCACCGGGCCTCTAACATGTCAGGGCCGGCCCTGTACTCAAGGCAACATGAATGCATGAGACCACACAAAGTGACACGTACGCAAGGGCAACAAATTTTTTGTACGCTGTGGCACGGCAAAGTTCAATCCATCCCTCTAGTCAATCAAGTATGTCTCTATGTGGCTGACGTGGAGAGAGGGTACAGGAAGCCTGCTGTATATAACCACGGACCCCCTTTGCTTATAACAAGCCACACCTTTCCACTCCAGCTCCACCAGCTCAGAGTAGCCTACCCGATCGAGAGCAGTAGTAGTCCAAGCGAGCAAGCGGCCGGGGGCATGGCGACGTTCAAGACGGTGGCGACTTACCAGCTTCTGCTCCTGTGCATGGCGTTCGCGATCGGGAGCTTCCACCGCGGGAGCAGCCTCTACCCCCTCTTCCTCGCCATCGTCGCGCCCGCCGCCGTCTTCCTCATCCTGGTCTTGATGCTGGCCAGCCGCGCGGTGGCCGCATCCCTCCCACCGGCCGGCGCTGACGCCGTCGCCAGGGCGGCCGCCGAGGGCATCGGGATCGCCTCCATCGCCGCCCGGTGGAAGAGGGCGTCGCTGCGCGGGATGCTCCTCCTCGCCGCCGCCTTCTTCCTTGCCGCCGTCATCTTCGAGGACGGGAACGGGCTGCGCGCGGCCGCACGCTGGGCGTTGGTGGCGGGGGTGATGCTCTTCATGGCGCCCGTGCATGGCTTCTTCGCGTGGGCGGCCGTGTGCCACGACTAGGCCATCCGCCAGCTAGGTGCGTGGTGTGTGTGTGTGTGTGTGTGTGTGTGTGTGTGTGTGTGTGTGTGTGTCGTCCCTAGCTAGCTAGCTAGGTGGTGGTGGTGAGCTAGCCAGCCGGCGGTGTCCCGGCCGGTAGCACTAGTAAGGTTAGGGTAAGGGAGTGTGCTAATTATTCTTCAAATCGTCAAGTCAGATGTAACTTTAGGGAGTGTGTACGTGTGCATGTCGTGCGTGGTTGATGCTGTTCTCCGTTGTGACAACAATGCTTGCTTTGTTCTCTGTTTGCTTCTGCTCTCTCTCTCTCTCTCTCTCTCTCTCTCTCTCTCTCTCTCTCTCTCTCTCTCTTCGTCAGCTAACTTCTCATGTTTTTTGGTGGAGCACTGCTGGATCAATGGCGGCTTCCTTCCCGTAATGTTCTGCAAAGCCTCAGTGGGTGACTACTACTGGAGTACTATAGTACCGTAATGTTCTGGGTCAATAATGGCGGGTTCCTTTCCTCTGCTGCATGCAGTGTGTAAATCTGCGTTGGAGCTGCAAGGTGAGAAGGAGCCAGACTTGTGAATTGAATTGATAAAACGTGCGGACGTTAGAAGCAGTGATGAATCATGCCTGGCGTACCGTAGGCTTCATAGAATAGCTAGTGTCTTTTCTTTGTGTGCCTGTAACTTTTTGTCACTTTACAGAAATGGCTCAAAAGATCTACCACTACAGGAATAACAAGAAACGCCGACGGTCTTATTTTATGCCGACGGCTAAAGATCGGGCCCATCGGCGTAACTGGGCGGGCTCGTCAGCTGGACCAGGTGCCGTCGGCGTAGAAAGCCCGTCGGCGTACATAAACAAATTCTGACGGTGACTGTCGGCGTAAACATGCCGTCGGCGTAAGGGGCCACGTGTCCCTGCCAACCGTTCCACCTGACGGGCGCGGCCAACAGTGTTAGGTGCGTCGATACGCCGACAGTCAGGCCGTCGACCTATCTCGGCCAGCACGTATACGCCGACGGCAATGCCGTCGGCCTAGGTAGTTTACTTTTCCTTTTTTTCTCCAAATTATAAAATTCAAATAGTTGCATAATTTATTTCTCACTATAATTTTAATGTAGATGTAATTTATAAATAACTTGGTGATTGTAAAATAACAACGCGTATCCCGCCACCCGCATTGAATAACGACGCGAATCTTCCGAAACCCGATGCTAATCATAAATGTGAAATAGAAAAAACAAAATACACATATAATGCACAACTACAACAAAAACATTAAAGATATATCTCAATTTTTAGGGACCACGGGGAACCGAAACCTCTCTATTGGGGAAATCCTAGAAACCCCTCTCTTTTGCGGACCCTCGGGCATCGAACCCACTATTTGGAGAAACCCTCCACCGAGTGAAGGTTGTCGCATGTACGCTTGTAAAGGGTGTGACCATCCATGTTGTAAAGGGTGTGACCGTCGCACAAGGGTGGTGGAATGCCCCTAGATGGAAAACCTAGCTCCCGGCTGTGACCGTCCATGTTGCATGCGATAACACTTATAGAAGTGTGTTGGACATGTAGGAGCAGGCTCCCGCCGCGGATCAAAACGAGGGTAAACCGGTGGAACCTTGGGCCTATCCTTGCTTTTCCATGTAGATATGACCTAAACAAACCTGGACCACCAAGAAAGTGTATTGGTCAACCCTCGTACGGAGAATGCTACGGGGGTAGACCCGCGGGGCCCTCGGATTAGGGTTTCGTTATAAAAGGACCGCCCGAGGGCCGAGATGCCACGAGAACATGCGTATGGCCCTAGAATACAAGAAAAAGGGTGGTGGAATGCCCCTAGATGGAAAACTTAGCTCCCGGGTGTGACCATCCACGTTGCATGCGATAACACTTATAGAAGTGTGCTGGACATGTAGGAGCAGGCTCCCGCCGCGGATGAAACGAGGGTAAACCGGTAGAACCTTGGGCCTATCCTTGGTTTTCCATGTAAATATGACCTAAACAAACCTAAACCACAAAGCAAGTGCACTGTTCAACCCTCGTACGGAGAATGCTACGGGGGTAGACCCACGGGGCCCTCGTATTAGGGTTTCGTCAGAAAAGAAGCGCCCAATGACCGGGAGGCCACGGGAACATGCGTGTGGCCCGAGAATACATGCACAAGGGTGGTGGAATGCCCCTAGATGGAAAGCCTAGCTCTCGGGTGTGACCGTCCACGTCGGATACGATGACACTTAAAAAATTGTGCTGGACATGTAGGAGCAGCCTCCTGCCGCGGATCAAACGAGGGTAAACCGTTGGAACCTTGGGCCTATCCTTGGTTTTCCATTTAGATATGACCTAAAAAAACCTAAACGACCAAGAAAGTGCATGGTTCAACCCTCATACGGAGAATGCTACGGGGGTAGACCCACAGGGCCCTCGGATTAGGGTTTCGTCGGAAAAGGACCGCCTGAGGGCCGGGATGCCACGGGAACATGCGTGTGGCCTGAGAATATATGCACAAGGGTTTGGAATGCCCCTAGATGGAAAACCTAGCTCCCGGGTGTGACCGTCCACATTGCATGCGATAACACTTATAGAAGTGTGGTGGGCATGTAGGAGCAGGCTCCCGCCGCGGATCAAACGAGGGTAAACCGGTGGAACCTTCGGCCTATCCATGTTTTTCCATGTAGATATGACCTAACCAAACATAAACCACCAAGAAAGTGCATTGTTCAACCCTCGTACGGAGAATGCTACGGGGGTAGACCCGCGGGGCCCTCGGATTAGGGTTTCATCGGAAAAGGACCGCCTAAGGGCCGAGATGCCACGGGAACATGCGTTTGGCCCGAGAATACATGCACAAGGGTGGTGGAATGCCCCTAGATGGAAAACCTAACTCCCGGGTGTGACCGTCCACGTTGCATGCGATAACACTTATAGAAGTGTGCTGGACATGTAGGAGCAGGCTCCCGCCGCGGATCAAAACGAGGGTAAAACGGTGGAACCTTGGGCCTATCCTTGTTTTGACATGTAGATATGACCTAAACAAACCTAAACCACAAAGCAAGTGCACTGTTCAACCCTCGTACGGAGAATGCTACGGGGGTAGACCCACGGGGCCCTCGGATTAGGGTTTCGTCGGAAAAGAAGCGCCCGACGGCCAGGATGCCACGAGAACACGTGTGTGGCCCTAGAATACATGCACAAGGGTGGTGGAATGCCCCTAGATCTAAAACCTAGCTCCCGGGTGTGACAGTCCATGTTGCATGCGATAACACTTATAGAGGTGTGCTGGACCTGTAGGAGCAGGATCCCGCCGCGGATCAAACGAGGGTAAACCGGTGTAACCTTGGGCCTATCCTTTGTTTTCCATGTAGATATGGCCTAAACATACCTAAACCACCAAGAAAGTGCATTGTTCAACCCTCGTACGGAGAATGCTATGGGAGTAGACCCGCGAGGCCCTCAGATTAGGGTTTCGTCGGAAAAGGACCGCCCAAGGGCCGGATGCCACGGGAACATGCGTTTGGCCCGAGAATACGTGCACAAAGGTGGTGAAATTCCCCTAGATGGAAAACCTAGCTCCCGGGTGTGACCGTCCACGTTGCATGCGATAACACTTATAGAAGTGTGCTGGACATGTAGGAGCAGGCTCCCGCCGCGTATCAAAACGAGGGTAAACCGGTGGAACCTTGGGCCTATCCATGGTTCTACATGTAGATATGACCTAAACAAACCTGGACCACCAAGAAAGTGCATTGTTCAACCCTCGTACGGAGAATGCTACGGGGGTAGACCCGCGGGGCCCTCGGATTAGGGTTTCGTCGAAAAAGAAGCGCCCGAGGGTCGGGATGCCACGAGAACATGCGTGTGGCCCTATAATACATGCACAAGGGTGGTGGAATGCCCCTAGATGGAAAACCTAGCTCCCGTGTGTGACCGTCCACGTTGCATGCGATAACACTTATAGAAGTGTTCTGGACATGTAGGAGCACGCTCCCGCCGCGGATCAAAACAAGGGTAAACCTTTGGAACCTTGGGCCCATCCTTGGTTTTCCATGTAGATATGACCTAAACAAACCTAAACCACCAAGAAAGTGCATTGTTCAACCCTCGTACGGAGAATACTATGGGGGTAGACCCGCGGGGCGCTCGGATTAGGGTTTCATCAGAAAAGGACCGCCTGACGGCTGCGATGCCATGGGAACATGAGTGTGGTCCGAGAATACATGCACAAGGGTGGTGGAATGCCCCTAGATGGAAAACCTATAGCTCCCGGGTGTGACCGTCCATGTTGCATGCGATAACACTTATAGAAGTGTGTTGGACATGTAGGAGCAGGCTCCCGCCGCGGATCAAAATGAGGGTAAACCGGTGGAACCTTGGGCCTATCCTTGGTTTTCCATGTAGATATGACCTAAACAAACCTAAACCACCAAGAAAGTGCATTGTTCAACCCTCATACGGAGAATGCTACGGGGGTAGACCCATGGGGCCCTCGTATTAGGGTTTCGTCAGAAAAGAAGCGCCCGAGGGCCGGATGCCACGGGAACATGCGTGTGGCCCGAGAATACATGCACAAGGGTGGTGGAATGCCCCTAGATGGAAAACCTAGCTCCTGGGTGTGACCGTCCACGTTGCATGCGATAACACTTATAGAAGTGTGCTGGACATGTAGGAGCACGCTCCCGCCACGGATCAAAACAAGGGTAAACCTTTGGAACCTTGGGCCTATCCTTGGTTTTCCATGTAGATATGACCTAAACAAACCTAAACCACCAAGAAAGTGCATTGTTCAACCCTCGTACGGAGAATGCTACGGGGGTAGACCCACGGGGCCCTCGTATTAGGGTTTCGTCAGAAAAGAAGCGCCCGATGGCCGGGATGCCATGGTAACATGCGTGTGGCCATAGAATACATGCACAAGGGTGGTCAAATTCACCTAAATCGAAAACCTAGATCTCGGGTGTGACCGTCCATGTCGGATACGATAACACTTAAAAAATACTGCTGGACATGTAGGAGCAGCCTCCTGCCGCGGATCAAACAAGGGTAAACCGGTGGAACCTTGGGCCTATCCTTGGTTTTCCATTTAGATATGACCTAAAAAAACCTAAACCACCAAGAAAGTACATGGTTCAACCCTCGTACGGAGAATGCTACGGGGGTAGACCCGCGGGGCCCTCGGATTAGGGTTTCGTCGGAAAAGGACCGCCTGAGGGCCGGGATGCCACGGGAACATGCGTGTGGCATGAGAATATATGCACAAGGGTTCGGAATGCCCCTAGATGGAAAACCTAGCTCCCGGGTGTGACCGTCCACGTTGCATGCGATAACACTTATAGAAGTGTGGTGGGCATGTAGGAGCAGGCTCCCGCCGCGGATCAAACGAGGGTAAACCGGTGGAACCTTGGGCCTATCCTTGTTTTTCCATGTAGATATGACCTAAAAAAACCTAAACCACCAAGAAAGTGCATTGTTCAACCCTCGTAGGGAGAATGCTACGGGGGTAGAACCGCGGGGCCCTCGGATTAGGGTTTCATCGGAAAAGGACCGCCTAAGGGCCGAGATGCCATGGGATCATGCGTTTGGCCCGAGAATACATGCACAAGTGTGGTGGAATGCCCCTAGATGGAAAACCTAGCTCCCTGGTGTGCCCGTCCACGTTGCATGCGATAACACTTATAGAAGTGTGCTGGACATGTAGGAGCAGGCTCCCGCCGCGGATCAAAACGAGGGTAAATCGGTGGAACCTTGGGCCTATCGTTGGTTTTACATGTAGATATGACCTAAAAAAACCTAAACCACAAAGCAAGTGCGTTGTTCAACCCTCGTACGGAGAATGCTACGGGGATAGACCCGCGGGGCCCTCGGATTAGGGTTTCGTCGGAAAAGAAGCGCCCGAGGGCCGGGATGCCACGAGAGCGTGTGGCCCTAGAATACATGCACAAGGGTGGTGGAATGCCCCAACCTAGCTCCCGGGTGTGACCGTCCACGTTGCATGCGATACCACTTATAGAGGTGTGCTGGACCTGTAGGAGCAGGATCCCGCCGCGGATCAAACGAGGGTAAACCGGTGTAACCTTGGGCCTATCCTTTGTTTTCCATGTAGATATGGCCTAAACAAACCTAAACCACCAAGAAAGTTCATTGTTCAACCCTTGTATGGAGAATGCTATGGGGGTAGACCCACGAGGCCCTCAGATTAGGGTTTCGTCGGAAAAGGACCGCCCAAGGGCCGGATGCCACGGGAACATGCGTTTGGCCCGAGAATACATGCATAAGGGTGGTGGAATGCCCCTAGATGGAAAACCTAGCTCCCGGGTGTGACCGTCCACGTTGCATGCGATAACACTTATAGAAGTGTGCTGGACATGTAGGAGCAGGCTCCCGCCGCGGATCAAAACGAGGGTAAACCGGTGGAACCTTGGGACTATCCTTTGTTTTACATGTAGATATGACCTAAACAAACCTAAACCACAAAGAAAATGCATTGTTCAACCCTCGTACGGAGAATGCTACGGGGGTAGACCCGCGGGGCCCTCGGATTAGGGTTTCGGCGGAAGAGAAGCGCCCGAGGGCCGGGATGCCACGAGAACATGCGTGTGGCCCTAGAATACATGCACAAGGGTGATGGAATGCCCCTAGATGGAAAACCTAGCTCCCGTGTGTGACCGTCCACGTTGCATGCGATAACACTTATAGAAGTGTGCTGGACATGTAGGAGCAGGCTCCCGCCACGGGCCAAACGAGGGTAAACCGGTGTGTAACCTAGGGCCTATCTTTGGTTTTCCATATAGATATGACCTAAACAAACTTAAACCACCAAGAAAGTGCATTTTTCAACCCTCGTACGGAGAATACTACGGGGGTAGACCCGCGGGGCGCTGGGATTAGGGTTTCATCAGAAAAGGACCGCCTGACGGCTGCGATGCCACGGGAACATGAGTGTGGTCCGATAATACATGCACAAGGGTGGTGGAATGCCCCTAGATGGAAAACCTATAGCTCCCGGGTGTGACCGTCCATGTTGCATGCGATAACACTTATAGAAGTGTGTTGGACATGTAGGAGCAAGCTCCCGCCACGGATCAAAACGAGGGTAAACCGCTGGAACCTTGGGCCTATCCTTGCTTTTCCATGTAGATATGACCTAAACAAACCTGGATCACCAAGAAAGTGCATTGGTCAACCCTCGTACAGAGAATGCTACGGGGGTAGACCCGCGGGGCCCTCGGATTAGGGTTTCGTCATAAAAGGACCGCCCGAGGGCCGAGATGCCACGAGAACATGCGTGTGGCCCTAGAATACAAGAAAAAGGGTGGTGGAATGCCCCTAGATGGAAAACCTACCTCCCGGGTGTGACCATCCACGTTGCATGCGATAACACTTATAGAAGTGTGCTCGACATGTAGGAGCAGGCTCCCGCCGCAGATCAAACGAGGGTAAACCGGTGGAACCTTGGGCCTATCCTTGGTTTTCCATGTATATATGACCAAAACAAACCTAAACCACCAAGAAAGTGCATTGTTCAACCCTCGTACGGAGAATGCTACGGGGGTAGACTCGCGGGGCCCTCGAATTAGGGTTTCGTAGGAAAAGTTCCGCCCGAGGGCCGGGATGCCACGAGAACATGCGTGTGGCCCGATAATACATGCACAAGGGTGGTGGAATGACCCTAGACTGAAAACCTAGCTCCCGGGTCTGACCGTCCACGTTGCATGCGATAACACTTATAGAAGTGTGCTGGACATGTAGGAGCACGCTCCCGCCGCGGATCAAAACAAGGGTAAACCTTTGGAACCTTGGGCCTATCCTTGCTTTTCCATGTAGATATGACCTAAACAAACCTAAACCACCAAGAAAGTGCATTGTTCAACCCTCGTACGGAGAATGCTATGGGGGTAGACCCACGAGGCCGTCGTATTAGGGTTTTGTCAGAAAAGAAGCGCCCGATGGCCGGGATGCCACGGTAACATGCGTGTGGCCCTATAATACATGCACAAGGGTGGTGAAATGCCCCTAAATGGAAAACCTAGCTCTCGGGTGTGACCGTCCACGTCGGATACGATAACACTTAAAAAATTGTGCTGGACATGTAGGAGCAGCCTCCTGCCGCGGATCAAACAAGGGTAAACCGGTGGAACTTTGGGCCTATCCTTGGTTTTCCATTTAGATATGACCTAAAAAACCTAAACCACCAAGAAAGTTCATGGTTCAACCCTCGTACGGAGAATGTTACGGGGGTAGACCCACGGGGCCCTCGGATTAGGGTTTCGTCGGAAAAGGACCGTCTGAGGGCCGGGATGCCACGGGAACATGCGTGTGGCCTGAGAATATATGCACAAGGGTTTGGAATGCCCCTAGATGGAAAACCTAGCTCCCGGGTGTGACCGTCCACGTTGCATGCGATAACACTTATAGAAGTGTGGTGGGCATGTAGGAGCAGGCTCCCGTCGCGGATCAAACGAGGGTAAACCGGTGGAACCTTCGGCCTATCCTTGTTTTTCCATGTAGATATGACCTAAACAAACCTAAACCACCAAAAAAGTGCATTGTTCAACCCTCGTACGGAGAATGCTACGGGGGTAGACCCGCGGGGCCCTCGGATTAGCGTTTCATCGGAAAAAGACCGCCTAAGGGCCGAGATGCCACGGGAACATGCGTTTGGCCCGAGAATACATGCACAAGGGTGGTGGAATGCCCCTAGATGGAAAACCTAGCTCCCGGGTGTGACCGTCCACGTTGCATGCGATAACACTTATAGAAGTGTGCTGGACATGTAGGAGCAGGCTCCCGCCGCGGATCAAAACGAGGGTAAACCGGTGGAACCTTGGGCCTATCCTTGGTTTTACATGTAGATATGACCTAAACAAACCTAAACCACAAAGCAAGTGCATTGTTCAACCCTCGTACGGAGAATGCTACGGGGGTAGACCCGCGGGGCCTTCGGATTAGGGTTTCGTCGGAAGAGAAGCGCCCGAGGGCCGGGATGCCACGAGAACATGCGTGTGGCCCTAGAATACATGCACAAGGGTGGTGGAATGCCCCTAGATGGAAAACCTAGCTCCCGGGTGTGACCGTCCACGTTGCATGCGATAACACTTATAGAAGTGTGCTGGACATGTAGGAGCAGGCTCCCGCCACGGGCCAAACGAGGGTAAACCGGTGTGTAACCTAGGGCCTATCATTGGTTTTCCATATAGATATGACCTAAACAAACCTAAACCACCAAGAAAGTGCATTGTTCAACCCTCGTACGGAGAATACTACGGGGGTAGACCCGCGGGGCGCTCGGATTAGGGTTTCATCAGAAAAGGACCGCCTGACGGCTGCGATGCCACGGGAACATGAGTGTGGTCCGAGAATACATGCACAAGGGTGGTGGAATGCCCCTAGATGGAAAACCTATAGCTCCCGGGTGTGACCGTCCATGTTGCATGCGATAACACTTATAGAAGTGTGTTGGACATGTAGGAGCAGGCTCCCGCCGCGGATCAAAACGAGGGTAAACCGCTGGAACCTTGGGCCTATCCTTGCTTTTCCATGTAGATATGACCTAAACAAACCTGGATCACCAAGAAAGTGCATTGGTCAACCCTCGTACAGAGAATGCTACGGGGGTAGACCCGCGGGGCCCTCGGATTAGGGTTTCATCATAAAAGGACCACCCGAGGGCCGAGATGCCACGAGAACATGCGTGTGGCCCTAGAATACAAGAAAAAGGGTGGTGGAATGCCCCTAGATGGAAAACCTACCTCCCGGGTGTGACCATCCATGTTGCATGCGATAACACTTATAGAAGTGTGCTCGACATGTAGGAGCAGGCTCCCGCCGCAGATCAAACGAGGGTAAACCGGTGGAACCTTGGGCCTATCCTTGGTTTTCCATGTATATATGACCAAAACAAACCTAAACCACCAAGAAAGTGCATTGTTCAACCCTCGTACGGAGAATGCTATGGGGGTAGACCCGCGGGGCCCTTGGATTAGGGTTTCGTCGGAAAAGGACCGTTTGAGGGCCAGGATGCCACGGGAACATGCGTGTGGCCTGAGAATATATGCACAAGGGTTTGGAATGCCCCTAGATGGAAAACCTAGCTCCCGGGTGTGACCGTCCACGTTGCATGCGATAACACTTATAGAAGTGTGGTGGGCATGTTGGAGCAGGCTCCCGTCGCGGATCAAACGAGGGTAAACCGGTGGAACCTTCGGCCTATCCTTGTTTTTCCATGTAGATATGACCTAAACAAACCTAAACCACCAAAAAAGTGCATTGTTCAACCCTCGTACGGAGAATGCTACGGGGGTAGACCCGCGGGGCCCTCGGATTAGGGTTTCATCGGAAAAAGACCGCCTAAGGGCCGAGATGCCACGGGAACATGCGTTTGGCCCGAGAATACATGCACAAGGGTGGTGGAATGCCCCTAGATGGAAAACCTAGCTCCCGGGTGTGATCGTCCACGTTGCATGCGATAACACTTATAGAAGTGTGCTGGACATGTAGGAGCAGGCTCCCGCCGCGGATCAAAACGAGGGTAAACCAGTGGAACCTTGGGCCTATCCTTGGTTTTACATGTATATATGACCTAAACAAACCTAAACCACAAAGCAAGTGCATTGTTCAACCCTCGTACGGAGAATGCTATGGGGGTAGACCCGCGGGGCCTTCGGATTAGGGTTTCGTCGGAAGAGAAGCGCCCGAGGGCCGGGATGCCACGAGAACATGCGTGTGGCCCTAGAATACATGCACAAGGGTGGTGGAATGCCCCTAGATGGAAAACCTAGCTCCCGGGTGTGACCGTCCACGTTGCATGCGATAACACTTATAGAAGTGTGCTGGACATGTAGGAGCAGGCTCCCGCCACGGGCCAAACGAGGGTAAACCGGTGTGTAACCTAGGGCCTATCATTGGTTTTCCATATAGATATGACCTAAACAAACCTAAACCACCAAGAAAGTGCATTGTTCAACCCTCGTACGGAGAATACTACGGGGGTTGACCCGCGGGGCGCTCGGATTAGGGTTTCATCAGAAAAGGACCGCCTGACGGCTGCGATGCCACAGGAACATGAGTGTGGTCCGAGAATACATGCACAAGGGTGGTGGAATGCCCCTAGATGGAAAACCTATAGCTCCCGAGTGTGACCGTCCATGTTGCATGCGATAACACTTATAGAAGTGTGTTGGACATGTAGGAGCAGGCTCCCGCCGCGGATCAAAACGAGGGTAAACCGTTGGAACCTTGGGCCTATCCTTGGTTTTCCATGTAGATATGACCTAAACAAACCTAAACCACCAAGAAAGTGTATTGTTCAACCCTCGTACGGAGAATGCTATGGGGGTAGACCCACGAGGCCGTCGTATTAGGGTTTTGTCAAAAAGAAGCGCCCGATGGCCGGGATGCCACGGTAACATGCGTGTGGCCCTAGAATACATGCACAAGGGTGGTGAAATGCCCCTAAATGGAAAACCTAGCTCTCGGGTGTGACCGTCCAAGTCGGATACGATAACACTTAAAAAATTGTGCTGGACATGTAGGAGCAGCCTCCTGCCGCGGATCAAACAAGGGTAAACCGGTGGAACCTTGGGCCTATCCTTGGTTTTCCATTTAGATATGACCTAAAAAACCTAAACCACCAAGAAGGTGCATGGTTCAACCCTCGTTCGGAGAATGTTACGGGGGTAGACCCGCGGGGCCCTCGGATTAGGGTTTCGTCGGAAAAGGACCGTCTGAGGGCCGGGATGCCACGGGAACATGCGTGTGGCCTGAGAATATATGCACAAGGGTTTGGAATGCCCCTAGATGGAAAACCTAGCTCCCGGGTGTGACCGTCCACGTTGCATGCGATAACACTTATAGAAGTGTGGTGGGCATGTAGGAGCAGGCTCCCGTCGCGGATCAAACGAGGGTAAACCTGTGGAACCTTCGGCCTATCCTTGTTTTTCCATGTATATATGACCTAAACAAACCTAAACCACCAATAAAGTGCATTGTTCAACCCTCGTACGGAGAATGCTACGGGGGTAGACCCGCGGGGCCCTCGGATTAGGGTTTCATCGGAAAAAGACCGCCTAAGGGCCGAGATGCCACGGGAACATGCGTTTGGCCCGAGAATACATGCACAAGGGTGGTGGAATGCCCCTAGATGGAAAACCTAGCTCCCGGGTGTGACCGTCCATGTTGCATGCGATAACACTTATAGAAGTGTGCTGGACATGTAGGAGCAGGCTCCCGCCGCGGATCAAAACGAGGGTAAACCAGTGGAATCTTGGGCCTATCCTTGGTTTTACATGTAGATATGACCTAAAAAAACCTAAAACACAAAGCAAGTGCATTGTTCAACCCTCGTACGGAGAATGCTACGGGGGTAGACCCGCGGGGCCCTCGGATTAGTGTTTCGTCGGAAAAGAAGCGCCCGAGGGCCGGGATGCCACGAGAACATGCGTGTGGCCCTAGAATACATGCACAAGGGTGGTGGAATGCCCCTAGATGGAAAACCTATCTCCCGGGTGTGACCGTCCATGTTGCATGCGATAACACTTATAGAGGTGTGCTGGACCTGTAGGAGCAGGATCCCGCCGCGGATCAAACGAGGGTAAACCGGTGTAACCTTGGGCCTATCCTTTGTTTTCCATGTAGATATGGCCTAAACAAACCTAAACCACCAAGAAAATGCATTGTTCAACCCTCGTACGTAGAATGCTATGGGCGTAGACCCGCGAGGCCCTCAGATTAGTGTTTCGTCAGAAAAGGACCGCCCGAAGGCCCGGATGCCACGGGAACATGTGTGTGGCCCTAGAATACATGCACAAGGGTAGTGAAATGCCCCTAGATGGAAAACCTAGATCCCGTGTGTGACCGTCCACGTTGCATGCGATAACACTTATAGAAGTGTGCTGGATATGTAGGAGCAGGCTCCCGCCACGGGCCAAACGAGGGTAAACCGGAGTAACCTTGGGCCTATCCTTGGTTTTCCATGTAGATATGACCTAAAAAAACCGAAACCACCAAGAAAGTGCATTGTTCAACCCTCGTACGGAGAATACTACGGGGGTAGACGCGCGAGGCGCTCGAATTAGGGTTTCATCAGAAAAGGACCGCCTGACGGCTAAGATGCCACGGGAACATGAGTGTGGCCCGAGAATACATGCACAAGGGTGGTGGAATGCCCCTAGATTGAAAACCTAGCTCCCGGGTGTGACCGTCCACGTTGCATGCGATAACACTTATAGAAGTGTGCTGGACATGTAGGAGCAGGCTCCCGCCGCGTATAACACGAGGGTAAACCGGTGTAACCTTGGGCCTATCCTTGTTTTTACATGTAGATATGACCTAAACAAACCTAAACCACCAAGAAAGTTCATTGTTCAACGCTCGTGCGGAGAATGCTACGGGGGTAGACCCGCGGAGCCCTCGGATTAGGGTTTTGTCGGAAAAGGACCGCCCGAGGGCCGGGATGCCACGGGAACATGCGTGTGTCCCTAGAATACATGCAAAAGGGTGGTGGAATACCCCTAGATGGAAAACCTAGCTCCCGGGTGTGACCGTCCACGTTGGATGTGTTAACACTTATAAAAGTGTGCTCGACATGTAGGAGCAGCCTCCTACCACGGATTAAACGAGGGTAAACCGGTGGAACCTTGGGCCTATCCTTGGTTTTCCATGTAGATATGACCTAAACAAACCGAAACCACCAAGAAAGTGCATGGTTCAACCCTCGTATGGAGAATGCTATGGGGGAATACCCGCGGGGCCCTCGGAATAGGGTTTCGTCGGAAAAGGACCGCCTGAGGGCCGGGATGCCACGGGAACATGTGTGTGGCCCGAGAATACATGCACAAGGGTGGTGGAATGCCCCTAGATGGAAAACCTAGATCCTGGGTGTGACCATCCACGTTGCATGCGATAACACTTATAGAAGTGTGCTAGTTATGTAAGAGCAGGCTCCCGCCGCGGATCAAACAAGGGTAAACCGGTGGAACCTTGGGCCTATCCTTGGTTTTCCATGTAGATATGACCTAAACAAACCTAAACCACCAAGAAAGTACATTGTTCAACCCTCGTACGGAGAATGCTACGGGGGTAGACCCACGGGGCCCTCGGATTAGGGTTTCTTCAGAAAAGAAGCGCCCGAGGGCCGGGATGCCACGGTAACATGCGTGTGGCCCTGGAATACATGCACAGGGTGGTGAAATGCCCCTAGATGGAAAACCTAGCTCTCAGGTGTGACCGTCCACGTCAGATACGATAACACTTATAAAAGTGTGCTAGACATGTAGGAGCAGCCTCCTGCCGGGGATCAAACAAGGGTAAACCGGTGGAACCTTGGGCCTATCCTTGGTTTTCCATGTAGATATGACCTAAACAAACCTAAACCACCAAGAAAGTGCATGGTTCAACCCTCGTACGGAGAATGCTACGGGGGTAGACCCGCGGGGCCCTCGGATTAGGGTTTCGTCGGAAAAGGACCGCCTGAGGGCCGGGATGCCACGGGAACATGCGTGTGGCCCTAGAATACATGCACAAGGGTTTGGAATGCCCCTAAATGGAAATCCTAGCTCCCGGGTGTGACCGTCTATGTTGCATGCGATAAAACTTATAGAAGTGTGGTGGGCATGTAGGAGCAGGCTCCCGCCGCGGATCAAACGAGGGTAAACCGGTGGAACCTTCGGCCTATACTTGTTTTTCCATGTAGATATGACCTAAACAAACCTAAACCACCAAGAAAGTGCATTGTTCAACCCTCGTACGGAGAATGCTACGGTGGTAGACCCGCGGGGCCCTCGGATTAGGGTTTAATCGGAAAAGGACCGCCTGAGGGCCAGGATGCCACGGGAACATGCGTGTGGCCCGAGAATACATGCACAAGGGTGGTGGAATGCCCATAGATGGAAAACCTAGATCCCGGGTGTGACCGTCCACGTTGCATGCGATAACACTTATAGAAGTGTGCTAGACATGTAGGAGCAGGCTCCCGCCGCGTATAACACGAGGGTAAACCGGTGTAACCTTGGGCCTATCCTTGGTTTTCCATGTAGATATGGCCTAAAAAAACCTAAACCACCAAGAAAGTGCATTGTTCAACCCTCGTACGGAGAATGCTATGGGGGGAGACCCGCGGGGCCCTCGGATTAGGGTTTCGTCGGAAAATGACCGCCTGAGGACCCGGATGCCACGGGAACATGTGTGTGGCCCTAGAATACATGCACAAGGGTGGTGGAATGCCCATAGATGGAAAACCTAGATCCCGTGCGTGACCGTCCACGTTGCATGCGATAACACTTATAGAAGTGTGCTGGACATGTAGGAGCAGGTTCCCGCCACGGGCCAAACGAGGGTAAACCGGTGTAACCTTGGGCCTATCCTTGGTTTTCCATGTAGATATGACCTAAACAAACCGAAACCACCAAGAAAGTGCATTGTTCAACCCTCGTACGGAGAATACTACGGGGGTAGACCCGCGGGGCGCTCGGATTAGGGTTTCATCGAAAAAGGACCGCCTGACGGCTAAGATGCCACGGGAACATGAGTGTGGCCCGAGAATACATGCACAAGGGTGGTGGAATGCCCCTAGATGGAAAACCTAGCTCCCCGGTGTGACCGTCCATGTTGCATGGGATAACACTTATAGAAGTGTGCTGGACATGTAGGAGGAGGCTCCCGCCGTGGATCAAATGAGGGTAAACCGGTGGAACCTTGGGCCTATCCTTGTTTTTACATGTAGATATGACCTAAACAAACCTAAACCACAAAGAAAGTGCATTGTTCAACCCTCGTGCGTAGAATCCTACGGGGGTAGACCCGCGGGGCCCTCGGATTAGGGTTTCATCGGAAAAGGACCGCCCGAGGGCTGGGATGCCACGGGAACATGCGTGTGGCCCTAGAATACATGCAAAAGGGTGGTGGAATACCCCTAGATGGAAAACCTAGCTCCCGGGTGTGACCGTCCATGTTGGATGTGTTAACACTTATAAAAGTGTGCTCGACATGTAGGAGCAGCCTCCTGCCGCGGATCAAACGAGGGTAAACCGGTGGAACCTTGGGCCTATCCTTGGTTTTCCATGTAGATATGACCTAAACAAACCTAAACCACCAAGAAAGTGCATGGTTCAACCCTCGTACGGAGAATGCTACGGGGGTAGACCCGCGGGGCCCTCGGATTAGGGTTTCGTCGGAAAAGGACCGCCTGAGGGCCGGGATGCCACGGGAACATGTGTGTGGCCCGAGAATACATGCACAAGGGTGGTGGAATGCCCCTAGATGTAAAACCTAGATCCTGGGTGTGACCATCCACGTTGGATGAGATAACACTTATAGAAGTGTGCTGGACATGTAGGAGCAGGCTCCCGCCACCGATCAAACGAGGGTAAACCGGTGGAACCTTGGGCTTATCCTTGGTTTTCCATGTAGATATGACCTAAACAAACCTAAACCACCTGGAAAGTGCATTGTTCAACCCTCGTACGGAGAATGCTACGGGGGTAGAGCCACGACCCCCCTCGTATTAGGGTTTCAACGAAAAAGGACCGCCCGAGGGCCGGGATGCCACGGGAACATGCGTGTTGGCCCGAGAATAGATGCACAAGGGTAGTGGAATGCCCCTAGATGGAAAACCTAGCTCCCAGGTGGGACCGTCCACGTTGCATGCGATAACACTTATAGAAGTGTGCTGGACATGTAGGAGCAGGCTCCCGCCGCGGATCACAACGAGGCTAAACCGGTGGAACCTTGGGCCTATCCTTGGTTTTCCATGTAGATATGACCTAAACAAACCTAAACCACCAAGAAAGTGCATTGTTCAACCCTCGTACGAAGAATGCTACGGGGGTAGACCCGCGGGGCCCTCGGATTAGGGTTTCGTCGAAAAAGGACCGCCCGAGGGCTGGGATGCCACGGGAACATGCGTGTTGGCCCGAGAATAGATGCACAAGGGTGGTGGAATGCCCCTAGATGGAAAACCTAGCTCCCAGGTGTGACCGTCCACGTTGCATGCGATAACACTTATAGAAGTGTGCTGGACATGTAGGAGCAGGCTCCCGCCGCGGATCACAACGAGGGTAAACCGGTGGAACCTTGGGCCTATCCTTGGTTTTCCATTTAGATATGACCTAAACAAACCTAAACCACCAAGAAAGTGCATTGTTCAACCCTCGTACGAAGAATGCTACGGGGGTAGACCCGCGGGGCCCTCGGATTAGGGTTTCGTCGGAAAAGGACCGCCCGAGGGCCGGGATGCCACGGGAACATGCATGTGGCCCTAGAATACATGCACAAGGGTGGTGGAATTCCCCTAGATGGAAAACCTAGCTCTCGGGTGTGACCGTCCATGTTGCATGCGATATCACTTATAGAAGTGTGCTGGACATGGAGGAGCAGGCTCCCGCCACGGATCGAACGAGGGTAAACCGGTGTAACCTTGGGCCTACCCTTGGTTTTACATGTAGATATGACCTCAACCACCAAGAAAGTGCATTGTTCAACCCTCGTACGGAGAATGCTAAGGGGGTAGACCCCGCGGGGCCCTCGAATTAGGGCTTCATCGTAAAAGGACCGCCTGACGGCCGAGATACCACGGGAACATGCGTGTGTCCCGAGAATACATGCACAAGGGTGGTAGAATGCCCCTAGATGGAAAACCTAGCTCCGGGGTGTTACCGTCCACGTTGCATGCGATAACACTTATAGAAGTGTGTTGGACATGTAGGAGCAGGCTCCCGCCGCGGATCAAACGAGGGTAAACCGGTGGAACCTTGGGCATATCCTTGGTTTTCCATGTAGATATGACCTAAACAAACCTAAACCACCAATAAAGTGCATTGTTCAACCCTCGTACGGAGAATGCTACGGGGGTAGACCCGCGGGGCCCTCGGATAGGGGTTTCGTTGGAAAAGGACCGCCCGAGGGTCAGGATACCACGGGAACATGCATGTGGCCCTACAATACATGCACAAGGGTGGTGGAATGCCCCTAGATGGAAAACCTAGCTTCCGGGTGTGACCGTCCATGTTGGATGCGATAACACTTATAAAAGGGTGCTGGACATGTAGGAGCAGCCTCCTGCCGTGGATCAAACGAGGGTAAACCGGTGGAACCTTGGGCCTATCCTTGGTTTTCCATGTAGATATGACATAAACAAACCTAAACCACCAAGAAAGTGCATGGTTCAACCCTCGTACGTAGAATGCTACGGGGCTAGACCCGCGGGGCCCTCGGATTAGGGTTTCATCGGAAAAGGACCGCCTGAGGGCTGGGATGCCACGGGAACATGCGTGTGGCCCGAGAATACCTGCACAAGGGTGGTGGAATGCCCCTAGATGGAAAACCTAGCTCCCGGGTGTGACCGTCCACGTTGCATGCGATAACACTTATAGAAGTGTGCTGGACATGTAGGAGCAGGCTCCCGCCGCGGATCAAACGAGGGTAAACCAGTGGAACCTTGGGCCTATCCTTGGTTTTCTATGTAGATATGACCTAAATAAACCTAAACCACCAAGAAAGTGCATTGTTCAACCCTCGTACGGAGAATGCTACGGGGGTAGACCCGCGGGGACCTCGGATAAGGGTTTCTTCGGAAAAGGACCGCCCGAGGGCCGGGATGCCACGGGAACATGCGTGTGGCCCTAGAATACATGCACAAGGGTGGAGGAATGCCCCTAGATGGAAAACCTAGCTTCCGTGTGTGATCGTCCATGTTGGTTGCGATAACACTTATAAAAGTGTGCTAGACATGTAGGAGCAACCACCTTCCACAGATCAAACGAGGGTAAACCGGTGGAACCTTGGGCCTATCCTTGGTTTTACATGTAGATATGACCTAAAAAAACCTAAACCACAAAGAAAGTGCATGGTTCAACCCTCGTACGGAGAATGCTACGGGGGTAGATCCGTGGGGCCCTCGGAATAGGGTTTCGTCGGAAAAGGACCGCCCGAGGGCCGAGATGCCACGGGAACATGCGTGTGGCCCGAGAATACATGCATAAGGGTTGTGGAGTGCCCCTAGATGGAAAACCTAGCTCCCGGGTGTGACTGTCCACGTTGCATGCGATAACACTTATAGAAGTGTGCTGGACATGTAGGAGCAGGCAGCCGCCACGGGTCAAACGAGGGTAAACCGGTGGAACCTTGGGCCTATACTTGGTTTTCCATGTAGATATGACCTAAAAAAACCTAAACCACCAAGAAAGTGCATTGTTCAACCCTCGTACGAAGAATGCTATGGGGGTAGACCCGCGGTGCCCTTGGATTAGGGTTTCGTCAGAAAAGGAGCGCCCGAGGGCCGAGATGCCACGGGAACATGCGTGTGGCCCTATAATACATGCACAAGGGTGGTGGAATGCCCCTAGATGGAAAACCTAGATCCCGGGTGTGACCGTCCATGTTGCATGCGATAACACTTATAAAAGTGTGCTGGACATGTAGGAGCAGGCTCCCGCCACGGATCAAACAAGGGTAAACCGGTGTAACCTTGGGCCTATCCTTGGTTTTCCAAAAGCCCAAGGAACTAAAGGTCTCACCAAAAGACCAAATTTATACAATGCCATCTCATTAGAGAATGAGTGATGCGTGGAGACGCAAAGACATGCAAATACACAAGGACCTGAAGCGTCAGATCCGTAGATTATGTTAACCACTTGCAATTGCGTATATGGAACACCAGAAAGCCATATGTGTTAAATAAGCAAAGTTTTCAAACTAGATTATTGTCTCTAGTGCAAGTGGGAGACTGAAGGGAATATGCTCGAGAGGCAAATAAAGTGGTTATTATCATATTCCTTATTTATGATAAATGTATATTTTGCATGCTATAATTGTATTAATATGGAAACGTTAATACATGTATGTTTATGAAAAAAAAGGAAGTTCCTAGTTATGCATCTCTTATAAATTAGCTCGTTGATTAACAAGATGATCAAAGGTTTCCTAATCATGGACATTGGATGTTGTTAATAACGAGGTCACAACATTATTGGAATGGTGTGATGAACATTCATCCGAAGTATAGCATTACGATCAAGGTCATTGTGTTTATATTGCTATAACATCATATGAAGTAATCTTAGTCCTTAGACCATGAGATCATGTCAATCACTAACACCGGAAGAGTTTCTTGATAACATCAAACGTCACACCGTAACAGGGTGACTATAAAGATGGGTTCAGTGCTACGAAGGTGTTATGTTGAGGCTCATGGATCAAGAGTGGAATTTGTCCATCCCGATGACAGATAGATATACTCTGGGCCCTCTCGGTGATATCACATTGATTAGCTTGCAAGCAAGTGATTTGATCACTAGAATGTTGTATCACGGGAACGAGAAAAGAGTACATGTCGGTAACAAGATCAAACTATGTATGGAGATACTGATAATCGAATCTCGGACATGTAATATATCGCGAGACAAAGAGATTGAGTTACATGCCTATAAGGTTCACACGATCACAGAAGTCATCGTTGAATATGTGGGAGTCAGTACGGATCTCCAGGTCCCGCTGCTGATTATTAATCAGAGAGGGGTCTCGATCATGTCTACATTATTCGCGCACCGTAGGGTGACACACTTAAGGGATACCGACACCATTCAGAGCAAATAATATGCCAGAGAAAGAAAAAGGAAAGTGCAGGAATTTATTTCACTAGACACCAGAATTGTTTCGGTTGAAATTGCTGAAACTGGTTCTGCATGTGAAATTGAATACTAGCAAGGGGTTTTATGTGAATGTTTGTTAATTAAAGTAATTAACAAAATTTTGAATAAAATAAATAAAATTTTTATTAAATGAGAGCTTGCATTAATTTTGGTGGAAAATTAATGCATGTGAGTGGAATTGTGAGTGGAGGTGTTTTATGTGAGTGGAGCATCCACCACATGAATGAGGGAGAGGTGGGGGCACCCTCCATGGCGGCGGCCATGTCCCCTTGGGCTGCCCCTCCCCTATAAAAGGACCCCCTCCTCTCACTTGTCACACACACCTCCTCGCGAAGGATCTCTCTCCCCCTTGAGAATTCCCCCATCGTCTCGGATCAGCGAGATACATGTTCTCGGTGGATTTTTCTGGAAGGATTTGTTGCTTTGCTGGAGCGAGGGCGCGGAGGTTGTCGGGGTACCCGGACGTGTGTACGATCACGGATGCACCACTGCTTTGCGGTGCTGGACGTGATGGTGCTGGACCGGCTGGACCAGATGGACTTCATCACGATCTTGAGATCGGCAAGCGTTCGACTACATCATCCACGAGTACAACTATCAACACCCGGATTTTTAATCCCAGATGCCTGTTATGCCATACATCACAATCCCAGGATTACCATTTTGCGAGACATAATAGAATTGGATACCACAGTACATCATCCATTACAAACCATACATAAGGTCTTACACAAATAAGGATCTCATGATCTAGTTCTTAATACAACTCAAGCAGTGGAATACGTAATAATAAAGGTAGCATAGGCGACGCTCCATCTTCAGGGTCAAAGGCAATGCTGACGATGGGAGATGATCCTAGTTGTCGTAACCTTCCTGGGGTCCATCCTTCAGGTACTCCTCTTCATAGTCTGGCCACGGGAATAGCCAGGGACAAAGCCATGAGTACTCTTTAAGTACTCACAAAATAATACTAATAAGTGAAAGGTTTTTTTGGATAATAGGACACTAGGCTCTAAGGTTGTTTTGCAAAGGCCAGATTTATCTCTACTAAGTTAATAAGCAAGAGAAACTAGTCACAAATTTATAATTCCTCAGTGGGATCTTGTAACTCATGTCACAACTCTGTTGTGGTCAAGTCAAAGTCTCAATTCATTTCACAAGTTCTTTTGAAAACATCTGACGGGGGAACAGTATGGCCACTCCAACTGTCCATAACGCGGACGCGGCTATTCGAATAGTTTGACACTCTACAGAGATTGTACACTTTCACCACAACATTCGATACATCCGTCAGGAACAAATCCTGAATTCACCATACTCAGTATGCGGATAATCAATCCTAACCTTTCAATTAAACGCCCTAGTATAAGCACCTCTCATGTGAGTTTGGCCTCCCAACCATGAACAACTGTCATCTTGGGTACTGCACAGGTGGACAATCTTCACAAGGTAGCCTCAGCTCAGACCTTGGCCGCGAGGGAACTAATACTAAGGTATATAAGTTTCCAGTCAAGCCCAACCCAATCTTCGGGTATTGTGGTTGTACGATAAAATTTGGAAGGGTATCGCATCCAGACAACCATCAGTTTTATAAAGGGCTAAGGCTCATGCCTCAACATTTTCATCACCAAAATCATCAGGTGTTCAGAAACACATGTCAAAACATCTCAGTAGAATGATCCATCATTCTAAGGTTTTCATAACCATTTTTCCACCAAGTATTCCCATCTAAAGTTGATCAAGTTTTATGCTTAGCACTAGCATCTACAAGTGGGGATAAGTACTAATGAGGGGTGGTACACTAGTGGAGTTTCAACGAAGTACAACCTTATATCTTAGGATGATATCAAGGTCCCTAACTTAGGCCAAATTTTATGCTCTTTATGCAACCTTCAACTATATCTTTCTAGAATCTACGTGTAACTTGAGTACTCTCTAAGGAAGTAGCTTTGATAAGGAAATAAAATAGAAAGCTTGCAAATAAAACTAGGATTGGGTTATCAAGTGGGTAATATCACATATTATTAAGGCATATAGTAGGCATGGTAACAAGTAAGGGTTTACTTATATCAGTAGAATATCTTGCAAGGGTTATCTTGCACATTCACTAGTAGTATTAGGCTTGCCTTGTGCAGAGCAGTGGTTGAAGTTCTCCTCGGCTTCTTCTTCGTAGTATCCTCCTTCCTCCTCGTATCCTTGGTCGGTACTAGCGTCTATAAATAAATACGATGTACACAATCACCAAACAATAATTAACTACTTGCAATCATCACACAAAAGGGTCCTATAGATGATCTAGCATCATCACTAACATTACAAGATTAAAGCTTGGTTTAATTCCTTTTATTTTTAGAAAAGTAATTTCTACTCATTGAAAAACAACTTAAGATTTAATATTCTCCAAAGCAAATATGGGATCATGTTGACACATGTCATCACCACATATTTTAGTCCATGGGAATGTGATTTAAAGTGGTGTCACAATTTAATAAGGTTTTACCCTTTTATTTTAATTAATTAAAGTGGCTAGAAATGCCTATGTGGCATTCTTTTATTACTTGGTCATTATTTCTGTAAGTAAACCTATATATTTTTATATATTCTGAAAGGTATGGTCAAATGTGATTTTTGAGAGTTGGAATCAAATCAAAAGCTATTGTGGTTTAACTTTCAAAAATGTTTGAATGCAGAAAAGCTTATGCCTAGTTATTTTTGCCAAGGGTGATCTACAGATCCAAATGACTTGAATCCAACGGGCTTGGATTCAGCATTCCCAGACCTTTCTAACAAAATTGGTTTCATTCAATTTGGTGCAATGAATCGATCTGGGTTGATTTTTGAAACTGGGTACAAAAGTGTGTTTGAAATAAAATGGAAAAGGTTTAATTCAAATAACTGGGCTGCGCGGGAAGTGATACTGGGCCGGCCTGCTAAGCGCAGCGCTTCCGCGGGCTGTTTAAGTGGCTGCCCCCACACGTCAGTGAGACAGGGGGTGCGAAATGGTATGGGGCGATGTGGTGTGTTCGATCTGGTTCTAATCCAACGACTGAGGGTCATCGTCGATGTTGGGCAACGCCAGTGATACAGAAACCTAGCGCGGCTAGTGGGGGTCGTTGGGGGCTCACCGGGGTTCAGGCGAGGGTCGGCGAGGCGGGCGAACGACGAAGTCGACGGCGGCGAACCTCCTGGTACCGGCAGCTTCTCCTAGGGCGACTCCAATCGCTGGCTCCCTTCTTCTCCAGCAGCGGCGGGCTTCGGTGAAATTTTGGCGCTGCGCTGCTCGCCTTGCTCCGAGAACGGGGTGGAATGATCAGTGAGGAGAGGGGAGTGATATGGTGTGCTCAATTCGGCTGGGGGTGGCCTCTATTTATAGTGGAGAGAGGGGACCGACGGGGCGCACGGTGAGCTCGTCGTGGTCGATGGTACAGACGGCTATCGGCATGGGCGACGGTAGGGGGCGGTGCGATGCTCCCTGGCGATGCTCAATGGCACGGTGGCGAGACGTGGGGCGGTGCGGCTTGGTCGGAACGTGACGGTGCTATGCGCGTGCCCGACGGAGATTTTAATGGTGAACAGCACGCGTGGTCCGTGTGGCGGCGAACGAGCATGTCTGCGGGGTTGCTGGGACGGTGGTGATCACGTATGCACGCGGCGAGGGCGGCGCGCGGTCTGTGGGCGTCGGTCGAGCGTGGCGCATGGGGCGTGCTCTCGGCATGGTTGCTGGCAAGGTTGGCATGGTTCGTGCGTGTGGTCCAGTGGCTGGCACCGTTCAAGCACTGGACAGGGAGTGGCGGTGGGATGTTGGCTTGCTCCCAGACATGCTGGCTAGGCTTGTTTCTCCTCCTAGCTTGCTGTCGACATGGGGGTGACAAAGGTGCATTCGGCCTGCTCACCATTGATGGCAATGCCAAGCTTACGGTGATGCTAAGGGTGTGTAATTGTTCTAGATGATCTACTAAAACCTAGTTGTAACCAGAGAGGGGACACGTTAGGCTTCAATCACTGCTCACAATAGTGTTTGGATTTTTTTGATTTGTGTCTGCCAAGTGTTTGATGAAATGGCCGCAAGAACTCAAGTTTTGAATTTTGAAAAGATTTTTGGTGGGTGTGCTAGGTTGGTGCTGGTGAGTCTGCAGATGCTTGGGTTTTGAAAATTGAGCTTGTTTGAGTGGTTTTTGAAAAAGTGGGATCTTCGCATATGATAAAGATTCAATTTTGAATTGTCATTTAAACCATGCATTTGAAAGTTATTGGATGATCACAAAGTGGGCCTTGATACCTTGTTATGAGTACAATCAAGGGGTGCAAAGATCCAGAAAAGTTTCTGTTAGGTTCTGAAAGTTTGAGACAGCCAAAGTAGGCATGGGAGTTAAATTGGTCAAAATGACCATTCCCTTATTTTATTTGTTTTGATTTACTTGTCTTTGGGAAAAGTGTGGGAAATGTTTAGATGATGTTTATTTCACCTAAGCATCCATTTACAAGCAAAGGAACACACAAACAAGTTGGTTCAAAAGAATTTCAAATGAAATGCATACACATATGCATGCTTTGATAATTTTATTTAGAAACATTTTTGTTAACCCTAATTTTGATGCTTAGAGTTTGATGATCCAAGTTTAGTATTTTTGGGATGTTACAAACCTTCCCCCCTTAAACAAAATCTCGTCCCGAGATTTGAAAAAGGACGAAAAAGATTACCTAGGATTTGAAAAGATCGGGAAACTCCGTCCTGATGTGATCTTCGCACTCCCAGGTAGCTTCCTCTTCTGTGTGGTTGCTCCACTGAATCTTGAGAAACTTGATGCTTCGGGTTCGGGTAGTTCTAAAAGCTTCTTCCAAAATATGGATGGGTACTTCGGGATAGGTTAGGTCATCGTTGATCTCTATGGTCCGGTGGTCGATGTTCTTGAACACTTCGATCTTCTGTGGGACTTCGAGACACTTGCGAAGTAACGAGATATGGAACACATTGTGTACTGCGGACATCTCTTCGGGTAGTTCCAATTGATACGACACTTCTCCTCGACAGTTCAGAATCTTGAAATGTCTGATATATCTGGGGGCTAACTTTCCTTTGAGTTGGAAATGCTGCATTCCCTTCAATGGCGACACCTTCAGATAAACAAAATCTCCTATGTTGAAGGCGAGGTCTCGACGTATTTTGTCGGCGTAACTCTTCTGTCTAGATTGGGCCATCTTGAGGTGCTCACGAATCCTGTGAACCTTCTCTTCTGCTTCTCGTAGGATGTCGGGTCTGAAAATCTGACTTTCTCCTACTTCCGACCAGTTCAAAGGGGTGCGACACTTTCTTCCGTACATAAATTCAAATGGGGCCATTTGCAAACTGGCTTGATAACTATTTTTGTATGAAAATTCTGCAAACGGCAGACAGTCTTCCCACTTGGATCCATATTCTAACACACATGCTCTCAACATATCTTCGAGTATTTGATTTACTCGCTCCGTTTGTCCATCGGTCTGAGGGTGATACGCGGTACTGAAATCTAGGCGGGTTCCTAAACCTTCTTGAACTTTCTTCCAGAATTTCGAGGTAAACTGAGTTCCTTGATTAGATACAATGTTCTTGGGAACTCCATGCAAACTAACTATTCTAGCGATGTACAACTCTGCTAGCTTCGAACTCTGATATGTGGTCTTGACGGGCAAGAAATGGGCGACTTTGGACAATCTGTCCACTATGACCCAGATAGAGTCATTTCCCCTACTAGAAGTAGGCAGTCCAGTGATAAAGTCCATTCCAACGGAATGCCATTTCCATTCCGGAATCTGTAATGGTTGCAACAATCCAGCGGGTCTTTGATGTCCTGCCTTGACTCGCTGACATATGTCACACTTGGCAATATAGCTTCCGATTTCTCTCTTCATCTTATGCCACCAAAATTGCTCTTTCAAATCTTGATACATCTTCGTTCCTCCGGGGTGGATAGAATAAAGAGTATCATGAGCTTCCTTCAAAATAACTTCTTTCAACTCAGAATCTGCTGGTACACAAAGGCGTCCTTTGTACCACAGAACTCCTTCTTCGTCTTCGGTGAATCCGGGTACTTTTCCTGTACCGATACGAGGCTTGCTTCCGTCGATACTTGCATTTCCTTTCGGTGCCTCTTTGATCTGACTGATCAAAGTGGGTTGGAGTTCTATGCTAGCCAAAAATCCTTCACTCACTAATTCTATATGAAAATCTTCGATTTCCTTGTGCAGGCTTGGTTGCTCCTTCAAAATCATGGAGTTCAAGCGGCACGACAATCTGCTAAGGGCATCTGCTACCACATTGGCTTTACCAGGGTGATAGTGAATGTCCAGGTCGTAATCCTTGATTAGCTCAATCCATCTCCTCTGTCTCATATTCAGCTCCTTCTGAGTGAATATATACTTCAGGCTCTTGTGATCCGAATAAATCTCACAACGATTTCCCATCAGGTAATGTCTCCATGTCTTCAGGGCTAGAACTACGGCTGCGAGTTCGAGGTCATGGGTTGGGTAATTTTGCTCATGTTGCTTCAATTGTCGAGATAGATAAGATATAACTTTGCCTTCTTGCATTAGCACACATCTGAGACCGATCTTGGATGCGTCACAATACACATCCGGCATGATCAAGATTGGGGCTGAAATCAATCTCCTCTTGAGTTCTTGAAAACTCGCTTCACACTTGTCGGTCCATTCAAACTTCTTGTCCTTCTTCAGTAATTGGGTCATGGGTCTGGCGATACTCGAGAATCCTTCTACGAACTTGCGGTAGTATCCCGCCAATCCGAGAAATGCACGAAGTTGGATTTGAGTGGTTGGGGCTTGCCAATCTTCGACATCTTTCACTTTGGCAGGGTCAACGGCAATTCCACCGGATGATACAATGTGACCGAGGAATCCTACCTCCTGTAACCAGAATTCACATTTGCTAAACTTGGCATACAACTGATGCTCTCTAAGGGTTCCAAGAATGGTCCTTAGGTGTAGCTCATGTTCTTCTTCTGATTTGGAATAAATCAGAATGTCATCAACGAAAACAACGACAAACTTATCCAGGAAGTCCATAAAAATCTTATTCATGAGATTCATGAAATAAGCGGGGGCATTGGTTAATCCAAAGGACATAACGGTATACTCGTATAATTCATAACGGGTGGTAAAGGCAGTCTTTGAAATATCCTCTGCGCGAATCTTGAGTTGATGATAGCCAGTCCTAAGATCAGTCTTAGAGAACACTTTGGCACCGGTCAACTGATCAAACAAATCTTCTATCTTGGGCAAGGGGTACTTGTTCTTGATGGTGACATCATTCAACTTCCGATAATCCGTAAACAAATGGTTACCTCCATCTTTCTTGTCCACAAACAAGACAGGTGATCTCCATGGTGACGCACTTGGTTGAATCAATCCAATTTCTAGCATGGCATCCAGTTGCTTCTTCAGTTCTGCTAGCTCCGACGGGTTCATACTATATGGTCTCTGGGATATGGGTCCAGTTCTGGGGATTAGTTCGATGATAAACTCGATATCCCGATCTGGGGGCATACCGGGCAAAACATCTGGAAATACATCAGGGTATTCACAGACTATCCGGACTTGGTCAATGGTAGGTTGGGCTATACTCTTGTTGCATTTGAATTGGCGAGGTAAGGTTTCAGATATATGCTCGACTGATATTCCGGCTGTACTGGACATGGCGATGGCTTTCTTGGCACAGTCAATCAATCCTTTATGTTTGGACATCCAATCCATTCCTAGTACTACTTCCAAACCTTTAGTTCCGAGTACTATCAGATTAGCATAAAAATCTATGCCATGGATTCGGATAGGGACGGCTTTGCAAATTTGCCTAGCCTTGGTGGTTGATCCGGGAATTTGAACAATCATGACATGCTTCAATTTGGTTGGTTGAATTTTACTAGTGCATGCAAATTCTTCGGTGACAAATAAATGCGATGCACCAGAATCAAACAACACTCTTGCAAGTACTGAATTAACAGAAAACATACCCAGCATGACGTCTGGCGCTTCTTGAGCTTCTTCAGCATGCATGAGAAAAAGACGGCCATTGCGGTTGAGTGAATTCCCTGGGGCAAATCTTCTTCCTGGCTGAACACGACGCTGCTGCTGAGCTGGGGCATTGGTATTGGGGGCTGCGGCATTCTTCTTGTTTGGGCACTCGTTGGAGTAGTGACCCTTATTTCCACAGTCATAACAAGTCACTTGCGACTTGTCCTTTGCTGTGACAGGCACAACATTGCTTCCAGTCCTCGGGGCAGTGTTGGTGTTGGTGGTAGCATTGTTGTTGTTAAACTTGGGTAGGGCACGGTTGAAATTGCTAGAGTTCCCGGGGTTGTTGTGATTTCCTCCGGGTCTAGGGTTTCCACGGTTGGGATAGGTCAGACGGTTCATCGGGGGTCTGTTTGTTCTTGGAGCAAATCCGGGAGATGGGTTAGGGCGATACTTTGGGGTCTGATGGGTTCCTGGCTGATGCATCATGCGACGCTTGCGGTTCTTGTTGGCTTGGTTGATCTTTCCTTCCATCTGGATAGCAGAGTCTACAAGGGCTTCAATATCGGCAAAGGGGATATTGACTAACACCGTCTGCATCTCATCGTGCAGACCATTCAAGAATCTCTCCTTCTTCTTGGCCTCGGTGTCAATCTCATCCGAGGCATACCTAGCTAATGACAAGAATTTGTCACGGTATTCCACTATAGTCATCCTTCCTTGCTTTAGCTCTCTGAACTCGTCTCTCATCCTCTTGATCAAACCCGGTGGCACATGGGTTCTGCTGAACTTGACCTTGAATTCCTCCAGGTCATCATCTGGCCTCTGGTCATTGCGCGAACACTGTTCCACCATGTCCTAGCATCTCTGGCTAGATAGTGGGTGGCGAACAGAACTTTCTCGTTGGCTTCCACTTCGGCTACTTCTAGGTTATTTTCCATGGTTTGCAGCCAATCATCGGCGTCTAGGGGCTCTTCTGACTTAGTGAAAATAGGTGGGTTGGTATTCTGGAAATTCTTGAGCTAGATCCATGGTTGTCCTGATTTCCGTGGCCTTGGTTGTTGTGGGCAAGCTGAGCTATCTATTGCAGGGTGGCTAGGTTGGCTTGACGTTCCGCTCTTTCAGCTTCACGGTCAGAAGTCAACATTTGCAGGGTCTGCAACATCGGGTCCGGGGATGAACCACTTCCTTCGCGTGGCATCTGAAGATTGAGATAGATCATGAGAAAAGAGGGAAATTTCTAAGGTTTCGGGGACTTTGAAAAGTTTTTAAAGTTTGACTCAGATTTTTCTAGCCACTTGCTTTTCATTCATTCACTCATAGCACACGATACAACACACACCACAACAAATAAAAACAGATGGTTTTAAGAACCATTCTGAAAACTACGATACAGTGGGACCGAATACTACTCACTACGCTAGTGCTCAAGTGGTACTACTCCTTGGAATCGGTGGCTTCTTCATCTTCATTATCATCAATGAAGGCGAAATGTTCCTCATCGGTGAAGAAATCCATAGCCTGATCCTCCAGAAAATCATCATCATCGCTGATATAGGAGTAGGGGTCTCTACGAAGGTCCTCTCCGGCATTCTCCCTTTCCTCCAACTGCATGTCTCTCTCGTGGATGGTCTCCTCCAAAGATGAGATGCGGTGGCGAAGACGGGCAATGATGCGCTCCTTCTTGTCGAGCTGACGGCGGCGAGACTTGCGATCCTTCGCTAGCATGGCGATGGTTTGATCCTTCGTCTTGATGATGGCAGACTTGTGGTTGGAGTAGTCACGGTAGTTATTCAACTCCTGCTGACGATCGTACATCATGAAGCTAAGGTGGTCCAATTGAGTCTTCAGCTCGGGGTGGTATGGTGCTTCCAGTGGTTGTCCATTTGCATCACGCCTCGGGCAAAACTCAAAGCTAGTTCCCTTGATCTGATTGATGCTCTGCCCACACAGACGGGCAAGACTTCCCTGCATGGCCCTGGCAAGTCCATCGAGCCAGTTGTTCTCTCTCAAGGTAAACTGAATTCCCTCAGCAGTGGGAGGTTCAATCTTTCCTCGGAGACTTGCAACAATTAGCCACTGCAGATCTTCTCCTCCTTGATCATTGAGCTGAGATCCGAAGAACTCGGGGTGCGGACGCTCCAGAAGTTCCGAAAGCTGGTCCAAATCCCTCTCAAAGATAAGGTCTCCTTCATTTCCCAACTGATAAAACTTGCTGTACTTCACGTCCATCTATAAGAATGAGTAGAGTGATCAAGTGTGTCAAATTTTATGTATTTTGCAAGGATTTTTGAGGAACATGAATTTTCATGAAAGAATCAAAGGGATAAGAATGAGAATAAGTTTTTGTAAATATTTGCTTCCTTTGGTTTTGAAACTAAGTTTTTGATTCAAACGTCCAGTCTAACTAGGGTCTCCTATGGTCAGGATGGATCTGATACCAACTTGTCAACACCCGGATTTTTAATCCCAGATGCCTGTTATGCCATACATCGCAATCCCATGATTACCATTTTTGCGAGACATAACAGAATTGGATACCACAGTACATCATCCATTACAAACTATACATAAGGTCTTACACAAATAAGGATCTCATGATCCAGTTCTTAATACAACTAAAGCAGCGGAATACGTAATAATAAAGGTAGCGTAGGCGAAGCTCCATCTTCGGGGTCACAGGCAATGCTGACGATGGGAGATGATCCTAGTTTTCGTAACCTTCCTGGGGTCCATCCTCCAGGTAGTCCTCTTCATAGTCTGGCCACGGGAATAGCCAGGGACAAAGCCATGAGTACTCTTTAAGTACTCGCAAACTAATACTAATAAGTGAAAGGGGTTTTTGGATAATAGGACGCTAGGCTCTAAGGTTGTTTTGCAAAGGCCAGATTTATCTCTACTAAGTAATAACCAAGAGAAACTAGTCACAAATTTATAATTCCTAAGTGGGATCTTGTAACTCATGTCACAACTCTGTTGTGGTCAAGTCAAAGTCTCAATTCATTTCACAAGTTCTTTTGAAAACATCTGACGGGGGAACAGTATGGCCACTCCAACTGTCCATAACCGCGGACGTGGCTATTTGAATAGTTTGACACTCTACAGAGACTGTACACTTTCACCACAACATTCGATACATCCGTCAGGAACAAATCCTGAATTCACCATACTCAGTATGCGGATAATCAATCCTAACCTTTCAATTACACGCCCTAGTATAAGCACCTCTCCTGTGAGTTTGGCCTCCCAACCATGACCAACTGTCATCTTGGGTACTGTACAGGTGGACAATCTTCACAAGGTAGCCTCAGCTCAGACCTTGGCCGCGAGGGAACTAATACTAAGGTATATAAGTTTCCAGTCAAGCCCTACCCAAACTTCGGGTATTGTGGTTGTACGATAAAATTTGGAAGGGTATCGCATCCAGACAACCATCAGTTTTATAAAGGGCTAAGGCTCATGCCTCAACATTTTCATCACCAAAATCATCAGGTGTTCAGAAACACATGTCAAAACATCTCAGTAGAATGATCCATCATTCTAAGGTTTTCATAACCATTTTTCCACCAAGTATTCCCATCTAAAGTTGATCAAGTTTTATGCTTAGCACTAGCATCTACAAGTGGGGATAAGTACTAATGAGGGGTGGTACACTAGTGGAGTTTCAACTAAGTACAACCTTATATCTTAGGATGATATCAAGGTTCCTAACTGAGGCCAAATTTTATGCTCTTTATGCAACCTTCAACTATATCTTTCTAGAATCTACGTGTCACTTGAGTACTCTCTAAGGAAGTAGATTTGATAAGGAAATAAAATAGAAAGCTTGCAAATAAAAATAGGATTGGGTTATCAAGTGGGTAATATCACATATGCTTAAGGCATATAGTAGGCATGGTAACAAGTAAGGGTTTGCTTGTATCAGTATAATATCTTGCAAGGGTTATCTTGCACATTCACTAGTAGTATTAGGCTTGCCTTGTGCAGATCAGTGGTTGAAGTTCTCCTCGGCTTCTTCTTCGTAGTATCCTCCTTCCTCCTCGTATCCTTGGTCGGTACTAGCGTCTATAAATAAATACGATATACACAATCACCAAACAATACTTAACTACTTGCAATCATCACACAAAAGGGTCCTATAGATGATCTAGCATCATCACTAACATTACATGATTAAAGCTTGGTTTAATTCCTTTTATTTTTAGAAAAGTAATTTCTACTCATTGAAAAACTACTTAAGATTTAATATTCTCCAAACCAAATATGGGATCATGTTGTCATCACCACATATTTTAGTCCATGGGAATATGATTTAAAGTGGTGTCACAATTTAATAAGGTTTTACCCTTTTATTTTAATTAATTAAAGTGGCTAGAAATGCCTATGTGGCATTCTTTTATTACTTGGTCATTATTTCTGTAAGTAAACCTATATATTTTTATATATTCTGAAAGGTATGGTCAAATGTGATTTTTGAAAGTTGGAATCAACTCAAAAACTATTATGGTTTAAGTTTGAAAAATGTTTGAATGCAGAAAAGCTTCTGCCTTGTTATTTTTGCCAAGGGTGATCTACAGATCCAAATGACTTGAATCCAACGGGCTTGGATTCAGCATTCCCAGACCTTTCTAACAAAAATGGTTTCATTCAATTTGGTGCACTGAATCGATCTGGGTTGATTTTTGAAACTGGGTACAGAAGTGTGTTTGAAATAAAATGGAAAAGGTTTAATTCAAATAACTGGGCTGCGCGGGAAGTGATACTGGGCCGGCCTGCTAAGCGTAGCGCTTCCGCGGGCTGTTTAAGTGGTTGTCCCCACACGTCAGTGAGACGGGGGTGCGAAATGGTATGGGGCGATGTGGTGTGTTCGATCTGGTTCTAATCCAACGACTGAGGGTCATCGTCGATGTTGGGCAACGCCGGTGATACAGAAACCTAGCACGGCCAGTGGGGGTCGTTGGGGGCTCACCGGGGTTCAGGCGAGGGTCGGCGAGGCGGGCGAACGACGAAGTCAACGGCGGCGAACCTCCTGGTACCGGCAGCTTCTCCTAGGGCGGCTCCAATCGCTGGCTCCCTTCTTCTCCAGCAGCGGCGGGCTCTGGTGAAATTTTGGCGCTGCGCTGCTCGCCTTGCTCTGAGAACGGGGTGGAATGATCAGTGAGGAGAGGGGAGTGAGATGGTGTGCTCAATTCGGCTGGGGGTGGCCTCTATTTATAGTGGCGAGAGGGGACCGACGGGGCGCACAGTGAGCTCGTCGTGGTCGATGGTACAGACGGCTATCGGCGTGGGCGATAGTAGGGGGCGGTGCGGTGCTCCCTGGCGATTCTCAACGGCATGGTGGCGAGACGTGGGGCAGTGCAGCTTGGTCGGAACGCGATGGTGCTCTGCGCATGCCCAACGGAGATTTTAATGGTGCACAGCACGCGTGGTCCACGCGGTGGCGAACGAGCGTGTCTGCGGGTGTTGCTGGGACGGTGGTGATCACGTATGCACGCGGCGAGGGCGGTGCGCGGTCTGTGGGCATCGGTCGAGCGTGGCGCACGGGGCGTGCTCTCGGCATGGTTGCTGGCGAGGTTGGGATGGTTCATGCGTGTGGTCCAGTGGCTAGAAACGTTCGAGCGCTGGACATGAAGTGGCGGTGGGATGTTGGCTTGCTCCCAGACATGCTGGCTAGGCTTGTTTCTCCTCCTATCTTGTTGTCGACGTGGGGGTGACAAAGGTGCATTCGGCCTGCTCACCATTGATGGCAATGCCAAGCTTACAGTGATGCTAAGGGTGTGCAATTGAGCTAGATGATCTACTAAAACCTAGTTGTAACCAGAGAGGGGACAAGTTAGGCTTCAATCACTGCTCACAATAGTGTTTGGATTTTGTTTGATTTGTGTCTGCCAAGTGTTTGATGAAATGGCCGCAAGAAATCAAGTTTTGAATTTTGAAAAGATTTTTGGTGGGTGTGCTAGGTTGGTGCTGGTGAGTCTGCAGATGCTTGGGTTTTAAAAGTTGAGCTTGTTTGAGTGGTTTTTGAAAAAGTGGGATCTTCCCATATGATAAAGATTCAATTTTGAATTGTCATTTAAACCATGCATTTGAAAGTTTTTGGATGATCACAAAGTGGGCCTTGATACCATGTTATGAGTACAATCAAGGGGTGCAAAGATCCAGAAAAGTTTCTGTTAGGTTCTGAAAGTTTGAGATTGCCAAAGTAGGCATGGGAGTTAAATTGGTCAAAATGACCATTCCCTTATTTTATTTGTTTTGATTTACTTGACTTTGGGAAAAGTGTGGGAAATGTTTAGATGATGTTTATTTCACCTAAGCATCCATTTACAAGCAAAGGAACACACAAACAAGTTGGTTCAAAAGAATTTCAAATGAAATGCATACACATATGCATGCTTTCATAATTTTATTTAGAAAAGTTTTTGTTAACCCTAATTTTGATGCTTAGAGTTTGATGATCCAAGTTTAGTATTTTTGGGATGTTACAACAACCTCGTTAACGCTATACGGTCTTCGAGATTATGTATTCTATGGATGTATATCCACCCGTTGCTTGTATCTAGTTGATAGATCTTGGTACATAGTTGTTCCCATCCTAGGAATTTTTTGTTTTCTATGCTACGAACCCTACAGAATGCTATGGGGGTAGTCGCGCGGGGCCCTCGGATTAGGGTTTCATAGGAAAAGGACTGCCCGAGGGAAGGGATGCCACGGGAACATGCGTGTGGCCCGAGAATACATGCACAAGGGTGGTGTAATGCCCCTAGATGGAAAACCTAGATCCCGGGTGTGACCGTCCATGTTGCATGCGATACCACTTATATAACTGTGCTGGACATGTAGGAGCAGGATCCCGCCGTGGATCAGACAAGGGTAAACCGGTAAAACCTTAGGCCTATCCTTGCTTTTCCATGTACATATGACCTAAACAAACCTAAACCACCAAGAAAGTGAATTGTTTAACCCTCGTACGGAGAATGTTATGGGGGTAGACCCTGTGGGGCCCTCGGATTAGGGCTTCATCGGAAAAGGACCGCCCGAGCGCCGGGATGCCATGGGAACATGCGTGTGGCCCTAGAATACATGAACAAGGGTGGTGGAATGCCCCTAGATGGAAAACCTAGCTCCCGGCTGTGACCATCCACGTTGCATGCGATAACACTTATAGAACTGTGCTGGACATGTAGGAGCAGGCTCCCGCCAAGGATCAAACGAGGGTAAACCGGTAAAACCTTGGGACTATCCTTGCTTTTCCATGTAGATATGACCTAAAAAAACCTAAAAAACCAAGAAAGTGCATTGGTCAACCCTCGTACGGAGAATGCTACGGGGGTAGACGCGCGAGGCCCTCGGATTAGGGTTTAGTAGGAAAAGGACTGCCCGAGGGCAGGGATGCCATGGGAACATGCGTGTGGCCCGAGAATACATGCACAAGGGTGGTGGAATGCCCCTAGACTGAAAACCTAGCTCCCGGGTCTGACCGTCCACGTTGCATGCGATAACACTTATAGAAGTGTGCTGGACATGTAGGAGCACGCTCCCGCCGCGGATCAAAACAAGGGTAAACCTTTGGAACCTTGGGCCTATCCTTGGTTTTCCATGTAGATATGACCTAAACAAACCTAAACCACCAAGAAAGTTCATTGTTCAACCCTCGTACGGAGAATGCTATGGGGGTAGACCCACGAGGCCGTCGTATTAGGGTTTTGTCAAAAAGAAGCGCCCGATGGCCGGGATGCCACGGTAACATGCGTGTGGCCCTAGAATACATGCACAAGGGTGGTGAAATGCCCCTAAATGGAAAACCTAGCTCTCGGGTGTGACCGTCCATGTTGCATGCGATAACACTTATAGAAGTGTTTTGGACATGTAGGAGCAGGCTCCCGCCGCGGATCAAAACGAGGGTAAACCGGTGGAACCTTGGGCCTATCCTTGGTTTTACATGTAGATATGACCTAAACAAACCTAAACCACAAAGAAAGTGCATTGTTCAACCCTCGTACGGAGAATGCTACGGGGGTAGACCCGCGGGGCCCTCGGATTAGGGTTTCATCGAAAAAGAAGCGCCCGAGGGCCGGGATGGCACGGGAACATGCGTGTGGCCCTAGAATACATGCACAAGGGTGGTGGAATGCCCCTAGATGGAAAACCTAGCTCCCGTGTGTGAACGTCCATGTTGCATGCGATAACACTTATAGAAGTGTGATGGACATGTAGGAGCAGGCTTCCACGGCGAATCAGACGAGGGTAAACCGGTGGAACCTTGGGCATATCCTTGGTTTTCCATGTAGATATGACCTAAACAAAACTAAGCCACCAGAAAAGTGCATTTTTCAACCCTCGTACGTTTGTCGGCCTATGTTTGTCGTTTTTTTCAGACAGTCTAACAAAAAATATAGATAGAAGTTTAATAAAAAATAATCATTTTTAGAATATTATATTTTTTAGAAGTTTAATAAAAAAATATATTTTATATATTATTTAGTTGACTTACGCCGACGGCAAAGCCGTCGGCTTATGTTTGGGCATTTTGGGGTCTGTCTACGCCGACGGCCTCGCCGTCGGCCTAGACATCAAGTGGATTAGGGCCTGCAGGCACCCCTCCCTTCCACCCACTCTCTCTCCCCGAGCCTCTCCTGCCAGCTGCGCGCAAACCCCCCGAGCTTGCCGCCGCTGCTCCGCCGCCACCCCCGCCGCTGTGCCCTCCCTCCCCTCGAGCCACCACCTCCGCCCCTCCCCCTCATCCTCCCGCCCGACCGCCTCCCCGCCGGCCACTCCCTACTCCTCCCCCTTGCATCCCCTGCCTCCCCTCCTCCCCTGTGCATCCCCTCCACCTCGCTTGCATCCCCTCCTCCTCGCCTCCCCTGCATCCCTGCCGGCCGCTCCCCCTCCTCCCTGCATCCCCTCCTACCCCCTGCATCCCCTGCCTCCCCTCCTTCCCTCCATCTCGCCTCCCCTAGCATCCTCCTCCACCTCTCCTCCCCCTGCATCCTCTGCGTCCCCTCCACCTCGCCTCCCCCCAGTGCCCCTGCCTCCTCCGCATACATACACAGGTATATAATTAAATCTACAATTTGCCTAAATTTACATGCACTAATTCATGCTATGAACTATAAATTTCTAAATAAAAGTATAATTAGACCAATTGATGTAAACAAAAGTATACTTAATTGTAAATTACAAGATAAATTTTTCCCCCTATTTTCTTGTAGTGTACTTTGTACTTTTTGCATGCTTAAAATTTTTCAATTTACATTCACTAGGTCCCGTCGCTGTCCCGGAGGTCACTGTCCCAGACGTTGCCGTCCCGGAGGTCACCGTCCTGGAGGTCGCCGTCCCGGAGGTCATTGTCCCGAAGGTCGCCTACTTCCTGTACCTCCGAGGGTGAGCTAAAACTCCGTCTCTTCCCTCGCATTTTTTATGTCAGTAGATTCCATTTCCACGTCAAGTCGTGTCACATAGGTGTCATATCCCGTCTGCGAGTATTACGCGGATAAATATGCATTAGATGTCGCATATTATGAAGCGTAACGACTGCGGCATTTATGGGACAGTCAGCGGATGCGTAGTTGGGTACGTTCTCCATGCTCTGTCCTGGTTTGAGTCAGGATTTCGGTAGCGCCTTCCTGTTGTTCTCTGGATGCACATCCTCTTGGCTTTTTGCCGAGACGTGTATCGGGAGAGCAGCGGGGAGGTGCTACCGAAATTCTGGCTCGGAGCAGGGTAGAGCATGGAGAACATACTCAATCTACGGATCCGGCGGCTGCTAGGACCCTCTATACCTATTATAGATGTAGGTCATGCGTTTTTCCTGGTAGAGAAATAGAAAATATGATGCATTTAGTTTCATGCTATTATTTGATATGAAATGCTATGTTTATTGTTGGCTCCAATAAAGCAGAGGATGGCTGATAATGGATGGATGTACAGTGGCCGTACTAGTGTTGTTGATAGAACAGATGAGTGGACATGGAACACTGATCTATTACTGAAGGAGTTAGCGTGTGGTTCAATGGCAGGCATTCGTCCAACTTTCCCTTGCGCTCATTGCAATAAGCGTCATCGTCAGACAAAGGAGGAAATGAAAAAACACCTTTGGAGATATGGTTATATGCGGGACTTCATCACGACGGTTGACTTTACTCAGTACCAACGTGATAGAAGTGAGGTGATGCAGCAATGGATCAATGGCAATGAGGGCGATGGGAGTAGAAATTTGCTAGATAATTTCCATGATGCCGACATGCCAGATTCGCCACCTTCACATGAACCAGATGAACCGCCAGAACCGAGCCAAGCACGAAGGCCTTCTATGATTTGATGTCCTCGGCTAAGAGGCCTCTGTACAAGGGTTCAAAGATTTCTCAGCTCGATGCCATCTCACAAGCACTAGCCAAAAAGCTCCAGTACGGCAACACCCATTCATGCTTTGAAGATCATATGCAAACATATGGTAACATGTTGACCAAAGGGCATTGTCTACCTAAAACCATGTACGAAGAAAAGAAAATCATGCGAGCGCTCAGCATGGAATACCAAAAGATAGATTGTTGTCCAAAAGGTTGCCTCTTGTTTTGGAAACAGTTTGCGGATGACAATTACTGTAGCAAGTGTGGGGACTCTAGGTATCATGAGGTACATGGAGACGATGGTCAGATGACGCAGACAAAAGTCCCCATGAAGATTCTTCGTTATCTCCCATTCATAAAAAGAATCCAGCGGCTTTACATGACCAAGGAGTCTGCCACACAGATGACGTAAGCCCTATTCTGCAGATGGTGTACAACTGGTAAGTGGCCATGCCCAGTGTGCAGGCATCTACTTGAGTTCCTTTGGCTAAAGGCGGGTAAAAAGTATTCCCCATTTGACACGCATCGACCGTACCTCAAAGGAGACCATCCATTTAGACAAGACAAAAAGAACTTCATCAAGGGCAAAGTTGTGCTTGAAGAAAAAGAGATACCAACGTTCGATGGTGCTGCTGTTGATGCCGAGTTACATGCTCTCGTGCGTACCGCGTCCGGTGTTCCACAGTTTGAGGGATATGGAAAAACGCACAACTGGACACACGAGGCAGGCATAACAAAGCTCGAGTATTACAAGGACTACGAACTTCCTCATAACATCGATGTGATGCATACTAAAAAGAATGTTGCAGAGTCTCTCTTTTACACAATTCTAAACATTCCTGAAAAGTCAAAGGATAATGTCAAGGCTAGAGTCGATGTTGAGGAGCTATGTGATAGGAAGATACTATGCATGCAACCTCCTAAACACAATCGAAAAAATTGGGTCAAGCCGCATGCCTACTTCTGCTTCGATAGCCTCCAAAAGAAGCAGTCATTGGGGTGGCTCAAATTTGTCGTGATGTTCCCTGATGGTTATTGTTCGAATATGAGCAAGGGAGTCAATCTGGCAACTGGAAAAGTCATTGGGCTCAAGAGTCACGACTATCATATATGGATTGAGCAGCTGATGTCGGTGATGGTTTGAGGGTATCTCCCTGAGCATATCTGGCAAGTGCTTGTGGAGTTGAGCCATTTCTTTTGCACGCTCTGTGCCAAGCAGATATGTCCCTTGATGATTGTGAAGCTGCATGATCTAGTGCCGGAGTTGCTATGCAAGTTAGATACAATCTTTCTGCCAGGTTTCTTTACTCCGATGTTACATCTCATTGCGCATCTCGCGAACGAGGCACTCTTGGGTGGATCGGTGCAGTTTTGTTGGCAGTTTTATATTGAGAGAGAGTTTAAGTATATTCGAACCAAATGTGGAAACAAAAATAAGATTGAAGTATGCATAGCTGAACTCTCTCCTCCAGGAGATAACATATGCCACGATAACATACTACGGCGATGATGTTCCCACTATGCATAACTTGTCGACTGCGACTAGGAGGTAGACGTGGCCTCCTTTCAAAGATTTAGGCAGTTTGCCGATCATGTCAAGGCCCCATTGGGCGAAGGGCCAGGCCAGGGGTATGGGCCTGAGCTCCGACCCTGGTGCGTGTGGTTTATCCGTAAACCTATGGCAGTCGTTGCACCTCTGGACGATGTCCTTGGCATCGTTCATGGCCGTTGGCCAGTAGACACCAGCTCGTAGAGCTTTGGCAACGAGGGCGCGGCTGCCCGCGTGATGGCCGCATATGCCCTCGTGGATGTCTTGGAGGATGGTTTTGCCGTCACCGATGGTGAAGCACCTTTGGAGTACATCCGAAATGCTGCATTTGTACAGCTTGCCATTGATGATGGTGAAGGCTTTGGACCGGCGAGATACGCGCCGGGCATCTGTCGAGTCATCGGGCAGTTCTCTGTTTATCAGGTACCGAAGGTATGGTTGTGTCCATGTTTCTTCGATTGCCATGACCTGCATCAGGTTGACCAACGCGACCTCCGTGTCGAGTTTTTCGGGTCCTTCCTGTCCTTCGAGTAGCGCAGCCCCCGAGTGCTCTGCTCCTTCGGGTGATCCCTTGGGAAATTTCCTTTTAATGGAAGGCATGCATATTTGTTCGAGGAACACCCCTGGTGGCACCCGTATGCAGGTGGAGCCGATGTTGGCGAGTCTATCAGCCTCTTCGTTGCTTTCTCTTCCAACATGGCTAAGCTCGCAGCCGTCAAAGTCTCCTTCGAGTGAATTGTAGAGCGCGCGGTACACGATCATGTTAGCGACATGAGCATCGTACTCGTTCATCGTCTACTGGACGACGAGGTTCGAGTCACCGTAGATGACTAGGCGCGTTGCACCGCAGATCTTGGCCATCTTCATGCCGTGGATGAGGGCCTCGTATTCGGCTTCGTTGTTGGAGGCCCGAAATTTCATCCGGAGGACGTATTTCATCTTGTTGCCTTGCGGGGACGCCAGTATAACGCCGGCTCCTGCTCCGTCCTCACGCTTGGAGACGTCAAAGTGCAGCATACATGACTGCGTCATATCCGAGGGGTGTCCGACAACTGTAGCTCTATCCAGTGGACGAGGAAGTCCGGGAGGACCTGAGATTTGATCGAATGACGCTTCTCATAGACTATGTCTAGAGGGGATAGATCGATGCCCCACAGGGCTACGCGTCCTGTAGCTTCGGGGTTGTTCAGGATGCTGTTCAGTGGCGCCTCATTGATGACCATCACCTGATGCTCCTGGAAGTAATGGCTCAGCCGACGAGCCGTCATGAACACGCCATGGGCGAGTTTCTGGCAGTGAGGGTACGTCTGTTTTGTTGGTGTTAATACCTCGCTGAGGTAGTAGATTGGGCATTGGACCCCACGGGTCTTTCCATCTTCGGGTCATTCGACCACGAGCATGGTGCTTACCACCTGATGCGTGGCTGCTGTGTATAGAAGTAGAGGCTCGCGTTCCTTTGGTGTGACCAGGACGGGCGAGGTGGAGAGCAGCCGCTTCAGATCATCGAATGCGTCATCTGCTTCATGTGTCCACTCGATTTTTTTTGCTTTGCGTAGCAGCTGGTAGAAAGGCAGGGCCTTCTCACCCATGCGGCTGATGAATTTTCTCAGCGCCGCGATGCGCCCAGCTAGCTGTTGGACACCTTTGAGGTTCTTTGGTTTCTCCATGGCCAGTATGGCCTGGATTTTCTTCGGGTTCGCCTCAATCCCTCGCTAGGAGATGAAGTAGCCAAGAAGTTGGTCAGATGGGACACCGAAGGCACAGTTTTTTGGGTTTAGCTTGATCTTGTAGTGATCAAGGTTGTCGAACGTCTCGTGGAGATCGTCGATCAGTGTCTTGGCCTCCTTTGTCTTGACGACTATGTCGTCGACATAGACTTGTATGTTGCGGCCTATCTGGTTCTTCAGGCACGCCTGCATGCATCGCTGGTACGTGGCACCTGCGTTCTTCAGCCCGAAGGGCATTATGTTATAGCAGAATACTCCAAATGGCGTGATGAACGCCGTTTTCTCCTGATCTTCGACCTTCAGTTGAATCTGATTGTAGCCTGAGTAGGCGTCGAGGAACGAGAGTTTTTTGCATCCTACGGTCGAATCAATGATCTGATCAATCCGAGGTAGAGGGAAGTGGTCCTTCGGGTAGTTCTTGTTGAGCGATGTGAAGTCCACGCACATCCGCAGGATGTTCGTGTCTTTTCTAGGGACCAACACAGTGTTGTCTAGCCACTCGCTCTCCTTGATCTCCCGGATGAAGTTGGCGTCGAGCAGTCTGTTGACTTTGACTCCGACGGCTTCGGCCTGTGGCTCGGAGAATCGTCGGATGGACTATTTGACGGGCTTGGCGTCTGGAAACACATTCAGTGCGTGCTCGGCGAATTCCCTGGGAACTCCTGGCATGTCGCAGGACACCAGGCGAAGATTTCCTAGCGCTCACGGAGGAATTTGACAAGCGCGCTTTCCTATGCGGGGCTGAGGTCATTGGCGATCAGCGTCGTCTTGGAGGGGTCCGTCGGGTCGACTTGCACCTTTTTCGTGTTGACTGTGGAGTCGAATGACATGTCGGGTGCGTTTTGCCTGGAGACTGGGGGTGCCCCGTTGTCTGTCACCTCCCGAAGCCTTGTGAGTTCATCCTGCATGCCGAACGACTGAGAGATTCTGTTAAAGTCTTTGTTGCAGTGGTCGGATCGGGTGAAGCTGCCCTGGACTGTGATGACGCCCCTAGGCCCTAGCATCTTGAGTAGTAGGTACGCATAGTGCGGTACTACCAGGAACCTTGCAAATGCCACGCATCCGAGAATGGCATGGTATTGTGATGGCCAGTCCACCACTTCGAACTCGAGCCGCTCACACCAAAAGTTTTCGGGTTTGCCAAACATGACATCAAGCCATATTTTTCCTAGGGGAAATATGCTCTTCCCTAGGACTATGTCGTGGAACGTTGTGTCGGATTGTTCTAGACTGCACAGAGGGATCCGCATTGCTGCTAGGGTGCTAGCGAACATCAGGTTGATGCCACTGCCGCCGTCCATGAAGACGCGACTCATCTCAAACCCTTCGATCTAAGCCTCAAGCACCAGGGCAACATGACCTGGGCAAGGGATCTAGCGGGGGTGATCCGAACGACTGAATATGATGCAGGACTCCGAACTGCTAAGGTACTCAGGGATGGCGGGTGGAGCGGTCACAGCCAGGCTGACTTGGCGGGTGATCTTCTTTTGCACTCTATTTGTTGGGCGCCCCTTTTGGATCATCAGGGACCCTTTCGGCGCGGGGTACCCGTTTACGCCGTTGTTTTGCACGGGCGCAATCGCGTGATTCCAAGGTCCCACGGGTGGTGGTTGAGGAGCTCCGTGGGCGATGTCGCCTGTTGCAGGTGCATGTCCGAACCCAGGGTTCGGGATCTGCTGTCTCATCTGGGCGAAACCCTCGCTTTGTTTCTAGAACTCGCGACAGTCCTTGAGCATGTGGCTGGCCTTCTTTTTGCCATCCTGCTTGTCGATGTAGAAGTGGATGGTGCATGGGCCCGACAAATTGTCGTATGCCGAAGGTTCATCGTCACGGCCGCGACGCTGCCACGTTTGCGTTGGGCGTCCTCCATCGCGGAAGTTGTTTCCACGGTATCCGCTGCTGCGGTTGTTTTCGTTGTGGAGCTCGGCGTAGCCAGCCCCAACCATGTCGGGTCCGTCGCGATCGTCGTAGACGTCTTCGCTTGCTACAGCGCTCACATCTATGGCCGTAGTCATCTTCCTCGTCCGAATGTGCTCGGTGGACGGAATCCTCGCCATCTACCCACCTGTTGGCGATGTCCATGAGGTGGTCGAGTGTCTTGGGCTTGACGCGCCCAAGTTCTTCTTTGAAATCCGGGTGTTTGACGCCATCTTTGAAGGCGTCGATCGTTCTCTCCTCGGAGATGTGTGCCACAGAGTTCTTGATTTTGGACCAGCGTAGTATGTATGAGCAAATGGATTTGCCCGTTCGTTGAGTGCAGGCCCGTAGCTCCTAGATCGAGGCTGGCCTCTTGCTGGTACCCTTAAATTTTCGGATGAAACTGTACGCCAGTTCCTCCTAGCTTCGGACTGCTGAGCCAAATCTGGGCTGCGCCTATCAGCTGCAGCTGAAGGCACTGCAGGGCAGTGTTTTTGTTTCCATCGTGCAGCTTGACTAACGACAGGTGGTCGCTGAGCCATGCCTTAGGGTCCTGCGTGCGGTCGAACTTCGGAGTGTCTGAAGGGAGTTTGAAATTTCTCGGCATCCGTGTTCGCCAAACAGATCTGCTGAAGCATCGAGCTCCGCAGAGTTCCCCATCATCATCCTCTTCGGATTCGGATGACCACGCGCGTTTGGCGCGTGCCTTGTCGACCTTGCGCTGAGCAAGGTCGCTTCGAGCGTCGTAGTCGCGGCTTCGACGTCGTGGACTCTTGCTTCGTCATGGCAGATCGTGTTCTTCTTCCTCCTCTTTGTCTGAGGGCGTGGTGCTGCGGTTGAATCTGACCGCAGCTTTATTTTTCGGCTCCGTAGGAGCCTCGTTGTGGAGCGCAGCTCTGACGAGTCCAAGTCCGGCTAGTACGGACTTGTTCATAGCTCTCTTCGGGTCCCCCACCGGAGGTGGATGGGACGCAAGATATGTGGTGGCTGCCATGATCGCAGCTTGCGAAGTCTTTGGTATGACGTTGTCGTTGACGTCCATCTCCATGAAGGACTTGTTGAGGGTTCGAGTCACCTCGTGACGTGTAGCGGGATCCATGTTATCCGTGCGAGAGTGATGCTTGTTGGCTTGATTTCTATGCGAGCTGGAGCCGCCAGCGGCGGAGAGCGCAGCTCGCCGCGCACTAGACTCCGAGGACTCTTGCTTGCGTTTATCGAGTACCTCTTGCATCTTCACCTGCTTTTTATGCTCTTCGATGAGGAGCAGGTGGTACGCCATCAACAGGTCCCATGAAGCGTCCACAGGCAGGACCTTGTTGACCGCCACAGCTTCGCATGCCTGGTGCCTTCCTTGCTCGTTGAGGTGAATTCTTCGATGGGTATCGGGGTCGTCCTCGTTGGGTGGGAGGGATGGTTGCCTCCTATTTTCTTTGTTTCCACCCTGTGGGTTGGGTGGTGGTACGTGGGCACTCGAACCTGGTGGTTGTTCCACGTCGCTTTGGATGACCATGACGCACTGGTAGCGCTCGCGGATTGGATCGTTGATGCCGCAGCTTTCGGATCCAGAACCATAGGTTCCTTCATCCGACGGGGGTCGCACAGGTCTGAGTTGCAGTTGCTGCTATCATATGACTCATCTGTCAGCATTGACGTGCGTAGCACGCTAGGATGCAGGGCCCACGAGGCAGGCCTGATCGATGGCAGTGGCACCCGCTCTGGGAGGCGGAGAGTGCCGGTCTGTCCCACCTGGAAGCAGAAGCTCCCGAACAGAATCTTGAGTCCGTCGCCTATGGGCTCGAAGTCCTTCATGGTGGCTGGCGAGTGAGCGGTGAAGTCGAAAGCGCCGAAGAGGAGATGGATCTCCGTCATCGAGGGGTTGTAGATCGCTTTGGTCGAGACCGTCACGATCGCACAATCAGCGCTCCCGATTCCCACAGACGGCGCCAATTGACGAGGTTTTGACTCGTCAATTCCCATTGTTATGAGCTTGGGTTTTGGAGAAGACGGGGGTGCTGGAGATCACGAAACGGTTAACAGACAAGCAACCAGGGGACACAAGACTTACCCAGGTTTAGGCCCCCGGAGGGAAAACCCTAATCCTACTTGTCTGCTCTTGATTACGGCGGAACCGGAGGTTACATGGCACAGATCGAGTCGGTTACAAGTTTAGGGTTTGCCCCTTTGAATACTCTATCTATTCTAGTCTTGCTCTCCAAGGATCCGAAGATGTCATCGGCTTGGGTCACCCAAAAATCTCCATAGGCCGTGTATGTTCTTGTGGGCCTTCCTTGGGCTGGACCAGGTATGCTAATGTTGTGTACCCATAGGGTATAACCATGTCAAATTTCGACGAGCCGAAGCATGGCCCCAAGCTCCTCCTCTTCCAGTGTCCCGGTGGCAAGGCCGGTGGCGCAACAAGTTATACCTTGAAAAAGGAAGAGAAGGATTGCATAATGCTCTATGTGCTTATGAACATGAAGGAAGTGGTCCGTGGAGAGAATGAAGAGGAGGAAGAAAATCAAGTGCCCAGTTTCCTTAGGTAAAATGGTGAACAAATTCTTTTGCAACTAGTAACTCGGTTTCGATCTAATATGTATTTTCTCCTTTTATCCAATTCACGGATGAAATGTGGTCGGGAAAGACGGATCTCGATGATGCGGAGTTGGAAACCCTTCTGAAAGTGGGTGCCCTTGAAAAGAAAAATTTCATGTCTTGGTTCTATAAAAAGGTAATTTATAACCTGTCCCTCTTACCTGGCAATCCGTGACTTGTCCCTCTTATTACACGTAACTAATGCACAATTTGTACACAACTTGTAGGGAGTTGATCCCAACGTTGTGATGTCGGATGAGTTGAGATGTGTCTCCCAGGGTTGTAACCATAAAGTCAAGATGTATGAGAAGTATGATGTGAATGGTTACCGCTTCCATACAGACTCTTACCAGAACCGTCGGCCAAATGCAAAAACTATAAATACTAGGGCCTTCACCAGAGGAGCTGATGACTTTGATTACTACGGAAGGTTACAAAACGTATACGAGCTAACGTTCAATAATACACCCCTAGAACTCAAGCTCGTTGTTTTCAAAAGCCACTGGTTCGACCCACGCGGTGGATATAGAAGTACCCCTTCCATTGGGTTAGTTGAAGTTAGGCCTTCAACCACCTATAGTGGATCCGATGTCTTTATTCTGGCTCACCAAGCCAAACAAGTTTATTATTTACCCTACCCATGTCAGAAAAAGGAACTCAAGGGCTGGGAAGTCGTGTTCCAGGTATCGCCATGTGGTAAGCTACCCATGACCTCCGACGATGATTACAACAACATTGACCCTAAAACATACAAGGGAGTTTTCTATCAAGAGCAAGAGAACTTTGGGGACTTTGACTTACAAGGTCTTGAGAACCTCGAGAACAATGCACAGAATCGTGACGAGGTAGTCACAAATATAAAGGACATTGATATGATCACCAAGTTACATTCGGACAATGGCAACGATGAGCCTAAACCCTGCGATGAACCTCCAACTTACTTCTCACATGATAGTGATTTTGATAGTGATGATGAGAACCCAAGACATACACATGAGAGTGAAGATGATGAGTGGTGAGGGTCTTTTATGTCTTTTATGCCTTTACTATACTTAGTATCTTTATTATGCTTAGTATTTATACTTATTATCTTTATTATGCTTAGTATATTTATTATACTTAGTACTTATGCTTAGTATCTTTATTATGCTTAGTATATCTATTATGCTTAGTATCTTTATTATGCTTAGTATTTATGCTTAATATCTTTATTATGCTTAGTATCTTTATTATGCTTAATTGGATCATCTATTCATACTAAATTGTTTACCTCTTCTCAATGCAGGTGATTGACCAATATGAGCCAACGCAAGGAATCAACGTCCTCTATCCTTAAGTGTTTGAAGCATAAGAAGGTTACCAAAAGTGGAAGAGCACCGATTCCCAACTCGCGTTACAATGACGACAGTGCGGAAGGAGGAGGACGAGGTGAGGGAGTAGGAGGTGGACTTCCTCTGAGGCAAGGACGAGGTGCAGGACGAGGTGAGGAAGGAGGGGGACTTCCCCCGAGGGCAAGGATGAGGCGCATGACGAGGTGGAGGACGAGGTGGAGGACAAGGTGGAGGACAAGGTTTACGCCCTCTGAGTGTCCGCTTCTAGCGACGTGGCTTTCGAGTCTGCTTACTCAGAGTCTCCTGGCGAGAAGGAGGAGTCTCGAGACTTGGAGGAGGAGTCTTGAGACTTGGAGGGGGAGTCTCGAGACCAGGAGGGGGAGCCTCGAGACCAGGAGTCGGGGCCGTCAACGTGGCCGCAGAAGCCAAAGATTCGTGGGGAATCGGGTGTCCCAGTGGACGAACCTGCTTCTGAGGAGGAGAAACCCATCATTACGCCTAACGGCATTGAGTAAGTGGCTATACTAATTTTGAACATGTAATTTCATTTTGGTCATAACAATTTGTCATGTACTAATGTTTTACTATTGTGCAACAATTGGACATTTCCTCTAGGTACCCGTGTGCCTAACACCTTGGTTGGAGCTCTGATTAGGAAATTTTGGCTAGAATTTTACACTCCTGTCCCCAACGGCGAGAGGAAGCTAGCCACCAGTTGGACGCACTATGAGGCTGCCAAAAACTCGGGCTATGCTGGGAAAGCTTCTGATGCCGTGATCACCAAGTTTTGGGTAAGGCAAACTTTTCGAGTTTCGTTCATAGTTGATGACCCGACCATGCTAACTTATGAGCCTCGCAAAATTTTTTATGTATGATTACAGAGATTCTATAGGGTGCTTCCGGAGGACTAGGAGAAGGCGGACAAGACTTTGTGAGGGGCTTGTCAGAGGTTGACACGGCAGCAGTTCTACAATCAGAAGCATACCACCACCAGTCTATACATCTCCGAGAAGTTGGGAAAGAGGGCGCCGAAGCATTTGAATGTGAAGGACCAACCAAAAATGACCGAGGAAGATTACGTCGGGGTAAGTAAATTGTCAATCAGATTCTATATTGTTGCTAATTGTATTATCCATTCTTCAAATGAGTATTATTTTTTTAGTTTATGCCCACGTGGGACGATGGTAAGGAGGATGCATGGCAGGCGTTGTCGGCGAGGTGGCGTGGGGAAGACGTCGAGTTCAACACCTTGAGCGAGCGGAAGAAGGCAAACCGTGGCTCCAGGGGGGACACACTATGCGGGAAACCGCAACCATGGTCACTTCAAGGCCCATATGGTATAAATGTATACATGGAACAATCTGTATTTATTTCCCTTCATGATCCTACTTGATACGCATAACATTTCTTTGGCGATGCAGGAGACACATCTAGAGAGGCCTTGTTCTGACTATGAAGTATGGGAGAGGATGAAGCAGAAGAGGCCCGATCTGTCCCTGCCTTAGCCCTCACTTCCGGAGTTCTATGGCACTGCCAAGGAGGATGGTGCTAACTACCTCGAGGCATTCAGTGATTTTCATCCGGAGGTGGAAGACCCTAGAGCAGAGGAGACCGACGAGAGAGCGGTGGTCGTGGCGGGGCGTAGTCGGGAGCACGGCCGTTTCAAGATTCTCGATAGGGTGATCCCGCGAACTCCTGCTTTGAGCCTCACGCAGATCAACGCTACCCTCACCACCGATGACCCCGCTATCCCGCCTCGACGGCCTTCCCGAGCGAACGTCGATGTAAGTTTCTCTTATTTCCATCATCTTTCCAAAAATCGTTCGTGAGTGGCTAAGTTGACGAGATTTATTATTTTTGAAATTGTAGCCTGCTTTGGACACGGCTTACAAGGCCGCTTTTGCGGAGCACTTGGTGACGCTCGAGACGTGGTCCCAAACCCGAGCTGCCTACGAGGAGTGGGAAGAGTTACGCGATGATGTAAGTTTCCACCTTTACTTTTGCAAAATATGACAAGTCTCGTATTCCCTAGTTTGAATCTTTATTTCTGCAATGCCTCACATCTACACTATCTTGCAAATTTTGGAGAAGTTTTATGGCACTGGAGAGCGGGAAATTCTACCGCCACGGCCACCTAGGCCAGGGACGCAGCCAATCTTCCCATCGAAGGACGAATATGCTTTGACCTTCTACTCAGGGACCCCGGTAAGTTATTTTCCAAACCAGTTGTTACAACAAACATATGCCTTGGTGGTTGCTAACTCTGCCTCAAACATGTAGAGACCGGGATGCTCCGACAATGCACACTTTGGTCGTCCTGATGCCTCGCCGACTATCTCGCGCACGATGACACCGGTTCATACCGGCCATGCTTCTCCTGGTGCTTCCGCTGGTGGTGGTGGTGGTGGCGGTGGCGGTGGCGGTGATTCTCCTTCTTTCCATCGGGCTGAGGGTGGCGGTGCTTCTCCTTCTACCGGTGGTGGTGTTCATGGCGGTACTTCTCCTTCTTCCGGTGCTGGTTCGACGGCGGCTACTCGACATCAAGCTTCACCTTTCTTCGCGCGGGGAGACATGGGTCTCTCTAGCAGCTCTCTAGAGGTGTAGGGATGTGCATGTGTTAGGATGCACTTAGAGATGTACCTATGTGTGGATGATGATGTACCTATCTATGTGTGAATGATGATGTACCTATGTATGGATGATCTTATATGTTTGTGTCGATGTGCATGTGTTGTTTGTGGGAATTTAATATGTGAATTGTTTATTGGAATTTAAAATATGCAGGGAAGAAACAAACAAAAATCAAAAAAACAAAAAACTAGGCAGAGCTAACGCCAACGGCATTGCCGTCGGCGTATCTGACGACCATATGGCACGACTAGATCTGGGCCGACGGGGTAGCTATCGGCGTACAAATGTTGCGGCCCCAGCGAACGGACCTAGGCCGATGGGGAAGCCGTAGGCGTATACTTGTACGCGGCCCAGCTATGTCCAACGTGGATGTTTCATGGGGCAACACGTGGCATCGTAGGCTGACGGCATTGTCGTCGGCGTAAAACACCTGCCGCTAACGGTCATTAGTTGGCCCAAGTGGGACCCATAGAGGCTATACCGACGGCATGTACACCGACGACATCGCATAGCCGTCGGCCTAGCACGTACGCCGACGGGATTAGATATGCCGACGGGAGTTTAGTATACGCCTACGGGGACGTAGGCCGACGCCGTTACGCCGACGGGTTTCGGTGGCTACGCCGACGAGGTATGGCCGTCGGCGTATTCCCTGTTTCCTGTAGTGTATGCAGGCATATGTAAAAGTGCCTAAGAAATATTTTCAAACCTGAAAAATTAGTAAGGCATAGAGTCACATACACTTTAGAAAACAAGTGACTCGAATTTATCAAGATTAAACCTGTCTATATACACCTGAATCTAGAGAAATCTAAGTAACTTATTTCGGGATGGAGGAAGTACAACTGGAAGGAGAGGGAAAGGAAAGTAGAAGCGAGGCGGTAACAAGAAATTTGTGTGACGTTCAACATTGAATGAAATTTGCAACGAAAAACACAGAGATAGTTTGACGGCCTAGATCGATAGCTAGACAATTACAAGTACAGACATCATGAAGCAAGCAGTCACTATGTACAATGCTTCCTAACCGTTTTTTAATAGCTCCGTTTGGATCGGGAAGTGTCTTTGGCTCCCGATCTCCAATGCACCTCTCTCTTTTTTTAATTAAAAATCATATTTAAAAGTTAAAAAAAATAAAACAATTCTAGATGTTGTCAATGTTGTATCCCACAAACATGTAAAATCGCAACATGGACTTCTTTGTATTGTGGGCATGCTACATAAAAATGACACTCTCATAAAGTTTTGGGATTTGAAATACACATACACAAATCTCATGATGCACGTGTATGCATAATATAGGCACATTATCACAAACTATGTCTTAATTCTAACTATAATATTGGTCATTTGACCCGAAAGCCAAGAAACTTCGAATGAGATAGGTCATTTTGTGAAGGTTTTTTTGAGACATAATCAATATACCAAGTTTGATATTTTTTATTCTAACTATATCACATAATATGACACCACGCGAAGATTTTTTATTGTTTTGATCGTTTTTGAATTTTTTATGCCTGTTTTAAACTATTGTCAAACTTTGTCGAACGACGGGCATGAAGATTCTTAGCTCGGGGCCGAGCCTCGCTAAACTTGCATTCGATCTTTGATAAAATAGCATATTATGAACCTAAAAATGATTTTTGTAAAAAACATGGGCATCGGATCATATACATGTAGTTAATATCTGACTCACTTCCTACCGATTTGGCAGGAATTTGTCTTTTTATCAGAGGTGGACGGAAAGGTTTCAGATCCCCTGTTGGGACATTGTTCATATAAGGTGGTCTAATATTTTTAAAAAATGTGATGGTAGTATTTTGAATTAGCTATTTGGTGGTTGCTTCACAAAATCGTCCGTTTTTCTGTGTTCGGAAAATGAAAAATGGCTTTTTGGTGCGATAAAAATGAAAACTTCACAGTTCAGGTCATAAACTGGAGCATACTCTATTTGTGTTCGGAAAATGGTTTTTTGTGTTCGGAAAATGAAAAACGGCTACATAATCTATTTTAAACTGTTTTGACTCATAAATTTAATGGAAAATAGAAAATGGCTTTTTGTGTTCGGAAAATGGAAAATGGCTATATAATCTATTTTAAACTGTTTTGACTCGTAAATTTAATTTTCTGTTTTAAAGAAAATCTGGAGCACTTGTGCCCGAAGCTAAAAATCTTCACACTTCGGGTCGGTTGACAAGAACTTGATTTCAATTAATAGCCATCTGACACTTTGCCTGCCTAGGTAGCATACCCTTAATTGTGTCCAGAGGATGGAATGCTGCCCAAAGAGACAAGAGACAAAAGCAATGGGACATGTGGCGCCAGCCATGCATCACGATGCTTCGCAGTAGGTACCACGAATGTTGACGTAGAACTCCAGCTTTGTCTTCTAAGCAGTCAATGCGCGCGTCAAATCTCTCCCACTAGTCACCACACAGTCTAGGGAGAATGGACGAAAATAACCTAAAAAAATAACAATTTCATAAAATAAACTCTGGCCAGAAGAAATTTACGGAACTAACCCTTTTTGTAATGCCATACAGCGTGGCGCCGCACCTTGAAGAGCGGCGCCATTACGCCTGGCGCCGCGCACCTGCCAGCGTGGAGCCCCGCGGGCCCGGTCCCGCTAGTGCGACGCCTTGTAGCGTGGCGCCGCGCCAGCCCTTCCCAGACCCAGCCCATTTCCTCTCGCAGACAGAACCGCATGGCGGCTAGGGTTTGTCTCCGCTGGTGATTCTCCTCTCAAGAAATCGACAGATCTGAGCAATTTGGCCAAGGATCTTCCTCCTAATCCCTCCCCCAGGTATCTTCTCTCATTCCCATCCGAAAATGCCTTGCTATTTGTCTCCTTTTAGTCAAATTTCGGTGGAACACTAGTTTCAATTGGATTTGGAGGTTGATTTGAAGCAATGATATGTCTATTTGATGTTTAGGTTTAGAAATACTTGTAAGATGGATAGTGGTCTCCTAGGTTGCAATTTCTCTTTATATTATGAAGCATTGCCAATATATATTACCAATTGTATGGTTACATATAGGTTTGTTGATATTTGTTCATGTAGGATGAAATGGAACTATAGTTAGAACTATTGCCAATATATATTACCAACTCTAGATGCTAGAACTATAGGTAGAGTAGGATAAAATGCTAGATTAAGATGTAGAACTATTTTTGTTCATGTTACAATTATAGGTAGAGTAGGGTAGGATTTTTGTCATGTTACAATTATAGCTAGAGTAAGATGGAGTATATGTGACAACTATAGTTGGAATAAGATGGACATTTTGTAATTGTTCTTATTCTCTCTATTGTTTTGAATATGTAGGATGACTCTAAACCCCCTTCTAAACAATGCTCACTATGATGTTCAACACCGTGCCTACAAGATGTCGGAGAAGAGACAGGTACTAAAAACTTCAATGCAAGTCGAACAAGATGCCATGTTTGTTTAGATGGAAATCTAACATTTTGCCATTGTATGTTTGCAGGAGCTTCAACCCCTTCGACTTAGGTAACACGAGGTCTCGTCCGACAAGATGCGTTATGATGCGCGGTACACTCCGTACATCCAACAGCTAGGACTCCTCCCCTTTATCCACATGGTCACTCGGTCCACACCGGCCTTCAACCCTGCTGCGATCACCGCGCTTGTGGACCGATGGAGGCCGGAGACGCACACATTTCACCTTAGGACCGGTGAGACTACGGTCACTTTGCAGGACATGAGCATGATCCTGGCACTCCCAATCGAGGGAAACCCTGTGTGCATGTCCTCGGATTCAGACGGGTGGCGTGAGCAGATGGTCTCCCTTATAGGGAAGGATCCACCCGAGGCTATAAACAAGAAGGGGGAAAAACTGAGGGTCGCTGTCGGGGCTACTTTTACTTGGATCATCCAGAATTTCAAGATTTGCCCCGAGGATGCCGATGAGGAGACGATCAAGACATACACTCGTGTGTATGTGTGGTACATTATCACGAGGACTCTGTTTCCTGACAGCAGTGGGGATCGTGCTCAGTGGCATTGGCTCAAGTTGCTGGTTTTTTCGACTCTACCTTCAATTGGGGTTCTGCGGCGTTGGCCTGGTTGTACCGTCAGGTAATGAGTTATTTACAAATGTTGTTGTATATTTCTGCACTATCTCAAAAAAATTTGTTCTTACCAAATGGTTGTTCACTTTATCTGCAGATGGATGACGCTTGCCTTAGGAGCGCCGCTGATTCAGGGATTGGTGGTTGTTTTCTCCTTCTTTCGGTGTGGAGCTGGGAACGCTTCTCCATTGGATGGCCGAGATTGTTGTCATTTAATCCTTACATTGATAACGGCAACGACTACCTTCTTCCCACGTGGGCTTACAAGTGGGATGTGGTCTCCGAACCGCCAACGGACCCACTGGAGGCGTACAAGAGGTACACCAACGAGTTTGACACGATCACCATGGATCAGGTAATTTCAGCGACGGCGGTCAATTATATGTCTTGAACTTGTAATCTTTGACCCTGACATGAGTGTGGTATGATGCAGGTGACGTGGGAGCCATACGGTCGAGGGGACCGCTTTGGTGTTCCGGAGGACTATCGCCTTAACCCTATTTGCCTTAGAGAATCTCGTCTGTGGCTAATGCGTTGCCCCATGGTGTGCATGTGGGTTGTTGAGTATCACCAGCCTCACCGTGTCATGACCCAGTTTGGGTTATTTCAGATTGTACCGCCTGAGTGGAAGGACACGGACATAGGGCTCCATAGGTAAGCTATTAACTGCCTTACCATGTGATGTGCTTATCATTCGTCAAATAACGCTTTTTGACTTGTTGTTGTTGTGTGCAGCTTGGACAGGAAGAAGCAGAGGAAGGAGAAGGATTGGCCCAAGCTTCATAGGAAGCACCTTGAGAACTTCAGGAGGTGTGTGACCGAGGCTAGGAAAGCAAAAGGAGCACAGGATAGGCCCTTCAATCGGGATGCTTTCAACAACTACATCGCATGGTTCGTTGACAACGCGCGGGTGGAGATATACCCACGGTCATTTCGGGATTCGATCTTGGAGGATCCATTGGTGTTTGATGAGCTTTCAACCGAACAATACAACATCATGGTCAGAGAAGGGCGACAAACCGAGTTTGCTCCCTTGGTCAACTTTGTGGTAAAGTGTGCCGAATAATATTTTTTCCGTCCTTCTCACACCTTGCATGGATAAATTACTAGTTTCTTGTCTATGACAGCGCGATCAGGTAAGGAAGTCCGCCGATGCATGCTAGGACGCTTTGGACACATACCCTCGTGGAGAGAAGGGAGAGGGTCTGTTTCGTGAGTTCGTTAAGAAGCAGGGCCAACGGTTAAGGAGGCTGTCGAACTTGCTAGGTTGCCGTGACCCTGAGGTAGCAACACCGTCCGCGTCACGGTCCAACACGCCCGAAGGTGACAATTCTGGCGATCATCACTCCACATCCGAGGACGAGGCGAACACACCCGAGGTAGTACAACCATTGCATCCCCCACCCTCCCTTGCATTTCTCCTGAATTTGTCCTTACCAATCTTCTTTTGTTGACAGCCGCAAGATGAGGAAAGCGTCCCCGACGAGATGACATTGGGCAACTACACTCGCTACAAGGTACACGAGAGGTCTGACTACATGTTCAAGCCAAGGCAACCCAAGAAGCCTTACACACCCAACCCTTCCACGACCAAGACAAAGAAGCCCAAGAATCCATATCGCTTAGAGGTGGAGGATGAAGAGGAACCGAGGAGGAGGAAGATGCCCACAAGAAGGGGCCGAGGGGCGAAGACCACCCGTGGGAAGTAGAGTAGATGTTGCACTTTGTCTTGAATGGTTGTAGTCATGAACTCAGTACTTATGGTTGTTGTCGTGAACTTGGATGTTGTCGTGAATGGTTGTCGTGAACTTGGATGTTGTTGTCGTGAACTTGGATGGTGTTGTCGTGAACTTGAATGGTTGTCGTAAACTTCAATGGTTGTTGTCTTTTTGGAACAAACATGCTCGAACAACATCGAACAAACCTGCTCGAAAACCAACTTAAACAGAACAACAGGAACAGACAGACACTAGTCAGGAAGGTGCGGAAGAGAGCCCAGGAAACGTCTAAGTCAATGTGCGGCACCATCGAGCGTGGCGCCGCACATGCACTAGAAAATAGACAGAATCTAGCGCATGTGCGGCGCCACACTGGACGGCGCCGCACGGTGCGGCGCCACCAGGCTGCGCGTTGCACGTGCGGCGCCGTCGAGCGTGCCGCCGCACATGCGCTAGAAAATAGACAGAAGCGGCGCCACGCTAGACGGCGCCGCACATGCAACGCGCAGCCTGGTGGCGCCGCACCGTGCGGCGCCGTCCAATGTGGCGCCGTATATGCGCTCGAAAATAGACAGAAGCTTCTGTCTATTTTCTAGCGCATGTGCGGCGCCACAACGGACGGTGCCGCACGGTGCGACGCCACCATGCTTGGCGCCGCACTTTGAATATGCTGCCACATCCAGCTTTCAGCGTTTTTATTTCAAGGGAAAATGATCACACATCGTACAAAAAAGCCTAGAACATACAAGTTTGTTGAGACATACGAAATAACACGAGTTTCTTGCCCTTAAAATCTAGAACATACAAGTTCATGAAATAACACGAATTCATGAAATAACAAGGTTCTCGAGCAAATCTTGACACATACAAGTCCATGACACCCGGTTACATACTCAAAGTCTAGAACATAGGCCCTTTGCCCTTCCTCTTCTTCTCTTCCTCTTCCTCCATGGAACGCCATGCCGCTTGACGCAACCTTTCCCTCTCGGCATCCCGAGACTCCTTAGCGCGGCGATTCTCTTCCTCCTCTATCTTGCGGAGCTCGTCATTACGTTCCTTGCGCTTCTTCGCCATCTCCTCGTCACGCTGTGCTTCGTAGTAGCGCCTTCTTTTTATGGCCCAATCGATCTCTTGGATAGCCTTGTTGAATTGAGGTTGCTCGATATCTATCCAAGTATAGTGCCTGCATACCGGAGGGGGAGACTACAACAAAATAGTGCATGTTAGAGGCTATGATATGGAATAGTTGGGACACATAAAGAACTAAAAAACTTTGTGCATACTGGTGGATTGTCGTATGGGTTGCGGCTACGCACGGGAGAGCGATTGTAGTTGGCACACATGAAGAACTTCTTTCCCCAACTATCGGAATGGTAGTCTAGGGACTCCTTAACAGTGCAATCGGTTCCACACCAACAAATAGGAACCTCCTTCCCATGGGCCTCGTCAGTACGAAACACCCTCTGTGGCCTTTCCTCTTGATCGGCGCAAGGTGGCCTAGCATTGGCCCTCCTCTTCCGCTCTTACTCTTCCTTCTCCTTTTGCCTCTTCCTCTCTTCCTCTTCCTTATCCTTGTGCCTCTTCCTCTCTTCCTCTTCCTTCTTCTTCTTCCTATTCCTCTCTTCCTCTTCCTTCTTCTTCTTCTTCACCTCGTCCTCTTCGTCCTTCTTTTTTGCCAAGTCACGAGCAAGTTGAACTACCTCTTCGAATGCCTTCCTCCGCTTCTCTTCCTCAGCTTCCTTCCTCTTCCTCTCTTCCTCGGCCTCCTTCCTCTTTCTCTCTTCCTCAGCCTCCTTCCTCTTCGCCACCACCTCCATAGCATTCGCCCAGATCTTCGAGTAGTTCACACCTTCCCCATCATTAGCCTTGTTGGGTTGAGTCGCCATACATATTATAAGAATAAAAGGGGCAAGTTAGTAAAGGATGCATTTAACCCAATAAACATGAATGATAGTAAAATATGCATAAATGTGAACATACCTACGAGCATACGGATTTGGTCCAGCTAAGTAACCTATCATACTAGGGGGATTAAATCCACCACGCCCTCTTCCTCTTCGTAGCCCAAGTTGTCGACCTCTTTGTTGTCTAGGAGCTTGTTGGTTAGTCCTTGGTTGGCTACCACTTGGTTGGCTTGGAGCATGTTGGCTAGTCCTAGGTTGGCTAGTCCTTGGTTGACTTGGAGCTTGTTGGCTACCACTTGGTTGACTTGGAGCTTGTTGGCTACTACTTGGTTGGCTACTACTTCCTTGATTTCCTTTTGCTATTTTCCTTTGAGAACACTTTCTTGCATTGTGCCCTTCACCATTGCATGTTCCACACCGGGCTCTCTCACGAGGCTCTTAGAATTGGTCGTTGCCCGTTTCCCGACCACCACCACGTCCCCATCTGTCCATGTCGCTCCTAAAATGCTTTGTCTTGCATCTTCCACATCCAACAACCTTCAATTTCAGATCGGGCCATAGTTGAATTCCATGGTACTTCGGCCATTGTGATTGGTCCAGGTATGGATGAAATCTAGGAGCCCATGTCTTCTTAGTAGTCTCAATAGAGAACTCAGCCTCTCGCACCGTGAGCGGATTATTGTAATCCAAATGTCGTCTGCGAGACGCCATGAGCAAGTGCGAGCACGCAAGATGAAGCAATGATGGCCTTCCACATGTGCACTCACAGGTCTTGAGCGAGACCTTGAAAGTTCGGCCTCCGTGTTGGACACCATCAGCCGTTGTACCTCCGGGCTCCATAACTTGGTAAATTATCTCACCATTGTCATATTCCGTGACAACTTGGGAATCCGCTTTCCTTGTCTGAAATTGCATCCAATCGTCAACCTTCGGAGGGAACTTGTATTTGTACTTGTTCTTGTTGTCCTCCGCAATATGTCGGTCCGTCTCATGTGAGTATTTCAGAAAATACCCATTCATCATGTCGAATGTATATCGGACTATTGCCGTGACGGGCAATGCACGGACACCTTTTAGCAACTTGTTAAATGCCTCTACCATGTTGCTTGTCATTTGGCCATACCTCCGGCCACCGTCATCAAAAGCTCGTGCCCACTTTCCCATATGTTCAATGTTCCTATTGAGCCACTCGCGACCACCGGCATTGAGTTATTTGTTGACTAGCAATTTGTTGTACAAGTTAGAGAAACGATGTTCCGTGAAAGCGAGGCAACAATCCTGTAGATCATCGGACAAATCCTTGCTCTTGCATGCCCTATAGAAGTTTGAACAAAAGTGTCTCATGCACCAACGATGGTGCAATGGAGCATGGCCGGGAATATCAATCATCACAGCATTGAGAATTCCTTGATGACGGTCAGAGATGACACATATCTCCCTTTGAGGGGTTAATATCTTGGTTCTCAAAGGATAGAAGAACCACTCCCAATTATCATTGCTTTCTGCCTCGACCAAAGCAAACGCCAAAGGAATCAACCGGTTGTTCGCGTCATTGGCTATTGCAATCAAGATAGTGCCTTTGAATTGTCCGGTCATAAAGGTGCCATCAACAGAGATGACCGGTCTACAATGTTCAAAAGCCCGGACACATTGCTCAAAACCCCAAAATGCACGGCCAAATACTCGCACGGTTTTCCCCTTTACAACCCTTGTCTTGTTCCCATAAGGTTCAACCACATGTACCATGCCGGGGTTAGCATTGGCCATCGCTAACAACAACCTTGGGATTCGGTTATAAGATTCCTCCCAATCACCGTACAACATCTTGAATGCGGCTTGCTTAGCCTTCCATGCCTTCCCGTACTTCACCTCGTAGTGAAAGAGGGCTTTCACAAACTCTATAACCTGCTTGATGGTCATTATTGGAAACGACGCGATGTCATTGGAAAGCCTATAAGCGAGGAACTCGAAGGTGAGTTGCCGGTGCTCGTTCTTCGCATCCTTCCCATCCAACACCGGGCCTCGGCACATGTGAGTTGATACGCAACTAGATATGTCCCAATCAGGACCTCCCTTGAATGGTCTTGCACGCACTATCCAAGGACATCCTTCCTCCTCGCACTTCACCGTGTAACGCTTCTTGATGTCCGAGTGCACGACCGTGTAAGGACGATGATGCTTCACCGAGAAGTCCTTTATCCATTGCTTAAATTCCAACAAGGTCCTGAACCTTGATCCTTTGCAAAAGCCACTATTCACTTCATTGCCATCCCGGTAAGAACTTGTCCTTGGTCCGAGCACAATGCCTTTGTCACCATCAACCGTGGCTTCATCCGCGAGACTGATATCACGAAACAAAGGCACCCGATGGTCCCGACCCAATACGGTATGGTGGATTTCGGCCTCTCTAGCCGTGAACCCCTCCTCGTCAACTTCTTCTTCGGGACCATCATCATCCGAGTCCGATGCATAGCCTCGAGAATACGGGAGGTCATGGTCCATGTCATCTTGTGTGATATATTTCTCTAAATCTCCAATATTGTTGTCGTGGAGTTCAACATCATCATTGTCATCTTCATCTTCACCCCCACAATCATTATCTTGGTGTCTTGAAATCGGGCTCAATGTTTGGGTCAAGGGAGGTTCACGCCTTAGCTCTTGGTCTACGGGTGGAGGACTCATAGTACGCAATGGGGATGCCATACGGTTTAAGTCCAAAGACAATGAACTACCAACTTTCTTGGTGGCAAATAGCTCAAGAGCCTTGTCTAGTGATTCGGCCACCACCTCCTTGTATGCAAGCCAACGAGCCTCGGAGAAGATACACATGGTCTTCCAACGGACATGCATTCCCAAGCCAACATTATGTCTTCCCTCCAACTCAATATCATCCTTTGGGTCCATCCATTTCAATTCAATCCTCAATTGCTTCAAGACCTCGGCATATGTTGGAGTACGCTCAAACAACAAATCGAGCTCGTCCGGGTCCGGTTCTATGTTACCTCTCAAAAAAGCATCCTTGTCTACATGGTGAACATGAACAATTCTTGCCATGCCTAACATAATCACAACAACAATACCATGGTCAACACACTCAATAGATACCCATGCTAACATTAACACAATACCAACCCATATGCCAATACAAGAACATTCTACCATGCATCTTACAAAACAAACTAGGGTTTACAAGATATGGACCAAAACAAGAAATTAATGGGTCAAATCAAAGATGAACGGGAAGAATACCTCAAGGCACTTGGGGGATCGAACTCCACGGAGAGAGGCTTCCGATTTGGACACTAGGAGGGAGAAGGTGGAGGGGGAGAAGAGCCGCCGCCGCCGCCGCTGCAGCTCCTGTGTGGGTGAGAGGAAATGGGCTGGGTCTGGGGAGGGCTGGCGCCGCGCTGGTACAAGACCTAAAGTGCGGCGCCAGGCGCAATGGCGCCGCACTACACAGTGCGGCGCCAAGCTACAAGACGCTGCACTAGCGGGACCGGGCCCGCGGGACTCCACGCTGGCAGGTGCGCGGCGCCAGGCGTAATGGCGCCGCTCTTTAAGGTGCGGCGCCACGCTGTATGGCGTTGCAAAAAGGGTTAGTTCCGTGAATTTCTTCTGGCCAGAGTTCATTTCGTGAAATTGTTATTGTTTTGGGTTATTTTCGTCCATTCTACCCACAGTCTACACTGGCACACACACGCTACTGCGCCCATATCACTCAGACTCAAAGTTGTTGCCGTTTTCGTCACACGACCAGCTACTATCCCACGTCAAAGAAATTGCACCTGTAGGAAACATTTCATCGATCTGAGTCCCAACCTATCTCTGTGCCTTGCATCTGATGCGTGACGAATGGGCCACAGAAGCAGAACACCCCACCACATGCTTTCTTGAGCACTCGATTAGTCAAGGTTTTGTTTTAAGGTACAAAGGAAATACAACATGTCCATGCGTGTTCAAACTTGGGAAAACACGTTGACACGTCATCATATAACAAGATAAAAAATGTACTAGGTAATAGTGGTTCTGTAGCACTACACTTGTTTCTTATGTCCAAAAATTAGTGAATGTAGTCTTTAGCAAACCAAATTTGTTCCAATTTACAAAGGGAAAACATGTTTTGCAAACTAAGACATAGGATTCTCTTGCTACTACCCCTTAGGATGTCTCCAATGTTGAAATAAGGCCGGTCTTAAGCCTCTTATGGTCGACCTTAGTTAAGTTTGGACATTGCGAGCGTTGGTCATAGGCGAGAAAACCATAAGGTCGACCTTACCGTTGCGGCCCGGCCATAAGAAATAGAAAACACTTTCTCCATCTTTTCTCTGACGTCCTTCTTGGTCGGGAAGGGCAGTTTTTTTAATACTAGGAAGGGAAGATGCGACTGTGAAAAGGAAAAGAAAGCTGACAACGGGGGACCCATCTTAAGGCTCATGTAGACCTTAAACACTGTGAAGGATTTATTCTGCTATAGCACATAGAGTGGAACCCACCTTATGGCCTCTATGTAATTTAAACATTGGAGACGCCCTTATATGGAGCTTGTGTTACTTTGGTGTTTCATGTGTCAGCATATAGAGAGTGCAGTGCATCACCTACCTATCCTTTTCCACCTACACATGCCTATAGTTTTTCAATCTGACATTTGAAAGCTTCTATATTCTGAAATGTAGGTCCAATTAATAATCCAATTGAATATGCCCTTAGGCATCTCGAGCAGGCTCTGTGTCCGTTTTGGTCTAAATGAGTCAGGTCGCGGACAAAGAAATGTCCACTGTCTGGGTTGGGCCAGGTTTCGGTGTGGGTTGCCCTAGCGGCGCAACCAATTTGTCCTGGACACACCAGTTTTGACCTTCTTTTCTGAAGTGGCAACATATGGATGAAAAATACAATAAAATAGGTATTCACCAGCAAATAAATTACCACTAATTACCAAATCATGGAGTTCACATGCAATAGGTCCGAGTCATAGTACGAAATAACACAAGTTTCATATGAAATGCACAAAAAGATAGATCATTGATGAGATGCCAATGAGACCACGCTTGGCGATCACATATATCATTTTTGCTTCTTCTTAAACTAAGCCCTTTGAACCAAGTCCAAGATGCTCAAGTCCATCATCATGATCTTGGTCTTCTCAGCCATGAGTTTTGCCTCGGCCTCAATGGTCCTTGAGCGGTAATTGTCTTATTCCAACTCAAGAGCTCTCTTTGTGAGGTCAACAAAGCACCCAATGGTGGCCTATTTCTCATTGTGGTTCCTATCCTCCCTCTTGGCATTTGACTTCTTCTCCATGATCTCTTGCAATGAAATTGGCGTGGCTAGGCAGTTGAGATCTTGCTTGGTGGTCTTGTGTCCCATTGGTCAAACGATAGTGCCATTTCTTGGGATACCAATTCTTGGTCTATCCTTGTCAAGATCGATGACCAAAGACTCACTCCCACACTTCTTCCAGCCTCCAGAACTCTTTTGTAGGAGGGCAAAGCTCACTTCCCACTTTGGACATTTCTTTATCATCATCCAACAATGGGTTAACATGAATTTCTTTTTATCGTAATTCTCTTTGGAGTACTGATGTGGCTCAGATCACTTTAGAGCTTCGTTGGGAAACCCCAAGAGGAAGGTATGATGAGCACAACAGTAAGTCTTCCCTTAGTATGAAACCACGGTTATCGAACCATTTGGAGGAAGGAAACGACTCAAAGGTGTTGCTAGCAACTTGGAAACCTGCACAACACAAACTCAAGACTTTGCCCCAACAAACATTGAGGTTGTTAATCTCACCGGTTTGATGAAAACAAAGGATTAAACGGATGGTGCAGAAGGTAATGGTGGCTTGCAGATAGTAAATAGTAACAGTGGAAGATGTATCAATGGTAAAGATTGGACCGGGGTCCATAGTTCACTAGAGGTGTTCTCCTTAAGATAAACAACATAACATGTTGGGTAAACAAATTATAGCGGGGCAATTGACAGGACTGAGCAAGGCATAACAATGCAATACTAGACATTCATGATCCTATGAGATTCGATTGGGCATTACAACAATATACATAGACCTCCATACAACTACATCTATGACTAGTAATCCACCTTCAGTTTATCATCCGAATCCCCTCCAGTATTAAGTTGCAAGCAACGGATAAGTGCTTTAAGCAAAGTGTGTAAATAAACAATACAATGGAACAAAAAAGATCGTTGTTTTTCCCTAGTAGCAACAACACATCTACAACCTTAGAGATTTCTGTCACTTCCCCAGATTCAATAGAGGCATGAAGCCACTATCGAGCATAAATACTCCCTCTTGAAGTCACTAGCATCTACTTGGCCAAGATATCTACTAGAAACGGAGAGCATGCAATATCTCAAACAACACATACATGATAGAATCAATAAGATAAAACCATTAACCAATCTGACATAGTAATCTCAATATCCATCGGATCCTGGCAAACACAACATGCATGATTAGAAATAGATGATCTTGATCATGAACGGAGATCACAAGATCTAAACATGGTTGCACAAAGGAGGAGAAACAACCATCTAGCTACTGTATGGACCCATAGTCCATGGTGGAACTACTCATGGATCATACCGGAGGCTGGCGTGGTGATGAAGAAGGCCTCCAGGATGATCTCTCCCCTCCGGCAGGGTGCCAGGAAGAGATTCAGATCCCCCGATCTAGGGACGATGGTGGCGGCAGCTATGGATTGTTTCGTGGATATCTGATCGGGTAATTAGGGTTTAGGTATCGGGGGCTTATTATAGGCGAAGGGGGAGATAGAGGGGGTGCCCGAGGCGGCCGCACCCCCCGGGCGCTGGCCAAGCCTGGCCACACGGCCAAGGGGTGTGGGCCCCTCGTGGCCCTCCTCCATCTCGTCTTCTGGCTTTGTGTTCTCTTCGGTGAAATATTGACTTTGGCTTTTGTCCCGTCCAATACCAAGAATATTCATTTTCTGGATTTTCTGGAACCAAAAACAATAGAAAACATACAACTGGCACTATGGCATATTATTAATAGGTTAGTCCTAGAAAATGTACAAAAATACCTCAAAGTGTAGACAAAGCAAAGCAAAGTGGATACTAAACAAACATGGAACATCAAAAATTATAGATATGTTTACGACATATCAAGCATCCCCAAGCTTAACTCTTGCTCGTCCCCGAGTAGGTAAGTGATAAAAAGAATATTTTTTGAGGTGACATGCACCATCAAAATCAAGATCAAACCATTTACAAGCATTGAAAGCTAAGGTAAAAGTACTCTCAACATGAGCATGAAAGAAGAAGTTCTAAAAGTAAGACAAAGTAACTATGCATGCAACATGAAAGGATAGAAACAAAGATCATGAATAACAATGCATTGGAAGACGTTTGTTTGTTTCACATATAGAAAACATAGCATAGTGGCATTCAGCTTGTCCCTCATGGAGTAGCAAATAAATGCATAGGACACCTTCAAAGTTCATAAGAGTGACTAGATACAAATAGTTCATGAGCAAGAATATCAACAATGTGAATCAATCAATAAGTTTTGGGACAATGCACATAGAACTAAGAATGGCAACTATGCTCTCTTAATTGGTGCCTATGGATAGAAGGTGAAGACTCAATATAATGGTGGAAGAAAGGCCCTTCATAAAAGGAAGCAGAGATTTCAAGTTTCATAAAGAGCTTCTAAAAATTATGGTATTTGTTAGCTTTCAGCTCTCATTGCCCCTATCATAAGCATCTTGAAACGATTAAGGTTAAAGTGAACAAACTATGGAGTATATGCTTGACAAAGTATAAGTTGGCAATCTCATATCCCTTGAATACGAGGGCCGCTCCTCATGCTACTCAAGTTTAGTTACCGGTAAGTTCTTGTCATAGTATGTACATGTGTATCATAGAGAACCGCCAACGGGGTACCCCTTGCACATGATACATGAGCTATCCCATAATCAAAATGACAAGGCAAGCAGACAATGAGCATCCCAGCAATCTTATTATTTACCATGGGAAAATGGTGCTTTTTTCTCTCTTCCCTCTTTTCTCATCTTTTTTTCTTATTCTCAATCTCTTTTTCTATCTCTTTTTTTATAAGAAGAATGCTTCATAGATTGCTCATTATGGTGATGCTGCAAGTTTTCACCATGATTAGGCATGGCTAATGCTAGCGGCTCAGGCGTTTCTCTAACACACATAAATAACTCCATGGACTTACAAGCTCCCCTTTCATTTCACACCGACGACATCCATAGACAAAAGAGCATGATATCAACTGTGTACAATGTACAAGTGCAATGTTGAAAGTGTTCCCCATGACAGCATGGTTCTGCTAATTCCAACGTATAAGTGCAATCATATACAACATAGATGACACAATGGTTCAAGTTTATTAGGGGCAAGAAAAATAAAGTGTGTCGTCAAGTTTGTGAGAGATTTAATCACTAAGTTTTCACATAACAAAGAGACTTTTTAATTGGAAGGTAGATGAAAAAAAGAATATACTTAGAATGGTGTAACACACCATGCATAGGAATTTATAGTGGACACTTTGGAATAACTTGCTTTCTTGGGAGTTGGATGCATGAGTAGAGTTTACTCATACAAGTGGAGGCTAGCAAAAGACTGGGAGCGACCAACTAAGAGAGCAATAATGGCCATAATCATGCAGAGCGACAAAACATTAGTAATCAAAGCATAAAGTGGTACTACAAGTCAAGGACTAAATGATCATAGAGGCTAAGGTGACTTGTTCATAGTCATAACATGGTGTGAGAATGTGCCAAGTCAACCCAAACAAAACATTAAAGGAGAATACCACAATACTATGCCTTTGTATGCTAAAACAACGCATGATTCTATCAAAGGCACATTAAGCAATCCTAATTGTTTGGAACAAGTCATGCTACAGAAATAATCACTAAGCATAAGGTCAAAAAACCATCTAGCATGACATGCTAAAGTCTAAGTCACGGTCAAAATAAGCTCCTTCTTGTACTACTAAAGCAAGAACTTCCTACTCCTTTCCAACACCAATCAACTTGTTTGAAACAACACAATGAAAATGGGGGTCCAACTACTTTATTCAAGTAAATTAAGCAAACGAAAACCAAAAATGAAAACTAAGACGCTCCAAGAACAACACAACTGTGCATGAAACAATAAAAACGAAGTGTCTAGAAAGACCTGATATTTTTATTGATGAAGAAGGGGATGCCTAGGGCATCCCCAAGCTTTGACGCTTGTACCTCTTGAATATTTATTGGGGTGACATGGGGAGGCATCCCCAAGCTTGAGCTTTTGTCCATTCTTCATCTCATTACATCATTCTTCCCTTACACCTGAAAATTTTCCTTCATACAAAACTTCACACAATCTTCATTAGCAACATTAGTGCATTCAAAAGATAATAGACCTTTGGGTTTAGTTTCAAAACAGCAAAACTTTCACTAAAGACATAAGATACTATAGCAATTCCTTCAAAAATCTCAATTTACCAAAAAGAACCCAAAAAGATATCAATAAAAAAGCAAATGCAAATAATGGCAGAAATTTGTCAAAATAGACCAGTAGGTAGAAACCGATTTTTTATAAGACCTTTTGTTGCTCAAATAAAAAAGTGTTGAACTAATGAAAGTTAGCTAACAACCTGGGGGATTTATTCAGAAAATTACAGCTCAATCTGACATACAGAGATTTTTCAAGAATTTTAAAGTGGAACACAAAAATCTGTTTCGGGACAGCACATCCCCAAATCTTACCTCCCTCTCATTAGAGGTTATTCTTGGCACAAAAATCAAACAAAAAGGATAAGGAGAGGTTATTACAGAAGTAATAACTTTAAAGACTCAAGAAAACTATTGGGTTATCTCCCAAGAAGTACTTTTCTTTAACGACTTTAAGTTAGGCACAAGAAGCAAGAATCAAGTTGCGGTGACCCAGCATACCACTGCATGATGTAGTATACTATAGTCGTTGACATAAAACCAATGAAACACTGTTCACTAGTATTACATCCCTTAGAGTGGTACAACAGAAACACAGCAGGTCCAAGACATGACTATAGGTTACAACTCGACTCTTTACATAAGATCCAGAGAACACTCTAGGTTAAAGAGAGAGAAAGAAACTTCTTACAAAGAAGGTTCAAAATATAGAAAATCAAAACTATCAAACTAATAAGACTAGCATCTAACTATTTGTCTTGTACTGCTGCTATTGCAATACTCTATGGAAGTGGGTTCTATGGCTAGAGATTATATTCCTATCTAATCAGCAACTTTGTCTTCACTTGAATTGATATATATGTTGACTTCCTTGACTTCATTGAATAACTTGAACTGTTGATGACGATTCCCTTGAGCATAAGTTGATGTAGACGTTGTTTGTATTGGCTTCAGAATCTAGCAAGGGTTAAGAAGATATGTTGAGTACGAGCGTACTCAGCAGGTTCACTAGAAAGAAGTGTTTGATGCACTATATCTACAGCCATAGACCATAGGTCATAGGCAATGCAGGTTTTCATAAACATTTCTTTAAAGGTTGCTTTTATTATGAAAAGCTATGTCCGCCAGCCTTCACAGGTTTACCAGAACTTTCATGGAGTTCCATTCCTGCCGCGTTCGTAGCTCTTTCCCGGAACAAGGACTTACACTCTGCAGAGGTGCGTTACTTTACCCATGAGAGATCAAATCCTTGTTGCCCAATCGAGCAATCTTTCCCGTCCACACTTCCTATGGTGTGGGGCCCAGTAGATGATCCAAGCCAATCACTGCCTTCTCCGCGACCCCGCATGTCTCCTTGGTGTATGTCAGCCCACATATTGAATTGCGGCAATTGGCAGTACAAACCGTTTAGACACCGGAACTATCGTGGGACATTGAGGGTTCCCACCCATATTCTGCATATCTCCTACGAATTACTAATTAATGCATGTTACGGAGATAACAGCCACGACCCGCACATGCAGCTCCATGCAAGAGGGAAAAGATACAACTGACTTCTCCGTCCCATTTCAAATCTCATGGTCAACACGTAATATACGGTGGAAGAATCACTGGAGACATTGGTTGTTAAGTCCTAGGTAGTATGTTCCTTTACCACCGGAACTTTCATAGTAGGTTATTACCTCATGGTAAATAACCAATAATCATATTATTATGAAAATAATGTTTCTAACGTTTTTGGAAATGCAGGTGATGACAACACTGGATTTGCAAAATACTTTACAGAAAATAATCAAAGGACATGAGAAAGTGTGAACTTGCCTTTTGTTATTGCAAGATTATGCACTCACGGTCTTTGAGACAATATAAGATCCAACATCTGAAATCAGCATCATTGGTCCGGTAAGGACTAATGTTTAAAGAAGCAAGATGCTATTATGCATAAGTAATGTAATGCAATTTGATAAACGCGAATTCGCGGAGTAAACGTTGTTCTAGGTTTTGGATACTGGAAATGGTTTCTTTGTAATGTGTTGCTTTTTTAGATAAGTTTCACACTTGTGCTTCTTATTAAGGATTGTGAGTGTGTGTGAAACAACATGTAAACATAATAAGTAGCATACAATAATAAAGCATGCAAGTGTGGAATGGTATATAAAGACTCCTTATATGAAGGCAGTGACTTGAGTAGATTTATTTTGGGATGCTTAAGAATTAATTTTAGTGCATCTTAAAAGAATAACTTTTGAAGAAAGTTTACTTAACTAAAAACAAAAGTATTTAAACTTTAAGTATTAAAAATCTAAAATATACATGTAGTGTATGAGATAATGTGATTGTGATTAATTTTCATCCGGTGTCTATGATAAAAGTCCTTAGTTTTAATTGTTAAGAGTTGGAGATATTATTATAAGATTTGTTGTTTGAAGTCGCGGAAAGGATAACCTTTGAAGAAAAGGTTTCTTTTTAAAGGTTTAAACGATCTTTATGGTTAACAGAATATGGTCGATGTCTCTTGGTGTTTACTTGGTTAGTTTGGTCTTGAAATGCATTGGTCTTAATTAAAATAGACCAAAGTAAACTATAAAACTCATAATAAAGTTAAGAACATAGATGGACCTAAGATGTAATGCTTATGGTATTTGTACTTTGTTCATCTCATAATGTTTCTTTAAAGCTAAATAAAAGTGGTACTACTTCTATTTAAGTAGTGGTTTCTTAGTATTATAACTGAACAAAAAAGATTTATTCTCCTTATAAAGGTGTGGTTATGGTTTGTGAATAAGTAAACAATATTACTTAACTACTCATGAATTTTCTTTGGGTTTATAATATGTTTATAAATTTGTGGTTGAAGTAATGGTAAAAGGTTTTATTTAGTTAAGAATATTATTCCTGAAGATTTTATAATTTCATCACAATCCTTTTTAGAAATTAATTTACACTTATAGTTGAAAGATAATTCAACAAAATTGTACTTTAAAAAGTGCTGAACTTATTTTGACTTCATATTATCAAAGTTTAGGACTAATACTATTTTTAGACCTCAAAGGAATAATTTTAGAAATATTAGCAACTTTTTATTTATCATTATATGAATTATCAATTAAGGAAATAGGTTTAAATCCAAGTTATTAGGGTATTAAGTTTGTTTACTTACTTCAAAAGTGCAATGTTATATTATTAACGTGCAGATATTATTTTTGTGATAATTTTGGTATATTACACTTATTTTTGTGATTTATAAATAATAAGATATGATTTTTTATAAGACTTATTACTTTATAAACACTTAATAAATAATACATATTTAATTAAGTGAATTAATACATTATAATAGTATTAAATTTTAGTTCTTATTTTTTAAAGAATTTTGGTATCTTATTTATATTTTTATCATTTTTCATTATTAAAATATGAATTATCCAAGTTTTATTCTTTTATTAAATAATAACTATTTAAATGATTAACATATAAATAATTGATAATAAAACTAGGTTTTAGATTTTATTTTTCAGAACATTTTCATATATTAAACATATTTTTCTAAATTATAAAACAAAAGTTATTGAATTTATAAAGTTCATTCATTTTCCGAAATTATTAAAATAAAATATCTAAAGTAGTTACTGCACCACTGCTGACGTCATCTCCTCTCTTAATCCTTTTACACCGCACCCAACATAGATCCCAGTCACTGGCTCGTGGGGCTGTTGCCATGTCATACACCACGCAAGCAGTGGTCTGGTCAAATTGGTGGACCAGGTCAAGGTGATGCAGGCACGACGTCGGCGTGACGTCGGCATGGCCCCATTTCGCTGGCCACCCCCAGGTGGTCATTGCAGCCGGTGTTCGTGAGAGCGCGCGGCCAAGCGAGACTACACGTTCGAACGAGTAGGGCACGGGGATGCTATTAGTGGTTGCCCGCCCTCGATTGGTCATCAGAGCCACTGTAACGACGACGACTGACGGTGGCGTACGACGGCGCTACGGTGCGAGCATACCTGAGAGCACGATAGGGATAGAGGAAAGATGCCTGAGCATCAGTGACTCACCCAGGTTGCAGCGGTAGTGTCGGTGAGGACAGACGCGGTCAGAGGCAAGCTCTCCGACGAGGATTCCGACGAACCACGACGGAATGGAATAGCAAAATTCACCCTCCCCGGACCTCCCCTTGATGATGTACTCCACCTAGAGGATCTACAGAGCACGGTGCTTCTCCAGGGATACTTTTAAGGGAGAGGAGAGGTGCGTCACGACGATGATTCGTCAGCGAGCTTAGCTAGGTTTTCGGCCTCGAGGGAAAAATCTAGAGAGAGAGAGAGAGCTAAGATCCAAGCCAATCACTGCCCTCTCCGTGTTGTAGGCTCATTCACACTTCCTTGGTGTGACGCTCAGTCTAAGATCCAAGCCAATCACTGCCCGCTCCGCGACCCCACACGTATGCATGATCCTTTGGGGTCGGCTCACCTCCGTTAAGCCCCCTTTCGGGCAGGCTAAAACCCTGATGAGTTTCCAAAGACTCTATGAGCTCGTGATGCCCCTGGCAAGTACCATATAGGTCTGGATATACCTCCGACAGCCACTCATAGATAATCTAGACACCAAAATCGTGGGGCCTAAGGTTGCCCACCCATATGTTGGATCCGCACAAGGAATCACAACGTCACGTTAAGGTCGTCTTGCCTACATGCGGAAGAAAAAGGATACAGATGACTTCTCCGTCCCATTCCAAATCTCATGGTTAACACATGATATACGGCGCAAGAATCACTGACGACATTGGTTGTTAAGTCCTATATAATATGTTCCTTTACCACCAGAACTTTCATAGTAGGTTATTACCTCATGGTAAATAACCTATAATCATATTGTTATGAATATAGTGTTTTCTGACCTTTTTAAAATACAAGTGATGATAACACTGGATTTGTACTTTACAGAAAATAATCAAAGGACATGAGCAAGTGTGAACTTGCCTTTTGTGATTGCAAGATTATGCCCTCACGGTGTTCAAGACAATATAAGATCCAATAGCTGAAAATAACATGATTGGTCCGGTAAGGAATAATGTTTAAAGAAGCAAGATGCTATTATGCATAAGTAATGTAATGCAATTTGATAAACTCAAATCCCCAGAATAAGCGTTGATCTAGGGTTTGGAAACTGGAAATGGTTCCTTTAGAATGTGTTGCCCTTTTAGATAAGTTTCACATTTTTGCTTCTTATTAAGGCTTGTGAGTGTGTGTGAAACAATATGTAATTATAATATCATACAACAATAAGATACAAAAATATGGAATGCTATTCAAAGACTGATTATATAAGATTTGTTTTATCTTCAAATTTTACTTTACAAGTAATGTTATTTATAAGGAACTTAATTGTTAACAATCCTAAAAGTAAATTATAAAGTAATGTAATTATGATTAATTGTCATCTGTTGACTATTATAAAAGTCCTTGAGTTTAGTTGTTAAGAGTTAGATATATTATTACAAAATTTGTTGTTTGAAGTGGCAAAAAGGACAACCTTCGAAGAAAAGGTTTCTTTTCTAAGGTTTAAATAATATTTATGGTTAATAGAATGGGGTCGATGTCTCTTGGTGTTTACTCAGTTAGTTTGGCCTTGAGATGCATTAGGTCTTAATTGGAACAGACTAAAGTAAACTATAAATTACATAGTGAAACTTTTAATATGGTGTTTACAATCTTGTAGACTAAAGTTTAACTTTAAGGACATAGATGGACTTAAGGCGTAATGCTTATGATATTTGTACTTTGTTTACTCCATAATGTTCTCTTAAAGTTACTTAAGAGTGCTAACACTTCTATTTGAGTAGTGGTTTCTTAATATTATAATGGAATAGAAACATTTATCTCCTTATAAAGGTGTGGTTATGGTTTATGAATAAGTAAACAATATTACTTAACTACTTATAGATGAATTATAATTCTTCAAAAATTGTAATTAAGATGTTTTTGGTATGTTTATAAACTTGTGGTTGAAGTAAGGGAAAAGGTTTTATTTAGTCACAAATTATTCTTGAAGATTTTATATTTGATAAGGATCTTTTTAGAAAATAATATACACTTATGGTCGAATGATAATTCAATAAGATTGTATTTAAAGTGTGTTGAACCATTTTGACTTCATATTATCAATATTTAAGACTAATACTATTTATTAGACCTCAATTGGTTAATTTTAGAAATATTAGCAAATTTTGTTTACCCTTATTTGAATTATCAATTAAGGAAATAGGTTTAAATTCAAGTTATTAGAGTATTAAGTTTTTTACTTACTTAAAAAGATATTATTTTTAACTTGTAGATATTATTTTTGTGATCATTTTGGTATATTACATTTATTTTTGTGATTTAAAAATAATAAGATATGATTTTTATAAGATTTATTGCTTTATAAACACTTAATAAATAATAGATATTTAATTAAGTGAAATAATAATACATGATTATAGTTTTAAATTATAGTTCTTATTTTTCCTAAGAATTTTGGTATATTATTTATATTTTTAGCATTTACCATTATTAAATTATGAATTATCAAAGTTTTATTACTTATAAAACCTTTATTAAATAATATTTATTTAAATAGTTAACATAATATTTTTTATAATAAAGTTAAATTCTAGGTTTTATTTTTCTAAATATTTTCATATATTATACATATTTTTCTGAATTATAAAATAATAATTATTGAATTTATAAGATTTATTCAATTCCTAAATTATTAAAATATAATAACAAAATGTTTTACTACGTCACTTCTAATGTCAGCGTGACACACACATGCGGTTAAATCATTTTACACCGAACCTGTTCTACCCAGAGCCACTAACTAGTGGAGCCTATGCCATGTCATTTCCAGAAACTATAAAACAAATAAAATAAGAGTATTATGACATCAGCATGTTGTCACGCTGACGTCACTCGAGTCTGATCCTCTCAGGTTGATGATAGGTCCACCGATTTAGTGCGGATGCAGGGCAGTGGTTAGGCTCGTTGGAAAGAGCACAACGCGAGGAGCATAGTTATGGTGGCGCCGCTTGGAAATGGTCATTGGAGGTTGGCCTACGACGAGCTTGCATGGTGGCACGGACGGGCTCACTCCGGTAGGTCACTACGACGAGCGAGCGATGAATTGAAGGATGCTAGGATACTTAGAAGCTCACTAGGAGCGTGACGCAGGGCTCATCGAAGTGAATCGTGACCAGAATCAATGGAGACCGCAACGGCGGTAGGAGATATCGATTGGGGTGCTTAGGACCTCTTGGGCTTGCGTTCTTCATTAGAGAGCTCGAGGAAGACATGGCGGTGCTTGCAGCCTGCTCAGAGGGCAAAAGGGGAACCCCCAATGGTGTCGCCGGAATTCTCTGGCCGACCTAGGGTTTCGTCCAAAGGAAGTTTTCGAGGAAAAGAGGAAGCTAGGGTTCGCCGGTGCGGCGAAGGGATTCTTATAGGCATCGAATAGCGGTGGCGCGGATCTTGGCACAGTGCGACGGCGGTGTGGACGCCAGCGAGCTGCTTGCTCGATCGGGAGGTCGACAGCGATGCGAGGAAGACGACGAACAGACCACGCGAAGGGGTATGGGCCGATCGTGGGCTGTGCTTAGGCTAGGTGGGCCATAGCAAAGTGAGAGAGGAAGTTGGCTGCTGCTACTCGTGGGCTGTATATAGGTGGAGGAGAAACCCTGGGCCGGCCTGCTGCTCGGGCCTGGTCCTTTTTTTCTTTCTGTTTTCCTTTTCTATTTTTTGTTTTGTTTTCAGATTTGTATTTTACACATTTTTTTGAAATTATCTTTATTGGATTTATTTGTTAAATAGTTGCAGCAATAATGAAGTGTATTTAGATTCATTTTGGGAGCTTTTATTATATAATGTTACAGTTTCTTTATTTTCTTTTTATAGGTACTTCACCTTTTAATATTTTGTAGTAATCTTTGTGATGAATTTTCTTTCCATAATAAACCATGGATTTATTATATGATATTTCCTTATTTATTTATAAAACTTAGTTCTAGTTAACTTATAGTTTGGAGGGAAACTTTTATATAATGATCCTATATCATTATTTGATGCATGATATTCTAAGGAATTAATATGGTTAATATTATTCCCATGAATCTAGGAAATACCAAGGTATATATTTTATTATAACTAACATAGGATTTAGGGTTTGAAATTATAAATGTCTACCATGAGTTTTAGGAGATTTAATACACATATATCCTTTTATTGATGTGAATAAAGATTAGTGGTTAAGACCTCTTGTCTTTATGTTTATGATCAAAAAATGATATCACCATCTAAAGTAAAATAGTAAGGTTATCCTTTAGAATGGTTTAAAAGATATAATTGATAATTATAGCTTCTAGGCACATAAGATTTTAATGTTTTGAAGTGGCAAGATATGCTCAATTGATTTGCTATAGGAAAATATTCCTATAAGCCACTGTGGAAATAGGATGATTGATCAAACAGATGAGATAGATGTTAAGCTTGCTTATAGATTCAAGGTTGAGTGTTTACCAAGAATTCCTATCTTCCATACTTCATAATTCTTGACTTCTAATTAAGGAATTCCTTTCCTAGATATACTACTTCTTCATATCCAACATCATGTGTTAACATGATGAGCTTCACTTCACAAGAATATCCTTATCAATCCTTCCTTCTTCTAAATCCATTTGTGAATCTAGTGAGCTTGACATTAAAGCTCTACATGATCTCCTCATATAGATAATTATCATCTCTAGAATATTTATTATGAATCCAAGTCCACTTGAATGTTTACTCTCATACTACACAATTACTTTGTAGTCTCACTTACAATTCTCAAAAGCTTGTCAGTGAAGCTTTTCATAATATTCTCATTTCTATACTTGGTTATATCAACTACTCTACTGCTGCTAACCTCCAATCCAACAAGTAGTTACTTCTAAGTCCATTCATACTCTTCCTTAATCATCCATCACTAATATTACTCCAATAGATGTATATATCACATCCTACTTCACTTCAAGTGCTTAGTATTTTCTAAGAGGAATATTCTACTTCTCTAACTCCTTGATGCTCTAGCATCAACTTAATCATACTATGTTATCTCTACTTATCTCCAGTATCTTATTTTCCAACTTCACATTATATTGATGTTACGTGTCATGACTAACCTAGGATAACATATCTATACTAGGGTTTAATCATGTTCTATCCACCAATGTCATTTATACATGATATAATCATTCACTCCTAGTGACTTGAGCATGATCATTATAATCCTTTGATCATTTATGGCTTAGGTTTCGATAGATAATCAAGGCTTCATTAGTACAACATTATAGTTGTATTATAATTATCTTCTCACTATCTCTTACTGAGTAGAAGATATTATTCATTGATTATACCGACTTGATCCAATAGTATTACCCCTGGTAACTATCTTCAGAATTTATCCTTGTAATCTTCTTTGTTACCACGTATATTTTTATCTCAGATAACTCTTCTATCCATTCAGAAGTGAGTTAACTCCCTCAATTATCATATTGATTTGATTCTCTTCAAACTCTCCCATCCTATATATGATATCCAAATCTAGCATTACCATCTACCTCTTCTCACTTCTTTCTCTAAGGCTTTAAAGTGAATGCTATGATAAGGACAAGAGTTGATAGATCAAGAGTTAATAGGCTAAGAATTGATAAATCAATAGTTGATCACTCAACATTGATTAACAACAGATATAAGGATGTGGTTCAATAGAGATGATCAAGATTGTTATGGAAAGAAAGATATATGGTGAATGGTCTTGACTTGATTTCCTTCCTACTCAACAAGTGATAAGGAATTAGTGGTGAAGAACTACCATGATGCTCATGGTAGGAACTGGATAAGAATAAGATAGATCAAGATTTGGTTATTGAATTCTTGTTACTTGAATTATATTCATAGCTTGGTATTCATGAGTTATTGTAATGAATACCATGATATGATCTCTAGAGGACATGATATTAATTATTAAGAAATGTATTATGGTTTAATTTTATTACATTTGATCTACCCTTAGATCAAATTTTCTTTACCCAAAATAAGGTTTTAGCAAAGTTCATATTGAAACTTATCTTAGTCATCTTGATGATCTACTTCAATTCCATCAAGTTGAGAGAAGTTTCAATCACTTTGACAAGTTTTGTTCAAAAGCGCGAAAATTATTCGAATTTTCTATGCATGAATGCAATGCATACATCTGAGTTCAGGTTATTTCTAAGCTCTAATGCTCGGATGTTACATTTAGTTTGAGAAATATTATTTGCATCATGGGGTTAAGGTTAACAAACCTAGCCTCCAACATGTGAACTAAAGAAGTTGCAGCAATTTCATAATTAGGAGCAAGTTCTGCTAAGGATCTATCCTAAATATTCTCATCTTTGCTAATGTGATTAAAGCATTCTTTAATATTTTCTTTCCCAATTATAGAGCCACTATATATTGAAAGGTCTTTCAGGGTGAACTTAGGGATCAACATGGTGAGCTAGAGCTAGGTGACAACTATAGGAAGAACTAATTTTTGTGTGTTTTTGATAAGAAAAAGCAAACCAAACGAAACTATTTTTTGTAATTTTTATAAAAAGATGCAAACAAAACAAGGCAAAAGAAACTAAGCAACACAAAAACAAAGTAAAGAGAAAGGTTGTGAAGGACTCCCCTTATGAAGCCATCCTTAGCCTCCCCAGCAACGGCGCGAGACAACTCGTTCATGCGGCTCAGATCACTGTAGAGCTACGTTGGGAAACCCCAAGAGGAAGGTATGATGAGCACAGCAGTAAGTCTTCCCTCAGTATGAAACCAAGGTTATCGAACCAGTAGGAGAAAGAGAACAACTCAAAGGTGTTGCTAGAAACTTGAAAACCTGCACAACACAAACTCAAGATTTTGCCCCAACGAACAGTGAGGTTATCAATCTCACCGGTTTGCTGAAAACAAAGAATTAAACGTATGGTGCGGAAGATAATGGTGGGTTGCAGATAGTAAATAGTAATAGTGGAAGATGTATCAATGGTAAAGATTGAACCGGGGTCCACAGTTTACTAAAGGTGTTCTCTTTAAGATAAACAATATAATTATGCGTGCCTGGGCTGCTGTTTATGCCACGCGCGTGCCTGGGCTGCTGTTTGTGCCATGCGCGTGTGGATGACTATCTTGGGCTTTTTTTTCATGTTTTTTCCCAGATGACGGTGATTTTTGGTTTAGACTTTTGTTCCATAAAACCTATATTATAGAATGTAAGCAAGGCCCATGTGGGTTGGTTCATCTTTTCTCTGTCCTTTTCTTTTATGCACACTGGTTTATAGCATTCGGTGCACTGATTATGTTTTCTCTTTTTTATGTACTGTTCTTTTGATTGATGGATTTCTAGTTACAAAGTGATTGCATGATAGTTATTTTCTTAATTTTTATATTTTTTACTTTACTTATTTTTCTTCATGTTTACATTTTTCTTTAATTTTGTTTTTATTTATTTCTATTTTTCAACTATATTATTTCCTTATATGTACTAACATTTTACCCTTGTATTTTTTATCTAGGTTTTCCTTTTTCTTCTAGTATGGTTTTCTTACTTATCAGGCACACAAGATTTTAGTTAGAACTCGGTCGACTACATAATTGTTGGATTTGTGTCATGATTAGTGCTAGTAATGGAGTTGCAAGTAGCTTGCAACTGAGATTTTACAATTATAAGTCGATTAAAAATAAGTTATTTTTTAGTTGCTTGTGAGTTACAACTTAGAAACAATGTTCTGACCCTTGATTTGTGTTGTGATTCGTGCTACATCACAGAAGTTGCAAGTCGCTTGTGACTATTTTATTTTAGTTGCAAGTAGGCTGCAACTGCGAGAAATAAGGTTTCTAACCATTAAGTTGCAAGTGGCTTGGAACCAAGTTTGTTAGTTATAAATAGGTTGCAATTGAAAAAATGTTTCTTGATGTTGAATTTGTGTCGTGATTCAGGCTAGCGTGGGAGTTGCAAATGTGTTGCAACTGAGATTTTCCAGTTGCAAATGAGAAGAAACTGACTTTTTTCCGGTTACAAGTAGGTTGGAATTGAGAAAATATGTCCCTAGCCATCAAATTTTGATGGGGGCTCACTCTAGTGTAGGAGTTACAAGTGGGTTGAAAACTTGAAACTAGACTTTTCAATCGCAAGTGAGTTGGAACTGAGTTTTTCCAGTTACAAGTTGGTTGCAACTAAGAAAATTTTTCCAAACCATTGGATTTGTCTTGTGATTCGTTCTATATGCGAGTTACAAGTATGCGGCAATTGAGATCTTTTAGTTGCAACTGGGTTGTAACCGAGATTTTTCAAGTTGCAAATAGGTCGCAACCGAGGGAAATGTTATTCAGGTCGTTGGATTTTCTCCATGTCGCCCTCTTGAGTATGGATCATTTTTGGCAACTAAATCAAAACACTTGTATTTAAGTTTCCTGATTTATGTTATTTTTTATATTCATTTTGTTTATATTTTATATTTTAGATAAACAAAATTTAAAATGCGCAATAATAAGAATTTTTACCCCAAAAACTTGTTTCATTTGTCCTATTTGCTCCTAATTGTGTCCATACGATCTATCGTTGTTCTTCTAATTAGAAAAAACAACTTTGGTTTATACGTATAGCCCAACGTAGCTCGTCCAGCCTAGTACGGAGAAGTGCTCTATAGCAGAGTCCAACAGACACAATTGCTAGTTCACGCATGACTGCACCTGTACCAACAAAGAAAGTTGAACGACCATGTACTTACAACACAAGTCATTTGACTGAGCCAGTCAGACGTCTCTGTCAAATGTAAATTGTGTGTCAATTTAGGCCTTGTTAATTTATCCGGTATTTTTATTTCCAAAAGATACGAGGATATACGGAGATTTGGTGTTCAACCAATACTCTTAAATCCACTCAGATACTCTTTTCTCAAAATACTCTGCCATGATGTAGAGTTTTTAATGTAGCCAAAATACACTTGTGGAGAGGATTTGTGGGGATATTTCATGATTATCCCCTCTAAACCAAGCCTAGTAAACGACCTATCAGGGAAATGCTGGAATACAAAATAATCCTTTCTCATCCCTTAAATATCTTATTAGAAGTAAACAAGGCCTTAATGTGGATGGATTTTTACTCCCCTTTCTCGGCGGTGTTTCAGCCATCCGATCAGATCGGACGTTCCAGGTCGACGGACATTGGAATAAACGTGCTACCTGGTACTGAAAACCGTAGCCATTTTCTTCGTTTTCCCCCGATTTCTCTGTACCCGAAAGAGACAGGCGATGGCGCGGCGGCGTCAAAGCATGTAATCCATGGTGGCGTGGAAATCCCCGTTCGCTGGAGGAGAGTACTTCGGCCAGAGGCTGCGCGCTGCTCCATCGAATGGTTCCTCCTGTGCCGCGCTCATGGCCTATGGTGGCTGTACTGTACGGACGAGAGAAAAGGCTCTGGTGGCGGTACTGGCGCTGCCTACGGAGGTGAAAGCGGCGGTGCGCTGCGTGGAGGCCACGCTCTCAGTTTTCCGTAACGTGCGCACCAACTGGAGATGAGAGGTTACGGCGAGCGACTAGTCCACGCATGGCAACATTTCTGTGCACTGTATGAGGAAGTGATGGCGGCCCGGTCGGCAGGGAGGCCGTCTGCACCGTCATCCATCGCTAGGCGATCGCTGGTAAGTCAGCCGCATAGAGATTTTATTTCGTGAGTTCCTCTAGGGTTAGGGTTTCGTCAATAGGGAATTGGGGATTCATGCAAAAGTGAACATTAGCAAAAACTTAATTATTCAGGACTAATCATAATTGGGGCACAAGCCGTGGCATGGGGTTGGTAGTCGTAGGACATTGAAATAAAAAAGTGATCATAAACTTTAATGGAACAATTTCATTAACATGATCAGTAGGCCTTATCAAGTCAATAATAGAGGTGTAAACATGAGTAATTAGCAATAGCCAGCCGAAACCAATTATTGCCGGAAGATACATTGCATTAAGCCGAAGTGTAAACGTGAACCTGTTGGATATAAGTGATATGCAGTGATCTAAAAGTTACTATGATTAATCTAAGTCAAATTAATAGCTTTTAAGGGGCTGTTGATTAACAGGCACTGGATGCCCTAATCAGGGGCATCCTAGCCGTCCATCCAATGGTGTGGTTTCCCATAGTGCAGATGCTATAAATAGGGGCCCTAGGGTTAGAGATGATTACTCTCAATATACGCAGCAGTGCTCTCTCTCTCTCTCTGTCTCTGTCTCTGATCAAGCAAGCATCTAAAGTACTAGAAAGAATCCTCACATCTACATCAACAAGAATCAGGTGAAGCAAATCAAGAGGAGGCTATGACTGGTCCTCCAGATCAAGGTACACATCCCTGGTCCTATTCTTTGTGGCTCAAATCTTGTGCTAGTTGATCCTAAGGGATCTAACAGAACCCCCTAATCAAAGTTTATTAATCTAAAGTTAAACATAATTAGGGTCCTATAGAAATCTGATCAGCTTTGATACCATTGTTAGATCTTATTGATCATTAGTGATAACTTAAACATGTATTGATTTGCATATTTACAACACCTAGACATCATTAGAAAGTCGACCATGTACTAGGGGTGCAGGAGCGCCGACGGCACAGCCCTCTTGGTTGCTGGCGGTGGACATGACCTTCTAATGCACTACCATACATATTGGACAGAACAAGGAGAAAAACAGTTTAATAAAGGTGTCTACTATTGAAAAAGGAAATCCGGAGAAAATGAATAGGAAATACTAAACCCCAAGTGGGCTGAAAATGCACACGGGAGGATATTTCTAGAAGGTTATAGGAGGAAGATAGGAAACATGAGAGAGGAGGGAAGAGAAGAAGAGACCAGCTCCCAAGTCAGCGTCTACTTCAGACGGGTTCAATTTTGATCATCTGGATGATTGCTCGATGAGCCATCATTGTATATTTATAGTACTATATTCTGCGTCAATTCGGAAGTTGTCCTGCGCGTGCATATGCCCCATGGCTTGGACATCGTAATATTCCTGTCTTTGGGTCCTATAGCAATCTGATCAGCTTTGGTACCATTGTTAGATCATATTGATTATTAGTGATAACTTAAACATGTATTGATTTACATACTTACAACACCTAGACATCATTAGGCAGTTGGCTAGGGGATCCCTATGACTATGATTAGATGAAAGAATTACCATGCATCTTAGATGCGGGCATGGTGTAGGTAGCAGCAGGTTGAGGTAGGGAGCAGCAGGTTGAGGTACTAGGGGTGCAGGAGCGTCGGTGGCACAACCCTCCTAGTTGCTGGCCGTGGACATGACCTTCTAATGCCCTTGAACCACTTTTTAGGATTGAGTTATCAGGAGTTTTGGCGTCTTTGACCTGTATGTACATGTAACTCCCCAAAGATCTTTCCTCCTCTTTTATATTTGTAGTGCTAGAGGACAGGGACTGAAGCCAAAAGTTGCAAAAGATGCCCACGATCAAGGCATATACGTGCACAACTCTTCCTTATATCTTGGTTTGTTCTAACCCAAATATCAATTCCAGTAGTATCTATTAGACTTAGCTTAATAATACGTTCAAAACGTATCTACTTTCCCAAACACTTTTGCTATTATTTTTTCTTTAAACTTGTGTGATTTGGATACAACTAACACGGACTGACGTTGTTTTCAGCAGAATTACCTTGGTGTCTTGTTTTTGTGCAGAAAATCAACTATCAGGAAAAATTCCGGAAAATATGTCAAAAATTATATTTCACCAGAAGATCCACAGAGCCAGAAGACGAGACGGAGAAGGGGTCTGGGGGGCCCATACCCCTGCCAGGCGCGGGCCCACCACTGGTCACGCCTAGGGGGGTGCAGCCACCCCAGGCACCCCCTCGGCCTCCCTCTGCGCCTATTAGTTGCCTCTCGACCTAAAAATCGAGGGGGGTTCGATAGTTTTTCAGAAAGAGTTCCGCTACACCGCCGCCACCAGAGACCAAGATTCGGATCCAGAAACTCCATTCTGACACCCTGCCGGGATGGGGAATTTGGAGAGGATTATCGTCATCGTCATCACCAACGCATCTCCATCAACCACCGATGATTCCCTCATCCATGAGTGAGTAATCCCCCGCTGTAGGCTTGGGGATGGTAGGGATTGGATGAAGTTCTATAATGTAATCGAATAAGATTGTTAGGGCATAGTGCCTAGTATCTCTATTAGTGCTATTTGACTTTGTTGCAACTTGTTGTGCTTAATGCTTGTTACCAGGGCCCGAGTGTCATGATCCCAGATCTGAACTTATTATTGAATCATTATGATAGTATTGTTTGTGATCTTATCTGTAAGTTGTGTACACATATCATTGTCCGGATCCAAAGGCCCCAAAGTGACAATAATTGGGACAACTAGAGGGGATGACTGTGGTGTGAGGATCACATGTGTTCATAGAGTGTTAATGCTTTGCTCCGGTGCTCTATTAAAAGGAGCACCTTAATTGCCAGTAGTTCCCTAGAGGCCCCGCTGCCACGGGATGGCTGGACAGAAGATGTTGTGCAAGTTCTCATTGCGAGCACGTATGACTATATTTAGAGCACATGCCTAGAATTGTTTACTACTTGGATGCTTGTTATTATTTATCTGCAATGCCCTAGATCTTTTACATGTTTAGACTCGTCCATGCAACGCCCGTCCATCCATCCCTATGCCTACCGCACTCAAATCCCACCGTTTACTATTACTGTAACTATTGCTCTTGTTCTACTGTTGCTGTTGCTACTACAAACTGTTGCTACTGATAAACTTCTATGAGCAAGAACTATTTCTAGGTGCAGCTAAACTGACAACTCAGTTGTTAAGGCTTGCAAGTATTTCCAGGGGATAGCAAGGCTTGCAAGTATTTCCAGGGGATCACAACAGTCTTCACGGGTAGTATTACCCAATTTATTGATTCGACACAAGGAGAGACAAAGAATACTTGCAAGACTTAACAACTGAGTTGTCAATTTAGCTGCACCTGAAAATAGTTCTTGCTCGCAGAAGTTTATGAGTAGCAACAGTTTGGTAGTAGCAACAGCAACAGTGGAACAAGAGCAATAGTAACAGTAATAGTAAACAGTGGGATTTGAGTGCGGTAGGCATAGGGATGGATGGACGGACGTTGCATGGAAGAGTCTAAACATGTAATTTGAAGATCTAGGGCATTGCAGATAAATAATGATCTCGCCACAACGCTTTGCTTTGCACTCCTCCAGCTAACTGCTGTACCATTCAAAATAAATACGTATCCAGATTGTGATTTAGAATCATCCGGATTGGTGTTCCAACTAGCATCGGTGTAACCATTAACAACGAGCTGTTCATCACCTCCATAAGAAAGAACCATATCCTTAGTTCTTCTCAAGTACTTAAGGATATTTTTGACCGCTGTCCAATGATCCACTCCTGGATCACTTTGATATCTGCTAGTTAAACTAACAGCATATGCAATGTCGGGTCTAGTACATAGCATGGCATACATTAGAGATCCTATGGCTGAGGCATAGGGAGTCTTACTCATCCTTTCTCTATCTTTTGCCGATGTCGGACTTTGAGTTTTACTCAAGGTCGTATTGGGCAACATGGGCAAGGACCCTTTCTTGCTATCCTCCATTCCAAACCTCTTTAGAACTTTGTCCAAATATGTACTCTGTGACAATGATATTTGGCGTTTCGATCTATCTCTATAAATCTTTATGCCTAATATGTAAGCTGCTTCGCCAAGATCCTTCATTGAAAAACTATTATTCAAATATTCCTTGACACTATTAAGAAGGTCTACACAATTCCCAATCAATAATATGTCATCCACATATAGTATTAAGAATGCTACAGAGCTCCCACTCACTTTCTTGTAAATACAAGCTTCTCCATAAGTTTGTATAAAACCAAAACTTTTGATCACCTTATCAAAACGTTGATTCCAACTTCGGGATGCTTGCTTCAATCCATAGATGGACCGTTGAAGTTTGCATACCTTGTTAGCATCTTTAGGTTCGACAAAACCTTTGGGTTGTATCATATACAACTCTTCATCAATGTCTCCATTGAGGAATGCTGTTTTGACATCCATCTGCCATATCTCATAATCGTAATATGCAGCGATTGCTAACATAATCCTCACAGACTTTAGCTTCGCTACTGGTGAGAAAGTCTCATCGTAGTCAACTCCTTGAATTTGTCGAAACCCTTTTGCGACAAGTCGAGCTTTATATACAGTAACATTACCATCAGCATCTGTTTTCTTCTTGAAGATCCATTTGTTCTCGACAGCCTTCCGGCCATCCGGTAAGTCCACCAAAGTCCATACTTGGTTTTCGTACATGGATCCAATCTCGGATTTCATGGCTTCTTGCCATTTATTAGAATCTGGGCTCATCATCGCTTCCTCATATGTCTCAGGGTCATCGGTGTTGTCCACCAACATGACACTCATAACGGGACCATACCAATCTGGAGTGGTACGAGTTCTCGTTGACCCGCGAGGCTCTGCAACAACTTCAACCGAAGTTTCATGATCATCATCATTAGCTTCCTCTCTTATTGGTGCAGGCACTACAGGAACTTCTTCCGGTGCTGCGCTACTCGCAATTTCGAGAGAAGGTTCGACAACCTCGTCGAGTTCTACTTTCCTTCCAGTCACTTCTTTCGAGAGAAATTCCTTCTCTAGAAAGGATCCATTCTTGGCAACGAAGATTTTGCCTTCGGATCTATGATAGAAGGTATACCCAATAGTTTCCTTCGGGTATCCTATGAAGACACATTTTTCCGCTTTGGGTTCAAGCTTGTCCGGCTGTAACTTCTTTACATAGGCTTCGCACCCCCAAACTTTAAGGAACGACAATCTAGGTTTCTTCCCAAACCATAATTGATACGGTGTTGTTTCTACGGATTTAGATGGTACCCTATTTAAAGTGAATGCGGCTGTTTCTAATGCATAACCCCAAAATGATAGCGGTAAATCTGTAAGTGACATCATAGAACGAACCATATCTAAGAGAGTTCGATTACGACGTTCAGACACACCATTACGTTGTGGTGTTCCCGGCGGTGTCAACTGCGAAAGTATTCCGCATTTCTTCAAATGATCGCCAAACTCGTAACTTAGATATTCACCTCCACGATCAGAACGTAGAAATTTAATCTTCTTGTTACGTTGATTCTCTACCTCACTTTGAAATTCCTTAAACTTCTCGAAAGTTTCGGACTTATGTTTCATGAAATAGATATACCCATATCTACTCAAGTCATCCGTGAAGGTAAGAACATAACGATAACCACCGTGCGATGCTACACTCATTGGACCACACACATCGGTATGTATGATTTCCAATAAGTCCGTAGCTCGCTCCATCATACCAGAAAATGGAGTCTTAGTCATTTTACCCATCAGACATGCTTCGCATCTTTCAAGTGATTCGAAATCAAGTGATTCAAGAAGTCCATCGGAATGGAGTTTCTTCATACGCTTCACTCCAATGTGACCAAGACGACAGTGCCACATATAGGTCGAGTTATCGCTCGATTTCAAACGTTTAGCTTCAATGTTATTAATGTGTGTATTTCCACTATCGAGATTCAATAAGAATAGACCATCTATCAAAGGTGCATGTGCATAAAACATATTACTCATATAAATCGAACAACCATTATTCTCGGATTTAAACAAGTAACCGTCTCGCAATAAACAAGATCCCGATATAATGTTCATGCTTAACGCAGGCACCAAATAACAATTATTTAAGTATAAAACTAATCCCGATGGTAGATGAAGGGGTAGCGTGCCGACCGCGATCACATCAACCTTTGATCCGTTTCTAACGCGCATCGTCACCTCGTTCTTCGCTAGCTTCCGTTTATTCTGCAGCACCTGTTTCGAGTTACAAATATGAGCAACCGAACCAGTATCAAATATCCAGGCACTACTACGAGTACTAGTGAGATACACATCAATAACATGTATATCAGATATACCTTTCTTCTTGATGTTGCCATTCTTCAAATCCGCCAAGTACTTTGGGCAATTTCGCTTCCAGTGACCTTCTCCCTTGCAGTAAAAGCACTCAGTATCAATTTGGTGGTCTTATTGACCAACAACACTTGGTGCTCTTTCTTGATCTCCACTTCTGCAGACTTCAACATGGCAAAGAGTTCTGGCAACGTCTTGTTCATGTTTTGCATGTTGTAGTTCATCACAAAGTTCTTGTAACTTGGTGGCAGTGATTGGAGGACACGGTAAATCCCCAAAGCATTGGGAATCACTATACCCAAGCTTTGAAGTTTGTTTGCGTGCCCAGACATCTTAAGCACATGCTCGCTGACGGAGCTGCCCTCTTCCATCTTGCAGTTAAAGAACTTTTCAGAAGCCTCATAGCTTTCAATTGCCGCATGAGTCTCAAAGATCAATTTGAGATCCTCGACAATATCATATGGGTCTGAATTCTCAAACCTTTTCTGAAGCTCCGATTCTAAACCATACAAGATAGCACACTGAACTGTGGAGTACTGAGTCTTCTGAGTGAGGTAAACATTCTTTACTTCATCGGAAGCAGTAGATGCAGGTGGGTCACCCAGCGGTGCATCCAGCACATAGGTCAAATTACCAGCTGTGAGGACAATCCTCAAATTGCGGAACCAATCCGCGAAGTTGCTTCCATTGTTTTTCAACTTTTCTTTCTCTAGGAACGCATTAAAATTGATGGTAGGGGCTGCCATTGATCTACAACATATTTGCAATAGTTTAGACTAAGTTTATGACAAATTGAGTTCAAATTAATAAATTTAATCTAGGTGAACTCCCACTCAAAACAATATCCCTCACATTGTTTTAGTGATCACACGAACCAAATCCACCACATCAACACCGATCATCACGAGAGTTGATATAGTTTCAATGGCGAACAATCGACATGTTCATCATATCTACTATATGATTCATGCTTTACCTTTCGGTGATCCGTGTTCCGAGACCATCTCTGTACATGCTAGGCTCGTCAAGATCAAACCTTAGTTTCCGTATGAGCAAATCTGGCTTGCTCACGTTGTATACACTTGCGGAATCTAACACACCCGATGATCACGTGGTGCTTCGAAACAACAAGCTTTAGCAACGGTGCTAACTAAGGGTGAACACTTTATGACTTGAAATTCATGTGCATGAGGGATCATCTTATAATGCTACCGTTGTCTACTAAGCAATACAAGATGCATAAAGGATTAACATCACATGCAATTCATAATATGTGATATGATATGGCCTTTCTTCTTTGTGCTTCCGATCTCCATCTTCTAGCACGAACATGATCTCCATCATCACCGGCATTGCATCAAGGTCAATGACGCTTCTCCATGGTTGTCGTCCACCGGCTTCAACTATTACAACTACTTTGAATAGACACGCGAGTCTTAACATAAATTAAAGACAACCATATGGCTCCTGCCGGTTGCCAACTTACAATAAGGAACATTGCATACATCAAATATAATCACAATCATGGCCATATCACATCACAGCACACCCCTGCAAAACAAAGTTAGATGCCTCTACTTTCTTTGCATGTTTTACGTGGTTTGGGGCTTCCAATAAGTGTCGTTCTAACTTACGAACAAGAACCACAACATTGATACTAGTATTGTTAATCACCCGTTGTAAATTGGATCTTAACTATGCTAGGAGAAACAGGCACCCGCAAAGCCACTTATGCAATACAAGTTGCATGTCAAGCGTGGAGCAAGTCTCATGAACGATGTCATGTAAGGTTAGCCCGGGCCGCTTCATCCCAACATCCCGCAAGATGCAAAGTACACAAGAAGCAATCGACAATAAAAGCATCAACGCCCACAATGACCATTGTGTTCTACTCGTGCAACAGATCTACATATAGACACGGCTCTGATACCACTGTAGGGTTTCGTAGCATGGAAAACAAAAATTTTCTACCGCATACAAACAAACAAGCCAAGATCTATCTACTAGATTGTAGCAACGAGTCGATGGAATAACTCACCCTCGAAGATTCCAAAGTGTTTAACGAGAGCGGATTCTCGTGGGTGATGTAGTCGTACTCTTCCCGATCTCAAGATCGCGTAGACGATCCTTCCGGCGCTGCGTTCCGGCAGCGCTCCCGCAGTCGGTCACACGTTCGGTACTCGACGAAGACCTTCCTCTCCCTTGTTCCAGCAGGCAGCGGAGGTTGTAGCACTCTCCTCGTGATTCCGGCAGCACAACAGCGTGGTACCGGAAGTAGAGGGGAGATCTCGCAGGGCTTCGCCTTAAGCCGGAGCGAGTATGGTGGAGTATGAGAGAGTCCCTCGACGATCTAGGGTTTAGACACGCCGAGGAGGGGCTAGTGCCGGCGGCTAGGGTTTCACCTAGGCGGCGGCGAGTGCCCTAGGGCCGGCGGCGGCTTGGAGGCGGCGGCGGCTTGGTACTAGGGTTTGGAGGAGAGGAGCTTGTGTGTCTCTAGGAGGGAGCCCTGCCCCTCCTTATATAGGTGGAGGGGCCGGCCGGCCAAGGGGAGGGAGAGGAGTCCCTCCCCAACTCGGCTTGGAGGTGGGCCGCCGGTTGGAGGAGGGAACTCCTCCCCAACTTGGTTTCCCCCTTCCTCCTCTTTTCCTCTTTCCAAATTTAGCCGTTTGACTTTTCAAACTAGCTATTTGACTTTTCAAACTAGGATTTGAATTAATCCTTTATTTGGTACAGCGATGACACTTAGTACATGATGCAATCATACCAACTTGATACAACACATTCATGTACCCTTCCCCTCCGGAGTGCCGGACATTCCGGAACATTCTAGAACATTCCCGATGAAAACACCGGAACCATTCCCCAACTCCAAAACGGGACTTTCCTTATATGAATCTTATTCTCCGGACCATTCCGAATCTCCTCGTGATATCCCGGATCCCATCCGGGACTCCGAACAACATTCGGTCTCTTTCTCATCATTCCATGACTACTCAAAACAATGTCAAATACTTAAGTGTGTCTCCCTACGGTTCACGAATTATGCGGACATGATCGAGACACTTCTCCGAACAATACCCAATAGAGGAATCTGGAAATTCATATGGCTCCCACATATTTCTACGATTACTTTGCGATCGAATGAACCACTTACATACGATATCAATTTCCCTTTGTCTCACGATAGTTTACTTATCTGAGGTTATGATCGTCGGTATCTCTGCATACCTAGTTCAACCTCGTTACCGATAAGTACTCTTTTCTCGTTCCCGTGATATGTGATCCCTTGTGAGCCAGTCACATGCTTGCAAGCTAATTGGATGACATTTCACCGAGAGGGCCCAGAGTATATCTATCCGTCATATGGATGGACAAATCCCACTCTTGATCCATGTGTTTCAACCAATACTTTCCGAACACTCAATGCCACCTTTATAGCCACCCAGTTACGGTGTGGTGTTTGATGTCATCAAAGCATCCATCCGGTAGAGGTGATATGCATGATCTCATGGTCGAAGGAATCAGATTACTATGTATCAGAAAGCATATAGCAATTGAACTATTAAAATGACTTGATCTTTATGCTACGCTTATCTATAGGAGTATGTCCATCATATCATTCTCCTAATGATATGATCTTGTTGTTAATAACATCTCAATGTTCATGATAGGGAAACCACAATCATCTATTAACCAACAAGCTAGTATTATATAGAGCCTTTACTAGGGACTTCAAATTAAGTTTACAAATCACACAAGTATCAATGTTTCCTTGTTAATACTATTATAGCATGAATGTAAACATTTATCCTAAAAACAAAGATATAATAATAACTACATTTATTATTGCCTCTAGGGCATATCTCCAATAATATCATAGAGAACCGCCAACGGGGTACCCCTTACACATGATATAGGAGCGATCCCGTGATCAAAATGACAAGGCAAGCGGACAATGAGCATTTCAGCGACCTTTTTATTTACTATGTGTACAGCTTTTTATTGAGGATGCTTCATAAATGCTCATTATGGTGATGCTGCAAGTTTCCACCATGATTAGGCATGGCTTAGGCTAGCGGCCCAGGCGTTTCTCTAACACAATGTATAGACTCCATGAACTCACAAACTACCCTTTTATTTCACATCATCGACATCTGCAAACAAAAGAGCAAGGTATCAACTGGATGAGATATCCAAAAAGTGTTCAAAGTGTTCCCCGTGACAGCACGGTTCTGCTGACTCCCAACATATAATTTGCAAGCATATAACTTTCATGGACAGGTCACAATGGTTCAGGATTATTAAGCGCAAGGAATAAAGTGTGCCATCAAGTTCATGAGAGCTTTACTAACTAACTTTCTCAAAACAGACAAACATTTTATTTGGAAGAAAACATGACATATAGAATATGCACTGAAATAACAAATGATGCTAATAGGTAGGTATGGTGGACACAGCTGGCAATAATGGTTTAGGGAGTTGGAAGCATAGGTAGAGCTCATACTCAGTGCAAGTGAAGGCTAGCAATAGAGAGGGAGCAACAAACGAGAGAGCAATAACTGTCATAATCATGCTTGCAACAAAACAGGACTAATTATGGCATAAAAATGATACAAGAACTCTAAGGCAAAATAATTCATCGAGGCTTACTGACTATTAATTAGTCATATGCATGCGTGAGCATGTGCCAAGTCGATTCATATGAATAGTCAGAGGAGGATACCACAATGTCATACCAAAGTATGAATAGAACAATGCACGCAAACATTCATATGACATGCTATAAACTATTAGCAAGCTGGAGCTAATCACAGGCAAGCAAGAACTTTTAAGCATCCATAATGACATACACCTTACACAAACATGCTAAACATGCTCACAATGATGAGTATATGTACAAAAATGAAAACAAATAGAGTTCGTTACCAGCCTCTTACCACTCCTCGAGATGTCTTAATCTTCATTATTGCTCTTCACTTGTGTGACTTGAATGATAACATGAAACCAAAATCCACTGAGGACGGCTGAACCCTGCAAAGAACTCACAAAACTAAAGAAGAACAACAAATATTTTTGGTGTTTTCGTTTTGTTTAGAAACAAGCAAAGCAAAGCAAAGAAAAACCAAACAAAACAAAAGCAAAAGAAACACACAAAGCAAAATCGTTTTGGATTTTTCTTTTAAGGCAAACCAAAACCAAAAAACAAAGAAACAAACCAAGAGAAACAACAAAAATATTTTTGGTATTTTTTGTGTTTTTGAGAAAGAAGCAACAAAAACCAAAAACAAAGCGAAGCAATGGATATACAAAGAACCAACCAAACATGATATATATATGAGTGTGATGTCGGGTATATGTAACACCCTCAGAATCGGCCCTATGCAAGTTTTAGCGATTCCCGCCAAACCCGCATAGAAATGATTCAAAGTTGCCCACCAGGCACTTGCGTGCGGGTGGAAAACATAATAATATCATTACACAATAGTCCACGATGGAACCCACAGAACAGATATATACAACAGCGACTCATAGAGTCAAAAATACAGATATACAGTACAGAGATCCAAATCACTTTGAAAACGATACAGCGTCCGAGTACGGACAAGATGCAAATTGAGCTAAGAGCCCTGAAGAATAACCAATGGCATCCATAACCCTGCCCAGGCCAAGCCGGAAGGGTAACCCTGCTAACGACATTGATCTCAAAACCTGCTAAAAACAAAAGGGGTGCCGACAAAGGGCAAAGGAAAAAGAGAGCGGTCAGTACTGAGGCCAGTACACGGCGAGACTAGAATTTGGCGGTCCTCGCCTAAATAGGTATGGTGGACTGAAGCGGCAGCGAAGCATGCGCTAAACAACCTATAGAGACTCAATACAGCTGGCGGCTATCAGATAGGGATAAGAAAGGCCTATTCGGATCCAACCTGAAACTATCACCAAGCATACCCATCCTGGTGTTTCCCCCTCGAGACCAAACGAGGAAGTCAACCGAGGAACTCACACAGTTGGTAGTTTTATTTATTCCATTATCGTTGCAGCAATTACTAGTCAGGTATAGATAGTCATCCTGATATAATAAGCAGTGGGCACTTTTAGTTAACCATTCTGTGGTAGTTGTGACACTTACTAGTCAGATACAATTAGCATGAGATATCCCAAACCCAGCAGTTGTTAGTACTTTTATTTAGCCATTCCGTTGTAGTGAAGCTGATTACTAGTCATATCGGATACAAGTCAAATTATAACAGTAAACTTTAGTTATAGTTGTCTATGATCGAGGACTGTGCTCCAAGTCGTCCATAACCGCGGACACGGCTTCTCGAAAAGATTTAACCCTGCAGGGGTGCACCAAAGTTTCCACACGCACCTACACCCTTGTTGTCAGATCAGGTAGGTACAAGATCACAAAACATACACCCAACGGTATGTCGACGGGGTTTTGGACACGACGTTTCCCAGACCCAAAGCAAGCACATGGGGGCCACCCCACTAAGCTACCCGCAACGAAGTCGGCCGGCTCCGAGACAGACCCAGAGGTTTGTGCCAATGGTTGTAAACGACTGGGAACCCGAAAATGTGACTGGGCTTGTCGATACCGCGAAAACATTCCACATTTGTTCCTAAACAATACAGGCGCTCCACGCGCAATCGTAAATAAAGCAGTAAAGCATATCATAAATATAGGATAGTAATAAAGCCCCAAACTACTTTGTGGCCCCTGGTACAGTACTTTGAAATCAGGTACTAATCGATGGGGGTGCCCACACACCCCACCTGTGGATAGCGTGCTCGATCTCGGAATAGGTGTCAAGAACTCGGGGTCCTACGGGACACCAGTGAGCGGTTAAAAACCAAATATTGTCTATTACCCACCGGTGCCTCTGCATTTACCTACTTTCAATTTTAGTTATTAAACGGTAATTAAATCCATGATCATCTCCAACATTAAACATGCGGCATTACTCCAACAACTGTGATACATCGACGGTGCGACGCAACACCTGCGCAAGCAACTACGACTCGCAAGGCTGACTATCTACCAAACAACAGGTAATAGGATGTGTCCATGGCAATTTAGTGGCTCCAAGGGATATCACGGGTACGAAAACTAGAGCATCGCATCACAGATAGCAATAGATCAACAGGGGGAAATAAAGACTATAAAAGTAAGATAGGTAGAAAGGGGGAGAATGCTCGCCTGAAAAACATTGCTGAAGGTTCATTCGAAGATCGGGTCGACACTCGCATCAACTCAACGGCCTTATCCGCGAAGAACCAAAACACTGGAAGAAACACCGGATGCACTATTTAATACTACGACAGAAGATCGGGCATGATGCATGTATGATGTATGACATGGCAAAGATGCGATGTGATTAGGCAATATTAAGCGAAACCGGAGTCCCGACAATTTATTAGATGGTTCATGTTGTTTAGATACCCTGCACTTTAAATGTTGTCTTAACAATTCAAAATTATATCACTGATTCGGTACACAATTTTAAATGGGCCAATATTAGACTAGATTCACCCGCATATGGCCTCCATATTTAATTTAGGCGAATCATCTAGATACCCCCAAATACCCACAATATGTATGCAAACATGTTCATTTGATATGCAACAAGATCAATATCATATATATTATAAAAATATGAGGGGTCTCGGATAGGGGTCACACATCGAATGGCGATCTTGGGGTTCCTAGGGTTCGGGGGATCGGTCTTCGGAGCAGCAGTCTTCAGATTCTGTGGTCCGAGGGGCCTTCGGGTTGCCCGATCGGTGAAGCGGAACTCGTGGTCGATGGCGAACTTGTTGGTACGAAGGCCTCGAGGAGATCTTGGCAACTAACCTTGGCATGGAATCTTCAGACCAAAAGGGCTACCATGGCCAGAGATAAGGTAGACGGGCAGGCCACGGGCTCACCGTCAGGAAGCAGCACGGCACAGGAGCAAGGCCAGAATAGCGGGACACACAAGCCTGCTGGCCCTAGGAAAAGAAGAACGCGAGCCGCTTGACATGCGCATGATGCTGCCAAGGGACGTTGTGCTGCTGCTGCTGTACCACCAAAACAGGGAACGTGATGAGGAAGGAGGGTGTCCTGACGACTATGGAGATGACCAGAGGATGTCCCGGCAGGGAGAGGAGCCGTGCGGGAAGGAAGGCGGTACCGCAGTTGCAGAGAGAGGCGTGCAGGTGGCGGCCGGCGCGAGGAGGCGGCGAGGGACGGACGGAGCTCGAAGACGCGGGCGCGGGAACTGGCCGGAGGCGGCGGTGCGAGGCAACCAGGATGGCGTCAGGACACAGAGCCACGGGGGGCCTGCCCGATGAGGAGGGCGACAGGTGAGCACGGGAAGGATGGGCCGCGACGTCGACGGCGCGCGCTGGCGCAGCCAGGGTCGGACTAGCGGCCGGCAAGGACCAGGCGGCGCTGGAGAGGGGCTCGAGTGGCGGCTTGAGCTGGGCAACGGCGCGCATCAAAGGAGCAGAGGAGAGGCGAGAGGAGCAGCGGCGGTAGCTGAGGTCCCGTAGGGCGAGCGAGGCGAGGTGGTATAGGAAGGCGGTGACGCCTGCTGGGGAATCGAGGGAGGCGGCGGGAGGTTCCTGGCGTCAGGGAGGAGTCGAACACGGGGGGTCCGTGTCGCTAGCGACGAGAAGAGGAGCGGGAGTGGGACCCGCGGGGTAGGGCCAAGGATGGGACCAGGGTGAGTGCGGGGTGTGTTGCTGTGTGCGTGCGTTGCGTGAGCCGTGGTGGGGTTGTGTGCATGCTGCGCGTGCTGTGTGGGTGGCAGCGGCAGGGAGAGGAGTAGGTGGGGTTTAGGGTTGGAGAGGGATTAGGGTTAGGGTTTGTTTTAGTGGGGTAGTAGGTGGCTTGTTAGCTGGGCCTTTGGGCCTGGCCGACTGGGCTGCCTCCCCCACTAACAAAAAAAATATTTTATATTTATTATTTTTATTTCTTATAAAATAAAACATTTGAAAAAAAAAGTTTTAGATAAATAAAAGATCCGAACGAACCTAGGCTTTGATTTGAACAAAGAGGGGAATATCTGGAAAACAAAATAGGCTTTGGGGAAATAGTTTTAAGGTTAAAAGATGCATAATGATGTTATGATGATGCACATAATAAAAATACTAGTGATTTTCTAGTTGCGGTTTTACCGGGGTGCTACAGTATACCTCCCCCAAGCTTAGGCTTTTGGACTAAGTGGAGCTCAATAGCGCGGGTAGTAACTCCAAGCTGGTGGGTCATCATAGGAATGATCATAGTCAGGCGCTTGCGATGAAGAAGAAGACGCGCCCCAATCAAATGAGGGTTGCTGGTATGAAGACTCTCCCAAGTTGGAGGGCTAATCCGAATCGTCTTCGGCATCCTCTTCAACATTCTCCTATTACCGAGGGAGCTCCTCCACATAAGTGTCAAACTCTTCCTCCGTGAGCGACCATCCTTGCCTGTTATCAAAATTAAACGAAGCATGTGCAGGCAAATAAACTATTTTCTCAGTCTTACCCTTTCTCCGACCTTGCTGGGCAAAAGATAATTCATACGGTAAACTTATTACATTAGCCCCCAAGGAAAGAAAACCATGCTGAATCATGGATTCAATATCAAGCCTCTCTATGGAGAACTGATAATCTGAATAGTGAGGCTCTAAACCATGGAAATCTAGCAATCTAGAAGCAATGAGACCTCCACAAATTCCACCCTTCTCGCGGTTGGTGGTGAGACGGTGAGCTATCAGAGCACCCATGCTATAAGATCTATTCCTATTCAGAGCAGTTGCGATAAAAGCTAGATCAAAAGAAGATAACTTCCTAGTAATCTTTCTAGCAAGAACACACTTGGTAATAAAATAGGAAAAATATCTAATGCCTGGGAACTGAATGTTCCGAATTTTACTACTTTCCTTTGAGAAGTCGAAACCTTGGCAAATCTCATCATATAAATCCATAAGTGACTTGGGCCTCTCCTTGATCTTCTCACAAGATCCCCACTGAGGTACTCTAATTGCTGCACAAAAATCAGCAAAAGGCAGGTCGACAGGTATATTATATATTTTGTAATGGACCATGAGATTAGATGTAGACCAAGTGAACCGGAAGTTCTGCACAAAAGCCATGATTAGCTTAACAAATTGAAATGGTTCACCTTCAACAAAGTGTTCCAACCCTGCATTGTCAATCAAAGTTTGGAAATCCTGGGAGATTCCCGCAGTTCTCATATATTCCTGGCATGGATATATGGAAGGAAATACTCCTTCCTCACGATGAACTTTCATTGGCTCAGGTACCATCAAGTCATATTGGTTCAGTTGATAAGCACTCATCTTCCTTGCTGAAATTTTTAGACAACCATCAAACCAAGTGATTTCTAAGTTGAAATGATGAGCAACTACTATAGGAACTTGCTAGGGGGCTACACATGCATCAAAATGAAATTTCCAAGCATAGAACAAGAATTCAAGCTCAAACAACCTAACACCTATAGCAGCAAACTCAAAATACAATCTACCAATCACAAAACTAATTGGACAAGTGGAGGAGGCACATACCAAGGAGCAATCCCTCCAAAAATCAGCACTTGAGATGGGCTGAACAAGGAGATTGAAAATCACGAGCAAGAACAGCAAGAACTCAAGCTTGAGAAAGTTTTCAGGTGTTTTTCGGGAGAGAGAAAGAAGGTGGTTTTGAGGAGGCAGCCTAGAGGGGCCCAGGTGGGCCAGACCCCTCCTAGGCGCCACCCACAGGTAGGCCGCGCCTACCATGGGTGTGGTGGCCTGGGGTGTCCCCCTAGGTCACTCCAGGTGTCCCTCTGCCCCTTTTTTCGAGGAAAATTTATTTTGAATTTTCTGAGATTTTTCGGGAAACTTTATTTTTGGCCAATTTTCAGGGTATGAAAATTGATTTTCTCGCAGAAACAGTTTTTCAGAAGAATCAAAAGCAAACAAAAACAAAACTACAATAGTTCTAAGACACTCTAACAAACAAACAACTAATAGAACCAAAGCTAGCAAAAGAAAGCCAAAGACTAGAAAGGAGAAAAGTAAAAGAAAGCAAGTATAACCACAGTGGAAACATCTTTTTGTTCATTAAAATCCTTTTGTTAACAAGGTTGATCAAGTCTTGTTACCAAAACAATCTTATATGAAACAAAACTTTGCAATCCACATGGTGATTATGTTACCTCATACTTGATAGCAATGGTCCCAATCATAATAGTTTCAAAATTTTCTTGTGGAATGGGACAATATATTTCTCCAACCTTGATGCTCTCAATATTTTCAATGGAATTCAAGCAATAGCTTTTAGCAACCTTCTTGGGGAAATAGACAGTATGCTCTTTGTCATTAATATTGAATGTTACTTTTCCTTGATTACAGTTGATGACAACACCTGCAGTGTTAAGAAAAGGTCTCCCAAGAATAATAGACATATTATCATCTTCAGGCATTTTAAGGACAACAAAATCAGTTAAAACCATGCAATTATGAGCTACTTGAACAAGAACATCCTCACATATACCAACAGGAATAGTAGTTGACTTATCAGCCATTTGCAAAGATATATCAGTTGGTATCAACTTTTCTAGCTGGAGTCTCTTATAGAGAGAAAAAGGCATAACACTAACTCCAGCTCCCAAGTCATATAAAGCAGTTATAACATAATTATTCTTAATAGAGCAAGCAATAGTTGGTATACCTGGATCACCAAATTTCTTTGGAACCTTACCATTGAATGAGTAATTAGCAAGCAAAGTAGAAATCTCCTCATTAGGAATCTTCCTTTTATTAGAGACAATATCCTTCATACATTTTGATAAGGAGGCAACTTAATAGCAACAGTCAAAGGAATTTGCAAAAATAAAGGTTTCATCCACTCACAAAACTTGTTGTAGTGTTCTTCCTCCTTTGACTTGTGTTTCTTACCTGGAAAAGGCATAGGTTTCTGCACCCAAGGTTCTCTCTCCTTACCATGTTTATTAGCAATAAAATCTTCCTTAGTGTACCTAGTGTGCTTCTCAGGTTCTTCCTCAACTTCTCCCTCAGGAGCATCATTTTTATCATTACTGCTCTCAGTTTCAGCATAAGAGATAGATATACTATTAGGATCTACAGCAGGTTCAAGTGGTTCCTCAACTATTCTATGTTTCTTTTTCTTTCTCTTACGAGGACTACCACTATCAACTTGTTGAGAGTCCAGCTCTATTCTTTTAGGGTGTCCTTCAGGATATAAGGCATCTTGAGTAGCTATACCACTCCTAGTTCTAATTCCATAAGCATGTTTATCTCCTAAAGCATTAACTAGCATATCCTTTTGCACCTTAGCAAGTTGATCAAGTTGGGTTTGAACCATTTGAAAGTGTTTACAAAGCATTTTAATATCATTAGAAGTTCTTTCCGCAATATCTTTTAACTCATTGATAGCTCTAGAGTTTTCCAATAAATGATTCTGAAATTTTTATTAAAATGACCTTGTTTAACAATAAAAATGTCAAGTTCCTCTAAGCATTGACCAGGAGGCTTACCATAAGGAATATCACCTTCATCAAAGTTTTGGAGAGAGTGTACCTCAATAGTAGATGAGTGGGGAATTGGCTTATATAATTCTTCTATAGGAGGTAGATTCTTCACATCTTCAGCTCTAATACCTCTCTCCTTTAGACACTTCTTTGATTCCTTCATCACTTCATCATTTAATGCAATAACTCCCCTCTTCTTTGTTGTTGGTGTTGGAACTGGTTCAGGCATAACTGGTTCAGGAGTAATAGGCTCAGGTGTATTCAGGTTAGTTGAAGTCCAATCATCATAATTCTTGCTTATCTTAGCCATTAATTCTTCAGCATTTGTAGGAGTTCTTTTCCTGAAACACAATCAACAAAGCTATCTAGGTATGTCCTAGAATCATCAGTTAGTCCATTATAATAAATATCAAGAAGCTCATTTTTAGGTAATGGACATCCAGGATGTGCATGAATCAAGGCACAGAACCTTGTCCATGACTCATGCAATTTATCTTCTTCTCCCTGTTTAAAATCAAAAAGTCTCTGCAAAGCAGCATGTCTAGCACTGGGAGGAAAATATTTCTGGAAGAAAGAAGCAATCAAACAATCAGGGCTATCGATGGAACCAGGAGGCAATCTATTAAACCAAGCCCTAGCTTCTCCTTTTAGTGAAAAGGGAAGATCTTAGTAACAAAGTACTTTTGCATATTAAAATCATTAGATAATAAAGCACTCATAGTAGAAAGCTCATTCATATGAGCCACATCACTCTCATTTTCAGTCCCACAAAAAGGTTCTTTCTCAACAATGTCCAAATAGGATAAATCAAGAGAGAAATCATAATCTTTATCTTTAATATCTATGGGAGAGGTGGCAAACTTAGGATTAGAGGACAACTTAGGAATAATGGTGCGTCTAGCAAGGAGACTCTTAATATCACTAGTACCATGTGTGTTTCGGCACTCTTCAACAAATTCATCAGTGAACTCAATGTAACCATCATTAATATCACAACTCTCTCTAGACTCAGGTGAGTTAACAGGTGTAACAGTGTCTTCACTAGGAGTTTCGGTATTTCCTAGACTATCCATAGTAGCATCTAGAAAAGGAGCTAATGAACCACTCGCATCAAGCATAGAAGAAGTAACATCATGAGTATCAAAAGCAGTTTCAGACTCAGCAGTAGTAGCAGTGTGTGTAGTATGAGTATGTGGTGGTGGTGTAACAAGATTACTTATAACATACGGTGAATCAAGAGTAGCAGAGGTGTTTAGGACTGTACCTCTTCTTGTAGTGGATGGTAAAATAGGGAACTTTCCATCACGAGTCTTCCCCATGATGAAAGGAGTAGTAGTGAACAATAATAGATCCAAGTGGACTTACAAATAAAGCTATGCTCCCCGGCAACGACGCCAGAAAATAGTCTTGATGACCCACAAGTGTAGAGGATCATAATAGTCTTCGCGTGTAGTATTACCCAATTTATTGATTCGACACAAGGGGAGCCAAAGAATACTTGCAAGCCTTAACAACTGAGTTGTCAATTCATCTACACCTGGAAATTGTTCTTGCTCACAGAAGTTTATCAGTAGTAATAGTTTGGTAGTAGAAACAACAAAGTAACAACAACAGTGGAACAAGAGCAATAGTAACAATAACAGTAAACAATGAGATCCGAGTGCGTTAGGCATAGGGATGGATGGACGGGCGTTGCATGGAAGAGTATAAACATGTAACTTCAAGAACTAGGGCATTACAGATAAATAATAATAAGCATCCAAGTACTAAACAATCCTAGGCATGTGCTCCATATATAGTCATCCATGCTCGCAATGAGAACTTGCACAACATCTTTTGTCCTGCCAGCCCATGGCAGCGGGGCCTCTAGGGAACTACTGGCAATTAAGGTGCTCCTTTTAATAGAGCACCGGAGCAGAGCATTAACACTCTGTGAACACATGTGATCCTCACACCACAGCCATCCCCTCCGGTTGTCCGAATTATTGTCATTTTGGGGCCTTTGGATCCGGACAATGATATGTGTACACAACTTGCAGATAAGATCACAAACAATACTATCATAATGATTCAATAATAAGTTCAGATTTGGCGTCATGGCACTCGGGCCCTAGTGACAAGCATTAAGCACAACAAGTTGCAACAAAGTCAAATAGCACTAATAGAGATACTAGGCACTATGCCCTAACAGATCTTATTCGATTACATGATAGAACTCATCCAATCCCTACCACCCCAAGCCTACAGCGAGGGATTACTCACTCATGGATGAGGGAAACATGGATGGTTGATGGAGATGCGTTGGTGATGACGATGATCCTCTCCAAATTCCTCGTCCCGGCAGGGTGCCAGAACAGAGTTTCTGGATCTGAATCTTGGTTTCTGGTGGCGGCGGCGTGGCGGAACTCTTTCTGGAAAACTATCGAACCCCCTGGGTTTTTAGGTCGAAAGGCAACTTATAGGCGCAGAGGGAGGTCGAGGGGGTGCCTAGGGTGACTTTACCCCCCTGGCGCGACCAGTGGTGGGCCCGCGCCTGGCAGGGGTGTGCCCCCCTCAGGTCCCTTCTCCGTCTCGTCTTCTGGTTCCGTGGATCTTCTGGTGAAATATATTTTTTGGCATATTTTCCGGGATTTTTCCTAATAGTTGATTTTCTGCACAAAAACATGACACCAAGGTAATTCTGCTGAAAACAGCGTCAGTCCATGTTAGTTGTGTCCAAATGACACAAGTTTAGAGAAGAAACAATAGCAAAAGTGTTCGGCAAAGTAGATACATTTTGGACGTATCAAACACACATGATACTAGTGCTATTAAGAGTCTCCTTGATAGACGTACTATTATGCCTAAGTTGTCCTCTGATCCTAAGTTTGCCACTTCTCCCATAGATATTAAAGATAAACATTATGATTTCTCTCTTGATTTATCTTATTTAGATATTGTTGAGAAAAAACCTTTTTGTGGGACTGAAAATGAGAGTGATATGGCTCATATGAATGAGCTTTCTACTATGAGTGCTTTATTCTCTAATAACTTTAAGATGCGTAAGTACTTTATTACTAAAATCTTCCCTTTTTCACTAAAAGGAGAAGCTAGGGCTTGGTTTAATATATTACCTCCTAGTTCCATTGATAGCCCTTATTGTTTGATTGCTTCTTTCTTCCAGAAATATTTTCCTCCCAGTGCTAGACATGCTGCTTTGCAGAGACTTTTTGATTTTAAACATGGAGAAGAAGAGAAATTGCCTGATTCATGGACAAGGTTCTGAGCCTTGATTCATGCACATCCTAGATGTCCATTACCTAAAAATGAGCTTCTTGATATTCATTATAATGGACTAACTGATGATTCTAGGACCTACCTAGATAGCTTTGCTGATTGTGTTTTTAGGAAAAGTACTCCTACAGATGTTGAAAAATTAATGGCTAAAATAAGTAAGAATTATGATGATTGGACTTCAACTAACCTGAATACACCTGAGCCTATTACTCCTGAACCAGTTATGCCTGAACCAGTTCCAACACCAACACAAAAAAGAGGGGAGTTATTGCATTAAATGATGAAGTGATGAAGGAAGCTAAGAAATGTCTAAAGGAGAAAGGTATTAGAGTTGAAGATATGAAGAATCTACCTCGTATAAAAGAATTATGTAAGCCAATTCCCCACTCATCTACTATTGAGGTATACTCTCTCCAACACTTTGATAAACGTGATATCCCTTATGGTAAGCCTCCTGGTCAATGCTTAGAGGAACTTGACATTTTTATTGTTAAACAAGGTCATTTTAATAAACAAGTTCAGAATCATTTATTGAAAACTCTAGAGCTATCAATGAGTTGAAAGATATTGTGGAAAGAACTTTTAATGATATTAAAATGCTTTGTAAACACTTTCAAATGGTTCAAACTCAACTTGATCAACTTGCCAAGGTATAAAATGATATGCTAGTTAATGCTTCAGGAGATAAACATGCTTATGGAATTAGAAGTAGGAGTGGAATGGCCACTCAAGATCCTTTATCTCCTAAAGGACACCCTAAAAGAATTGAGCAGGACTCTCAGCAAGGTGAAGATAGTGGTAGTCCTCGTAAGAGAAAGAAAAAGAAACACAAAATAGTTGAGGAACCACTTGAACCTGCTATAGATCCTAATAGTATATATGTCTCTGATGCTAAAACTGAGAGTGGTAATGATAAAAATGATGCTCCTGATAAGGAGGAAGTTGAGGAAGAACCTGAGAAACACACTACGAACACTAGGTACACTAAGGAAGATTTTATTGCTAATAACTATGGTAAAGAGAGAGAACCTTGGGTGCAGAAACCTATGCCTTTTCTAGGTAAGAAACACATGTCAAAGGAGGAAGAACACTACAACAAGTTTTGTGAGTGGATGAAACCTTTATTTTTGCAAATTCCTTTGACTGATGCTATTAAATTGCCTTCTTATTCAAAGTATATGAAGGATATTGTCTCTAATAAAAGGAACCTAATGAGGATATTTCTACTTTGCTTGCTAATTACTCCTTCAATGGTAACGTTCCAAAGAAACTTGGTGATCTAGGTATACCAACTATTCCTTGCTCTATTAAGAATAATTATGTTAGAACTACTTTATGTGATTTGGAAGCTGGAGTTAGTGTTATGCCTTTTTCTCTCTATAGGAGACTCCAGCTAGAAAAATTGATACCAACTGATATATCTTTGCAAATGGCTAATAAGTCAACTACTATTCATGTTGGTTTATGTGAGTATGTTCCTATTCAAGTAGCTCATAATTGCATGGTTTTAAATGATTTTGTTGTGCTTGAAATGCCTGAAGATGATAATATGTCTATTATTCTTGGGAGACCTTTTCTTAACACTACAAGTATTGTCATCAACTGTAATCAAGGAAAATTTACATTCAATATTAATGACAAAGAGCATACTGTCTATTTCCCCAAGAAGGTTGCTAAAAGCTATTGCCTGAATTCCATTGAAAATATTGAGAGCATCAAGGTTGGAGAAATATATTGTCCCATTCCACAAGAAAATTTTGAAACTATTATGATTGGGACCATTGCTATCAAGTATGAGGTAACATAATCACCATGTGGATTGCAAAGTTTTTTTCATATAAGATTGTTTTGGTAACAAGACTTGATCAACCTTGTTAACAAAAGGATTTTAATGAACAAAATAATGTTTCCACCATGGTTATACTTGCTTTCTTTTACTTTTCTCCTTCCTAGTCTTTGCCTTTCTTTTGCTAGCTTTGGTTTTGTTAGTTGTTTGTTTGTTAGAGTTTCTTAGATCTCCTGTAGTTTGGCTTTTGGTTTGCTTTTGCTTCTTTTGAAAAAACTGTTTCTGCGAGAAAATCAATTTTCATACCCTGAAAATTGGCCAAAAATAAAGTTTCCCGAAAAATCCCAGAAAATTCAAAATAAATTTTTCCTCAAAAAAGGGGTAGAGAGACACCTGAAGTGACCCAGGGGGCCACCCTAGGCCACCAAACCCATGGTACGCACGACCCACCTAGGGGTGGCGCCTAGGGGGGTCTGGCCCACCTGGGCCCCTTTAGGCTGCCTCCTGAAAGCCATCTTCTTTTTCTCTCCCGAAAATACCGGAAAACTTGCTCAAGATCGAGTTCTTGCTGTTCTTGCTCGCGATTTTCGATCTTGTTCATCCCATCTTAAGTGATGTTTTTGGAGGTATTGCTCCTTGGTATGTGCCTCCTCCACTTGTCCAATTAGATTTGTGATTGGTAGATTATATCTTGAGTATTTTGCTACTATAGGTGTTAGGTTGTTTGAGCTTGCATGCTTGTTCTATGCTTAGAAACTTTATTTTGATGCATGTGTAGCCCTCTAGCAAGTTCCTATAGTGTTTGCTCATCATTTATCAACATAGAAATCACTTGGTTTCATGTTTGTCTAAACATTTCAGCAAGGAAGATGATTTCTTATCCACTGAATCAATATGACTTGATGGTGCCTGAGCCAATGAAGGTTCATCGTGAGGAGGAAGTTTTTCGTTCCATATATCCATGCTTAACGAGTTCAACTCGTGGTTGATGTAGACGATCTCTTGGCGATCTCAAGATCGAGAGGAAGTCCTAGCGCCACAAATCAGCAGCGCATCCGTGCTCGCACACACGTTCGAGGCATCGAGCAACCTCCGCCTCCTCGCTCCAGCGATGCAGCGGAAGCACAAATCTTTCTTGCCGAATAGCCACCGGGAACATGTATCTCGCTAGTCCGAGACCATGGGGGATAAATTCTAGAGGGGGAGAGAGATCCTTCACGAGGAGGTGTGAGAGACAAGTGAGAGGAGGGGCTCCTTTTATAGGAGGAGGGGGTAACCCAAGGGGGTGGCCGCCGGCCATGGGGCTGCCCCTTCCCCTCCTTCATTCATGTGGGTGGACACTCCACTCACAAAATGGCCCTTCAATTTTCTCCACTAAAAAATCCACTCAAATTCCCATTAAATTTCCACCAAATTTAATGCAAACTCTCATTAAATAAAACTCTTTTATTTTATTCAGAATTTTGTCAATTACTTTAATGACAAACATTCACAAATAACCCCTTGCTATAATTCTATTTCACATGCATAACCACTTTATGCAATTTCACCCGAAAACTTGTTTCGGTATCTAGTGAAATAAATTCCTGCGCTTGTTCATTCTTTCGGCATGAAACTTTTGCTCCAATTGGATGTCGGTGTCTCTTAAGTGTGTCACCCTACGGTTCGTGAATAATGCGGACATGATCGAGACCCCTCTCGGATCAATAATCAGAAGCGGGATCTGGAGACCCATACTGACTCCCACACATTCAACGATGACTTTCTTGTGATCATCAGAACCTTTTACGCTAGTATCTTAATCCCTTTGTTTCACGATATATTACATGTCCAAGATTCGATCATCGGTATCTCCATACCTAGTTTGATCTCGTTACTAACATGCACTCTTTTCTCGTTCCCGTGATATAACATTCTATTGATCAAATCACTTGCTTGCAAGCTAATCAATGTGATATCACCGAGAGGGCCCAGAGTATATCTATCCGTCATCGGGATGAACAAATTCCACTCTCGATCCATGAGCCTCAACATAACACTTTATTAGTTCTGAATTCATCTTTATAATCACCCTGTTACGGTGTGACGTTTGATGTTACCAAGAAACTCTTCCGGTTTTAGTGATTGACATGATCTCATGGTCTAAGGATTAGGATCACTTCGTAAGTTGTTATAGCAATATAAACTCAATGACTTTGATCGTAATGCTATACTTCGGATGAATGTTCATACAACCATTACACTAATGTTGTGATCCCGTTATTAACAACATCCAATGTCCATGATCAGGAAACCTTGATCATCGTGTTAATCAACGAGCTAGTTTATGAGAGAGGCATAACTAGGAACTTTCTATTTCTTTATTAAACACACATGTATTAATGTTTCCGTATTAATACAATTATAGCATGCAAAATAAACATCTATCATATACTTGGAATACACATAATAAACACTTTATTATTGCCTCTCAGGGCATATTCCCTTCAGTCTCCCACTTGCACTAGAGACAATAATCTAGTTACATAGTGATAAATCTAACACCCATTGAGTTCTGGTGTTGATCATGTTTTGCTCTAGGGAGAGTTTTAGTCAATGGATCTGCTACATTGAGATCCGTATGTACTTTACAAATCTTTATATCTCCATCCTTGACATGCTCGCGGATGGAGTGAAACCGGCGCTTAATATGCTTGGAATGCTTGTGAGACCTTGGCTCTTTGGCATTAGCAATGGCACCATTGTTGTCACAATAGATCACCATAGGGTCCAACGCGTTTGCAACCACTCCTAGTTCGGATATGAACTCCTTCATCCAAACTGCTTCCTGAGCCGCTTCTGAAGCAGCAACATATTCGGCCTCCGTTGTTGATCCCGCTACCACATGTTGTTTGGAGCTCCTCCAACTAACCGCTCCGCCATTCATGAGAAATACGTATCTGGATTGAGACTTAGAGTCATCCGGATCGGTGTCAAAGCTAGCATCAACATAACACTTAGTGACGAGCTCTTCTTCACCTCTGTATACAAGAAACATATCCTTAGTTCTTCGTAAGTACTTAAGGATATTCTTGACCGCTATCCAGTGTTCCGAACCTGGATCCGATTGGTACCTACTAGTCAAACTAATAGCATGTGCCACATCCGGTCTTGTACATAGCATGGCGTACATTATAGAGCCTATGGCTGAAGCATAGGGGACTTTGTCCATTATCTCTCTTTCTTCCGCTGAAGCCGGACTTTGAGTCTTACTCAATGTCTTGCCTTGCAACATAGGTAAGAACCCCTTCTTACTTCCGTCCATCTTAAACTTCTTTAAAATCTTATCAAGGTATGTACTTTGCGATAGCCCTATTAGGCGCCTTGATCTATCTCTATAGATCTTTATGCCTAATATGTCTGACGCTTCACCTAGGTCCTTCATTGAAAATTTTCTGTTTAGATAACTTTTAACACTGTTTAAAAGATCTATATCATTTTCGGCAATAATATGTCATCCACATATAATATCAGAAATGCCACGTTGCTCCCACTCACTTTCTTGTAAATACAAGCTTCTCCATAAGTTTAGACAAATCCAAACTCTTTGATCACCTCATCAAAGCGGAGATTCCAACTTCGTGATGCTTGCTTCAATCCATAGATGGATCGCTGAAGCTTGCACACCTTGTTAGCATCGACAAAACCCTTTGGTTGTATCATATACAACTCTTCTTCAATATTACCATTGAGAAACGCGGTTTTGACATCCATCTGCCATATCTCATAATCGAAATATGCAGCAATTGCTAACACAATCCTAACTGACTTTAGCATCGCTACGGGAGAGAATGTCTCATCGTAGTCAACTCCTTGAATTTGTCGAAACCCCTTTGCGAGAAGTCGAGCTTTATAAACGGTCACATTACCATCAGCATCACTTTTTATTTTGAAAATCCATTTATTCTCCACGGCCTTTCGGTCGTGAGGTAATTCCACCAAGTTCCAAACTTGATTTTCATACATGGATTCCATCTCGGATTTCATGGCTTCTAACCATTTGTTGGAATCCGGGCTCATGATCGCTTCTTCATACGTCGCAGGGTCATCATTTTCATCAACCATGAAATTCATGACATGATTTCCGTACAGCTCGGGAGCTGCACGCGTCCTGCTTGACCTGCGAGGTTCGGTAGTACTCTCTTTCGGAGTCTCATGATCATTATCATTAGTTCCCTCTTCGACACGTGAAGCCAACTCCGGAACAACTTCCGGCGCTGCGCTACTCGCCATACTTTGAAGAGAAGGTTCAATAACCTCTTCGATTTCTACCTTCCGACTACTCACACCTTTCGCAAGAAACTCTTTCTCTAGAAAGGATCAATTCTTGGCAACAAAAACCTTGCCCTCGGATCTATGATAGAAGGAATACCCAATAGTTTCCTTAGGGTATCCTATGAAGACGCATTTTTCCGCTTTGGGTTCGAGTTTATCCGGTTGAAGTTTCTTCACATAAACATCGCATCCCCAAACTTTAAGAAATGACAGCTTAGGTTTGTTTCCAAACCACAATTCATACGGTGTCTTTTCAACGGATTTAGATGGTGCCCGATTTAAAGTGAATGCATCAGTTTCTAGTGCATAACCCCAAAATGACAATGGCAAGTCCGTCAGAGACATCATAGATCGAACCATATCTAATAAAGTACGATTACGACGTTCCGACACACCATTTCGCTATGGTGTTCCGGCAGGCGTGAGTTGTGAAACAATTACACGCTCTTTCATGTGAGTGCTAAACTCGTAACTTAGATACTCACCTCCACGGTCGGACCGTAGAAATTTGATCTTTCTATTACGATGATTTTCCACTTCATTCTGAAATTCCTTGAACTTTTCAAAGGTTTCAGACTTGTGTTTCATCAAGTAGATATAACCGTATCTACTCAAATCATCCGTGAAAGTAACAAAATAACGATATCCACCTCGCGCCGACACACTCATTGGACCACATACATCAGAATGTATGATTTCCAATAAATCTGTCGCCCGTTCCATTGAACCGGAAAACGGTGTTCTAGTCATCTTGCCCATAAGGCATGGCTCACATGTATCAAATGATTCAAAATCAAGTGATTCCAAAAGTCCATCCGAATGGAGCTTCTTCATGCGTTTAACGCCAATATGACCTAGACGGCAGTGCCACATATATGCGGATATATCATCACTAAGTTTAATCCTTTTAGCATCAACATTATGAATATGTGTAACATTATCATCGAGATCTAGTAGAAATAAACCATTCATCATCGGTGCATGACCATAAAAGATTTCATTCATATAAATGGAACAACCATTGTTCTCGGATTTAAATGAATAACCACTTCGCATCAAACACGATCCAGATACAATGTTCATGCTCAGTGTAGGCACCAGATAACAATTATTCAAGTTTATAACTAATCCTGACGGCAAATGGAGAGGCAGCGTTCCGACGGCGATCACATCAACGTTTGATCCATTGCCGACATGCATCTTGACCTCACCCCTTGCTAGCGGTCGCTTGTTCCGCAGCCCCTGATTCGAGTTACAAATATTAGCAACTGAACTGGTATCAAATACCCAGGTGCTACTGCGAGCACTAGTCAAGTACACATCAATAACATGTATATCATATATACCTTTGTTTGCCTTGCCGGATTTCTTGTCTGCCAAATACTTGGGGCAGTTGCGCTTCCAGTGGCCAGTCCCCTTACAATAGTAGCACTCGGTATCAGACTTAGGTCCAACTCGGGGTTTCTTTTCAGGCACGGCAACAGGCTTGCCGCCCTTACTTCCCTTCCGTTTTCCCTTCTTGTCTTTCTTGAAACCAGTGTTCCTATTGATCATCAACACTTGATGTTCCTTTTTGATCTCCACTTCTGCAGTTTTAAGCATTGACAGAAGCTCGGGGAGAGACTTCTTCATGCCTTGCATATTATAGTTCATCACGAAGCTCTTATAGCTAGGTGGCAGAGACTGCAGAACACGATGGATGCCTAAGTCAATGGGAATCGTTATTCCCAAGGACACAAGCTTATCGGCGTAACCCGACATCTTGAGTACATGCTCACTAACGGAGCTGTGCTCTTCCATCATGCAGCTAAAGAACTTTTCTGAAGGGTTGTAGCTCTCTACAGCAGCATGTGTGTCGAAAATCATTTTCAACTCACTCATTGTATCAAATGCATTGCCGTTTTCGAAACGCTTTCGAAGTTCCGGCTCTAGCCCATACAATATGCCGCAATGAACTAAGTTGTGGTCCTCCTGACGAGTCTGATAGACATTCTTCTCCTCGTCAGGGGCATCCTCAAAAGGTGGGGGGCCTAACGGCGCTTCTAGCACATATTGCTTTTGTGCAGCAGAGAGGAGAATCCTCAAATTCATGGCCCATTCGGTAAAGCTGCTACCGTTCATTGCAAGTTTCTCTTTCTCCATGAACACATTGAAATTAAAAGCAGGTGGTGCCATCTACAACAAAATTTGTAAAGTTTAGACTAAGTGTATGATAGATTGAGTTCAACTAGTCCATATTACGAATGAACTCCCACTCAAAAACGACATCCCTCGTGCCTTTTTGGTGATTACATGAACCAAATCCACTATACCAAGTCCGATCATCACGTGAGTCGGTATAACTTCAAAGGCGAGCATCAAATGGGCATCATATCAACTATATGATTCATGCTTAACCTTTCGGTCCGTGTTCCGAGGCCATGTCTGTACATGCTAGGCTCGCCAAGTTAGAACCTTAGTATTCGCGTGTGTAACTGTTTTACACCCGAAATATGGTCGTGGATCCAAGAACACCCGATCATCACGTGATGTCTTGGAGCGACGAAAACATAATCGGTGCATACTAAAGGAAGAACACATTCTTATCTTGATATTTAAATGAGGGATCATCTTATTATGCTAACAAAGCGCTAAACAAGCAATATAAGATGCTATCAAATATCACATGTTTATTAGTGAAATGATATGGTTCCCGCATATGATCTCTATCATGTGCATCGTGGTATGATCACTATCATACCTATATGTGTAAGTCCAAGGTCTATGGAGATTACACGTTATGTACGTTGTAAGAGTATCATCTCATACTTCTACTTACAACATCACCATATCATAACACTAGCCCAGCAACAATCTAAACTAGACGCCTCTAATTTATCCATTGCAAGTTTTACGTGGCTTAGGGATTTCGAGATAGAACCATTCTTACCTACGAACATGAACCACAACGAGGATAACCAAATTGTTGACAACTCGTTGCAAAATAGATATTGACTATAGTAGGAGAGACAGACACCCGCTAGCCACTTATGCAAACTAGTTGCATGTCAAGCGTGGAACAGGTCTCATGTGCGAGGATATGCAAAGTTTGTCCGGGCCGCTTCATCCCACTATGCCACCAATATCCAAAATTACAACAAAGGAGCAACAACATGATCATCATCGCCCACATACTCATATGTGTACTACCCATGTAAAGCATCTACGCATAGACCCGGCTCTGATACCACTTTAGGGTCCACAACATAGAAAACAAAAATTTTCCTACGATGTGAACTATGTACCAAGATCTATCTATTAGATACAAACAACGGGCGGATGTATATCCGTAGAGAACATACCCTTGAAGACCGACAAAGCTTAACGAGTTCAACTCGTGGTTGATGTAGACGATCTCTTGCCGATCTCAAGATCGAGAGGAAGTCCTAGCGCCGCAAATCAGCAGCGCATCCGTGCTCGCACACACGTTCGAGGCACCGAGCAACCTCCACCTCCTCGCTCCAGCGATGCAGCGGAAGCACAACTCTTTCTTGCTGAATAGCCACCGGGAACATGTATCTCGCTAGTCCGAGACCATGGGGGATAAATTCTAGAGGGGGAGAGAGATCCTTCACGAGGAGGTGTGAGAGACAAGTGAGAGGAGGGGCTCCTTTTATAGGAGGAGGGGGGCACCCAAGGGGGTGGCCGCCGGCCATGGGGCTGCCCCTTCCCCTCCTTCATTCATGTGGGTGGACACTCCACTCACAAAATGGCCCTTCAATTTTCTCCACTCAAATTCCCATTAAATTTCCACCAAATTTAATACAAACTCTCATTAAATAAAACTCTTTTATTTTATTCAGAATTTTTTCAATTACTTTAATGACAAACATTCACAAATAACCCCTTTCTAGAATTCTATTTCACATGCATAACCACTTTATGCAATTTCACCCGAAAACTTGTTTCGGTATCTAGTGAAATAAATTCCTGCGCTTGTTCATTCTTTCGGCATGAAACTTTTGCTCCAATTGGATGTCGGTGTCTCTTAAGTGTGTCACCCTACGGTTCGTGAATAATGCGGACAAGATCGAGACCCCTCTCGGATCAATAATCAGAAGCGGGATCTGGAGACCCATACTGACTCCCACACATTCAACGATGACTTTCTTGTGATCATCAAAACCTTTTACGCTAGTATCTTAATCCCTTTGTTTCACGATATATTACATGTCCGAGATTCGATCATCGGTATCTCCATACCTAGTTTGATCTCGTTACTAACATGCACTCTTTTCTCGTTCCCGTGATATAACATTCTAGTGATCAAATCACTTGCTTGCAAGCTAATCAATGTGATATCACCGAGAGGGCCCAGAGTATATCTATCCGTCATCGGGATGAACAAATTCCACTCTCGATCCATGAGCCTCAACATAACACTTTATTAGTTTTGAATTCATCTTTATAATCACCCTGTTATGGTGTGACATTTGATGTTATCAAGAAACTCTTCCGGTGTTAGTGATTGACATGATCTCATGGTCTAAGGATTAGGATCATTTCGTAAGTTGTTATAGCAATATAAACTCAATGACTTTGATCGTAATGCTATACTTCGGATGAATGTTCATCACACCATTACACTAATGTTGTGATCCTGTTATTAACAACATCCAATGTCCATGATCAGGAAACCTTGATCATCGTGTTAATCAACGAGCTAGTTTATGAGAGAGGCATAACTAGGACCTTTCTGTTTGTTTATTAAACACACATGTATTAATGTTTCCGTATTAATACAATTATAGCATGCAAAATAAACATCTATCATATACTTGGAATACACATAATAAACACTTTATTATTGCCTCTCAGGGCATATTCCCTTCAGATGCAGGGTTGGAACACTTTGTTGAAGGTGAACCATTTCAATTTGTTAAGCTAACCATGGATTTTGTGCAGGACTTACAGTTCACTTAGTCTACATCTAATCCCATGGTTCATTACAAAATATATAATATGCCTGTCGACCTACCTTTTGCTGATTTCTGTGCAGCAATTAGAGTACCTCAGTGGGGAACTTGTGGGAAGATCAAGGAGAGGCCCAAGTCACTTATGGATCTATATGCTGAGATTTGTCAAGGTTTCGACTTCTCAAAGGAAAGTGGTAAAATTTGGAACATTCAGTTCCTAGCCATTAGATATTTTGCCTATTTTATTACCAAGTGTGTTCTTGCTAGAAAGATTGCTAGGAAGTTATCTTCTTTTGAGCTAGCTTTTATCGCAACTCCTCTGAATAGGAATAGATCTTATAGCCTGGGTGCTCTGATAGATCACCGTCTCACCACCAACCGCGATAAGGGTGGAATTTGTGGAGGTCCCATTGCTTCTAGGTTTCTAGCTTTCCATGGTTTAGAGCCTCACTATTCAGATTATCAGTTCCCTATAAAGAGGCTTGATATTGAATCCATGATTCAGCATGGTTTTGTTTCCTTAGGGGCTAATGTAAGAAGTTTACCATATGAATTATCTTTTGCCCAGCAAGGTCAGAGAAAGGGTAGGACTGAGAAAATAGTTTATTTGTCTGCACCGGCTTTGTTTAATTTTGATAACATGCAAGGATGGTCGCTCACGGAGGAAGAGTTTGACACTTATGTGGCGGAGCTCCCCCAGCAAGAGGAGAATGTTGAAGAGTATGCCGAAAACGATTCGGTTCAGCCCTCCAACTTGGGAGAGTCTTCATACCAGCAGCCCTCATTTGATTGGGGGGCTCTTCTTCTTCATCGCAAGCGCCTGACTATGATCATTCCTATGATGACCCACCATCTTGGAGTTACTACACACGCTATTGAGCCCCACTTAGGCCAAAAGCCTAAGATTGGGGGAGGTATGCCGACATCACACTCATATATATATCATGTTCGGCCGGTTCTTTGTATATCCATTGTTTCGCTTTCTTTTTGGTTCTTGTTGCTTCTTTCTCAAAAACACAAAAATACCAAAAATATTTTTGTTGTTTCTCTTGGTTTGTTTCTTTGCTTTTGGTTTTGGTTTGCCTTAAAAAAATCCATAAAGATTTTGCTTTGCTTGCTTCTTGTTTGGTTTGCCTTTTCTTTGTTGGGTTTTGCTTGTTTTTAGAAAAATCGAAAACACCAAAAATATTTGTTGTTCTTCTTTGGTTTTGTGTGTTCTTTGCAGGGTTCAGCCGTCCTCAGTGGAGTTTGGTTTTATGTTATTATTCAAGTCACACAAGTGAATAGCAATAATGAAGATTAAGACAACTCGAGGAGTGGTAAGAAGCTGGTAACGAACTCTATTTGTTTTTATTTTTGTACATATACTCATCATTGTGAGCACGCTTAGCCTGTTTGTGTAAGGTGTATGTCATTATGGATGCTTAGTAGTTCCTGATTTCTTGTGATTAGCTCCAGCTTGCTAATAGTTTGTACCATGTCATATGAATGTTTGCTTGCATTGTTTTATTCATACTTTGGTATGACATTGTGGTATCCTCCTCTGACTGTTCATGTGAATCGACTTGGCACATACTCACGCACGCATATGACTAAACAATAGTCAGTAAGCCTCGATGATTTATTTTGCCTCAGAGTTCTTGTATCATTTTCATGCCATAATTAGTCATGTTTTGTTGCAAGCATGATTATGACAGTTATTGCTCTCTCGTTTGTCTCTCTCTCTATTGCTAGCCTTCACTTGCACTGAGTATGAGCTCTACCTGTGCTTCCAACTCCCTAAAACCATTATTGCTAGTTGTGTCCACCATACCTACCTATTAGCATCATTTGCTATTTCAGTGCATATTCTATATGTCATGTTTTCTTCCAAATAAAATGTTTGTCTGTTTTGAGAAAGTTAGTTAGTAAAGCTCTCATGAACTTGATGGCACACTTTATTCCTTGCGCTTAATAATCCTGAACCATTGTGACCTGTCCATGAAAGTTATATGCTTGCAAATTATATGCTGGGAGTCAGCATAACCGTGCTGTCATGGGGAATGCTTTCAACACATTTTGGATATCTCATCCAGTTGATACCTTGCTCTTTTGTTTGCGGATGTCGACGATGTGAAATAAAAGGGGAGTTTGTGAGTTCATGGAGTCTATACATTGTGAAATGCCTGGGCCGCTAGCCTAAGCCATACCTAATCATGGTGGAAACTTGCAGCATCACCATAATGAGCATTTATGAAGCATCCACAATAAAAAGCTATACACATAGTAAATAAAAAGATCGCTGAAATGCTCATTGTCTGCTTGCCTTGTCATTTGGATCACGGGATCGCTCCTGTATCATGTGCAAGGGGTACCCCGTTGGCGGTTCTCTATGATATGCATGTATTTACAATGACCAAAGTTGAGTAGCATGCGGAGCGACCCTCGTACTCAAGGGACTTGGGATTTTCAGTTTATGGTCTGTCAATCATATGATTCAGAGTGGACCTCACTTTCACCTTAACCACATAAAGATGCCTATGATAGGGGCAATGAGAGCTCAAAGCTCACAAGTACCTTACTTTCATCATTTGGAAGCCTTTCAAACTTTTCAAAACCTTTTCACAACCTTGTTGAGTCACCACTTATTCTATGAGCACCTTCTTGAGAGCATAGTTGTCATTCTTGTGTTTGTTCTAAAACTTGGTTAATTATGTCATAACTTTGATGCTTATATCTCTGATATCTTTATCTCTAGTCTTCACTTGAACTTCAGAGGTGCCTTGGCATTTATATTGTGCTCTTCAAACAAAGGCAAGTGAGATACCACTCTATCATACCTTATTATGAGCATTGCAATGTTGCTTATGTTTATGTTTCATTCTACTTATTATTAGTGAGTTGGTTTCTATTCATAGCTTGCAATGACTATTGAGTAGACTTAGTTGCATACTCTTTATTATGAATTGTCTAAGCATCTACTCCTGTGCTGAGAATATTTACATCATATGAAGCAAATGTGTTCATGAAAGTTTTTTTATCGCACTCAGTTTTCAATTGAATTGCTTGAGGACAAGCAATAAGCTAAGCTTGGGGGAGTTGATACGTCCAAAACATATCTACTTTTCCGAACACTTTTGCTATTGTTTCTTCTCTAAACTTGTGTAATTTAGATACAGCTAACATGAACTGACGCTGTTTTCAGCAGAATTACCTTGGTGTCTTGTTTTTGTGCATAAAATCCACTATCAGGAAAAGTCCCAAAAAATATGCCAAAAATTACATTTCATCAGAAGATCCACGGAGCCAGAAGACGAGATGGAGAAGGGGCCTAGGGGCCCCACACCCCTAGCCAGGCGCGGGCCTACCACTGGCCGCGCCTAGGGGGGTGCAGGCACCCCCTCGGCCTCCTTCTGTGCCTATAAGTTGCCTCTCGACCTAAAAACCGAGGGGGCTTCGATAGTTTTGCAGAAAGAGTTTCGCTACGCCGCCGCCACCAGAAACCAAGATTCGGATCCACAAACTCCGTTCTGGCACCCTGCCGAGACGGGGAATTTGGAGAGGATCATCATCATCACCAACGCATCTCCATCAACCACCGATGTTTCCCTCATCCATGAGTGAGTAATCCCCCGCTGTAGGCTTGGGGATGGTAGGGATTGGATGAGTTCTATCATGTAATCGAATAAGATTGTTAGGGCATCGTGCCTAGTATCTCTATTAGTGCTATTTGAGTTTGTTGCAACATGTTGTGCTTAATGCTTGTCACTAGGACCCGAGTGCCATGATCTCAAGTCTGAACTTATTATTGAATCATTATGATAGTATTGTTTGTGATCTTATCTGCAAGTTGTGTACACATATCATTGTCCGGATCCAAAGGCCCTAAAGTGACAATAATTGGGACAACCGGAGGGGATGGCTGTGGTGTGAGGATCACATGTGTTCATGGAGTGTTAATGCTTTGCTCCGGTGCTCTATTAAAAGGAGCACCTTAATTGCCAGTAGTTCACTAGAGGCCCGCTGCCACGGGCTGGCTGGACAGAAGATGTTGTGCAAGTTTTCATTGCGAGCACATATGACTATATTTGGAGCACATGCCTAGGATTGTTTAGTACTTGGATGCTTATTATTATTTATCTGTAATGCCCTAGATCTTGAAGTTACATATTTAGACTCGTCCATGCAACGCCCGTCCATCCATCCCTATGCCTACCGCACTCGAATCCCACTGTTTACTGTTACTGTTACTATTGCTCTTGTTCTACTGTTCCTGTTGCTACTGATAAACTTCTGTGAGCAAGAACTATTTCCAGGTGCAGCTGAACTGATAACTCAGTTGTTAAGGCTTGCAAGTATTCTTTGACTCCTCTTGTATCGAATCAATAAATTGTGTAATACTCCCTCCGTTTCAAAATATAAGATGTTTTAGGTTTGTGAAGCAAATGTATTTAGACTTGTTTTAGTATATAGGTTCACTCAACTTAGGGGTGAATCTACACACTAAAAGAAGTCTAGATTCATTTTTTTCACAAACCTAAAACATCTTATATTTTGAAACAGAAGAAGTACTACCTGCAAAGACTGTTGCAATCTCTTATACTTGTGGGTCATCACTCAACATAATAATGACATAACGATTGACAAGACACACGAAGCTTACCACTTTTTTGTTTCAGGGCATTGGGTGAGTAGGGGCTGGACGTCGGAGCCATAGGCGCAGCTTCTATGATGGTTGCTGGCTATAACTAAGAAATTTTGGAAGGGTGCCAGTCTATTGGGCCAACTTAAACAATCTCAGAAACTCAATCTGTGTAGCCCACCTTGCTGCCTCGGCCTTTTTAACAATACATTTTAAGCTTGTCTTTTGTGTGTCTTATATTTTTCCCTTATAGCAGAAATACTTTTTTAGTGTGCTTTCTTAAAAAATAAATATCAAAAAACTTAAATTCTTAGCTCTGACAGTCAGTAGAGATCTCTCTGTGACATATTTACTTCAGAAGAAATGAAAGCACTTTGATTAGTTTGATTCACTACCATAAAGAGATGACATATTGGACATAACAAGGAGAAAAACAGTTTAACAAAGGTGTCCACTATTGAAAAAGGAAATCTGTAGAAAATGAATAGAAAATACTAAACCCCAAGTTGGCTGAAAATGCACACGGCAGGATATTTCTAGAAGGTTACAGGAGGAAGATAGGAAACATGAGAGAGGGGGAAGAGAAGAAGAGGCCAGCTCCCAAGTCAGGGTCTGCTTCGTACGGGTTCAATTTTGATCCCACTCAATGATTTCTCGATGAGCCATCATTGCATATTCATAGTACTCTGCTGCGTCATTCGGAAGCTGTCCTGCGTGTGCATATGCCCCATGGCTTGGACGTTGTAATATTCCTGTTGTTGGGTGAAGCTATTTAGGATTTTTTTTCAAGGATATGTCCTGGAAGACGTATTTTTTTCATAGGAGGACCAAGCGGCCAAGATATACAACACGCCGTGGCACAGACGCCCCGAGCGCAACACCACGCTGTCACGAGGGCAGCACACCCATAACCAACTACTCGCGACATCTTCACCTATCTACCTGACTCAAGCAGTCTCGAAAGAGCTGCGCAGCTATCCACAAGCCTGCTTCCTTAGAGATCTTCTAAACGACTACTGCAGCCTGCTATTTAGGATTCAAATTTAACCAGGGTTATTTATTTGGATTTAGTCAAGCAAAAATTATGAAGTCATCGGCAACGGGAGTTAGAGTTCCTTTTGCTCAAAATATTGACCAAAGTACTGGCGACAAGGTGGCAATCAAGAAAATATACAAAATATCTTGGAGCACTCGTCTGATGCTACCTAGACCCTCCATGAGATCAGATTACTCCGGATATTGAGACATCCTCATATAGTTGAGATCAGGTATATAATGTTACCTCTATCGAGGAGGGATTTCAAGGATATTTGTGTTGTCTTTGTGCTGATGGATGCAGACCTTCACCAAGTTATCAAGGCCAATAATGACTGAACCAAAGTTGCCCATCAGTTCTCTCAGTGTCATACTGTGTGCACTAAACTTTATTCATACTGTTATGCAACTTTAAAAAAAATGAAATCCAAGTTAGTATACAATTTTCCATTATCGTCTTATAGTCTTCTCAAGTATTTAGGGGTAATTCTTTTTGTAATACTATCCACACTTCAGTATTGATGCTTTGCTATGCTCCACTACAGTGTACGTAATTTGTAGTGGTGCACTCACATAAATTTCACAGTAATGCTAACTCAATAACAAAGGCCACTATATTTATGGAAATTGTCCTTCGTCCTCTGTTAAATATGTATTTGTGTTGATAATTTTCCTTCAGATTCTGATATTTTGGCCTTTGATTGACCTTAACAATAACTCCTAGTACTTTGTTTCACATCTTTTTATTGACAAATGCACATTTAATGGCATTTACCTTCGATGTCATTGTGATTATGTTCTGTACTATCTAATGTTGAGCCACTAACACTAGCATCTTCAAAAATCCTCCATTTCCACTTTAAACTGCATGCACATTTACTAAGTTCTGTGATCTGACCAATATTCTTAACCCATGAATTAATGATGATTGAATGAGGCTTCCAAACACTAGTAATCAAGCATGGACACGGCTCCCCTGACGTAGCCAATTCTGCCTTTGAGTCACTAACATGTGGGTCCCGCAGGGAGTGGGTCCCACCTGTCAGCGACCCAAAGTCAGGGAACGGCAGGGGTTCGCATCTTAGAAGTGCACATGCATGTTTCAATTATTGCCCGAATAAAATGACAAGAAAACAATATGTATTACCAGATAATTTGAGATAAAAGCAAACTATCACACACTAAAGGATAGAGAGCCTGAAACGATGTCTCGTTCGTTGCAATGTATGACTATGGTCTAGCATAATTTAAATGACAAGCCTCAGCATGGTCTTTAAAAAACTGTCAATAACATCTACAGAACTGAGGTGTTCTATGATTTCTGAAAAATAGCAAGAGGCAACAAACAGATTTAACGTCCACTGAAGAGAAGGGTATGAGCTTGAGTTGCTTCTGGCATGATCCACTGTCCCTCACTGACCTTTTCATAATTTACTACTGATTTCATCATCATGCGTGAAGCCCTCAAAATGTGCACTTATCTCGATTTTCCTTCTCAGGCTAAAACAGAAGTTTGCAATCAATGTCGTATATTAATGAGGAGTAGTGGGTATGTGAACTGAGCACTTAGTACTTCAATGCTAAGAGACTACAAGGTATGCAATCAAATATATTACTCCCTCCGATCCATATTAGTTGACTTGGATTTATCAAAATTTAGATAAACCTATATCCTAAATAGTTAGACAAATCTGAGTCAACTAATATGGATCGGAGGGAGTACTATAATTCATAATTTTGTATATACTTCTATTAAACTTTGACACTCTTCCAATTAGAAATGCATTTAGCTACATGAGACCATAGCTAAATAGTAGAAGTGTCCTGAATCAGAAAAGATAATCTCAGATACTCCCTCCGTCTCGGTTTATAAGACCTATGCGTATTTCTAGATCGATAAATTAACCAACTTAGCATGAGGTACATAAGATAAAAACTATACTATTAAAAACTTCAAATGTTATATTTTCTAATGATATAATTTTTATATTATATAATTCATATTATATAGCTCATGCGGACGATCTAGGTATACGCGTAAGTCTTATAAACTGGGATAGAGGTAGTAAATAAATTTATGTTAGGAAACGTAACCATTTGACCCCACAAAACAATCAAAACTATCTGGATTTTGCATGACTAATGTAAATCAGTTCTCTACCAAAAAAAAATCTCAAACATGTGGGAAACAAATCCGAAGGTAAAGTCTAGACATAAATTGAGCATACTGTGAACAGAAATCTGAAGCCAAAAGCGCTTCCAGGCTCCAACTTTCCTCCCTGAAGTGGAAGGAACTAAGAGCATCTTCACCGGGACGACCCAAACGGTCTGCGCGTGTCCAAAACTGTCCACGTAGACGCGCGATGCATGCGCCGCGCCCCAGCGGGGCAACCTATTCGGCGAAACGTGTTCGGCCCAACCCATCCGTCGATTGCGTCGGCCTGGACACGCGCAGACGTCGTTCCCGCGCGTGCTACTGGCCCACCCGTCAGCCACCTTGACTCGCGGCATCGATTTCAGACGAAGTCAGCGGCACCGATTCAGACGCACGCAGCGGCAGCGATTCAGAGACGCTTGCGGAAGGCTTACCGGCGGCAGCCTGCGCCATCAATGGCGATGCGACGGCACACTGACTGACTGGACGATACGCTCTCCACCGCCGCTGTAGGCGCCACCCGACGCCTGCCCTACTGATTGGACACTTCAATGTACCTCTTTGGCCTCCGATGCCGGCCCTTTTTAACCGGCCACCCGCGGCCATCTTCTCCCACACAGAACACCATCCCTCTCCTCCTTCCCCTTTTCCTTCTCCACTGCTTGTAGCTAGCCATGGCCGGCGCCGCTGGGTCGATGGGAGGCCGTGGCGGCCGTGGACGCCAAGGGAGGCATGGAAGACGTGGCAAACTCACCGCGCCACCACGCTCTCCCTCAACACAGTCGTCGCCCGAAGATTTTGACCCAGGCACCCAGTTTGCCGTGGCCATTCACCACGGCATGCCGCGTGACAGGATGCTCCTGCTCCGCGGGTTCGTGACGCTGATAGGCGACAAGCCGCCCCCTCTCGCCATGTTGCGGGCAAACGGCTTCAGGACTGGCAGGTACCCAGTCGACCTGTAGTCTAACCACCTCGGCTAGATGTACCTTGGCAACGGCTGGGATCGCTTCGCCCGCTTGCACCAGATTGAAGCGGGCAACATCGTCGTCTTCAAGTACGACGGCGAAGGAAAGTTCGGCGTTAGCGTCTTCGACCACACCATGTGTTGCCGCTGCTACCACTCCGACTCCCACGAGTAGGCTAGGCTGTGCTCGCGTCATGTATGAATGTAGGCATTGGCCATTTGAAATGAAAATCTTTATTCAAGCCTTAAAACATCGTTACACCGCCACACAACCTAAGACTACGCGCGGCCGCCGGCACTGGGCGGCGGCTGCGGTGGGTCAGATACACCATTCGTCATTGAGAGAATTAATGAGCGCTTGTTGCCTCTACACCTCCTCTTCAGCTCAGGCGAGGCAGGAACGCAGGAAAGCATTGTCAGGATTGGCCCGCACCGCTTCCCGGAGGTCGCCACACACCAATCCGAGCTGGTCCAATCGCCGGTATTCTGGCAGAAAGACGCGTTCCGCCACCGCCGTCGTGAAAGGCTCACCGGTGGTCACGTGATGGCTGTAGGATGGGCGAACCGGTGGTGTGCCCATCCTATAAATTCGCGGGCGCCCCGAAATCGGAGGAGGCAGCACGTCCGGCGGAATCGGCCACCACGACGGTAGAGGCCGCTCGGGCACCCCTTCTCTGCCGGCATCGGGGTTGCCACGGAGCTCGTCGTGTCGATGACGTCGGCTAGGCATGATGGTTTTTTGTGTTATGGGTTGCGCGGGTATGGTCAAAGATAGCTCGGCGACCTCCCCTTTTATGTCCGCGCCTGGATGCTGCGGGAAAAAGGCGAGAACTCACGGAAAGCGGCGGGAAAGAAAGGCGGGAGAAGACGTAGCGGCGGGAAGACACTGAAAATACGCCGGCATTGCCGATGGCTCAGCACGGACAAATAGGTCGCGCCGCTGTCACGGCCGGCCGGACAGGCCGGACCCCTATCCATATCGACCGCGGCCCGACCCAAACAGACACAAACGGACTGTTTGAGGTAACCGTATGGGTCGGCCCGGTGGAGATGTCCTAAGAGCATCTCCAAGAGCCTTCCTATATTTCACTAGGATTGCTAAAAACTGTTTTTTTAGCAATTGGATAAAAAATACTAGCTCCAGCAGCATTGCTATATGTGGTCCCCATGCCAAAAAAATTAGTAAGCTGAGCAAAACAACACCCTCGCTTAGCAAATTTGCAAAAGTCTAGAGCGACTTGGTATATTCCTGAAACCAACCAAAACGGACGCGGGAGAGGACTAATCGCCGCCATGGACAGAGACCCCAACGCCGCCATCTCCGGCCGCCGCAGCAGCCATGGAGGCCACGTTCGCGCTTCCCCATCCACCTGGCGCCCCCTCCGACCTTCCTCCACCCCTTTCCGGCGCGGTCGTGACCAAGCCCAAGGCCCATCACTGCCTAGGTTTGGCGCCGCTGCCGAGGCCCGCGGCAGCCGCGTCTTCCACCGCCCCCACTGCCTCTAGCGGGAAGGTGGCCACCGCCGCCATCCCGCGCGCGTTCGCCACCCCTAGTTGCAAGTCAAGGAAGCCACCGCGCGACGCCTCTACGTCGGCGTCGAGGAAGCGAGCGGCTGCGAGGAAGACTGCTCCTCCAGCGCCTGTGGGTCCGCCTGCAGCCTCGATGGACCAATCCCCAGCACCGACGGCCTCCATGGAGACTCCCCCGCGCTAGCAACTTCCATGGAGCCTGAGGCGAGCTCGCCTGTCATAGTGGCCACCAGCGCCCTGCTGGTGCTCGACGAAATTCCCACAAGGTAAAAAATAGAAGAATTTTTTCTATTGATTGCAACTTGATGCATAGGGGAATTGTATGATTGAAAATATGTTTGCAACTTGTTATGGTAAATATGTTTTGCAACTTGTTAGGCTAATTCACTTATTGTATGATTGTTTAGCATGGACAATGAAACCTTCATGAACTATACTTGTGGTGCTACACCGGAGATACCTTCACAAGAGTACACACAAGAAGAGGATGAGGGTGAGGTTGATGGTGAGGGTTTTGTTGAAGCTACTCCAAGAAGGGGGAGAGGAACTAATTTCTCTCAAAAGGAATATGAAACCTTGTGCAATGCATGGAGAAGGATTAGCATAGATTCAGTTGTTGGGAATGAACAACAAAGCTCCACTTATTGGGACCATATTCATGAGCTCTACACACTTCTACTCAAGGGTGACATGCCAAGGACTGCCAGTTCTCTTCAACATCGTTTCCATACCATTAATACAGATTGTTTCAAGTGGTCATGTTGCTTGGCTCAAGTTGACCGTATCAATCCAAGTGGGACTAATCCCGTTGATAAGGTAATGGCTTATTGAACCTTTTCCTTGATGTTGATTGATGGGTCTTCATGCTTACTTGTATCTTTTTTGTATCAAAACATTACTCAAAATATGTTCATGGGCAAACCTAAGAAGAGAAGGGGCAAACTAGTGCCAGGGAGGCCCTTCACTTGGTTTCATTGTTGGAGAATCCTCGAGAATGATGAGAAATGGAAATCCCACCCCTCCAATGAAATTCCAAACAAGAGGAAGGATCCTTCTAGATCGGTTGGAGAGGGTTTTTTGGTGGACACCGATGACGATGGATCAAGTAATGAAGACGGAACTCCTCTCTCATCGGTCAATAGAGGAAGGCCCGAGGGAAGAAAGAAAGCAAAGAACAAGAGGGCGAATGGAGATGAGGAGGGCTACAAACAATCATTGGACAACATGATGGAGGTGAAGGAAGGCATTTCTATGCAAAGGAGAGAGATGAAGAGCAAAGATTTGGAGGAAAGGAGGGCAGTCGAGGAGAGAAGGGTGGCTGCCGAGGAAAGGAGGGTGGCCACTAAGGAGAGGAGGGTTGAGGTCGAGGAGAGGAAGGTAGCGGCCGAGGAGATGGCCAAGAGTATGGAGAGAGAGCAAAATATCATGTTCATGGATCCAAGTGGTCTAGATGAGAAGGCCCAAGCTTATCTAGAGCTTTGCCGTGATCAAATCTTGGCATCGAGAGGGTACTTCCCAAACAATGGTGGCAATGGTGGCGGTGCCATTTGAGAGAGAACATGGTGCCATTTGAGAGAGAACATTGCTGCTCTTTTGGTTATGGTGTTGTTCATGCACTGGTGATGAACTTTAATGTTGGTCTTGCACTATGCCCTCAGTTTTAGGCTTCAAGGTTGAATTTCAATTCGAGATATTATGGATTGATGTTCTTATTATGTTAATTTGGGTGATGATGAAATGCTCTAATTATTTATGTGTAGAAATTAGTTCATTTTGTTAATCGTATATAGAATGTCTAGAAGAGAAAGAATAGACAAGAAACATTGCATTCTAATATTGGATTGCTATTATAGGAAGGCTAGAAAAGCACAACATGGTTCGGATTTCTAAACCTTCTCTCTCCTCTTTTTATACTCGGTTTGGACTTGGGGAATGGCGGCGATGTCGGGTTCCAGAAGGGCAGGGGCACGGGCGGCCGAGTTGGCGGCAGCGTCAGGTTCCCGAACGCGATTCCGGCAGGACGGCTAGGTCGCAGCATGGGTGGTGGCGCGGGCGGCAGGGTGCGGTGTCTGGTGGCTGGACGCGATGGTTGGACATTTTTTTTACTTTTACCTTTATACTAATAATATAATAACTAATAATAATATAATAATCTAAACTAATATTAAAAAACCCAGAGGGTCAAATCCAACGAATATTGACCACAAATATCCGATGACTGAGAATCACGCCGTCTTTATCGGCTCATCACCGGACATCGGACTATCCCGCGACTCGCCTCTTTTTTCTCAACGCAAACCTGCAGTTGCAAACCTCCCATGTCGTGCAACTTGCAAGCCACAGCCACCGTCCCCGCCGGCGCCGCGCACTACGCACGACCCCGCACTAGCTTGCGCACAACGCCGCCCCTGCATACGCCGCCCCAACCGCCTCCGCCGCCGCCTGCGCACGACATCGCCCTTGCGTGCGCTGCCCCAACCGCAGAAGCCGCCGCCTCCGCCACCGCCTGCGCATGACGACGCCCCTGCCTGCGTCGCCCTAGCCACACAAGACATCGCCTCCGCCCCTGCAGGCACACGAGGTACCCTGCCGCGCAGGCCACCGCCTCCACCCCAGTCGCGCTGCATGCCCGAAAGGCCGACCTGACCCCGATGCGCCAACAATTTCTTCAGGTTCTACTTCTTACTGTGCTTATAATTGACCTGCATCGTCCGCACATTACTAGCAGCAAAATTATTTACCTGCATCGTCCGCGCATTAGTGGGCAATATTCAGTAAAAAAATTCACCCGAATTTAGCGAGATTAGGTTGCACTGAAATTGAGCAAGCATTTGTAGCGGTTCAATACGTTGGCACCATTTATCAATGTTGTTCTGCATGATGGAGGGAAAATCAAGCTCAAATTAATTTAAGATTTGGAGTTCTATGAGGGCGGAAGGTGTATTATGTTACATGTTCTCTTATCCCATGCTAATGCTATCTTAGAGGATCTCGAGCCTATAGCACATATTAACTCTGCAATATCTCGATCAACTGAAGAAACTTTCTGACTTTAGGATGTTGCTTGTGAGCTCCCAAATTCAGGATAATCTTTCTGAGTACGTTAAACTTTTAGGTTTCCTTAATCCTGGCTAACAAAAAAAATGACGATTGCGCTTGACAATGCTGAAGCCCTTGTGATGGCCAAAAAAATACTTCAAAGATCATGTTGCATATGAGCGCTGAGCAGATTCTTCAAAAATATTGGAGTACTGGGTTCCTCCAGTCGAAGATACAAAATGATAGCTCTCTTTCCAACATTATTATGTCTCTCTCAAAGCGTTGTGATCAACTTGTAGTGAAATTCAACGGGCATTATAGCAGAAAAATTCAGCAAGGAGCGTGCTTGTAGGCTGTTTTTTGTGGCAACCCTGTAGGGCAGTGGTTTTAGATTCTTTTCAATGTCTAGATCTACTTCACAGCTTGTGCGTTGAGCTTCTATATGCTCATACATTTCTTGTACGCCAATTTTGATCACTCATTTCCTTGGAGCAAATGCCTGAAAGTTTCTTAGTATTGTTCTCTCTTAGATGCACCATTGCATTGCCCATGAACTTAATTGAAAGCTGAAAGTTGTCTAATCTTAGTGAAAGTACATAATCAGCAGGACGGTTGGGGAAACCAACCATTCTGTGTTCCGGAACATCTATAGCTTACATGGTTGAGAACTTTGGTGATAATATAGATGGACCATTTACTATAGGGGAAACTAGGGACATGTACAACTGCCAGTTTGAGGTATTTTTGTGTGTGATAAAATACATGTTACCTGGTTCAACTCCGAAAAAATCGTGTTGAAGGCTTTCTGGAACCAGTGTGGTGTCTTATCTGTAAAGGCCCTCCTCCCATAAGGTATCAAAGACCCTTCCATCATAATGCATGCCCTACAGTAGAACGAGAGGCCGCGCTGCACGCCAGGACGCCAACACAGCCAACACCGCAATTTCTTCAGGTTCTATCACCCCCGCCGAGGCGCTGCCGTCGCCGCCCTGCCCACACGTGAGGCCGTGCTGCATGCCAGGACGCGAGGCTGCCCTGACGCTGCTGTGCCACCACCAGCCGGCGCCACAATTTCATCAGGTTCTACTTCTTCCTGTGCCTATTGAACTGTATTGGGACAGATACCTGATTGGTTCAGTCGGCGACAGGCTTTTGCATGAAAATGGGCCTCCAGAAATTCTTTATATCATAACCTCATATGTCTTCTCACTCCCAAACGGCAAGTGAGAGTACAGAAGAACGCAACAGAAAGACTCCAGAATATCCCAGGCAAGAATAGAAGATAACAATTCATAAATCTGTAGTCGGTCAGTTCTCCTTCAGTCATTTCAATTGTAATGTTTTCTAAACTATAATTAAAGGTATGTGGTTTCTTAAAAAGCTGGCAAACCTTTCTGAATTATTATTTTGTTTTATATATAGCATATCTGAATATGAAGTTGTATATACAAATGTGGTGTTTCTCATAGGAAGGCCAAAAAGATTGGGAATAACTGAACATCCAAACTAGGATGGAGCAATCTTTTTGGCCTTCCTATGAGAAACACCACATTTGTATATACAACTTCATATTCAGATATGCTATATATAAAACAAAATAATAATTCAGAAAGGTTTGCCAGCTTTTTAAGAAACCACATACCTTTAATTATAGTTTAGAAAACATTACAATTGAAATGACTGAAGGAGAACTGACCGACTACAGATTTATGAATTGTTATCTTCTATTCTTGCCTGGGATATTCTGGAGTCTTTCTGTTGCGTCCTTCTGTACTCTCACTTGCCGTTTGGGAGTGAGAAGACATATGAGGTTATGATACAAAGAATTTCTGGAGGCCCATTTTCATGCAAAAGCCTGTCGCTGATTGAACCAATCAGGTATATGTCCCAATACAGTTCAATAGGCACAGGAAGAAGTAGAACCTGAAGAAATTGTGGCGCCGGCTGGTCGTGGCGCAGCAGTGTCAGGGCAGCCTTTCGTTCTGGCATGCACCACGGCCTCGCGTGTGGGCAGGGCGACGACGGCGGCGCCTCGGCGGGGGTGATAGAACCTGAAGAAATTGCGGCGTTGGCTGTGTTAGCGTCCTGGCGTGCAGCGCGGCCTCTCGTTCTACTGTAGGACATGCATTATGATGGAAGGATCTTTGATACCTGATGGGAGGAGGGCCTTTACAGATAAGACACCACACTGGTTCCAGAAAGCCTTCAACACAATTTTTTCGAAGTTGAACCAGGTAACCTGTATTTTATCACACACAAAAATACCTTAAACTGGCAGTTGTACATGTCCCTAGTTTCCCCTATAGTAAATGGTCCATCTATATTATCACCAAAGTTCTCAACCATCTAAGCTATAGATGTTGGTGTTACTTTTGGCATAGCATATTGATGATGCTTCAGTTCTGGAACACAGGACGGTTAGTTTCCCCAACCCTTCTGTTGATTATGTACTTTCACTAAGAAAAGACAACTTTCAGCTTTCAATTAAGTTCATGGGCAATGCAATGGTGCATCTAAGAGAGAACAATACTAAGAAACTTTCAGGCATTTGCTCCAAGGAAATGAGTGGTCAAAATTGGCGTACAAGAAATGTATGAGCGTATAGAAGCTCAACGCATAAGCTGTGAAGTAGATCTAGACATTGAAAAGAATCTTAAACCACTGCCCTACAGGGTTGCCACAAAAAACAACATACAAGCACGCTCCTTCCTGAACTTTTCTGCTATAATTCTCATTGAATTTCACTACAATCTGATCACAACGCTTTGAGAGAGACATAATAATATTGGAAAGAGAGCTATCACTTTTTATCTTTGACTGGAGGAACCCAGTACTCCAATATTTTTGAAGAATCTGCTCAGCGCTCATATGCAACATGATCTTTGAAGTATTTTTTTGGCCATCACAAGGGCTTCAGCATTGTCAAGCGCAATCGTCATTGTTTTTGTTAGCCAGGATTAAGGAAACCTAAAAGTTTAACGTACTCAGAAAGATTATCCTGAATTTGGGAGCTCACAAGCAACATCCTAAAATCAGAAAGTTTCTTCGGTTGATCGAGATAGTGCAGAGTTAATATGTGCTATAGGCTCGAGATCCTCTAAGATAGAATTAGCATGGGATAAGAGAACCTGTAACATAATACACCTTCCGCCCTCATATTCCCTCCATCATGCAGAACAACATTGATAAATGGTGCCAAGGTATTGAACCGCTACAAATGCTTGCTCAATTTCAGTGCAACCTAATCTCGCTGAATTCGGGTGAATTTTTTACTGAATATTGCCCACTAATGCGCGGATGATGCAGGTAAATAATTTTGCTGCTACTAATGTGCAGACGATGCAGGTCAATTATAAGCACAGGAAGAAGTAGAACCTGAAGAAATTGTTGGCGCATCGGAGTCAGGTCGGCCTTTCGGGCGTGCAGCGTGGCTAGGGTGGAGGCGGTGGCCTGTGCGGCAGGGGACCTCGTGTGCCTGCAGGGGCGGAGGCGATGGCTTGTGTGGCTAGGGCGACGCAGGCAGGGGCGTCGTTATGCGCAGGCGGTGGCGGAGGCGGCGGCTTCTGCGGTTGGGGCGGCGCACGCAAGGGCGGCGTCGTGCGCAGGTGGCGGCAGAGGCGGTTGGGGCGGCGCATGCAGGGGCGGCGTTGTGCGCAGGCTACTGCGGGGTCGTGCGTAGTGCGCGGCGCCGGCGGGGACGGTGGCTGTGGCTTGCAAGTTGCACGACGTGGGAGGTTTGCAAATGCAGGTTTGCGTTAAGAAAAAAGAGGCGAGTCGCGGGATAGTCCGATGTCCGGTGATGAGCCGATAAAGACGGCTTGATTCTCAGTCACCGGATATTTGCTGTCATACGGTCAATATTCGTTGGATTTTACCCTTTAGGTTTTTTAATATTAGTCTAGATATTGCACAGGATGGACTAAGTTCACAAACTAAGAAGGCTTTTAAGGTTCAAAATATTATCATAGTCGAAATGTTTTGTTATACATAATTTTATGGGAATTAAATGTTTGTGTGTGGTATATATATTGAACAAATATGTTCTTCTGCTGGCTAGAAAAAAACGTACATTGCACGTGTCCTATTACTAGTTTTTTTATGCGACGCGATGCTTGGACCTTTTTCCCCCTTGTTAGCTTGGTTTAGCGTGTCTAAACCATGTGTTTTAGCGGTAGTTTTGATCCGTTGGATGCAATGCTAGACGGCCTTCGGATCTGTCTCCCTGGCTCTTTTTATATTGGTGCAGATGTGATATTTTTCATTTACCCTTAAGATCGTGGTGGTTTGCTAGGACTCTATTAATATGAATCACATAATATAAGTTTCCCCTGAATCATTCCTACACTTCTAATTATTTCAATTGCTTCCCTCGCATTTGAGTTTTATATCTAGCCTATCCAACTTGATTGGGACAAAAAGGCTTGGTTGTTGTTGCTGCTGCCCTCGCATTTACGAGGGCCACCATGCTAGTTGTTAGACAAAAAACAACTTGAATCTATTGATAGCACAACGGGCAAATATATAGTACATCTTGTTGGATATAAGTGATCTGCAGTGATCTAAATGTTGCTGTGATCAATCTAAGTCAAATTAATGATGATTAAAGGACTGTTTAATAACAGCCATTGGATGCCCTGATCAGGGGCATCCTGACCATCCATCCTAAGGTGTTGGTTCCCCTAGTGCAAATGCTATAAATAGGGGACTTAGGGTTAGGGCTGAGAGAGGCTGCTCATTCAGTTGTTCCTCTTTCTCTCTCACTCACTCTCCCCAGCTCACTGATCAAGCAAGCACCTAAAGCACTAGGAAGAACCCTCACATCTACATCAACAAGGATTAGGTGAAGCAAATCAAGAGGAGGCCATGGCTGGACCTCCAGATCAAGGTACATATCCCTGATCCTATCTTTTGTGGCTCAAATCTTGAGCTAGATGATCCTCAAAGGATCTATCGGTGGTATCAGAGCTTCTAGCTGCAAGTTTGTGTCCTAATTATGCTAAGTTCTTGTGTTCAAGACCTAGTTTTGTTGCTGGAATTTTGATTCCTGATCAAGTTCTTGCTCAAAACTGGATAAGGTTGATGTTTTAGCCCCAGTTTTTTCTAAGTTTAAGCCCTAATGGATGAATCAATGGGTCTAGGGTTTTCATTATGTTTATCTGATGTGGGGATTGAGGTTTTGGTGCAAACCCTAATCGAAAATTCCCAATTTCCTGAGGAACCCTAACCCTAGTTCATCAAATCAAGGAACCCTAACCCTTGTCCGTCAGATTGATGAACCCTAACCCTAAATTCCCCAATTACTGACGAACCCTAACCCTAATAACTAAATTGGAGGAACCCTAACCCTAATTCCCAAATTCTCAGGAACCCTAACTCTAATTCTAATGTTCTAAGAGGCAGTGGACACATATCTTATAAGCATCGTCGTCGACGCTGGCCACGGCGGCGCCGGAGCCACCCTCTCAATTGCGCAGACCTGCTCGGGCTCATACTCCAGCGGTCTTGCTGTCCACTACACCGGTTGGTGGTCGAGCTCTCTCGTGCCCTTGTGGCCATTGGAGCTCGTCACTATGCTGGGTTTTGGCGTCGCGTCGTCGATGTCGTCGCGGGTGAAAGAACATTTTATAATCCCTAGTGTTTTGTGTGTTAGATAACAATATCAAGGATTATTTAATGTGTTTTGAAGTGTTACAGCTCTCTCTAAGGTAAATAGAAAAGGAATCTTCCCCAGGGGGCGGATAATCCGCCCCTCCCTCTTCCCAAATAGGCGCAAGACCTAGAAGGGGGGCGGAGTTTCGGCCAGATAATCCGCCCCTCTGGGGGGGCAGATAGTTCGCCCCCCTTGCTCACGACCAAGGCGCAAGACCTAGAGAGGGGGCGGAGTTTCGGCCGGACTTTCCGGCTTGGCCGGATAATCCGCCCCTCTGGGGGCCGGATAGTCCTCCCCCCTTGCTCACGACCAAGGCGCAAGCCCCAGAGAGGGGGTGGAGTTTTGGCCGGACATTATGGCTTGGCCGGATAATCCGCCCCAGGAGGGGGCCGGATAATCTGCCCCCCCATTGTCTTCATCAAGTTTCGCAGGCGCCAGCCCCAGAGAGGGGGCGGATTTTCTCCCGGAATATCCGCCTTTGGGGCGGAGTTTTCCTAGGGGGCAGATAATCCACCCCCAAAGTCGCTCAACGTCCAAAACTGGGGAGGGGGTATTTAATCCAGCCTTCCCCCTCCTGCTAGATCTCTTGGTTCATTCGAAAAAGTCAAGATCTGATCTGCAACCTTCATCCAAGAGAGCTCCACCTAGATCCACCCAAAGGCCCCGTCCATTGGGAAATCAAAGGAGGAGAACTCGATCTTCATCATCAGCACTCGCTGTCGTAACGCATATGGGCACCGACAAGCACCACTCGACGGAGCCGCGCGCTGCTGCACGCGAGCCCTTGGGGCAGAGTTTTCCCAGGGGCGGATAATCCGCCCCCAAAGTCGCTCAACGGCCAGATCTGGGAAGGGGGTATTTAAGCCAGCCTTCCCCCTCCTGCCAGATCTCTTGGTTCATTCGAAAAAGTCAAGATCTGATCTGCAACCTTCATCCAAGAGAGATACATCTAGATCCACCCAAAGGCCCCGTCCATTGGGAAATCAAAGGAGGCGAACTCGATCTTCATCATCAGCACTCGACGGAGCCGCGTGTTGCTGCACGCGTGAAAGGATCGTATGGGCACCTAGAGGGGGGGTGAATAGGTGCTACTTCAAATTTTCTTCTTTTTCAAATTAGGGTTTGACAAGAAAGGTAAATTCTCTAGATTATGCAACTATGGTGAATTTACCTATATGTCAACCATGCACTAACTATCACAACACTAAGCAAGAACAAGTAAGTAAAATGTGGTAAAGGATAGAAGTAACCAAAAGAGTGGACGCGGAGACACAAGGATTTGTTTCCCGTAGTTCCTTCCTTTTGAGGGGAAGTACGTCTACGTTTGGAGAGGGGGTGGTTTCAAACCACCAACGCCACGAGAGGCCTCCCTTGTTCTCCGATGAATCTCACCCCAATGGTCTCGATCCACCTTCCACTATATCGGCAACCTTCGAGGTGGAAGCCGGCACCTTTACAACAAGTTCGGGGCACACATCCACAACTTAATTGGAGGCTCCCAAATACAAGCAAGCTGTCAAGACAAATGAAAGACAAGCTTGTAAGAACCAAATCAAAGTTAGGGTTTCCAATGAAACACTAGATCTTGGGAGCCCTCAAGTGAATGAGGGGGAAATGAAGATCTCTCTTGGTGAAGATGTAGATCAAGGCCTCCTCCTTCGATTCTCCAAAGATCAATGACTTTGGATGGTTGGATGAAGAGATCTTGTAGATTTGGTGGCTCTAATGGAGTTGGTGTTCTTGAGCAGCTCGAGCAACTGGAGGAAGAAGATAAGGGTCCCTTTTTATAGGCAGCTCCCTCCACGAACCGTTTTCTGACCGTTGTAGAAAAGTCAGACCGGAGACTTCGGTCTGTAGACCAGAGACTCAGTTCTACACCGGAGCTTCCGGCCAATCTCCGGACCAGCCTCCGGACCGCCCATCTGAATGACCCAGACCATCCATGACCCAGCAACACCGGAGACTCTGGTCTTCCAACACCGGAGACTCCGGACTGAGCAAGAACTGGAGACTCCGGAGTATCCTCCGGTGCAGGCTCCAGACCCCTAGTCAGTATGTCCCAGCCCAGATCCTGAAGACACCACCGGAGACAGATCCGGAAACTCCGGACCACACCGGAGACTCCGGTCTTGGCAGATGAGTGTGGACCTTTCCCAAGTGTGAGGGTGCTTTTCACTTATCATAATATCAACCTGTGGACAGTGACAAACTGTAAAATGATCTACTTGTTACCGAACACCAAAAGTGATTATGACAATAGATGCCCTTTCAATCTCCCCCTTTTTGGTGTTCGATGACAACAAGTGATTTGCATGGAATAAAATATATATGGGACTCCCCCTGACTATGTGCAACAAGATAATTAAGTAAATCATGCAAGGTAGATAGTATCAATGGTAGCACACATAAATATCACATGAGTTACAATAGATGGTGCACACAAGCACATAGTCATAGTCACACACATGAACATCAAATAACACACATAAAGTTCAAGTTCGAATATGGCAAATAAAAGGCAAATAAAAGCAGATAGTAGCAAATCCAAAGTCCCAAGCCCATGCAAACCGATGAGAATGTCTTCTCCCCCTTTGGCATCGAAACACCGAAAAGGGGAAAAGACCTAAACTAGCGCCCCAACAGCTCAGTAGTCATCGTCATCCTCGGCATCCTCATCCTCATCCTGGTCATCACCATCCTCATCATAGTCATCATCATCGTCTCCAGGGACAGCAGGCCCTTTGCCGTGAGGGCGAGAAGAGGAGGTACCCTGGTACCCAAAACCGGAGGTGACATCAGCAAAGGTTTTCCAATCCACTAGACTATCGTGTTGGACATTTCATGCACCAAATGAGAGTGTGTGATCCGACTCTGTGGACTGCTGAGCCCCATGCTCATCATTGTATTCATCCTCACCTTCCTCATTATCCTCAGCACCCCGTTCCTTGATCTACTTGAGGAGCTTCTCAATGCGACGGTTGCTTTGGTAGGATGCATGCTGATGCTTACGGATGTCAACATTCATACAACAAAGGGTCCTCTCCCAAAAACTGGCCTTCTTGACCCGCTCATGCACATAGTCTCGAGTCATAGTAGGCATAGGGGCATTGGAAGCATTCTTCCTCCAAACTCTAGGTGGGGAGGGAGCTCTCTTAGTCTCAATCTACTCATCATCATCCCCATAACGACGCCTCGGAGTAGGCCCCATACGCCCCTTTTGCTGTAGTGAGACCAACATGTGTTCAGTGAGTTGTGATGGTATGCCAAGTGGAGAATCATGCTCCTGGGAGTTGATGAGACTCATAACCAAAGGTGCATAAGGAGGAGATTTCTTGTAAAGAATAGCATGGAACATCTCCTCAAAGATAAAATCCATCACATCAATAGGTGCAGCATCTGCCTCAGGTCCAGCATTGTAAATCCGGTGAGTGTGGTAGAGAAGGTTGACAAGGCCACCCCTAATCGCATCATCATTCCCAGCACTAGGTGCAATGGTATGACGGAAAATTCTCACCATAAGGTTGTAGAGAGTCTTGAGTCCCTTGGACCCTCCCACAACACCATCGTCATATAGAGGCGCCAGCTTGAACTTGTTCTCACCCAGAGCTGCAGAGTGCATACGCAGCCCAACTGGAGTGGATACACCATGAAAGGTCTCAAAAATGACGTTGGCAAAGTCATGGAATGTAGCTGTGCAGCGAGTGGTACCAGACATCCAAACCATAGTCCTGTCTTGATCAGACCCAAACACAACTGTGGCATAGAATTGCTATACAAGGTAGATATTGTAGTGTTCACGCAGCTCCATCAAGTTATACAGACCCAGCTTCTCACGATCCACAAGGGATCATTGAAGTAGGGGCTGAGGCGCATCTGCTCAACACTCATGAACTTCTGAGGGCAGACAAGTGATTTGGTGAGCACACCATACACGTCCTTCATGAACACAGCCTGTTCTTTCCTCTAGAAACGAGGGTCATCACTAGTGCGAGGCAACGTATAGAAATCTGTCTTTCTCAGCTCACGGTACTCCTCTTTAGACATTTTGGCCAAGGTCTGAAGTTTGTCATATTTGTCCTTCTTGGCACGGTCCTCTCGTTCAGCCCTCTCCTGATCCCTCTTCAAGTAAGCTGCATCACGTGCCAGTTGTTTCCGGTTGGACGGAGGCACGATAAATTGACCCCGAGCTTCATCATAGCGAGGATTACCCCTTTGGGACTTGGCCTTGGTACGACGAGGATGACTAGAACCATCACCTGTGAACAGCAGTGAGGAAGATAGCATGGAGATGAGTATATATGTCCCAATAATGCAGTACAAGAGCTTTGATGCATTTCTGGACTATTTTGATTCACCCAACAGCGGAGTCTCCGCACCTCGTACCGGAGTCTCCGGCTCAGACCAGAGTCTCCAGCCTGGACCGGAGTCTCCGGACCTAAGTCCGGAATCTCCGGTCGGGAGGCTCGGGCATGAGATGGGAAGATGCTGGTGAGGGTGAATCTAGTAGATCGGGCAATGCAACAAGGCTAAAGTACTATAGTGCACGCAAACAAGTGATTCCAATGGACAAATCAGCATCAATCCTCAAAAACACATCTAGAGATGAACCCTAGGAGAAAAAGTAGAGGAGAGGTACCAGATCTATCCATGGGATCAATTCCTCCGGTGGGAATGACCCAATGGAGGAGAAGGGAAGGTTGGCCGGTGGCACAGCGGATCCCGGGGGCTTCTTGACCTCCAGAGAGGAGTTTTGGAAGAGGAGGCGACGAGTTTGGAGGTAGGGGACGGGGTGAAGAATGAGGAACTGCTGTACCAGTTCACCCTGCCCCCTCCTTTAAGTGACAGAAACCGTCTGGACCGAAGACTCCGGTCTACACCGGAGACTCCGGTCCTTCTCGACCAAAAGTTCCAGGATAGGTGTTTTGGGGACATATATGAGAGATAGACAGTTTTTAAGATAGGGAAAGGGCTTGGGTTGAGACATCAAACTGTGAAGAACCAACAAGAGCCATAGGAATTAACAAAAACATTCAGAAAAGCTCCAAGAGACTAGAATCAGACAAATGACAAACATGAGTAAGTACCAACCTCTCGAATGAAACAGGGCGGTGGCCTAGGCCACCATATTTGAATATACTCGGCTTGGCACCACGAAGATATATCTTGGGTCCATTACCAAAACTCATCATTAAGCTCACATATCACTAAATGATATTAAGAGGAATGATTTTGATTGCTTTGGGCATAATGGGGGGAGGGATGGTCCAATCAATTAGGACTGCAGTCCCCCTATATCCATGCCTATACCTAAACCAAATATGAGTTGAAACATAGGTGATAATGCAAGAAAATCAAGTCAAGCTCCTTGAATCTACGACATTTAGTTCATTCCTCAAGTAGCAAAACCTTGCTTCAGCAAGTGGCTTCGTGAAGATATCGGCAAGTTGATATTTGGTTGACACATATGATAGATCAATATCACCTCGAGCAACATGATCTCTAATGAAGTGATGGCGAATCTCAATATGCTTTGTCCTTGTGTGATCCACCGGGTTGTAGGCAATCTTGATGGCACTTTCATTTTCACATAGAAGAGGCACTTTGTCACAATGGACACCGTATTCCTTTAAATTTTGCCTCATCCATAGCAATTGGGTGCAAGCACTAGCAGCTGCCACATACTCGGCTTCGGCGGTGGAGAGAGATATACAATTTTGCTTCTTGGAAGACCAACATACCAAGGACCTACCAAGGAATTGGCAAGCCCCGGATGTTGATTTTCTATCATCCTTGTCCCCCGCCCAATCCGAATCCGTGTATCCACAAAGAGCAAATGTTGAGCCTCGAGGATACCAAAGACCATAAAATGGGGTATGAACTAAATATCGAAAGATTCTCTTGACCGCCATTAAATGGCTTTCCTTAGGAGCTACTTGATATCTTGCACACACACCTACGCTCAACACAATATCGGGTCTAGATGCACAAAGGTAAAGCAAAGAACCAATCATAGACCGGTATACCTTTTGATCCACATCTTTACCATTTGGATTTTGTTCTAGATGAGTCTTTGTAACCATGGGAGTAGGAGCTCCATTTAAATCTTGCATATTGAATCTCTTGAGCATATCTTGAGTATACTTGGCTTGATTGAAGAATGTCCCTCCTCTAACTTGCTTGATCTCAAAACCAAGAAATACTCTCAACTCCCCCATCAAAGACATCCGGAACCTACTAGTCATAAGCTTTGAGAATTCATCATTAAAAGCTTTGTTAGATGAGACAAAGATGATATCATCAACATATATTTGGCATACAAAAAGCTCCCCATTGAATATCTTAGTAAAAAGAGTGGGATCGATTTTCCCAACCTCAAATCCACGGTCAAACAATAACTCTCTAAGGTGCTCATACCACGTGCGTGGGGCTTGCTTGATCCCATAGAGCGCCTTATCAAGTTTGTAGACATGGTTTGGGAAGTTGGGGTCCTCAAATCCTGGGGGTTGCTTAACATATACCAATTCATTTAGTGGGCCATAAAGAAATGCACTTTCTACATCCATTTGTTGCAACTTGAAGTTATGATGTGCCGCATAAGCAAGAAGGATACAGATGGACTCAAGGCGAGCCACAGGTGCATAAGTCTCTCCATAGTCAATGCCTTCAATTTGAGAGAACCCTTGTGCAACCAATCTAGCCTTGTTCCTTACTATGATTCCATGATCATCTTGCTTGTTCTTGAATATCCACTTTGTTCCAATAACATTGCGGCAATCCTTTGGCTTCTCTACTAACTTCCATACTTTGTTTCTCTCAAAGTTGTTGAGCTCTTTATTCATAGCTTCTAACCAATCCGATTCTTCAAGAGCTTCCCACACTTTCTTTGGTTCAATCATGGAGATGTGTGCTTGGTGTTCACTAAACCTCTTCAATTGTGCTCTTGTGGAAATACCTTTCCTTAGGTCACCAACTACATTTTGTAGAGAGTGGTCTCTTAATTCCAACATTCTTTCCTTTATAGCTTCGCGACGAGCGTGGATCTCCGTGTTGTTTCTTGGGGGACCCTCTTCATCATTTTGATCCTCGTCTTGACCATCAACTTGACCTTGATCATCATTGGAATCATTCTATTCAATTAGAGACACAGATTGACCTTGGTTTTGATCAAGTGCCCTTCTAGCATCAATCTGAGCTTGTTTCAACGCAGTTTGTACGGATCTTCCTTGAGCAATTTCCTTGGCACCACTTGACACCCTGGCGAATGAATCAAGCTCTCCTTGACTAGATTTGTCACTATGATCATCATGTTGGGGGTCCACATCTTGTCTTTGGCTTGAGTCATTGTCCTCCTCGGTGGATGGAGCTTGTTGATGTTGTGAAGATGAGGGCTCCACTTGAGTGGAGCATAGTTCTTCTCGATCTGCCATAAGGGGTTCCTCAACGGGGCGGATATATCCCACACCCATTCTTCCTATGGCTTCCTGAGGCATTTCATCATATGCATCACAAGCATCAACACGCCCCCCTTGGGGACCATCATATTCTTCGAAGGTCACACTACAAGATTCTATGACGGCTCCGGTGAGCTTATCATAGATTCTATAAGTGTGAGATTCGAGACCATAGCCAACAAAAATACCCTCTAATGCTTTAGACTCTAATTTGGACAAACGAACACCCTTAATGAGATAGAAACACTTACAACCGAACACCCAAAAGTAAGATATGTTGGGCTTGTTACCGGTAAGTGTTTCATATGGAGTCTTGTTGATTTCTTTGCGGAGGTAGAGCCTGTTTGAAGCATGGCAAGCGGTGGAGATGGCTTTGGCCCAAACATTGTATGGAGATTTAAACTCCGCCAACATGGTCCTAGCCATCTCAATAAGAGTCCGGTTCTTCCTTTTGGCTACACCATTTTGTTGAGGGGTGTATGCAGCGGAATATTGATGTCTAATCCCCTCATCACTAAGGAAATCATTCAAGGTGTAGCTCTTGAACTCGGTGCCGTTGTCGCTTCTTATAATCAACACGGGAACATTGTATTGCCGTTGAACCAAGTTGATGAAGTCGATAAAGGTCTTTTGAGTCTCACTCTTCAACTTGAAGAAATAAACCCAAGAGTATCTTGAAAAGTCATCAACAATCACCAAGCAATATTTCTTTCCACCAAGACTTGCATGAGATGGAGGACAAAAGAGGTCCACATGGAGGAGCTCCAAGATCTTGGTGGACTTAATGCGGTTCTTAGGCTTGTGAGGAGCATCATCCATCTTCCCTAGAACACATGCCCTGCAAACACGATCTTTGGCAAAGGAAAATTTTTCTTATAGTCCAACAATATGGCCCTCCTTGTGGAGAATTTGCAAAGTTCTCATATTGACATGGGCTAGTCGGCGATGCCATAACCAACCCACATCGGCCTTTCCGAATAAGCACATCACACTTGTAGTGGCTTGCCCCGAAAAGTCCACCACATACAAGTCATGTTCGACGTACCCAACGAAAGCGACCTTGAGAGACTTGCTCCACATGAGGACCACAATATCATCATCAACAAAGACGGCAAAACCCATCTTTCCAAGAGCACGGACTGAAAGTAAATTGTATCCAAGGGTCTAAACAAGCATGACGTTCACGAGTGTAATGTCATGAGCAACCACAACCTTGCTGAAGCCCATTACCTTAGACTTTGACTTGTCAACATATGTCATGGTGATTTGATCATCATTTGGCTTTAAGTCCTTGACAAGAGACGAGCTTCCGGTCATATGACTTGTGCAACCACTATCAAGCACCCACTTTGTGTTGGAGATATGCCCTAGAGGCAAAAATAAATGTAGTTATTATTATATCTTTGTGTTTATGATAAATGTTTACATTCATGCTATAATAGTATTAACAAGGAAACATTAATACTTGTGTGATTTGTAAACTAAATTAGAGTCCCTAGTAAAGCCTCTTTATAACTCTAGCTTGTTGGTTAATAAATGATTGTGGTTTCCCTATCATGAACATTGAGATGTTATTAACAACAAGATCATATCGTTAGGAGAATGATATGATGGACCTACTCCTATAGATAAGCGTAGCATAAAGATCAAGTCATTTTAATTGTTCAATTGCTATATGCTTTCTGATACATAGTAACCTAATTCCTTCGACCATGAGATCATGCTTATCACCTTCACCGGAAGGATGCTTTGATGACATCAAACACCACGCCGTAATAGGGTGGCTATAAAGGTGGCATTGAGTGTTCAGAAAGTATTGGTTGACACACATGGATCAAGAGTGGGATTTGTCCATCCATATGACGGATAGATATACTCTGGTCCCTCTCGGTGGAATGTCATCCAATTAGCTTGCAAGCATGTGATTGGCTCACAAGGGATCACATATCACGGGAACGAGAAAAGAGTACTTATCAGTAACGAGGTTGAACTAGGTATGCAGAGATACCGACGATCAAAACCTCGGATAAGTAAACTATCGTGAGACAAAGGGAAATTGGTATCGTATGTAAGTGGTTCATTCGATCGCAAAGTAATCGTAGAAATATGTGGGAGCCATATGAATTTCCAGATTCCTCTATTGGTTATTGTTCGGAGAAGTGTCTCGATCATGTCCACATAATTCACGAACCGTAGGGAGACACACTTAAGGATTCGACGTTGTTGAGTAGTTATGGAATGATGAGTAAGAGACCGAATGTTGTTCGGAGTCTCGGATGGGACCCGGGATATCATGAGGAGATCCAATGGTCCGGAGAATAAGATTCATATAAGGAAAGTCCTGTTTCGGGGTTGGAGAATGGTTCCGGTGTTTTCATCGGGAATGTTCTAGAAGGTTCCGGAATGTCCGACACTCTGGAGGGGAAGGGTACATGAATGGTTGCATCATGTACTAGGTGTCATCTGTGAACAAAATAAAGGGTTAAATCAAATCCTAGTTTGAAAAGTCAAACACCAATTTGAAAAGTCAAACGGCTATTTTGTTTGGTGGAGGGAGAGTAGGAAACCTACTTGGGGAGGAAGTCCCTCTCCCTCCACCGCCGGCCTTGGAAGCCGAGTTGGGGAGGGACTCCCCTCCCCTTGGCGCCCCCCTCCACCTATATAAGGAGGGGCAGGGCTGCCCCTCCAAACACACAACTTGCACCCCGCAAACCCTAGCTCCAAGCCGCCGGCGCCGCCACCACCTGCTGCTACCGCCGCCTAGGGCTAAACCCTAGCCGCCGAGTTGGGGCACCCCCTTGCCCTAGCCGCCGGCCTAGCCTCTTCTCCTTGGTGCGTCTAAACCCTAGATCACCGAGGGCTCTCTCATAGTCCACCATACTCGCTCCGGCTTAAGGCGAAGCCCTGCGAGATCTCCCCTCTACTTCCGGTACCACGCCGTTGTGCTGCCGAAATCGCGAGGAGAGTGCTACAACCTCTGCTGCCTGCTGGAACAAGGGAGAGGAAGGTCTTCGTCGGGTACCGAACATGTGACCGACTACGGAAGCGCTGCCGGAACGCAGCGCCGGAAGGATCGTCTACGCGATTTTGAGATCGGGAAGAGTACGACTACATCACCCACGAGAATCCGCTCTCGTTAAACACTTTGGATCTTCGAGGGTGAGTTATTCCATCGACTCGTTGCTACAATCTAGTAGATAGATCTTGGCTTGTTTGTTTGTATGCGGTAGAAATTTTTTGTTTTCCATGCTACGAACCCCTACAGTGGTATCAGAGCCGTGTCTATATGTAGATCTGTTGCACGAGTAGAACACAATGGTCATTGTGGGTGGTGGTGCTTTTATTATCAATTGCTTCTTGTGTAATTTGCATCTTGCGGTATGATGGGATTAAGCGGCCCGGGCTAACCTTAATGACATCGTTCTTGAGACTTGCTCCACGCTCAACATGCAACTTGTATTGCATAAGTGGCTTTGCGGGTGTCTGTCTCTCCCATTATAGTATAGATCCAATTTACAACGGGTACTTGATAGTTCAAGAATCACCGTTGTGGTTCTTGTTCATAAGTTAGATCAAGAATTATTGAAAGCCCTAAACCACGTAAAATATGCAAAGAAATTAGAGGCGTCTAACTTTGTTTTGCAGGGGTGTGCTGTGATGTTATATGGCCATGATTGTGATTATATTTGATGTATGCAATGTTCCTTATTGTAAGTTGGCAACCGGCAGGAGCCATATGGTTGTCTTTAATTTATGTTAAGACCCGCGTGTCTATTCAAAGTAGTTTTAATAGTTGAAGCCGATGGACGACAACCATGGAGCAGCGTCATTGACCTTGATGCAATGCCGGTGATGATGGAGATCATGTTTGTGCTTGAAGATGGAGATCGGAAGCACAAAGAAGAAAGGCCATATCATATCACATATTATGAATTGCATGTGATGTTAACCCTTTATGCATCTTGTATTGCTTAGTTAACGACGGTAGCATTATAAGATGATCCCTCATGCACATGAATTTCAAGTTCGAAAGTGTTCATCCTTAGTAAGCACCGTTGCTAAAGCTTGTTATTTCGAAGCACCACGTGATGATCGGGTGTGTTAGATTCCGCAAGTGTATACAACGTGAGCAAGCCAGATTTGCTCATGCGGAAGCTAAGGTTTGATCTTGACGAGCCTAGCATGTACAGACATGGTCTCGGAACACGGATCACCGAAAGGTAAAACATGAGTCATATAGTAGATATGATGAACATGTCGATTGTTGGCCATTGAATTTGCATCAACTCTCGTGATATGCGGTTTTGATGTGGTGGATTTGGTTCGTGTGATCACTAAAACAATGTGAGGGATATTGTTTTGAGTGGGAGTTCACCTAGATTAATTTAACTATTAATTAGAACTCAATTTGTCATAAACTTAGTCTAAACTATTGCAAATATGCTGTAGATCAATGGAGGCCCCTACCATCAATTTTAGAGCATTCCTAGAGAAAGAAAAGTTGAAAAAATGAAGCAACTTCGCGGATTGGTCGCAATTTGAGGATTGTCCTCAATGCTGGTAATTTGACCTATGTGCTGGATGCACCGCTGGGTGACCCGCCTGCAGCTGATGCTACCGATGAAGTAAAGAACGTTTACCTCGCTCAGAAGAATCAGTACTCCATAGTTCAGTGTGCCATCTTGTATGGTTTGGAATCGGAGTTTCAGAAAAGGTTTGAGAATTCAGGCCCACATGATATTGTCCGTGAACTCAAATTGATCTTTGAGACTCACGCCGCAGTTGAGAGCTATGAGGCTTCTGAAAAGTTCTTTAACTGCAAGATGGAAGAGGGCAGCTCTGTTAGTGAGCATGTGCTTAAGATGTCTAGGCACGCAAACAAACTTCAAAGCTTGGGTATAGTGATTCCTAATGCTTTGGGGATTTACCGTGTCCTCCAATCACTACCACCAAGTTACAAGAACTTTGTGATGAACTACAATATGCAAAGCATGAACAAGGAGTTGCCAGAACTCTTCTCCATGTTAAAATCTGCAGAAGTGGAGATCAAGAAAGAGCACCAAGTGTTGATGGTCAATAATACCACCAAAATCAAGAAAGGAAAGTTTAAGAAAAAGGGACACTTCAAGAAGGGTGGTAAGAAAGTTACCGCACCGACGAAGAAGACCACCAAAGCCTGATACAGAGTGTTTTTACTGCAAGGCAGAAGGTCACTGGAAGCAGAATTGCCCAAAGTACTTGACGGATTTGAAGAACGGAAACATCAAGAAGAAAGGTATATCCGATATACATGTTATTGATGTGTATCTCACTAGTACTCATAGTAGTGCCTGGGTATTTGATACTGGTTCGGTTGCTCACATTTGTAACTCGAAACAGGTGCTGCAGAATAAACGGAAGCTAGCGAAGAACAAGGTGACGATGCGCGTGGGAAACGGATCAAAGGTTGATGTGATCGCGGTCGGCATGCTACCTCTTCATCTACCCTCGGGATTAGTTTTATACTTAAATAATTGTTATTTGGTGCCTGCGTTAAGCATGAACATTATATCTGGATCTTGTTTATTGCGAGACGGTTAATAATGGTTGTTCGATTTATATGAGTAATATATTTTATGCACATGCACCTTTGATAGATGGTCTATTCTTATTGAATCTCGATAGTAGAAATACACATATTAATAACATTGAAGCTAAACGTTTGAAATTGAGCGATAACTCGACCTATATGTGGCAGTGTCGTCTTGGTCACATTGGAGTGAAGCGTATGAAGAAACTCCATTCCGATGGACTTCTTGAATCACTTGATTTCGAATCACTTGAAAGATGCAAAGCATGTCTAATGGGAAAAATGACTAAGACTCTATTTTCTGGTATGATGGAGCAAGCTGCGGACTTATTAGAAATCATACATACCGATGTGTGTGGTCCAATGAGTGTAGCATCGCACAGTGGTTATCGTTATGTTCTTACCTTCACGGATGACTTGAGTAGATATGGGTATATCTATTTCATGCAACATACGTCCGAAACTTTCGAGAAGTTTAAGGAATTTCAAAGTGAGGTTGAGAATCAACGTAACAAGAAGATTAAATTTCTACGTTCTGATCGTGGAGGTGAATATCTAAGTTACGAGTTTGGCGAGCATTTGAAGAAATGCGGAATGCTTTCACAATTGACACCGCCAGGAACACCACAGCGTAATGGTGTGTCCGAACGTTGTAATCGAACTCTCTTAGATATGGTTCGTTCTATGATGTCACTTACAGATTTACCGCTATCATTTTCGGGTTATGCATTAGAAACAGCCGCATTCACTTTAAATAGGGCATCTAAATCCGTTGAAACGACACCGTATGAATTATGGTTTGGGAAGAAACCTAAATTGTCGTTCCTTAAAGTTTGGGGTTGCGAAGCCTATGTAAAGAAGTTACAGTCGGACAAGCTTGAACCCAAAGCGGAAAAATGCGTCTTAATAGGATACCCAAAGGAAACTATTAGGTATACCTTCTATCATAGATCCGAAGGCAAAATCTTTGTTGCTAAGAATGGATCCTTTCTAGAGAAGGAATTTCTCTCGAAAGAAGTGACTGGAAGGAAAGTAGAACTCGACGAGGTTGTCGAACCTTCTCTCGAACTTGCGAGTAGCGCAGCACCGGAAGAAGTTCCTGTGGTGCCTGCACCAATAAGAGAGGAAGCTGATGATGATGATCATGAGACTTCGGTTGTAGTTGCTACAGATCCTCGTAGGTCAACGAGAACTCGTACCACTCCTGAGTGGTATGATCCCGTTATGAATGTCATGTTGGTGGACAACACCGATGACCCTGCGACATATGAGGAAGCGATGATGAGCCCAGATTGCAATAAATGGCAAGAAGCCATGAAATCCGAGATTGGATCCATGTACGAAAACCAAGTATGGACTTTGGTGGACTTACCGGATGGCCGAAAGGCTATCGAGAATAAATGGATTTTCAAGAAGAAAACAAATGCTGATGGTAATGTTACTGTCTATAAAGCTCGACTTGTCGCAAAAGGGTTTCGACAGATTCAAGGAGTTGACTACGATGAGACTTTCTCACCAGTAGCGAAGCTAAAGTCTGTGAGGATTATGTTAGCAATCGCTGCATATTATGATTATGAGATATGGCAGATGGATGTCAAAACAGCGTTCCTCAATGGACACAATGATGAAGAATTGTATATGATGCAACCCAAAGGTTTTGTCGATCCTAAAGATGCTAACAAGGTATGCAAACTTCAACGGTCCATATATGGATTGAAGCAAGCATCCCGAAGTTGGAATCAACGTTTTGATAAGGTGATCAAAAGTTTTGGTTTTATACAAACTTATGGAGAAGCTTGTATTTACAAGAAAGTGAGTGGGAGCTCTGTAGCATTCTTAATACTATATGTAGATGACATATTGTTGATTGGGAATGATGTAGACCTTCTTAATAGTGTCAAGGAATATTTGAATAATAGTTTTTCAATGAAACATCTTGGCGAAGCAGCTTACATATTAGGCATAAAGATTTATAGAGACAGATCGAGACGCCTAATTTCATTGTCACAAAGTACATATTTGGACAAAGTTCTAAAAAGGTTTGGAATGGAAGATAGCAAGAAAGGGTTCTTGCCCATGTTGCCTAATACGGCGTTGAGTAAAACTCAAAGTCCGACAACGACAGAAGATAGAGAAAGGATGAGTAAGACTCCCTATGCCTCAGCCATAGGATCTCTAATGTATGCCATGCTATGTACTAGACCCGACATTGCATATGCTGTTAGTTTGACTAGCAGATATCAAAGCGATCCAGGAGTGGATCATTGGACAGCGGTCAAAAACATCATTAAGTACTTGAGAAGAACTAAGGATATGGTTCTTTCTTATGGAGGTGATGAACAGCTCGTTGTTAATGGTTACACCGATGCTAGTTGGAACACCGATCCGGATGATTCTAAATCACAATCTGGATACGTATTTACTTTGAATGGTGCAGCAGTTAGCTGGAGGAGTGCAAAGCAAAGAGTTGTGGCGAGATCTTCAACTGAATCGGAATACATGGCTGCTTCGGAGGCTTCACAAGAAGCGATATGGATGAAAGAGTTCATTACAGAGCTCGGTGTGGTTCCAAGTGCGTTGGACCCAATGTGTATCTACTATGATAACATGGGCGCCATAGCCAATGCGCAAGAACCAAGGTCACACAAGAAGCTGAAGCATATCAAGCTACGTTTTCACGCTATTCGAGAACATGTCCAAGATGGTGACATAAAGATTTGCAAAGTACACACAGATCTGAATGTGGCGGATCCATTGACTAAACCTCTCCCGAGGGCAAAACATGACCAACACCAAACTGCCATGGGTGTTCGGTATATTACCATGTAATCTAGATTAGTTGACTCTAGTGCAAGTGGGAGACTGTTGGAGATATGCCCTAGAGGCAATAATAAATGTAGTTATTATTATATCTTTGTGTTTATGATAAATGTTTACATTCATGCTATAATAGTATTAACAAGGAAACATTAACACTTGTGTGATTTGTAAACTAAATTAGAGTCCCTAGTAAAGCCTCTTTATAACACTAGCTTGTTGGTTAATAAATGATTGTGGTTTCCCTATCATGAACATTGAGATGTTATTAACAACAAGATCATATCGTTAGGAGAATGATATGATGGACATATTCCTATAGATAAGCGTAGCATAAAGATCAAGTCATTTTAATAGTTCAATTGCTATATGCTTTCTGATACATAGTAACCTAATTCCTTCGACCGTGAGATCATTCTTATCACCTTCACAGGAAGGATGCTTTGATGACATCAAACACCACGCCGTAACAGGGTGGCTATAAAGGTGGCATTGAGTGTTCAGAAAGTATTGGTTGAGACACATGGATCAAGAGTGGGATTTGTCCATCCATATGACAGATAGATATACTCTGGGCCCTCTCGGTGGAATGTCATCCAATTAGCTTGCAAGCATGTGACTGGCTCACAAGGGATCACATATCACGGGAACGAGAAAAGAGTACTTATCAATAACGAGGTTGAACTAGGTATGCAGAGATACCGACGATCAAAACCTCGGATAAGTAAACTATCGTGAGACAAAGGGAAATTGGTATCGTATGTAAGTGGTTTATTCGATCGCAAAGTAATCGTAGAAATATGTGGGAGCCATATGAATTTCCAGATTCCTCTATTGGTTATTGTTCGGAGAAGTGTCTCGATCATGTCGACATAATTCACGAACCGTAGGGAGACACACTTAAGGATTCGACGTTGTTGAGTAGTTATGGAATAATGAGTAAGAGACCGAATGTTGTTCGGAGTCTCGGATGGGACCCAGGATATCACGAGGAGATCCGGAATGGTCCGGAGAATAAGATTCATATAAGGAAAGTCCTATTTCGGGGTTGGAGAATGGTTCCAGTGTTTTCATCGGGAATGTTCTAGAAGGTTCCAGAATGTCCGGCACTCCGGAGTGGAAGGGTACATGAATGGTTGCATCATGTACTAGGTGTCATCGCTTAACAAAATAAAAGGTTAAATCAAATCCTAGTTTGAAAAGTCAAACGCCAATTTGAAAAGTCAAACGGCTATTTTGTTTGGTGGAGGGAGAGTAGGAAACCTACTTGGGGAGGAAGTCCCTCTCCCTCCACCGCCGGCCTTGGAAGCCGAGTTGGGGAGGGACTCCCCTCCCCTTGGCGCCCCCCTCCACCTATATAAGGAGGGGCAGGGCTGCCCCTCCAAACACACAACTTGCACCCCGCAAACCCTAGCTCCAAGCCGCCGGCGCCGCCACCACCTGCTGCTACCGCCGCCTAGGGCTAAACCCTAGCCGCCGAGTTGGGGCACCCCCTTGCCCTAGCCGCCGGCCTAGCCTCTTCTCCTTGGTGCGTCTAAACCCTAGATCACCGAGGGCTCTCTCATAGTCCACCATACTCGCTCCGGCTTAAGGCGAAGCCCTGCGAGATCTCCCCTCTACTTCCGGTACCACGCCGTCGTGCTGCCGGAATCGCGAGGAGAGTGATACAACCTCCGCTGCCTGCTGGAACAAGGGATATGAAGGTCTTCGTCGTGTACCGAACGTGTGACCGACTGCGGAAGCGCTGCCGGAACGCAGCGCCGGAAGGATCGTCTACGCGATCTTGAGATCGGGAAGAGTACGACTACATCACCCACGAGAATTCGCTCTCGTTAAACACTTTGGAATATTCGAGGGTGAGTTATTCCATCGACTCGTTTCTACAATCTAGTAGATAGATCTTGGCTTGTTTGTTTGTAGGCGGTAGAAAATTATTGTTTTCCATTCTACGAACCCCTACACTTTGACCCTCCGGAAGCATATGTCTACAAAAGATCAAGCTAATTTTTAGGTACCCATTTTTAAATGGGTCCTCTTTTGTTAGCAACATGGGTCTTGGGAACCCAAATAGACCAAGCAATATAACCATCATATGGGCCAACATATTGTGCATACACATCACCGTAATAATCACGCATTAGAACATAGTGAGGGTTAGCACTTCCCTCAAAGTCATCATGAGACATAGTTTTACCACTTGTGGTCTTACTATCCACAATGGCCTTGTTATTTTCTTGTGTGGGATTGGCCTTCTTCTTCTTGTTCTTCTTCTTCTTCTTCTTCTTCTTCTTCTTCTTCTTCTTAGTATTGGAGACAAAACCAATGCCCCTTTATCACCACTAAGACTTTGCTTGCTCAAAAGGTCATCAATGGACTTGTTGCCTTGTGGAAATGTGGCCTTAACAAGCTCCCCCTTCAACCTAGAATTCTCTTCAAGAATAGTTGTACTACTAGATGGAATGAAGTTACTAGGTGAAGGAATATTGGCCAATTGAAGCGTTTCATGGGACTTTGTGAGTGACAAGAGTTCACTCTCTAAAGCCTTGTGGGCCTTGTTAAGCAAAATAAAGTCCTCGGCAAGTTTTTCATGAACCACACCAAACTCAATCTTGTCCTTTTTAGCCCTTTTGTGTTTAGCAATAGCATGATCACGCTCTTTGATGAGTTTGTTAACAATAATGTTGTTTGCCTCATCAAGCCCTTCAAGTTTTAATTCAAGAGACAACCTAGTCTCTTGTTCTTCTTCTAGAGAATTGTTTAAAGCCTCTAGTTCAATCATGTGTTCATGCCCAAGTTTACATCTTACATCTAGGAGCTCTTGTGTGTGGGAAAGTTGATCTAGGATGTTACCAAAATGTATCTTAGCATCCCCTTGTAGTTTAGTCATAAACTCATCAAAAGCAATTAATTCCTTTTTAACATCAAGAGACATCTCATCATCGGTTTCATCATTAGCTAAGGGAGTGGAGTGAGATGATGACGATACCTCCGTTCCTCTTGCCATAAGGCAAATGACGTTCTTGATGGGAGAATTCTCATTTGGGGAATCGAAGAGAGAGAATGTCGGAGTAGAGGTAGTAGCTAGAGCCGCCACGCCATTAGAAGTTTCGTCTTCCTCATCTTCATTGTTGGAGGAGTATTCTTCATGAGTGATCAAGACAATTTCTCCCGACTTCTTGTTGATGGGATTCTTCTTGATGAAGGGTTTCTTGTAAGGTGCTTTGAGAGTCTTCTTCAACACAAGCTTGCCCCCATGATGTTCTCTCTTCTCATAGGGACAACTTGCCACAATGTGATAGCGGTCACCACAATTGAAGCAAGTTCTCAATCTAGTTGTATTTTCTATTTTTCCATTTGGGTTGCTTCTTCTTTTGATTTGCATTTCCATCTTGGTCTTGGCGGGGTTCTTCCAAAAGTTCTTTGCATAGAAGGCCATATATTGACTATGACCAATCTTGACTTCATCGGGGTGGTCCATGGAGAGCCCTTCATCACTATCATCTTCATCCCCATGGTCCACAACTTTGGCCTTCAAAGCAACATTGACAACGTTGCTCATACCAAGGGCACGGGCACGAGCATCTTTGGCATTCTTGGCGGCAACTTTGAAGGCGGCCATCTCTTGCATAACTTCATTTGAGGTCATGAGATGGTAGTTGTGTCTTCCTTGTAGACTCTTCAAGTCGGTGGGCTCAAAAGGCATGAGTGCACTCACATATTTCCTTTTTATCCATGCATCATCCACATGTGAGGCACCCACATTTCTAAAAGCGGTGGCGGTGGTCTTGAGCCTTCGGTACATGTCTTCGTGATCTTCACCGTCCTTCATGTAGAAGCCTTCGGCTTCATTACTTAGAGCATCATACCGGTTCCTCCTCCTCATACTCTCTTTTCCAACAAACAATACAGTGAGGGCATCCCAAGCTTCCTTGGCAATGCTAAAGTGCTCAATGTGTGGATAATCCTTTGTACCTAAACCTTGTTGAATCATATGAAGGGCAGTGGCATTGAGTTGACTATTGACAACCTCTCTTCTTATCAAGTTGTCTGGATCCCCAATAAAGAGCCCATGCTCGATGATGTTCCATAGTTCAACGCAAGAGCTGCGCATATGAGTTCTCATTAGTGATTGCCATTGAGCAAAAGTAGCAGATTCTTCAAGCTTAGGTGGGTCACCTCTATTGTATACATGAGGGTGAGGGATTGGAGGGTCAGGAGAGTACCATGAATCACGGTGCTCACCCTTCCCACCATCATTTTGTGCGGAGGAATTAGTGTTGTCTTGTTTACCCCTTACCATCATATCCTCGAGGGATACCATAGTACTCCCTTTAGGTAAGATGGATGGAGGATCCTCTTTAGGAGAGGGGGATGATGAGCCATCTTTGTCTTTAAGAAGTTGCTCAAGCATCTTCTTGACTTCGTTGACCAAGGAAGAGCTCAATCTTGTTTCCAAGTTTTTGAGATCTTCCATGTTCACCATGGTGGACTCACCATCACCATCCCCTTCGTGGCTACCCATATTCTCTTAGGCGGTAAAGCCCAAATAAAGAGCCGAGGCTCTGATACCAATTGAAAGGATCATATGGGCACCTAGAGGGGGGGTGAATAGGTTCTACTTCAAAATTTCTTCTTTTTCGAATTAGGGTTTGACAACAAAGGTAAATTCTCTAGATTATGAAATTATGGTGAATTTACCTATATGTCAACCATGCACTAACTATCACAACACTAAGCAAGAACAAGTAAGTAAAATGCGGTAAAGGATAGAAGTAACCAAAGGAGTCGACGCGGAGACACAAGGATTTGTTTCCCGTAGTTCCTTCCTTTTGAGGGGAAGTACGTCTACGTTTGGAGAGGGGGTGGTTTCAAACCACCAATGCCACGAGAGGCCTCCCTTGTTCTCCGATGAATCTCACCCCAACAGGCTCGATCCACCTTCCACTATATCGGCAACCTTCGAGGTGGAAGCCGGCACCTTTACAACAAGTTCGGGGCACACATCCACAACTTAATTGGAGGCTCCCAAATACAAGCAAGCTGTCAAGACAAATGAAAGACAAGCTTGTAAGAACCAAATCAAAGTTAGGGTTTCCAATGAAACACTAGAGCTTGGGGCCCTCAAGTGAATGAGGGGGAAATGAAGATCTCTCTTGGTGAAGATGTAGATCAAGGCCTCCTCCTTCGATTCTCCAAAGATCAATGACTTTGGATGGTTGGATGAAGAGATCTTCTAGATTTGGTGGCTCTAATGGAGTTGGTGTTCTTGAGCAGCTCGAGCAACTGGAGGAAGAAGATAAGGGTCCCTTTTTATAGGCAGCTCCCTCCACGAACCGTTTTCTGACCGTTGTAGAAAAGTCAGAACGGAGACTCCGGTCTGTAGACCAGAGACTCCGGTCTACATCGGAGCTTCCGGCCAATCTCCGGACCAGCCTCCGTACCGCCCATCTAAATGACCTAGACCATCCATGACCCAGCAACACCGAAGACTCCGGTCTTCCAACACCGGAGACTCCGGACTGAGCAAGAACCGGAGACTACGGAGTATCCTCCGGTGCAGGTTCCGGACCGCTAGTCAGTATGTCCTAGCCCAGATCCCGAAGACACCACCGGAGACAGATCCGGAAACTCCGGACCACACCGGAGACTCCGGTCTTGGCAGATGAGTGTGGACTTTTCCCAAGTGTGAGGGTGCTTTTCACTTATCATAATATCAACCTGTGGATAGTGACAAACTGTAAAATGATCTACTTGTTGTTACCGAACACCAAAAGTGATTATGACAATAGATGCCCTTTCAACGCGAATCTAGCGCGAGGCGCTCACCGATACCGACCATCTTCCTCCTTTGCAGCTGGCTTCGCCGTCGTGTCTTGCTCTCTCTCTCGTTTGGTGTCGCTCGGGAGGCAGAGGAAGGGGAGGGGAAAATGAGGGCTAGGGTTCACGGGGCGTCGCCGTGGATCGGTTTTGCTCCAACCCGGCGCTTCCTCTGCCGTTGGATGCGATCCAATGGCTCGCAGCGCTGGCTGCTTAAACATGTCGACTGGGCCACTAAAGTGGGGTGAGGGGAGACGGGCTGGGCCAGTTTTGGCCCAGTCCGAAAGAATTGTTTTGGGCTAAATTTCCTATTTGAGCCCAGATTAAGAATAAATATTTAAGAATTAATGTTTTATGAGTTAGGGCTTATATATAAATGGTTTTGGGGTTATTTTTGGGCATATCTTTTATGCCAATTATGTAACATAATTGTGTGACATCTTTTATTCTTTTGTCTTGCAATTGTGTTCCATACTTCAGTAATTTTAATGTGTTTTTTCATGCTTAGTTGATTCTTTTGTGGTTTTATCCAAATAAATTATGATAATAGTGTTTTGCTGCAAAATAAATTTTGTAAGTCCTCAAATTGAGCATGGCTTATGTCAATCATTCTGGCCAAAGCTGATTGATGGGCATTTTAACCATGAAATTTTATTGATCTGGTTCACTTCTAGCCAAAGCTGATGTGTTTCAGATTGATAAAAGAATTCTATATAATTAGAGGATTTAATTAAGTGTGGCTTATATCTGTCATTCTGGCCAAAGCTGATTAGCAGATATTTTGATCACAAAATTTTATTGATCATGTCTATTTCTGGCCAAAGCTGATGTAGACTAGATTGATGAAAGGAGTATAAAATTATGATGCTTATTCGAAGCATTTGTTTTATTTTGCAACATCTAATGCCTCTCAAATTGCAGGTATTATAAATGGCATAGAACAGTTGACTGGTAGCAATTTTGGTACTTGGAAGGAGAAACTTGAGATCACTTTAGCTTTGCTAAATATATATTATGCCCTTCTTAAGGATCCTCCTATAGCACCTACTGAAGGTGATGAGAATTATGATGTCCTAAAAAGGGCTTATGATGATGAGAAAACTAAGTGGGAGGATTCAAATCGTAAGTGCCTCATGATTATTAAGGGATCCATTACTCAAAGTATGAGGGGAGCTGTTCCAGACTCTCAGACTGCCAAGGGTGACCTTGGAAAGATTGAGGACCAGTTTAAGGGATCATCCAATATTTATGCAACAAGCCTCATTAGAAGGCTTATTGATGAAAGGTATGATCCAACTAGGAGTCCGAGAGAACATATCATGAGGAAAATTAACATGGCCACCAAACTTAAGACAATGGAAATGGAAATCTCTAAAGGTTTCCTTGTCCATTTTATTATGTAATCCTTGCCCACAGAGTTTTCTCCGTTCACCATCAATTACAATGCGATGGATTCTAAACGGGGCATGGATGAAATGATGGCTATATGTGTACAATAGGAGGAAATGCTTAAAGCTGGACGAGTTGATCATGTCAATCAGTTCAAGCATTCTCAAAAGAAGAAAAGTTTATAAAGCCTAAGCCTGCTCATTTTAAAGATAAAGGGCAATCTTCTAAGTTCTTTCAGCAAAAGAACCCTAACAGAGCTCCTAATGCAGATGCACCCCCTAATGCTGATGGTAAAGATCCTAATGGATGTCGCTTTTGTGGAAAAAGCGGACACGTCCAGAGGGATTGTATTGGGTTCATGAAATGGCTCAATAAGAAAGGTACTAATGTTATAACCTTTGTTGACGAATCCCTTTATGTTAATTATGCCACCAATACATGGTGGGTTGACTCAGGTGCAACAACTCATGTTGCAAACTCCTTACAGGGATTCGATACGAAGAGGACCCTAAGAAGAGGGGAAAGAACCATTAGAGTTGCTAATGGTGTTGAAGCTGAAGCTGATGCTATTGGAGAGTTTTCACTTACACTCCATAGTGGATTTATGATTCGTTTACGTAATGTACTTTATGTACCCTCTATGAGACGAAACCTTGTGTCCATCTCATGCTTAGATGATGATGGTTTTCACTGTGACTTTGGGAACAAGAGATGTATAATTATGTTTGACAATAATGATGTTGGTCTTGCCTTCCGACAAGACAAACTTTATCTTGTTTCCTTAAGTGATTTCATAAGTGAAGTTAATGCTTCCTCTAATGTAAATATTAGTACCAAGCGTAAGCGCGATGATGATGAGACTTCTTCGAAACTATGGCACTATCGTTTGGGCCATATTTCGAGGGGGAGAATCGAGCGTCTCATTAAGGAGCAAGTTCTTCATCCTTTAAATTTCTCAGATGCGGATCTAGATCATTGTATTGATTACATTAAAGAGAAATATGCTAAGAGAATTAAGAAAGGTGCAAATCGAAGCACGGGAGTTTTGGAAATTGTTCATACGGATATCTGTGGTCCGTTTAATGTGAAATCAGTGGATGGTTTTGATTCCTTCATAACATTCACTGATGACTTCTCCCGCTTTGGATACATCTATCCTATCAAAGAAAGATCTGAGGCATTAGAAAAGTTCAAGATATTTAAAGCTAAAGTTGAGATCAAGCTGGTCAAAAGATTAAAGTTGTAAGATCTGATCGTGGTGGTGAGTACTAGGAATACACACTTCTTGGACCTTTTGCTAAGTTCCTGGACCTTTTGCTAAGTTCCTTCAGGAAAATGGTATTGTTGCTCAGTATTTAGCACCCGGCGAACCTCAGCAAAATAGAGTCGCTGAAAGGCGGAATCGTACTCTTATGGATATGGTAAGGAGTATTTTAAGTCACTCTACTTTGCCCCTTGGTTTATGGATAGAATCTCTAAAGACAGCTACACATATTCTTAATAAGGTCCCTAGTAAATCGGTGCCAAAAACACCGTATGAATTATGGACTGGGAGAAAACCTACCCTGAGTTATTTGCATGTGTGGGGCTGCCCTGCTGAGGCAAGAGTTTTCAATCCAATTATTGGAAAGTTAGACCCCAAGACTGTCAGCTGCCATTTCATTGGTTATCCTGACAAATCTAAGGCATATCGTTTCTATTATCCAAAGCAATTCACTAAGTTTGTTGAAACAAGACACACTGTGTTCTTGGAAAGTGATATGTTGAGGGGGAGTTTAACACCCAGGGAAATAACCTTAGAGGAGAAACAGGAATATGTCCCGGTACCTATGATCCAAGAACCAGTGTTTCTTGTTCATGCTGAGTTTTCATCTCCAGTTGTGAGGACCGCTAATGCTACTCCTACTGAGATACCAGTTGCTCCGTCAGAGTCCACATCTAATGATACTTCTACGGAAGATGCTCAACAGCCTGAAGTTGTGATTGAGGTACCAAATAATGCACCTCTCAGAGGGTCAAAGCGGGCTAGAAAGTCTGCTATTCCTGATGATTATATGACTTATATGAGTGAGGATATAAATGAGTCGATGTTGGATGATGATCCTGCATCATTTAAGGAAGCCATACAAAGTGATCATTCATCAGAATGGCTTGATGCTATGAAAGATGAAATGAAGTCCATGAGCATTAATGATGTATGAGACTTAGTAGAAATTCCTAAAGGAGCCAAAACTGTGGGCAGCAGATGGGTCTATAAGACCAAATGTGACTCCAAGGGTGATATCGAAAGGTTCAAAGCAAGGCTTGTGGCTAAGGGCTTCACTCAAAGAGAAGGTATTGATTATAATGAGACTCTTTCACCTTTCTCTTCTAAGGACTCATTCAGAATTATAATGGCACTTGTGGCTCATTATGATCTAGAGTTGCATCAGATGGATGTTAAAACGGCATTTCTGAATGGTGACTTACATGAGGATGCTTACATGGCTCAACCGGAAGGTTTTGTTATGGAAGGAAAAGAAAATTTAGGATGTCGTCTTAAGAAATCCATTTATGGATTAAAGCAAGCCTCAAGGCAATGGTACTTCAAGTTTGATCAAGTCATAAATAATTTTGGTTTTAAGGAGGCATTTATGAGAAGTTCAGGGGGAGCAATTTTGTGTTCCTGATACTGTATGTTGATGACATACTCTTAGCCAGTAGCGATAAGAATATGCTACTGGAAACTAAAAGGTTTCTCTCTTCAAAGTTTGACATGAAAGATCTTGGTGAAGCCGCTTATGTCTTAGGCATTCAAATTCACCGAGATAGATCCAGAGGAATCTTGGGGATATCACAAAGAGCGTATATTGAGAAGGTACTCAAAAAGTTCAATATGCATAAGTGCTCAGCCTCGCCTGCTCCTATTGTCAAGGGCGATAAGTTTGGGATTTTCCAGTGCCCAAGTAATGATTATGAATCTGCGCAAATGAAGTCAGTTCCTTATGTTTCAATCATTGGAAGTATGATGTATGCATAAGTGTGCACTCGCCCTGACTTAGCATTCATAACCGGGATGCTTGGCAGATATCAATCTAATCCAGGGTTGGATCACTAGAAGGCTGCTAAGAAAGCTTTGTGTTATTTGCAAGGCACTAAAGGTCTCATGCTCACATATAAGAGAACTAATAACCTCAAGGTGGTGGGTTATTCAGATGCTGATTTTGCGAGGTGTGTTGATACTAAGAAATCCACATCGGGTTACATACTATTTCTTTGAAAAGCACCAAGCAAAGTGTTACTGCATTATCAACAATGCAGGTAGAGTTTGTGGCATGTTATGAGGCAACCGGGCAGGCAGTATGGCTGAAGAATTGCATTCCGAGCTTAAGGGTGATTGACAGTATATCTGAGTCACTCACTCTTTTCTGCGATAATCAACCCGCAATGATCTATTCGAGTAACAACAAGTCAAGTGGTGCTGCCAAACACATTGACATCAAGTATCTTGTTGTGAAAGATAGAATCCAGGATCAGACAATAAATATTAAGCATACAAGGACTAACACAATGTTAGCGGATCCACTTATGAAAGGCTTGCCACCCAGTGTGTTTAAATAGCACGTTGCTAACATGGGATTGGCAGAAAGCTTTTGATCCTAGAATTGGGACCGTTATGACACCATCTCCCCATAAGCTAAGAAGGGTTCTTCTCTTCGATGGAATGATGTACTGTAGTCAATTAGTTCAATGGTACTTAACTGACCTTTGCAATTTATTGTCTCTGTATAAGTTTCAACAAAGAGATGAGCTCATAAGTTTGTAATAAATATAAGTTCATGGAGCTCCTAAGTTAAAGAAGCTTTGTTTTGAAATAAAGCGATATATTGTAGTAACTGGGTTCTGCGGTATTCTATGGCCGTTGTAATTCTGTAGTCTCATATACAGTTTTGTTGAGTAATGAGTTTATAAGTTTATCCTTATGATCAAGAGGAAGAATGTTGGATATAAGTGATCTACGGTGATCTAAAGGTTGCTGTGATCAATCTAAGTCAAATTAATGATGATTAAGGGGATGTTTAATAACAGCCATTGGATGCCCTGATCATGGGCATCCTGACCATCCATCCTAAGGTGCTGCTTTCCCTAGTGCAAGTGCTATAAATAGGGGACTTAGGGTTAGGGCTGAGAGAGGCTGCTCATTCAGTTGTTCCTCTCTCACTCACTCTCCCCAGCTCGCGGATCAAGCAAGCACCTAAAGCACCAGGAAGAACCCTCACATCTACATCAACAAGGATTAGGTGAAGCAAATCAAGAGGAGGCCATGGCTGGACCTCCAGATCAAGGTACATATCCCTGGTCCTATCTTGTGTGGCTCAAATCTTAAGCTAGATAATCCTCAAAGGATCTAACACATCTGACTTGGGGTACAAAAAGGTAAATCTAGACAAATTCGGACTCCTAGACCAATACTAATACTCCTTAACACCCCCCTCAAATGCAAAGTGTATGCAATAGTATTGCATTTGAAGAAGTGAAAGCCTTTTCTTCTTCCTAGAGTCACCACCGAGCCTTTACCAACAGCTCTCTCCTTGCTCCACCGTCGTGTCTCCTGCAGGGCACCTCCATACACGCGACCTCTAGCAATTGCCGATTCACCATCGGCCAACTTCAGGAACCAGCTACACCGCCACCTTGTTCTCTGATACCATGTAGGTTTGTGGGGGTGGTTTTTTTCTAGAATCTAATAGGGGTACTACTAATTTACTATATTGACATACTATCGTAGAATACTCTAGACTCCACTAGAATACTACTACTATACTAACACATACTCCAACCTGTACCATCATTGTTTTTCCAAATTTTGACAAGTACATTGTTTGCATAAAAACCAATGAGCATAAATCGGTTCAAGAGACAGGGCGATTCAAAGATGGATTCCAGAAAACATAGTATATACCATGTTTGAAGATGACAAGACAAATGGTCATGGCAAATAACACACACAAACATGTAGTAGTAGTACATCAATGACACTGCTGAACATTAATATTCGATCATAGTGCAAATAAGATGGTCAACCTCTCTGACCGGCCTCTTGTATTTCATCGTTTCTTCTGTTTCCTTACGAACAAACTGTTGCTGATTGTTTTTGAAGAGGGGAGTAGAACCCTGGCCTCTGCATCAATGTTGCACACGAATATTTCATTTCAGCATTAAGAGATTCAAATATAAGAAATCATCAATCTGGCATCATTCTTCGTCATCTTGTTGGGATGTTTGAGATGGCCAGGGCTCGCTATTACGAACTTCATCTGCAATTGTATCAGTCAGGAAACCCGGTGGCTGGTCCTTCCAGATTTCACTGAGTCTCTGGGTAAAGCTGTAGCGGACAAGTTCATACGCTGCCGCATTCGCTCTCCGTGGACAATGAATTACAGTTGCCGTTTTGAATCTCTTTATTTGTGCTCGGCAGTCATTGATGATATCAGCACCAGACGCCGTATAACTCAAAGGATTATCCATGGCATTCACCACCTCCTCCGAGTCCAACTCTGCAATGATATACTTGTAGCGATGTGCCAGCTTGAGACCTTCAAGAAGAGCTTCCGCTTGCATGGAAGGGATGTCCAGGACGTGAGGTATGAATCTGCTGTAGGACGCAACAAACTTTCCTTCAGAATCCCTGAGGATCACTCCATATGCACCACTATGAGCTTCTGCATTAAAAGCTGCGCCAACATTAAGTTCCAAAAAATCCGCAGCGGGCCTTGTCCACTTATTTTCATCATCTGCAACAGGATGGTCCTGTTCGTGCAGAGCATCAGTTGATGGAACCCTCGAATCATCCTTTACTGCTTCATGTGGAACCAGTCGGTCACCACCCGCAGGTGGCTCCTGCTGTCCTCCCAGTTCTTGGGGTGCCACTCCTTCTTCGGGATCTTGTGGGGATGCTTGAGATGGCCAGCGCTTGCTGCTACGGATGTCGCAGTGAGAAAGAATGACCCAAATATGAGTTATGAACTCGCCTCCAGTTGCAAGGCATTTCTTGTGAGCCGCAGAATTCCATGAGGGGGCTGTATGTACCAGTATATCGGCCCATACCTCTGAGAGGATCTTCCAACGAACCTTTTCATCGAGATCATGAATCAGAGACCAAGCAAGCTTTGCAGCTTTCACAAGTATCATATTGGGATTGGTCTGCCATTCCTGAATGCCCTGCTGTGGCTCTCCTTCTCGAATGAGTGTTCTGAACACGCTTTGCAGGGTGTCACAACCTTTCAGGATATCTGCAGCATCATCGAGGGTATACTCGAATATTTCATCAGCAGTTAAGTAACTATCAGGTAGCAAATCTGGCTCTTTAACAATCAGATAGGCACAGTAGCGTGATATACTGATGGCAGCTATATAATTAGCTCGCAGAGCCCCTTCAATTCTTTCTGCCTTTATAACATATGGCTGGGAGGAAAAACAGCTGAGGGAGGTCTTAATTGCACACAATACCTCAGAAATGGTTAATCTTGCGTTGTAGTGTTGAGCAAGCTCAATCTCACAAAGGCTTGTTGCTATATGCCACACAAGAATGCTGTGACACCATGTCTTCAGTTTGAAAGTCCAGGCGAATTGCCTCTGATCAGCTGGCAGACCTATCTCCAGTGAGTTCTTCCCAACCTTTAGCAAGCAGAGTGACTTCACAACGGCCGTTTTAACATCTTTTGGCAGCTCCGTTGGGTCTTGTACCTTTGCACCTTTAATATCTTTTGGGAACAAGCCAAGGCTTATGTAGTGAAGAATGTTCCAAGGATTGTAACCAAATGACTGAAGTAAATCATACTGGCCGATCTTATTGTGCCAGCGGTGCACAATTGTACATCTTGGTGTGCACAACATCTTAATCAGGAGCTCCCAGAGCTGTCGTGGAATAAACTTGACCCAGGGGCTCTGTGTAGTGTATTCGCACAATAGCATCACCTTGGTCCAGTCTGATAACAGGTAGTTGACCATCTTCCAAGACTCCTTCAACACGATGATACCCATGAATCCCCATGTGATGATGATATCAACGTTCTTTCCGTGTATGACGTGTGCAGTCTCACCAACCTTAGGCTTGTAAAGTTTGTGAATATCTCTTCCAAGCCAAGCGATGAGAGCAATGGTCAACAGAGGATGCCAAGCAACACTGATCGGGAAACCACGCCAAAACAGGATGGGATATCTTGTGTAGAAGTAGTCGTTGAGAAATGCTAGCTCCAACTTTACAATTCTGAATGCTCTTTCGGAGTGTTTGTCTATTTCCTCAGCCAAATATGTGTCATTTTCCTTCTTGCCAATAATATCATATATTAACCTTCTGGTGTGAGGAATGCTGTCCGCTGGTAGGGTTAAGTCATCAAATCGACAGCGGAGTAGCCGGTACAGGCCAAACGACAAGCACATGTCCTTCATCCATGGTGTTCTGATGTCACCATTTCCTTGAGTGCTGTCGTCGCCCACGGGGTTTATGTTTTCTTGAGTACCGTCTCCGCCGCCAATTCCAGCATCTTCTTGAGCATTGCCATCTCCATTGATGTCAGCATTTTCTTGGGAAATATTGGCACCTGCAATGTCAGTAATTTCTTGAGCACCCTCTCTACCATTGATACGAGTATTTTCTTGAATGCTGCCTCTGCCACCAACACCAGCATTTTCTTGTACACTGCCTCCTTGAGAGATACCATCATTTTCTTGAACACTTTTCCTGCCATCAATTCCAGCATTTTCTTTGGCACTGTCATCACTATCGATGTGAGCATTTTCTTGAGTAGTGCCCCCTACATCTATGCTAGCATTTTCTTGAGCATTTCCCCCTCCATCAATGCCTGCATTATGTTCAGCACTGTCCCCGCCAACAATGCCAATATCTTCTTGATCACTGACCCAACCGTCGATGCCAGCATTTCCTTGAGTGTTTCCTCCGCCACCAATGCCAACATTTACTTTAGCATTTCCCCTGCCACCAATACGAGCATTTTCATCAATACTGCCCTCGCCACCAGTAGTGACAACATTTTCTTGAGAACTCCCACTAACAACACCATTTTCTTCAGCATCGCCCCTGCCACCAATATCAGCAATTTCATTTGTCCCAACAGCAACATTGCCATTTTCTTGAGCACTGACTTCAATATGTGAACCCTGGTCTATTGGCAGCCAAATCTTGTCAAGTGTGATGAGATGTATCTTTCTGCGTCTTGTTACCTCCAGATGAAATTTATACTCAGGCGGTTTCAATTCAACTTTCTGAATATGATCTCCAGAGACCAAGTACTTGTATGCTAGCATTGTAGTCGGATCCCCATTCTCACAGATACCATCACGGGTACCCATATATGCTATCACAAGCGGGGAGCTCAGACCATGCAAGAAGGATCCTGTGGCTGAACTGTACGCACACATTAGGTATATATTTCTCAGTTGCTGCATTGCCCACAGTACCCAGATTGGATGCTTAAACTCACTGTTCTGTGTGCCGATTAAGAAGGCCACTCCTAGAAGTGCCACCACCTTCCCTAACTCGGTAAGGCGGATGTTCTCTTGGTCAGGGATCCCATATGCCGAGATGAAGCAAGCATTGAACCGGAGGTTCACCAATATGAGCGCCCATACTGAAAACAGGTCCTTCTTGAAAGGCGCTGTCTGCATCAGCCCAATAGTGTAGATGAACGAGGAATCGCTGATGGCGTCCAGAACGAGCAAGACGTACTTGATGGAGGAGTGGCGCGACTGACGACGGAACATGTCCAAGAATGACATTAGGAGGAAGATTGCCGCAATGGCAACAACGAGGAACTCAATTCGCATAAGCATGGCGCTCTCAGTATTTTCAAATAGAAAGGACCATTTCACATAATCGCCGGGCTTCGCCATGTCTTTTTTTTTTCCTTCCTGGTTTGGGCGAACTCCCTGGAAATGGTTTCCAAGATATATTATAAATACATGATATAGTTTTTTTTCTAACCATGCAAGAGCCTTGCATGTGTTATAGTATTAGAAGAGGGAAAGCTGATGGCTAAAGTCTTACAGAAAATACAAAAAGGGAAACATGACTTAGAGAGAAAGAAAGTCGAGAATCCAACACTAAATGCCCTACAAGGGAACCGATTAACTTGACAAAAAATTGAGACAAGAATGCTATTCTTCTGGGAGTTGTAGACGACCTGAGCTTGCTAACGACCAGAGTTCCGCTTCAGCCTTAATTTGGTCGATGAGTACGTTGATTGGTTTGAAGCGATGCTAAAAAATTCTTGCGTTTCCTTCTCTCCACACCCAGGATACATGACATAGTAATATTTAACTCATTCTATTTAAAAACATATGTCATTTTACTGGAGAAAAAACGAAGTCGTATTGTTTTAAGCAGTAACCTGGTCACCTAACATAAAGTTGATCATAAGTCCTGCTTCAACATCACTATAGACGCTAACGAAACTGTAATGCTATAGAACCACACCTTTTGAGACAATCCAAACGGGTTAAACATGGTACTAGAAATCAATGTTTCACAACAACCGACGGCATAATTAAAAATACGAACTCTGTTTCTATATATACGGCACTTTCAAGAAAGCAGTTAAACTTTAGTGTTGTCTGTGTTTCATTTACTCCTCGGGTTTGTAATAAGCTAGCACATTGCCTGGTGGCATATGGTGTGAATCGACGGTGCCCGAGATCGCTGTAGTCTTAGGCATTGTCGGAGGATGTATTTGTCGATGTGGCTAGCACTATCGTTGAGCCTGGTATTTAATGGAATCAGGTGTTCCATCTAAAACAAAAACTTACTATTTAACTTTGAGAACTAGTATTATTATTATTTGTATAAATATTTAGATTTGGTAAGTTCAAAATAACATTACCAGATTTTCAATACAATATTTGTGTATATTCTTTAAGTCAGACAATGTAGGGAAGGCCACTTAAAGAAAAAATCTATCTATCTATTATCTATTATCTATTATATACTAAAAACAATATAAGGATGTCTAATAAAGCCACCAGGTTGACCCACATCATCTAAATTATAATGATGGTTAGATCTAAAATAAACATGTTGGATTTAACCACAGTTCTTAGTCACGTAACCGGTTCGACCTAATTTAACCACAGTTCTTAGTCACGTAACCGGTTCTTAGTCACATTAAATCTTTTTTGCTCAATGCGCCATACGATTTGGCAGCTATTTAGGCTGATAAAACAGATCGGTCATATGTCACGTAGATGAAGTCCGTGTACGTGAGTCATCCAAGAGATTTGCTTCCATACGACAAGTCCAAACACATTTTAACAATGCAGTCCTGGCCAAATACGTGTTGTTCATGTGGATCTTGAAAGCGCATTCAAATTAGTTTACATCTAGACTTTTTCAAAAGAGTTACACTTGAACTTTTCCCAAAGAATTGCAGCTTAGAGATTGGCCATTTCTTGATGGCCTTGTTTGAGAAGACATGAAGATGACATGTATTTCTGAACCACTTAAAGCTAATGAGAGTAGAACGGTCTACTAAAAATAAAACAACTCTTTCTGTTGAGTTATCAACCTATGAGTGAGGATAAATTTCTTTAGTAAGAATATTTATTTGGCAATAGTGAATATCACTGTAATGCAATTTCAGGCCATTTCTCAAGTGGATATATAATTATTTTTTGGAAGAAAACATACAACTTTGTGTATTTTATATGTGCTGATGACCGATAACCTATCATAGTTATTGAAGATCTCAACAATAGTTTCACCTAGCTCACAGAAACAACAAATATGGTCGATATTATTATTTAATGATCATTCATCTAGAAATTTAAAATGTGTTTTACACATATGATATTGTATTTAACATTACGGATCTATAGAAATGCATATTTCCTACCACATACAACGGATATGGATAAAATTATAAATTTAGAATTCATCACATATAAAGAGTTTTCCTCGCATTTGCGAGGGCCACTGTGCTAGTTATATACTAAAATCAATATAGGGATGTCTAATAGAGCCACTATGTTGATTCGCAAAAAAAAATAGAGCCACTATGTTATTCCACATCATCAAAATTATTTTAACTGTTAGATCTTAATTAAGTTGTTATCTATTTAATCATCACCGTTAGATTTATGTAACAAATGTGACAATCTAACAGAAAGCCACCACGTTAGGGCGTGTGTTTGGCCCAACGTAAGCTGGGTCTGACAGGCCTAAAGTCCTGATTGACATACGCATGCCTCCTGAGTCCACACACGTAACCTCTATTGTGTTCCGATTTCATATAAAAATTAGGTCTTGTACCAGAGCGCAGCCAGCCCTCCCCCGACCCAGGCCTCATTCCTCTCACAAAGCAACCACAGCAGCGGCGGTGGCTCGGCTCCTCCCTCCTAGTTCCCAAATCGGAAGCCTCTCTCCGTGGATTTCGATCCCCCAAGTGCTTTAAGGTATTCTTCCCCTTTTTCTTCGATTTCACCCATTGAATTCTTGTTTTGGCCCATATCTTGCAAATCCTAGGTTGTTTTGTAAGATGTATGGTAGAATGTTGTTGCATTGGCATATGGGTTGGGCATTTTGTTCATGGTAGCATTTGTATGTATTGAGTATGTTGACCGTAGTATTGTTGTTGTGGTTATCTTAGGCATGGCAAGAATTGTTCATGTTCACCATGTAGACAAGGATGCTTTTTGAGAGGTAACATAGAACCGGACCCGGACGAGCTTGATTTGGTGTTTGAGCGTACTCCAACCTATGCCGAGGTCTTGGAGCAATTGAGGATGGAATTGAAATGGATGGACCCAAATGATGTTGTTGAGTTGGAGGGAGGACATAATGTTGGCTTGGGAATGCATGTCCGTTGGAATCTCCGAGGCCCATTGGCTTGCATACAAGGAGGTGGTGGCCGAATCACTAGACAAGGCACTTGAGCTATTTGACACCAAGAAAGTTGATAGTTCATTGTCTTTGGACTTAAACCGTCTTGTGTCCCCATTGCGTACTACGAGTCCTCCACCCATAGACCAAGAGCTATGGAGTGAACCTCCTTTGACCCAAACATTGAGCCCGATTTCAAGACACCAAGACGAAGTGTTGGAAGAGGAAAATGATGATTGTGGGGGTAAAGATGATGATGTTGAACTCCACGACAACAATGTTGGAGATTTGGACAAATATATCACGCAAGATGACATGGACCGTGACCTCCCATATTCTCGAGTCTATGCATCGGACTCAGATGATGATGGTCCTAAAGAAGAAGTTGATGAGGAGGGGTTCACGGCTAGAGAGGCCGAAATCCACGATACCGTATTGGGCCGGGATCATCGGGTGCCTTTGTTTCGTGATCTTAGTCTCGCGGATGAAGCCACAGTTGATGGTGGCAAGGGCATAGTGCTTGGACCAAGGACAAGTTCTTACCGGGATGGCAATCACGTGAATAATGGATTTTGCAAAGGATCAAGGTTCAAGACCTTGTTGGAATTTAAGCAATGGATAAAGGACTTCTCGGTGAGGCATCATCGTCCTTACACGGTCGTGCACTCGGACTTAAGAAGCGTTACACGGTGAAGTGAGAGGAGGAAGGATGTCCTTGGATTGTGCGTGCAAGACCATTCAAGGGAGGCCCTGAATGGCACATATCTAGTTGTGTATCAACTCACATGTACCGAGGCCCGATGGTGGATGGCAATTACGCAAAGCATGAGCACCGGCAACTCACCCCTGAGTTCCTCGCTTATAGGATTTCCAATGACATTGTGTCATTTCCAATAATGAGCATCAAGATGGTCATGGAGCTTGTGAAAGCCCACTTTCACTATGAGGTGAAGTACGGGAAGACATGGAAGGCTAAGCAAGCCGCATTCAAGATGTTGTATGGTGGCCGCCCAATCGGCGCTGAGTGACATACACCACGTCGCCGCCAAGGAGGCGGTGGAGGCGGTGGCGTTGGAGGCTGCATCATCGGATCTCCGTGAGATCCGCCACGAGGCGGCCATGACCACGTTGTTGGAGGTGGCCAAGGAGGCCGCCAAGGTTGCCGTCTGCGAGCTCCGCCACACCGCCAAAGCACGCAGCAACACGGAGGAGGCACAACGCGAGAACGTCGCTGACTCGGCGACGGAGGAGGAGCACGTGACTTTGGCCGCTGAGGCGGCGATCGCGTGGGGTCTCGTCGACAACGACGAGATGGAGGTGGCAGGGGACGACGAGGAGGAGGGGGAGGAGGTGGATCAGCTAGAGGCGGCAATCGCCATCCCCATGCAGATATCGCAGGCACCGGGTTCTGGCTCCGGCTCCTTCTCTGGCGGAGTTTCTCATGGTTGAGGCGAAGGAGCTCGTCGACCAGGAGGCGAGGGACCACTGGGCCGCCGAGATGGACAAGGCCCTGGCAAATCGGGCGGTGGAGGACTGTAGGATGCTGGCGGGCAAGGCGGTGGATCACGACCATCCGCGTGATCGTCACCGCGAATGCATCCAGCTGCAGGCTGGTCCGCTAGAGCGGCGATCGACGAGGCCGGCGGCAGTGGCCACGGTGGCCGTGGAAATGGTGGCCGCAACAACGATGGTGAGTAGCTGCTGTGACGTCCTCCTCCTGCAGCCGTAGCAGTAGCATCCCCTATTTTGTTCAAACAACCTTTTTGTAACTGGCAGGGCTTAATCTAATAAATAGCTATTGTTAAGTATAATGTTTCACTTAAATATGGACCCTGAGTGTCTGACGGGCAGGACACCCACGATGTTCGCGCGCGTCCGGGACGACGCAACCGTTTCCCAGATTAGATGCACGGTTGGGTTGAATCAGACGCGTTTATCTGGATAGATCGGGCTGCTGGAGCGGCGTGCACGTTCCGCGCATCCGCGCGGACGATTTTGAACATGCTTGGACGGGATGGGTCGAGCCCGGTGGAGAAACACATGTAGGAGCTCATGTGAAGACTCGTCCTCTTCTTTTTGTGTCCAGCCAAGGGTTCACAGCGGGGCCGACCCATTTTATCCGGATAGGCTTATATTTTATATTCTCCTTCTCTCTCTTCTCCCTCTTTCTCCTATGCCACCGCATCCGCTTGCGCCCATGCTCTCCATTCCCCAATCTAGAGCCATCCGCGGCAAATCGAGGTCAATAGAAGGAGAGTAGCTAATTTTCTTGCCCGTATCCAAGATCAGTAGATATCCGACTCAGAGAATGGGGGAGAAAGCAGCAGATGCGGTCGCAGTGGTGGCTGGGGACTTGGACATGGCGTACTGCAGCGAGCACCCCTGACCGCTCGGTGTGATGGTCTCATTGTCCAAGTCACCAGAGCGTGTTGTTATTGTCTTTGGGTAGTGATTGTTGGGGGAAGATACACAACCCCCGCTGCTTGCGTTGAACCCAGAGGATAGTTTCAATCAACAGATATGCAGCGGAAATAAAACAACAAGCACGTGCATAGGTGACAGAAGGATTTACGTGGAAAAACCTTCTCAAGGTGAGAAGGAAAAAACCACGGGTGCGGACCAACCGGCCCATGCAAGCTTCACTAATCACTATGAGCAACCTGGATACAGAGTCTTCTCCAGAGCATCTAGAGATATATAACACACTCACCATGTTGCCAACCGGCAACAACAACCACTTGAGAGAAAGATTATAGCAAAACAGAGTATCTTAGTTTCTGTCCTCTTCGATAATCAACAAACTGCTCTTAAACTGCAGATCCAATCAGCACCAAACTCGGTAGACAAGCTAACATACGAGTACCCAACATACATGCCAAATTTCAGGCCAATCAAACATCATTTGCCTGTCCAAACTGTTCGTCTACCAAAACTGCTCTGTGCTGAAACTGCAGCAGTCCGAACTGAATAAACCACTTCCAAATCTGATGCTACACTGACCCAAATCTCAAATCAACTAATCAGATCGAAGTACTCAAAGCAATGAACAATCTCACCAAGTTTGGATCCAATCCAAGCAAGTTTGAGCCTCCAAACACCAACTTGAAGACATACCGGCCAGATCTCAGAATTTGGACAGAAATCACCTCTCTTCTCACTAGGTTGTGATGTTCTTGTGTGTTCTTTCACGCTCTCTTAGTAGCAGCCACATTGGATTGCTTATCTCATTTGCTCACTCTCTGATTGAGACACACGCCCACACACAGCCACCAAGGGTGGCTAGGGTTTTCTTTTCTACTCCTCTCCCAAGGAGCACCTCAGCCGTTGGATATGAACAACGATTAATGGTTGAAACATGTTGGACTTTCAAGGGCTGATGTTGGGCTGCCAACACACCTCTATGTGGAGGGAAATGTGCCAACAAACTCCCCCTCTCGACATCATGGAGGGTCTCACTGCCAACCAGCTACATGCGTCAGTCTGCACAGCATACCTCGAGCTTTCCTCTTGTCACCACCTTGGTCAACATATTAGCCCCATTATCATCTGTGTGCACATTCTCAATTTGCATTTGCTTGGGATTCAGTACATCTCGAATCCAATGATAGCGAACATCAATATGCTTCGTCCTTAAATGAAAACTTGCATTCTTACTCAAGTGAATGGCACTTTGGTTATCACAAAACACCACACACTTGACTTGCTCAAGACCAAGCTCACAAGCCAATCGTTTCAGCCACAATAGCTCCTTGCTCGCCTTTGTTACTGCGATGAACTTGGCCTCAGTTGTATTCAACGCCACAAACTTTTGCAACCTTCTTTTCCATGCCACTTCTTCTCCTGAATGGGTAATCAAATAACCCGAAGTAGACTTCCTTCCATCGACATCTCCAGCCAAGTCTGAATCTGAATTTGCAATCAGCTTGGACTCACTACCACCAAAGTAGAGCTTCATATTAGTGTTGCCCCAGAGATAACTGAAAATCCACTTCACGGCTTCCCAATGTGGCCTTCCTGGATTGGACATGAATCTTCTCACAGTACTAACCGCTTGAGCGATGTCAGGCTGTGTGCATACCATAGCATACATCAAACTCCCAACAGCTGAAGCATAAGGAACCTTTTGCATTTCCTTTTCCATCTCTTCAGTGGAGGGACATTTCTTTTTCCTCAACTTGAAATGAGCAGCGAGTGGATAGCTCACTTCCCTTGTTTTGTCCATCTTGAACTTGTGAAGTACATTCTCAATATATTTCTCTTGAGACAAGTACAACTTGTTGGATTTTCTGTCTCTCTCAATTCTCATGACGAGAATACACTTTGCTGGACCCAAGTATTTCATGGCAAAACTTTTGCTCATAATTTTCTTTACTCTAGCAATCCTAGAGACATTCTTGCCAACAATCAAGATATCACCAATATAGAGCAATAACATGATAAAATCATCACCTGAGAACCTCTAAATAAACACACAATGGTCTGAGCTACACCTATTTTAGCCATGCTCCCCCATGACAGATTCAAACTTCATGTACCATTGTCTTGGTGCTTGTTTCAGGCTATAGAGACTTTTATTCAATTTGCACACATAGTCTTCTTTGCCTTTAACAAGAAACCCCGCAGGCTGCTCCATGTAGATTTCTTCCTCCAATTCTCCATGAAGGAATGATGTCTTCACATCCATTTGATCAACCTCCAAGTTGAGACTTGTTGCCATGCCAAGGATCATTCATATTGATGTCATCTTCACCACTAGAGAAAATATTTGATCAAAATCAATACCTTTTATCTGGCCGAATCCTTTTACAACTAGTCTGTCCTTGTACCTTAGATGTGACGTATGCTCTTCTTTCTTGATTTTGTAGACCCACTTGTTTTTTAGAACTTTCTTGCCCTTGGGAAACTTCACCAGCTCATAGGATGATTTTTATGCAGGGAATCCATCTCTTCTTGGATAGCCTTATTTCACTCCTTCTTGTTCCCATATTTCTCATCTTGAAAGCACTCGGGTTCTGAACCATCAGATAATAACACCACATATTGGTCTGAGTCATACCTAGTGGAAGGAAGACGGCCTCAGCTGGACCGTCTGAGTGGAGCAACTGGTGGACTATCTGGTTCAGGTTCTTGCTGATCATGATCATCTTCTTCAGCATCATACTCTTGCTGTTGGGGAGCATCCTCACATGTACCACTATGTGCATCATCTTTCACATCTTCTTCATCATCATTTTTAGTTTCTTGTTGAGCTAAATCTGCAGGAACTGGGTCAGAATCAGATCCGTCTTGCTGCTGATTTTGAGGAGAAACATGTACCAGAACTTTCTCCGGAACCTGCACCTTTTTCTTCACAATATCCTCAATTGGTTGGTCTTCAAAAAACACAACATCATGGCTTCTCACAACCTTTCTTGCTATTGGATCATACAACTTATAGCCAAGCTGATCAGCTCCATAGCCAAGAAATATACACTGTCGTGTCTTTGAATCAAGCTTTGACCTTTCATCTTGAGGGATATGAACAAAGGCCTTGCACCAAAAAACCTTCAGGTGCTCATACGAGACGTCCTTGTCATAAAACACCCTGCTTGGAACATCTCCCTGTAATGGATAACTTGGTGAGAGATTAATAAGATAAACTATAGTCGACAAAGCCTCACCTCAATAATTCTTAGGAAGCTTTGCACCCGATAGCAAGCATCTAACTCTCTCAACAATTGTCATGTTCATCCTCTTAGCAAGACCATTCGGCTGTGGTGACTTTGGAGGAGTAAATTGGTGCCTAATTCCCTGCTCCTTGCAATAGGCATCAAATGAATATACTCTCCTCCATTATGAGTGCGAATGCACTTGATATTCTTCTTAGTTTCTATCTCAACTGAGATTTGGAATTGCTTGAATGCACTTAGTACTTGACGTTTATTCTTCAAAACATAGACCCAAACCTTCCTGGAAAAGTCATCAATAAATATGACAAAGTACTTTGCTCCACCCATGGACCTCACCGACATTTTGCAAACATCGGAATGTATCAAGTCCAGCACCTCGGGATTCTTGTGAGGAGGTTGACTCTTGAACGCAACTCTGTGTTGCTTCCCCGCTAGACAATTTGAACATTTCTTGATGTGAACACATTTCACACCTTTCAACAGATTTTTCTTTACTAGCACCGTCATCCTCTTCTCACTCATGTGTCCAAGTCTCTTGTGCCATAAGGCACACACATCCTATTTCTGCAATGCATTGACATAAGCAGCAGAAAGCTTAGCATGAACATGATACAAAACTAAAACCATGTTACCTTTTGTAACAATCAGGTTACCTTTGGTGAGCTTGTACTATGCATTTCCTAATATGCTCAAGTACCCATATCCATCAAGCAATCCAACCGAGATAATGTTGAACCGAAGGGCCTCAACATGCCTCACCAACTTGAGGACTAGTGTCGTACCATTTTTAGTCTCCAAGTGCACATCTCCTCTTCCAATGATTTTTGCCCTAGCATTGTTTCCCATCTTCACAACACCAAAATCACCTGCTGTGTAGTTGGTGAAGAGCTCTCTACGAGATGTAGAATGTATGGTAGCACCGCTGTCCGGAATCCAAGTCATCTCATCACCATCTAAAAGGTTGATGGTATCATTAGAAACTATAGTGGCCCTCTCCTCAATGGTGGAAACGCTGCTGCCATCATGTTCTTCATGCATGAGAAACATGATCTCCTCAACCGCAGCAATCCGGCCTCCATCACTATCACTATCACCATCGATTTGTTTCTGAACTTTCTTCTTTTTCTTTTTGTCTTTCTTCCATTATTCATAGTGCCACTTTATGTGGCCCTTCTCATGGCAGTGATGGCATATAATACCAGCATACTTGTCTTTGCCTCTTAATTTGCTTCTACTTCTTTATCCTCCCTTACTCGAACCTTTGCACTTACTTCTCCCCCGTGACTCAGTCACTAACATTTCAGAATGTGAAGAAGAACCGTCCTTATCAGAAATTTTTTTGGACTCTTCATTTAGTACCTTGGTCTTGAGAAGGTTCCAAGTGACTACTCTATTAGGTGCTAAATTGCACACGGGTCCGATAATGAGCCAAGTAGCAGCAAGGCTCTAACTTCATCTCTAAATGTAATTCCCATTGAAGATAGTTGATTTATAATGCCTTGAAATTCATTCACATGATCTGTAATTGGAGTGCCCTCCTTGTACCTCAAACGCATCAACTTCTTGATTAAAAACATCTTGTTGGTACCTTCTTTGCGGGCATACAACTCCTCCAATTTTTGCCATAAGATACGTGCATGTGACTCATCAATGATATGGTTCAAAACATTATCATCCACCCATTGTCGGATGAACCCACAAGTTTGGATATGAAGTATCTTCTAATGATCTTCTTGCATATCACTGGGCAGCTCAGTGGAGAACACTGGCTTCCAGTAATCCTTCACATATAACAATTCCTTCATCTTGATCTTCCACGCTTGATAATTTGTACCATTCAAAGAAATCATTCTGTTGGTATTCACTTCCATCCTTCACCACAAGAAAATGCACTCAGCCCAAAACAAACCTTGCTCCGAAACTGATCACGAACTGAACCTTATCCCTGATACCACTTTGTTGGGGGAGGAGAGTCTGGTGTGGTGTGGAAGAATATGGCGTGCGTCCTCCACTACATGTAGCAAGACATGTCCGACAACATTGAATCGAGGGAAAGGCATCTAGGATGACCACCCACTACTAAGAAAAAGCTTACCAGTGGCGCACATTTTTTACTTCTATGGCGCATATGGGATGCGCCACTGTTATCACGCCACTAAACTGTAATTCTGTGGCGCATTTTAGTGACAGATGTTTTTTTTCAAATTTCAAAAAAGGCGGGCTAGATCTAAAATTTCTGTGGCGCATATTACCAATATGCGCCAACGAATTTTTAGATCTAGCCCGCCTATTTTGAAATTTGAAAAAAAACATCTGTCGCTGAAATTTTCAAATTTCAAAAAAGCTGGCCAGATTTGTCCGAAGGTGGGGGTCGTCGGAGGTTGGCTAGGCTAGGCCGGAGGTGGGTGGAGGAGGGGTTCGCCAGAGGAGGAGGTAGCTAGAGGAGGAGGTCACCGGGGTGGTCGTCATCGTCGTCGTCGGAGGAGGAGCTCACCGGGGTGGAGGAGGAGGATGAGGGAAGAGCTCACTAGGTGGAGGAGGAGGAGGAGCTCACCAGGGTGGCGGAGGAGGGAGGAGCTTACCGGGTGGAGGAGGAGGAGGGAGGAGCTCACTGGGTGGAGGAGGGAGGAGCTCATCGGGTGGAGGAGGAGAAAGAGGGAGGAGAATGGGAGGAAGAAGGGAAGGAGAAGGAGAGAAGAAGTGGAGGGAGTATAAGTGTGGAGGAGAGGAAGATGAGTAAAGGATAAAAGAGAGGGAGAAGGGGCGCTGACGGGATTCAAATTCCGAATCCCGCCCAAGACTTCTGTGGCGCATATGAGAGATATGTGACACATAAGTTCCCCCCTTTTTTTGCAGGAAAAAACTACTTTCTTTTCGAATATGGGGAATCTTTTCATTTTGATAGGTAAAATATTTTTTCGATATTGTATGCAAAAGTTATGGCCGTTTTACCGTGCCATGACCTTTTTTTTTGCAAAAATACATCAAAACTCATGTTTTTCAATTTTCCCTACAACTATACCTCAAAATATAACTACATCTCAAAAGAATTATTTTTTAAAAGTTTTTATCATTTTCATTTATTTTTTACAAAACTTAAAAAGAGGATCTGTTTTTCCACATTCTGTGACGCATACCTCTATATACGCCATATAAACATTACTTTCTGTGGCGGATATAGACATATGCGCCACATAATGTTGGTCAACTGAATTCTGTGATGGCGGTACCGGGTCTTGGAAGTGGGAACGTGACCAATGCAAAGCAGCACCCTGCCACGCTCTCCGTCACCATCGTCGTCGCCCGAACTCGAGCCAATCGGCATCAGCTTCACCGGCTTTGATTTCGTTGTGACCATCCACTTGGGCACATTGCAAGATAGGATGCTTCTTCCCCACAAATTCGTGTCACTGGTCGACGGCACAGAGCCTTAGCAGGTCATGCTGCAGGCGGCCGGTGTCAATACTGGCGCGTAGCCGGTGGAGGTGCTGTTTGACCGCCTCGACCAGATGTTTCTCGCCAATGGATGGGAGGAGTTTTGTCACATCCCAAATTTTATATTTGGTTCTGCATTATCATTTATGTCATTGCATCATACTCTTTCATGCAAAGCCATCGATTGAAAAGATTTGGCAAAACACTATTTTCTAAACCCTACTCTATTTTACTACGAGGCTCCTACGGGAGGTTTTACTAGGACTTGTGTTTTCCACCCTTGTAGCCTAGTGGTTTCACTCATCCCCTGACCCTAGGTTGTTCCCCTTGATTTTACAAAAATTTAGGAACAAGAATCGCCCGATTCGGAGTTCGTATGAAGGAGTTACGGATGTTTTACTAAAATGGAAAAAGGAAAAAAGAAAGGATAAAAAAAAATCGGCGCCAGTCTGCTGGGCTGCGCCGGCCCAGCCAGCCAGCACCGCACCGCCCGCGCGGCGGATAGAATCCGCCGCCGCCCCAGCTACAGCCCACCGACAGGTGGGGCCGTGTCCGCCTAGGACCCCGCGTGGGGGGCCCCACTTAAAGCCACCGACCCCACCTGCCTCTCTCTCCCCACGCGCCCGCACCCGCCGCCCTCCCGCCTCGATCCGCGCGCCGCCGCCTGCCTCGGGAACCGTGCCGTCTCAGGAACCGCGCCGCCCGCACGCGCCGCCGCCGTCCCGCGCTGACCACCTCTCCCTCTCCGCGCAGGACCCCGCCGACCCGCCGCCGTCCCGCCGCCGACCGCCGCCGTCCCGAGCCGCCGGAGCGCCGCCGCCGCCGCCTCTTCTCGACCGTCGGATCTAAGATCTGCGGCCCAGATCGACCGGAGACCGCGCGGTTGACTGGTCAACGGCCAGTCAACCCGCGCTGAGTCAGCGCTGAGTCAGCAGGGAATATTCCCTTTTGATTTAAATCGTTTTAGAAATTGCAGAATCTTGTAGAAACTTGTAAATTGCGTATAAATTAATCTACTGGGCCAAAAATTGCAAATAAAATATGTGTAGATTCAGTAAGTTGTGTAGAACCTTGCTGTACCATTGTTTCACACTTTTGCAGCAAGGTTTTGTCCAGTTTAGTTAAAAGAGTTAATGGCCTTTTTGGAGTAATTAATTCGTAGAAAAGGATCTGTAACTCCAAAAATTGCGTATAATATGTCCCTGGATTCAGTAGAACGAGGGGAATCTCATCGTGAATTAAAAGGATAGGCTTACAGTAAAAACTTCTGCACAAACTGTCTAGTGGCTTTCTGCAGTGTTTTAATTATTCAGGGAGTTTTATAATTCCTTTTTGAGTAATTCCTTTGGGTACTGTTCCTAAATAACAATGCCTATACAGTAGAATTTTCCAAGTTTTTACAAACAGTATACTACCGGTAGTGAATTAATTGGGTTCTAGCTCTAGTTTTGAGTATTATATTTTGCATAATCGTTTTCCTTGCGCTAAAACTATTTTCCATGCATGCAATCAGTACCTTTACTGAATACTATTATGTGGTGTTGCTGTAGCGTCACCCCACTTGTCGTGCATGCACTCATGCATCATCTTTGTTGCATATGCTTGTGGACTGTTTGTTTATGATTGCAGTTATATCGTGTAGATTGTGACGAGTGCAACGCTTGCACGTGTGTGGATTGTTCTTCCGACCGCTACAACCAAGGCAAGTAGATGCTATTTGTTCATGATATTGTCCTACTATTTTCTATGCATTGTCGTGTATTTTGTAGACGCATGTGTAGGATGATATTATCGCTATGCTATGTCCTATTATGTGGTAGGGCTTTCCTTGTAGATGAACCACCGTTGGTAGATGTGCTTAGCCATGCTATGATGAACGAGGGCTGGGTTACATCACTGAAAGTTGTTTCTAAAAGTATTGGTTTGTGAAAACTAAAACAACTTAATCAATGAATCTCCTGGGTGTGATGGGATTGATAATTTTTGGTGGTTTTATTGCGAAAAGGCACCCAGGTATCGAGAGAAAATGATTGGCTTCTTTATTTTGTAGCTTACGTGTACAACCATGTGCCAATAATGAAATGGGCGGTTGGTTAGACTTAGTAGGTTGTGGTAACTCGAACCCGCGTATCCAGAGATGTAGAATTTTGGTAGGTTGGACCGGTGCGCGTCGGGATTGGAGAGCTACTTCCCGAACAGTCTCTTCTTGGACTTCTCCCTATCATCACCCATAATGAGAGTGATGGTACGAGCTGGGATGGCCAAGTCACATGGGTAAAGTGTACTAATCCCTGCAGGGTGTATAATCTAATCGATTAGCCGTGTCATCGGTTATGGACGTCTGAGTTGCTTGATATTGATTCCATGACTTGTTTCTCGCTCATTCTAATTTCATAATTGCTTTAATATTGTTGGGTTAACTTAATTGGGATCTTTTCAAAGAAAATCAAAAACTGTTTATGAAAGTAGGACAAAGGTATTTGCAAATGCAAGCCAGACACAACTCCAATTGCCAAATATGCATGTAGATGTTAGCACTATTGTCTCCTTTACTAGCTCTACTTTCCATACATTCCATGTATTGACCCTTCGAGGCTGCTACGTTTCATGTTGCAGGATATTCCGATTCTGAGTAATCGATATAGGCCACGGTACTCCACTCGGCACTTGTTCACCTGTGGGCAATTTGAAGAATGGAGGATTTACTTTATTTATGTTGCTACCTGAATAATTTGAGCTAGCCTTGGGCTAAGCTTTTATTGTAATAATGGTACTCTCGATCTTCGTTATTTATGATACACAGATATTTGCTATGTTATTCATCTTATTCTATTGTGGGCCAATGAACCGATCCAGGGATTGGCATGTCACATAGAAGCCACGGTCTTTTCAGAACCGCGGTGTTACAAGTTTGTCCGATGCACCAAATCTAAGTGGGCAACTTTGTCATCTTCAAGTACGACGGCAAAGCCATGCTCACCGTCAGCATCTTCGATAACACCATGTGTCGTCGCTGCTACCACTCCGACCCTGATTCCGACGAGTAGTCTTAGACTAGGATGTGTACTCGCCATGCATTGTGTTTGGAATTAAATTAGCAATGTGGGCATTGGCCATTTGCAATGACAAGTTTTTATTCAAGTCTTCAAATATTTTACAAGCAAACAACGACTACAACACTACAACAACAATCTAACTATGCGCCATCTACGGTGCTGGCAGCGGCGCCGACGGGTCAACAATACCCCATTCTTCTTTGAGAGAGCGGTAGATCGCTTCCAGCGTCTGCAACTCCTCTATATCTTGGGCGAGATGGGCACACATGTAAGTGTCATCGGGATTGACCCGCACCGCATCCCGAAGCTCGCCGCACATGTCTTCGAGCGCTACACGCTGCCGGTGCTCCACCAGAAAGACACGCTCCATCACCTCATGCATGAAAGGCTTGCTAGTGGTCCTGTTACGGTCGAAGTGAGTGCGTCGTGGCTGGTAGTTAAGGAACATACTGTATATCTACGGTCGCCCCAGAATCGACGGCAGCATCGCGTCTGGTAACTTTGGCGGTTTCGGCCATCACGACGTCAATGAGTGCTCGAGCTCCTCTCTATGGATATCGGGGTTGCCATGGAGGCCAGTGCGGCGACGTGAATGGCCAGACATGGTGGTTTGTGGTGGTGGTGGGAGGGGGCGATTTATGGTTATAGCTATCTTGGCTGGCCCCTCTTTTTATGGCTGCGCCTAGACGTGGCGGGAAACGCCGAGAACAAATGGTAAGCGGTCGAAAAGAAATGCGAGAGGCGGCGGGGCAGCGAGAACACACTGGAAAGAAAAGGCGGGAGCCGGGGTCGCGCGGACAGGTGGGTCGTGCCGCTAGGCGCGGTTGGCCGGACATGCCAGAGCACGACCAAAATTCCCCCGAGGCCTGATCCAAACAAACACAAAAAGACGATTTGGCCACTTTAGTCCACTCAACCATCTCTCCTCGTTCCAAACCCAAAGGTGGGTCGTCCCGGTGGAAATGCACTCGGACTATGGCCAGGCTGGTCACGGGAATTGTCCATGAGCTATCCGGCAGCACCATTCCGAGACCAAATTTGCGCCAAGAATGGGTCGCAGGCAGCTTATCCCTTTGGCTCAGACCGCTGGGGGAGTTTTTTTTCCACGCGGACCGAATCGGACCACAAATGTTGAATAGAATAGATTGGCCTGACAGAGACACCATTGCTTTATGCTAGCACAATGTCGCCAGGCCCGCCATCGAACCCATTGGGTGCCACACTCACTTCTAGACTGCACAACGACAAGATGCGTATGGGCTCTTACTGATGATGAACTGACCGAGCACATCAGTATCAATCAGTGTGCTAATGCTAAGGAGTGGATCTTCTTTCTCATTGGTACTCTCCCATGAACAACTCACGAAGGTGGTGGTTACTCTATGGGCAATCTGGAGCGCTAGGAGGAAGGCTATCCATGAAGATATCTTTCAGAGCCGGCTAACAGTTTTTGGTTTTATCACCAACTATCTAGCTGAGCTGAATATAACCCAAACAACCCAGCTGCCGAAGCCGGCAGTAATCTTGTCCATGAAGGTGCCTATCTGGATACCTCCTCCAAGCGATCATATGAAAATCAATGTTGATGCTGCGGTTTCAAAGCACGGTAACAAAGGAGTGGTTGCAACAATATGCAGAGATGAGCATGGGATTTTTGCTGGCGTGTCTGTTTTAGCTGTACCGGGCATTTCTGATCCGGCTACACTTAAAGCTATAGCGTGCCGTGAAGGTTTAGCTCTCGCAGCTGACTTAAATCTCCAGCGAGTACATATGGCATCAGATTGTCTTGAGGTTATAAATTTCATCCGAGACGCAAGCAAAAGCAGCTATTACTCTATTCTGAGAGAGATAGATCAACGGAGGAATGCTTTTGAAAGTGTCAGCTTCAGCCACGAGAAGAGATGCTCCAAAACACATGCTCGTTCATTTATGTCTTTAGAACATGGGCGCCATTTGTGGCTGATAGACCCCCCTGATACCAATATTGTACCTCTGATTGTTCAGTAATAATAAAAGGCATTGGTAACCCTCAAAAAAAAAGCTAGCAGTATTAGCTCCTTGAACTTTTTTTATGGATTATAACCTTTTCTCTGGTTAGTTACTCTAGTTGCATATGAGACAAGTTAATAAAAGCTTTATGCACTGATCGATGCAGTGGGACTTTATCCCCTTCTAAAAAAAACTTGCATATGAGACAATAGATTTATCTACTAGTAGTAGTTGAATGTAATTGCAGTTATCAATTCCCTCGATTGATCCGTACATGCATGTTTACATTGAGAGGATCTAGTGCATGCAATTGCAGCTATCAATTCCCCTGATTGATCCGTACATGCATGTTTTGCTCCAGATTTATTTGACAACTTTGGAAAGCCTATTAATGTGAATCAAGGTTGGTCTAGCCAAATAAATAGCCCCAATTCAAGGATAAGCAATCCAGTGGCTATGGTTCTCCTAATGTTTGATACTTTGATGTATGTGTTTAACGTTCTTGATCTTCCCAATGTTTGACTCTAAAGTAAGCCACCAACTCCAATTTAATAGTAAAGAGATCTGGTTTTATTTTGTACTGCCAAACATTTAAATTGATATTTTTTACATAATATATGCAATGTATTATCACCCCCCTCCCTCTCCCTAATTTTTTCCCCGCCTCCATCATGTTCATAAACACCATCCCTCGCTGCAGTCAGCTCAACTAGCGCGTGAGAAGCATGCCTAAGGAGGACACTTAATTGGACGCTCGTGTGTGAAATAATGGTCTATAACCTACAAGACAATATGAAAAAGTTGCCGGGCTAAAGTCTAAATTCTTATACAAAAGATGATGGTTGCTCTTTTTTGTTTCTTGGGCAAGATGTAAACATGCTCTTTGGAACGGGTTGTAATTATGTACCTGAAAATTGAGGTAAAATCAACTTGAAGGGAAAGTATAGGCTTGTTAATAGCACGCTTCCAATCAACCTTGCTTGGCCACTTGGAAGAACATACTACCTGGAGGAGAAGGCAAATAAATGCTGGACTTACTGATGCATGCTCCATAGAATAGCATAAATATCACATTTTTGCCACCATGAAAAATATTCAAATTTTCATAGAAGTTGAGAACACTATGGAACAAGACCTAAGAAAGGAGATGAAGGAAAGTGTCGTACCTCATGAAGGACAAGCTTCGGAGTCTAAAGATGGGAAGAAGATGCCCCAAAGGGAACTTGATTAACGTAGTTAGTAGTTTAGGTGCAGAAAGGAGGAGGGGGGAAGGAGGAAGGAGGAAGGAGGGGGGGAAGGAGGAAACATAGTTTAGGTACAGACCACAGCGGCCAAGTACTTGTCCGCTAGCTGCATTTTTTTTCACAGGACATATGTTTCGGTCTACCCCCTGTCCTTTTAGCAATTTATCTCTTGAGTACAGCTGAGATCCAATCATTCATTGGTTGCTGAACTTTCCTCTCTTTCTTTTTTGCCTAGGACGACTTGGCATTTGGAGTCTTCATTATCGTTATATTTTCTATACTGAGTGTTCCGACCCATCATCAGTTTGGTGGGAGGAGCCGCCTCCTTCAATTTTAGCGCCCCGCGAATGGACCCGGGCGTCCGAATTTGGCAGTTTGTAACCTTTTACTACCGGTCGGAGGGATAATTTAAATCTGGTCATTGATTTATAGGGGCATTACAGACTTTTTAAGTACAAAATCAATTATGTTGTTTCCTCCGACCTATATTAGTTAATTTGGATTTATTAAAATTTAGATGAATCTATATATTAAATAGTGTCTAGATTCATTAAAATCTAGACAAATTTGAATCAACTAATATAGGTCATAGGGAGTAGCACTAACCCCGTAATTAACCCATTAATTTCGCCTAAAATTCTGCTAATTAACTAGATCTAAATTTGCGGTTCCATTTTTCTTCTCATTGTCTCTGCACCTGTCTTTTTTTTCTCTGCGGGAAACACTCTCTGCAGCTGTCTTGATATGGATCATCCGTCTCAGGCTTCCATGATAAACAATGTCTAGAAGTTAATCTCATGGGACCTCTGCGGCGTATGGCGGCGGACCTCCGGACACCAAAATACATGACTACGATGAACGAACTAGCTAGCCAGGCTGCCGTTCTCAATCCTTGGCGTGCCTAACTCCTATTCTACTCCTTTGATTTGTGGCAGGATCTGAACAACTGAAGAGAGAAACCAAAAAAAAAATTCAACAAAAAATCTAGATAATCTCCATTATTGACAGGATCTGTTGCGGGTATCCGTGGGTCTTTCCGTTTTTACGGGATTTCTTGTTGCAACCGTGCAGATTATGATTCTGTAATCAGCTAGTATGATTTGTATTACTCAAGTTTTAAGTACTAATATAATTTAATACAAACCGTTAGATCAATAAAAATGAATGACCTGTATCTGATTAGGGGTACCGTAAGCGAATTGCTCTTTCAAACGGAAGACTGCCAAGGTGCTACCTTTTTTCTAAGATTTTTAGTTATGTATCCTCCATGGGTGTTATAGTTGAAGAGTGCTTCGGCCATAACGTCGCGTACTAATGAGTAGTCTTTTTTCAAGCTTCTCACTGAATCGATGACTAAAGTCAGGAAATGATGTGGGTGCATAACAATAAGAACATTGCGATCACTGACCAATCATATAATGGAAAATATATATATATGAAGAAAGCATATTGATCTTAATTAGCTAGCTCGCCCGATATAATGACTTTATAGAAAAAGTACGTGAGGAGAATTGTGGTCTTTTTTTTATTGGCAATGAGAAAGTCTGACAGAAACTTCCTTGCTACATTTAAGCCCTCAAGGGTTTTCAACTTATTCTCGCTGAAAAGGTAGCAGTCCACAATCGCGATGCCTTCGGTCTTGTCGACGTTGACGATGGTGTGGGCCATATGGAGCGCCCATAGGCGAATAAAGCTTCCATCCACGGGTTGCAGGTGCATCATATTGAAGATGGGTTCGAATTAAATATAGAATTTGTCCGCGGGGGCTTTATCGTTCCAATTAATAAAAGATGGCACCTGAACAGCAAAGACGAGGATGAGATTTTCTTCCTTTAGCGCTGCTTTCTCCCTTATGAGAATATTTTCTCCAATGGTTATAGTGTGGTAACTTTCCACCGGAAGGATGTTCTCCAGCGATATGCATGATATAGCTTTATGACTCTCTGATTTGCCTGATCCAATAGGGCGAACATACAAACTCTTGCTAGGGGATGGCTGGCTGCTGCTGGCGGTCTTGCCCTTGACATCTTTTGACCGCATCCTATGCTTCCAAGTGGGTGCTGGTGGGTCTGGGTACCCCATCATTGCTACCTTGGCTATGTTCCTAAATGTATTTGGACAGAAAAACGGTTGATGTTGGGTGTCCTATTATGTGTTCTTCGGTGTATGATCATCAAACAGATTCTTCTAACACTGAGGAATAACCCGTTCAACTGATGGTGCTTCTGATTAGGGTGGTCCTTCTGGTTGGGTTCCTTCTGGTTGGATGGTCCTTCTGGTTGGGATAGATCATCTGGTTGGCGAGAACAATTACCACCCATGCCAAGTAAATCGATGGGACCAAGGTTGTCATACATGTTGGAGTCCACCACCAAGTAGTGATTCCCTGTGTCATCATACAACAGCTCATTTTCATACACTGTGGCCGGGGCAAAGCTAGGGCCAACAGGGTTCGGACCCATAGGAGATGGCATCGTTGGTGTTCTTCTTGCATGTGGGTTGCTGTTGCCACCCAAACAAATGTACGCCTTCAGCCACTCCAACATCCAAGAACCCCTGCACTGTAAGAGGTTCATGTGGCTGTCCGCATGGGCAGGTTGAATCGGTGGATCGATCTCCTCATAACCCTCTTGGACCACATGCACATTAACCCGAATCACGTCGCTTCGCGTATTCTGACTGTGCAACAGATTCTGATTAGGTTGAATGACTTTGCCTATGGCAACTTCCTTCAACGCACCATTGTGAGGAGATTTCATGGTGTGTCCTCCGTGAGGGCGTCTAGCTCAGCCCTTGGCGACACTATGGTGCAAGGTACATATGGGATGCTATGATGAGTTTGTAAGACAAGCGAGTTTTCTGAGTCGCCACTAGAAGCAGTTGGCGATGTCAATGGAACACCAATGTTGAAGGTAAATTGTGGCATTTCTCCTACACAACCTTATTATACCCAAGCCTTTACTGCCTCACTATAGGTGCCGCTTGCCTATTTCATGATCATATCGGCTGCCTCTTTAACTATAGCTCGTGCTTCGGTGGTAGTTTTGGCATAGGATTCAGCTTTTAATTGAACAAATAGTTTGGCCTTCATCTGTTGATAGTTCACCGTCGATGCTCCTTTCCTACACTCTTGCCTCTTGTTTCTTGTCTCTGGTTAACATGTAGGGATAATGTACCTTCCATTTTGCACCATTGCTGGTGCAGAGCACGCGGCCAGTTACCGGCTTGGTGTGTGGGTTCCTCTTTTGGACTACATTGATTGCCGCCAGTTACCGGCTTGGTGTGTGGGTCCTGGACTACATTGATTTTCCGATTAAGAGGGGTGTCCCAAGCGAACAACGAGCCTGGCCCCTGGGATCTTTGTCACCCCCGATCACTCCGGATTGATGGCTGTCACTTCTGGCAGCTCAATAGGATCTCTAGACTAGCCCCACAGACCAACACTAGTATTTTCTGCGCACTTTGTCCTCACTCATGCGCACCCGATTACCCACTTCCCGGTCGGTCACCCATCCTAGAATTGCTCTAGGCCAAGCACACTTAACCTTAGAGTTCGTTTCGAATGAGCTTCCGAAAAAGAAGTTGCAACTTGTTGGTATGGGTTTCCTATCAATCCTATTGAGCCATGCGCCAGGGTCTCACATACACCCATCCTTAGAAGATCGACGTCCTCGTCGATCAATCACAAGCCAGGAATGTCCCCTCTTAGCACACGTCTGTGCGTCCAGTGCCGGCACATGTGCCATGCCGTGTCCACTCCGGGCCACACGCGCTATGCGCCACATGTCCACCACTGACCCGCACACACCCCATGTAACTGCGAGGGTCGGCTCTGATACCACTCTGTAACACCCCCGATCACTCCGGACCGACGGCTGTCACTTCTGGCAGCTCAATAAGATCTCTAGACTAGCCCCACAGACCAACACTAGTCTTTTCTGCGCACTTTGTCCTCACTCATGCGCACCCGGTTACCCACTTCCTGGTCGGTCACCCATCCTAGAATTGCTCTAGGCCAAGCATGCTTAACCTTAGAGTTCTTTTCGAATGAGATTCCGGAAAAGAAGTTGCAACTTGTTGGTATGGGTTTCCTATCAATCCTGTTGAGCCATGCGCCAGGGTCTCACAATCTTTGACACCTGCGATAGCATGCTGATTCTTCTGGAAAGGGAACGTGTCAACAGTTACATCCATGCTTCAAAAGTGGAGATAAAATGGGTATCGGTTAAATTAATTATTACCAGATCATTGATGATTTTGATCTTCTTATCATATGTGATAAATCTCTTCTCCACTTTATCCCATTTGTATCTGGCCCTGGCATAGGCACGTTCGTGTGCGTTGAACACATCCCAAGGGTTAGTGTCATCACCCTCCTTTAGGAGTTCTTCATCCTCTTTTTTCCACACGGCCTCCTTCCTTCATAACTACTGCTTCCAAGTCTATGGTCACCTACGTTCCGCTTTCGCATATTCTTTGCCCATCCGCGAACGCCTTGGCTATAGCGGTCTTGCAGTAATCCTTGAAAAGATCCCAATTCTGTTCCTTAATTTGTGGCCATTCCGAAGCTACTTCGGAGAACTCTGCTTTTGCGTCAACCTTGTCTTTTACCATTGATCTCCAATTATTTAGGGCCTTCAAACACTTGTTGATGATTGATAGCTCCAAATTTTGACACTTTTTACCGATAATTTTCTTCTGGTTTTTGCAAGATTTTGTTGGTTTTATGTTTGAACTAATGTCAACAACGCGAATTAGCAAAACCTTGGTTTCTTGTGATAAATTTCGGGTAATCAATATTTCTAGAAGACCATGGAGCATTTATGAGCTATTTACAACCAAAGAAGCAAATCCTCAATTAAAGCCCCCTTCATTAGCGGCATCCAGGTGGTGTAACAACCACTGGTACGATTAGAGCGCGCCCGTACCGCTCGGCCGTATGACCCTCCTGCGCCTTTGTTATATCAATACAAGTAACTTTTGTATTGGGGGCGAGACGAAAAATAGAACACAGCTGCCGCAAACCATTCCAGAAGAGGGGAGATCAGATATGAAGGAGGAGAAGAACATCGCCTCATTCTTCCAAGATCTCTAGCCTCTAATCCATCCACTCCATCATCATTCCCACTAGTAGAGAGAAAGAGAGGGATTGACACTTGTAAGATTTGTCGTGGTGGTGGCACAACAGATTCCATGGGTAGGCTAAAGATGGGGCCAGTGTGTACTACTAGGATCCATGGAGGAATAGCATAGTGGATCTACACATGATGAATACTCTCAAGATCTTGTATTTAGATCTACAATGGATTACACTTGCTCCTTGAACTGTATCAGAGAGGGTAGGAAGAAGAACTAGTGTACTCTCTCCTCTCCTTAGGGTTTTCCCTCTACCAAATGAATCGAACCCCCCTTGGAGGCTCAGGATCACCTTATAAAGGGATAGCCAGGTTACAATTAGGGCTGAGCTGGACAACATATTCCCAGCATATGCCCTTCCCAAAGTGGTAATTCGGCGGGTGTCTTTCCCTTTTCGCCCTTCTATGAACGACATAGACCTAGAGTCCATGGCACGTGATCGTTGGGCTTTGGGACTGTCACCTCCATGACATCTCCTCTGTCTTTGTCCCTCTGGCTCTTGTCTGCAGCGCTTGTCTCTGCATGGATTCCTGAGGGAGAGATAGAGGTCAGTATTGACCTTGGGGCTTGCTCTCTCCTTCTCGATCAAGCCATCTCCTAATTCGTCCTCGTCTATTATGACTCGGCCAAACTCAAACCTGCAAATAGAAAGAACGCTAGACATCACGCCGACATACTTTATATGTTGGCCGAGTCAAGCCAAAGCCATTTAGGGTAATCCGGCTCTCATTCGGCCGACCCTCATATACCTCGGTCGGATCATTCCTTGGCCCGATCAATACCTTGGTGGGCTTTGCCCTTTTACCTTAGCTTGACCCTACCTAGGATCTTTCCCCAACATTAGTCCCCGAAGCTGGTGCGATATTTACAGCTCTAGCTAGCGAGGCCACAGCAGGTTCACGTTATCCGGATCTGATATCCGTGTTGACGACTTATATTTTAGTCGGCCAATCTTTGATGTGCATCTCGTCTACACTATTCATGATCTTATACTTGATCTGACTCTTTTTGGCTTTTTGTGAGATGTGTCTCTTCGTCCGAGTCATTCTGTTCTATTTGGGTTATTTCCCTTCCTTCTTTCGTAAGTTTCTCCTATCCTACGTATCAACAATCATTGCTCCTTGCCTCATTTTATGGGCTGCTATAGTGATTACTGGTACATGCTAATACTTATCCTTGCGACCGGTCAAGTCACTCTGTGCCTCCTCGATTACTTCTAGGGTCACCGCTCGCTTTACATGGTGTAACCGCCCATGTGGCACAATCCCATGATTTCCACCACGAGGTACACGCGCACACAGCGGAAACACTATGCACACACGATCCCACGACGCTTCATGGGCGGAATAGTTAAATAGGGGAGCAGGGGGAAACCCTCGCTTACTTTCCCCTACTCCCATTTCCTTTTCCTCTTCCTCGCGCCACCGCCGCTGCAGTGCCCTACTTTTGCGACCGCGCAACTCCTTTCCTCCACTTAGACCACCGTGCTGCGAGCATGCTCCGCCTAGGCCTTGCTCCGTGCATCTGCTACGCTCAAGCTGCTCCCTGCCGCTCTCGCCTCCGCTTCTCCACCGTAGCGACGGGACTGTGGCAATCTAGGCCCTTCCCCACCACTGTGAGTAGTTCTTCCTCGAGAAACCTCTCCTAAGGATCCATGGAGATCTTGCACGGTATGGTCACTATCGACGAGCACGAGGAGGTGGTGTCCATCTCCGAGCGGGGATCTTGGCAAGGCTCCAAGGTCACCCAGGCAGAGCTCGATTGGCTCACTCAGATGTGCCGTATCCCGCCAGGGGTCACCTATCGCTTACCCGACAAGGAGCTTATCCTAGACGTGCAAGCCAGTGAGTACGTAGTCTTCGTATCTCATTTTGCGTGAAGATTCGGCCTTCCCGTTAGTGATTTTGCCAAAAAGTTCTTTAAGACATTCGGCCTCCAACCCCCTACCTGCCGGCTAATGCCATCGCCTCTCTCTCAGCGTTTATCTTGGTAACGTAGGGATATTTCGGCCTATGGCCCTCCATCCAACTGTGGGAAAAATTATTTCAGCTTAGGGCCAATGTAGTGCCGAATAAGGATCTCCCTCCTCACGAGAAATCCCTCACTCATTGTGGCGCTAGCTCCATCACACCTCGGAAAAGCTCTGTTTCCCCTCGAGTCACTGGTTAAAGTCATGCAAGAAATGCCATAGGTCGTTCTTCTATGTGAAGAACAACACCAAAGAAGACATGGTTCGGCTTCCTTCTCAGTCAGACTGCCCAGCAAGAAGAACTGGGACCTTGACCCGAAGAAGAAAAACAATTTCGTCTAGTCGTTCGAGAAGTGGCTCATCAAGCTGACAAAGGCCGTATTATGCGGCGACGACCTCATGGCTACTTTCATTAGTAGCCGAGTTTGTCCCCTCCAGAAGCGCATCCACAAGATATGCTACATGAGTGGCCGACTCGACCCGGACTGATTTTTGACGGTCGAGTTAGACAATGACCAGATCCAGAAGCGTGTCAAGTCCATTTTGAAGACTAACTTGGCCGAGGACTGAACATGGAGCATGGAGCCCTACAACCAAGCTAATCCCCCGCCCAGGTAACTTTCTTCCGAATCATACTTCCTGAGTCATACGCTTATCTAGGCTTATTCATTCACTTAACTTATTTTTGCGTTCTTTGCCTTAGGAATTTCTTGAGCAATCTACGGAGGACGATAAGAATCTTTCCCTTACTTGGGGCAAGGACCGGGAGACCTCGGACGAGGGGGATCCGGACTCTGAAGAGTTCATGATGATCCCTGATTCGGGTTCCAACCGAACCTCGAGTAAGGCTTCTGTCATTAAGGAGTGGGCTGATGACGATGATGACTCTGATGAGTGCAAGATCCTTAAGGTATATAACCCGGAGCCTCTCTTATATGACTATCCGGCTCCTTATACTCCAGCTAATCTGGCTGGTCAGGTCGACGAGGTGGCCCCTGTTGCCATGGGAGGCCAAGGGCCTGTAAGGAAGCACGCCGCATGTTGGGATATGCTATATGGGTATCCTCATAGCATGTCTCCTATCCGGATAACCCGGGTGGCCCACAGTTGGTAGCATGACCCATGGCTACTGGGTTGCCTAGTTAGATGGATCCCGAAGGGAGGCCCATGCCGGATAAAGGAAGGCAACAGTTGGAGTCACCAACGTACCCGGAGCCTTGGAGTGCAAGATACACAAGAATAGTAATAGACGGTGTAGGACTCTGTAACCTGTCCGGCTAGGACTTTTTCCTGTAACCCTAGGACCTGGCGACTATATAAGTCAGACCTATGGGAGCCTTTAGGGCATCGATTCATACAACCTCTGAAAGGATACGGATGTCGCCTAGAGGGGGGGTGAATAGGCGATTAAAATTTTTCCTAGAGTATCTCAACAAAGGCGGAATAAAACTAGTGTTTACTTTGTTAAGCACAACCTAGAACAACTAAGGTTCACCTATGTGCACCAACAACTTATGCTAAGAAAAGCAAGCAACAGAGTGATAGCAAGATATATAGTACTTCAAGCACGAAGGCTATCACAATGTAAAGTGCATAAGTAAAGAGCTCAGGTATAGAGATAACCAAGGCACGCGGGGACACCGATATTTTACCGAGTTCCTCCCAACATGGAGTACGTCTCGTTTGGAGAGGGGGTGGTATCAAACCACCAACGCCACAAAAGGCCTCCCTTATTCTCCGGTGAATCTCACCCCAACGGGATCGATCCACGCTTCCACTATGGTGCACTTGTCGGTGGCAACCGGAACCTCTCACAAGGTTGGGGCACTTCTCCACAACTTAATTGGAGGCTCCCAACAAAAGCCACAAAAGGCCTCAACAAATGCCACCAAGGCCACAATGCCACCAAGGCCACAAAACCATCTAGGGTAAGAAACCAAAAGGGACAAGCTCCAAAGAGTCACATGAACCAAATCCTCCGGGTAGAACGCAAACCGATGCACCGAATACAAATGGCAAGAACACCACAAAGGTGATCGAATCCCTCACTCTCAAGTTCCAACAAAGCTACTAAAGCTATTGGGGGAGCAAGAGAGGAGGAACCAAAGAGGAACACAAAATCCTCCAAAATCTAGATCCCAAGGATACACTCATAAAGAGATGTTTTGGTTTGGTCAAAATGTGGATCTAGATCTCCTCTCTCTTCCACTCAAATATGGGCAAGAATCATTGGAGGGATTGAGAGATAGCAAGATTTGGAAGGTCAATAATAGAGGGGAAAACTTGCAAGAATAGTTGGGGATCCATTGGGGAAGAAGTCCCCTTAAGTAGGTCCCCCCAAAATCCAACCGTTGAAGCCCAAAAACGCGAATCCCGGTACTACCAGACTTTTTCTCGGTACTACCGGACATTCCCTGGGGATCCCAGGACGCCAAACGCACCTTATTCAGGGTCTGTTTGGATTGTGGCAGGCGGTTGCCATACCAAAATTTTGGCGTTGACTAGTAGCATGTGCTGGCATTTGGATTGAAGCCAAATCCTGTGTGCCACGCCAAAATTTTGGTGGCCACTCTAGTTTCCACGCCCACGCGCTGGCAAAACGGGGGCTGGGCAATCCTTCGCCAATATTTTGGCGTGCCCTTGAATTGGCGTGGCTGGCTTGGGTACAAACCAAACAGCCCCTCAGTACCAACCGGTACTAAGGGGCGGTACTACCGTACCTCCGGTACTACCGGACCCTGGTCCGGTACTACCGGTCACCCCTGAACGAAAACGGTCATAACTTTTACATCCGGACTCCGATTTTGATGATCTTGGGCTCGTTTCGAAGAGGACAACAAGCTCTAAAAGATCATGCAAAGAAACATCATAGTACAGAAAGGGAGGATAGATCCAAATGACGAAAGGTTTAACCTCTCTCAAAAAGACGAACTGATAAAACCTCCAACATCAAAAACGTAATAGAAAATGCATATGAAATCCGTTTTCGATGAACTAGAGCTTGTCATGGAGATTAACACAAGCTCTAAATACTCATATGAGTAAGAACCAAATAATGTAAGGTTTTACCTATCTCTAAAATACAAATCGGTAAAACCTCCAAGATCAAAATGCAATAAGATATAAAAAGGAAATACGATTTTGATGAACAAGAGCTTGTTATGAACATTACACCAGGCTCTATATCCTCACATGGACAAGACCAAATAAAAACCAAATACGATGATGCAAGTATGCAAAGGTTTGATTTCTCTCTGAACGATGTGACCGAGTTACTCATTCGAGAGCCCCTCTTGATAGTACGGTTATCTATCCTAAACCCGGTCTCCCACACACAACATGAGACCGGCAAAAGGGAAAACCTATCAAGATTATACCTTTGCCTTGAGCATTCCACTTGAGCTCGATGTAGACGAACTTGACTTTCTCAAGATAAAACACCTTTCTTGATTCCTCATCATCTATCCATGATCACCGAGGATGATAAGCATCAAACATGAGATGTTCTAGAGATGGCGCATATTGAGCTTGAACAACACATCTTCTCCTCATATCATCGAACTTGAAGCCAACACATGCTCCAAGCGAGGCCAATGGACAAATCCTACAAGTGCAACTTAATACACACATTAGTCCATAAAGATTGTCATTAATTACCAAAACCACACATGGGGGCCCATATGTTCTTTCAATCTCCCCCATTTTGGTAATTGATGAAAATCCCTTTAAGAGGGTTTATATAAGGAATTTAACGAATAAAATGGTAAAACCAATATCAAATACTCATTAAGTATGTGATATTGGTACCACCACCATATAGAGAGCAAAATCCCCCACAATCTATGCATGTGTGATGAACTTGAATTCCATTGCATATATTGCCAATCATTATCATTGGTGGAGTTTCCACTATATACCACATGCTAAGCAACAACAACGATGCAAGAGCATGAAAGGCAAATGCTTAAGAACAAACTCAAAGCATAAACTATTTTCCTTAAACCCTCTAAAACTTCTCCCCCATTGGCATCGATTGCCGAAATGGGTGACAAGTTCTAGAAGGCCAATATAGTGATAAATCCTCCAAAGGTGTGCATTCACACATATCCAATGATGAATACTTGGGAGGAAGTAGAACTATATCGAGGACCCAAAGATTGCCAAAAGAAATAAAATAAAACGACGCATCACAAATGACGCAAGCAATCACAAGATCCGACAAATCAATTGAAAACAAAAAATGAGTCCAAAAGGAAACAACAAGAGATTATGATATGAGCAAAAGAGTGCTTTAAATAACAATTAGAGAAGCTCCCCAAGATTTGTGCACAATTCAAAATAAATGCATTAGAATACATATTGCACAAATATGGAATCCTCGCTCCCCCATAAGCATTTAAAACACAATAAATGAGAAAGGAGACAAATGAGCATTATTAAATGAATTAGATGAGCTCCCCAAAGATAATGCACCAATTATGATAATTGTAATTGGGAACAAGGTGCATAATCATGGAATCCTCACTCATCTGAGTTCTTTTAACAATACAAGGCATGAGAGAACAAATATGAGTGCCCAAAGATGCAAACAAGAGGAACAAGCACTCATAGACAATTAAATTTGGAACCCACGGAAGAATCAAAAGGAATAGAAAGGTGGTCTCCAAGGATTTAAAAATCAACTAAGATTATCTACGCTTATGTGTATATGTCTCTAAGTGGAAAACATCACAAGGACATATGCTAACAAAGAAATATGCACACATAAAGAAGATATACAATAAATCATATAAAAGTCTAAAATGAAGTCATAACATATATCAATAAGATTTTTTGCTTCAAAGCATGGCCAACGGTTCAAATATATCTTATTGTACATTAATGAACTTCAAACACCAACACACTACATATATTACAACTATCACCAAGGGAAAAAGGAGAAAGTTGGAACATATGGAGAAAGGCAACAACTATCACAAAGAATAAACAACTAGCAAAATCTCACTATTGCACATGAGAGAAGTTGAGGACAAGGTAGGCAATAAATTGCTAGATTGACATATTTGGGATTGGTGGATCATATGCATGATTTTGTATAGTCCCAATTATATGTAATCATCTCAATTTATACACATTCTCAATAGAGAGTTCTCTTAAAACCATGGATAGAACTACAACAATTATAAATACATGAATTCATGCTAGAAGGCAATCGGCAAACGGTTGGAATCAAGATATATGAGCATGAGAAAGAGATACTTGTTACCGAGATATAATTGGTAGGATGTAGAGGATATGAAATCAATGAATATCCTATAGCATGCCTCCAATTTTCATTAACGCACCACTTCTTCAAGATTGAGAGACAAACATCCAATATATCTCCAATGTATCTAAAACACATTTAAGTACAAAATGGTCTCCAAACTTATTGGGACCAAAGTAGTTAGTTAAACTACAATACATAGGATATACTCCACATAAATATGTCCATATTGTTATGAAATTGAATTTCATGCACAACTTAGCCGATGGGATTTGGTGGAGTTTCCCCTATATATTGGATCAAAGAAAGCAAGCATGATATAATATAGATATGTAGTAAATATGCATACACAAGGCTTTCAAGAACCAAAAATGAGATACAATTTGAACAAAAACACCAAGTAAACCGATATGGCACACACAAGAGTGTGACAAGACAAGCGGTGTCCAAATTGTATCAAAGAACCAATTCAACACACGAAAGCTCACCAAGTTCAACAAATGAACTAGGATAAGGCCAAAAGAGCAAAAATAGATAGAAATAAAAATGCTCAAAGATTTATATCATTCTAAAATGGTCAAATCAAGAAACAAGGTATGAGACAAAACCAACTCCCAAAAAGAGCAAGGTTCCAACAAGAAACCAAAATCCTCAAACTTTTCATGATGGCACAAAGTACCAAAACGAAAAGATTGAGCATCCAAGCACATAAAACTCGATATGGATCAAACAAAGAAGCATAAAAGGATTGTTCTAGATAATATAGGAGAGCTCAACCATAAGTAGTACATTATATAGAAAATTGCTTTTGAATGCAAAATGCACACAAATGAGATCATCACTACTACCTACATTAAATAAAACACAAGAGGATATCAATAAAAATAAAGGGATCCAAAAGTAGCAAGGAATACATGGGAGCACACAAAACATTTACTTGGCCAAAGATAGGACAATATTAAGAAAAGGCCAAAGTGAATATGATCAATAAAGTCTACCGTAGATTTGGTACTAATTGTCCAAGGACAAGAATAATTGAGAATAATCTTCCCTAGGTAGTTCATACGGATATCCAAGATCGTATTCACACAAAGAAGCATGTAACAAAGTATACAAATTAAGTTTGATGCTTCGAAAGAGATTCTTGGTAGCTTCCAATAGTCACACAATCATAGTGATTAGAGTGACTTGAAGTAAATGGTTTCCATGAGAATATAGAGATCTAAATATGAGGAAACACATACCAAGAAACACTCTCATATACAAGATCCAAAATATGATCAATAAATGCATTCAAGAAAATTGGAAATTGTATGAGCCAATGTGTCACATAGGCGCTAGATAATTATCAATATCAATTCTAAGTGACACAACCTCGAATATTCACATTTTCTAGGATTGTAATATGCACTAAGCATAAGACTCCCCCATAATGTGATACTACCATAAAAACAACACGAGGCAAAAGGATACAAATAGAGATAATTAATGGATATTGTAAAACTTAAATTTCTCATGAGAATTATACCACACAGAGACTAGACAAGAATCCAATATAAGTACTAGGTGGTATTCCTCATGTACACACAATTTTAGGATTGTGGAATGCCCAAGCATAACACTCCCCCAAAATGGGATAATCCATTAATTTCTCACAAGAGCCAAATAGGATACCAAATATAACCAAGCAAGGCTCAAACACAAGAAAACATACATACATGGTGTGCCACCTAATCATACACAAATAATCTTGATTTCAAGATAATTAAGTGGATAGCACAACATGTACAAAAACATGGAAGATACAAAACCAACACATGCACAAGGGGGCGAGTAACTTTCAATGTAGAGAGTTTAGCATATGTTACCGCAAGGAGGAACATTGGAAATATAATATAATCATGATAATACAAATGGCTTGGCATGACAATAATAATTGACGAAGATCCCTCAATTCTTCATAATGTAGCCAAGTCTCCAATGCCCTCCAACAAACACCTATTGATCAAGTTTTGGCTTGTTGGTCCCCAACCAAGTTGGGTCCTAAGAGGTTAGTCACAATAGGCTTGGCAACCCAAATGGTTCTTTTCTTGACACCACATTGAGCACCAACAAATTTGGCAAACACATTGCCAACCTCATCCTTACGAAGTGAATAAGCATCATCAATCAAGATATGATGGGATGAGGAGTTAGCAATAGTGCATGCGGAAGAAATGTGCCCCTTCTCACGTCATATGTAGCAAGTTCTACTCTTGCTATCTTTATTCTTAGGTGAAGCCACATCTCGAGGAAGGGCTCGAGTAGTGCTCTTAGGAAGAGGCCCATTGATGACTTGAGGTGGAACTTGAGGCCGCTTCCCTTGATGCTTCACACTAAGAGGCTTTTTCTTCAATGGTCAAGATCTAACATGGTGCCCTTCTTCCTTGCACTTGAAGCAAACAATGTTGGCCGAATTCTTGATTTGATCTTGGCCATTCTTCTTGTTGTCCTTGTGCTTCAACTTGATAGTGGACTTGTTCTTGACATTGGAGTTGAATCCAAGCCCACTCTTGTCATTGGGGGATTTTTGCACACTCAAGATTTTGTTGAGTGCGGCCTTCCCTTGATGACCCCTTTTCAAGTCATTCTTCAAATAAGTGACTTGAGCCTTGAGCTCTTTGATTTCCTCTACATGGTTAGGTTCAACAAAAGTACTAGAGGAAGTAGATGCTACATTGTTAGAGCAACAAGGCACGAAATGTAATTCATCACGAGATATAGCATGGTTGTGAGAGGATGAATTACAAGGACTAGCACATGGCAATATAACATTTGGAGTAGATGTAGTGCTAATGTCCACATGAGGCCGACTAGATGTTACCTTTGACATGATGGCCTCATGAGCTAACTTTAGCCTACCATGGGAGACTAGAAGATCCTCATGTGAGCTTGAGAGCTTAACATGACTTTCTTCTAATTTCCCATTGAAAGAGCATATTCCTATCCCTCTGATTTTGATGTTTGATAACAACACACTTATCGGTTTAACCGTGTGTTAAGTTTATCACAGGTTTGATAAGTGATGGCACAAATAATGGCATATCAATTCCCCTTGCAAAAACCTCTGTGTCAACCGGTAGTACCGGAACTATGACCGATACTACCGCTTGACACCGGTACTACCGGTTCCAGTACCGGTTGGCACTGACCAAAGCTGATGAAGGTGTGTACTAGTCAGTACCCCTGGTACCACGGAGCGGCACTACCGGTCCAACCGGTAGTACCGCTCGGTACAAGCGGTACTACCGCTTGAGACGGTCGTACCGCTCGGCAGTACCGGGGCATACTGACTAGCACTCACTCCTCTCTATTTTGGTCAGTACCAAGCGGTACTTGGGACCGGTACTACCGCCCTAACCGGTAGTACCGCTTCCTACGACCGGTACTACCGCTTGGGGGTAGTACCGCAAGGGCGATACCGCCCAAAACTGAAGAATGCTGAAGATCTGGAGCACCTCCGGTACCTGGTCCGGTACTTTACCGGTAGTACTGCTTTCAAGCGGTACTACCGCTTTAGTACCGGTACTACCTGTACATTAAATGCCCCAACGGCCATATTTCGTGGAGGGGTATAAATACCCCTCCACCTACCTTGGGACAAATTGCTCAGTTCATTAAAGTCAAAGACCACCATTGGAGTCCATTGGAGCCACCCAAATCTTTAAGATCTCCTCATCCCACCACCCAAAGTCCTTGATCTTTGGGGAATCGAAGGAGGAGTCCCCGATCTACTACTTCACCAAAAGAGATATTCATTTCCCCCTCATTCCATTGAGGGCCCCTTTGCTCTAGTTTTTTCTTGGAAACCCTAGTTATTGTTTTGGTTCTTACAAGTTTGTCTTTGGTTGCTTTGATAGCTTGCTTGTATTTGGGAGCCTCCGATTAAGTTGTGGATGTGTGCCCCAAACTTGTAACGGTGCCGGCTTCCACCTTGAAGGTTGCCGATATAGTGGAAGGTGAATCGATCCCGTTGGGGTGAGATTCATCGGAGAACAAGGGAGGCCTCTCGTGGCGTTGGTGGTTTAAAACCACCCCCTCTCCAAACGTAGACGTACTTCCCCTCAAAAGGAAGGAACTACGGGAAACAAATCCTTGTGTCTCCGCGTCCACTTTTCGGTTACTTCTATCCTTTACCGCACCTTACTTACTTGTTACTACTTTTGTGTTGTGGTAGCCCTTGAATAATTGTCATATAGGTAAATTCACCATAGTTGCATTATCTAGAGAATTTACCTTAATGTCAAACCTTAATTTGAAAAAGAAGAAAATTTGAAGTAGCACCTATTCCCCCCCTCTAGGTGCCCATACGATCCTTTCAATTGGTATCAGAGCCTCGGCTCTTTAATTGGGCTTTACCGCCTAAGAGAATATGGGTAGCCGCGAAGGGGATGGTGATGGTGAGCCGACCACGGTGACCATGGAAGATCTCAAAAACTTGGAAACAATATTGAGCTCTTCCTTGGTCAACAAAGTCAAGAAGATGCTTGAGCAACTTCTTAAAGACAAAGAAGGCTCACCACCCCCATCTCCTCAAGAGGATCAACCATCCATTTTACCTAAGGGGAATACGTTAGTATCCCCCGAGGGTGCATTGGTAGGGGGTAAGCCAGACAACGCTAATTCCTCCACACACAATAATGGTGGGAAGGGTGAGCACCGTGACTCATGGTACTCTCCCGACCCTCCAATCCCTCACCCTCATGTATACAATAGAGGTGACCCACCTAAGCTTGAATAATCCGCTACTTTTGCTCAATGGCAATCGTTAATGAGAACTCATATGCACAACTCTTGCATTGAACTATGGAACATCATCGAGCATGGACTCTTTATTGGGGATCCAAACAACTTGACAAGAAGAGAGATTGTTAATAGTCAACTCAATGCCACTGCTCTGCATATGATTCAACAAGGTTTGGGGACAAAGGATTATCCACACATTGAGCACTTTAGCATTGCCAAGGAAGATTGGGATGCTCTCACTGTGTTGTTTATTGGAAATGAGAGTATGAGGAGGAACCGATATGATGCTCTAAGCAATGAAGCCAAAGGCTTCTACATGAAAGAAGGTGAAGATCACGAAGACATGTACCGAAGGCTCAAGACCACCGCCACTGCTTTTAGGAATGTGGGTGCCTCACATGTGGATGATGCATGGATAAAAAGAAAATATGTGAGTGCACTCATGCCTTTTGAGCCCACCGACTTGAAGAGCCTACAAGGAAGACACAACTACCATCTCATGACCTCAAATGAAGTTATGCAAGAGATGGCTGCTTTCAAGGTTGCCGCCAAGAATGCCAAAGATGCCCATGCTCGTGCCCTTGGTATGAGTAATGTTGTCAATGTTGCTTTGAAGGCCAAAGTTGTGGACCATGGGGATGAAGATGATAGTGATGAAGGGCTTTCCATGGACCATCCCGATGAAGTGAACATTGCTCATGGTCAATATATGGCTTTCTATGCAAAGAACTTTTGGAAGAACCCTGCCAAGGCCAAGATGGAAATGGAACGGAGAAGCAATCCAAATGGGAAAAGAGAGAATACCACAAGATTGAGAACTTGCTTCAATTGTGGTGACCTCTACCACTTTGTGGCTAGTTGCCCCTATGAGAAGAGAGAAGATCATGGTGGAAAGCTTGTGTTGAAGAAGACTCTCAAGGGACCGTACAAGAAACCTTTCATCAAAAAGAATCCCATCAACAAGAAGCCGGGAGAAATTGTCTTGATCACTCATGAAGAGTACTCCTCCAACAATGAAGATGATGAAGATGACGAAGAGGAAACTTCTCATGGTGTGGCTGCTCTTGCCACCACATCTACTCCGACATTCTCACTCTTCGATTCTCCAAATGAGAACTCCTCCACCAAGAATGCCACTTGCCTTATGGCAAGAGGAACGGAGGTATCTTCATCATCCCGCTCTACTCACTTAGATAATGATGAAATTGATGATGAGATGTCTCTTGATGTTAAAAAGGAATTAATTGCCTTTGATGAGTTTATGACTAACCTAGAAGGTGATGCTAAGCTACATTTTGGAAACATCTTAGATCAACTATCACATACTCAAGAGCTTCTAGATGTAAGATGTAAACTTGGGCATGGACATATGATTGAGCTAGAGGCCCTAAACAATGATCTAGAAGAAGAACAAGAAACTAGGTTGTCACTTGAATTAAAACTTGAAGGGCTTGATGAGGCCAATGAAATTATTGTTAACAAACCCATCAAAGAGCGTGATCATGCTATTGCTAAATATAAAAGAGCTAAAAAGGACAAGATTGAGTTTGGTGTGGTTCATGAAAAACTTGCCGAGGACTTTAGCTTGCTTAACAAGGCCCACAAGGCCTTGGAGAGTGAACTCTTGTCACTCACAAAGTCCCATGAAACGCTTCAAACTCAATTGGCCAATATTCCTTCACCTAGTAACTTCATTCCATCTAGTAGCACAACTATTCTTGAAGAGAATGCTAGGTTGAAGGGGGAGCTTGCTAAGGCCACATTTCCACAAGGTAACAAGTCTATTGATGATATTTTGAGCAAGCAAAGGCGTAGTGGTGATAAAGGGGGCATTGGTTTTGTCTCCAAGACAAAGAAGAAGAACAACAAGAAGAAGAAGGACATGCCCGCACAAGAGACCAACAAGACCATTGTGGAGAGTAAGACCACAAATGGTAAAACTATGTCTCATGATGATTTTGCGGGAAGTGCTAACCCTCACTATGTTCTAATGCGTGATTATTATGGTGATGTGTATGCACAATATGTTGGTCCTTATGATGGTTATATTGCTCAGTCTATTTGGGTTCCCAAGACCCTTGTTGCTAACAAAAGAGGACCCATTGAAAAATGGGTACCTAAAAACTAGCTTGATCTTTTGTAGACTTATGCTTCCGGAGGGTCAAAATGGGTGATCGATAGTGGTTGCACAAGTCATATGACCGTAAGCTCGTCTATTCTCAAGGACTTGGTGTCAAATAAAGATCAAATCACCGTCACATATGCCGACAAGTCAAAGTCTAAGGTAATGGGTTTCGGCAAGGTAGTGGTGGCTCACGACATTACACTCGTGAACGTCATTCTTGTTGAAACCCTTGGATACAATTTACTTTCTGTCCATGCTCTTGGAAAGATGGTCTTTGCCGTCTTTATTGATGATGATATTGTGGTCCTCATGTGGAGCAAGTCTCTAAAGGTCACTTTCGTTGGGTACGTCAAAAATGACTTGTATGTGGTGGACTTTTCGGGGCAAGCCACTGCAGGTCCGATGTGCTTATACGGAAAGCACGATGTGGGTTGGCTATGGCACCGCCGACTAGCCCATGTCAATATGAGAAATTTGCAAAGTCTCCATAAAGAGGGCCATATTGTTGGACTAAAAGAAAATGTTTCCTTTGCCAAAGATCGTGTTTGCAGGGCATGTGTTCTAGGGAAGATGCATGACGCTCCTCACAAGCCCACGAACCAAATCAAGTCTAACAAGATCTTGGAACTCCTCCATGTGGACCTATTTGGTCCTCCATCTCATGCAAGTCTTGGAGGGAAGAAATATTTTTTTGTGATTGTTGACGACTTTTCAAGATACTCTTGGGTTTATTTCTTCAAGTTGAAGAGTGAAACTCAAAGGACTTTTATCGACTTCATCAACTTGGTTCAACGGAAACACAATGTTCCCGTGTTGATTATAAGAAGTGATAACGGCACCGAGTTCAAGAACTACACCTTGAATGATTTTCTTAGTGATGAGGGGATTAAACATCAATATTCCGCTGCATACACCCCTCAACAAAATGGTGTGGCCGAAAGGAAGAACCGGACTCTTATTGAGATGGCTAGGACCATGTTGGCGGAGTTTAAATCTACATACAACTTCTAGGCCGAAGCCGTTTCCACCGCTTGCCATGCTTCAAACCGGCTCTACCTCCGCAAGAAAATCAATAAGACTCCATATGAGATACTTACCAGTAACAAGCCCAACATATCTTATTTCCGGGTGTTCGGTTGTAAGTGTTTCTATCTCATAAAAGGTGTTCTTTTGTCTAAATTCGAGTCTAAAGCATTAGAGGGTATTTTTGTTGGCTATGGTCTCGAATCTCACACTTATAGAATCTATGACAAGCTCTCCGGAGCCGTCATAGAATCTTGTAGTGTGACCTTCGAAGAATATGATGGTCCCCAAGGGGGGCGTGTTGATGCTTGTGATGCAGATGATTAAATGCCTCAGGATGCCATAGGAAGAATGGGTGTGGGTTATATCCGCCCCGTTGAGGACCCCTTATGGCGTATCAATAAGAACTATGCTCCACTCGAGTGGAGCCCTCATCTTCACAACCTCAACATGCTCCATCTACCGAAGAGGACATTGACTCAAGCCAAAGACAAGATGTGGACCCTCAACATAGTGATCAATGTGTGAACTCTAGTCAAAGGGAGCTTGGTCCATTCGATGGGTTGTCAAGTGGTGCCAAGTCAATTTGTCAATGAAGATCCATCCAAACTGTTTTGAGACGTGCTCAAATTGATGCTAGAAGAGCACTTGATCAAGACCAAGGTTAATCCTTGCCTCCCAATATAGAGGATGACTCCAATGATGATCAAGGTCAAGTTGATGGTCAAGACGAGGATCAAAATGATGAAGAGGGTCCCCCAAGAAACAATGAAGAGATCCACGCTCGTCGTGAAGCTAGAAAGGAAAGAATGTTGGAAATAAGAGATCACACCCTCCAAAATGTTGTTGCAGATCTAAGGAAAGGAATTTCCACAAGAGCACAATTGAAGAGGTTCAGTGAACACCAAGCGCACATCTCCATGATTGAACCAAAGAAAGTGTGGGAAGCTCTTGAAGATTCGGATTGGTTAGAAGCTATGCACAAAGAGCTCAACAACTTTGAGAGAAACAAAGTGTGGAAGTTTGTTGAGAAGCCAAAGGATTGCCGCAATGTTATTGGAACAAAGTGGATATTCAAGAACAAGCAAGATGAGCATGGAATTATAGTAAGGAACAAGGCTAGATTGGTTGCACAAGGGTATTCTCAAATTGAAGGCATTGATTATGGAGAGACTTATGCACCCATGGCTCGCCTTGAGACCATTCGTATCCTTCTTGCTTATGCGGCACATCATAACTTTATGTTGCAACAAATGGATGTAGAAAGTGCATTCCTTTATGGTCCTTTAAATGAATTGGTATATGTCAAGCAACCCCCGGGATTTGAGGACCCCAACTTCCCAAACCATGTCTACAAACTTGATAAGGCGCTCTATGGGCTCAAGCAAGCCCCACGCACGTGGTATGAGCACCTTAGAGAGTTATTGTTTGACCGTGGCTTTGAGGTTGGGAAAATCGATCCCACTATTTTTACTAAGAGAATGGAGAGCTTTTTGTATGCCAAATATATGTTGATGATATTATCTTTGGCTCATCTAACAAAGCTTTTAATGATGAATTCTCAAAGCTTATGACTAGTAGGTTCCGGATGTCTTTGATGGGAGAATTGAAAGTATTCCTTGGCTTTGAGATCAAGCAAGTTAGAGGAGGAACATTCTTCAATCAAGCCAAGTATACTCAAGATATGCTCAAAAGATTCAAAATGCAAGATTTGAATGGAGCTCCAACTCCCATGGCTACAAAGACTCATCCAGAACAAAACCCAAATGGTAAAGATGTGGATCAAAAGATATACTGGTCTATGATTGGTTCTTTGCTTTACCTTTGTGCATCTAGACCCGACATTGTGTTGAGTGTAGGTGTGTGTGCAAGATATCAAGCGGCTCCTAAGGAAAGCCATTTAATGGCGGTCAAGAGAATCTTTTGATATTTAGTTCATACCCCATTTTATGGTCTTTGGTACCCTCAAGGCTCAACATTCGCTCTTTGTGGATACACGGATTCGGATTGGGAGGGAGACAAGGATGATAGAAAATCAACATCCGGGGCTTGCCAATTCCTTGGTAGGTCCTTGGTATGTTGGTCTTCTAAGAAGCAAAATTTTATATCTCTCTCCACCACCGAAGTCGAGTATGTTGCTACCGCTAGTACTTGCACCCAATTGCTATGGATGAGGCAAACTTTAAAGGAATACGGTGTCCATTGTGACAAAGTGCCTCTTCTATGTGACAATGAAAGTGCCATCAAGATTGCATACAACCCGGTGGATCACACAAGGACAAAGCATATTGAGATTAGACATCACTTCATTAGAGATCATGTTGCTAGAGGTGATATTGATCTATCCTATGTATCAACCAAAGATCAACTTGCCGATATCTTCACGAAGCCACTTGATGAAGCAAGGTTTTGCTACTTGAGGAATGAACTAAATATCATAGATTCAAGGAGTTTGACTTGATTATCTTGCACTCTCACCTAATACTCGACCCATGTTTGGTTTAGGTGTAGGAATGGACATAGGGGAGTGCGGTCCTAATTGATTGGACTATCCCTCCCCCCATTATGCGCAAATTAAACAAAATCATTCCTCTTAATATCATTTTGTGATATGTGAGCTCAATGATGAGTTTCGGTAATGGACCCAAGATATATCTTCGTGGTGCCAAGCCGAGTATACTCAAATATGGTGGCCTAGGCCACCGCCCCCTCTCAATAGAGAGGTTGACGTGCTTACTTGTGTTTGTCACCTAGTTGAATTGGTTTTCACTCATGATTGTCATCTATTTGAATTGTCTTCATCGTTCTTAGTCTCATGCACTCTAGTTTGGTATTTATTTGTTTCTTCAATTTTTTGAGTGCATGTGCTTCTCAGCTCACTTGTCTTAACCCAAGCCTCCGTACTCCCTCACGAAAACCCTCTCTCTATCCGCACAAGAATCATCCTTGATCCCTGGCTTTGGAATCAGATGGGACCGGTACTACCGGATGTGCAAGAGGTACTACCGGACCTAGGAAGTTCCCAGGTCGTCTCCTGGAAGAACTGCTCCAGGAACGGTACTACCGCCCACATGTCCGGTCCTACCGGTCACCGGTACTACCGGTTGTGGAACCGGTACTACCGCTTACAAGCGGTAGTACCGCTCTAACAACCGGTACTACCGGTTGACGGTTTCCAGGTATATATTGGACGCGTGGGGAGAGGCACCCCTCAGTGCCTCATTATTCCCCACGCCCTCCACTCAAACCTGCGCCGCCACCGGAGATCTTGAAGCCACCGGAGCCCTATCGCGCCCTCCTCTCTCCGGATTCTCCTTGGATTCGGCCTCTTGGCGGGCTCCCACTCCTTTCCACCGCCATGGATCCCGGTACAACCGCCCTTTATCTCTCCCCGTTTGATTCCCCATTAGATCTAGGTTTTGGCTTAGATTTGTGGAGAAATTGACTATTTGCAAGGTTGTACTGCCATATGATTCCTTGATACCGAGTAGAATCTTCGATTTTGCAGTTTTATGCCGTCATGTTGGGCCGTTTCCATCAGATCTGATGCGTGTGTGCCGCTCAACCGGTAGTACCGGAACTTTTTACGGTACTACCGCTTGCAAGCGGTACTACCGGTCGTCAGGTCCGGTAGTACCGGTCCACTCTGACCACATTTTTCTGCCCAAATTGTAGATTCTCTCGTTTGATCCTTTTTGATTCTTATGCCCTTATCTCCTTGCTATCCTCCCTCGTGCTTTCACAGATGCAGGTGGTTCTCGGGGTGCACGCAAGCGCTCCAAGTCTGACCGTGAGATTGTTGAGGAAGATACGGAGTCTGAGGAAGAGGTTATGCCACAACCAAGACACTGTTCCAAGATGCCTGCCACTCAAGGTGGTCGTGGGGGTCGTGAAGGGGTTACCAAGCGCTCAACTGGGCGTGGAAGCGCCCCTCCCTCTCGCCCCCCTTCCACTGGGCGTACCAAAAGTCTCAGCTCTGGGCCATCTGGGCCAAAGAAACTGTCAGATATCTCTGAGTCAGAGTTTAGGGCTCTCCGGATTGAAAATGCATACTCCCGCAACCGGAGCGAAGCAAGGGAAGACAGTCTCTTCTATGATGATTTCCAAGAGCGTGTTTATCATGAGGTTCTTTTGACCAACATCCATATGGTGGTGCCTCAGCAGTGGATTGACATGGGACACATTGACAAGAACCTTGACTACTTTGCTGAAGCTAAGGAAATCTGCTCTCACCTTGGCTTGTTCCCCATTATGGAGTTTCAGTATGACTATGATCCCCTCCTTATCTGCCAGTTTTATGCCACTGCACATTTTCACACTGGCCGCACTCGAAAGATTACCTGGATGACTCAAGGTGCTGTCAAGGAAGCTACACTTGCGGAGTTTGCCGCAATCTTGGGGTATGAAGATCGTGGCCGGGACGTTCCTTGTGGTTTTCACTGTCACATGCGGGATCATCCCTCCAAAAAGGATGTTCTTACACCTTTGTATATTCGAGGCCATGCGGTTGCTGGCAAGATCAAGGATCTACTCCCCACATATGACATTCTCCATCGCATTTTCCGTGAGACTGTTGCTCCTCGTGCGGGCAACAAGGATGAGATACATGGGTTCTCTGTTGACTTGCTGTTCAACACCTTCCTCAACCGAGAATCAGGCAATCCTCTTGATGTGATAGACTTCATATGGAATGAAATGGTTGCTGCTGCATACACTCGGAGGGTTCCACCATTTTCTCCTTATATTATGGACCTCATTGTGTCAAAGTGCCCCGTCATTGCTAGGACTCTCTCCACTCGCTCTCTCATTGTGCACAGGCCAAAGGCACTCAAGATCAAGGCACATGCTAAACCTCGCGTTGCGGCAGGTGAGGAGGATGAGGATGACTCTGAGGATGCTGACAGTGGTCATGACACTGATTATGTTGTCTCTCGTCGCAAGAATGCCAAGCCCTCTTGGGCCAAAAGGCTGGAGGTCAAGCTCAAGAAGATCTTCTGCTTCCAGGTTGATAACCAGAAGCGCATGTATGAGGCGCATGTGTATTCAAAGAAAGCCTGTGCTCGACAGAAGGAAATGATGTCTGCTCAAGGTTTGACCATCTCTGAGGGATCCGAGAACAACATCACTCCAGAAGATCAGTGGATTTCTCAACACAGCCGTTGGGACGATGATGTCTCTTCCTCGCACCGCGCCCCACCCACTTACGAGGATGAGGAGGACCTTGAGGATGATGAGGAGGAGGATGATTGACCTTTGGGACGGTAGCTTTGCACTTGTCCCTTTTTGGCGTCTTGATGCCAAAGGGGGAGAAGTTGCACTTTAGGCACGGGTGTTGCATGGGAAGTCACAAGCTCGTTTTTCTCTTTGATCCTTTTATTGCTTGTGAACTTCGATTTCCCTCTATTTATGTGTGAGACTATGTGTTTATGTCGTGTGAGACTATGTGGTTGGATCCATCTTATGAGACTATGTGGTTTATTTCATTGGATCCATCTTGTGATGTTATGCGATATCTATTGTCTATATATTCCTCATCACATGTTTTGTGCAAAGGTATGTTCAAATGCTAGTATCCATATTTGTGCACCCATGTTGGGTTTGTAAAATAGAGGGGGAGGTTTGTTTCTACACATCTAGGGGGAGTCCTGTCTCTATTTTACAAATATCATATGCTTACTAATAAAATCATCTTGCAGAAGTGTATTGTCATCAAACACCAAAAAGGGGGAGATTGAAAGAGCATTTTCCTATCCATCTGATTTTGATGTTTGATAACAACACACTTATTGGTTTAACTGTGTGTTAAATTTATCACATGTTTGATAAGTGATGGCACAAATAATGGCATATCAATTCCCCTTGCAAAAACCTCTGTGTCAACCGGTAGTACCGGAACTATGAGCGGTACTACCGCTTGACACCGGTACTACCGGTTCCAGTACCGGTTGGCACTGACCAAAGCTGATGAAGGTGTGTACTAGTCAGTACCCCCGGTACCACGGAGCGGCCCTACCGGTCCAACCGGTAGTACCGCTTGGTACAAGCGGTACTACCGCTTGAGACGGTCGTACCACTCGGCAGTACCGGGGTATACTGACTAGCACTCACTCTTCTCCGTTTTGGTCAGTACCAAGCGGTACTTGGGACCGGTACTACCTCCCTAACCGATAGTACCGCTTCCTACGACCGGTACTACCGCTTGAGGGTAGTACCGCAAGGGCGATACCACCCAAAACTGAAGAATGCTGAAGATCTGGAGCACCTCCGTTACCTGGTCCGGTACTTGACCGGTAGTACCGCTTTCAAGCGGTACTACCGCTTTAGTACCGGTACTACCGGTACATTAAATGCTCCAACGGCCATATTTCGTGGAGGGGTATAAATACCCCTCCACCTACCTTGGGACAAATTTCTCAGTTCATTAAAGTCAAAGACCACCATTGGAGTCCATTGGATCCACCCAAATCTTCAAGATCTCCTCATCACACCACCCAAAGTCCTTGATCTTTGGGGAATCGAAGGAGGAGTCCCCGATCAACTACTTCACCAAAAGAGATCTTCATTTCCCCCTCATTCCATTGATGGCCCCTTTGCCCTAGTGTTTTCTTGGAAACCCTAGTTCTTGTTTTGGTTCTTAGAATCTTGTCTTTGGTTGCTTTGATAGCTTGCTTGTATTTGGGAGCCTCCGATTAAGTTGTGGATGTGTGCCCCAAACTTGTAATGGTGCCAGCTTCCACCTTGAAGGTTGCCGATATAGTGGAAGGTGAATCGATCCCGTTGGGGTGAGATTCATCGGAGAACAAGGGAGGCCTCTCGTGGCGTTGGTGGTTTGAAACCATCCCCTCTCCAAACGTAGACGTACTTCCCCTCAAAAGGAAGGAACTACGGGAAACAAATCCTTGTGTCTCCGCGTCCACTTTTCGGTTACTTCTATCCTTTAGCGCACCTTACTTACTTGTTACTACTTTTGTGTTGTGGTAGCCCTTTCATAATTGTCATATAGGTAAATTCACCATAGTTGCATTATCTAGAGAATTTACCTTAATGTCAAACCTTAATTTGAAAAAGAAGAAAATTTGAAGTAGCACCTATTCCCCCCTCTAGGTGCCCATACGATCCTTTCACCCATAGTTGCTAGTTAGGAAAGCAAGTTAAGCTTTTAGCTCAACATTCTCCTTCGAAATAGATGCTTCACAATAAATGGAGTTAGTAGTACAAGCATCATCATTATTAGCAAGAGGTGAGGGAAATTTGGTAAGCTCTTTTGAATATGAATCTTTAAGTTGCTCATGTGACTCGGTGAGTTTGATGAGCTCACCCTTGATGACCCTAGAGCCATTTTTGAGGTGCTCAAAATCCTCAAGGAGTTTAGCATAAGCAACTTCAAGTTCATCATTTTTTAATCTTGAAGGAGTTTGCCACCGCAAGTTCTCTATCATGGTATTCCTTTACTCTAGATAATTCTAGAGTAAAAGTCTCCTCAAGAGATTCTTTGGTGGTTTGTTCTTCTTCAAGGGAGTCCTTTAGTTGCGCAAATTCATTAGCATACTCACGCTCAAGTGCAAACTTTTCATCAATTAAGTTTTCTTACTCCTCAATAAGATCATTGCCTTCTATGGCACAATTCAAGATTTCAAGAAAGTTGGAGGAAGCAATTTTATTTTTGAAGGGAGCGCTATAGACAACCTCTCCCATTTTCTTAATAGAGGTAATATCATACTTACTTCTATAAACATCATTATCATTCTCAACCTCATCATCATCATCATCATGAGATACAATGGGATTCAAATATGTTACCTTTGTTCCCTTAGCCATAAGGCACATGTGAGAACCAGAGGAAGGTGATAATGATATTGCACTTGTAGCTCTCTTCAAGACCTTGTCTTGGCCCATAGAATCTTCATTTTCCTCTACATGGTTAGAAACACAAGCACTAGAGGAAATGGAAGCATTTTTATCATGGCAACAAGACAACACAAGCATATCATCATGAGATTTATTCAAGTCATTTCTACATGATATGCAAGGACTATTAACAAAAGAATGTAAGGAGTTTTGAGTGCTAGAAGTGTTAAGGTCCAAAGATAGATCATTGCAACTAGATAGGGATTAAGGATTACAAATAGTAATATCACTATCCATATTGCAATTTCTATCACCACTCACCATATCATTACTTTGTGAAAAATCACATGTTGGTGAAGTGGTAGACGATGAGAGATCATCTTGACCGGAAGTGGAAGCAACACAATCATCCTCAATAATGTTGGACTTGCTATATTTATCTTGAAGCTTGGTCCATATCTCACGAGCGCTTGAATAAGGCATGATAGAAGAAATAACTACATTGCTCACAACATGCAAAAGAATTTTAGTAGCTAGAGCATCTATATGAGAGTTCAACTTCCCCTCTAAAGATTCGTTTTGGGTATCCATAGGAGAAGAGAGTCCCACATATAGATATACCTCGATAATTGGGTGAATTTCCCGAAATAAATTAAGCATGCGAATTTTCCAAACATCATAATTTGTGCCATCGAATGTGAGCATGTCCTTGTGCACAAATCCCCTAGCCGACATCTTTACTCTCAAGGCGGTGAAGCCTAAAATGAGAGACCGGGCTCTGATACCAATTGAAAGGATACGGATGTCGCCTAGAGGGGGGGGGGTGAATAGGCGATGAAAACTTTTCCTAGAGTAGCTCAACAAAGGAGGAATAAAACTAGTGTTTACTTTGTTAAGCACAACCTAGAACAACTAAGGTTCACCTATGTGCACCAACAACTTATGCTAAGCAATACAAGCAATAAAGTGATAGCAAGATATATATTACTTCAAGCACGAAGGCTATCACAATGTAAAGTGCATAAGTAAAGAGCTCGGGTATAGAGATAACCGAGGCACGCGGGGACACGGATATTTTACCGAGTTCCTCCCAACATGGAGTACGTCTCGTTTGGAGAGGGGGTGGTATTGTCAACACCCGGATTTTTCAATCCTAGATGCCTGTTATGCCATACATCGCAATACCAGGATTACCATTTTTGCGAGACATAACAGAATTGGATACCATAGTACATCATCCATTACAACCGTACATAAGTTCTTACACAAATAGGGATCTCATGATCGAGTTCTTAGTACAACATCAAGCGGCGGAATACGTAATAATAACGGTAGCGTAGGCGAAGCTCCATCTTCAGGGTCACAGGCAATGCTGACGATGGTAGATGATCCTAGTTGTCGTAACCTTCCTGGGGTCCATCTTTCAAGTACTCCTCTTCATAGTCTGGCCATGGGAATAGCCAGGGACAAAGCCATGAGTACTCTTTAAGTACTCGCAAACTAATACTAATAGGTAAAGGTTTTTTTTTGGATAATAGGACACTAGGCTCTAGGGTTGTTTTGCAAAAGCCAGATTTATCTCTACTAAGTTCTAAAGCTAGTCACAATTTTATAATTCCTAAGTGGGAACTTGTATTTCATATCACAACTCTGTTGTGGTCAAGTCAAAGTCTCAATTCATCTCACAGGTCATTTTGAAAAGTCTGACGGGGGAACAGTATGGCCACTCCAACTGTCCATAACCGCGGATGCGGCTATTCGAATAGTTTGACACTCTGCAGAGATTGTACACTTTCACCACAACATTCGATACATCCGTCAGGAACAAATCCTGAATTCACCATACTCAGTATGCGGATAATCAATCCTAACCTTTCGATTACACGCCCTAGTATAAGCACCTCTCCTGTGAGTTTGGCCTCCCAACCATGACCAACTGTCATCTTGGGTACTGCACAGGTGGACAATCTTCACAAGGTAGCCTCAGCTTAGACCTTGGCCGTGAGGGAACTAATACTAAGGTACATAAGTTTCCAGTCAAGCCCTAGCCAATATTCGGGTATTGTAGTTGTACGATAAAATTGGAATGGTATCGCATCCAGACAACCATCAGTTTTATAAAGGGCTAAGGCTCATGCCTCAACATTTTTACCACCAAAATTCTCAAGTGTTTGGAAACACATGTCCAAAACATTTCAATAGAATGATCCATCATTCCAAGGTTTTCATAACCATTTTCCACCAAGTATTCCCATCTAAAAGTTGATCAAGTTTTATGCTTAGCACTAGCATCTACAGGTGGGGGTAATACTAACGAGGGGTGGTAACTAGTGGAGTTTCAACTAAGTACAACCTCATGTCTCAGGCTGGTGTTAAGGTTTCTAACTTAGGCCAAATTTTATGCTCTTTATGCAACCTTAAGCATCTTTCCAATATCTACCAGTCACTTAAGTAAACTCTAAGTAAGCTTTGATAAAGAAATAGAGGGGCTTGCACATAAAACTAGGATTGGTTTATCAAGTGGGTATGATCACATATGCTTAAGGCATATAGTAGTCATAGAACAAGTATGGGTTTGTTGCATCAGTAGGGTATCTTGCAAGGGTTAGCTTGCATAGGTCAACTTGATTAGTAAGGCTTGCATAGGTATAGTATCAGCTTGCATCAATATCAGTATAAGCTTGCTAAAGTAGAGTGTCTTGCAAGTTTTAGCTTGCCTTGTGCAGAGCAGTGGTTGAAGTTCTCCTCGGCTTCTTCTTCATAGTATCCTCCTTCCTCCTCGTATCCTTGGTCGGTACTAGCGTCTATGAATAAATACGAGGTACACAATCACCAAACAATACTTAACTACTTGCAATCATCACACACAAGGGTCCTATGGATGATCTAGCATCATCCCTAACATTACAAGGTTAAGGCTTGGTTTAAATGTGACTTTTGAGAGTTGGAATCAACTCAAAAGCTATTATGGTTTAAATTTGAAAAATGTTTGAATGCAGAAAAGCTTCTACCTTGTTATTTTTACCATGGGTGATCTATAGATCCAAATGACTTGAATCCAACGGGCTTGGATTCAGCCTTCACAGACCTTTCCAACAAAATTGGTTTCATTCAATTTGGTGCACTGAATCGATCTGGGTTGATTTTTGAAGCTGGGTACAGAAGTGTGTTTGAATTGAAATAGAAACAGGTTTAATTTGTATAACTGGGCTGCACGGGAAAAGTTACTGGGCCGGCCTGCTAAGCGCACTGCTCCCGCGGGCTGCTTAAGTGGGTGTCCCCACTCGTCAGTGACACGAGGCTGGGCGAAGCGGTATGGGGCGACGTGGATCGTTCAATCTAGTTCTAATCTAACGGCTGGGAGTCATCATCGACGCGAGACAACTCCGGCGAGAACAAAACCTAGCGCGGCCAGTGAGGGTCGCTGGGGGCTCACCGGGGTGGTGGCGAGGGTCGGCAAGGCGGGCGAACGACAAAGTCGACGACGGCGAACTCAGGGATGGTCGCGGCAGCTCCTAGGGTGGACGAAATCGATGGCTCCCTTCTTCTCCGGCAGCGGCAGGCTCCAGTGAAATTCCGGTGAGGTGGTGCTCTGCGCGGCAGAGGCGGCGTCTTCGACGGCGGGCGGTGGCTGTGCGGCACGGGGCGGCAAACGGTGATGTCTAGCGGTCTCCTAGGTCGGTGGGGATTGTGTATGCACGCGGCGAGGGCGGCGCGCGGTCTGTGGGTGATGGTCGAGGGTGGCGCTCTGGCGCACGCTCGGCATGGTCTGGGCGTGGCTTGTGCGCGTGGTCCAGGGCTTGGCAACGCTCGCGGCTGGGACAGTGAGTGGCGGTGGACGGTGGGCTGCCTCCCAGACATGCTGGCTAGGCTTGCTTGTGCTCCTAGCTTGCTGTCGACTATGGGGTGGCAAGAGGGTGCTCGGCTATTCACCATTGATGAAAATGGCAAGCTCACAGTGGTGCTAGTGCCTGGCTAATCTTCCTAGATGATCTACTGAGTTGTGTGTGATCTAAATGGGGAACCAGTTAGGCAAGAATCACTGCTCACAATAGTGTTTGATGTTTGTTTGATTTGTGTCTACAACCTGTTTGATGAAATTTCCGCATGAAATCAAGTTTTGAATTTTGAAATGATTTTTGGTGGGTTTGCTAGATTGGTGCTGGTGAGTCTGCAGATGCTTGGGTTTTGAAAATTGAGCTTGTTTTTGAAAAAGTGGGATCGTCCCATATGATAAAGATTCAATTTTGAATTGTCATTTAAACTATGCATTTGAAAGTTTCTGGATGATCACAAAGTGGGCCTTGATACCTTGTTATGAGTACATTCAAGGGGTGCAAAGATCCAGAAAAGTTTCTGTTAGGTTCTGAAAGTTTGAGACAGCCAAAGTAGGCATGGGAGTTAAATTGGCCAAAATGACCATTCATTTCATATATGTGTTTTGATTTACTTGTCTTTAGGAAAGGTGTGGGAAATGTTTTAGATGATGTTTATTTCACCTAAGAAACATTTTACAAGCAATGGAACAAACAAACAAGGTGGTTTTAAAGGATTTCAAAATCCATGCATACACATATGCATGCATTCATGATTTCATTTAGAAAAGTTTTTGTTAACCCTAATTTTGATGATTAGAATTTGATGATCCAAGCTTAGTATTGTTGGGATGTTACAAACCTTCCCCCCTTAAACAAAATCTCGTCCCGAGATTTGAAAAAGGACGAAAAGATTACCTAGGATTTGAAGAGATCGGGAAACTCCGTCCTGATGTGATCTTCGCGCTCCCAGGTAGCTTCCTCTTATGTGTGGTTGCTCCACTGAATCTTGAGAAACTTGATGCTTCGAGTTCGGGTAGTTCGAATAGCTTCTTCCAAAATGCGGATGGGTACTTCGGGATAGGTCAGGTCATCGTTGATCTCTGTCACATCCCAAGATTTGCCAAATCTTGTAATGTGAAAAATAAATAAAATAAAACTTTGTTGATTTTCAGGGTGAGAAGAAACTTTTTGATTCCAATTGGAACCCTTCAAACCTATTTTCCTAAAAGGATTTAAAAAGAAAAATAAACAATAAACTTAAAAAAAATTAAAATTACTATTTTGGATCTATTAATAAAAGATTTTGGTTTTCAAAGGAAAAGGTAGATTTATTAATGAAGATTATTTTATAGAGCCAAATTAAACCTTGGCCAATATTTTGAAACAAAAGGTTTTACTTTGATTAAAAGAGTAAAGATTTATTTAAACAAAATAATGAGGATTTATTAATATCCAGTTTTATTAAAAATAAAGGCTTTTCCCATTTTAAATAAACACTAAAACTTATTTATTTATTTTAAATAAGTTTTCCAAGTATTTCATATTCTCAAATAAAACTAATGAAGTGTTTTGGTTTTATTTAGATTTCAAATAAAGATTTTAAATAAAACAAACCCTATTTGATTTAATAACTAAGGTCCATTTTATTTAATTATTAATGGAACCTAAAATAAAAATGTTATTTTGTTTTAAACAAGTTTTCCAAGTATCTTTTATTTTCAAATAAAACCTACTGATTTGGTTTTGATAATATTTAGTTTTCAAATGGAGATTTTATTAAATAAATCAAAACCTATTTGAATTAATAATTTAAAGGTCTATTTTATTTAATTATTAAATAGATCCTAAAAAGAATAAAATTATTTTATTTTATTTTGGGACTTTGGTTTATGTTGTCAAACAGAACCAAAACTCAATACAAGTTTGGAAGTGTTTGAATTGTTTGAATGTTTGAATTGTTGTTTCAAATTCAAAACAGAAATTGATTTGGAAAAAGAAAAAGATTCAGAACTGGAAAAAAATGTTAATCTGGTCGACCCAACCCAGCAGCCCAGTCTAGGCCCAACTCCAGCCCACCAATGCACCCCTCTGCGAATTGTTTTTCACCCATACCCGCACCCGCAGAACCAATGACAGGTGGACCCAACTCCCCTCTCCTCTCTCTCACTGACCAGCCGACCCCACCCCTCCTGCTCATCGTCCTCACCCGCAGCGACCTGTTCTTCCTCCCCTCGACACTATTTCTGACTGAAATTCCACGGCTTTAATTCTTCTTAACGCGGCCACCATTACTCGCTTTGATCAAGCAAGCTTAAATGCCCATCCCTCCTCTCCATTTCCCCTCTGTCACCCCACATTAGCATGCCCCAGGCCGCCCTGATTCCTCTCCGAACCTCACTGCCACCGACAAACTTTTCCCTCGATTCCGGCCATGTCCTGCCACCCCTCGCCTCCTTGACCACACTCGCATACTCCCCAAGTCCTGGCGCACCTTTCTGCAGCCGCAGCTCGCTCTCGCGCGCCCCTGAGCCTCGGCAACGATGACTCCAAGCGCCGCCACCGTCTGGTTGAACTCCGGTGAGTGCCCCAGGTAGTTTCTGTCCGCCCCTTTCCCTCTCGTTGATGCTCTCGCACGCTCCTCTCTCGCGCGCATCTAACACTGCTCTCCGTTTGCCTTAGCGCGCTCAGTAAGTTCGTCTTCGATAGCACCAGACCACGCCCGTCGCCAGAACGAACTCCGGCGAAAGATTAAGGACAACCCCGTGCGCCCCCTGCCCAGCAACAACAACGTTGAGCATCAGCAAGCTTCGGCGATTCTGGTGAGCTATCCCATTGTTCCTCTAGCTCCCTGTATCGCCGGCGCCGTCATCGTCTGGCCGCTCCGCCGCCAGCCACCGCCGCAGCGCCGCTAGTTTTAGGTCGAGCTTGCAGCAGCCGTCCGATCTCGATCTAGTGGCTAGGATAGGAGCTAGGCGAAAGGGTAAGTAGCATCTGCGCACCGCACGATCTGACTTGATCCAACGCGCTAGAACAGTCGATCCAACCGAAACAGTATCTGCGAATAGGAACATGACGCGTGTCACCAGATGGTTTAAAACAGAAATTTGAATCTGATTTAGATGCAGATTTGAAACTCTTGTAACTTTTGATCCACACGTCCAAAAATTGCAAACTTTATATCAATGGAATCAGTGGAACAAGCCCTAGCCAACCATGCCATTTGTTTAGTAAAAAGCTTCTGGAAAAATGTTTGTTTTTGCAGAAACATTTGTATGCTTGTTTAGAATGTAAAAATTATTCAAAAATGAATTTGGGGATAAAATCTTTTACAAATGGTGTGATTTGAACCTACTGACCATAGGAAACACTTTATGGTTTCAAAAATGTATTTGGTGAAATAAAAGAATGATTCTTTGATTTAAAACCATTTCTAGTCAAATAGAAATGTGGTTTATTTATTAAAAATGGTTTTGAAGGAAAACCTTTGGGAAATGTTTTGTTTTATACTCTGTGACCCCAAACACCAAGTTTTATGGTTTGAAAACATATTTGGTGAACCTTGGAGATTAATGCCTTAGTAAAAATATTTCTACACCACATAAAATGATACTTTGTTTTAAAAATGGTTTTTAAAGTGAAACATTTTGCAAATGACTTTGCCACTTTACAAAATGACCATTAGGTGTTTTCAAATGTTTATGACCCATTAGGAACCACTTTTTCAAACAAAACAAAGCTTGGCATGCTTGCATGCATTACTTTGACTTTATCATTTTATGTGATGTTTTGTTTGATTGGTAGATTGAGTTTGTGCCTTGTTTGATTGAATTGTAGTGACTTGAAGAGTGTGATTGTTGCAAGGACAAGGAGTGAAGTTATACTCTACCAAAAAGTCAAGTGATGCTTCATACTTTTATCCCATTACTTTCACTATGCATTAGTGATTTTTCTAAGTAAAACTTGCATGGAATTTTGCTAAGTATAAACCTTGCTATAGGAAAACCTAGTAGATGACACTTTAGTAGAAATTTTCCTAAGTTAAGATTCCTACTACTATCAAGCTTAGCTTAGCTAATATAAAACAAGGGTGGAATATATATCCATACTATGGAAAAATTTCTAAGTCCGAGGACTAGTGTTTTTGTTTAATAAAACAACTAAGTTAATGAATCACCTGGGTGGAATGGTAATTGCTTGGTGGTTTTTGGTTGAGTGGTTCACAAGGCCCATGTCTATGGTTGACCTTGTGTATCTCACTTGTGGATGGCCACCCAGGAACAAAGAGATTTGAGATGTCAAATGTTGAGAAGCTTCAAGTGCAGCCACTTGGCATTATGGGCTCTGCCTGGATCATATAGGTTGCAAGAACTTAGCCATATGGACAGTTGGTGGTAGAGTTTGATAGGTTGGAGCGCGTCCATTTTGGTCTAAGGGAAGGCTTCTGAAAGATCTTGTCTTGGGAAACCAAGTCTTGTGGGGAAAGTGCACCACCTCTGCAGAGTGTAAAATCTAAGTACTTAGCCATGTCCCTGGTAAAGGACAATTTGAGCATCAAGACATGGAAGCAATCAAGAATCTCATCATTCAAATTTCTAAGTTAAAATCTTGTGCTTTAACAAGGGTTAAAGGTTCTTCAATCTTTGATTGGGAGAAATGTTTTTGTCAAGCAAAAACTTAGTGTTTTCAAAATGATAAGGAAAATCTATTTTGAGCAATGCAAGCCTCAACTCCACTTAGCCAAATGCATATAGATGATAGACTCCACTATACTGCCATAGTATCACTTGCCAATACAATTCAAATGTATTGACCCTTGTGGCTGTAACTTGTTATGTTGCAGGTTTGATTGATTTAGTGAAGTGTGTTGATTAGGATTACAAAGTCTACAACCAACATGTCTGCCTGTGGCACTTTGAAGATGAAGGACCCCATGCTTATAGATATTCTGCTGCAATGTAATGTAATAGCCAAATGAGCTATGTAAGATGTAATAAAATTATGTTATTCCTAGTTATAAAGTTATATTATGACCTTTGTTTCTTGATATTACATCTTAACTGTGGATGCTAGCTATTGATCCAGGGACTAGCATTGTAAACACAGGGGACTCTACCTTATTAAAGGTTGGGACCCTTACAATCTCTATGGTCCGGTGATCGATATTCTTGAACACTTCGGTCTTCTCGGGGACTTCGAGACATTTGCGAAGTAACGAGATATGGAACACATTGTGCACAGCTGACATCTCTTCAGGTAGTTCCAATTGATACGATACTTCTCCTCGACGGTTCAGAATTTTGAAAGGTCCGATATATCTGGGGGCTAACTTTCCTTTGAGTTGGAAATGCTGCATTTCCTTCAATGGCGACACTTTCAGATAAACAAAATCTCCTATGTTGAAGGCGAGGTCTCTACGTCTCTTGTCGGTGTAACTCTTCTGTCGGGATTGGGCGATCTTGAGGTACTCACGAATCTTGTGAACCTTCTCTTCTGCTTCTCGGAGGACCTCGGGTCCGAAAATCTGACTCTCTCCTAATTCCGACCAGTTCAAAGGGGTGCGACACTTTCTTCCGTACATGAATTCAAATGGGGCCATTTGCAAACTGGCTTGGTAACTATTGTTGTAGGAAAATTCTGCAAACGGCAGACAGTGTTCCCACTTGGATCCATATTCTAGCACACATGCTCTAAGCATATCTTCGAGTATTTGATTTACTCGCTCCGTTTGTCCATCGGTGTGAGGGTGATACGCGGTACTGAAATCTAGGCGGGTTCCTAAACCTTCTTGGACTTTCTTCCAGAATATCGAGGTAAACTGAGTTCCTCGATCCGATACTATGTTCTTGGGGACTCCGTGCAAACTGACGATTCTAGCGATGTACAACTCTGCTAGCTTCGAACTCTGATAGGTGGTTTTGACGGGCAAGAAATGGGCGACTTTGGACAATCTGTCCACTATGACCCAAATAGAGTCATTTCCCCTACTAGAAGTAGGTAGTCCAGTGATAAAGTCCATTCCTACAGAATCCCTTTTCCATTCCGGAATTTGCAAAGGTTGCAACAATCCAGCGGGTCTTTGATGTCCTGCCTTGACTCGCTGACATATATCACACTTGGCGATATAGCTTCCGATTTCTCTCTTCATCTTATGCCACCAAAATTGCTCTTTCAAATCTTGATACATCTTAGTTCCTCCTGGATGGATAGAATAAAGAGTATCATGAGCCTCCTTCAAGATAACTTCTTTCAACTCCGAATCTATTGGTACACAAAGGCGTCCTTTGTACCACAGAACTCCTTCTTCGTCCTCGGTGAATCCGGGTACTTTGCCCGTACCGATACGACGCTTGATTCCGTCGATACTGGCATTTCCCTTCGGCGCCTCTTTAATCTGACTGATCAAAATGGGCTGAAGTTCTATGCTAGCCAAAAATCCTTCACTTACTAATTCCATTCGAAAATCTTCCATCTCCTTGTGCAAACTTGGTTGCTCCTTCAAAATCATGGAGTTCAAGCGGCACGGCAATCTGCTAAGGGCATCGGCTACCACGTTGGCTTTACCCGGGTGATAGTGAATGTCCAGGTCGTAATCTTTGATTAGCCCAATCCATCTTCTCTGCCTCATATTCAACTCCTTCTGAGTGAATATATACTTTAGGCTCTTGTGATCCGAATAAATCTCACAACGGTTTCCCATTAGGTTATGTCTCCATGTTTTTAGGGCTAGGACTACTGCTGCGAGTTCGAGGTCATGGGTTGGATAGTTTTGCTCATGTTGCTTCAATTGTCGAGATAGATAAGATATAACTTTGGCTTCTTGCATCAGCACACATCCGAGACCAATCTTGGATGTGTCACAATACACATCGAAGGGCTTCGTGATATCCGGCATGATTAAGATTGGGGCTGATATCAATCTCCTCTTGAGTTCTCGAAAACTCGCTTCACACTTGTCTGTCCATTCAAACTTCTTGTCCTTCTTCAGCAATTGGGTCATGGGTCAGGCGATACTCGAGAATCCTTCTACAAATTTGCGGTAATATCCCGCCAATCCGAGAAAAGCACGAACTTGGGTTTGAGTGGTTGGGGCTTGCCAATCTTCTACATCTTTCTCTTTGGCAGGGTCAACGGCAATTCCTCCGGCTGATACAATGTGACCGAGGAATCCTACCTCCTGTAACCAGAATTCACATTTTCTAAACTCTGCATACAGCCGATGCTCTCTAAGGGTTCCAAGAATGGTCCTTAGGTGTAGCTCATGTTCTTCTTCTGATTTGGAATAAATAAGAATGTCATCGATGAAAACAACGACAAACTTATCCAGGAAGTCCATAAAAATCTTATTCATGAGGTTTATGAAATAAGCGGGGGCATTGGTTAATCCAAAAGACATGACTGTATACTCGTACAATCCATATCGGGTGGTAAAGTCAGTCTTTGGAATATCCTCTGCGCGAATTTTGAGTTGATGATAGCCATTTCTAAGACCAATCTTAGAAAACACCTGGGCACCGGTCAACTGATCAAACAAATCTTCTATTTTGGGCAAGGGGTACTTGTTCTTGATGGTGACATCATTCAACTTCCGATAATCCATACACAAACGGTTACCTCCATCTTTCTTGTCCACAAATAAGACAGGTGATCTCCATGGTGACGCACTTGGTTGAATAAATCCAATTTCTAGCATGGAATCCAGTTGCTTCTTCAGTTCTGCTAGTTCCGACGGGTTCATACTATAGGGTCTCTGGGCTATGGGTCCTGTTCCGGGGATTAGTTCGATGATAAACTCGATATCCCGATCTGTGAGTTTGGCCTCCCAACCATGACCAACTGTCATCTTGGGTACTGCACAGGTGGACAATCTTCACAAGGTAGCCTCAGCTTAGACCTTGGCCGCGAGGGAACTAATACTAAGGTACATAAGTTTCCAGTCAAGCCCTACCAAATATTCGGGTATTGTGGTTGTACGATAAAATTGGAATGGTATCGCATCCAGACAACCATCAGTTTTATAAAGGGCTAAGGCTCATGCCTCAACATTTTTATCACCAAAATTCTCAAGTGTTTGGAAACACATGTCCAAAACATTTCAATAGAATGATCCATCACTCCAAGGTTTTCATAACCATTTTTCCACCAAGTATTCCCATCTAAAAGTTGATCAAGTTTTATGCTTAGCACTAGCATCTACAGGTGGGGGTAATACTAATGAGGGGTGGTAACTAGTGGAGTTTCAACTAAGTACAACCTCATGTCCCAGGCTGATGTTAAGGTTTCTAACTTAGGCCAAATTTTATGCTCTTTATGCAACCTTCAGCATCTTTCCAATATCTACCAGTCACTTAAGTAAACTCTAAGTAAGCTTTGATAAAGAAATAGAGTGAGGGGCTTGCACATAAAACTACGATTGGTTTATCAAGTGGGTATGATCACATATGCTTAAGGCATATAGTAGTCATAGAACAAGTATGGGTTTGTTGCATCAGTAGGGTATCTTGCAAGGGTTAGCTTGCATAGGTCAACTTGATTAGTAAGGCTTGCATAGGTATAGTATCAGCTTGCATCAATATCAGTATAAGCTTGCTAAAGTAGAGTGTCTTGCAAGTTTTAGCTTGCCTTGTGCAGAGCAGTGGTTGAAGTTCTCCTCGGCTTCTTCTTCATAGTATCCTCCTTCCTCCTCGTATCCTTGGTCGGTACTAGCGTCTATGAATAAATACGAGGTACACAATCACCAAACAATACTTAACTACTTGCAATCATCACACACAAGGGTCCTATGGATGATCTAGCATCATCCCTAACATTACAAGGTTAAGGATTGGTTTAAATGTGATTTTTGAGAGTTGGAATCAACTCAAAAGCTATTATGGTTTAAATTTGAAAAATGTTTGAATGCAGAAAAGCTTCTGCCTTGTTATTTTTACCATGGGTGATCTATAGATTCAAATGACTTGAATCCAATGGTCTTGGATTCAGCATTCACAGACCTTTCCAACAAAATTGGTTTTATTCAATTTGGTGCACTGAATCGATCTGGGTTGATTTTTGAAGTTTGGTACGGAAGTGTGTTTGAATTGAAATAGAAAAAGGTTTAATTTGAATAACTGGGCTACGCAGGAAAAGTCACTGGGCCGGCCTGCTAAGCGCAGTGCTCCCGCGGGCTGCTTAAGTGGGTGTCCCCACTCGTCAGTGACACGGGGCTGGGCGAAGCGGTATGGGGCGACGTGGATCGTTCGATCTAGTTCTAATCTAACGGCCGGGAGTCATCGTCGACGCGAGACAACTCCGGCGAGAACGAAACCTAGCGCGGCCAGTTAGGGTCGCTGGGGGCTCACCGGGGTGCTGGCGAGGGTCGGCGAGGCGGGTGAACGACGAAGTCGACGACGGCGAACTCAGGGGTGGTCGCGGCAGCTCCTGGGTTGGACGAAATCGATGGCTCCCTTCTTCTCCGGAAGCGGCAAGCTCCAGTGAAATTCCGGTGAGGTGGTGCTCTGCGCGGCAGAGGCGGCGTCTTCGACGGCGGGCGGTGGCTGTGCGGCACGGGGCGGCAAACAGGGATGTCTGGCGGTCTCCTGGGTCGGTGGGGATTGTGTATGCACGCGGCAAGGGCGGTGCACGGTCTGTGGGTGATTGTCGAGGGTGGCGCTCTGGCGCACGCTCGGCATGGTCTGGGCGCGGCATGTGCGCATGGTCCAGGGCTTGGCAACGCTCGCGGCTGGGACAGTAAGTGGCGGTGGACGGTGGGCTGCCTCCCAGACATGCTGGCTAGGCTTGTTGCTGCTCCTAGCTTGCTGTCGACTATGGGGTGGCAAGAGGGTGCTCGGATATTCACCATTGATGACAATGGCAAGCTCACAGTGGTGCTAGTGCCTGGCTAATCTTCCTAGATGATCTACTGAGTTGTGTGTGAGCTAAATGGGGAACCAGTTAGGCAAGAATCACTGCTCACAATAGTGTTTGATGTTTGTTTGATTTGTGTCTGCAACCTGTTTGATGAAATGGCCGCATGAAATCAAGTTTTGAATTTTGAAATGATTTTTGGTGGGTTTGCTAGATTGGTGCTGGTGAGTCTGCAGATGCTTGGGTTTTGAAAGTTGAGCTTGTTTGAGTAGTTTTTGAAAAAGTGGGATCTTCCCATATGATAAAGATTCAATTTTGAATTGTCATTTAAACTATGCATTTGAAAGTTTCTGGATGATCACAAAGTGGGCCTTGATACCTTGTTATGAGTACATTCAAGGGGTGCAAAGATCCAGAAAAGTTTCTGTTAGGTTCTGAAAGTTTGAGACAGCCAAAGTAGGCATGGGAGTTAAATTGGCCAAAATGACCATTCATTTCATATATGTGTTTTGATTTACTTGTCTTTAGTAAAGGTGTGGGAAATGTTTTAGATGATGTTTCTTTCACCTAAGAAACATTTTACAAGCAATGGAACAAACAAACAAGGTGGTTTTAAAGGATTTCAAAATCCATGCATACACATATGCATGCATTCATGATTTCATTTATAAAAGTTTTTGTTAACCCTAATTTTGATTATTAGAATTTGATGATCCAAGCTTAGTATTTTTGGGATGTTACAGGTATCAAACCACCAACACCACAAAAGGCCTCCCTTATTCTCCGGTGAATCTCACCCCAACGGGATCGATCCACGCTTCCACTATGGTGCACTTGTCGGTGGCAACCGGAACCTCTCACAAGGTTGGGGCACTTCTCCACAACTTAATTGGAGGCTACCAACAAACGCCACAAAAGGCCTCAACAAATGCCACCAAGGCCACAATGCCACCAAGGCCACAAAACCATCTAGGGTAAGAAACCAAAAGGGACAAGCTCCAAAGAGTCACATGAACCAAATCCTCCGGGTAGAACGCAAACCGATGCACCGAATACAAATGGCAAGAACACCACAAAGGTGATCGAATCCCTCACTATCAAGTTCCAACAAAGCTACTAAAGCTATTGGGGGAGCAAGAGAGGAGGAACCAAAGAGGAACACAAAATCCCCCAAAATCTATATCGCAAGGATACACTCACAAAGAGACGTTTTGGTTTGGTCAAAATGTGGATCTAGATCTCCTCTCTCTTCCACTCAAATATGGCCAAGAATCATTGGAGGGATTGAGAGATAGCAAGCTTTGGAAGGTCAATAATGGAGGGGAAAACTTGCAAGAATAGTTGGGGATCCATTGGGGAAGAAGGCCCCTTAAATAGGTCCCCCCAAAATCCAACCGTTGAAGCCCAAAAACACGAATCCCAGTACTACCGGACTTTTTCCCGGTACTACCGGACATTCCCGGTAGTACCGGACATTCCCTGGGGATCCCAGGATGCCAAACGCACCTTATTCAGTACCAACCGGTAGTAAGGGGTGGTACGACCGTACCTCCGGTACTACCGGACCCTAGTCCGGTACTACCGGTCACCCCTGAACGAAAACGGCCATAACTTTTGCATCCGGACTCCGATTTTGATGATCTTGGGCTCGTTTCGAAGAGGACAACAAGCTCTAAAAGATCATGCAAGGAAAAATCATAGTACAGAAAGAGAGGATAGATGAAATGATGAAAGGTTTAACCTCTCTCAAAAAGACGAACCGATAAAACCTCCAACATCAAAAACATAATAGAAAATGCATATGAAATCCGTTTTCGATGAACTAGAGCTTGTCATGGAGATTAACACAAGATCTAAATCCTCACATGAGTAAGAACCAAATAATGTAAGGTTTTACCTATCTCTAAAATACAAACCGGTAAAACCTCCAAGATCAAAATGCAATAAGATATAAAAAGGAAATACGATTTTGATGAACAAGAGCTTGTTATGAACATTACAACAAGCTCTATATCCTCACATGGACAAGACCAAATAACAACCAAATACGATGATGCAAGTATGCAAAGGTTTGAGCTCTCTCCGAATGATGTGACCGAGTTACTCATTCGAGGGCCCCTCTTGATAGTACGGTTATCTATCCTAAACCCGGTCTCCCACACACAACATGAGACCGGAAAAAGGGAAAACCTATCAAGATTATACCTTTGCCTTGAGCATTCCACTTGAGATCGATGTAGACGAACTTGACCTTCTAAATATGCAACACCTTTCTTGATTCCTCATCATCGATCCATGATCACCGAGGATGACAAGCGTCAAACATGAGATGTTCTAGAGATGGCGCATATTGAGCTTGAACAACACATCTTCTCCTCATATCATCGAACTTGAAGCCAACACATGCTCCAAGCGAGGCCAATGGACAAATCCTACAAGTGCAACTTAATACACACATTAGTCCATAAAGATTGTCATTAATTACCAAAACCACACATGGGGGCCCATATGTTCTTTCAACCTCGCACAGCGAACCTATCTCTGTAACTCGGCGTATTGCCCTTATAGTGATTTATAGCAGGAGTTGGATTCCGCCACTGTTGTGGGATCTGAACCTGGGTAAGTTGTGTTACCTCGTACCCATCAACCGTCCGCCTTCCCCCACGTCTCTAAACACGCACTGTTACTCGTCGGCAATACCACGACAGTTGGCGCCCACCGTGGGGCAAGAGGCGCTTTAGGCTCTTCAGCGGGCGAGGACCAAGATCTTCGCGGGAATCGGCGAAACCGTAGCCATCGGTCGCGTTCTCTTCTCCGGCGACGTTCTGATCATCCCTCCCGACGAGTTCTGGATCCCGGCGAAAACGAACCCTACGTGGTGTTCGATTGTTCCTATCGGAGACATCCACCTCTTCATTGGCGAAACCGACTCGGGCACTAGTTCCCTGGGAGTCGGAGGAGCATCAAGGCCCGCATGGACCGCCTACGGGCAGGATATGTTCGCGGAAGGATCGATGTCGGATCTCTCTTCGGAGTTGGCCGGCAAAGATCGGAAAAATTCAAGGCCCACCCAAACCGCCCCTGTGTAGGATATAAAGGTGGAAGATTGTTGCAAGTCCGCCGGCTTTGCCCGTGCGTCTGGACAGCAGAGATCCAAGTTCATCGGGATGGTTACCATCTTCGATCTGGCGTGTTGTGTTTAGAGAGAGGGCGAAAACCCCGCGATTACCTGGCCAGGTGGCTCCGTATACGAGCCGATCTGGCCCACTACCCCAATGATGATGCTATGTATCACTTTGTGGAAGGACTGGACCATGGCACACTTCTTCGACACTCTCTAAGACAGCAGCAGGCGTCAGGACGCCCTACCTTCGAAGGCATGGTGAACACCGTCAACCACTACGCGGAGGCCGAAGCGGCAGCTCAGACAGCGCTTGCGCTCATTGACGGAGCCCCTCCGATTCAGCCACCGCCACCACTGCCTCCGGCCGCCATCGTCGCAGCTGCGCCGCCACCTCCAGTCATCATCGCTGCTGTTGCACCTCCACCGCCCGTCATCGAGGAAGTCCTGGCACCCTCTGACTCTGTTATTGACCCGCTTTATGCTGACTTCAGTGCAGATTCGGAGGAGATAGATTTCAGTCCAGAGGAACTAGACTCCGCCATGCAGGAGATGGAGGAGGAGTACACGCGCGACGAGCAAGCCAACAACTCCATCACGCCTCGAGAGGTGTTCGTCACCATTGGGACGGCGATGGATGAAGATCAACGCGGACGAGCTCCGCCTACGGCGCTGGAAAAGGGGAAGGGGCCACTTATTGCTGCTGACGATGATCGTGGAAAGGTCATGCCTCCTCCGCCTAACCCATTGCAACAGCCGCAGGAACTCAGCACCGGCCCGAGAAACAACAACACCGCAAACTTTCCGCCTCCGGCGTCTACGTCTGCTACTTCCCAAGTTACTCCAGCTGATAGAGTGATGTACGGCAATCTCTTCGTGGACCCACTGATCGTAGCTCATATCCGGAATGTGACTCAGCTTGACGAGAAGCGCCAACAACTACTGGAGGAAGCGCAGGCCATCGCGGAGCAAGGCGCTAAGCTAGATCGAGATCTGGTCAACACGCAGAAGTCCATAGAGAAACCTAGAGCAATGGAGGCCGAGTACAAGACTCTGCTGCAGCAGCAGAAGGCCAAGAAAGCTCCGGCTCGCATCATCAAAAATCCTGGTGTATGGAGAAACCTAGGATGGGCTCCCTCGAAGCCGGCACAGGCCAAGCCATACATTGACAGTAAGGGCAAACAGGTGATGCCCACCCCACTCCTTAACCTCGCCGTCGCCAAGACACTTCTGGAGCAGGATAGATCGCCTGAGGCAGTGGAGCATGTCTACGACCTAGTGGCCAAGGCGGTAAAGCATCAGGAAAAGGCTAGCTCTCAGAGGCTTGAGTTCGACCCAGTGCTTTGCCAGTCTAGCTAGTATAAGCCGCCAAGGGACCGATCTCCTCTTGATGTCGGGTCCCAGACGGTTTCATCAGAACAAAGACGGGGGGATGTGTGCAACAGGAAGGATGCTATCCCCATATCTTCCGACCACGGAGAAAAGGCCCGATCTCGTCGCCCATCGCCACCGCCCCGATCCCCCCGACATTGCGAAGATCCCAAGGCTCACCATCGTACGGACATGCCCCCGCCAAAGCAGTGCGGCATCGTCATCCGCAACAACGTGAAGCAGACCCGTCATGACAGAGAGCATAACCAAGGACACAAGAGCATGTCACGCCATGACCCTCCGCGTCCGACGAGCAACCGTGACAGGAGTGAGGCGTCCCAGGAGGGTAACAGCAAGAAGGCTAACCCACCGCCACCTACGCCTCCGTCACCACCAAGCAGTCACCATGGCGGAGGAGGCCCACGTCGTTCACGCAGCCCATCCCCTGTTGACAAGAACAAGAAGAACCCAGAGCCATACGATGCACGTTCGCGGATCGATAAGATCCACGAGGCCCGGGAAGGACCATACTTGGGACCACGTTGCTTTGGACCTGCAATACGGTCTGCAACTTACCCCAAAGGTTTCCAGATTGAAAAGACCATCAAGCCCTATGACGGCACCGCTAAGCCAGCCACATGGTTGCAGGACTACGGCAACGCGGTGGAGATTGCCGGAGGCAACCCCAACATCGCCGTCAAGTACCTCCCATTAATGTTGGCGGGTACGACCCGTCAATGGATCGACGACTTGACGGATAAATCCATCTGCAATTGGTTGGACATGCAAGAAGCGTTCACCAAGAACTTTCATGGTACATACAAGCGTCCCTGCACTGTTGGCGTTCTATAGTGGTGCGTGCAAGAGAAAGACGAGACATCTCGCGCCTACCTCTCCCGTTGGCTGGACATGAAGAATTCTTGCGCAGGAGTGCATGCTCAGACCGCCATGGCTGCCTTCATCGATGGGTTGGAAAGGGGCACGTTGCTCCGACATAAGTTGAAGCGCTTGCAGGACAATCACCAGCTTCACTTGAACCAGATGATTCAATTGGCTAGTGAGTTCGCAGCTGCCGACGACGATGCTCGCGGCTCCCTGCCAGCATCGTCCGTTCCAACTCAGGCTCGGAGGAACAATAGTACAAAGAGGAAAACCGCTCCAGAATAAAAGCAATCTACCGACATGGTCGCTATGACTTTTGCAGGACGAGGTGATGGCGGACAACGTGGCAGAGGAAGGGGAGCTGGTCGTGGGCAACAACGAGGAAGCAAAACTACCTCGGCACCGCTCCGCGTTCCCCAAACCTACGAGGAGTACCGTGATATGCCGTGCCTCGTACACCTCGACGTCAACGGCAAGGACACCCATACCAATCAACACTTCAAGTTCGCCAACGACCTCAAGGAAGACCTCGAGTCCGGCTACAAGCGAAGTCGGAAGAACAGACCACGAGGCAAGGGCAAGGGGAAGAAGGAGGAGGATTCCAAGGATTCATGTGACATGGACGAGGACGTTGACCCCAAGCACGCCGCCAAGAGCGACGACAAGGGCAAGAACCCCTTAGTGAAGAAGGCGCCAGTCTACCACACTTTCCTTGGCACCCCCACCATCCGACAACAGAAGACCTCTCTAAGGATCCTGATGGCTACTCTGCCCCTAGTTCCCCAGTACCTGCGCTGGTCGGAGGTTCCAATTACTTGGGACAGGACGGACCACCCAGACCTTATCCCTACGGAGAACCAGTACGCCATGGTCATCAACCCCTTGATTGACGGCGTGGAGTTCACCACATGTATGGTGGATAGTGGAAGTAGCATCAACATCATGTACCTGAATACACTGCAGAAGATGAACTTGACGGAGGCAAACCTAAGGCGGACCAACACCATCTTCCACGGCGTAGTTCCTGGGCAGGAGGCTCGGTCCCTTGGGTGCATCACACTTCAGGTTGCCTTTGGCGATGTTAATAATTACCGCCAAGAGCGCATGACCTTTGAGGTGGTCCCCTTCAAGAGCGTGTACCACATCATATTCGGCCGTGACATATTCCACACGTTCATGGCCAAGCCATGCTTCGTCTACAACAAACTCAAGATACTCGGACCAAATGGTGTCATCACCGTATCCGTAAGCTTTACCAAGGCAAGGGACTACGAGATTAACGAAGCAGCCTTCGCGGAAGCTGTCCTCTATAGCAAAGAATTCAAAGAGATCCAAAGCAAGGTCGATGACTTAGAGATGCCCGCATCGAAGAAGCAGATCTCCGACTCCGCTCCTACGTTCAAGGCCGCCATCGAGACCAAGCCGGTGGAACTTGTGGTAGGCGATGCCTCCAAGGTCACCGCCATTGGGACGAACCTGGATCCCAAATAGGAAAGCGTGCTTGTTGAGTTCCTCCGTGAGAATAGGGACATCTTTGCCTGGCAACCTGCCGACATGAAAGGTGTACCTAGGGAACTTCCCGAGGACAACTTAAACATTGATCCAAAATACAAAGCAGTGAAGCAACCTCTATGACGCTTTGGAGATGAGAAGAGACATGCCATTGGCAAAGAGATAGCTAGATTACTTAAGGCTAGATTTGTCCGAGAAGTCCTTCACACCCAATGGGTGGAAAATCCTGTACTTGTCCCCAAAAAGGGAACCAATGAATTAAGAATGTGCGTTGATTACACCGGCTTGAACAAAGCATGTCCCAAAGATCCGTTTGCTTTGCCTCGCATTGACCAAGTCATTGACTCGACGGCTGGCTCGGAACTTTTGTGTTTTCTCAATGCATACTCAGGATACCACCAGATCAAGATGAGGAAGTCAGAACAATTGGCCACTTTGTTCACTATCCCATACGACACGTTTTGCTATGTCACGATGCCCTTTGGTCTGTAAAACGCAGGTGCTATGTACCAGCGGACAATGTAACATTGCCTACACGACCAAATTAGTCGGAACGTTCATGCCTATGTGGATGATATCGCGGTGATGTCTAAAAAGTCAAATGACTTAATCTCTGACTTGAAAGAGACCTTTGATAATCTCCGGAAATACAACATGATGCTTAACCCTAAGAAGTGCGTCTTCGGGGTTCCAGCCGGCAAATTGTTGGGTTTCATCATTTCCCAGCGCGGAATTGAGGTCAACCCGGAGAAAATAAAGGCCATCTTAAACATAAACCATCCTACATGCCTAAAGGACATTCAATGACTAACAGGTTGTGTTGCAGCAGTTAGTCGGTTCGTCAGCCGACTTGGAGAGAAGGCTCTGCCGCTATACAAGTTGCTGAAGAAGGCAGAAAAATTCACGTGGACGGACGAAGCAGATGCATCATTGAAGCAGCTCAAGGAGATTCTTTCCTCAGCGCCCATCCTCGCGACACCCGAACCTGGCGAGCCCCTGTTAATCTACATGGCGGCAACCAACCGGGTAATCAGCATCGTCGTCGTGGTAGAGCGGAAGGAACCAGGCTATGAGCACGGAGTTCAACGACCAGTTTACTATGTGAGCGAGGTCTTGACGGAGTCCAAGCAGCGTTACCCGCACTACCAGAAGATAGCTTATTGTGCTTTCTTCTCGGAAGCTGAGGCACTACTTTCAGGAGCACCCAATCACAGTGGTGAGTAAGACCCCACTGTCCAACATTATCAACAACAGCGACGCTATGGGAAGGGTCGCAAGTGGGGCATTGAACTTGCCGCCTTCGAGATCACCTACAAGAGACGCGACGCTATCAAGTCACAAGCCTTTGCGGATTTTGTTGCAGATTCGATGGAGATGCCAGATGATATTCCGTTGCCAGAACTAGAGTACTGGGTGATGCACTTTGACGGATCAAAGCTGCTCAACGGCTCGGGGGCTGGTGTATTTCTACAGTCACCAACAGGAGACAAGCTACACTATGTTCTGCAGATCCACTTCGAGGCTACAAACAACATGGCGGAGTATGAAGCACTCATTCACGGACTACGTGTAGCCAAGGATATTGGCATCAAGCACATAGTTTGCTGTGGAGATTCCGACTTGGTTGCCCAGTAGGTGGCTGGCACCTGGAATGCGCGGAACCCTATGATGGCGGCATATCGAGACGAACTGGACGAGATAGCCAAGAGCTTCTTGGGCTACGAAGTCAAGTATGTACCTAGGGAGAAAAACGAGGCGGCTGATCTGCTATCTAAGCTTAGATCAGGGCGCAAACGAATTCCGCCAGGAGTTTTCCTAGAGCATCTACGCACACTATCTGTTAAGGGAGCTGACATCAACAACCCGGATAGAGCTGATTCTTTCATCAACATGGTGACAAAGGTTCCTCCGGCTTGGACAAAACCGTTCATGGAATATCTCGAACACGGAACTTTCCCCGACGATGAGGTCGAAATACGGCAAATAGTATGACGAGCAAAGGGTTATATCATAATCAATGGACAATTCTACAAAAGGAGCACTACTGGTGTATACCTAAAGTGTGTTTCCTAGCTAGAAGGTATGGAAATCCTACGCGAAATCCATCTCGGAGATTGCGGGCATCACGCCGCTCCTCGATCGTTGGTCGCAAAAAACTTCTGGCAAGGATTCTACTGGCTGACCGCGAAGGCGGACGACGAAAAGCTGGTTGAGACATGCATGGGATGCCAGTATTATGCCTGACAACCACATGTTCCTGCTGAAGAATTGCGAACAATACCAATAACTTGGCCGTTTGCAGTCTGGGGGCTAGACATGGTGGGACCGTTACAGACGTCACCATGTGGGTTTACGCATCTTCTAGTAGCAGTTGATATATTCACTAAATGGATAGAAGCTAAACCCATTAGAAAGCTTGATGGGGCAACTTCCCTCAGGTTTGTCTGGGATCTAGTGGTGAGATTTGGTCTCCCACATAGCATTATCACCGACAACGGCATCGACTTGTCACTTGGAGAAGTGGAAGCTTATTATTGGAAGAAGGGCATCCGACTTGACCTTGCATCTGTGGCACATCCACAATCCAACAGTCAGGTTGAGCGAGCCAATGGATTAATTCTACAGGGAATCAAACCACGTGTTGAGGCACCGCTACATAGAGCAGCTAGAGCCTGGGCGGAAGAATTTCCATCTGTGCTGTGGAGTTTACGAACTACACCCAACAGATCCACCGGCTACACCCCTTACTTCATGGTATATGGAGCAGAAGCCATCCTACCTTCCGACATACTTCACGATGCACCAAGAGTTGCCGCCTATGACGAAGGTGACACTGAAGAATCCAGACGCCTAGATGTGGACCTTCTCGAGGAGGAGCGCGTTTTGGCATGCCAGATCCGCCATCTACCAGCAGAAGCTACACAGCTACCATAGTCGCCGTGTTCGGCATCGCTCGTTTAAAGAGGGGGATTTGGTGCTCCGACTTAAGCAGAAGAAGTCACACAAATTATCCCTGCCATGGGAAGGACCGTTTATCATAAGCAAGGCGCTGCTCAATGGGTCTTACTACCTTGTTGACAATCGTGAACTAAAGGATAGACCCAATGAGGATCATAAGCATAAGAAAAGTGACCCGGATGATGACTACCCGGAGCTTGATCGGCCATGGAACATAGCACAGCTACGTCCTTTTTACACTTAGCATTTTTTTCTAATTGTGTATCTCTTATATGATCAATTAAATAAAGCTCTCTGGTTCACTCATATTTCTGAGTCTTTTGCCTCCTTTAGTGTTCATTTTTGGATCATATAAAACTTTTATGCAGAAGCTTTGCGATTGCACTTGTGAAAATTCCGCCTACGGGCGTTAGCTTAAGTTTTCTAGTCTACACGTTCTTTGTCGTTTTTATGTGGATTCTGGAGTAGTGACTTTTAGCACTTATTGTTGGCGATTTTGTGCTTAGGTTATTGATGGTGCCATTGGGCATCATCACCTAAGCGCATGGTTCCGACAACGAGTCTTCCGACTCATGAAAAGTCAAGCATAAGAACCAAAGTAATGGATAAGCCAGCACTTGCTTAAACAATATATACATGCTGGAAACTAGTTCTTAAGTAGCAGGACATACAATATTGTTTTCCGCCTTAAGATAAATACATAGTTTTTTCCGCATACGCATCAAAAGGTGAAACAAATATTACAAGTTGTTTTTTAATTCCTTTGGTGCAGGCGACTTGGAAGCATCATCATCAGCAGCAGGAGAGCCACCCTCGAAGTCGGCGGTGTGAAGAGACTCGGAGGAGATTTGGTTGCCGCCATCGATGGTGTTCATCGGCACGAAGACGTTGATGTCGACCAAGTCGGCAACTCTAGTGTCATAACCCGTGAGTGACGACAAGATAGATTCATGGTTAATCTCTTTGCCATCGTCATCCACGTCGGGTATGCCAGAGGTTACCGTGTCGATGTCGGCATCTTCATAGTGTGCCTTGACCATGGACAGCGCCATCCTTACACCAGCCCGTGCACATGAAGCTTTCCAGCTTGTGATACGCTCAGGGGCTCGGCGTAGAATCTTCGAGTACTTCGCCACAGAGTCTGACGCTTTGATATTAATTTGGAGGGGCTTGGCGATCTCTTTGTCTTGCGTGATGCCGGTGTTGATGAAGTTGCCGGCAAGAACCATGCATTCCTTTGCTGGAGGAGGCGACCGGGTTAAACCCATAGGAGCTACAAATTCCGACAAGGAGCACATGAGTTCAAAAATTCAGAGTATGTAGACCATAGAAGTCCAAGACGGATAAAACTTACTAAAGATGCTGGACTCAACTTGCCAGAGGGTGTCCGCCAAGGATTCTTTCTCTTGTTGGAGGAGCTTATACACCTCATGATGGCGTTGATTCTGCTCATCGGCAGCTTTCTTCTGATCTCTTAAGATCGAGATATCCTCCTTCAAGCGATTGATCTCCTCGGTGGTGGAGTCCTGCAGGACCTTCATTGACTCCTCATGCATTTTCAGCATGTCCTTCCTCTCCTGCTTAAGAATTTTTTTCTCGCTATCTAGCTCTTGAATGTGCTTGGATTGCTCGACAATATTCTTGGCCTTGACAATGGTTTCTGCAAGTCGGAGAAAGCAAAGTACAGAGTGAGTACTCGGAGAATATGGGCACAAAACCAAGTCGGAATGCGAAAAAGAAAATAGACGCTTGCTCTTGGTGATCTGTTCCTTCAAAAAGGCAGTTTTACCCTTTTCAGCTTCCATGTCTGCACGCATCTTCTGATACTTGTCGTTGGTCATGCCCCTCCGAGCTTTCTCGTTCTTTGGAAAAAAGGAACAAATTAAAACGTTGTTTGGTCTACTTGGAGCATCTAGATGCTCGGGGGCTACAGCGAAGAGTTTTTAACATAGCAATATGCTTAGCTTTTCTTTAAGCATCTAGTCGGAATTAATTCAGTTCTTGATTAGAAGCTTGGGGGCTATAGTATAAAGTTTGTTAACTCGGATATATGCTTATCTTTTCTTTAAGCATCTAGTCGGAACTAATTCAGTTACAACTAGAGGCTTGGGGGTTACAGTATTGAAATTAATAAACACTGAGTGTGCTTCTCTTAAAGCATCTAGTCGGAATAATTCATTCCACTTATATGCTTGGGGGCTATAGTGAGAAGTTTTCTAGCTTAGTCACTCTTAGAGCATCTAGACGCAAAGACCTATGGTTTTCCGTCTACATCCTCGGGGGCTACAGTGGGATACTCATATGAAATGGAAAAGGCAAATAAAACTTACAAGTGCAATGATCTTGAGGTTGGTGGCACTCTTCGCCAGCAGCTTGCCAAAGGATGAGCTATTTCCTTGCAAGATCTCTGCTTGTCGAAGGAGCTCCTCTAGACCGCACGTCGGAGATGTCGGCGCTGCACCTGGGACCAAAGCAGTGCTACCTGATGTAAGTACCGGATAGACTATCTTTGGATAAGCTATGGTTTTCTTTGGTGCAAGGACGCCGCCTATGGCAGAAGTACTAGCTTCCACCACCGCCTTACCGCTACCGATGGCATCCTTAGCCGGAGCTTCAGCCATTGGGTGTGCGGCACTCTCCTGCGTCGCCTGCTCGTCGACAACAACGACTTCAGTAGAGGCACCTGAATACAGGAAGGGCGGAAGGGCCAGATGCCTCCTTAGCTTGTGATCTTGACAGGGCAGACGAGGGTTTGACGGAGGGAGTGACAGGGGCGATGGCGGGAGATGCGTCACGATGCAGCATGTCCTTAATGGTTCTAGAAGCCCCCAATGTTTTGGAGGTCTTCTTCAAGCTGGTCGTGGCTTTCTTCCTGAAACGTGCAAAATGCATAAGTACAGGAGCAAGACAGATAAATAGACAATGTCAGAGAGAAAGAAGCTTACACAAGTGGGGGTGCTTTGGCAAATGGGATCCCAGTAACTTTTCTCTTATCCGCCTCTAGGGCGGCGGTAGTCTTCTTGGAGGCTCCACCCTCCGTCTTCTTCTTGCCTCCGTCGGCAGTGTCAGAGGTGGAGCTCTTCCGCTTTCGCGCCAATGGAGCATCGTCGTCGGACACGATGGTGACTTCCTTCATCTTTGGATCATAGATTTGAGGAGACATGCTATCCTCATCTAGGTCGCTAAGCTGTAAGTTGAAGAACCACCGTGTTACACAGGATGATATTTGCTAGACGAAAGAACTAGAGTATATGTCATACACGGAAAATAAACAACTACCTTTGGTCACGTGCCGTCTACGAACATGTCATAGGTGATGGTGAAGCCACGCTTCTTGTCCTTCACCTTGACGATGTAAGCTTGGCAGAGTCACTCGATAAATTGTCCACGGAGATGCGGAGGCTATCCCTTCTATCGCTGGTATACTCGTGCATGAGCTTCGCGCGGTGCTGCAGAGGTTGGATTCGCCTGATGAACCAGCACATGGCTAGCTCCAAGCCGGTCAAACCCGTCTCTACGAACCATTCTATCTGCCTTATGGCGCGAGAAGCATCGAGGTCGGAGGGAAGGGAGGCCTGGGATCTCCATGACGAGTCTTCAGCGACGGCTCCATCGACAAAGTCCGGGTACGTTACTTCTCGGCCGACCAGAGGGATATATGGGCCGTAGAAGTAAGTACGCTGCCAGTTTTTGCAGGACTCGTGATCGACGATGTCGGGGAACCGCCGGCTAGGACGGATCTTGAAGCTTATGGTGCCACAATTTCCAAGTTCCTCCTTACTGGCTCCGGCTTCACGCTTGACGGTGAAGAAATACACGAAAAGGTCTAGCCTAGGCTTAATCCCTAGGTAACCCTCGCAGAGCGCCGCGTAATTTCTAAGCGCTAGGATACTGTTGGGAGAAAGATTCTGGGGCTGGACTCTATAGTGGTTTAAGACGGAAAGGAATAAGTTAGAGATGGGCAGGGAGACGCCGCGTACCAATTGGGCTTTGAGGTACACCTTTTCTCCGGCTTGGGGAGAAGGTGTCACCCGCCGGCCGGCGCCACCCGCCAGGTGAGCCCCTCCGTCGTAGGGAGGTAGCCCTCGGCGATCAGCTCCTGGATATCACGGTCCGTTATGTTCGAACCACGCCAGTCGCCCTTGTGGGAGTCGAGCTCCTCCTCCAGCTGCTCCACGCCGTTGGGTTATGGCCACCGCTGGTGGACTCCACCACCGCCGAGATGGGGATGACCAAACCCTATGGGGGCACGACGATGGAGCTCGCCGGCTTCGCTCGACGCCGCCATGGAAGGAGTAGTGCTACTGCTGGCCATTGGGTGAGTTTGGAGGTGACTGGCGAGGATTGGAGCTAGGGTTTTTCGCGAAGATTGTGCGGAGAGCTCGATCGAGGAGGCACGCGCTGGAGGAAGAAGACGATGCGAGGAGATAATGAGGTGAAAAGTAAAAAATCCCACCGCAGTTACTATTTATGATCTCCGGCATCAAGATTCGTGCAGCTTGATCGGACGGTTGCCGCATAGACGACGTGTGTGCGAACGTGCGCGGAAATTTTGCCACGTCCCAACCGTCAACGCCAATGGTTCGTATCGCTCGCGCGGGAAAATCGGACATGATTGTGTTCTCTGCATGTGTGAGTTACGAGGCGTCGCTGACCTACGCCTACGCCGCCCTAGCTGACATAGGCAGATGAGCCGTCACATCGGAAGATTCCGGCATGGACGGATCCAGTCCGGCTACGAAAAGAGTACGATGGAAGATTCAGCATTTCTCCAACTTACATATTGAAGATGGAGAAAGCCTTGCAGGGTTCTTTGGGAGGACTACAAGATATTGCTTGACGATTTGCCGACATCCATCTAGGCAGAGCATTCAACGTGAAGAGGCAAGACGGCGCAAGATCTCGGAGTTCTCCAGGGGCTACTGTTGGGGATATGGTATATGGGTATCCTCATAGCATGTCTCCTATCCGGATAACCCGGGTGGCCCACAATTGGTAGCATGGCCCATGGCCTGCTGGGCGGCCCAGTTAGATGGATCCCGAAGGGAGGCCCATGCCGGATAAAGGAAGGCTACGGTTGGAGTCACCGACGTACCCAGAGCCTTGGAATGCAAGATACACAAGACTAGTAATAGACATTGTAGGACTCTGTAACCTGTTTGGCTAGGACTTTTTCCTGTAACCCTAGGACCTAGCAACTATATAAGTCGGGCCTATGGGAGCCTTTAGGGCATCGATTGATACAACCTCGCACAACGAACCTATCTCTGTAACTCGGCATATTGCCCTTATAGTGATTTATAGCAGGAGTAGGATTCCGCCACCGTTGTGGGATCTGAACCTGGGTAAGCTGTTTACCTCGTACCTGTCAACCATCCACCTTCCCCCACGTCTCTAAACACGCACTGTGAGGACCTCAGATCCTCTGGCCGAGGCTCCCATGAAGCGAGTGAAGAAGGCCGCCAAGTGGGCTCCCAAGCCAAAGACGGGACCGACAGTCTCCTCGTAAGTTTTCTTCTCCGAGTCAAGCTTGTATTTCTTGCTTCTTTCTTTTTCTGTATTTCTTGTTTCTCACTTTCTCTATCTGACCTACTTCTTCTATCTTTTTTACTCCGATAGTGACCCTCTGGATATCCCCAGAGTGGGTCAAGCATGGCCTTCCTATCTCTAGGCCGCCATCGCCTCCATACTATGAGGATACTCGGGTTTTGAGCCTGGTGCGAGGTGGCTCTCCTCCTGTGCCGAATAATAGTCCACCTCGGAAGGAGGAAGATAATGTCGGCAGTGGCGGTGGCAGGGCCTCTAGGAATACCGCCATGCAGGATCAAAAAATCGATTTGGTTGCCCCTACCAATACCACTAAAGATAGTGGCACCACAACTCTGGCGCTGGACCATCTTCTGCTGAGGTACCAGTTACCTCGACCCCTGTTCAACCTCAAGTTCCCCCTCAGACAGCACCTCCTCCAAGTTCTAGCCAGTAGCAAGAAGCAGCACCAACATCGTCCGGGTTATCTAAGACTTGGCAACATGAGTAAACACAGCAGAGTTCCTGCTCCAAGTATCAATCTCCATAGCCGGCCCCGTCAACCTCGCCAATTGCAGCTCGGCCAACCAAGTCATAGCCACAAGCTGATCCCGCTGCCAAGGAGAAGAAAGGGGGTTACACGACCAAAGTGGCCCAGAAGAAAACTGGAGAGACGGTTTCTTAGCCCTCGGTTGCCATGATGCTGCAAAAGAATGCCTGTGGCTCTGCCTCGGCCTTGATAGATGTGAGATTTGGCACATTTCTGATGGTTTTTATTGATGGTTTTCGTCTGGATTTGATGGTTTTATAGCTTTACCTAACGCTAATACTTCGGTGGCAAAGAAAACTTTGTTTTCAATGTGTGTTTCAGGTTCTGAACATAAACAGAAGGTTTTAACAACAGAAATACAATATTTAGGCGAAAACAAGAAAGTCTTTTTTTGGAAGCAATCGAAGAAGGCAACCAAAAGAATTAACGACCAACTATACAGCGGGAATATTTTCTCCGGCCGTATAGTTCCCAACGTACAGTTTCCACCGCATTCGTCTTGTCCAAAGGAACAACTTCTGTGAAGAGGCCAAAGGCGAAAACAGAACACAACAGCCGTCGTTCCATCCATAAGGGAGAAAGAAGAGATCCGAAGAAGAAGGGGAAGACGTTCTTCATCTCGCTCCATGATCTTCGACCTCCTAGCCACCACACCCCCATAGCGATTACTTTGACTTAACAGAGAGAGAGATCTTCACCGTGCAAGATTAGGGTTTGAGATTGTTTCTTCCTATCTTGAATTGTGTTGGATTGATATTATATTCTTATTGTGGATCTCCACGGTAATATCAAGAAGAACTCCCTTTATTTAATTATATCGATGATGCATTATTCTCTCATGTGTGAGTAAGTTCCTTTGGGCGTGGGCGATGTAAGGGATTGGTGAGATGTGATGTGCCTATATATTTTCCATTAGCTTGTGATTGATTTTAATTACTAAATTATGTGTGCTTGACTATCTATGAGATGCCTAATGCTTGTTGTCCAATTAAGGGCCTAGATAACATGATACTTTGTTCTACATAGATAAGATCTTGTTTGCTAGCAGACCGGCGACCCTCGAGCGACACGGGGATATGAATGGAAAACTAGTTGAACTGGAGGAGAATGAGTAGCCACTATGCCTATTGCATTAGTCTGATCCAAGGAGTTTAATTGCTAATTAACCTGAAGGATCTTAATCACCTAGTGACTAACCATGGTTTTGGTAACAGACTAGTAGGATTATTGAAGTTGGGATGAAATTACCAAGGGGAGTTCCGGTAATTATGGGTTGCTCACCTACACACATATTTATAAGATTATAATTGTTACACTTATCACACATCCACCTGGCACAGTCACTATCACCATGAACTATATCTCTCCGCGCCTACTTTGTCATCTGCAGAAACAATCGATCCGTTATTTCCTTTTATGCTTTTTATTTCTAAATTTACATTTTAGTTTTATTTAAATAAATTCAGTTTAATCCAAATTTTATTCTTATTTCAACACTTACAGTCAATTCACTCGAAGACATGTTACAACTTTGAGTGTGAAAGAGACTTCATTCATAAACACTTACCTTTGGGGTCCCTATGGGATCGATATGTTGACTTCTAAACTAGCTACAAACGATCTGTGCACTTGCAGTCATCAAGCTATTTTCTGGCGCCATTGCCGAGGAGCTAAGCGCTAAGTGTTTGTCTCTTGACATTTCAGGTGTTACTACTACAAAATAGTCTCCCTAGGAGACAAAGGGTCTACACGCTCTGGTAGGACCTATCTACCAGATTATTTTGATCGCGTACCTATTCAAAGACGTGAGGAAATTATTGAAAAACTTTTAAGGTCAAATAAGGTTGAAGTTGGAAACCTGAGTCATTTCATGGAAATCATGTCAATTCATAGGAAAACTCCCAAGAAACCTGAGAAAACTTTTAGAGAATAAAGTGCTCCAAATTATGTTTATCTTAAACAACCAATAGAATTTCCTAATCCTGGAGTTAGGGAATATTGATTTGATGGTGAGATTATTAAAATTTTGCAGGAAAAATATTTCAGTGGAAGGGAAGATGAAGACCCATGAAGACATCTTAGAGAGTTCGATGAAGTGATAACATCAATTGGACCAAAAGGTTTGCCTAGAGATTTCTCCTATCTAAAATTATTTCGTTGGTCTCTTAAAGGTAAGGCTCTAGACTGGTTCTATTCTCTGGGAAAATTGTATTATTAAATTCATAAAAAGTTTTAATCCTTTTACAAAGGTTACTGAAATTATAAAGAATATAGGAAACTTCAGTCAAAACATGGGAGAAAACTACCTACAAGCTTGGGATAGATTTTTTTGGAATGATCAATAGTATTCTTAATCATGGCTATTCCGAATCCACAGTTTGCCACTTATTTTACCATGGTATTAATACTTAGTGCAGAGAGTTACTTAATTTATCAGCAGGAGGGTCGATAAATACTTTAACTACTAAAGCTTGTTTGGAATTAATGTCCACTAGGGATAAGAATGATTCTCTTTATAATCCTGATTTTGGTACTAAGCTGGAAAAAGGAATACTTCATATAACTCCTTATATTATGCCTGAAGTACGCGAAACAATGAAATAAAAAGGTATACCTTCTGAACTTGTTAAGGAAAACAAAGTAGATCTTTTACAAGTTTTTATTGAGAAAGATGAAACTAGGAAAGTTTTTCAAGAATTAAAACATCGACAGGCCAAATCTCATAATAATCTGCATTAGAAATTTCAAAGACATAAGAATATTTTGGCAGCACTCGCGGAAATTTATGATGAGATTAGCCAAGAAATAAAATTAATTAACAAATACCTTAGTATGATTGAAACCCAATGTGAACAAATAGCATCTGGTTATCAAAATTTTCTTCAAGATTATATAAATATTCCTATTTCTAGTAATGTTTTTACAAGGAGAGGTGCTATTGTTACATGACCGTTAGGACCACCAGAATATGAAGCTGAAAAAGATCGAAGGGAAAAAGCCTGATGAATGCAAGCCAAGAAGATGACACACTAGTGGATCCTCAAGATAAAACTGCTCAAGAAACACAAGACCAACCTTGGAGGAGAAAAATGATGCACATGATGTTTGTTATGACTCTGATGTAGAAATTGTTGATCCAAGAGAAGAAAAAGAGAGAAGCATTGAAGATGAAGTTTTTGTAGTAGAAAAGAATAAAAGCGATAAGCAACAACAAAAGAAAACAACCAAAGAGCCTGATCCCCCACAAAAGGTAAAAGACAAGAATAAGAAAGGTGAGAAAAAACTTCCATATCCAGATTACAAAAAGAAAGCACTGGATCAGGTAATCTATGACTCTTTCAAAAAGTCACTTGGTGATCTTCATGTAGAAATTCCATTTAAGGACGCAATAAAAGTTCCTACCTATTCTAAATTTCTCCGTGATATTCTTAATAGAAAGAAAGAAGTAACTGAAACCGTTGCCATGGTGACTAGTTATCCTACTAATGGGAAGTTATTGTCTAAGTCGGGAGATCCCGAATACCAACTATTTCATGCTCAATTGGAAAAACTGATATTCACAATGCCTTGTGTGATTGAGGTGTAGGAGTTAGTGTAATGCCATATTCCCTCTATAAAAGGTTAGGATTAGGGAATATTCCCCTACTTCTATCACTTTATAGATGGCTGACAAATCCACTTAACAACCCATTGGTATGATTGAGGATGTTCTACTTGGAATAGATGAGCATGTTATTCCCACTGATTTTATTATTATTGAAATGCCAGAGGATGAAAAATATCTATAATACTTGGAAGACCTTTCCTTAGCACTACAGGAGCGTCAATTAATTGCGTTGAAGGAAAAATAATCTTCAATGTTTATGATGCTGAAATCATCCAGTATTTTCCAAAGAAACTAGAAGCAGGAGAAAGGTATATTCCACCAGCAAAATGAGTTCAATTCGTAAGTGCCCTTGATAAGGGGCAACCCAAGGTAAGAATTCAAGAACAGAGAAGGGGTTGAAATATTCAACCATTCCTAATAAAATGCTTAATGGGAGTCAACCCATCACATTAATAAAATAAAGTTAAAGAATAAAATGTTCATTGCATTCCTACAACTTTTTCACAGACATTCTTGTGGAAGCGCACTCGCAAAGATGCAGCTGTCAAAAGTAGTAAAAATATTGACTGAACAAGCATAGATTTAGTGTAAAAATTAAAGTTTGAATTTTATCTGCAAGAACTAGCCTAAAAATGTTGTTCTGATTTAAATGAGGATCTCTAAAAAATTTGGGCAAAAAGCATGTCCTGGAGAGTCTAACGACCAACTATACAGCGGGAATTTTATTCCAGCCGTATAGTTGTGGTCGTATAGTTATCGACCCCCTTTTTTACAAATTGTATCTCGGGACACAGAAGGTTTAATGACCAACTATACAGCGGGGACATTTTGGTCCGGCATCTGGTATAAACAAACCTTAATTGTCGATGCCGCCACAACTATACGGCAGGAACTACTTATCCCGCCCGTATAGTTCCTGCTGTATAGTTCGAGCGACCTCTTAAACGAGCCGGCAGGGCTAGGGCTCTTCCTCCTCCTCACTTTTCTCTCATATTCTCTCTCCAAACTCCTCAAAACCCACCTAGAATTCTTGATTATTCGTGAATTTTGTTTGTTTGAGTTGGGGAATCAACAAATCTGTATGTTTCTCTATCCATGCTTTATTTTCAGGATTCCATCGTTGAAACCCTCACATTGATCTAGTGGATGAAATCAAGCTTGTTTGATTTTCCCTTTTGATTTCTCACGTTAGGATTAAATTTCTCAACATAGAATCGTCTGTATATCATGTAGAAACTATATGCCTAAGGTTTTATGTTGAAATTTTTCAGTACATCAATTGAACAAGATCGGTAGCAATTTTCGCAAGGGAAAGCGCCAACGTGGCGAGGGCTCAGGGCTCCGGGCTGAGCTCGACATCAAGTACGCTATGGTTTAATCAAGGAGGGTGATGCCCACACGTTGGGCCGATGATGGCTTTCTCACCGCTGCAGGGTTGAGGGCGGATTTCGACCATATGTGTGCAAATGCAAGGCTAACACTCCTCGCCTAGCAAGCCACTACACCTAAACTGAGCTCACCTTTGAGTTCCTCGCGTCCTTCTATGATGACTACAAGGAGAAAGGTAATGCGTGCATGGTAAACTTCACCATAAGCCAGGAGTTATATCAAATATCATTTCAACAATTTTGTGAAGCTTTTGGGTTCCCTCAAGAGGGGAAATCAACTGTTACAAATTTATATAGCGCCTCAAGTGGAGAAACTTGGGAGGTTATTTCCTTTAACGGTGGCAAGGACTTCTAACAGAAGAAGATGTCCACCATTCAGAACCTGACAATCCGCTACTTCGCCATGTTTCTCGCCAACACTTTGTTGGGAAGAGGAGATACCGGTTCCATGGACAATGTAGACATGGCCATGATCACCAAGGCACTGTTCCCAGCTGCACCGTAGAGTCCCAATCCTGTAGCTCTATTCCTCCATCACCTACGCCACCAGAGCAACAAAAAGAAAGGTGACATTCAAATTGGTGGATTGGTAACCCACCTTGTTCAAGCCTGTGGAATTCCAATACCTGTTATGCAACCTATTGATGGATCCATACTTATGGACGTCAAATATATAACTGCTGGTGGCTTCCTTGGTGATTAACGAGATAATAGGATGCTCCGAGCATATCAGTTTGGTTATCTTGATGCTACACAGGATGAGCAGGTGCCATTGCCTTGTCCACAAGCTTTCTCGATTTTGGATAAGGACAACTAGATCCTCACCAAGGATCAAGTGATGGAGATCATGGCAGGACTCCATCCTAACCCCGAGGGGGAAGAGCAGGAGGATCAGCATCATGAGAAGGAAGAGGAGAAGGACAATCCTGCTTGGGAAGGACAACAACAACAACATGAAGGGCCCTGGGACCCATGGCCCAATCAGCAGCAACTACAACAGGGGTTTAACAATGTCCCCTATCAAGAATTTCTGCAGCTCAACCATCGCGTTGGGGAGATCGACCAAACTCTTCTAGGAGTGAATGAAGATGTTAGTTCCCTAAATAACAGCTTCAGTCACTTCATGACTAACTTCCCCAACTACTACCAGCAGTACCCATACCCGCCGCCGAATGACGGCAACAACTAAGCATGGCAACAACCTAAGCTTGGGAGGTTTGAAAGCCTCCAAACTTTGCGTTCATATTTTTATTTCTTCTTTTGATTTATTTTACTTCTTCAAGAATTGCATGTTTACTTTCAATTTTGCATTCCTAAATCAAAACACACAAACATTAGTTGTAACTTTTCTTGCAAATTTGTTTCTTTATTTCTCTTGGAGATTGCTCAATTTCAGGTGACTTGGCAGTAGGGGAATATAGCGGGGTTCAACTCAAGTACAATATCGAAGCAAGTAAGAGGAGGTATCACATTTCTTTCATCACCTCTTCTGCAATTTTAAATTTAACCTACAGCTATTTGCTCACATGCACTTGAGTCACTCCCCACTTATCTTGTTATCCTATAAATTCTATTCCATTGCTAGTGTCTCCTTTTTAGCTTTGAAATAATGAGCAATGAACTTGGTTAAAATATTTCCAACATTTTTACGACAAGAAAAATCATCCAAGAGATGACTTGAGTCCATGTTTAGCCCAAAGGATTTGATTTTAGAAACTACTCAACCCCAATGATCTTAATGCAATATACTTGATAACACTTTTGAATGAAATTGTTTGATAAAATGGATGGTTTGAAGTAGTAGATATTATGCCACTGCTTTTCTAATAATTAAAGTAAGATATTGCTTTACGCGTGTCATTACAACACCATCGTGCTCCATGGGGAACTATTAACTCTACTGGCCAACACACAATCTAAATGTGGGAAATCACTTGATTTCGGCTATTGAGTTCTGTAAGCGTCTGTAGCTGCAATGCTATGACGAGTAATTTTTTTAGTCTCCTCGTGGTATCACATTCTAAGTGAAGTTGTAGTTATCCTCTGGCCCACTATTGCTCAACAGTTATCTATTTGCATGGTCACGAGTGCGCAACACAGTCCCAATTAACATGTTAAAAATAGTGACATGATTTCTCTATGGAAGAGATGAAGTTTTTAAAAGCAAAGAAAGGAAAATGGTGATTTGAGAGTCTTGAAATTTTGACGTGGGAGTAGATGAGTTGTTCTTTAATTGAATGTTTCTGGTGCCAACTTGAGTACTCTTATTTGATTAAATAACAAGAGCAAAAAGTCTTTCATCTCTCAACAAAGAGAGAAACCAAAAGAATTTGCTTCACTTTCCTAGCTAAACTATTGACAGTTGCCCGGGCATATAATTTATTTGCTAGCAAGATATACGTGGTTAAGAAGTGGACTCAATGCAATCATGTAAATACTTGTATGATCATGTTTAAGATTGCAGGAATTATGAAGAAAGGAATTTGACACCAATTCGAGCTTGTAAGTTCTTTTATTTCAGTCTCGAATCTCCGCTATGCTTCCTTATTTTCTTTTCACTCGAGGGCGAGCAACATCTAAGCTTGGGGGAGTTGATAGATGTGAGATTAGACACGTTTTTGATGATTTTTATTGATGGTTTTCGTCTGGATTTGATGGTTTTCTAGCTTTACATAATGCTAATACTTAGGTTGCAAATAAAACTTGGTTTTCAGTGTGTGTTTCAGGTTCTGAACATCAATAGAAGGTTTTAACAATAGAAATACAATATTCAGATGAAAACAAGAAAGTCTCTTTTTGGAAGCAATCGAGGAAGGCAACCAGAAGCTTTAATGACCAACTCTACGATGGTAATATTTTCTCCGGCCGTGTAGTTTCCACTGCCTTCATCTTGTCAAAAGGAACAACTTCCGTGAAGAGGCCGAAGGAGAAAACAGAACACATCAGCCGCCATTCCAACCAGAAGGGAGAAAGAAGAGATCCAGAGAAGAAGGGGAAGACGTTCTTTATCTCGCTCCACGATCTTCGACCTCCTAGCCACCACACCCCCATAGCCATTACTTGTACTTGACAGAGAGATATCTTCACCTTGCAATATTAGGGTTTGAGATTGTTTCTTGCTATCTTGAATTGTGTTGGATTGCTTTTATATTCTTATTGTGGATATCCACGGTAATACCGAGAAGAACTCCCTTTATTTAATTATATCGATGATGCTTTATTCTCTCATGTGTGAGTAAGTTACTTTGGGCTTGGGAGATGTAAGGGATTAGTGAGATGTGATGTGCCTATATATTTTCCATTAGCTTGTGATTAATTTTAATTACTATATTATGTGTGCTTTACTATCTGTGGGATGCCTAATGCTTGTTGTCCAATTAAGGGCCAAGACAACATGATGCTTTGTTCTATATAGATAAGATCTTGTTTGCTAGCAGACCAGCGAACCCTCGAGTGACACGGGGATATGAATGGAAAACTAGTTGAACTCGAGGAGAATGAGGAGCCACTGTGCCTATTGCATTAGTCCGATCCAAGGAGCTTAATTGCTAAGCAACCTGAAGCATCTTAATCGCGGAGTGACTGACCATGGTTTTGGTAACAGACTAGTAGGATTATTGAAGTTGGGATGAAATCTACCAAGAGGAGTTCTGGCTAATTATGGGTTACTCGCGTACACACATACTTATAATATTATAATTGTTACACTTATCACACATCCACCTGGCACAGTCACTATCACCATGAACTATATCTCTCCGCGCATACTTTGTCGTCTACAGAAAACAACAAACAATCGAATTGTTCTTTACTTTTATGCTTTTTATTTCTAGAGTTTACATTTAGTTTTATTTAAGTACATTCAGTTTAATCCAAATTTTATTCTTATTTCAACACTTGCAGTCAATTTACTCAAAGAACCGTGACAACTTTGAGTGTGATAGAGACTTCCTTCATAAACACATACCTTTGGGATCCCTGTGGGATCGATATCTTTACTTCGAAACTAGCTACAAACAATCTATGCACTTGTAATCATCAGGCCTCTGGTAAGCAAATTGTGCTGCACAAGAGCTAGGAAACTGCGCTGGCGACCAAGCAAGCCTCGACTAAGAAGGGCATGGTGTTGATGCGCACGCCGAGTGGTGAGAGCCTCGGTTCTCTTACGAAATATGCCAACAATTGGAACAATGCTGATTACGACTAGGTTAGCTCTGGTAGCAATCCTTTCCTACAGAGATTTGGCCCTACCAAGATTAGCGACAGGATGCACCTTCCTAGCAGGGTTATAGCTGAGGCCAACCATATGATGGAGGTAAATACCTCGACTCACACTTCATTTTTACCATATTTAATACATAACCATTAGTCCTCAAGCCTCTAGGGGAATGAATTATCATTCGGCCGGATGATCCCTTGGGTTAGCACATAGTGTAGCCGGGGTATAGAACCGAGTGATTCTAACAGCTAAAATTTCTTTTAGAATCAAATATCTAGCCATCTAGATTCAGATCGAGTTTACTCGGTTCGAATCTAGAGTAGCACTTTGAATATCCAGCCACCTAGATCCGAGTTAAGTTATACTTGATTCAGATCTCAAGTATTGCTTTGAATATCCAGCCACCTAGATCCAAGTCAAGTTTTATTAATTCGGATCTCAAGTGTTGCTATGAATATCCAGCCACCTAGATCCGGGTCAAGTTTACTTGATTCGGATCTCAAGTATTACTTTGAATATCCATCCACACAGATCCGGGTCAAGTCTTACTTGATTCCGATCTTGAGTATTGCTTCGAATATCCATGTTCCTTGGTTATTATCCTCTGTGCTTTTTTAGATTGCTCATAACCGGCGTACTGCCGAGTTTCAGAAGCTGCTTTTTACCCATAGGCACCTAAGCACCAAGTACAATAAGTTGTTACCTATACTGAAGAAAATAGATTTGCATTTTGCATCCTCCACCCTAGTTATCTTTGTTATTAGGCTAGCCGAATTATCTTTTGACTTGACCTTTGCAAGCCTCTATAGATACTCAGAACAAGGAGTTTAAGGATAAGGTCGCCAAACTGGAAGGTACCTCGGCGTTGCATATCTTATTTTTTCTCCTTGCCCCCTTTACTGTTTTCCTTACAAACTTTACTGTTGGGTTCGCAGCATAGAAAACAATTTTTTTCCTATGATAGGAACTATAATAACCAAGATCCATATACCTATATACAATCAACGGTTTGATATACATCCATAGAATACATAACCTTGAAGAACAACAAAGCTTAACGAGGTTGGACTCGTGGATGATGTAGTCGTTCGCTTGCCGATCTCAAGATCGAGTAGAAGTCCAGCAGCACCGCAACTTAGCGGAGCATCCGTGATCGCACACATGTCCGGAACCCCGACAACCTCCGTGTCCTCGCTCCAGCAATGCAGAGGAAGCAGCAAACCCTTGCTCTAGAAAAGCCACCAGGAACATGTATCTCGCTAAGCCGAGACCATGGGGTAATAGTACTAGAGGGGGAGAGTGATCCTTCACGAGGTGTGAATGTGAAGGATGGAGAGGGATGCCTTTTATAGGAGGAGGAGGGGGAGCCCCTTTCCATGGCCAACAGTCAAGGTGGGTGCCCCACCACTTCCTCCATTCATGTCAGTGGAGCTCCCACTCACACAAATGCCCCTCCATTTTCTCCACTCAAAATCCACTAAATTTCCACCAAATTTAATGAAATTTCTCATTTAAAAAAATCTTTTATTTGTTTATTCAGAATTTTGATAATTAAATTAATTAAGAAACATTCACATAAAACCCCTTATTACATTTCAATTTCACATGCAAAACGAATTTTAGCAATTTCATCTGAAACAATTCCAGTGTCCATTGAAATAATTCCAGCACTTTGATATTCTTTTCCTGGCATCTCATTTGCTCCAAATGGTGTCAATATCCCTTAAGTCTATCACCCTATGGTTTGCCGAATAATGCAGACATGATCGGTACCCCTCCCCGATCAATAATCAGTAGCAGGACTTGGTGATCCGTACTGACTCCTACACATTCAACGATGAGTTCTTGTGATCATGAGAACCTTAACATTGTAACTAAATCACTTTGTCTGACGATATTTTACATGTCTGAGATTCGATCATCGGTAAGCTATATCAATGTGATATCACCAACAGGGCCCAAAGTATATCTCTGTATCATTTGGATGGACAAATCCCACTCTTGATCCATGAGCCTCTACATACCACTATCAGACTATTCGAACCCACCTTTATAGTCACCCTGTTACGGTGTGACATTTGATGTTATCAAGCTACTCTTCCTGTGTTAGTGATTGACATGATCTCATGGTATAAGGACTAAAGTTACTTATTATGATGTTATAGCAATTTAAACATAAGGACTTTGATCGTATCACTATACTTTGGATGAATGTTCATCATATCATTCCACCAACAATGACATGACCTCATTATTAATAACATCCAATGTCCATGATCAGGAAACCTTGATCATCTTGTTAATCAACGAGCTAGTTTATATGAGAGCCATAAATAGGAACACTTTATTTGTTTATTAAACACACATGTATTAATATTTCCAATTAATACAATTATAGCATGAAAAATAAATATTTATCATAAACAAGTAATAAGATACTAACCACTTTATTATTGCCTCTCGGGCATATTTCCTTCAGTCTCCCACTTGCACTAGAGTTAATAATATAGTTTGAAAAACTTGCGCATTCAATATCTATGGCTTTCTGGTGTTGTATATGTACGTTTGCTAGTGGTAAACATAATTTCTAGATTTGATACTTTCAGGTCTATGTGTATTTGCATGTCTTTGTGTCTCTACGCATCACTCATTATCCAATGAGATGGCATTGTATAAATTTGGTCCTTTGGTGAGACCTTAAGTTCCTTGGGGTTAAATCATGTCGATAATATTGTTGTACAATATATCTTCATAGTGTTAACCTGCTGTGAACCACACCTAGTTTAATAACAAACTACTTGATACAAATGCCCTCTTTTTCTGCTACAACAGCAATCATATACTTAGCCTTTTGTTGTAGTATTCGTCACAATGTCTTAACTTTCGAACTCATCCAAATCCATCATGGAATCTCCTTTCCATTGCATTGTGCCACCCATAGTTTAAAGTGAGATAAACTTAATTTGTATCCTGTGACAAAACTAGTATCACTGTAACACTTTACAATGAACCATTTGTTTATTTGTCACCTCTATATATAAGATATTCTTAGTTCTTCCAAAGATCATAAGAATATCCTTACTATCGTACAATGATCATCATATGATTAATTCTGGTATATGCTCATAACATTTAGAGTATTGGACATATCTGGATGTGTACATATCATGGTATGATTAATCAAAATATTTATGTGATTTCACTCAGCAAGTTTCAAAAACACCCGAATCTCGTTTCACTTCACCAAGTATCAAAACACTTTAATCTTGATTCAATATTTTCCATGCGGCAAGAACCTTTCTTGTTGTTTCCATATTTAACTCTTTCAATATCTCATCTATGTACTTTTGGCAAAACCATATTAGCTTCTCAATCTATCCACATAGACATTGATTCCTAATATTCGGGTTTTGCCTAATTATTTCATTGAAATCTAACTTTAATGAAATTCTTAACACGTGTTAATAAAATATACATCATTTCCAATCAACAATATGTCCTCTACATAATGTATTAGAAATATGTCTTAGTGCCCCTACTTAATTTCTTGCAAATGCAAGCATCTTCATCATGTCCGATGAAATTAAAATATTTTAACAGTTTCATCACGGTGAAGATTCCAACTCCGCTATGCTTACTTCAACCATTGAAGTTTGTATGCACTTTTTAGCATAATTTTAATTAACAAAACCCTTTGGATTGTTTCATGTACATGTTCTAGGTAACCATTTTAATATAAGAACTTTGTTTTGTTTTTTTAACTACTATATACTAATATTATATGTAGTGGTTTCTACAATAATCCGTCCAGACTAAATATCGCTATGAAAGATCAAATATTATCATAGTCAGCTCCTTGAACATTGTCGTAAACTCTTTTCCGACATGTCAACTATTTCATAGATGTGAAACATCCATGTCCATTTATTTATAGATCAAAATACGACTGATAGGCTTTACACCTTTCCGAAGGGTCTTCCAAGTTCAAAAACATGATTTCTTGTGTATGGAAACTATCACGGATTCTTTATGACTTTTAGTCATTTGATGGAGTCAGGCCTATAATCGCTTCTTTGTATGTAGTCAGTTCATCATTGTCAAAACAATGACGACTTGTTCTTCAAATCTTACCATTTGATTGTCACTCGACCTACTCGGTTCAATAGAAACTCAAATCCCCGAGATCACAACCTTTGTAATCATGTAAGCCATGAGCATTATGGTCGCCTCTGGGACACTTTACGGTGCAGCGCTACTTATCACATGTTGCTAAGGTTCATCAACCTGATCAAAGTTCTATTATCATCCCACTTAACTTTTGCGAAAATTCCTTCTTAAGAAACTTGACGTTCCAAGCGACAAATTCTTTTGTCCTCGGTGTTATGGAGGAATACCCAACAAAATCTTTGGGATTACCTACAAAGACGTGCTTATCCGACTTTGGTTGTAAACATTTTACTTAGGCCTAGCATACCAAAGTTTAAGAAAAGACAATTCGGGTTTTATCCCAAGCCATAACTCATATGGTGTCATTTCAATAAATCACGATGGTGCGCTTTTCAGTGTTAAAGCGGTAGTATCTAAAGCTTTAATATTTAAAATATAATGGTAGTTTTATAAATGACACATTTGATCTTACCATGTCAAACAATGTTTCATTACATATCTCGAACACTCCATACTCCTATGGTGTTTAGGGAAATGCAAATCAATGGAACGACTCCTCAAATCTTAGGTGTTTTGCTAAATATGTAACTCAAATATGTTCCTTTATGATCTAATCATAAATTCTTTATTTTCTTCTTCTAATGATTTTCCTCTTCGTCTTGAAAGTCTTTGATCATTTTGAAATATTTCACACTTCTTCCTTGTTATGTAAATATACACATATATTCACTCAAATTTCTGGAGAAAGCATATGAAGATGAAATATCCACCACACAGGGGTACACATAATGGACTATATACATCAATATGTACAATTTCCAATAAGTTAGTCATTCATTCCTCTTTGGCCTATGAACAGAGTTTTAGTTATCTCTAGGGAAGTCTCACAAGCGTCAATTGATCAAAATCAAAGACTCCAAAATTCCATCAACATGGAGTTTCTACATGTTTTCTTTCCAATATAATTTAAATGGTGATGTCACTTTGTAAGTGATCTTTCAATCATTTGTCTTGTGAGATCTTTAGCATTAGTTTTATGAACGTGATTTCTCCAACTAGACTTGTAAAACATCCATCTTCTATGGAATACGGTAATTATTTGAACAACCTTTGTTCTCATTATACCTGATCAAAATAACAATTATTAAAACAAATCTTGAAGGTAAGCTTTGATCTCATCGATAAACACAACAACACTTTATTTCTTTTTCATGAACATCATCACATATTCTCTTGCTAGTTACTTAGGCCGTTGTAGTTGATGAATTGTGTTTTTCTGTAGGACACTTGACACCAACAAATTCGATATCCAATACTCAAGAACCACATTGTTTTAACAAGAAAAGAATACAACCATAACATGTATATCATCTATATACCTAAGCTAGACATCGCCTAGCATTTCCAACCTTCACAAATTCTCATACAATACGAGAACATGTATTTTGCTAAATTATACTCTATCATATTGCAACCAAAACATTGTTTCAGACATCGCAATATCTTCCACACATGATGGTTTCTGAACAATCCTTTCAGCTCCTAGATAACCTTGATACTAAATCAACTTTGAATATCAAGTATCATGGAGGCAAACACGATATTTAGATACTAACACTGGAATTGTTACTATCGATTTAATACTATTTATTAAATTCCATGGAGTAAATGGAGTTTGCTAAAAGTTTGCAATATGACTTCTAAACTTTAAATTGACACTCAAAACAATGCGATACCGGTTCATAAATTAAATATCCAGAATTCTATAGTTCTATTATCTCAATTATAACTAAGCATAAGGTACTAAACGGATGCCAGTGAATACAAAAAATTATGAAAATCCACTTTGATTTAATTTATGATAAATTGGGTTGAACTTTAATCATATTACTATTTAAACTCCCACTCAAAACCAACATCCCTCGAGTCGTTTTGTTGATTACATGAACCAAATCCACTACACCAAGACTTGTCATCACGTGAATTGGTGCAGCTTCAAAGGCGAGCATCAATATGGGCATCATATGAACTATATCACTCATGCTTTACCTTTAGGTTCGTGTTCCAAGGCCATGTCTATACGTTCTAGGCTCGCCAAGTAAGAACCTTAGTACCCATGTGTGTAAAAATATCTTACACCCGTAGTATGCGAACATAGAGTCTATCGCACCCGATCATCACGTGGTATCTCGACACGATGAACTTTCTTAACGGTGCATAATAGATGAAGAACACATTTTTATCTTGATATTTAAATGAGTGATCATCTTATAATGCTACTAAAGTTCCAAACAAGAAATATAAGATGCAAAAAAACATCATATGCTAAAAGTGATACGATATGGTTCTTGCACTTGATCATTATCTTGTGTATCGTGGTATGATATTTATCAAACCTATATGTGTAAGGCCAAGGTCTATGGAACTTACACTTTGGCATATTATGATTTCCAATAGCATCAACATATACTACAAATTATAATTATACCATATCATAGTACTTGCCCAGCAAAACCAAAAAACTAGACGCCTCTAATTTATCTTTTGCATGTTTTTACGTGACTATGGGATTTTGGAGATAGAACCGTTCATACCTACAAACATGGAACCACAATGATGATAATAAAATTATTGGCAACTCATTGTAAATCATATATTGACTATGGTAGGAGAGACAGGCACCCGCAAGACACTTATACAAAACTAGTTGCATGTCAAGCGTGGAACAGGTCTCATGTGCGTGGACATGTAAAGTTTGTCCAGGCCGCTTCATCCCACTATGCCCCAATATCCAAAATACACATAATAATCAATAACGTGACCATTAGAGCCCACATAACCATATGTGTACTACCCATGCAATGCATCTACGCATAAATCCGACTCTGATACCACTATAGGGTTCACAACATATAAAACAAAAAATTTCCTACGATGGGAACTATAAAAACCAAGATCCATCTACCTAGATAAAATCAAAGGGTGGATATACATCCATAGAATACATACGCTTGAAGAACGACAAAGATTAACGAGGTTGGAGACGTGGATGATTTAGTCATTCGCTTGCCGATCTCAAGATCGAGTAGAAGTCCAGCAACACCGCAACTTAGCGGAGCATCCGTGATCGCACAAACGAAAGGAACCCGGACAACCTCCACGTCCTCTCTCCATCAATGCAGCGGAAGCAGCAAATCCTTGCTCCAGAAAAAGCCACCGGGAACATGTATCTCGCTAAGCCGAGACCATGGGGTAATAGTACTAGAGGGGGAGAGAGATCCTTCATGAGGAGGTGCGAGTGAGAAGGAGGGAGAGGGAGGACTTTTATAGGAGGAGGGGGCAGCCCTTTTCCATGGCCGGCGGCCAAGGTGGGTGCCCCCACCTCTTCCTCCATTCATGTGAGTGGATCTCCCACTCACACAAATGCCCCTCCATTTTCTCCACTCAAAATCCATTAAATTTACACCAAATTTAACGTAATGTCTCATTTAATAAAAATCTTTTATTTGTTTATTAAGAATTTTTTTAATTACATTAATTAACAAACATTCACATAAAATCCCTTACTACATTTCAATTTCACATGCAGAACCAATTTCAGCAATTGCACCCGAAACAATTCCGGTGTCCATTGAAATAATTCTAGAGCTTTGATATTCTTTTCCTGGCATTTAATTTGCTCCAAATAGTTTTGGTATCCCTTAAGTTTGTCGCCCTACGTTTTTGCTAATAATGCATATATGATCGAGACCCCTCTCCGATCAATAATCAACAGCGGGACCTTGAGATCTGTACCAACTCCTACATATTCAACAATGAGTTCTTATGATGGTGAGAACCTTAATATTGTAACTAAATACCTTTGTCTCATGATATTTTACATGTCTGAGATTCGATCATCGGTATCCCCATACCTAGTTTGATCTCGTTACCGACATGTCCTCTTTTGTCATTCCCGTGATACAACATTCTAGTGATCCGCATCACTTTCATGCAAGCTATATTAGTGTGATATTACCGAGAGGGCCCAAAGTATATCTCTCCGTCATTTGGATGAAAAAATCCCACTCTTTATCCATGAGCCTCTATGTAACACTATCAGAGTATCTGAACCCACCTTTATAGTCACCCTGTTACACTGTGACATTTGATGTTATCAAGCTACTCTTCCTGTGTTGGTGATTGACATGATATCATGGTCTAAGGATTAAAGTTACTTATAGTGATGTTTTAGCAATTTAAACATAATGACTTTGATCATATTACTATACTTCAGATTAATGTTCATCACATCATTACACCAATGTTGTGACCTTGTTATTAACTACATCCAATGTCCATGATCAGGAAACCTTTATGATCTTGTTAATCAACGAGCTAGTTTACATGATAGGAATAGCTAAGAACACTCTATTTGTTTATTAAACACACATGTATTAATGTTTCTGATTAATATGATTATAGGATGCAAAATAAAATTTTATCATAAACAAGGAATAAGATAATAACCACTTTATTATTGCCGCTCGGGCATATTCCCTTCATTTACCTCGACGCAACCAAAATAAAGTTTCTTAAATAGTCTCATCAGGACTGCATTTCTATGCCTGACTTGATGATGCATTTTTTCGAACAAGAAGGAGAACATGCAGCCAAATTGAAGAAGAAGGACGGCGAGATAGCCCGTCTTCACGCTGATGACCCACAAGTATAGGGGATCGCAATAGTCTTCGCGGGTAGTATTACCCAATTTATTGATTTGACACAAGGGGATCCAAAGAATACTTGCAAGCCTTAACAACTGAGTTTCAGTTGAGCTGCATCTGGAAATAGTTCTTGCTCACAGAAGTTTATCAGTAGTAACAGTTTGGTAGTAGCAACAACAAATCAATAGCAGCAGTAAAATAGTAGCAATAGTAACAGTAACGGTAACAGTAGGATTCGAGTGCGGTAGGCATAGGGATGGATGGAAGGGCATTACATGGACAAGTTTAAACATGTAACTTCAAGATCTAGGGCATTGCAGATAAATAATAACAAGCATCCAAGTACTAAACAATCCTAGGAATGTGCTCCAAATATAGTCATGTCACATCCCAAATTTTTGATTGGGTACTGCATAGCATACATGTCATTGCATCATGAGCATCATTGCAAAAAAATTCAGTCTCAAACTTTTTGTCAAAACCCACTTGTATGCCTTTGTCACATACACTTGATTGCTCGGTTTCTACCTTGCATCTGCTAGAAAGGATTAGTTTAGTTGTTTGAAAGGCAAATCTGCGTAGAGGGTTCCAAGACGAACCTGTAGCACTTTGAATCGCCTCAATCGGAGCTACGGTTCAAAAGTTATTGAGAACTGAATTTTTGGTAAAAATTTGACCAAGTTTTCAGACAGAAGTTCAAATAAGAAATTGTCACAGGAAAAAGAAAAAGAAATGGAAAAAAGAGAAAAGCAGCGCAGCAGCGTGCTGGCCAGCCCACATAGCCACGGCCCACCAGAGCGGCCCAGCCAGGGCCTGCTAGCCTTCCAGCCAGCGGCAGCAGCTGTCGCGTGCAGCGGATAGCTAGGCGTCGCCACCTAGCCCCGCGCCACTGATGCGTGGGCCACGACCCCGTCTCCCTCATCGCGACGAACTCGCGTGAGTCCCTGTCAACCCCGAGCACGGAATCCACTCGAATCCGTTTGATTTTGTCCCCTCTCAACACCCACGCCCCTTTAAACCTTCCCCTCCCTCGACCTCCTGCGATTTTTCCCGTTCTCGAACCCTAGGCCGCCCTCGAGCTAGCCCGTCTCACCATCGCCACCTTTGACTCACGGTAAGAGCTCATCCCCGCCAGAAACGGTCGCCCCCTCGCACACCGTCGACCTCCCTACCTTCCCTGCGCTCGACAACGTCGCCTCACCCACTTTTCCCCCTCTGCCTTGCAGTCCACCGCCGAGAATTTCTCGCCGATCTTCTCGCCGGAGAGGAGAAAGAAGGAGCTGATTGGGACCATAGGAATGAGGAGCAGCATAATTGAAGGCACGAGAAGATCCGTTGTCCCTCTCCGCACCCCGTAGACCTCCCAGGCCTCGCCAGAGATCGCCACGGCCACCGGAGCACCGCCGCCGGGTCACTGTCGCCGCCAGCCACCATCATCTCAGGTGAGCCTCGCCTCAGATGCCCCCCGCCGTCTGATCGGACATGGAAACGCCAGATTAGATCGTGTCAGCGAAGGGGTACCGGCCACTAGCAGCATGCCATGTGTCGCCGCGTAAGCGCTGACCCACCGATCGCGTTGACTGCCCTGTAAATCCTTTTAAACAAATTTGGAAATAGCAGAAATTAGATGAAACTTGTAAAATCAATAGAAATTAAACTACTAGGCCAAAAATTGCAAATAAGATATTGATGGATTCAGTTTTTCACGTAGAATATTTCTGTACAATTGTTTCAGACTTTTTCTGCAAGGTTTTGCCGTGATTAATTAAATATTTTAATGGACTATTTAAGGTAATGAATCCATAGGAAAAGTTCTACAACTTTGAAATTTGCAAATGAGGTGTCCCTAGAATTAGTAGAACAAGTAGATTCTGTTTGTGAATTAAAAAGGTAACCTTACTATACTAGAAGTTGCAGGAATAATTAAAAGTCTTTCTGTAGTATTTTAATTGTATAAAACGTTATGTAACTCCTTTTTCAGTGATTCCAGTTGTTACTGGTTCTATTTTAGGTTGCCTACACCATAGTTATTTTTCCAAGATTTTACAAACTAGTTAACAATAGTGGTTTAATAATTGGATTAGAGCTCCATTATTTGACCATATAAAATTGCATGCTTTGTTTTCAATGCTTTTAAAATGTTTCCCATGCATGCATACAGTAGGTATACTGGACAAAGGTTATAGGATGCTACTGAAGCCTTGTTCAACTTGTCATGCATGCATCTTGCATTGTTATGTTCGTATATGATTGTTTATGTGTTGCAATTGTGTATCGTGTAGATTGTGACGAGTGCAACGCTTGCTTCTGTGAGGACTGTACTCTCGACTCCTACCGTCAAGGCAAGTAGTTGCTATTTTGATCATGAATTGTTCTACCATTTTACCTTGTGCATTTGTAGTGTATTTTTTAGCTACATGTGTAGGTTTTACTATGCTATGCTATGTCCTATGTATTCTGGTAGGTAAATCCTTTGTAGTTGAGCTCCCGTATGGTAGATGTGCTTAGCATTGCTGTAGATACAAGAAAGGGATCATGCTTTGGTAAAGTAAAGGTTTTGTTCTAATAAAACAACTTAATATGAATGAACTACCTGGGCGGAGTGGCTGGATTAGTCATCGGAGTATGAATATTGGTGGGGAATGCCGCCCAGGGTACTGAGAAGGATTAGTTGTCTTTATTCTAGTAGATTACGTGTGCAACCATGTGCCAGTGAGAATGGGTGGCTGGTTGTACTCAATAGGTCGTGGTGATCTGAACCCAACGTAGCCAGAGATGTAGTGAATGGTAGGTTGGGACCGGTGCGCAGTGGGGTTTGGGGATCTACTTCCCGAACGATCTCTCCTCAGACTTCTCCCTATCGTCACACAATATGCGTGTGGTGGTATGAGCTGGGCTGTCCAAGTCACACGGTTAAAGTGTACTAACCCCTACAGGGTGTATAAACTAAGTGCTTAACCATGTGCCCGGTTACAGACAAATTAGTTGCTTGATATTGATACTATGACATATTCTCGCTCATCCTTATTTCCTGATTTCTAAAACTTGATGGGTGAACTTAATGGGTTGTTGTGAATCAAAATTGGTTTATTAAAGTAGGACAAAGTGTTTGGAAATTGCAAGCTAGCCACAGCTCCACCAACCAAATAAGCATGTAGTTGCTAAGTCTATTGTCTCCCTATTTAGCGCTACCTCCCATACATTCCATGTATTGACCCTTTGGGGCTGCTACATTTTATGTTGCAGGATATTCTGACTCTGATTGATCTTCTAGGTCGCAGTACTTCACTCTTCACTTGTTCGCTTGTGGGCAATTTGGAGATTGAAGGAGTTATTTTTTTATGTTGGGTACTTGAATAAGTTTGAGCTAGCCTTCGAGCTAAGCTTTATTGTAATAAATGTATACTCTGGATCTTCGTTATTTATCATACACGGATATTTTACTTTGTTATTCATCTAAGTTCTATATAAGCCAATGAACCGATCCAGGGATTGGCAAGTTGCATAGAAGCTACAGTCTTTTCAGTACTGTAGTGTTACAGATGGTATCAGAGCCCGTGTGTCGACTGTAGGATCATGACCTAGGTTGGAATAGGAAGCCATATAATTACTAAAGCATATATTAACTCTATCTTTCATCTTATGCCTTTCACTCTCGTAAATCTTCATCATTGCTATTCTCGCACTTTCCTCTTTTAATTGATAGATGGGAGAAGTCAGGACTGAGTATGCTGGGATCGATTCACCAAGTCCATTTGCAAGACAGTTGGGATAGCTCTCCCAGTCATTGGGATTGCCGCTGCCCATGTTTAAGGGAAGAAGGCTATATACCTATGGATATGGCGAGGATGCCTAGGAGATCACCACTATCATCTTCAGGGATTTCGCCTTGCCAAACCCCGTGCATATGGTCTACACCAAGAGGTATTACAACTGGGATCTTGGAATAAACTTGGCCCTGCATGAAGCCCTGTCATGCCAGTGCCATCTTGTTGGAAACCTGCTGCCAGAAGACTCACCTTACGATGACTACGGAAGGCATGATGAGAATGGGAATGTTGTGGTTACCCCGGGCAACAGGAATAACATGCCGCTCCGTCGGAAGCACATAGAGGATATGGAGGTGGAGAATGGAGTCCTAGTTGAGAAAGTGATGATGGTGAAGGAGATAGCTAATTTTGCCAGCAACGGTCTAGTGGTCCAAGGACAGGAGATTGATACCTTACACGACGCTGTGGATGTTTTGGAGCATGCACTTATTGGAAGGGACGCGACCATAGCACAGCTAAATGGAGCCGCCCAAGAGAAGGATGAGACCATAGCATAGCTGAATGGGACCGTCCAGGAGAATAATCAAGCCATAGAGCAGCTGCAAGGGACCGTCCAGGAAAGGGATCAGACCATAGTTGATATGGCAGTCCAAATTGCCTCTCTCCAAGCTCATTTGAATCCACCACCTGATGATGACAACACTAGATATGATGGCAACAATGATGATGATGACGGAGGGAACAATGATGATGATGAGGACGAATGCAATGATGGTGGGGGAGATGAAGCAATTTCTGAACCAGCAGAAGATGAGGAAGAAGAGGATCCTGAAGAGGTGGATTTTGATGTCTCCAGCAAGGATTCAGGTGAGGTGTATACGCCACCACCATGGATGGTTCATGGAGTGAAGCGTCAACGCATGAATGCAAGGACCTACTACAACCTCTTCATGAAGTAGTTAGATGGCCACCAATTAGTCTTCGTTAGGATACATCATTAGTTTAAGGCCTTGATCAATGTAAAACTTAGTTGCTGTTAGTTTAAAGTGTTTAGGATGCTCTATTGTGTACTCTAAAGTTTCAGGATTATTTGTGCGAATTTCTAAATGAGTCATGGCAAAGTTTTGGTTGAAATTCGTGATTTTCCTGCTGTAGTTTTCTTCTGATCCTGCTGTACTATACGATTTTTCATGTTTTATTGGTAACTGGGAAAAATATGAAAAAATTGGTTTTGGTGCGAAACTTCCTGTACTATATGTAAAAAAATATTAAAAAAATTCTGACGAGTTTAAGTCAGGCAAAAAAATTCGTGAACAGTGCTGGACTGCTTTGCCAGATTTCTGTTTTGTGCCTTTGTTTGCCTGTTTATGGTTGTAATTGTTGCTAACACCTCTAAAACTATTTCAGTAGTTGTATACTGTTAGGATAACCCCTGGAACAGTGCTTGCTTGCCAATTTGCTGATGTATGCTTGTGTGTAGTTGCTTGTGCTTGTTTTGTTGTTGTATGATCATAATGCATGGGTAGATTATTTATCTCGTAGATGCTCTTTCTAAACTTACGTGTGCTGAACCGCAGATGCTGCCTCACCGTCAACCCACTGAGATGGAGCAGCTGATGGCAGCCCAGGCGCAGCTAGCGCAGGTGATGACTCAGTTTATGGCTGCCCAGAACAACAAAAATAAAAACAACAACGGGAACAACCAGCCCCAAGGTGATGCACTTACAAGGTTTCTGAGGCTGAGGCCAGCAAAGTTTTCTACAACACCTGAACCAATGATTTATATCGACTGGTTGCGTTCGGTGAACAAGGATCTGGTAACTATTGGATGCACATATGCTTAAAAGGTGAGGTTTGTTGCTCACCTACTAGAGGGACCAGCTTCTTCTTGGTCGAATACTTTCCAGATCACCCACCCACTGGATACAATTACCTGGGCCATGTTTGAGGAAGGTTTCAAAACCAACCATGTCCCTTCAGGGGTTCTGAGCCTAAAGAGGAAGGAGTTCCGCAAATTGCGCCAAACCAACCGCACCGTGGCTAAATATATAGAGGAGTTCAACAACCTGTCGTGTTATGCCCCTGAGGATGTTGACACTGATGCCAAGAGGAGAGAGAGGTTCCTGGATGGCCTCAGTGATGAGCTCTCGGTACAGCTGCTAGTGGTTTATTGCCCCACTTTCCAGGAGCTTATGGACAAGGCTAGAATCTTGGAGGGAAAGCACAAACAGGTGGAAAACCGCAAGAGAAAGAACAACAACCACCACTCTGGCTCACACCACAGGTCTCGCACTTCTTATGATGGATACTCCAAGCATGGAGGTGATGACCGCGACCACCGCGGAGGTAATGGACATCACCATGATGGACACAGGAGCAACAGCCACCATCGTGGAGGGAACGACCGCCACCATAATGGTCATAAGAACCACAATGGCAGCTCTGGGAGGAACAATGGACACAACTATGTGAGCAAGAAGGACCTCAACAATGTGGAGTGCTACAAGTGCAAGAAGCTGGGTCACTATGCAAGCACCTGCCCGGAGAAGATTCCAGGAGTTGGACCCAAGATTGGCCCCAACCAGAAGGCAAATGTGAACCATGTGGATGTGGAAGAGATCCGTGATGAGTCAGACCTCGTGATTGGTAAGTTCCTAGTCGATTCCCATATTGCACTTGTTTTATTTGATACTGGAGCATCACATTCATTCATATCAAGGGCATTTGTGGATAGACATAAGTTACCCACTAAGGCACTGAAAGGGACAATTAGAGTGAGCACACCGAGAGGAGAAATGTTAGCTAGTGTGGGTTGTCGTGACTTGACCCTGGGAATTGGTGCGCACAGTTTTCCAGCACACCTAGTTGTTTTGGAGTCACATGGACTAGATGTGATACTAGGTATAAATTGGATGTCCACGCACGATGGCCAAGTGGATTGTGCACGGAAAGCAATTTTACTCAGAACTCCACGGGGCACAAGGATTAAGTTTAAATCATCAGCACGTCTTAGGAGTGCCGAGGTGAATTCTCTTAAGGGGGTTAGCATGGACATAGTACCTATAGTGAGAGAATACCCCGACATGTTTCCAGAGGAGCTACCAGGGATGCCACCGGACCGTGATGTGGAGTTTCTTATTGACTTAATGCTGGGGACTGGACCAATAGACAAAAGGCCATACAAGATGGATGTGGATGATCCGAAGGAGTTGAAGAAGCAATTGAGAGAACAATTGGACAAGGGATTTATTCAGCCTAGCTCGTCGTCATGGGGTGCTCCTGTTCTGTTTGTGGAGAAGAATGACAGTAGCAAGATGTTGGTAGTGGAGTATCGTTCACTGAATGAAGTGACTATCAAGAATAAATACCCTCTACCCAATATAAATGATTTGTTTGATTAGTTGGATGGAGCAAAGCTGTTTTCCAAGATTGACCTGAGATCAGGATATTTCCATCTGAAGATCCGGGAGGAGGACATACCAAAAACTGCCTTCACCACTAGGTATGGTTTATATGAGTATACGGTTATGTATTTTGGACTAACGAATGCTCCGGCATATTTCATGACCATGATGAACAAGGTATTTATGGAGTACTTGGACAAGTTTGTGGGGTTTTCATTGATGATATATTGATATACTCCAGAAATGATGAGGAGCATGAGAAGCCTTTGCGGATGATAATGGAAAAGCTAAGGGAACACAAGCTATATGCAAAATTCAGCAAGTGCGAGTTCTGGTTGAACACTGTTGGATTTCTAGGACATGTGGTGTTGGGAGAGGGATTCGTAGTTGATCCAAGCAAGGTATCATCGGTTATAGAATGGGAGGTGCCCAAGAATGTGGGCGATATTCAGAGCTTCTTGGGACTGGTGGGATATTACAGAAGGTTCATAGAGAATTTCTCCAAGATTGCAAAGCCAATGACGAAATTGTTGAAGAAGGAGAAGAAGTTTGAATGGACCGAGGAATGTGAAGCTAGTTTCTAGGAACTGAAGCGTCGCCTAGTGACCGCACCTATTCTGTGCTTGCCTAATCTATTGAAGGATTTCCAGGTATATTGTGACGCATCTCGACAAGGTCTGGGTAGTGTGTTGATGCAAGATGGAAGAGTGGTGTCATACGCCTCGCGCCAGCTCGAGCACCGTGAGAGGAACTACGCCACACATGATTTGGAATTAGCATCGGTGGTGCATGCACTCAAGGTATGGAGACACTATGTGATGGTAAAGCACTGCGATGTATTCACAGACCACGAGTGCTTGAAGTACATATTCACCCAGAAGGAGCTGAACATGAGGCAAATAAGATGGTTGGAACTCATAAATGATTATGACATGAGTCTGCAATATCACCCAGGAAAGGCAAATGTAGTGGCAAATGCACTAAGCCACAAGGTTTATGCAAATGGACTAAGTGTGGGAAATTTGCCGAGGGATTTGTGCAAGCAATTCAAGGATCTTAGATTAGAGGTAGTATCTGAGGGATATTTGGCATCAATGGAGATCAAGCGAACACTACAGGAAAAGGTTGGTGAAGCTCAGAAGGAGGACAGTGAGCTGAGGTGAATAAAGGAAAACATACCCAAGGGAAAAGCGGAGGGTTTTCGTGAGGATGAGCAAGGAACCCTGTGGTATGGTGATCGTCTATGTGTGCCCAATGATCTAGAAATAAGGAAGTTGATTCTCCAGGAATCCCATGACTCGCCATACTCGATACATCCAGGAAATACCAAAAATGTATATGGATTTAAAGGAAGTATTTTGGTGGAACAATATGAAGGTGGATATCGCCGAGCATATTGCCTTATGCGATGTGTGTAGTAGAGTGAAGGTTGAACATCAGAAGCCAGCGGGATTATTACAGCCATTGCCGATACCGGATTGGAAGTGGGATAAAGTGGGGATTGACTTTATCACAGGACTGCCCAGGACCAGGTCTGGTTATGATTCTATATGGGTAGTGGTGGATCATTTGACCAAGGTAGCTCACTTTATACCTTTGAAGACCACTTAAACCAGTGCCAAGCTAGCCAGGATCATATGAACATGATTGTGTGTCTACACGGTGTGACCAAGAGCATTGTGTCAGATAGAGGTACTCAATTCACCTCTCACCTTTGGCGCCAGGTGCATGAGTCATTGGGAACCAGATTGGAATTCAGCACAACATTCCACCCTCAAACAGATGGACAGACAGAGAGGGTGAATCAGATTTTGGAGGATATGTTGAGATCTTGCGCTCTGGCTCATGGCTCTAGTTGGGATGAGAATTTTCCCTATGCTGAGTTTTCCTACAACAACAGCTACCAATCCAGCATCAAGACGTCACCGTTTGATGTGTTGTATGGTAAAAGATGCAGAACACCATTGCTATGGGATGGTGTAGGTGATCGTCAACTGTTTGGGCCAAATTTGATCAAGGATGCCAAGGAGAAGGTTAGTTTGATTCGGGACAGGCTGAAGGTAGCACAATCGAGACAGAAAAGCTACGCTGATGCCAAATGCAAGGAACTAGTGTATGAGATTGGAGATCGAGCATACCTTAGAGTATCGCCACTTCGTGGAATTAAGAGGTTTGGAATCAAGTGTAAGCTGGCACCTCGATTCATAGGACCATATCGGCTCTTAGCACGCAAGGGAGAGGATGCATATAAGTTGGAGTTGCCAGAGGCTCTTTCCGCTGTTCATGACGTGTTCCACGTGTCCCAGCTGAAGGAGTGCCATCCGAAGATTGTGGATACACCATTGAGAGACACTTTGCCACTAGATGAGGTTAAGCTGGAGAATAATTTGGCATATGAGGAGAAACCGGTCAAGATACTGGAGACAGCGGAGAGGTTTACCCGTACCAAGACGATCAGGTTTTGCAAGGTGTAATGGAGCCACCACATGGTAGAGGAAGCCACTTGGGAGCGAGGACGACCTCCGAGAGGACCATCCGCACCTATTTGCTAGTCGCGTCGAATCTCGAGGACAAGATTCATCTTAAGGGGGTTAGTCTTGTCACATCCCAAATTTTAGATTTGGTACTGCATAGCATACATGTCATTGCATCATGAGCATCATTGCAAAAAAATTCAGTTTCAAACTTTTTGTCAAAACCCACTTGCATGCCTTTGTCACATACACTTGATTGCTCATTTTTTACCTTGCATCTGCTAGAAAGGATTAGTTTAGTTGTTTGAAAGGCACAGGTGCGTAGAGGGTTCCAAGAAGAACTCGTAGCACTTTGAATCGCCTCAATCGGAGCTACGTTTCAAAAGTTATTGCAAACTGAATTTTTGGTAAAAATCTGGTCAGGTTTTCACACAAAAGTTCATATAAGAAATTGTCACAGGAAAAAGAAAAAGAAATGAAAAAAAGAGAAAAGCAGCGCAGCAGCACGCCGGCCAGCCCACACAGCCACAACCCACCAGAGCGGCCTAGCCGGGGCCTGCTAGCCTTGCAGCCAGCGGCAGCAGCAACACGCGACCGCGCGTGCAACGGATATCTAGGCGTCGCCACCTAGCCCCGCGCCACTGACGCGTGGGCCCCGCCCCGTCTCCCTCATCGCGACGAACTCGCGTGAGTCCTTGTCAACCCCGGGGACGGAATCCGCTCGAATCCGTTTGGATTTTGGCTCCTCTCAACGCCCACGCCCCTTTAAACCTTCCCCTTCCTCAACCCCGTGCGATTTTTCCCGTTCTCGAACGCTAGGCCGCCCTCGAGCTAGCCCGTCTCGCCATCGCCGCCTTTGACTCACGGTAAGAGCTCAGCCCCGCCAGAAACGGTTGCCCCCACGCACACCGTCGACCTCCCTACCTTCCCCGCGCTCGACAACATCGCCTCACCCACTTTTCCACCTCTGCCTTGCAGTCCACCGCCGGGAATTTTTCGCCGATCTTCTCGCCGGAGAGGAGAAAGAAGGAGCTGACTAGGACCACAGGAGCGAGGAGGAGCGGAATTGAAGGCACGAGAAGATCCACCGTCCCTCTCTGCACCCCGTAGACCACCCAGTCCTCGCCGGAGATCGTTGCGACCATCGGAGCACCGCCGCTGGGTCACTGTCGCTGCCAGCCACCATCATCTCAGGTGAGCCTCGCCTCGGATGCCCCCCGCCGTCCGATCGGACATGGACGCGCCAAATTAGATCATGTCATCAAAGGGGTACCAGCCACTAGTAGCATGCCACGTGTCGCCGCGTCAGCGCTGACCCACCGTTCGCGTTGACTGCGTAGTAAATCCTTTTAAACAAATTTGGAAATAGCAGAAATTAGATGAAACTTGTAAAATCAATAGAAATTAAACTACTGGGTGAAAAATTGCAAATAAGATATTGATGGATTCAGTTTTTCACATAGAATATTGTAGTACAATTGTTTTAGACTTTTGCCGCAAGGTTTTGCCGTGATTAATTAAATATCTTAATGGCCTATTTAAGGTAATAAATTCATAGGAAAAGTTCTACAACTTAGAAATTTGCAAATGAGGTATCCCTGGAATCAGTAGAACATGTAAATTCTATTTGCGAATTAAAAAGGTAACCTTATTGTAATGGAAGCTGCAGGAATAATTAAAAGGCTTTCTGTAGTATTTTAATTGTATAAAAAGTTCTGTAACTCCTTTTTGAGTGATTCCAGTTGTTAATGGTTCTATTATGGGTTGCCTACATAGTAGTTATTTTTACAAGATTTTACAAACTAGTTAACAATAGTGGTTTAATAATTGGATTAGAGCTCCATTATTTGACCATTTAAAATTGCATGCTTTGTTTTCAATGCTTTTAAAATGTTTCCCATGCATGCATACAGTAGGTATACTGAACAACGGTTATAGGATTCTACTTAAGTCTTGTTCAACTTGTCATGCATGCATCTTGTGTTGTTATGTTTGTATATGATTGTTTATGTGTTGCAATTGTGTATCGTGTAGATTGTGATGAGTGCAACGCTTGCTTCTATGAGGACTGTACTCTCGACTCCTACCGTTAAGGCAAGTAGTTGCTATTTTGATCATGAATTGTCCTACTATTTTCCCTTGTGCATCCGTAGTGTATTTCTGTAGCTACATGTGTAGGTTTTACTATGATATGCTATGTCCTATGTATTGTGGTAGGGAAATCCTTTGTAGTTGAGATCCCGTATGGTAGATGTGCTTAGCATTGTTGTAGATATGAGGAAGGGATCATGCTTTGGTAAAGTAAAGGTTTTGTTTTAATAAAACAACTTAAGTGAATGAACTACCTGGGCGGAGTGGCTGGATTAGTCATCGGAGTGTGAATATTGGTGGGGAATGCCGCCCAGGGTACTGAGAAGGATTAGTTGACTTTTTTCTAGTAGCTTACGTGTGCAACCATGTGCCAGTGAGAATTGATGGCTTGTTAGAGTCAGTAGGTCATGGTGACCCGAACCCAGCATAGCCAGAGATGTAGTGAATGGTAGGTTGGGACCGGTGCGTAATGGGGTTTGTGGATCTACTTCCCGAACAGTCTCTTCTCGGACTTATCCCTATTGTCACACAATATGCGTGTGGTGGTACGAGCTGGGCTGTCCAAGTCATATGGGTAAAGTGTACTAACCCCTGCAGGGTGTATAAACTAAGTGCTTAGCCATGTCCCCGGTTACAGACAAATGAGTTGTTTGATATTGATACTATGACATATTCTCGCTCATCCTTATTTCCTGATTTCTAAAACTTGATGGGTGAATTTAATGGGTTGTTGTGAATCAAAATTGGTTTATTAAAGTATGACAAAGTGTTTGGAAATTGCAAGCTAGCCACAGCTCCACCATCCAAATAAGCATGTAGTTGCTAAGTCTATTGTCTCCCTATTTAGCGCTACTTGCCATACATTCCATGTATTGACCCTTTGGGGCTGCTACGTTTTATGTTGCAGGATATTCCGACTCTGATTGATCTGCTAGGTCGCGGTACTTCACTCTGCACTTGTTCGCTTGTGGGAAATTTGGAGAGTGGAGGAGTTATTTATTTATGTTTGATACTTGAATAAGTTTGAGCAAGCCTTCGAGCTAAGCTTTATTGTAATAAATGTATACCCTGGATCTTCGTTATTTATCATACACGGATATTTTACTTTGTTATTCATCTAAGTTCTATGTAAGCCAATGAACCGATCCAGGGATTGGCAAGTTGCATAGAAGCTACAGTATTTTCAGTACTGTAGTGTTACAAGTCATACGTGCTCGCAATGAGAGCTTGCATAACATTTTCTTTCCAGCCAGCCCGTGGCAGCGGGGCCTCTAGGGAACTACTGGCAATTAAGGTGCTCCTTTTAATAGAGCACCAGAGAAAAGCATTAACACTCCGTGAAAACATGTGATCCTCACACCACAGCCATCCCCTCCAGTTGTCCCAATTATTGTCACTTTGGGGCCTTTGGATCTGGACAATGATATGTGTACACAACTTGCAGATAAGATCACAAACAATACTATCATAATGATTCAATAATAAGTTCAGATCTGAGATCAAGGCACTCGGGCCCTAGTGACAAGCATTAAGAACAACAAGTTGCAACAAAGTCAAATAGCGCTAATAGAGATACTAAGCACTATGCCCTAACAGATCTTATTCGATTACATGATAGAACTCATCCAATCCCTACCATCCCCAAGCCTACAGCGGGGGATTACTCAGTCATGGATGAGGGAAACATCGGTGGTTGATGGAGATGCGTTGGTGATGACGATGGCGATGATCCTCTCCAAATTCCCCATCCCGTCAGGGTGCCAGAACGGAGTTTCTGGATCCGAATCTTAGTTTCTGTTGGCGCCGACAGAGTGGAACTCGCTCTGGAAAACTATCGACCCCCCCTCGTTTTTTAGGTCGAAAGGCAACTTATAGGCGTAGAGGGAGGCCGAGGGGGTGCCTGGGGTGGCTGCACCCCCGTATGCGCGGCCATTGGTGGGCCCACGCCTGGCATGGGTGTGGGCCCCCTAGGCCCCTTCTCCGTCTCGTCTTCTGGCTCCGTGGATCTTCTAGTGAAATATAATTTTTGGCATATTTTTCGGGATTTTTCCTAATAGTTGATTTTCTGCACAAAAACAAGACACCAAGGTAATTCTGCTGAAAACAACGTCAGTCCGTGTTAGTTGTATCCAAATCACACAAGTTTATAGGAGAAACAATAAAAAGTGTTTCAGAAAGTAGATACGTTTTGGATGTATCAACTCCCTCCAAGCTTAGCTTATTGCTTGTTCTGAAGCAATTCAGTTGAAAACTGAGTGCGATAAAAGAACTTTCATGAACACTTTGCTTCATATGATGTATATAATGTCAGCACAGGAGTAGATGCTTAAACCATTCATAATAATAAGTATGCAACTAGGTCCACTCAATAGTCATTCCAAGCTATGAAGAGAAACCAACTCAATAATAATAAGTAGCATGGAACATAAACTATAAGCAACATTGCAATGCTCATAGTAAGGTATGATCGAGTGGTTTCTCGCTTGCCTTTGTTTGAAGAGCACAATATAAATGCCAAGGCACCTCTGAAGTTCAAGTGAAGACTAGAGATAAAGATATCAGAGATACAAGCATCAAAGTCATGACATAATTAATCAAGTTTTGAGATAAACACAAGAATGACAATTGTGCTCTCAAGAAGGTGCTCATAGAATAAGTGGTGACTCAACAAAGTTGTGAAAATGGTTTTGAAAGGTTTGAAAGGCTTCCAAATGCTGAAAGGAAGGTACTCATTAGCTTTGAGCTCTCATTGCCCCTATCATAGGCATCTTCATGTGGTTAAGGTGAAAGTGAGGTCCCTTCTGAATCATATGCTTGACAGACCATAGACTGGAAATCCCAAGTCCCTTGAGTACGAGGGCCGCTCTGCATGTTACTCGACTTTGGTCACCTGAAAGTTCTTGTCATTGTAAATACATACATATCATAGAGAACCGCCAACGGGGTACCCCTTGCACATGGTACAAGAGCTTTCCCATAACCAAAATGACAAGGCAAGCAGACAATGAGCATCTCAGCAATCTTTTTATTTACCATATGCATAGCTTTTTATTGAGGATGCTTCATAGATGCTCATTATGGTGATGCTGCAAGTTTCCACCATGATTAGGCATAGCTTAGGCTAGCGGCCCAGACGTTTATCTAACACAATGTATAGACTCTATGAACTCACAAGCTCCCCTTTTATTTCACATTGTTGACATCCGTAAACAAAAAGCAAAGTATCAACTAGATAGGATATCCAAAAAGTGTTGAAAGCGTTCCTCGTGACAGCACGGTTCTTCCGACTCCCAGCATATAATTAGCAATCATATAAATTTCATGGACTAGTCACAATGGTTCAGAATTTTTAAGCGCAAGGGATAAAGTGTGCCATCAAGTTCATGAGAGCTTTACTAACTAACTTTCTCAAAACAGACAAACATTTTATTTTGGAAGAAAACACGACATATAAAATATGCGCTAAAGTAGCAAATGATGCTAATAGGTAGGTATGGTGGACACAGTTGGCAATATTGGTTTTGGGGAGTTGGAAGCACATGTAGATCACATACTCAGTGCAAGTGAAGGCTAGCAATAGAGAGGGAGCGACAAATGAGAGAGCAATAACTGTCATAATCATGCTTGCAACAAAACATGACTAATTATGGCATGAAAGTGATACAAGAACTCTGAGGCAAAATAAATCATCGAGGCGTACTGACTATTTATTAGTCATATACATGCGTGAGAATGTTCCATGCCGATTCACATGAACAGTCAGAGGAGGATACCACAATATCATACCAAAATATGAATAAAACAATGCAAGTAAACATTCATATGACATGCTACAAACAATTAGCAAGCTGGAGCTAATCATAGACAAGCAAGAACTACTAAGCATCCATAATGACATACACCTTACACAAACATCCTAAGCATGCTCACAATGATGAGTATAAGTACAAGAATGAAACAAATAGAGTTCTTTACCAACCGCTGACCACACCTCGAGTTGTCTTAATCTTCATTATTGCCCTTCACTTGTGTGACTTGAATAATAACATGAAACCAAAATCCACTGTGGACGGCTGAACCCTGGAAAGAACTCACAAAACCAAAGAAGACCAACAAAGGAGGTATTGGTATACTTAACCTAAAAATACAAAATGAAGGCCTGTTGTTAAAGTTCCTTCATGAGTTTTACAACAAGGATGACACCCCCTAGGTTTCTCTGGTTTGGAATGCTTATTAGAATAATACTGTTCCACATGCTAATGGGCCTTGTGGCTCATTCTGGTGGAGAGATGTCTTTGGACGCTCCCATTTATTTAGAGGAGTGGCTAAGAGTACAATTCGTAATGGGGCCAATACATTGTTTTGGAAGAATAAGTGGTCTGACACTATTTTAGAAGAGATCCACCCAGTTATCTATTATTATGTGAGGAATGAAGATATTTCTCCCGAAGATTTTTTAACTACAGACAGTTTGGCACCTGTTTTTTATCTTCCTCTGTCACCTGAAGCTTTAGCTGAACTAAGAATAATTCAAAATAGTTGCAGAGAGATACAACTTAGTGAGCACCTTCAAGACACTTGGAGTTATGTTTGGGGAGCCAATGTTTTCACATCCAGCAGATATTACAAGTATAATTTTAGAAACCTGAGCCCACATATAGCTTTCAAATCGCCATGGAAATCAAAATGCACTGTAAATGTGAAGTTCCTTCGATGGCTTGTTCTGTCTGACAGGATGAATACAAGAAACATGCTTAGAAGAAGGCATTATACACTTGGGACTGGATATGACTGCTTAATATGTAGTCATCTTACTGAAGAAACAATTGAACACTTTCTCTTTCATTGTACTTTCAGTCAAGCTTGCTGGGGTTTAATTAATATCTCTTGGTCTATGGCTGGCTCTAGGCTTCAAATCATTGAACAAGGAAAACAAAGCTGGAATAAAAAGCTATTTATGGAAATCACCCTGCTTGGATCGTGGAACATCTAGAAGGAGAGAAACAACCTCTGGTTTAATAACATACAACCCTCGATCTAGGCCTAAAAGTCAAGATTGGCTACTGATCTATCACTACTGATCCACATGACAAAGGAGGATTTAGACCCACTCATCAAGAGCATAGTCCATAGTTTGTAATCCTGTGCTCTCTTAGGTTTTCTAACCTTTTTGGGAGATCTTTAAATCCCTTGTAATCTGTAAATATGTAACACAACAGACTCTGACCCTTTATTAATGAAAATGAGGCAGTAGGAACCTTTCCTACTATTAAAACCCTAAAAAAAGACCAACAAATATTTTTAGTGTTTTCGATTTTTTAAAAGAAAGCAAACAAAGCAAAACCAAACAAAGAAAAAGGCAAACCAAACAAGAAGCAAACAAAGCAAAATATTTTTGGAATATTCTTTTAAGGCAAACCAAAGCAAAGAAACAAACCAAGAGAAACAATGACAATATTTTTTGGTATTTTTGTGTTTTTGAGAAAGAAGCAACAAGAACAAAAAAGAAAGCGAAACAATGGATATACAAAGAACCGGCCGAACATGATATATATATGAGTGTGACGTCGATATACCTCCCGCCAAGCTTAGGCTTTTGGCCTAAGTGGGGCTCAATCCCATGGTGTCCAAGAGGATGCACCTCCGTAGTATGTCGAGGAAGCTCCCTCGTCCTGGTATGCGCTCGAGGACTCCGCCCTGTAGTGTACCATAGGGTCATATGAGGGCACTTCCTCATGATAGTGCCCATGGAAGTTAAGAGAGCGCAGCTTGTCATCCATCTCCGCCTTCGAGCGTGACCAAGGTCCCTGAGAAATACTGAACAAAGTGGTTTGGGTTAGAGGGATCTCTCTCTCTTCCCCGTCAATAAACAACATTCTATAAACCAAGTTCTCAAGAATAGAGCCAGTGGTGACAAGGTGGTGCACCTTCATGGCAGCAAAATCAAGCCTCTTAGGAGCAAAAACTGTATCATGTGGATCAACAACAATGTTCAAGACAGCACAATACGAGTAGCAATAATTCCCCCATAAATGGGTCCCTTAGCAGCTAAACGACGAGCAATGAGAGAACAAAGATTATACTTATCTTCATTGTTGAGCGCAGCAGCTAAGAAGGCCAATTGATAGTTGGAAATATTACTAGTGTTCTCCCTGGAGAACACTGGTTGCAAGATAATAGGCAAAGTACCTGATGGCAGGGTGTCGTGGGAATGGTCACGGCAGATGCTGCAATCGGCAGTGAGTAGTAGAACGAAGGGCAAGGGCGGCCAGCCATCTGCGGTGCGAGATGAGGGCGGAGACACAGGGTTTTACCCAGGTTCGGCCCCCGGAGGGTAAAGACCTACTCCTTCTAGATTGTATTATGGTGGAGGTACAATGGGGCGAGCTCGACGGCTAGGCGGCCAGTCTCTTGGGTGTATGATGGAACGTGCCTCTACACGCCCTATAGGGAGGTTTATTTAGACTCACCTCCCCCTAGGGTTTACATATCTCAACCGAATCAGTTAAGGCTTTGGTACTCGTTTAACCTAACCCGACTGGGCCTATCTACTCTCCTGGGCCTTCAGCTTCCAGTCGCTTGGATCCACGCCAGGCCTTGATCCAGTCGCCGTCTTGTAAGCCAACTCGCCAGTTCCTGGTCCAGTTGGAAACGTCCTGCTGGGTATACCCCGGTAGGCCTATCCCCATCAGTAGTCCCCGAGGCCGTCGTCGATTAGACGCAGGTGGTCGCTGGCAGTCGAAGCATACGGATTCAATGCGGACATCCAGTCGAATCGGTGGCAGGCTCCTGAATAATGGAAAAAACTAGTCATTCTGGTCGCAGCTTTGGCGAACGGTTCGGCGAAATATTTAGTCACTGTTGCAGTGATCGGGTCGGCGAGCCGAGTGGCTGAAGTTGGACCATCAAACGCAGTCAAACTAGCAGTTGGGGTAATCCAACGGTAACTTTTGGCGTAATCACCACGTAGTAACGGCTTCCTGATTTGGCGGGTAACAACCGCTATATAAAGGGAATGGTAGGCGATCATAAAACCACGCCGTCGTCATTAATCCGATTGCACGCACCTCCATCTTCCTCCGCATCGCCAACCAGCCGATCCAAAATCCTCCGACCCCCAAGATCCTTGTCACCAATGGCTCCCTCCACCGAACCATGGGGCAGGTCCAAGTATACGAGAGCGCTTCTGGCGTCCTTTGAGGAGGCCGGGATCCTGCGCGCCGGTAGGTGGCGCATTCCCGCGGCCGGAGAGGTGACTCCGGACCTGCGCGAGGGAGAGTTCGTCTGCTTTACCAGCCACCTGGAACGGGGGCTGGGATTCCCCACATCTCTTTTCTTCCGGCGCTTCTGCGCCTTCTACGGGATCCAGCCGTCGGACCTGGGCCCGCACATCATCGAGTAGCTCGCCATTTTCGTGGCGTTCTGCGAGTGCTACCTAGGCTGCAGGCCCTACTTCCCCCTGTGGCAAGATCTGTTCCACGGGAGGATCAGTCGCAAAGAAGCAGGCGGCCCAATGCTTGCGGCGGGCGGCTTGACGTTTCAATTGAAGTTGAAGGCTTCCTTTTTTGATCTGATGCTACCCGCCAAGGCGGAGAGCGAGTGGAAGAAGTATTGGTTTTTCGTCACCGAGGAGACTCCCGAGGGCGAGGTGGCGATCCCAAGATACTCCGCCGACCGGCCCGAACCGCGTCGACTCCAAGTCGGCAAGCTCCCAACAGACCAGCAGATGGTCGTGGATGAGATGCTTCAAACCATCCGCAGCCTGAAGAAGAAGGGTGTTCAGACCATCAACTTGTACAACTGCTGGCTCGGGCAGCGACTCGTTCCCCTGGCCCGACGTGACCACTATATGTACGAGTACACGGGCCGGGAGGACTCGACAAAATCCTGCCTCGCCGAGTGGAAACTCGAGGATTACATTCCGGCGTTGAAGAAGATCACCCAGGCGGTGTACCTGGACGCGAAGGCCAAGGTCGCCCCCTACACCGCGAAGCATCCAGCCCCGACGGTAAGTCACTTTCTGTCATTCGCAGTCGCAGTTAATGCAGTTGCGGTCGCACTGATACTGTCTTATGCTCATTGTAGTCATTTCAAGTGGTGGAAGGGTGGCTTCCGCCCGCAGACGACGAGAACTCGAGCTCGTCCGTACGGGACGGGGCGAGTCGCCTCCTGCCAAAGGCGGCATCAAGAGAGACAGGAGCGACGACGACGACGAGTCCGAGGAGGAGGTCACCCTGCTGGTTCGCAAAACTCGCGGGCAGCGTCAACGCGAACTCGAGGCGAGTAAAAGCCTTGAACGTCACGATGATGACGACGACGAACTTCCCGAAACCACCTCGCATCACAAGGCCACTCCGTCGAAGAAGAAGAAGAAGGAGGAGGTGAAGGCCCTCCGAAGAGGAAGACGAAGCCGGCGAGACAGGCATCTCCGCCTCACTCGGCGAGCAGCTCCGACGCCACCAGCCTGGACAAGGATGAAGCGCCACAGACGATGGCTGCGGCGGATGTCACCGCCGTCCTGAGTGAGACGCCTCTGGCCTCGATGCCTCCCCCATTCGCCGCAGTCTCTGGGTCGGGGGTTGCTTCGGTCGCGGCGGCTTCACCTCCCAGGGAGGCTCCCGCCGAAAATGTTTCGGAGGCACCTGTCGCGGCCTCGACAACGAAGAAGCCGTCCGTGTCTTGGGCGCATGATGTCCTGGAGATGGGTCTCAGTCATAAACTGGGCCCCGAACTGGAGAAGCCGGCCGGCATCCGCATGGGGCTACGGTTCCTACCAGTCGCCAAGTGAGTTTTATTCACCTGCCTTTGTTTTTCATTGTACTCGGACCACTTTGCTCATGTGATCAATTTGTAGGACTAGATCTAAGAAGATAGGCCACCCGTCCGTGGCCAAGGTGTCGCCAATCGTCGCCGAGGAGGACCCCTCTCGGAAGAGGAAGGCGGACGAGGTCGTCGCCCCCGCGGATAGTGCCAAGAAGACCAAGGGCGACGAAGTCGTCACGGTGTCTGACGACACGACGATCGCTCCGAGTGAACCCGTGGCGGAGGCAGCCTTGACGATCAAGGAGGGTGCTCCCTCTCCTGGGGTGGCCGAGCCGGCCTCTTTTGGCGCCGGCGCATCCATCGCGACCTTCCCGCGCTTCATGGCCAGAGCGGCTACGGCGAGTGGTACCACGCCCTCAAGCCGCGCACCTGAGGTCGCCGAGACGGAGGTCGAGCAGCGTCGTGGGCACACTTCAGCTCTTCTCGCATCCGTGGACGCGATATAGCTTCATGGCATGCTTGGCGCAGCCATCCAGGTATGTCCAGTCCCCGAGGATCGGGCCGCTGAATTGCAGTGGTCGGATTCTTTTAGTGTCTTTGTTTTTGTTTCTCGCGTCTAGTCCCCGAGTGCCTAGTCGCTGAATTTCAGCGGGTGGGCACTTAGATTTTTGGATCTCCAGTCCCCGAGTGCCTAGTCGCTGAATTTCAGCGGCTGGGCACTTAGTTTTTTGATCTCCAGTCCCCAAGTGCCTACTCGCTGAATTTCAGCGGGTGGGCACTTAGGATTTCGTTTTTATTAACTGTTTGTCTTTTGCGCAGGGTTTGCAGCGTGAGTCAGCCGACCGGCTTGCTGCAAAGCGTCACGCGGAGAAAGAACTTGCCATCGTCCAAGAGGCGAACAAGGGACTCCAGGCGACTGCTGTGAAGGCAGAGGAGGTCTGCCAGGGCCTTGTCCCAGCGAGTGAATTGACGGCAGCTCACTATGCGTTCAGCTCGGCTGAGAAGCGGATCGCCGACCTTGAGCGCGAGCTGAAGGAAGCGAAGGAAGAGGCGAGTTCGGCGGATGGGCGAGCCAAGGCTGCTGTTACAGCCGCCGCTGAGGAGCGTAAGGTCTCTGACGCCCTTGTTGCTGGGCTTCAAGACGACTACACCTCTCTTCAGAGCTTCATCACGGATCTCTCCCGTCCCTTGATTGGTGAGTGTGCCTGCCTCTGCCTGTAACATATGCATTGTGTAATCTTTGATGTATTCACTGTCACCTTCTATCCGCAGGTCGGATCATTGATAGCGCGGAAGAGGCGAATTCGTTCGACGCACGGCAATGTGTAGCCACGCTGGTCGACTCGGCCACGTTGTCGGCGACATGTATACGGGCGTATCTTCAGGAGATGTCGCCCACGGAAGTGATTCCCAGCGACCTTGTCGAGGTATGGCGATACTTGGAGAAAGCGTCGTCGGTCGTCGAGTTTATGACGCGGTCAGCGTTCCGACGCGGGGCGGCAATGGCGCTGAGCCTTGGGATCGCCCACTTCCCGGAAGATTTCGATCATGATGACGTGACGAGTGGCTACCCGTCGTCGACTGGCTCGGTGGAGATCGCCGAGGTGTTGAAGCTGACGGACCGCGCCGTGGTGTACTACGAGCGCGTCTGGGCGATGGGCGACCTCCTTCCTTATCAGGAGACAGTCATCGCACCCAACGACCCCGAGCCACAACACCGGGACTTCAAGATCGAGTAGCCCTTCCGTGCGGCGATGGCGGGTGAGTTGACGACGTACCCGTCAAACCCGTACACACCCTTCATTCGCAACCGCAAGGGTGGCAGCGAGTCGTCGTCGAAGCCTGCGGAGTAAAACATTGTGCCCTGGGGTGTTAGTAGCAGTTCGGCCATTGGGCACACATTGTATTTTGTAACGATTGTGATCTGCTATAATGAGATATCTTGGTATTTTGTGAGTTGTCGTGTTGTCGTGATTGAGGGTTGAACGAGTCCCCGAGCGCGTCCGCCCTTTTTATGGGGTTTACCTCGTTTGTTTGTGTGTTTGTGGTTTTTTGAATGCTTTGTTATTGAGGTCGACTCGCCCGAGCTTGGAAATCCAGTCGCAAGGCGACTCCCATGAGTGCTCTATACTTCACCGTTTTCCCTTGCACGAACGAGGTCGGGTAGCCGAGTCCCCGAGCGTGGTACTTGGTTGTTCTAGTGGCGACTCTAGGGTGGGTGAGGGTTGGGCGCGTTACAGTAAGTGCATCACTCATGCCTGTCCCGTCGGGTTAGTCGCATGGCGAGTCCTAGGCAAGCTCTCATACTTGGTGTTTTTCCCTAGCCGCTCGCGCTGAACTGGTCGTCAGTCCCCGAGCGTGGTACTTGGCCGTTCGAGTCACTATGTCGAGGATGCGGAGGATCATGGTCGCTGTAAGAAGCGAAGGCAGTTGCCTTGGCTTGTTAAGCCTGTCGAGCTAGGCGACTCCAATGGGGCTCCGGGTAGGCGTTTTTCATGGACGTTACAAGACCTGGGGTAACCCAATGCTCTTGTAGCGCACTACTTGGCCGTGCCGATCGCTGTACCAGAGGTTGACTTCTGCAGTTAGCTTGATGCTGTTACTACGAGTGCGAGTGGCACAAGACACGGAGAGTAGACGCGATTTGCGGTAACCAATTTTTTATTTCATAGCGACTGGAGGATACATATGTGGAGTTCTAGGAGTAGAACTTGCGTAGGAGGTTTACATTCCAAGGTCGCTTGACGTCGAGTTTGCCGTCCCCACGGACGTCGATGAGGTAGTAGGCGTCGTTGCCGAGTACTCGCTCTATGGCGAATGGTCCCTCCCACGGGGGGGGGGGGGGGGAGAGCTTGTGCATGCCCTTCTTGTCCTGGAAGGTGCGAGTTTTCACCCGCCGGCTATGGTAGCGGCGGAGTCCTTGCTGGTAGATGGCAGTGCGAGAGCGAGCTAGGTCGCGTGCCTCATCGAGTTGATCGACTCCGTCCTGCCGTGCGAGTTCGTTCGCCGCCTCCGTGTAGTGGACGACCCTTGGCGAGTCGTGCTCGAGATCGGTGGTCATGACTGCCTCGGCGCCATACACCATGAAGAAGGGGGTGAACCCTGTCGACCTGTTGACTGAGGTGCGGATGCCCCAGATGATGGAGGGTAGCTCCTCGACCCAGCACCCGGCGGTGCGCCCGAGCGGTACTTGGAGCCGCGGCTTTAGGCCGTGGAGGATGCTCTGGTTGGCCCGTTCTGCCTGGCCGTTGGACTCCGGGTGGGTGACTGACGCGAGGTCGAGCTGGATGTGGTGTTCCTCGCAGAACTCGGCCATGGCTCCTTTGGCGAAGTTGGTGCCGTTGTCCGTGATGATGCTGTTAGGGAACCCGTAGCGATATATGAGCTCGCGTAGGAATTTGGTGGCGGTCTTCCAGTCGCATTTCCAGACTGGCTTGGCCTCCACCCACTTTGTGAATTTGTCGACCGTGACCAGGAGGTGGGTGAAGCCGGAAGGGGCCTTTTTGAAAGGGACTACCATGTCCATACCCCACACGGCGAATGGCCAGGTGATGGGGATTGTCTTGAGCGCTGAGCTCGGCACGTGTGTCTGGTTGGCGTACTTATGGCACCCGGCGCACCGCTGGACAATGTCGACGGCGTCGGCATGTGCGGTGGGCCAGTAGAAGCCGTGCCGTATAGCCTTGGCGACCAGGGAGCGGGCGCCAGCGTGGTGGCCGCAGTCGCCAGAGTGGATGTCGTGGAGGATCTTACGCCCTTCGGCGGGTTGGACGCAGCGTTGGAACATGCCTGTCATGCTGCGCTTGTGGAGCTCGCCGTCGATGATGGTGAAGGATTTGCATCGACGTACAATCATCCGGGCATCTGTCTCGACTGCCGGCAAGGTGCCAGCCTCCAGGTAGGCGATTTACGGCTTGGTCCAGTCGTCTGGCTTGGCGATGAGTGCGACGAGGGCTGCCTCTGGTTGCAGCGGGACTCCGATGTCGATCTCCCTTGGGGGAGAGACTGGTGGCTTGGTGATCGTATCGAGGAAGACACCGGCGGGTGGTGCGAGTCGAGCCGACCCGATGCGAGAGAGTGTGTCGGCCTCCTCGGTGCTAGTAGCCTGCGAAGTGTCCTCCCAACTTGTCTACTGCTTGGCGGTATGCCGCCATGGTGGGAGATACGGCGTCGCAAGTTCCAGCGACTTGCCCAGCGACGAGGTCGGAGTCTCCGTAGCAACGTAGGCGGTTGACGTTCATCTCCTTGGCAGCTCGCATGCCGTGGAGTAGTGCCTCGTACTCGGCCATGTTGTTGGTGCAGGGGGTGAAGTCGAGGCAAAGGACGTAGCGGATCTTGTCGCCCTTCGGTGAAGTCAGCACGATCCCTGCTCCTGTGCCGTCCGCGTTCTTGGAGCCGTCGAAGTGCAGGCTCCAGTAGTGGAGGTATGGCAGCTTTTCTGGCTGCTGGGCCTCTTCCCAGTCGGCGATGAAGTCCGTGAGAGCCTACGACTTGATCGCTTTTCATGGATCATACTTGATGTTGTGGACGCCGATTTCGACGACCCACTTGGCAACTCGCCTGGTCGCCTCGCGGTTGTGGATGATGTCCTGCAACGGTGCTGAGGAGACGACCGTGATCGGGTGCTCCTGGAAGTAGTGCGACAGGCGCCGCTGTGCTCTGAAGACCGCGTATAACAGTTTCTGGTATTGCAGGTATCGCTGGCGCGACTCGGTGAGGACCTCGCTGATGTAGTACACCGGTCGCTGTACCAGGCGCTCCTTTCCTTCCTCCGTCCGCTCGACGACCATGATAGTGCTGACAACGCGCTCGGAATCCGCGACGTAGACCAGCATGGATTTTTTTTCGACAGGGGCGGCGAGTAGTGATGCTGCGAGTAGCACCTTCTTGAGGTCGCGGAGTGCGTCGTCCGCCTCCTTGTCCCACTGGAAGGTGGGGTTCTTTCTCATCAGGCGGTATAGGGGCATCGCCTTCTCGCCCAATCGTGGGATGAAGCGGCTGAGAGCCGTGACTCGCCCGGCCAGCTTCTGGACGTCGCGCAGGCACTCGGGTTTGCCGACTCGAGCGATCGTGTCGATCTTTGTGGGGTTCGCCTCGATCCCGCGTTTAGAGACGACGTACCCCAGCAGTTGTCCTGCTGGTACGCCGAAGCACTACAAGGAATATGGCTATATATAACCCTCTATTTTCGTCACAAAATCGTCACAATAGTCCGTTTATGACGATTCTATGACGATTTTGAGATCGTCGAAAGCTGGGCGTCGCAAATGAACTATAACGACGATTTTAGTGAAATCGTCATAACCGTCTATGACGATATTGGATCATCATAACTGTTATGACGATCCGATATCGTCATGGGAAAACTGACATGGCCAGGTCAGATCCAACGTGGCCAGTCCGACGTGGCACGAAATCAGCCCAGTCCATACCTGACGTTTATATGGGCCAAGCCCAACAACTTGGTCAATTATTTTTTGCGTCAATTCAGTTGATTTGTTGGGCCAAGCCCAAGAAGTTGGCCTTCTCTATTTTCATGGCCTTTTCCTTTAAAGGTTCGTTTCTTTTTTATTTTCAACCATTTTAAAATTATGCCGAGGCCTTTTTACAACCCATCTAGCATTTATTTCATTTCAGACAAACAACAGTAAACATCAAATATTTACTTATGGATAGGCCAAATAACATTAATTTTTATGAATGATGACCAAATTTAGATCAATATTACACTCAGGACATATTTGACATCACCCAAGAATATAAAACAGCTACAAATCGTACACTAGTATATTACAACCGTGGAAAACTGCAAGTATTTACATCTCGAGCCACTTGCTACATGAACTGTACAATCATGTGAGCAAAACCCGCATCAGTCTTCTGCCTTCTTTGAACTTAGTCTGGAGCTCATGTAAGATGACACCACAATATATCTGGTAGCAGCAATAGAACACGTGAGATAATAACATTAAAGTATCTAACAGTAAGTTATGCAAAGAACAAATGGGAATGTTTCTGGAAATCAAATAAAGCACTATCCTAGCCCACATAAAAAATACATTACTTTATTTTCAGTTGCAACAGGGTTTCAAATGTTCACAACATGAAAAATAGACCTTTTCTATGTTACTAAATAGATCAGTCCCTAACTATACCTACAACTGCTTATCAGAAATGTTCTCTCTAGATTTCACAATCTCTATTACATTGGTAATTGTGTTAATTTAATAGTGAATATAATTCCATCGCAACAAAAATAGCAGAGGTTGCTGCCTAATAACTCTAGTATAAAAAAAAATAGAAACTACAGCAGTAGTTTCCATGTGTTCAAAAAAGAACAGCCAATGTCATCCCAAAAAAGAAAACATGCCAATACCACATATATTGTAACAACAAGAACAAGAATGTTGCCGAAGAGAAAAACATCATTAGGTGTAACTACAGACTACTAAGGAAATAACAGAAACATTAATGAATTGGAATAAAAAATGTACGAATGCCCGATTTTCTACTATACACGTTACCGCTATGCAATCAATAGAACACATATTTCATCGGATTTCAGAGGCCACACAGGGCAATGGCAGTTCAGATCTTGTCGAGACCACACCGAGCGGATGGATCAAACAGATCACATCTCGCTCTGCTAAGGCATACACACAAACAGCCAAGGGAAGGGCGGGGAAACTCACCAGTTCGACGAGGTGGTCACGGGATCTGTACTGCAAAAGGGGGGTTGTTTCAAAAGTGTCTAGCATCTGCTGGTGCGACTGGTTTCCTTCTGCTTTGAACTGACCTAGCAATTCCATAAAATAACATAAATAAAAAAGGCTGGATAGATATGGTAAAGCGGTATGATTACCTATGTAAAAGATTGGCTTTAATGAAACCATGACTCGATGAGCAAGACAACCAAAAACTATGTGACACAGATCATGTCATATAACATAGATCAAATCGACATAACACTACTATGATAATAACAAGATCATCCGAAGACTATGATCTTCTACTGATAAGTTCTTCAGTGGCAATTTGATATAAATGAAATAAGGATCATATTTAAGTATTCTCAAGTTGATATTTTACTTGTTATTTGCAGTAGCATGTACCAGCTGATGAATTTCTACAACAATATACAGTTCTACACTGATGTTTTACAATCTAAACAAGCAGCAACCTCTCCCTATTCAAGTAAAGGGAGGATCTCAGTGCAGTTCATATATGATGCAAAGCGAGCTAAGGATTTCCAAGCAGTCTTAAAAAGATTTCAGAAAACTGAACTATCAGCGGTAGATAGAGAAGCTGCATGTGCACCGTTTATCGGCCAGGTATAGGAATATTCATGCTCCAATTAACTAATAGTAATGAGCTAGAACGTTCAGAACTGGAACTGGTTGTGGGCAAATATTGCAGCTATAAAGGAAAAAAATAGCTGCAATAGAATCAACACAATTGGAGGCAGAAGAGATATTTATACTAGACATAGTTTACTAATTAACGCAAAGCAGAAAAGAACAATAGCTTAGTTTACTAATTAACGCAAAGCAGAAAAGAACAATAGCTTAGTTTACTAATTAACTACAACGCAGAACAGAACAACAACTCATGGTAAAACTGAGATAAACACCAACAATGAATGATATTTGCACTACTAGCTGCTAATTACTTGGAGCAAAACCAAATAGCACTTGATACAAACAGAGCACTGCTGATTGGTGACAATATGTTCTAGGCTTATTTGTACAAAGCACTACAATGATCAGTTCAGGAGGTAATGGAATAGTAGGATAGCATGAATGAATCTATCCTTGGCAAATATCTCTGCCAACATCTGTTTTAAACTCTATTTGTTTCAATTTCAGTCTGATAGCTTTGTGATATGAGCAAGTTGATGATCTGACAATCTTAAGGTTGTTTTTCCATGCTTTCAATACAAAGTGCATACAGCCATATAAGTCAGTAGGCTCAGGGCTTTGTGTGGTGGTTCAATAGTAGCATATAGCCACATCTTAACTAAGGGGAATCTAAATTTGAGAAGTTGCATCTAGAAATTTATGTCCCCAAGTCCTCCCCTCCTAAATAATTGCCAAGCAGCAACCTCTCCCTAGAGGGCGCGGATACTGCTCCAGTGTATAATGGGAAAGGTGAGGGGAGGTTATTCATACCGAGCGTGGAGGTGCCGACATAGAGGTTGCGGAGGGTGGAGGTGAGGTCTTCTCCAGGCGCTCCACCACGTCTCTGTCCAGCAAATCCAAGCTCCAGTGAGAGTTCCTGCAGAGAAAGAGAGATGGACTAAGAGAGAAATCAAGATAGAGAGTGGGGGGAGAAGGGGTGTGTAGATCAGGCTAAGATGTCGCTACATCCGGCGACCCCGATGATAGATCTGGCAGCCTCATGGATCTCAGGGCCGCCGCCAACGAGGCTATCCATCTCGAACATGGTGGGGATTTACGAGGGAAGTAGAGAGGAGGGGTTTGTGGTGGTGGCGATGGTGGCGGCAGCTGCAGTAGCGCGAGGGGGGTCTGTTTGTGGGAGTGCGGTGCAGGGTGGGAGTGGATTAGGGTTTGGGTGGATGTCCCTCTCGATCTGGATGGGGGTGCTGCAGAGCATGGTGGCGGAGGAGATGAGGGGTGTGCTGTTGCTGGGCGAGGCGGAGGATATGCGGGGCGTGGTAGAGGAGAAACTGCTGGTTCTCGTGTTGTCGCCACTATCGTCGCGCGTGGTTGTCATCGCAGAGTGGGGTGGTGGCGGCAGGGGTGGGTGGCGGAGGGCAGGGATGTGGACGGGGTCGGCGACTGGGTTGCAGGGGAGAAACCCTAGATACATTGAGAAGATGAGAGGAGACAGAGAGGAATAAGTGGCGGCGGGGTCTGGGAAGAGGTGCGAGGGGAGTGAGGGGACTAGGGTTCAGATAGTGGATGTTACAAAAATACCCCTAGACACTTCTGTGGTGCAAGACTATTGGAACTAGGGTGTTTCAGTCATTCCAAAGTGTGATATACTCTAGGGTTCACATTATGACTATTTCAACTAACAATATTACGACGATTCTAAGCTAATCGTCATAATTTTGAAGGGGTTTGGTCTTTCTAGAGTGGCTAGCGACGATCTGTTGCAAATCATCATAAAATTTATGACGATTATTGCCATCGTCAAAATGAGAACGTCACAAGTTGACACATTTCTTGTAGTGAAGGTGCACTTGCCTGGGTTGAGCTTTATCTTGTATTTCCGCAGGTTGGCGAATGTTTCCGCCAGGTCGGCGAGTAGATCGCCTTGGCGAGCGGACTTCACTACAACGTCGTCGATGTAGACGTGGATATTGGGGCCAATTTGGCTCACAAGGCATTCCTGCATGCACCGCTGGTAGGTTGCCCCGGCGTTCTTGAGGCCGAAGGTCATGGCGGTGTAGCAGAAGGCTCCGAATGGCGTGATGAACACCGTCTTTTCCTCATCCTCAACAGCCATTTTGATCTGGTTGTACCCAGAGTAGGCATCGAGGAAACACAACGACTCTGAGCCCGCGGTGGAGTCGATTATTTGGTCGATCCGCGGGAGGACGAACTGCTCCTTCGGGCAGGCGCTGTTTAAGTTTGTGTAGTCGATACACATCCTCCAGGTCCCATTCTTCTTCTCGACCAGGACTGGGTTTGCCAGCCACTTGGAGTATTTGATTGGCCGGATGAAGCCTGCAGCGAGTAGACGCTGCACCTCCTCGGCGATAGCTCGGCGGCGCTCTTCATTGAAGGGCCGTAGCGACTTCTTGACGGGTCGCACTTTAGGGTCGGCATTTAGTTTGTGCTCAGCGAGTTCCCTAGGGACACCAGGCATGTTAGAGGGCTTCCATGCGAAGATGTCCCTGTTCTCATGGAGGAACTCGATGAGCGCGCCTTCCTAGGCTGGGCTCATGCCCGTCCCGATCGTCACCGTCTGGCGGGAGTCGCCTGGGACCAGCTCGACGGTGCGGGTGTGTGTCGTTGCCTCGAAGGCTGAGGTGTTTGTGCCCTCCGGATTGGGATTCTTGAGTATTGTGGGGTCGTCGTTGTTGACCCTGCTCGCGTACTTGGCGGGCTCGTCGGCGTGGTTGGCCTCTGCCGCGATGACGGCGTCAGCGAGTTCGGCTCCATTGGCCTCGCACTCGGCGGCCATGTCGGGGTCGCCGTTGATGGTGATGACGCCGCACGGCCCGGGGAGCTTCATCGCGTTGTACGCGTAGTGGGGCGCTGCCATGAACTTGGCGAACGCCTGGCGTCCCAGGACGCAGTGGTAGGGGCTGTCGAAGGGTACCAGCTCGAAGACGATCCGCTCGGTGCAGAAGTTTGCTGGTGTGCCGAAGGTGACTGGCAGCGTGACCTTGCTGACCGGGTACGCCTTCCGACCGGGGACGATGCCGTGGAACGTGGTGTAGGTCGTCTCGACCGTCGACTGCGGGAGCCGCAGTCGCCTGAAGGTGTCCAGGTACAGGATGTTGATGGAGCTGCTGCCGTCCATCAATGTCTTGGGGAGCCAGTAGTCTCCCACCTTAGGCTTGACCACCCGGGCAACGCGGCCTGGGTACTCGATGCGTGGCGAGTGGTCCTGGCGGCTCCATGTGATGGGCTGCTCCGACCAGTTGAGGAACTGGGGGACGTCCACCTGGGCCACCGCGTTGACGGTGATGGTGCGGGCGATGACCTTCTTCTCGCGCTTCGTGTTGAAGCCTATGAAGGTGTGGAGCGAGCCGGCCACATTGCCGAATTTTCCGCCGTTTGGCGGGTTGTTGTCGGGGTCCTCCCGCGTTCGCCGTGCCTTCTCAATCTCCCTGAGAGTGTGGCAGTCGACGGTCGTGTGCGTGGCGGGCTTCCCTTCCCTGATGTGAAACGCACAAGGTTGGATAAGGAGGGCCGTGGGGTCGAACCTTGGTTTCGCCTTGTAGTTGCCGCCGTCGTGGCGTTGCCCTCCATCGCGGCGGAAGCTCTTGGGCTCGCGCTGCGCGTGCCCGGCGTTGGCGACAAAGTCAACTCGCCCGTCACTACGGCGCTTGCCAGTGAGGCGAGTGTTGCTGTAGCGTAGGTCGGATCCTCGTCCGTTGTCGTTGCCGCTCGTGCGGCGTTGGCCTCCCGACTCGTCGTCAGTTTCCTGGTTTGGATCTTCCTCCGCGTACCTTTTGGCGATCTTGAGGAGGTCCGGTATGTTGTCGAGTGTGCGAGAATGTCGCTTGAGCTTGGCGACCAAGGGCTCGTAGCGGCACAATGTCTTGAAGCAATGGATCGCGGTGTCCGGGTGGATGCCGACCGCGTTGTACCATAGTTCTTGCCACCGCTGGACCCAGTTGCGGGTGGACTCACGGGGTCCCTGGACGCATTGCTCCAGGTCCTCGATGGTGGTGGCGCTTGTGTAGGAGCACTCGAAGTGCCTGACGAAGGCATCTCGCATCTCTTCCTAGGAGTCGATGCTATCCTGCGGAAGGGCGTTGATCCACTTCCTGCACGTTCCCTCCATCATCAAGGGGAAGTAACGGGCGGCTAGCAGGTCGGTGTGGCCAGCGATCCCCATTGTCGAGCCACACAGAGGGGTCGTACGAAGGGTCGTACTTCTCTATTTCCTTCGGCGCTTTGAAGTTTGCTGGGTACTTTTCGCCTCAGATCATCGGTCCAAAGCACCTGGGCCCGAGTCGGATTAGCGACCCCATCGGCTCGCCGTCGTGGCGATTGGTTAGGGTATGTCGTAGATCGTCGGGCTGGCGTGCGCGCCATCTTTGGTTGTTGATGATGTGGGTGCGGGCGTTGATGGGCTGACCGTTGGTAGCGACGAAGTTGGTCGCTGGCCTGGGGTCGTTGGTGGAGAGTGCCGCGTTCGCCGGTCGGTGTTGGAGCTGCAGTGGTTCGGGTGGCGGGCAGTTGAGGGTGTTTGCCGCCAATGGGCGGCCGCTTGAGGCCGCTCTGCTGCTCGAAGAACGCGAGTACACCCGACCCTGCGATTCGGCGCCTGCGTTTTGCTGCTCGACCGCCTTTGCGAGCAGGGCCCTGACATACTCGAACTGTAGGGCGCTGTCACCGGTGGCGTGATGTTGTCGGCCGCTGCTCGGCCCGCCACGAGGTTATCCATCGGGGTGGAGAACAGTGGTAGGCCGTTCGCGTCTCGCTCCCGTGAGGAGACCACTATCCGCGGCTGATCCCTGGGGGGTGTGCGGTTGGGTGGAGGTGGGGCGCCGTTCGCCGTCGACCCTGGTGGGGGCCAGGCGCTCCCTCCTGGTGGCGCGTTCTCGCAGATAGCGCGTTCGGCTATACGGGCCGGGTCGTTCTCGTCGTCAAAGTTCAGGGCGCACCCCTGGACGGTGGGGTTCAAGCGCGACCTGATTCGCTGCTGGTGGTAGCGCGACAACTCCTGTGCCATCAAATGCTCGACGCGAAATTTTTCGCGCTCGGCTTGCTCCTTGCGGACTGCCTCCGCCAGCTTCAGGCGGAGTTCCTTGACCTCCGTTGCCGTGGCGTTAGGAGGGATCGGGGTGGAGAAGGGATCCTCCGGCGGATTGGTGCCAGTCGCCATGTAGGTCGCGGCATGGCGACCGGTCCCGTCGCGGATATCGGCGGAATTTTCTGACCCGGAGTCAAAGTCAAAGATCCCAAGGATGAAAGGATCCTCGAAGTCTCCCATGTTGGAGACCTGGGTGATGGAGCCCGCGGGTGAAGCCGCGGTGATGGATCCGGCGAGTGCGCCGGGGTCGCCAAGTCGGCGTCGTCGTTGAGGGCCGCGTCTTCCGCGGCCCCGGAGTTTTCGGCCACGTTGCTGTGGGCCGAGTTGTACTCGGAGGCGAGGCGATGGATCGTGCGGACCTGGCTCTCGGAGAGCCGGTCGCGTGGCGGCGACTCACGGATGCGAGCCGAGTCCTCCGAGATGATGACATCAGTGAGGCCGACGAAGAGGCTGATCGTGCCAACCGGCAAGATCATGCTGTGCGTGACGGGTCGCGCCGCCGGGACGTAGCTGCTCAGCAAGATCTGGAGCATCTCGCCGATCACTATCATGCGGCTGGTGGCGACCGACTCATTGATGGGCAGATTGGATCTCGCCGCAGAACACCGGCCAGACCGGCCAGGCCCCACGGTGGGCGCCACTGTCGTGGGAATGGTCACGGCAGATGCTGCAATCGGCAGCGAGTAGTAGAACAAAGGGCAACGACGGCCAGCCATCTGCGGTGCGAGATGAGGGCTGAGACACAGGGTTTTACCCAGGTTCGACCCCCCGGAGGGTAAAGACCTACTCCTGCTAGATTGTATTATGGTGGAGGTAGAATGGGGCGAGCTCGATGGCTAGGCGGCGAGTCGCTTGGGTGTATGATGGAACGTGCCTCTACACGCCCTGTAGGGAGGTTTATATAGACTCACCTCCCCCTAGGGTTTACATATCTCAACCGAATCAGTTAAGGCTTCGGTACTCGTTTAACCTAACCTGACTGGGCCTATCTACTCTCCTGGGCCTTCAGCTTCCAGTCGCTTGGATCCACACCAGTCCTTGATCTAGTCGCCATCTTGCAAGCCCACTCGCCAGTTCCTGGGCTAGTCGGAAACGTCCTGATGGGTATATACCCCGGTAGGCCTATCCCCATCACTGGGAGTTGAATATTCTTTACCTTCCCTCGCTGAGCTCTGCGATCATCATCATTGGTTATTCCTCGGTAAAGCTCCGACAAATCAGTGGGTAGAGCTGGAATCTTCTTTGATGACCCAGCTGTACCAAGTCCCAGGGCCTTGCAAAATTGCTTCAGAGTCATAGAATGAGCCCTGCCATAATTTTTGAAAGACACAGCAGGCTTGAACACGATGTTAGTAAAAGAAAAGATCTCCACAAATGTTTTACTGAGCAAAGCATATTGTGCACTCTCATCCTGCATGTAACTTGTTAGTCCAGCCTTCCGAACCAAAGTTAAAATCATTAAGAATCCCAACAGCCCGCAAGAAAGTTTGGCAAGGAAAGGTGGAGGGGTGCGCATCCCCGTCATCTCCCTCGTCACCAAATCACGGAGTAATAAGATCCTCATTGTATGTGTGTCTAGTACTGGTGGATGACCTTGGAATCCTTGCCCTTCTAGGTGCATCACTCTCAAATATTTCACCAAATGTATGGTTGTCCATGACCTTTCTTTAATTCTGAAATTTTTAGACAAACATCAAACCAAGTGATTTCTAAGTTGATAAATGATGAGAAACTACTATAGGAACTTGCTAGAGGACTACACATGCATCAAAATAAAGTTTCTATGCATAGAACAAGCATGCAAGCTCAAACAACCTGACACCTATAGTAGCAAAATACTCAAGATACTATCTACCAATCATTAATCCAATTGGACAAGTGGAGGAGGCACATACCAAGGAGTAATCCGTCCAAAAATCAGCCCCTGAGATGGGGTGAACAAGGAGATCGAAAATCGTGAGCAAGAACATCAAGAAATCGATCTTGAGCAAGTTTTCCGGTGTTTCTCGGGAGAGAGAAAGAAGGTGGCTTTGAGGAGGCAGCCTGGAGGGCCCCAGGTGGGCCAACCCCCCTAGGCGCCACCCCCTGGTAGGCCGCGCCTACCATGGGTGTGGTGGCCTGGGGTGGCCCCCTGGGTCACTTCAGGTGTCTCTCTGCCCCTTTTTTCGAGGAAAAATTTATTTTCAATTTTCTGGGATTTTTCGGAAAACTTTATTTTTGGCCAATTTTTAGGGTATGCAAATTGATTTTCTCGCAGAAACAGTTTTTTCAGAAGAAGCAAAATAAAACCAAAAGCCAAACTACAGGAGCTCTAAGACAAACTAAAAAGCAAACAACTAGCTAACAAGAGAAAAAGCAAAGACTAGGAAGGAGAAAAGTAAAAGAAAGCAAGTATAACCACAGTTAAAGCATTATTTTGTTCATTAAAATCCTTTTGTTAACAAGGTTGATCAAGTCTTGTTACCAAAACAATCTTATATGAAACAAAACTTTTAATTCCATGAGGTGATTATGTTACCTCATACTTGATAGCAATGGTCCCAATTATAATAGTTTCAAAGTTTTCTCGTGGAATGGGACAATATATTTCTCCAACCTTGATGCTCTCAATATTTTCAATGGAATTCAAGCAGTAGCTCTTAGCAACCTTCTTGGGGAAATAGATAGTGTGCTCTTTGTCATTAATATTGAATGTTAGTTTTCCTTGATTGCAATTGATGACAGCACCTACAGTATTAAGAAAAGGTCTCCCAAGAATAATAGACATATTATCATCTTCAGGCATTTGAAGCACAACAAAATCAGTTAAAACCATGCAATTATGAGAAACTTGAATAGGAACAACCTCACATATACCAACAAGAATAGTAGTTGACTTGGCATCCATTTGCAAAGATATATTAGTTGGTATCAATTTTTCTAGCTGGAGCCTCTTATGGAGTGAAAAAGGCATAACACTAACTCCGGCTCCCAAATCACATAAAGAAGTTCTAACATAATTGTTCTTAATAGATCAAGGAATAGTTGGTATACCTAGATCACCAAGTTTCTTTGGAACCTTACCATTGAAGGAGTAATTAGCAAGCAAAGTAGAAATCTCCTCATTAGGAATCTTCCTTTTATTAGAGACAATATCCTTTATATACTTTGAATAAGGAGGCAACTTAATAGCATCAGTCAAAGGAATTTGCAAAAATAAAGGTTTCATCCACTCACAAAACTTGTTGTAGTGTTCTTCCTCCTTTGACTTGTGTTTCTTACCTGGAAAAGGCATAGGTTTCTGCACCCAAGGAATTTCTTTACCATGTTTATTAGCAATAAAATCTTCCTTTGTGTACCTAGTGTTCTTAGTGTGATTCTCAAGTTCTTCCTCACATTCGTTCTTATCAGGAGACTCATTTTTATCATTACCACTCTTAGTTTCAGCATCAGAGACAGATATACTATTAGGATCTACAGCAGGTTCAAGTGGTTCCTCAACTATCTTATGTTTCTTTTTCTTCCTCTTACGAGGACTACCACTATCTTCACCTTGTTGAGAATTCTGCTTAATTCTTTTAGGGTGTCCTTCGGGATATAAAGGATCTTGAGTAGCTATACCACTCCTAGTTCTAATTCCATAAGCATGTTTATCTCCTGAAGCATTAACTAGCATATCCTTTTGTACCTTAGCAAGTTGATCAAGTTGGGTTTGAACCATTTGAAAGTGTTTACAAAGCATTTTAATATCATTAGAAGTTCTTTCCATAATATCTTTCAACTCATGGATAGCTCTAGATTTTTCCAATAAATGATTCTGAACTTGTTTATTAAAATACCCTTGTTTAACAATAAATGTGTCAAGTTCCTCCAAACATTGATCAGGAGGCTTACCATAAGGAATATCACCTTCATCAAAGTGTTGGAGAGAGTGTACCTTAATAGTAGATGAGTGGGGAATTGGCTTACATAATTCTTCTATAGGAGGTAGATTCTTCACATCTTCAACTCTAATACCTTTCTCCTTTAGACACTTCTTAGCTTCCTTCATCACTTCATCATTTAATGCAATAACCCCCCTCTTCTTTGTTGTTGATGTTGGAACTGGTTCAGGAACATCTGGTTCATGAGTAATAGGCTCAGGTGCATTCAGCTTAGTTGAAGTCCAATCATCATAATTCTTGCTTATCTTAGCCATTAATGCTTCAACATCTGTAGGAGTTCTTTTCCTAAAAACACAATCAGCAAAGCTATCTAGGTATGTCCTAGAATCATTAGTTATTCCATTATAATAAATATCAAGAAGCTCATTCTTAGGTAATGGACATCCAGGATGTGCATGAATCAAGGCACATAACCTTGTCCATGACTCAGGCAATTTCTCTTCTTCTCCCTGTGTAATATCAAAAAGTCTCTACAAAGCAGCATGTCTATCACTGGGAGGAAAATATTTATGGAAGAAAGAAGTAATCAGGACTATCAATGGAACCAAGAGGTAATCTATTAAACCAAGCCCTAGATTCTCCTTTTAGTGAAAAAGTGAAGATCTTAGTAACAAAGTACTTGCACAGCTTAAAATCATCAGAGAATAAAACACTCATAGTAGAAAGCTCATTCGTATGAGCCACAACACTCTCATTTTCAGTCCCACAGAAAGGTTCTTTCTCAACAATATCTAAATAAGATAAATCAAGAGAGAAATCATAATCTTTATCTTTAATATCTATGGGAGAAGTGGCAAACTTAGGATCAGAGGACAACTTAGGCATAATAGTATGTCTAGCAAGGAGACTCTTAATAGCACTAGTAGCATGTGTGTTTCGGCACTCTTCAACAAAATCATCGGTGAACTCAATGTAACCACAAAATCATCGGTGAACTCAATGTAACCATCATCAATATCATAACTTTCACTAGACTCAGGTGAGATAACATGTGTAACACTGTCTTCACTAGGAGTTTTGGTATTTCCTAGACTAGCCATAGTAGCATCTAGAAAAGGACCTAATGAACCACTCACGTCAAGCACAGTAGAAGTAACATCATGAACATCAATATTAGTTTCATATTCAGCAGTAGTAGTAGTAGTATGTGTAGCATGAGTATGTGGTGGTGGTGTGACAAGCTTACATATAACAGATGGTGAATCAAGAGCAGCAGAGGTGTTTAGGACTGTACCTCTTCTTGTAGTGGATGGTAAAATAGGGAACTTTCCACCACGAGACTTCCCCATGACGAAAGGAGTAGAAGTGAACAATAATAGATCCAAGTGAACTTACAAATAAAGCTATGCTCCCCGGCAACGACGCCAGAAAATAGTCTTGATGACCCACAAGTATAGGGGATCGCAGCAGTCTTCGCGGGTAGTATTACCCAATTTATTGATTCAATACAAGGGGAGCCAAAGAATACTTGCAAGCCTTAACAACTGAGTTGTTAGTTCAGCTGCACCTGGAAATAGTTCTTGCTCACAGAAGTTTATCAGTAGTAATAGTTTGGTAGTAGGAACAGCAAAGCAACATCAGCAGTGAAATAGTAGCAATAGTAACAGTAACGGTAACAGTAGGATTCGAGTGCGGTAGGCATAGGGATGGATGCACGGGCATTGCATGGACAAGTCTAAACATGTAACTTCAAGATCTAGGGAATTGTAGATAAATAATAACAAGCATCCAAGTACTAAACAATCCTAGGCATGTGCTCCAAATATAGTCATACGTGATCGCAATGAGAACTTGCACAACATCTTCTGTCCAGCCAGCCCGTGGCAGCGGGGCCTCTAGGGAACTACTCGCAATTAAGGTGCTCCTTTTAATAGAGCACCGAAACAAAGCATTAACACTCCGTGAACACATGTCATCCTCACACTGCAGCCATCCCCTCCGATTGTCCCAATTATTGTCACTTTGGGGCCTTTGGATCCGGACAATGATATGTGTACACAACTTGCAGATAAGATCACAAACATTACTATCATAATGATTCAATAATAATTTCATATCTGAGATCATGGCACTCGGGCCCTAGTGACAAGCATTAAGCACAACAAGTTGTAACAAAGTCAAATATCACTAATAGAGATGCTAGGCACTATGCCCTAATAGATCTTATTCGATTACATGATAGAACTCATCCAATCCCTACCATCCCCAAGACTAAAGCGGGGATTACTCACTCATGGATGAGGGAAACATCGGTGGTTGATGGAGATGCGTTGGTGATGACAATGGCGATGATCCTCTCCAAATTCCCCGTCCCGGCAGGGTGCCAGAACGGAGTTTTTGGATCCGAATCTTAGTTTCTAGCGGCGGCGACGGAGTGGAACTCTCTCTGGAAAACTATCGACCCCCCCTCGATTTTTAGGTCGAAAGGCAACTTATAGGCATAGAGGGAGGCCGAGGGGGTTCCTGGGGTGGCTGCACCCCCCAGGAGCGGCCAGTGGTGAGCCCGCGCCTGGCATGGGTGTGGGCCCCAAGGCGCCTTCTCCGTCTTGTCTTCTGGCTCCGTGGATCTTCTGGTGAAATATAATTTTTGGCATATTTTCCAGGATTTTTCCCGATAGTTGATTTTCTGCACAAGTTAATTCTACTAAAAATAGCGTCACTCCGTGTTAGTTGTATCCAAATAGCACAAGTTTATAGGAGAAACAATGGCAAAGTGTTCGAGAAAGTAGATACGTTTTGGACATATCACGTGTTGAAAATGACAACCTGAAGAAACTTTAGTAGGCTGACCTCTCGAAACTCGACCAAGAGTTCTTTGAGGAAAAGAGCCGACTCAACCTCCAACTGGAGAAAGACCAAGAGCTTATCCAAATAGAAGAGGCCACAGCTGACTCGGCCAAGCTTGAACTTGAGATGCTGAACAAGAAACATGTCGGCTAGCCGTCTGACCTTAGCCGGATAACCACCGTTATGCATCATAAGTTACTTTTTCATTCTTCTATTTTTCAGCTGACACTGCCTGATCTCTTTTACTGACTTGTCCTTTTGATTTTTTTCAGATAATTTCCCGGAGGCCAAGGTCCGAAGTGCCAAGGACGTGGTGAAGGCTTGGGAGCGCCATAGTGAATCCACTGACCTGGCCCGTGCTTACGGTATTGAGGACTATTTGATCAGCTTGGCTTCCAGCATGAAGACCATGAAATCATTCGTCGTTGACCTCATGGATGCAGCCATCCGGGTTTTCAACGCTCTCTGGCTGACAGAAGTTAGCCCACGTGTGTTGCAGCATTAGCCGAGAGACTGATGGACTGAAAGACGTAGCTTAACCTCTATAGGGAGTCTGCTGCGCGAGCTGGTGCCAAGATAGCCTTGAACTTTGTGCTCTCATGGTACGAAGGTATATATTTTGATACTCTTCAGAACTTGCGCACCGGCTCGCCGTGGCTCTCTGATCTAGAGTATATTAAACATCAACAAGCTCGTGCCAACAAACTTATTCAATATGCCAATATGCAAGGTTGGAATGAAGGGCCGAGCTTCCTCGAAGACGAGGATGATGCCAACACTGAAGAGGAGGGAGAAGAGGAAGCCGGAGAAGAGACCAACAAAGAATAATAGAGCTCAGAGGAAGAGGCGACAAGCTCGGATGGCCACGAAGAAACATCGAATCATGATGATGAAGCTGAGGTTCCTTCAACAGAAGCCGAGGCTTCTTGCGCTAAAGCCGAGGTTCCATCAATAGAAACCGAGGTTCCTTCAATAGAAGCCGAGGCTCCCACTGCTGATACCAAAGCTCATACCTTGGAGACCCCTACTTATGAGGCTGTTGTTCCTCCTCTACTTGTTAGTGATCCATCATCTACTGCTCCTTAGGCACAATAACTTTAAATTTTTATTAAATCCCCGGTATGCCAAGAGAAGTATGTAATATATAGTTTAAGTGATTCTATATATTGGATCTTTTTGATGGAGTCCTCGAGTTTCGTTTTCTTCTTCGCTCAATTGTGTGACCCAGCTCATGTCTACTATTTTTGGTGTTCGACTTATGAGTCCGAGGTCAAAAAACCGAATAACAGTAGTTAGAAACTTCAAGAGTTATCTCAAAGTGATTCAATATAATAAATAAATAAGGTAAATATAGGGGTTAGTCCAAACAAGAGTCGGCTCACGTACTTTTCTTCCCTTGGTCGTTTTTCATGTGTTTAGCAATCGCTGGCTTTTCTCTTGCTTGCCATGAAGCCTATTTTTTGGATAATAGCAAGTCGAAGAGTTGGCCTTTGTTGCCTACACATTAATAATCCGGCCTAAGGATTAAGAAATTTAAGCCAACCGACATATATAAAGTAAATGCAGAATAAGACAAATTTTATTAAGGCAGTCCCCGATTTTCAGCTCGAGGTGCTGAGGTTTCTTTAATTATCTCATTGCTAACATAAAATGCGACATATGAGAGTTCGGGGTACATACACTTCGGATAAGTGTAAAATGGACGCATTAGAGCTACATTCCATGGCCTCTTTGATTCTTCTCCTCTCCTGTCCGCCTTATTCTTCTCCTATGCTTGAGCAACTTTAAGATAGTATGCTTCATTGTGTAATGCTTTGCTCACAATAAATGGACCTCCCATGGAGGTGACAGTTTATGCACTGCACAAGCCGAAGCACCGGATCTCCTTCTCAAAAACTCGAGGGTTTAATTTCTTGCTATGATAGCGTATGAGATTCTGCTGATATATGGCAGATCTAGAAAATTCCAATTCTCTTGCCTCTTCTAGCAGATCAACATCGTTTTGCCGGGTTATTTCATTCACTTTGGCTTCTGTGTACTGGGTGACTCTAGGCAAATCTTGTACTATATCAGCTGGTAATACAGCTTCTGCCCATATACTAAAAAGAATGGCGTATAGCCTATTGATCGATTCAGAGTTGTCCTTAGGCTCCATAGTACGACCGGGAGCTCCTCAATCCAACACCCCGCTGATCTTTGCAGCGGCTGAATGAGTTGGGATTTTATCCCGGACAGTACTAGTCCATTGGATCTTTCAACTTACCCGTTTGATGCGGGATGTGCGACTGATGCAACATCTAGTTTTATCTTATTCTCTTGGCAGAATCGAGCGAATGCTCCTTTGGAAAAGTTTCCACCATTATATATTATGATTCTATGTGGGTACCCATATCTTAGGATAATATCCTGAAGGAATTTCACGGCCATGGGACCATCACATTTTCTTATTGGTTTAACCTTAATCCATTTTGTGAATATATCAACCATGACCAAGATATGGGTCATGCGACCACGAGCCGACTTAAATTGCCCAACCATATCCAAACATCATACATGAAATGGCCAAGTGATAGGTATAGTATTTAACTCGGATGATGGCATATGAATCTTGCTTGAGTATCTTTGACAACCATTGCATTTTTCCACTAGTTCCTCTGCGTCTCGTAAAGAATTGGGCCAATAGAACCCATGTCGAAAAGCCTTGGACACTAAGGCTCTAGATGAAGCATGATGCCCACATTCACCTTGGTGGATATCTCGGATGATTTCTTGACCCTCTACCGGATCAACGCATCTCTGCAGGACATTGGTAACACTTCTCTTGTATAGCTATTTGTTTATTATGGTGTATGCCTTTGACCTTCTTTGGATTTGTCTGCCTAGGACTTCATCATTTGGCAGAGTTTCATTTTTTAAGAACTCAAAGATGGGTAGCGCCCATGCTGGCACCTCATGTGCAGGGTTATCTGGCTCATCAATTTCCATCACATCAGCCAACAAAGCTCTGTCGGATTAGGCTCATCAGTCCCCAGGTTTTGCGAGGCAGTCCTCGGGTTATTCAGATTGTTTATGCCACCAATGTCCATTGGGACAGCCTCGGACCCTGGGTTGGCCGGGATAAAAATTGATTCGCACTCTGGTGTTGGGATAATTGATGGTTTTCTGAGGTGCTATATGGCTATGCCTGGCAGGATAGATTGCCTGGATGAGCCGAGTTTGGACAATGTATCGGCTATATTGTTTTCTGCCCGAGGTACATGATGGAATTCGCATCCCTCAAAGTACCCACTGATCTTCTGCACATGAAATCTATATAATGCCATATTTGCAGCAAGTGCATCCCAATGACCCGACACTTGCTTCACCACTAAATCCGAATCACCAAAGCATTGGATCCGATGCATTCCAATGTCCTTTGCTACCTCTAAACCATGAAAAAGTGCCTCATACCCGGCTACATTGTTTGGTGCAGCAAAGTGTATCTGCAACACATATTTTAATTGGTCTTTCTTAGGCGAAGTAAGCACTATACCGACGCCTAACCGGTTCTCCACTTTGATCCATCAAAGTGCATTCACTAGTAGTTCAAATCAGGCAAAGGGAATTCATATTGCATTTCAGCCCAATCGACAAAAAAGTCGGCCAATGCCTGAGATTTGATTGCATCTCGTCTATCAAACTATGGAGCATAAGGGGCTAGCTCAATTGACCATTTGGCTATTCGGCCACTTGCATATTTTCCTATAATCTCAGCAATTGGTGCCTCACATATCACCTTTATGGGGTGTTCTTTAAAGTAATGCTTAAGCTTTTTCGCCGACATATATATATGTCGTATGCCATTTTTGATAATGTGGATAGTTTTGCTTTGAAGCAGAGAGTACCTCGCTTAGGTAATATACTGGCCTCTGCACCGACTTACCCTTTTCATCACGCTCCACCACTAACACGGCACTAACGACTCAGTTAGTCGCTGCTATATAGAGCAAGATTGGCTCTTTGGATAGTGTGAGGCTAACACTGGCGCATAGACTAGCATTTTATTTAATTCATGAAAAGCATTACCACGCTTAATTGCTCGGATCTTGTCGGATTTTCTTCTATACCTTGGCTCGACACGAGGAATCCGAATAATTTTCTGGCTGGGATACCATAGGTACACTTTTTCGGGTTAAGCTTCATTCGGAATCTCCTTAGATTCATGAATGTTTGCCAGATATCATCTATGAGAGTGTGACTCTCCTTGGTTTCTATCATCACATCATCCACATACACTTGGACATTTTTGCCAATTTGATCATGTAAACGTTTTTGCATGCATCTTTGATACATTGCCCCTACGTTACATAAGACGAATGGCATGATGCGACAGCAATAAGCCCTCTGCGGGGTAATGAATGCAGTTTTTATTTGATCAGACGGGTGTAACGGTATTTGGTGGAAACCAAAGTATGCTTCTACAAATGATAAAAGTTCACATCCAGCTATCGAATCAATGACCTGATCTATTCTAGGTAAAGGAAATGGATCCCGTACATGATTTGTTCAAGTCTGTGTAATCAATGCACATGCGCCACGCTACTGCCATATTCGGGTCATCTTTCTTCCTTTCCACCAGCATCGGATTAGATAGCCAATCCGGATGAAGCTCTTCCACGATAAACCCGGCTGTAAGGAGCCGAGCTATCTCATCTCTAATGATTTTTCTCTTGTCCTCGGTGAAGCAGCGGAGAGGTTGCTTCATCGACCTTGCATTAGGCCAGACATGCAAAGAGTACTCGGCCAGCTCCCTCGGCACACCTTGCAGATCCTGAGTGGACCAAGCAAAAATGTCTCGATTCTCATGAAGGAAGCTGATGAGCTTGCTTTCCTATTTGTCATTCAGGCCAACACCAATAGTTACAATGCGCTCTGGGAATTGTTCTTCAATCTGAATCTTCTTGGTATCCTTCGTCGACTGGAATTACACACTTCCATGCGGGTTACTGTGTGACGACATATTTAACTGAGCAGACTGAGCCAAAGCTGCTATCTCCTGGATTCTTCTTTTTTCCCTTGTAATCACTAATGACTCGGCCAGGTTTGACCCGACCGAGACACACTCCATAGATATTCTATAGTCTCCAGCAATGGTGATAATCCCATGGGGTCCTGGCATCTTCATTTTTAAGTAACGCATGTGCATACAAGACATGAATTTGATATAGCTGGCCTGCCCAGCAATCATGGTAGAAACTTTCCAAGTCCACAACCTCGAACTCCAAAATCCCGGTTCTGCAGTTCTCCCTTGTGCCGAATAACGCATCTATCCGGACCTTGCCAATGGGTTCGCATGACAAACTTGACAACAATGCCATGAAAGGTAGTCTTAGTCAACTGCAACATGTTCTTCGAGATACCCAGATTGTGCATTGTGTCCTTGTACAATATATTTATACTGTTGCCATTATTAACGAGAACCTTAGAGAACTTTATGTTCATATTCCGCATGACAAATGTCGGATCAAGCACCAAAAAGCATACGATCCTGGATTCGGCATGATCTTGGGGTGATCCTTGATACTCCAAGTGATTTCCTGATCTGACTAGTTCATATACTTTGGCATGGACGCATAACTGCATTGACTTCCATATGTCACCTCTGCATACTTTTCATGTCTGTTTCTTCTATGGTGAATACACAATATGTCTGATGATGGTCTCTGTAGTCATTCCTGGCACCATTCTCGGGGTTGCCATGGTTCTCTTTATTGTGATTGTCCACCTGTCGCACTTCCACTCTTTTATCATGGTTTTCGTGTGTCGGCGGTGGTGGAGGTAAATCTAGCTGCTGAGCATTGCCTCCTATGACCTATGATCAGTGATTCGGCTGGTTTGCTCCTGCTTCACCCATTGCCAGTTTCATCCAAGCACACCGCCGAGTTGTATGATTCGCCGGCTTAGCCGGATTAGATGTGTGGAATTTGCAGGGCTAATCCAACATGGACTCATACGTATACTTCGGACTTTCCTACCATTGCTTTTTATGCTACGCACTCCATTCCTTTTTGCCATCATTCTTCGGAGTCCACTACTGAGCACTATTTTTCTGTCACTGATTACCCCTAGCTCATGGCTGATCTTGGGTTACTATAGCGACATGGCTCAAGTTATACCGATAATACGGCCTTTACTCTCTTCTCTTACTTTGTAAATCATTTCTCTGGGATGACCTGACACCATCACAGGCATAATTCTCTTCATTTTACTCTGCCGACATAAGTTTGGGCTGAGTCGGGTCACCCAATGCGTATGAGTAGGAAATCTTGACTGTCTCGGCCAACGTAGTTGGCATATATCTCTATAAACTTTGCGATAACACACTCCCGTATCTGCACCCCTATGTGAACCATGCGATTGCTTGTGACTCGATTACTCCCTCACACGAGTTTCTTAGGTTGCACCGCCGTGTTAGAAACTCCTGGTCAGTTTTATTCGGCCTCTACTTGCACATGGCGAGCTGCCGAGGTCTTTTTGTACTCCTGTATGTACTAGTAAAATTGCTTACAAACATCTCCTCAAAATCCAACCAACAATTGATACTTCCTGTCGGCAGATTATTCAGCCTCACCCTTGCTAGTCCCATTAACATCTGTGGTACATTACTGCCCATCTAAGGTTGCCTCGTGCAATGTTCACATCAGTTGCATAATCTATCAACCAATCTTGTGGCTTTGTGCTACCATCATATGTCTTTGTCCCCCTGGCCAATTGAAAATGTGCCATAGGTAATTCCCTCATAATCCAAGGTCCAAAACATGCCAGACCCGGAGGACCCTGTTGTTCCAACAGTTCGGACCTATATATTCTGTCTAGCTTTAACCTTGCATCATCTGGCTACAAGTTCCTGTTCCCTATTGTTGGTGCCATTACGTGATGATCTGGCCTGGAACCCGGCTATTTCCATTGCTGAATAACCATCATTATACCAGTTTTTCTCTGGGTTCTGCTGAGCTGGTCCTGCACTGCTAATGAGGGTTCGACTCATCAATTCCTATTGTAATGGACTTGGGTTTTGGAGAAGGAGGGGACGCTGGAAATCGCAGAACGGCTAATAGACTCGCAACACGGGGACACGAGGTTTTTACCCAGGTTCAGGCCCCTGGAGGGAAAACCCTACTCCTGCTTGTCTGTTCTTGATTGATGGCGGAACCGAAGGTTACAAGGGTGTGCAAATTGGATCTGGTGTGGTGTATGCAAGGGTATGAGAGTTGAGCGCCTCCTCATTGTGCCCTCTTGGCCTTTATATGGGGAGGCCAGGTCTTGGGTTATTGTCGAGTCGGTTACAGATTAGGGTTAGACCCTTCAAGATTCTATATATAGCTAGCCGTGCTCCCCAAGAAGTCGCATCCGTATGGGCCTTGGTCACCCGAATCCTTCCTGGGCTTCTCCATATGTAGAGGGTAATTACGTGGGCCTCTGCCAGGATGGTATCAGTAGGTTAACATTAGGCACCCATAGGGCATACCATGTCAGTAGCCCCCGAGTGTTTAGTCGAATCGATTCGACTGGAGACTCTTAAGTCTTTCGGGTGCTTTCATCTGAACAAATTTCGAGTCAGTGTGTTGGTTCATAGGGATTGTTGATACGTGTGCCTAACTCACACGATAGATCAGGTCAGTTAACTGTCTTTGGAAAAAACAACACGATCTACTTCAGACTTGAGTCTCTAGACTCGAATCCGGCAAAATGCTGGCATAATTCGACCCATGCAATAGAGGTCTTATAGGAGTTGAATTCCAGTGTTTAAATTATGTACCCAACACATCCGTCGGGATTTTCCTTCGTGACTGATGACACAGAATATTACTAGAAGAGCGCAGTCGAGTGCGTTGCTAGGCCATCGAAAGTATATGTAGGTCTTATCTTTGCGTCGCAGACAAAGCATCCGAAAGTTTATCGTTGTGGAGGAGTTTCGGGTGACCAAGGAGACGTTGCCTCTCTTAGTGATATTTTGAGCAGAGTTGATAAATAAGATGTATGCTTTTTTTAATCATGAAGGATCTGAAAGATTTCATTTCCATAATTCATAGGGTGCGCGACCAGCGCTTCCTATGGGAGTATCCCCCGAGTGTCTGTTCGAGTCGCAGACTCGAGCAGAGACTTATAATTATCAGTTGTGCATTACGGCGATCTGGAAGTTCTTCGGATGACCTATAATGCGACTAGCGCGGGCACTTTTTCGAATGCGCAGCCAATGCTCCCTATAGGAGTATCCCCCAAGTCCGTAGTGGAGTCGTAGACTCAAAGTTTTAGGAAGTTCTTCGACTGATTAGAGGACCGTATCGAATTCTCTGATTCACGACCAACGCTCCTGATAGGAGTAGCCCCCGAGTAGTTGGTTGAGTCGCAGACTTGAGTAAGTACTTTTATTTGTAGCTGAAAGATTATAGCCGTTGCTAGCCTTTGCTTTTGCTAACGTCATTGATGATGCTCAGTGAGCTCATTCGTCTACGGTAGAAGAAGCGATGTGACGAGATAATCATGGGTCCCACTATCTGACCAGGATTTGACTATTCATGCGTAGTTTACGCGATAATTAATGCGTATCCTCCATTTCCATGCATAGTGGACGGCGTGCTCGCGACGGTTTGGGCAGTGCCCGCCACATGTATATCACGATGTAGGACATGTTTTAGGGTAGTTGGATCGATGGCCCTGCGTCATCGTCCTCGTCGTTTTATACTGCGAGGAACTATGGTAATTTTCCCCTTGCCATTTGATTTATTATTTCTCTGTCTTTCTGCCTCCTCCACTCCCAGAGCTCGCACGCACTGTAACATCTCTAAAATCATGTTTTCAAAGATTTCATATCATGCATGCATGCACATCATTTAGGGATCAAATTCAAACTCATTTGTAAGAAACAGAAACTTGAGAGCTATGATTTTATGTGAGAAAACACTAATCAAATGTCACTCTCAAATGAGAGTATAATTGTTTTAAAACCAAGACTTGTTGCTCTCAGATTGTTTTGCTTGAATGCTAGTGCTTAAACGAAAAATTTACAAAAAAAATATGGTTTAAAACCTTTTTCAAAACTTATTCAAATCAAGTGCTATGACATTGTTTATTTTGTTTAATCAAAGGGACCAAGTTAGTATAGAGAGACCACATGTATTTATGCCCAAAAATATGAGTGTTGCACTCTACAAAAAAACCAGAAAATATTTGAATTCAAATGGCTTTTGAAATCATTTGAAAATGTTTCCGGGAAATTCAAACACAAAAAGAAAAAGAATAAAGAAATAAGAAAAGGCCGGCGCCAGACTTTTGGCCCATCTGGAAATGCAGCCCACAAACCCACCCGGGGTTTTCCCCTCTGTCTCACGCGGCGCAGACTTACCCCGCGCTCGCTGACTGGTGGACCCAAGTGCCAGGCAAGCATCGTCTCCAGCCACGCACCCCCACGACCCAATCGACGCCGCCGTTACCTCATCATTGCCGCGATTGATGTGGGCTTGATTGCCGGCGTTTCCTCGCGAGATTCTCGCCCCTGCTCTAGCTATAACACGCCCTCCCCTCGCTGCTCATTTCCCCTCACTCAGCACAGACACCACGCCACCAGGCTGCCCATAATCTTGCCCACACCGCCGCAGCACCGACGACCTCTGGCGACCAATTCCGGTGAGCATCGTCCACTCCTTTGTCTCCGCTTCATGCGAGCATGTTCTACATGTCCTTGCGCATCTTCTCATGCCTTCCTTTTCCTCTGTACCATCCCAGAACGTTGTCACCGTCCACCATTGGGAGCAACTGAAGCTCGGCGCAACTCCGGTGATCCCTCCTAGTAGTTCCCGACCACCAATTCCTTCCTTTTCAATACTCACTTGTTCGCCAAGCTTGCCCGACGTCTGCCTCTACTCCGACGAGGAATCCTCACCTTGTCTGCGCGCCCCTTGATAAGCCACTGCCACGTTGAGCTCCAGCACACCTCCGCGAGTTTGGTGAGCCTCTCCGACGACCCTAACCCCCTCTGTAGCCACCGCGCTGCCGTAGACAGAACGCGCCGCCGCTCACCGTCGCCGCGCGCTGCCAGACTTTGGTAGATTTATCGATCACCGTTGTATCTAGATCTAACGTGTACGATAGATCACTTAACGAAAGGGTATGGATCAGATCTGGCCGTGCATTTTAGTTAGATCTGGCGGTCCATGTTAGCCGATCCGTGCGAATCGGTATCGTCCAATCAGACGCTGCCGAGTGTCTGTGAGTTAGATTTAAATTCAGAAATTAGATATATCAGATGTTTAAACTTGAATAATTCATAACTTTTGATTCCCACGTCCAAATTTGACAAATTTTATATCAATGGAATCAGGAGAGAAAGACCTTTCTGTTTATGCAATGTGTTTAATGTTTTGCCTCTGTTAAAATGGTTGTTTTTGCAGAAATATTTGTACGCATAAATTGAGTATAGTAATTATTTGGAAAATGTTTTGTCATTCAAATAAAGTTTATTTAGCTTGTTTTGTACTTATTTATGATTCAGTACAATGCACTTGTCTTGCTTGGTGTAGAAAATCATCACATGGCATATTGCATGCATCCATATATTTTTGCTTGTATATATTTTATATGTGATTTTGGTGCTATTATTTTATGTGTAGATTTTGGTGCAAATAGTGATTGTGATTGTGAGGATTGTTGCCACTCTCCAAACTACCAAGGCAAGTGGTGCTTCATGATTTTATACCTATGTTTTTCAACTATACATTAGAAATATTTTGCTAGTCTTGGATGGATATTTTTGATCTATATGCTATGCTTGGGAAATCCTAGTAGTTGTAGAATTGCTAGAAATTTCTAAGTTAAGATTCTTATCAATGCCATGCTTAGCCTAGCTAGTAGCAACCAAGGGTGGTTATATATTCATGCTATGAGAAAATAATTCTAAGTATTTGGACTTGTATTTTGTTTAATAAAACAACTAAGTGAATGAAACGCCTGGGTGGAAATGGAAGGAATGGTTTATGTTGAGTGGTTACACAAGGCCCAATTCTATGGTTCACCTTGTGTATCTCACTTGTGGAAAGCCACCTAGGAACAGAGGAATTTGAGATGCCATATGTTAAGAAGCTTCTAGTGCAGCCACTTGGCAATATGGGCTCTGCCTGGATCATATAGGTTGCAATAACTTAGCCATTTGGACAGTTGGTGGTAGTGGTATGATAGGTTGGAACGCGTCCATTTGGTCTAAGGGAAGGCTTCTGAAAGGTCCTGTCTTGGTGAAAATCAAGTCTTGTGGGGAAAGTGCACAACCTCTGCAGATGGAAGAATCTAAGTACTTAGCCATGTCCCTGGTATTGGACAACTTGAGCATCAAGACATGGAAGCTATCAAGAATCTCCTCATCCCAATTTCTAAGTAAAAACTTGTGGTTGAACAAGGGTGAAGGTCCCCAATGTCTATTGGTGGTTCCTTGGGAAAGATTTTGACAAAGAGAAACTTAGTGTTTTCAACTAATAGGTAAAACCTATTTTGAGCAAAGCAAGCCTAAGCTACACTTATCCAAAATGCATATAGTATTTAGTCTACCAATATTCTACTAAGGTATCACTTGCCAATACTATTCCAATGTATTGACCCACTGTGGCTGTAACTTGTGATGTTGCAGGTTATTCTGATGCTGATTAGGGGTTATGAGTCTACACTCAACATGCTTGCCTGTGGCACATGAAGATGAAGACTTATTTATCTTATTACATATTTAAACTCTTGTATTAGGCCTGTGGCCATGGAGTTGTAAAAGACTATGTTCGTCTCTGGAATGACTTGTAATAATGACCTTTGTTTTTATGTACTTCATCTTAAACTGTGGATGCTAGCATTGATCCAGGGACTAGCATTGCAATCACAGGGATCCTTTCCTTTAAAAAGGAGGGATCTTACAGATGGTATCAGAGCACTGTGTTGCCTGTAGGATTATGACCCTAGGATTGGAAACCACTAAGGAAAAAATTTCAACAACTTCCACACTTGTCTTTTCTTCTCGTAAACTTTTCTAATCTTCTTTCTCATCTCTATTTGTAGATGAACTCCATCAACGAAGCTATGAAGAAGGGACCACTCATGACTATGACTTTGGAATGTGAGCCAGAATTCCCTAAGGCTCTCATGGACCTCATGGTTGCCATGGGAATACATGGTGCAACTGTGTACAAAGGTTTTCCTGTGATGGATGAAGGAGTTGAGTACTGGTGGGTGCAACTTCACTTGTATAAAAACAAGGAAGACAACCACAAAGACTCATGATTCTGCATGGTCACTAACTCAGTGATGCACACCACATTCTTTGATTCAACAAGGGATGCAGCTTGGAAGGCCACCAAAGAACTTGGTGATAGAATCAAGTGCAGAATGCTTAACACCCAGAATGACCTTAGGGAAGGAAACAAGCATACCCAAGAGTTAGAGGCTACCAACCAAAGTTTAAGGAAGAACATCATAGACTTAGCAATGGAGTCATGTGATCTAGATAAACAGATTGCCTCTAGGGATGCCCTGTTAGCCAACTTGGCAAATAAGATGGGATTGTAACGTACTTCGTTAGTTGGACCACCACACTTATCATTTTATTTCCCAAATGTTGTTTAAAATAAGCTGAACCTTGGTTATTTGTAATGAATCCATGTATGCCATGACTTATGTGTTTTGATTTCCAAAGTTATGCATGTGATGTCTTGCCTTGTGATTTGTCTTAAATTGTGTTGATTCTAACTTTTTCTATCTTATTAAATAGATTCCTAATGTTACTATCATCACGGCTGAAGAGTTCAAGGGAACTTGTTTTGGCACTCGTATTATTGAGCTCACTAGGCTACTCAATCTCCCTCTTCCTACTATCATGATGCTTCCCCTCACCAAGTTTGAGAGGAAAGACCTTTGGGGCTTCAAGGTTAATCAGCCAGGACGCCAGACTGAGCCTACCACGGAGGCAATCATCTTCAAGCTCATGCATGATGACAAGGAGAGAGGCCTAGAGGTAGTCATGCAGGATTTCCTTGGACGTTGACTAGGGAGACACTCTCGAGAGGTTAGAGGTACTCACTTCCACACCTTTGGTAGACGTGATGAGGATGGTGAGGCCATTGACTTTGAGGATACTTAGAGAGAGACGACAAAGCCGATTCGTCTATACCTACAGGACTTAGAGGTTCTTCTTAGGCACATAGACACTGATAGGACCAACGTCATGCTTAGCAATGACGAACTCCAGGTGCAGCTTCGTGAGAAGGACAAGCTCTTCGCGGAGCAAGATGAGATAGTCAAAGAGATGGAGGCCAAGTTTGAGAGTCAGGATAGAAAGTTTAAGAGTCAAGAGAAGCGAGTCCAAGATAGGAACAAGAGGATTCGAGACATGACTGCAGAACTAGAGGCCAAGGACTTCGAGCTCGAGCATCAGCAAGGTGTGATTGAGAGGCTTCGTGCACAGAAGAGGGATCTCAAAGCCAAAGTAGAGACCTTGACCACCAATGTCGAGGAATACAAGACCGTTATGGAGAACGCAGGTCTTACATTTGTTGATGAGGAGGTTGATGCAGAGGAGTAGTGATGACTACTCATTTACCTTTATTTATCATGTCTTTGATTATTGAGTCGCAATGACCATCCAACATGTGGATGGCTTGCTATTGGTGTGTTTACTTTTCCAAAAACTTGTTGTCTGTGCTGTTGAACCTTTACTACTATGATGCATTATTGTGATTTGTTATGTGATGTATTATGCATGTTAGCATCTATGGGTATCTCATTCTTATCCTTATTGAAAACCACAGATGCCTCCCCGACGTGCCAATCCCAACCCCAACAACAACAACATCACCCCTGAGATGCAGCAGATGACGATAGCTCAGACTCAGTTGATGCTAATGATGACCACGTTCATCCAGAATTAGAACAACAACAACAACAATAATAATAATAACAACAACAACAACAATCAGAATAACCCACCGGGTTTTGACATGCTTACCAGGTTCTTAAGACTGAGGCCAACAAAGTTTTCAGGAACTACTGATCCTATGGTGGCCAATGATTGGCTACACTCTATGAATAAGGACTTGGTAACCGTGGGCTGTACTGATGAAGAGAAGGTCAGATTTGCAGCACACTTGATGGAAGGACCAACAGCCACTTGGTGGGATAACTTCCAGATCACCACTCCCATTGAGGATGTGACATGAGCTATCTTTGAAGATGGTTTCCGTACTTCTCACATCTCATCCGGAGTGATGAGTTTGAAGAAGAAAGAGTTCCATAACTTGAAGCAGCGCCACTGCAACGTGGCTGAATATATTGAGGAGTTCAACAATCTGGCGCGATATGCACTGGATGAAGTTGACACTGATGCTAAGAGGAAGGAAACGTTCCTTGAAGGGTTGAATGATGAATTGAACCTGCAGTTAGCTGTGGCCTATGTTCCCACATACTAGTCTCTTTGTGACAAGGCTGCTATTTTGGAGAGCAAGATGAAACAAGTGGAAAGCAGGAAGAGAAAGCACTCTGACAAGCACAGCTCGGGATCGTCTCACAAGCGTTCCCATTATGATGACAGTGGGAGTTCTGGATCCCACAAGGATGGGAAGTTCAACAAGGACCACAACCACAACCGTTATCATGACAACAAGCAACCATAGTCATGACAACGATAAGTACAAGAATCACAAGGGTGGATATAAGATCCACCACAATGGAAGTGGAAGTGGCAGTGGAAGCCAGCCTGTCAAGAAAGATCTTAGTCAGGTTGAATGTTTCAAGTGCAAGAATATGGGGCATTATGCAAATGAATGCCCAGAAAATAAAGTTGAAGGACCCAACAAGCCCAACCCCTTTCAAAAGGGACAAGTGAACCACATCAATGTGGAAGAAATCTATGAGGAACCTGATGCTATTGCTGGTAAGTTCCAACTCAATTCTATCCCGGCATTTGTTCTCTTTGATACTGGTGCATCTCATTCATTCATATCAAGAGCATTTGTTGAAAGAAATGAACTACCGGTATAAACTATTGGTTGTCCTATAAAAGTAAGTTCTCCTGGCGGAGAAATGATAGTGAATTCAGGATGTCATGATCTAGTCATAGAGTTTGGGAAGTATAAGTTTCCCATTAACTTGATAATCCTAAACTCCCAAGGATTGGATGTTATTTTGGGAATGGACTGGATGACTAAGCACAAGGGAGTGATAAATGGTGCCAACCATACTGTCTCACTCACAACTCCAGAAAACAAAAGGATCAGATTCAAGACCAACTTTGAAGCAAAAAGGAGTAGGCTTAATTCTCTTAAGGGGGTTAGCATAGACAGTGTGCCAATTGTGAGTGAATATCCGAATGTGTTTCCGGAAGAATTGCCGGGAATGCCACCAGATAGAGATGTGGAGTTTCTTATTGATTTGCTACCAGGATCTGGACCAATAGCAAAAAGACCGTACAAGATGTCAGTTGATGAGTTGAAAGAACTCAAGAAGCAACTTGGAGAATAGTTGTAGAAAGGTTTTATCCAACCAAGTTCTCCATCTTGGGGAGCACCAGTTTTGTTTGTGGAAAAGAAAGATAGAAGTCAAAGGTTATGCATAGATTACCGTTCACTCAATGAGGTGACTATCAAGAACAAATACCCTTTGCCTAGAATCAATGACTTGTTTGATCAGTTAGAAGGAGCTTGTGTGTTCTCAAAGATTGATCTCTGGTCAGGTTAATTCCAGCTCAAGATAAGGGAACAAGACATACCTAAGACAGCTTTCACCACTAGATACGGATTGTATGAGTACACCGTGATGCCATTTGGTTTGACCAATGCACCAGCTTATTTCATGAATATGATGAACAAGGTGTTCATGGAATTTCTTGATAAGTTTGTTGTCGTTTTCATCGATGACATTTTGATCTAGTCCAAGAGCAAATAAGAGCATGAAGGACATTTACGTTTGATACTTGAGAAGCTTAGAGAACATAAGATGTATGCCAAATTCAGTAAGTGTGAATTTTGGTTAAATGAAGTTGGTTTTCTTGGACACGTTGTGTCAGGAGATGGTGTAGCAGTTGATCCTGCTAAGGTTTCAGCTGTAACTGAATGGGAATCTCCTAAGTCAGTGAAAGAGGTTCGTAGTTTTCTTGGCTTAGCAGGTTACTACAGAAGGTTCATTGAGAATTTCTCCAAGGTAGCTAAGCCTTTGACAGAATTGCTAAAGAAAGACAAGAAATTTGCTTGGTTTGAAAGTTGTGAACTCAGCTTTCAAGAATTGAAGAAGAGACTAGTGACAGCACCAGTCTTGTGTTTACCATATTTGGAGAAAGATTTCCATGTGTATTGTGATGCATCTCATCATGGATTAGGTGCAGTACTTATGCAAGAAGGGAAAGTTGTGGCTTATGCCTCGAAACTACTCAAAACTCATGAAGTAAACTACCCTACTCATGATTTAGAGTTAGCCTCTGTTGTCCATGCACTCAAAACATGGAGACACTACCTTTTGGGAAAATGATGTGAAGTGTTCATAGATCACAAGAGTTTGAAATATATTTTCACCCAGAAAGAAATTAACATGAGGCAAAGAAGATGGCTAGAACTCATCAAGGATTATGACTTGAGTTTGCAATACCACCCTGGTAAGGGAAATGTTGTAGCGGATTCTCTAAGCCGTAAAGTTTTTATGAATGGCCTTACTAAGGGAGAATTGCCAGATGATCTGTGTGCCCAATTTAGAGATCTTAGATAGGAGATTGTGCCTGAGGGACATCTCATGTCTTTGGATGTTCAACCCACTTTGTTGGACAAGATCAAAGAAGCCCAAAAGACAGATATGGAAATTGAAGATATTAAGGAAAAGATTGGCAAGGGAAAAGCCAAAGGATTCCATGAAGATGAACAGGGTACTTTATGGTATGGAAAAAGTATCTGTGTTCCACAAGATCCGGAGCTTCGGAAACTGATTTTACAAGAAGCCCACAACTCACCATATTCCATTCATCCGGGTAACACCAAAATGTACATGGATATGAAAGAAAGATTTTGGTGGAATAATCTCAAGAAGGACATCGCCGAACATATTGCTTTGTGTGATGTATGTAGTAGAGTGAAAGCGGAGCACCAGAAACCAGCAGGATTGTTATAACCACTACCTATTCCTGATTGGAAGTGGGACAAGATTGGTATGGATTTCATTACCGGATTGCCAAGGACCCGGTCAGGATATGATTCTATTTGGGTAGTAGTGGATCGCTTAACTAAAGTGGCTCATTTCATACCCGTGAAGACAACTTACACAAGTGCTAAGTTAGCCAAGATCTATATGAGTAGAATTGTATGTCTACATGGAGTACCCAAGAGTATTGTGTCTGATAGGGGAACTCAATTCACTTCCCATTTTTGGAGGCAATTACATGAGTCATTAGGAACGAGGTTGGAATTCAGCACTGCTTTTCACCCTCAAACTGATGGACAAACAGAAAGGACCAATCAGATTCTTGAAGATATGTTGAGAGCATGTGCTCTAGACTATGGAGCCAGTTGGGATGAAAGTCTGCCTTACGCAGAATTCTCTTACAATAACAGCTATCAAGCCAGTATTGAGATGGCACCATTTGAGTTTCTCTATGGGATAAAGTGTACCACCCCATTGCTATGGAATGGTGTGGGAGAAAGAAGTTTGTTCGAACCAAAACTAATCAAAGAGGCTGAAGAGAAAGTCAAGCTAGTTAAGGACAGATTAAAGATAGCACAATCCCGACAAAAGAGTTACGCAGATCCTAAGCGTAGAGAGGTCACCTATGAAGTAGGTGATAGAGCTTATCTTAGAGTGTCACCACTTCGTGGAGTGAAGAGATTTGGTGTCATAGGAAAATTAGCCCCAAGATATGTTGTACCATTCAAGATTCTGAGTCGTAAAGGAGAAGTAGCTTATGAGATTGAATTGCCAGAGTCTTTGTCAGCTGTTCATAATGTGTTCCATGTGAGTCAGCTTAAGAAATGCCATCCAGAAATGGAAGAGACTTCTTTGAAGGATACTATACCTTTGGAAGAGGTTCAATTGGAGAGTGACCTCACTTATGAGGAGAAGCCTATCAAAATACTTGAGACTACAGAAAGAGTTACTCGGACTAAGACTATCAAATTCTGCAAAGTTCAATGGAACCATCATTCCGAAGAAGAAGCAACATGGGAAAGAGAAGATGATCTTCGGAAAGACCACCCTCACCTATTTGCTAGCCAATCCGAATCTCGAGGGCGAGATTCACCTTAAGGGGGTTCAATTTGTAACATCCCTAAAATCATGTTTTCAATGATTTCATATCATGCATGCATGCATGCACATCATTTAGGGATCAAATTCAAACTCATTTGTAAGAAACAGAAACTTGAGAGCTATGATTTTATGTGAGCAAACACTAATCAAATGTCACTCTCAAATGAGAGTATAATTGTTTTAAAACCAAGACTTGTTGCTCTCAGATTGTTTTGCTTGAATTCTAGTGCTTAAACCAAAAATTTACAAAACAAATATGGTTTAAAACCATTTTCAAAACTTATTCAAATCAAGTGTTATGACACTGCTTATTTTGTTTAATCAAAGGGACCAAGTTAGTACAGAGAGACCACATGTTTTTATGCCCAAAAATATGAGTGTTGCACTCTACAAAAAATCCATAAAAGATTTGAATTCAAATGGCTTTTGAAATCATTTGAAAATGTTTCCTGGAAATTCAAACAGAAAAAGAAAATGAATAAAGAAATAAGAAAAGGCTGGCGCCAGACTTTTAGCCAATCAGCAAACGCAGCCCACAAACCTACCCGGAGTTTTCCCCTCTCTCTCTCTCACGCTGCGCAGACTTACCCCGCGCTCGCTGACTGGTGGACACAAGCGCCACGCAAGCATCGTCTCCAGCCACGCACCCCCACGACCCCGTCGACGCCGCCGTTACCTCATCACTGCTGTGATTGATGCGGGCTTGATTGCCAGCGTTTCCTCGCGAGATTCTCGCCCCTGCTCCAGCTATAAGACCCCCTCCCCTCGTTGCTCATTTCCCCTCACTCAGCAAAGACACCACGCCACCAGGCTGCCTGTAATCTTGCCCACACCACCGCACCACCGACGACCTCCAGCGACCAATTCCGGTGAGCATCGTCCACTCCTTTGTCTCTGATTCATGCGAGCATGTTCTACATGTCCTTGCGCATCTTCTCATGCCTTCCTTTTCCTCTGTACCATCCCAGAACGTTGTCACCGTCCACCACTGGGAGCAACCGAAGCTCGGCGCAACTCCGGCGATCCCTCCTGGTAGTTCCCGACCACCCCTTCCTTCCTTTTCAATACTCACTTGTTCGCCAGGCTTGTGCGCATCTAACAGCATCGCTGTTTTGTCTTAGCGCGCACCAGAACCTCGCCCCCGACGATGCCAAAGCTTGCCCGACGTCTGCCTCTACTCCGACGAGGAATCCTCACCGTGTCCGCGCGCCCCTTGACAAGCCATTGCCACGTTGAGCTCCAGCACACCTCCGCGAGTCTAGTGAGCCTCTCCGACGACCCCAACCCCCTCTGTAGCCACCGCGCTGCCGTAGACAGAGCGCACCGCCGCTCACCATCGCCACGTGCTGCCAGACTTTGGTAGGTTGATCGATCATCGTTGGATCTAGATTTAACGTGTAGGATAGATCACTTAACGAAAGGGTATGGATCAGATCTGGCCATGTGTTTTAGTTAGATCTGGCGGTCCACGTTAGCCGATCCGTGCGAATCGGTATCGTCCAATCAGACGCCGCCGAGTATCTTTGAGTTAGATTTTAATTTAGAAATTAGATCTATTAGATGTTTAAGCTTGAATAATTCATAACTTTTGATTCCCACGTCCAAATTTGACAAATTTTATATCAATAGAATCAGGAGAGAAAGAACTTTCTGTTTATGCAATGTGTTTAATGTTTTGCCTCTGTTAAAATGGTTGTTTTTGCAGAAACATTTGTAGGCATAAATTGAGTATAGTAATTATTTGGAAAATGTTTTGTCATTCAAATAAAGTTTATTTAGCTTGTTTTGTACTTATTTATGATTCAGTACAATGCACTTGTCTTGCTTGGTGTAGAAAATCATCACATGGCATATTGCATGCATCCATATATTTTTGCTTGTATATATTTTATATGTGATTTTGGTGCTATTATTTTATGTGTAGATTTTGGTGCAAATAGTGATTGTGATTGTGAGGATTGTTGCCACTCTCCAAACTACCAATGCAAGTGGTGCTTCATGATTTTGTACCTATGTTTTTCAACTATGCATTAGAAATATTTTGCTAGTCTTGCATGGATATTTTTGATCTATATGCTATGCTTGGGAAATCCTAGTAGTTGTAGAATTTTTAGAAATTTCTAAGTTAAGATTCTTATCAATGCCATGCTTAGCCTAGCTAGTAGCAACCAAGGGTGGTTATATATTCATGCTATGAAAAAATAATTCTAAGTCTTTGGACTTGTATTTTGTTTAATAAAACAACTAAGTGAATGAAACGCCTGGGTGGAAATGGAAGGAATAGTTTATGTTGAGTGGTTACACAAGGCCCATTTCTATGGTTCACCTTGTGTATCTCACTTGTGGAAAGCCACCCAGGAATAGAGGGATTTGAGATGCCATATGTTAAGAAGCTTCTAGTGCAGCCACTTGGCAATATGGGCTCTGCCTGGATCATATATGTTGCAATAACTTAGCCATTTGGACAGTTGGTGGTAGTGGGATGATAGGTTGGAATGCGTCCATTTGGTCTAAGGGAAGGCTTCTGAAAGGTCCTGTCTTGGTGAAAATCAAGTCTTGTGGGGAAAGTGCACAACCTCTGCAGATGGAAGAATCTAAGTACTTAGCCATGTCCCTGGTATTGGACAACTTGAGCATCAAGACATGGAAGCTATCAATAATCTCCTCATCCCAATTTCTAAGTAAAAACTTATGGTTGAACAAGTGTGAGGGTCGCCAATGTCTATTGGTGGTTCCTTGGGAAAGATTTTGACAAAGAAAAACTTAGTGTTTTCAACTAATAGGTAAAACCTATTTTGAGCAAAGCAAGCCTAAGCTACACTTAGCCAAAATGCATATAGTATTCAGTCCAGCAATATTCTACTAAGGTATCACTTGCCAATACTATTCCAATGTGTTGACCCACTGTGGATGTAACTTGTGATGTTGTAGGTTATTCTGATGGTGATTAGGGGTTATGAGTCTACACTCAACATGCTTGCCTGTGGCACATGAAGATGAAGACTTATTTATCTTATTACATATTTAAACTCTTGTATTAGGCCTGTGGCCATGGAGTTGTAAAAGACTATGTTTGTCTCTGGAATGACTTGTAATAATGACCTTTGTTTCTGTGTACTTCATCTTAAACTGTGGATGCTAGCATTGATCCAGGGACTAGCATTGCAATCACAGGGATCCTTTCCTTTACAAAGGAGGGATCTTACACGCACTATGCACTGGAAGTTCTTCATGTTTCCCCATCTTCTTTCCTTTGCACCCATCGCATCGCTCGTCACATCAACAAGATTGGAAAGCCGAAGAAATCTGCTTATGTTGTCGCTGGGATGAGCGCCGTTGTGCCGCCAAGAAGGCCACCAACACCGGCCGTGTCACCAATGGTGGTTAGCGGCGGTATTCGATCAGGGAGGTAGACTTGCGTCGCCTACGCGAGTCTGGCCTGATCTCGCTATAAAAGGGCGACGCTATTCTCCTTAAGTCTGAGGTAATCCCAGACCCACTTGAAGGTTATCAGTTTATGTTTTACGCCTTTGTCATCTGCAGGCTTTCTCTTCTTGCCCACGAATTTCTTCATGGGCTTGTTTTTCTTTATAGGCTACAAAACTCCACCAGTTGTCGCCCAAGTCCCTTTTGAATATCACGTGATTCAAAACGCTATGCGTGTGCTGGCTCGGAATCGAGCCACAATTTGGCCTCTTCAAGAAACTCTATCCCCTGAAGAGGCAGTCGAGCATTGGCGGCGTTTACACACTGGGTGGGTGCGGGATATCTATCCGCCCCACCATTCAGTTATTCATCTTCCACCTCTGCGAATCCGTCCAAGGATGGAGGAACAAGTGGTTCTACCTCCGTGACTCCAATATCAATGGCCATCACTATGGATTATCTCCCTTCGACGCCAGCAAGGTGGTCACCCGAAAACATTCGTGTTCTAACGATGTTATGGAGGGTGATACCGAGGTGGTGGAGAAGCTGTACCAGCGAGTCGAGGCACTCTAGATGGTGCGGGGAAAGTAGGTCTGCGGCATCAACATCATTCAGGCGTTTCTCAAGCGTCAGGTGCATCCCCTCTAGGCGAGGGCATACCTGATGTATCTGTATTCCAGCGCCACCGACCCGACGAGAGTGTCAGATGAGGAGATGTCTTCAGCCGACCTTGACCGGGCGCTTCGCCCCTGCTGAAGTTTAGGGCCGATGAGGAGCTGCCGGTGAAGTTGTTCACTGCCTCATTCACTACGAGGAAAGAAGTTCCTCAAGTAAGTCTTGTATTTGAATTTAGTGAATTTTCGTTTGTTTGTGTCTTCTGTTCTTGACTTGGACATGCGTCTTCGTTTCTTTGTAGGAGCTTGAGGTGGAGAGTGTGATGCCTCCCTTCCTGAAAAGTACACGGCTGCGCCAGATGGCAGGGACAGGGAATCTGATTCGACGGTCCCTCCCGCGGAGTCGCCAACTATGGAATCCCTCGAGCATAGTGAAGGGATCTCTCGCAAGAGAACCCTAAGTGAAAGTTTGGATGTCGCAACGCCATGGTCGCTAAAAGGGCCCACCTTACTGTTGCGACACTCTGGGAATGAAGGTGTTACCTCACCCATTCCTTTTGTGCCCCTTCGAGCTATGGCTCCTCAGCTGCCGCCCAAGAAGAAGAAGGCGACGCTGGTCTTTAACCTCTCCTATATCCCCTTGTAAGTATTGGATTCTTCTATGTTTTTGGTTGTGCTTGATTTGCTTGATGTTTTGAGGTGATCGTTTGCTCTTGCTGCATCAAGAGGTCTTCCTCAGCTGAATCCGTAAAGGATGAAACTGAAGAAGTTGTTGTGAAGTCGAAGATGGTGCATGAGGAGCATGCAACCTCCTCCCCAAAGATACCAGCCAACTCTGGTGATGTCGCCTCAAGATCCTCGAAGCCGAGGACTCGTGCGGTTATTACCTGGAAGACACAAGTTACTCCTTTAGAGTCTTCAGGTGGCCATGTAAGTACTTTATCATTTTGACGCATGCGAGCCCCCGAGTCCTTTATTTATCAGGTCTATTGTTTCTTTGTTGTAGACCTTCATCCGCGACATCAACCGCCTCGGGCAACAATACCTCACCTTGGAGGAAAGCTTTCGTCAACTCCAAGGTGCGTATACTTCTTCTCATTTTCCTCGGATGCTAATGATGGGTTTTCTGATCTTTGTTCCTTTTGGTTTTCGTAGATGAGAACAATGAGGCTCTCTGTAAGCTAAACACACTCGAAAAGAGGCACATCCAAGCAGAGAACAAGGCAAAGGATTCCGTGGAGGCCCTTGAGCGCTGCAAGCAAGTGGCCTAGGAGCACGAAGAGAAGCTTGCGGTTGCTGCGGTGTCTCGGGATAAGGCGATGGAGGAACATCTTATGGATGTTGCCAAAGCATTGTCTAGTAAGTTACCATACTTTCCTCTGCCTGAGATTTTCTGGTGCATTTCCTTCGCCTGACCTGAAATTTCATTGATTGTGATGTCTTGGAGCATGGGGAGCCCATGGTGTACGCGGTTGCAGCGTTCGAAGAATGTTGTAGCTCTACCGTCGAGACGTTAGGTAAGGCCAAGGATGTCATTCCCTGCTTTTACCTGGAGATCTTCCCGAAGGTCGTCGGCCTTGACAATGTCGACTCCTTGGTGAAGGCCCTAGAGGGTGATGCCCCTGCGGACTACAAGAAGACCTAGAAAGGTGTGGGCGCCACCTTGAGCTTGGCGATGGCGGCTGGCGCGCAGCTAAACCTGAGCCAGGTCACCTCCAAGATCCCGGTGGCGGCGAATGGCACTGAGGTAGCCTTTGCTCCCTTTGCCTCTCGCTGCAAGCACTTTCTCCTGCACTACATTGACCTTCTAGCCACATATGTGCTGGAGCAACATCGGGCAACCAAGGCGAAGGCCTCAGAGTGTGAAGTTGCTCTAGATGCGGCTGCTCCTTAGGGTCCTTGTGCCGTAGTTGCTTTGTAGTTTTTGAGTTTGCTTTTCCACGGTGCATGTACTGCCCCATACTGGTTGAATATGATTCTACCATGCAGTGGTTATTTTGATGTAAATATATGCATTTCCTTTTACTATTGTTGATTGCCCTTGTATTTACACTCTATCGCTTGTGCGCCTCTTAGGGCCCTTCAAATGCCGATACTGTGACCACATCATCTGCCCTGGCTGGTGCCCGTCTGCCATCGAGCGAGGCATCATAGTTGCCTTTGCTACGTGATCGCATCCAAAGCCTGGAGAAAGATGTTCTCATCATCCATGGCCATGCAGATGTTTGGAAATCCAAGACGGAGCAGGCCGTTGCGAGAGAGGAATTTCTCCTTGAAGAATTTCGGCAGATCGACGAGTGATGGCTGTGAAATATAGCCAAGCACGTCCACATTTAAACTAGATACTATTCATACTTTTGATGAAATATCTCTCTAAATCCTTCCACTAATGCCTAATGATCAATGGGGTATGCAATCCTACCTTTATATTTTTCCCTGCGCAGGAAATGACATTTGATGATGGGAATCACAACATGAAAGTCAAAGATATGAGATTTCCAACAACTCAAAGAAACCAGGGGTCAAGAAGAGGAACCAGTACCTTTAACGACCAACTATATAGCGGAAATAAAATTCTAGCCATATAGTTCCGGCCGTATAGTTTCCACCGACATCGCTAGGTCAAATGGAACAACTTTCATGAAGGGACCCCTATATAAAGAGACCTCTCGCGACGGGAAAACGTCCCCGGAGAGAGCCAAGCCAGAAAACATAACACCGCAGTGCTGCTGGAGAGATCCAAGCCAAAAAAACACAACACCGTCGATCCCATCTCACAACCCTTCTCCAACACCATAGCCATAGTCCACCACTTGTAATAGTAGATCTCATCTGCAATTGGCGACATTGTAAGACTATTACTATCAATCTCATGATTTACAATACAATGTTTATGATTGTTGATCTCATCTCTATGTGTGAGTAATTCTCCTTGGGCCAAGGGCTTCGTCCTAGCCATGTAGTTTGTGCATATTATTTATCGTAGATGTGATCGTGTATTAGTTTGTATGACATGATAATTATTGTATCCTCTCTTGCCTCAATCTAAGGACTTTTCAGGTAACCAAGACCCTGAGGATTGATCCAGGTATAGGGAGTGTGAGTAATGACTAATCTGCAGGATGGGAACCCTAGTGACAAAAAGGGTAATACGACTGTATGCAAGTGATTTACTTGGGATTACCGGCAACATCACTGTGCATATCATTAAATCTCTTTCTTCTATATACGAGACTAATAGGTTATTGCTATAAGAGGATGTGGAGGCAGTAGCAGTTATGGATGCACTGCCCACATATAATTATCTTGCTCTAACAATTACATACGTACTTTATTATTATTATCTTTTATTCCCATCAGATGTTTTGAACAGCTACAGGTGAAACTAAACGCCCCAGGCCCTCTCTCTCCATCATCGCCAACAAAAAAAGATAGAAAACTCTTGGTCCGGTAAAACACTAAGAGAATTCTAAAACTCCAGAAGGTTTGTTAAAGTAACTTCACCATGCTTTCTGCTTCACGGGGATTCGATAACCTAGGTCTACTAGGGAAAAAGAGCTATACTACATACGGTATCCGGATCGAAGGTATCAACCCTTTTGATGGCGCCGTTGATGGGGAAGCGATAGCTACCCTATTAAGGTTATTAGGAACCTTGCTAGTTTTAATTCTTGTTTTTTTAATCCTGTTAGTTTGCTTTTAGTCTTTATTTGAAAAACCAAAAAAATTAGTTAGTCTTTAATTTCATGTTTTTACTATCATATGTTTTTGTTTAAGAAAACCCCTCAAACCATAGGTAATATGGCTGAAAATAGACTTGGGGAGTTTGCAACTCCCAACAATGAGTATTTGCATACTCCTATTACCTAGCCAGCAATTACTGCTGATGACTATGAAATTAAGCCCCACTAATTAAGTTTGGTTCAACAGAATCAATTTGGAGGCTCTTCTGTGGAGGACGCAGGTATGCACTTGAACTCTTTCACTAAAATATGTGATATGATGTGCATTAAAGATGTTGACCTCGGTGCGGTCAAGCTGTGCTTCCTTTCTCTTTTAGAGGAAGAGCAAAAATGGTTGCTATCTATGCCTAGAAATACTATTGCATCGTGGGTGGAATGTACTCCTTTATTTATGTCTAAATTTTTCCCACCTACAAATACTTTGCAACTAAGATCTAATATTACTGGTTTTAGACAGGAAGAGAATGAGCAACTAGCGCTTGCATGGGAGAGAATGAAAGAATGCATGAGAAACTATCCCAGCCATGGGATGGAAGATCGGTTAATTATCCATTTATTTTATAATGCTCTTAACTCTGTTTCTAAGTCTATGGTTGATACTGCAGCTGGTGGAACATTTATGGGCAAAGAAATTACCCAAGCAAAGCAGCTGCTAGACAATCTGCAAGATAACCATGCCCAATGGGATGTGGAAAGATCAAACACAGAGAAGGTGAACTCCGTCACATCGTAGGAAAATGAAGAACTCGCTGCTAAGCTAGATGAGCTCATATTAGCCATCAAGGCTAAGGAAAACCATGTAAGAGCTATCCCATAATCAAATATTGAAGAAATAGACTTCATAGCTCGTAATGATTATAACCCTGCCTGGAAGAAGAAATATAATACAAATTTCCAAAAACATTATTCTAGCCCTGCAGGTAACTCTAATAATAATATGTGATCAAGTAATGGTAGTCTCCAAGAAACACTTAAGTCCTTTATGGACTCGCAAAATGAGCAAAATAATATCCTTGTTAAGATAATGTAGAACCATGATAATATGCTTGGAAAATTGCCTAACCAAGATATGAGTTTTAGGAATGATTTGCAGGACCTCCAAGAAATAACAAGGATTGCTGAGGCACAGCTAGGTAAGATAACTGAGAGTCAAACTCTCATTCTAGATAAATATGCAGGTAAAGCTGAGCCCAGTCCGGTTGAAGACCTCAAGATGATAAGAATCCAAAGGGAGTATCCTGAAGAACTTGACTATAGCAATGCCACTTCACCAAACTACATGGTTGAAGATATTGTGAAAAGTATCAATATCAAGATTCTAGTAAGTGAAGGAAATGAGGAAGCCATGTATCAACATTTTGTTAATTAGGTAGCAATAATGGTATGTGAGCTTGAGGATGAATATAAGAAAATTGCTGAAAAACTACATGTTAAGCTTGATGATATATTTGAGCCCACTATTAAAATTAAAATTGGTACTAATGAGATAGCTTCACTTTGTGACTAAGGTGCAAGTGTTTCAAAATTCCAAAGAGTCTTTTTAATAAGTTAAATCTTGGCTCTTTTGAAGTCACTGAGTTAAAATAACATCTAGCATATTCTACCTACAAACAAGTTGTAGGAATTAATGAGAATACTTTCGTATACATTAAAGGTTGTCCTGCTCTTATTGATTTTGTTATTGTTGGCATGCCTGATGATGCTACTGCGCCTATCATATTAGGCCGTTCATCTTAAGAACTATTAAGTCTTTGATTAATCTACATGAAGGGAACATGAAGCTTCAATTGCCTTCATGGGAACCTTTTGTTATTCATTTTACCATGAAGAAGAAAGCCAACCATGATGAGAAGGAGGTCATCACTTTGAAGGCCAACTATTTTGGCGTGGGTGTTCCATTCATTTGGCCTAAGTGAGCAGCATCATTGTCAACCTATTGACCATAAAAGAGCGCTTCACGGGAGGCAACCTATGTGAAATAAAGGTTTGAGTAAAGATTTTTAAGTTTAAGATTAAGTTTCATGTTGACTAAAGAGTGCTAGAAAACTCCAGTTGAGGAGGAGAAGTTTGGTGGTACTAAAATTCCTGTCTTTTACATGCTGTTGTTGGTCGAAAATTTAAGCTGTCATTTTTCTGTCAAGACATGGTGTTTTGCTGAGTTTCAGGTTAATAAAGAATTCTCGAAGAAACAGGTAAATTTTGATGACTCCAGAAGGTTTAACGACCAACTATAGAGCGGGAATAAAATTCCGGCCGTATAGTTCCGATCGTATAGTTATTTCGACATCACCCCTTCAGTTTTCAAAAGATACCGTAGGTTTAAGGACCAACTATATAGCGGAAATAAACAGTCCAGCCATATAGTTATAGCCGTATAGATATCAATGCCTTCATTAAATTTCTTTTCTAGGCTACAGTAAGTTTAACGACCAACTATACAACGGAAGAAAAAATCCCGACCGTATAGTTTTGGCTGTATAGTTTGCGCCGCCAGGAGGAAACCCTAAGAAACCCTAAAATTTTGCCCGTCAGACCAACTATACAGTGGGAATATATGTTTGGTCCGTATATTTTTGGCCGTATAGTTTGTGCGACCACAAAAACTCCACGGGAAGGTACCCTAACACCAAAATTCAATCCTTTTTCACTCTTCTACATCCAAACTATCTCAACACCTCAATATATCTTTATCTCTACTCAATTTCATTCAATTTCTTCGCACACAAGTGATCTACGGTATGTTTCTCCTCCGATACTCCAATTACTTTTTGCAAATTCATCTCCGATATGTTATCATTATCAATCTAGGGTGAGACCTACTATGAACTAATTTCCATGTTTCCCTTGCCTAGATTATTGGTTTGAGGAGATTCTTTAGTTTTCTATGATGAGGAATATGTTATGCTTATTACTATTGGATCAAAAAGTTTTATTTTCGTCTTTTATTGTTATTTTAGATGATGAACACAAGGATCCAAACGTGTGCTCATGCCACCGCGAGTTCTTCTCGGGATGCCGCTGCAGCTCAGGAGCGCATGGGGATACGATTTAGGGATGAGCTCCAATGTGATCGCTTCAATAGTATCAAGATCCGAGAAGTGAAAGACAACCAAGTGGGCTTGTCCCATTATATTGAAACAACTCGGTATTTCTAATGAATTCAATTTACTTTGCAATAGAGTTGGCCTGCAAAACTTTGTAGTCCAAGATGCACTACTTATCGCTGGTTAACTCTTGAATTTTTAAGTTCTCTGTAAAGCATCGTTAATGTAGGGTTCACAGCATAGAAAACAAAAAATTTCCTACAATGGGAACAACTGATGTATATCCGTAGAGAACATACCCTTGAAGACCGACAAAGCTTAACGAGTCCAAACTCGTGGTTGATGTAGACGATCTCTTGCCGATCACAAGATCGAGAGGAAGTCCTTAGCACCGCAACTTAGCAGTGCATCCGTGCTCGCACACACGTTCGAGGCACTGAGCAACCTCCGCCTCCTCGCTCCAGTGATGCAGCGGAAGCACAACTCTTTCTTGCCAAATAGCCACCGAGAACATGTATCCCGCTAGTCCGAGGCCATGGGGGATAAATACTAGAGGGGGAGAGAGATCCTTCACGAGGAGGTGTTAGTGAGAGAGAGCGAGGGGGGCTCCTTTTATAGGGAGAGGGGGGCACCCAAGGGGCTATGCGCCCAGCCATGGGGCTGCCCCCTCCCCTCCTTTAATTCATGTAGGTGGACACTCCACTCACACAAATGCCTTTCAATTCCCTCCACTCAAAAACCCACTCAAATTCCCATTAAATTTCCACCAAATTTAATGCAAACTCTCATTAAATAAAACTCCTTTTGTTTATTCAGAATTTTGTCAATTACTTTAATGACAAACAATCTCATATAACCCCTTGCTAGTATTTCATTTCACATGCAAAAATACTTTCTGGAATTTCACCCGAAAACCCGTTTCGGTACCTAGTGAAATAAATTTCTGTGCTTGTTATTCTTTCCGGGATGAAACCTTTGCTCCAAATGGATGTCGGTCTCTCTTAAGTGTGTCACCCTACGGTTCACGAATAATGCGAACATGATCGAGACCCCTCTCGGATCAATAATCAGAAGCGGGATCTAGAGACCCATACTAACTCCCACACATTCAGCGATGACTTTCTTGTGATCGTGAGAACCTTTTATGCTAGTATCTTAATCCCTTTTTATCGCGATATGTTACATGTCCGAGATTCGATCATTGGTATCTCCATACCTAGTTTGATCTTGTTACTAACATGCACTCTTTTCCTGTTCCCGTGATATAACATTCTAGTGATCAAATCACTTGCTTCCAAGCTAATCATTGTGATATCACCGAGAGGTCCTAGAGCATATCTATCCATCATTAGGATGAACAAATTCCACTCTCCATCCATGGGCCTCAACATAACACTTTAGTAGTTCTAAAACCATCTTTATAATCACCATGTTATGGTGTGACATGTGATGTTATCAAGAAACTCTTCCGGTGTTAGTGATTGACATGATCCAGTGTCCATGATTAGGAAACCTTGATCATCTTGTTAATCAACGAGCTAGTTTATGAGAGAGGAATAACTAGAAACCTTCTGTTTGTTTATTAAACAAACATGTATTAACGTTTCCATATTAATACAATTATAACATGTAAAATAAACATTTATCATAAACAAGGAATACGATAATAACCACTTTATTATTGCCTCTTGGCATATTTCCTTCAGTCTCCCACTTATACTAGAGACAATAATCTAGTTTGAAAACTTTCCGTATTGAACACCTATGGCTTTCTGGTGTTCCATATACGCAATTGCAAGTGGTTAACATAATCTACGGATCTGACGCTTTCAGGTCCATGTGTATTCGCATGTCTTTGCGTCTCCACCCATCACTCATTCTCCAATGAGATGACATTGTATAAATTTGGTCTTTTGGTGAGACTTTTAGTTCCTGGGGGTTAAATCATGTCGATACTATTGTCGTACAATATATCTTCAGTGTTATCCCATTGCGAACCACACCTTAGTTTGATAACAAACTACTTGACACAAATGCCCTCCTTTGTTGCTACTATAGCAGTCAAATACTTAGCCTTTTGTTGTAGTATCCGTCATAATGTCTTAACTTTGGAATTCATCCAAATCCGTCGTGGAAACTCCTTTCCATTTCATTGTGCCACTCATAGTTTAAATTGAGATAAACTTAATTTGTATCTGGTGACAAAACTAGTATCAATGTAACGCTTTACATTGAACTATTTGTAATTGTTTATCACCTCAACACAAATATATTCTTAGTTCTTCAAAAGATCATAAGAATTTTCTTACTATCGTCCAATGATCATCTTGTGATTCATTTTGGTATATGATCATAACACTTAGAGCATAGGACATATCTGGATGTGTACATATCATGTTATGATTGATCAAAACATTCTTGTGATTTCACTCATCAAGTGTCAAAGCACTTGAATCTTGTTTTACTTATCAAGTGTCGATACACTTGAATCTTGATTCAATTATTTTCCATGCGACAAGAACCTTTTCTTGTCGTTTCTATATTGAACTCCTTCAATATCTCATATATGTACGTTTGGCACAATCATATTAGCGTCAAAGTCTATCCATGTAGACATTCATGCTAAATATTCGGGTTTTTCCTAAGTCTTTCATCGAAATGAAATTCTTAACCTTTGTTAATAAAAATTACATCATTTCTAATCAACAAGACGTCCTCCACATAATGTATTAAAAATATGTCTCAGTGCTCCCACTTAATTTCTTGCAAATGCAAGCATCTTCATCATCTCTAGATGAAAACTCCTTTTTCATCACGGTGAAGATTCCAACTCCGCGATGCTTATTTTAACCATTGAAGTTTGCATGCCCCTTTAGCATCCTTTGAATTTAACAAAACCCTTTGGACCATGTCTTGTACACGTCCTAGGTAACCATTCTATTAGAAGTATTTTGTTTTGTTTATTCATCTACCATATACCAAATTATATGTAGAGGTTGCTACTTTAATACGTCCATACTAAATATCGCTATTAAAGATCAAATCTTGTCATAGTCAACTCCTTGAACATTGTCGTAAAATACTTTACCGACATGTCGATTATTTCATAGATGTGAAACATATCCATGTCTGTTTCTTTATAGATCCAAATACGACCGATAGGTTTTTACACCTTTCCGGAGGGTCTTCCAAGTTCAAAAAACTTGATTTCTCATGTATGGAACTATCACGTATTTTATGGCTTCAAGCCATTTGACGGAGTCAGGGCCCATCATCGCTTCTTTGAATGTAGTCGGTTCATCATTGTCAAATAATAATGATTTATTCTCACATCTCAGTATTTGATTATTTATCCGACCTACTTGGTTCAATAGGAACTTAGACCTCCGTGACCACAACCTTTGAGGCACGTGAGCCATGGGCATTCTGGCTGCCTCCGGAACGTTTTCTGGCGCTGCGCAACTCAGCACATATAGCTAAGGTTCGTTAACCTTATCAAAGTTCTATTGTCCTCCCACTTAACTTTTGCGAAAAGTCTTTTTTAAAGGAACTTCACATTTCAAGCGACAAACCCTTTTGTCCTTGCTGTTATGGAGGAATACCCACTGGTTATTCAAAATAACCTACAAAGACATGCTCATCCGACTTTGATTGTAAACATCTTACTTATGCTTAGCATACCAAAATTTAAGAAAGGACAATTTGGGTTTTACCCCAAACCATAAATCATATGGTGTCATTTCAACGGATCAAGATGGAGCTCTTTTCAGTGTAAAAGTGGTAGTCTATAAAGCTTTAATCTTTTAAAACATTATGGAAGTTTTATAAATAACACCTTTGATCCAACCATGTCACACAAGATTTCATTACAAATCTCAAACACTCCATATTCCTATGGTGTTTCGGGAGATGCAAATCTAGGTGTTTTTGCTAAACTTGTTACTCAAATAAATACCTTTATGATAAAATCATAAATCATTTATTTTCTTGTTACACTTGCAACTCAAATAAATCCCTTATGATAAAATCATAAACCATTTATTTTCTTGTTACAATGATTTTCCAATTCATCTTGAAAGTCTTTGAATGTTTTCAAATATTTCATACTTCTTTATCATTAAGTGAATATTCACTCAAATTTTCGGAGAAAGCATATGAAGTTGAAATTCATCGCTTACGACTATACATAATGGACTGCATACATCGATATGTATAAATTCCAATATTTGAGTCGTTCGTTCTTCTTTGGCCTTTGAACGAAGTTTAAATTATCTGAGGAAAGTCTCACAAGCATCACTTGATCAAATCAAAGACTCCAAAAATCCATGAAAATGGAGTTTCTTCATGTTTTATTTCCAATATAATTTAAACATCGATGTCACTTCGTAAGTTATCTTTCAATCATTTGCCTTGCGACATTTTTGCATTAGTTTTTATGGATGTGATTTCTCCAACTAGATTTATAAATCATCCATCTTATATGGAATACGGTAATTATTTGAACAACCTTTATTCTCATAATACCTGATTTAAATAACAATTATTAAAACAAATCTTGAAGTCAAGCTTTGATGTCAACGAGAAATATAAACAACGGTTTGTTTGTTTTCGATGAACATCATCACATATTCTCTTGCTAGTTACTTAGGCCATTGTGGTTCATGAATTGCGTCGTTCCGTATGAAATTTCATACCAACCAATTCGGTATCCAATACCCAAGAACCACATTGTTTAACAAGCAAAGAATACAACCATAACATGTATATCATCTATATACCTAAATTGGATATTTCCAATCTTTTCTTTTCTGCCAAATATATTTTATAGATTCTCTTTCAGCATTTCCTCTTTCTTTTTAAAATAATTTATCAACATCAACAGTGGCGCCATATACATGACACATAGTCCAAAGCGTGTATATTCAAATAATAATACATTTGGACTTGCACTTTGAAGTAGATCACCATCATCAAAATGATCGGTATTCTTTCAAAATCCATTCTTTTGTAATCTCTTAGTGTAGTAAACATTTTACATACATATTATATTCACCCTTATCATGAAGACTTTCATGATCAAGCTACTTTAGCTTATAAAGGCGAATCATAAGTATAAAATTACTTTCCAAAACCCTTTTGGATGATTAGGATGTCTAGCATCTCCAACCTTTGCAAATTCTCGTCCAATATGAGAACATATATTATACTCTATCATATTGCAACCAATTCATTGTTTCAGATATCGTTATATCTGCCACACATGATGGTTTCTGAAACAATTCTTTCAGCTCCTAGATAAACTTGATATTAAAACAATCAAGAATCATGGAGGCAAACATGATACTTAAGATACTAACACTGGAATTGTTACTCTCGATTTAATACCAATTATTAAATTTCATGGAGTAAACAGAGTTTGCTGAAAGTTTGCAATAGTACTTTAAACTTTAGATTGACACTCAACACAATACGATACCAGTTCGTAAAGTATATATCCAGAATTCTATAGTTCTATTATCTCAATTACAACTATGCATAAGGTGGTGAACGAATGCCAATGACTACAACAAATTATGCAAATTCACTCTTATTTAATTTATGATAAATTGAGTTCTACTAATCCAAATTAGAAATGAACTCCCACTCAAAAACGACATCCCTCGTGTCTCTTTGGTGATTACATGAACCAAATCCACTACACCAAGTCTGATCATCATGTGAGTCGGTGTAGCTTCAAAGGCGAGCATCCATATGACTCATGCTTAACCTTTCAGTCCGTGTTCCGAGGCCATGTCTGTACAAGCTAGGCTCGCCAAATAAGAACCTTAGTATTCGCGTGTGTAACTGTCTTACACCCGAGATATGCTCGTGGATTCAAGTACACCCGATCATCACGTGATGTCTTGAAGCGACGAAACATTGTCGGTGCATACTTAAGGAAGAACACATTCTTATCTTGATATATAAATGAGGGATCATCTTATTATGTTAATAAAATGCCAAACAAGCAATATAAGATGCAATCAAAACATCACATGTTTATAAGTGAAATGATATGGTTCCCGCATATGATCTCCATCATGTTTTCTTTCCAATATAATTTAAACGGTGATGTCACTATGTAAGTGATCTTTCAATCATTTTTCTTGCGACATTTTAGCATTAGTTTTTATGGATGTGATTTCTCCAACTAGACTTTTAAATCATCCATCTTATATGGAATACGGTAATTATTTGAACAATCTTTGTTCTCATAATACCTGATTTAAATAACTATTATTAAAACAAATCTTGAAGGCAAGCTTTGATGTCAACGAGAAATACAAACAACGATTTGTTTGTTTTCGATGAACATCATCACTTATTCTCTTGCTAGTTACTTAGGCCATTGTGGTTCATGAATTGCGTTGTTCTCTATGAAATTTCATACCAACCAATTCGATATCCAATACCCAAGAACCACATTGTTTAACAAGCAAAGAATACAACCATAACATGTATATCATCCAGATACCTAAATTGGATATTTCCAATCTTTTCTTTTCTGCCAAATATATTTTATAGATTCTCTTTCAGCATTTCCTTTTTCTTTCAGAAATAATTTATCAACATCAATAGTGGCGCCATATACATGACATAGTCCAAAGTGTGTATATTAAAATAATAATACCTTTGGACTTGCACTTTAAAGTAGATCACCATCATCAAATGATCGGCGTTCTTTCAAAATCCATTCTTTAATAATCTTTTAGTGTAGTAAACACTTTACATACATCCTTATCATGACGACTTTCATGATCAAACTACTGTAGCTTATAAAGGCGAATTGTGACTATAACATTACTTTCCAAAACCCTTTTTGGATGATTAGGATGTCTAGCATCTCCAACCTTTGCAAATTCTCATCCAATATGAGAACATTTATTATACTCTATCATATTGCAACCAAAACATTATTTCAGATATCATTATATCTGCCACACATGATGGTTTCCGAAACAATTCTTTCAGCTCCTAGATAATCTCGATATTTAAATCAAGAATCATGGAGGCAAACATGATACTTAAGATACTAACACTGGAATTGTTACTCTCGATTTAATACCAATTATTAAATTTTATGGAGTAAATAGAGTTTGCTGAAAGTTTGCAATAGGACTTTAAACTTTAGTTTGACACTCAACACAATACGATACCAGTTCGTAAAGTATATATCCAGAATACTATAGTTTTATTATCTCAATTACAACTATGCATAAGGTGGTGAACGAATGCCAATGACTATAACAAATTATGCAAATTCACTTTGATTTAATTTATGAGAAATTGAGTTCTACTAATCCAAATTAGAAATGAACTCCCACTCAAAAATGACATCCCTCATGCCTTTTTGATGATTACATGAACCAAATCCACTACACCAAGTCTGGTCATCACATGAGCAGTGTAGCTTCAAAGGCGAGCATCAAATGGGCATCATATCTTCCATATGACTCATGCTTAACCTTTCGGTCTGTGTTCCGAGGCCATGTTTATACATGCTAGGCTCGCCAAGTAAGAACCTTAGTATTCGCGTGTGTAACCGTCTTACACCCAAAATATGATCATGGATCCAAGAACACCCGATCATCACGTGATGTCTTGGAGCGACGAAAAATAATCGGTGTATACTTAAGGGAGAACACATTTTTATCTTGATATCTAAATGAGGGATCATCTTATTATGCTAATAAAACGCCAAACAAGCAATATAAGATGCAACAAACATCACATGTTAATAAGTGAAATGATATGGTTCTTGCAGTTGATCTCCATCATGTGCATCATGGTATGATCACCATTATACCTCTATGTGTAAGGCCAAGGTCCATGGAACTTACATGTTATATGTGTTGTAAGAGTATCGACTTATACTTTTACTTACAACATCACCATATCATGACACTAGCCTAGCAAAAATCTAAACTAGACGCCTCTAATTTATCCATTGCAAGTTTTACGTGGCTTAGGGCTTCCGAAGGTAGAACCATTCTTACCTACGAACATGAACCACATTGAGGATAACCAAATTGTTGACAACTCGTTGCAAATTAGATATTGACTATAGTAGGAGAGACATACACCCGCTAGCCACTTATGCAAAATTAGTTGCATGTCAAGCGTGGAACATGTCTCATGTGCGAGGACATGTAAAGTTTGTCCGGGCCGCTTCATCCCACTATGCCACCAATATCCAAATTACAACTAAGAAGCAATAAAATGATCACCATCGCCCACATACTCATATGTGTACTACCCGTGTAAAGCATAAACGCATAGATCCGGCTCTCATATCATTGTAGGGTTCGCAGCATAGAAAACAAAAATTTTCCTACTATGGGAACAACTATGTACCAAGATCTATCTACTAGATACAAACAACAGGCAGATGTATATTCATAGAGAACATACCCTTGAAGACCGAAAAGCTTAACGAGTCCAAACTCGTGGTTGATGTATATGATTTCTTGCCGATCTCAAGATCGAGAGGAAGTCCTTAACACCGCATCTTAGCAGTGCATCCGTGCTCGCACACACGTTTGAGGCACCGAGCAACCTCCGCCTCCTCGCTCCAGTGATGTAGCGGAAGCACAACCCTTTCTTGCTGAATAGCCACCGGGAACATGTATCTCTCTAGTCCGAGACCATGGGGGATAAATACTAGAGGGGGAGAGAGATCCTTCACGTGGATGTGTTAGTGAGAGAGAGGGAGGGGCTCATTTTATAGGGAGACGGGGGGAACCCAAGGGGCTATGCGCCCAGCCATGGGGCTGCCCTCTCCCCTCCTTTCATTCATGTAGGTGGACACTCCACTCACACAAATGCCTTTGAATTCCCTCCACTAAAAAACCCACTCAAATTCCCATTAAATTTCCACCAAAGTTAATGCAAAATCTCATTAAATAAAACTTCTTTTATTTATTCATAATTTTGTCAATTACTTTAATTAAAAACATTCTCATATAACCCCTTGCTAGTATTTCATTTCACGTGCAAAAACACTTTCTGCAATTTCACCCAAAAACCGATTCCGGCATGAAACTTTTGCTCCAAATGGATGTCGGTGTCTCTTAAGTGTGTCACCCTATGGTTCGCGAATAATGCGGACATGATCGAGACCCCTCTCGGATCAATAATAAGAAGCAGGATCTAGAGACCCATACTGACTCCCACACATTCAGCGATGACTTTCTTGTGATCGCGAGAACCTTTTACGCTAGTATATTAATCCCTTTGTTTCGCGATATATTACATGTCCGAGATTCGATCATTGGTATCTCCATACCTAGTTTGATCTCGTTACTGACATGCACTCTTTTCTTGTTCCTGTGATATAACATTCTAGTGATCAAATCACTTTCTTGCAAGCTAATCGATGTGATATCACCGAGAGGGCCCAGAGCATATCTATCTGTCATCGGGATGAACAAATTCCACTCTCGATCCATGGGCCTCAACATAACACTTTTGTAGTTCTAAAACTGATGGGGATATGCCTACCGGGGTATACCCAGCAGGACGTTTCCGACTGGCCCAGGAACTGGCGAGTGGGCCTGCAAGATGGCGACTGGATCAAGGCCCGGTGTAGATCCAAGTGACTGGAAGCTGAAGGCCCAGGCGAGTAGATAGGCCTAGCCGGGTTAGGTTAAACGATTACCGAAGCCTTAACTGATTCGGTTGAGATATGTAAACCCTAGGGGAGGTAAGTCTATATAAACCTCCCTACAGGGCGTGTAGAGATATGTTCCATCATACACCCATGCGACTCGCCGCCTAGCTGCTGAGCTTGCCCATTGTACCACCATCATAATACAATCTAGCAGGAGTAGGTCTTTACCCTTCGGGGGGCCGAACCTGGGTAAAACCCTGTGTCTCCGCCCTCATCTCGCACCGCAGATGGCTGGACGCCCTTGCCCCTCGTTCTACTACTTGTTGCCAATTGCAGCATCTGCCGTGACCATTCCCACGAGGAGACTTCGCCAAAGGACAACGGGTTCCCAAACAGCATTATCACGGACAACGGCACCAACTTCGCCAAAGGAGCCATGGCTGAGTTCTGCGAGGAACACCACATCCAGCTCGACCTCGCGTCAGTCACCCACCCGGAATCCAACGGCCAGGCGGAACGGGCCAACCAGAGCATCCTCCACGGCCTGAAGCCGCGGCTCCAAGTACCACTCGAGAGCACTGCCGGGTGCTGGGTTGAGGAGCTACCCTCCGTCATCTGGGGCATCCGCACCTCGGTCAACAGGTCAACAGGGTTCACCCCCTTCTTCATGGTGTACGGCACCGAGGCGGTCATGCCCACTGACCTCGAGCACGACTCGCCACGGGTCGTCCACTACACGGAGGCTGCGAACGAACTTGCCCGCCAGGATGGAGTCGATCAACTTGACTAGGAACGTGACCTCGCTCGATCACGCACCGCCATCTACCAACAAGGACTCCACCGCTATCACAGCCGGTGGGTGAAAACTCGCACCTTCCAAGAAGGCGACCTGGTGCTGCGCCTCATCCAGGACAAGAAGGGCATGCACAAGCTTTCCCCTCCGTGGGAGGTATCATTCGCCATCGGGCGCGTACTCGGCAATGATGCCTACTACCTCATCGACGTCCGCGGGGACGGCAAACTCGACGTCAAGCGACCGTGGAATGTAAACCTCCTACGGAAGTTCTATTCCTAGAACCCCTCATATGTACCCCCAGTCGCTACGAAATAAAAAAAGAATTGGTTACCGCAAATTGCGCCTACTCTCCGTGTCTTGTGCCACTCGCACTCGTAATAACAGCGTCAAGCTAACCGCAGAAGTCAACCTTTGGCACAGCGATCGGCACGGCCAAGTAGTGCGGTGCAAGAGCACTGGGTCACCTCAGGTCTTGAAACGTCCACGAAAAACGCCTACCCGGAGCCCCATTGGAGTCGCCTAGCCCGACTGGCTCTACGAGCCAAGACAACTGCCTTCGCTTCTCATAGCGACGATGATCCTCCGCATCCTCGACATAGCGACTCGAAACGGCCAAGTACCACGCTCGGGGACTGACGACCAGTTCAGCGCGAACGGCTAGGGAAAACACCAAGTATGAGAGCATGTCCAGGACTCGCCATGCGACTGACCCAACGGGAAAGGCAGGAGCGATGCGCTCAAACTAACGCGCCAAGTCCTCAACCACCCTCGAGTCGTGCCTAGAACAACCAAGTACCACGCTCGGGGACTCGGCCACCCGACCTCGTTCGCGCAAGGGAAAACGGTGAAGTATAGAGCGCTCAAGGGAGTCGCCTTGCGACTGGCTCTCCGAGTCCAGGCGAGTCGACCACAATAACAAAACATTCAAAAAACCGCAAACACATAACAAACGAGGTAAACCCCATAAAAAGGGCGGACGCGCTCGGGGACTCGTTCAACCCTCAATCAAAAAACACACGACAAATCACAAAACAACACGATATCTCATTAATATCATGTTACAATCGTCACAAATTACAAAATATCCCCAACGGGAGAACTGCTACTAACGCCCTGGGCAAACTATTCTACTCCGCAGGCTTCGAAGACGACTCGCCAGCACGCTTGCGACTGCGAATGAAGGGCGTGTACGGGTTTGATGGGTACGTCGTCAGCTCACCCGCCATCGCCGCACGGAAGGGTTGCTCGACCTTGAAGTCCCGGTGCTGCGGCTCGGGGTCGTTAGGTGCGACGACCGTCTCCTGGTAAGGAAGGAGATCGCCCATCGCCCAGACGCGCTCGGAGTACACCGCGGCACGATCCGTAAACTTGAGCACCTCAGAGATCTCCACCGAGCCAGTCGACGACGGGTAGCCACTCGTCACGTCGTCCAGGTCGAAGTCCTCCGGGAAGTGGGCGAGCCCAAGGCTAAGCGCCGCCGCTGCTCCATGTCGGAATGCCGATCGCGTCATAAACTCGACGACCGACGGCACCTTCTCCAAGTACCGCCACACCTCGACGAGGTCGCTGGGAATTACTTCTGTGGGCGACATCTCCTGGAGGTAGGCCCGGATGCATGTCGCCGACAACGTCGCCGAATCGACGAGCGTGGCCACACATTACCGCGCGTCGAACGAGCTCGCCTCTTCCAGGCTATCAAGGATGCGACCTGCGGATAGAAGATAACAGTGAGTACATCGAATATTACAAAAAGGCACACGCAACAAGCAAGGGCAGACACACTCACCAATAAGGGAACGGGAGAGATCCGTGATGAAGCTCTGAAGAGAAGTGTAATCATCCTGAAGCCCAGCAACAAGGGCGTCAGAAACTTTACGTTCTTCCGCGGCGGCCGTAACGGCAGCCTTGGCTCGACCATCCGCCGAACTCGCTTCCTCTTTCGCCTCCCTCAGCTCGCGCTCGAGGTCGGCGATCCGCTTCTCAGCCGAGCTCAACGCCGATTGAGCCGCTGCCAACTCACTCGCTGGGACAAGTCCCTGGCGGGCCTCCTCTGCCTTCGCGGCAATTGTCTGAAGCCCCTTATTCGCCTCTTGGACAGTGGCCAGTTCCTTCTCCGCGCGGCGTGCTGCAGCAAGCCGGTCAGCTGACTCACGTTGCAGACCCTGCACACAATTCAAAAAGTTAACCAAAGCGGAATCCAAAGTGCCCACCCGCTGAAATTCAGCGAGTGCGCACTCGGGGACTGGCAATAAAAAAACACAAAGAGCCACCCACTGAAATTCAGCGAGTGCGCACTCGGAGACTGGCAAGCAAAAATCCTAAGTGCCCACCCGCTGAAATTCAGCGAGTGCGCACTCGGGGACTGGCAATCAAAAAATCCTAAGTGCCCACCCGCTGAAATTCAGCGAGTGCGCACTCGGGGACTGGCAATCAAAAGAAAAAAATCCTAAGTGCCCACCGCTGAAATTCAGCGAGTGCGCACTCGGGGACTGTACGCGAAAAATAACAACAAGACACTAAAAGAATCAGACCGCTGCAACACACCGGCCTGATCCTCGGGGACTGGACATACCTGGATGGCTGCGCCAAGCATGCCATGAAGTTGTACCGCATCCACGGACGTGAGGAGAGCTGGCGTGTGCCCGCGACGCTGCTCAACCTCCGTATCGGCGACCCCAGGTGCACGGCTCGAGGGCGAGGTACCACTCGCTGTAGCCGCTTTGGCCATGAAGCGTGGGAACGTTGCGACGGGTGGCACCTTGGCCACGGTCGGATGGCCTTCTTGGCGCTATCCGCGGGGACGACGACCTCGTCCGCCTTCCTCTTCCGGGAGGGATCCTCCTCGCTGACGACGGGTGGCACCTTGGCCACGGTCGGATGGCCTATCTTTTTAGCTCCGGTCCTACAAGTTGATCGCGTGAGCAAAACAATCAAAATACATAGAAAGACGAAAGTAGGTGAGCAAAACTCACTTGGCGACTGGAATGAAGCGTAGCCCCGTGCGGATGTCGGCCGGCTTCTCTAGTTCGGGGCCCAGTCGGCGACTGAGGCCCATTTCCAAGAAATCGTGTGCCCAAGACACAGATGGTTTCTTCGTCGTTGAGGCTGCGACGGGAGCCTCTGAGACATCTTCAGCGGGAGCTTCCCTGCGAGGTGAAGCCACCGCAACCGGAGCGGCCCCTATCCCAGAGACTGGGGCGAATGGCAGAGGCATCGAGGCCAGTGGCACCTCGCTCAGGACAGTGGCCGTGTCCAGCGCGGTTACCGTCGGCGGCGCCTCGCCCTTGGCCAGGCTGGTAGCGTCGGAGCTGCTCGCCGAGTGTGGCGGGGAGGCCGGTCTCACCGGCTTCGTCTTCTTCTTCAGAGGGGCTTTCACCTCCTTCTCCTTCTTCTTCTTCTTCTTCTTCTTCTTCTTCTTCTTCTTCTTCTTCTTCGACGGAGTGGCCTGGCGGCACGAGGTGGTCTCTGGAAGTTCATCGTCATCATCATCATGATGCTCGAGGCTTTTACTCGCCTCAAGCTCACGCTGACACTGCCCGCGGGTCTTGCAAACCAGTGGGGCGACCTCCTCCTCGGATTCGTCGTCGCCGTTGCTCTCGTCGCTCTCGGTGTCACCCTTGGCGGGAGGCGACTCGCCCATGTCCCAGACGGACGAGCTCGAGTTCTCGTCGTCTGAAGGCGGGAGCCATCCTTCCACCACTTGGAATAGCTGCAATGAGCACAAGATGAAATTAGAATGACCGCGACTCCATAAACTGCGACTGCGAATGATGCAAAGTGACTTACCGTTGGGGCTGGATGCTTCGCGGTGTAGGGGGCGACCCCGGCCTTTGCGTCCAGGTACACCGCCTGGGTGATCTTCTTCAGTGCTGGGATGTAGTCCTCGAGCTTCCACTCGGCGAGGCAGGACTTCGTCGAGTCCTCCCGGCCCGTGTATTGGTACATATAGTGGTCGCGTTGAGCCAGAGGGACGAGCCGCCGCCCGAGCAAGCAGTTGTATAAGTTAATTGTCAGGAGGCCCTTCTTCTTCAGACCACGGATGGTTTGAAGCATTTCGTCCATGACCATCCGCTGGTCGGTGGGGAGCTTGCCGACTTGGAGTCGGCGCGGTTCGGGCCGGTCGGCGGAGTATCGTGGCATCGCCGCCTCACCCTCCGGACTCGCCTCGATAACGTAGAACCAAGACTTCTTCCACTCGCTCGCCGCCTTGGCGGGCAGCATCAAGTCAAAAAATGAGGCCTTCGACTTCAGATGGAATGTCAGGCCGCCCGCGGCAAGCATTGGGCCGCCCGCTTCCTCACGACTAATCCGTCCGTGGAACAGATCTTGCCATAGAGGGAAGTAGGGCCGGCAGCCTAGGTAGCACTCGCAGAACGCCACGAAGATGGCGAGCTGCTCGATGTTGTGCGGACCCAGGTCCGACGGTTGGATCCCGTAGTAGGCACAGAAGCGCCGGAAGAATAGGGACGTAGGGAATCCCAGCCCCCGTTCTAGGTGGCTGGTGAAGCAGATGAACTCTCCCTCGCGTGGATCCGGAGTCACCTCTCCGGCTGCGGGGATGCGCCACCTACCGGCGCGTAGGATCCCTGCTTCCTCGAAGGAATCCAGGAGCGCCCTCGTACACTTGGACCTGCCCCATGGTTCGGTGGAGGGGGCCATTCGTGAGAAGGTTTGGGAAGGTCGGAGGATTTCGGTTTGACTGGATCGCGATGCGGAGGAGAGCGAAGAAGCGCGCAATCGGAGGAAATAACGAGGAAGTGGTTCTCCGATCGCCTACCATTCCCCTTATATAGCGGTTGTTACCCGCCAAATCAGGGAGCCGTTACTACGCGGTGATTACGCCGAAAGTTACCGTTGGATTACCCCAACGGTTAGTTTGACCACGTTAACGGTCCAACTTCAGCCACTCGGCTCCCTGACCCGATCACTACGACAGTGACTGAGTATTTCGCCGACTCGACTCGCCAAAGCTGCGATCAGAATGACTAGTTTCCTCCTTTATTCAGGAGACCGTCGACGATTCGACTGGATGTCTGCTTTGAAGCCGTATACTCCGACTGCCAGCAACCACCTACGCCCAATCGACGACGGCCTCGGGGACTACTGATGGGGATATGCCTACCGGGGTATTACCCAGCAGGACGTTTCCGACTGGCCCAGAAACTGGCGAGTGGGCCTGCAAGACGGCGACTGGATCAAGGCCCGGTGTAGATCCAAGCGACTGGAAGCTGAAGGCCCAGGCGAGTAGATAGGCCCAGCTGGGTTAGGTTAAACGATTACTGAAGCCTTAACTGATTCGGTTGAGATATGTAAACCCTAGGAGAGGTAAGTCTATATAAACCTCCCTACAGGGCGTGTAGAGATACGTTCCATCATACACCCAAGCGACTCGCCGCCTAGCTGCTGAGCTCGCCCATTATACCACCATCATAATACAATCTAGCAGGAGTAGGTCTTTACCCTCCGGGGGGCCAAACCTGGGTAAAACCCTCTATCTCCGCCCTCATCTCGCACCGCAGATGACTGGCTGCCCTTGCCCCTTGTTCTACTACTCGCTGCCGATTGCAGCATCTGCCGTGACCATTCCCACGACAAAAACCATCTTTATAATCACCTGATATGGTGTGGCGTTTGATGTTATGAAGAAACTCTTCCGGTGTTAGTGATTGACATGATCTCATGGTCTAAGGATTAGGATCACTACGTAAGTTGTTATAGCAATATAAACTCAATGACTTTGATCGTAATGCTATACTTCAGATGAATGTTCATCAGACCATTACACTAATGTTGTGACCTTGTTATTAACAACATCCAATGTCCATGATCAGGAAACCTTGATCATCTTGTTAATCAACGAGCTAGTTTATGAGAGAGGCATAACTAGGAACCTTCTGTTTGTTTATTAAAGACACATGTATTAATGTTTCCGTATTAATACAATTATAGCATGTAAAATAAACATTTATCATAAACAAGGTATACGATAATAACCACTTTATTATTGCCTCTCGGGCATATTCTCTTCAGTTAGAACATGGCACGAAGAGGACATGATTTCTTTCTGAATTATGAATAACAATTATACATTATCACTTGATGAATGGTGCAATTGTTTTAATTTACCAAACAATGATGTTAATGCTTTACGTGCATCTTTTGCTGATATGAGCCCTTCCCCGGATTATTATTATAATATAATGAGTTTCACTTCTAGAATCAACAAGAGGAAGAATATTCTAAATCCTGCTATTCACTATTTGTTCTATGTTATTGCTAACACCTTGCAGACATGAAATGAGTTTACAAGACTCAATCAGGAGGACATCTTGGTCCTCACAAAAGATGCTTTCAACAACAACTTGTCACTCAACTTGGGCGCAATTCTTGTGTGCTACTTGGAGAACCAATCCTCCCAAACCCAAGGGCCAATCACATGTGGAGGCGTCATCACCGTGCTTGCAATTTCCTTGGGCGTCGACCTAGGTGAGTTGCAACCATTGCTAGGTGAGCGACGTGTTTCTTTCTCTACTTTAAAATCTTGTGGAATGCTCACTAGGAGAGGTGGTAGTTATTACTTGCATATTGCTGGAGCTAGGCGTCTCTACCCCGCTCCTTTTCCTAATGGTATTTTATCTATCGAGGAAGGACGTTTGCTATATTATGTGAAATTTGAACAACACCAACCTGAGGATGAGATTCCGGATGAGAATGAAGACCAAGAAGAGGAGCAAGAAATTCCTGAACAAGAGGAGCAGCCACCAAACCGGTTTGCTACATACAAGGATTTCCAAGAACTTGGAGGAACAGTGGAGGGGATGCATAATCTCTCCATGCACCTCCGAGAAACCACTAGTAATTTATCAACTCAATTTGCAAACTGGAGCTCCCTGCCACCATAATGATTTGAAGGGCTTGCAAAATCCTAAGCTTGGGGAATTCTCCCCATTATCTTTATTTGGCGTTCATTGGATTTTTAATATTTCGAGGTTATGCTTTTAGTTTGAGTTTATAAGCACTCGTGTTGGTTTCCCCAACACTTTATCTTTAGTCATTTTTAATTTTTTTCGAGATTTTCTAGCCGAGCTTTGTCGCCAATTTTCTATTCCTTATATCCCTCTCTTAAAAACAACAAGAAGATTTTCCCATTTATCTTTATTCTCACTCTTCCTTTTTTCTTTTCTATTCTCCTTGTGGTTCTCGCACATTTGCAGGAGAGTGATTGACTTCGAGTTTCCAAGAAACAAATCAAAAATGAAGAGAGAAGTGGAACCAATCATGAGAGGTATTCCTTATGACTCCACACTTATGGAGTTTGAGAAACCCATGCTAGTTAGTAGTAAATGTTAAGACATTATATTGGTGGAGTGAGTCTTTATATTGGAGTAAAATTTTGTTTTCATGGGTATTTAGTTGAGTATGTTTTGTTCTAGATCTTGTAGTTAACCAAGTCTTGCCTAAAAATTTGCTAAACAATTGTAATAAGAAAAGTCTCACAATTGAAGGCTAGTGTGTTGTAGTGTTTAGTCTTGAAAGCTTATTCCTAGAGACACTCAAAACCATGGAAAATAATGAAGCATGCGAGGTCTTCACTCTCATATATTTGGGCTGCAATGTTTCCCCTGGATGGGGCTCCGTCCAGTTTCTTGGGGCTGTTGGGTAAGTTCTGAAGCATAGACGCCGTGGAAGATCTTGTTCATCAACAACTTGCGGCGGGTGCAAAGGCGACACTGGCGCTTGTTCAGCTGCATCGCCATGATGTTGATTTGACGGAAATAGCCACATGGCACCCACTCCTCCGGATGGTATGGCATGGAAATTCTTCAACAAGCGGACAAAGGTCCTGCTCCAGCGTAGTTGAGTCCTGCAGCGTTTGAACATAGTAATGTAAAATCTATATAGTCTCGATTGGGATTTTTTCCTCTTGTAAAGTTTGTAAAGATGTATTTGCACGTAGTGCGTTGTTGGTGTTAGTTTGTGCATGTCCTTTTTTGTTAGCCTGACATGGTCAGCTACTTAGGGTGATGCATTATTGTGGCAGTCGACGAAGTTGTATGGTGAGGCGCAGTCCTCGAGCGTGTTTAGGAATGTAAATGTACATAAGAGAGAAAAATATGTCGTCTAAGGAAATTAGCTTTTATTTGTCGCATAGTAGGGGGTACAAGTTTCGGCTGAATAGCCTTATTGAAATTAAAGACGACTAAGGGTAGAAGCGTCGCAGTTGTGCGATGTTCCAGGGGTTGGAGTATGCTACTCCGGACTCGACGTCCTTTAGGCGATAGGCGCCACCTGGGATTACTTTGCTGACCACGTAGGGTCCTTCCCAGGGTGACTCTAGCTTTAGGTGCCCTTTTTGTTTGAGTCGCAGGACGATGTCTCCTTCGACGAAGGACCTTGGGCGTAGACGTCTACTATGGTAGTTACGGATACTTTGCTGGTACACCGTCGAATGGGCCACAACAATGTCACGAGCTTTATCCAATGTGTCAACGACGCCTTCGAGTGCGACCATCGATTCGTCTTCGATATAAGCAACGACCCATGGGGCCTTGTAGCGTACCTCAATGGGTAACATTGCTTCGGCTCTATGCACCATGAAGAAAGGTGTGTAACCAGTAGCTTTGTTTGGCATTGTGCGTAGGCTCCAGAGGACGAAGGGTAGCTCATCTGCCCAGGCTCCCGCCAGTCGTTCAAGTGCGCGTAGTAGCCGCTCTTGATTCCATTTGAGACGAGGCCGTTGGCCTTTTCAACTTGCCCGTTGGTCTGTGGATGCTCCACGGAGGCGTACGTGATGTTGATGCCGAGTTCTTCGCAGAAGTCTCAAAACTTCTTCGAGGTGAAGTTCGTGCCATTGTCGGTTATGATGCTGTGAGGCACTCTGAAACAATAGAAAATTGATTGGAAGAACTTAACGGCAGTGGTGCCGGTATGGTTAGTGATAGGCATTGCTTCAATCCACTTTGTGAACTTGCTGATTGCCACCAGGAGGAATACGTGTCCTCCGGGTGAGGATTTCTACAGTTTTCCGACCATGTCGAGGCCCCACTGGGCAAAGGGCCAGGCCGGCGGGATGGGCTATAGCTCTGAGCCTAGTGCATGTGGTTTATCTGCAAACCTTTGGAAAGTGTTGCATTTTTCAACAATGTCGTTGCCATCACGCATCGCGATTGGCCAGTAGAAGCCAGCTCATAGAGCCTTGGTAACGAGGGCGCGGCTGCCTGCGTGGTGGCCACATATGCCTTCATGTATGTCGAGGAGGATGCTCTTACTGTCACTATTGGTGACGCATCACTGGAGTACTCCTGTAATTCTGCGCCTGTACATCTCGCAGTTGATGATGGTGAAGGCTTTTGATCGGCGAGCGATGTGCCTGGAATCAGTCGGGTCCTCGAGTAGGTGCTTGCTTAGCAGGTACCAGAGGTATGGCTAGGTCCATGTTTGCTCAATTACAAGGACCTGCACGAGGCTGACTAGTTTGACGTCCGTTTCCAGCTCTTCAGGTGCCTCTTATTTGTTGGTTTGCGCATCCCCCGAGTGTTCCACAGCTTCGGATGTGCCCTTAAGAGTCTTGCGCTTGATGGAGAGTTTGCAGATCTGTTCGAGGAACACGCTCGGCGGTACTGGGGCGAAAGGTGGACCCAATATTGGCGAGCTTGTCGGCTTCCTCATTGCTTTCCCGGCCAACATGCCGGAGTCCGCAGCCGTCAAAGTATCCTTCAAGTGAGTTGTAGAGGTCGCGGTACGCGATCATGTTGTCGCTTACGGTGTCACATTGGTTCATCATCTGCTAGATGATGATATTGGAGCCATCGTAGATGACCAATCGTGTGGCACTGCACACTTTGGCCATCCGCCTGCCGTGCAGGAGTGCCTCGTATTCAACATCATTGTTGGATGCGTGGAATTTCATCTGCAACATATAACTCATCTAGTCCCCTTGGGGGGATGTCAAGATTACTCCGACGTCGCGCTTGGAGCCGTTGAAATGCATCGTCCAGAGTTGTGATATGTCCGGATTTTCCGAAAGCTGGAGTTCCATCTAGTGGACGAAAAAGTCAGGAAGCACCTGTAACTTGATGGCGGTGCGATGCTCATAAATGATGTCTTGTGGGGACAACTCGATGCCCCATAGGGCTACTCTCCCATAGCTTTGGGGTTCTTGAGGACATGTGATAGTGGCGCCTCGTTGACGACCATGATCTGATGCTCTTGGAAGTAGTGGCGCAGTCGACGCACAGTCATGAATATGCCATAAGCAAGATTTTGGTAATGGGGATACCTTTTCTTTATATGCGTTAGTACCTCGCCGAGTTAATAGACTAGGCATTGTACCCCATGGGTTTTGCCGTCTTCGGGTCGTTCGACCACAAGGGTCGTGCTGACCACTTGATGCGTGGCAGCAATATAGAGTAGCATGGGCTCTCTCTCCTTTGGCGTTACCAGGATGGGGGATGTAGAGAGTAAGCGTTTGAGGTCTTCGAATGCCTCATCGGCCTCAGCTGTCCACTCGAACTTATTGGCCTTGTGGATCAATTGGTAGAAGGGGAGAGCCTTTTCTCCCATTTAGCTGATGAACCTACCGAGCGCCACGACTCGCCCAACTAGCTGCTGGAATACTTTCACGTTCTTCGGCTTCTCCATGGATATTATAGCCTTGATTTTCTTTGGGTTGGCCTCAATGCCTCTTTTGGAGATGAAGTACCCGAGTAATTGCCCGGATGGGACACCTAAGGAGCATTTTTCCGAGTTCAGCTTGATCCTTTAGCGATCAAGGTTGTCGAGCGTCTTGCGGAGATCGTCGACCAGTGTTAGGCTTCCCTTGGTCTTGACTACTATGTCATAGACATAGAATTGGATGTTTTGCTTCTTCAAGCATGCTTGCATGCACCGCTGATAGGTTGCTCCTGCGTTCTTGAGCCCGAAAGGCATTGTGTTGTAGCAGAACACCCAGAACAGTGTGATGAATGCTGTATTTTCTTGATCTTTGACCTTCAGTCGAATCTGGTGATAGCCCGAGTAGGAGTCAAGAAATGGTAGCCGTTCGCATCCTGTAGTGGAGTCGATGATTTTATCAATCCACCACAAGGGGAAGTGGTTTTTGAGACAATGCTTGTTAAGCCCCGTAAAGTCCACACACATCCGCAGGATGTTCGTGTCCTTCTTAGGGACCAGCACGAGGTTAGTCACCCAGGTGCTTTCCTTGATCTCCCTTATGAAGTTGGCATCGAGAAGTCTATTGACTTTGGTGCCGATTGCTTCAACTCTGCCCTCGGACAGTCGACGCATTGTCTGCTTGACCGTCCTCGCATCTTTAGAAACGTTGAGTGCATGCTCGGCCAATTCCTTGGGAACTCCTGGCATGTCCGTAGGACACCAGGCAAAGATTTCCCAGCACTCACGGAGGAATTCGGAGAGCGCGAGTTCCTATGTGGAACTCTGGTTGTTGGCGATTAGAGCCGTCTTGGTGGGGTCCTTCAGGTGGACCTGCACCGCCTTGGTGTTGACTGTGGAGTCGAATGACATATCAGGTGTGTTTTGCTTGGTGAAAGGGGGAATACCTGTTGTCTGTCGACTCCTTTAGAATTGTGAGCTCCTCCTGCATGCCGAATGACTGGGATATTCTGTTGAAATCTCTGTCACAGCTATCGGACTTGGTGAAGCTTCCTGGGACGGTGATGACATTGTTAGGTCCTAGCATTTTCGGCAAAAGATAAGCGTAGTGCGGAACCGCCATAAATCCTGCGAATGCCACGTGGCTGAGGATGGCGTGGTATTGTGAGGGCTAGTCCACCACCTCGAACTCGATCCGCTCACGCCTAAAGTTCTTGGGGGTTTCGAAGATGACATCGAGCCATATTCTTCCTAGGGGATATACTCCTTTCCCTGGGACGATGTCGTGGAAGGCTGTGTCTGATGCCTCCAGAATGCATAGTGGGATCCGCATAGCTGCAAGTGTGCTGACGAACATCAGATTGATGCCACTGCCGCCGTCCATGAATACATGACTCATTTCAAATCCTCCGATCTGGGTCTCGAGCACCAGGGCAGAGTGACCTAGGCTAGGTATTTTCCATGGGTGATCCGAACAATCAAAGGTGATGCACGAATCCGAGCCACTGAGGTATTCAGGTATGGCAGGCGGAGAGGTAATGGCAAAGTTTACCTGGCTGGTAATTGTCTTCTATATCATGTTGGACGGATGTTCCTTTTGTATCATCATATCCCCCAATGATCGTGGGTATGGCTCTGCTCCGTTGTTCTGGGCCGGCATAGCCTCAGGCTGTGCGGGTGCTCCGGGTGGCGGAGGTAGCGCGCCTATGCGACGGCTCCTGGGGAAGGGACAAACCCTTGATTCACCTCCTCACGCCGCATCTAGGCATATCCTTCATGGAGCTTTTGGAATTCCCTGCAGTACTTAAGTAGATGGCTGGCCTTCCTCTCCCTATCCTGCTTGTCAATGTAGAAGTGGATGGTGCAGCGACCCGACAGTTTGTCGAGTGCGTAGGGCTCATCTTGCCGATTGCGGCGTTACCAGGACTAGGTGGGCTTCCTGCTGTCGTGATAGCCGCTGCTACGATAGCCGTCATCGCGGCATTCGGCGTAGCCAGCCGTGACCATGTTAATTTCTTCGTGATCGTCGTAGACGTGCGCCCTTCTCTTTCCTCGGCGGTCGCGTCTGCTGCCGAGGTCATATTTTTCATCTGAGCGATTGCGGTTGACAGCGTCTTCGCCATCCGCCCATCAGGTGGTAGGTGGTTTTGGGCTTGACCCGGCGTAGCTCCTCTTTGAGCTTGCGGCGCCTCACTCCACCTTTGAAGGCGTCGATTTCCCTTTCTTCCAAGATGTTCTTGGCAGAGTTCTTGATTACGGACCAGCGCTGCACGTGGGAGCGGATCGACTCGTTGGAGCGTTGGCAACAAGCGTGCACCTCTTTGATTGAGGCAGGCCACCTGCAGGTGCCTTTGAAGTTGCGAATGAAGTTGTATACCAGCTCATCCCAGCTTGGGATGGATCTGAAGGGAAGGTTATTGAGCCAGGCCCTGGCCGCGCCTTGTAGCTGTAGCTGAGGCATTGCATGGCTGTTTTCCTATTTCTGCCATGCAGTTTAACCGACGAGACGTGGTCATCCAACCAAATCTTCGGCTCCTGCAAGCCGTCGAACTTGGATTGTCCGAAGGGAGTTTGAAGCCTCCGGGCATCCTGGATTGTCGGATGGCTCCGCTGAAGCATCTGGCGCCACATAACTCTGTGTCCTCTTCCTCGCACTCTATGGAGCATGTACGTTTTGCACGTGATTTGTCGATCTTGCACTGTGTGAGCTCGTCACGGGCGTCATAGTTGCAGCTACTTCGCGGCAGGCTGCAGCGACACGGCGACAGGTTGTGCTCATCCTCATCTGATGAGGGTGTGCGATTTCTGGTGAATTCTACCATAGCCTTTTTCTTGGGCTCCGGGGTCGTTTCTCTGAGAAATGCAGCTCCCATGAGCCCAAGGCCCGCACTCGTAGATTTGTGGATTGCGTGTCTAGGGTCCCCAGCCGGTAGTGGCTGCCATAACCGCAGCCTAGGGTTTTTTGGTCATGATGTTGCCCTATGAGTCCATTTACATGAAGGACAAGTCGAGTGCCTTGGTGTCGTGGTATTGCTGACAAGTACACCATGGAGGGGTCCTCAAAGTGTGTGTTTAGAGACGTGGGGGAAGGCGGATGGTTGACGGGTACAAGGTTACACAGCTTACCCAGGTTCAGATCCCACAATGGTGGCGGAATCCTACTCCTATCAATCACTATAATGGCAATACGCCGAGTTACAGGGATTGGTTCACTGTGTGAGGTGTATGTTAATCGATTGCCTAAAGGCTCCCATAGGCCTGACTTATATAGTCGCCAGGTCCTAGGGTTACAGGGAAATTCCTAGCTAGACAGGTTATAGTCCTACATAGTATACATCAGTCTAACGTGTCTTGCACTCCAAGGCTCCGGGTACGTCGGTGACTCCTCCGTAGCCTTCCTTTATCCGGCATGGGCCTCCCTTCTGGATCCATCTAACTGGCCGCCCATCAGGCCATGGGCCATGTTACCAACTGTGGGCCACCCGGGTTATCCGGATAGGAGACATGCTATGCGGGTACCCATATAGCATATCCCCAATAGTAGCCCCTAGAGAACTCCGAGATCTTGCGTTGTCTTGCCTCTTTAGGTTGATTGCTCTGTCTAGATGGATGTCGGAAAATCATCACGTAATATCTTGTAGTCCTCTCAAGAACCCTGCAAGGTTTTTCCGTCTTCAACTTGTAAGTCGGAGAACTACTGAAACTTCCATTGTACTCTTCTGTAGCCTGATTGGATCCGTCCATGCTGGAATATTCCGATGTGATGGTTCACCTGCTCGTGTCAGCTAGGGTGACGTAGACATAGGTCAGCAACGCCTCGTAACTCACACATGCAGAGAAAACAATCATGTACATTTTTCCTGTGCAAAGGATACGAACCATTGGCGGCGGTTGGGGACGTGGCGAAATTTCCGCGCACGCGCCCGCACACGTTGTCCACACGCCGACCACTCGATCACTTTGCACGAATCTTGACGCCAGGGGTTATAAATTACAACTGTGGTGGATTTTTACTTTTCACCTCATTCCTCTCTTGCGTCATCATCTTCCTCCTGCGAGCACCTCCTCGAGCCCTCCACGCGCACGCGAAAAACCCTAGACTCCCAATCTTCTCAGTCACCTCCCCTCTCAATTCAATGGTGAGCAATAGCTCTACTCCCTCCATGGCGGCGTTGGGTGATGCCGCGGCGAAGCCGGCGGGCTCCGTCCATGTTCCCCCAGAGGGCCTGGTGCTGCCCAAATCCACAGTGGTCAATTCCACCGGCGGCGACCAAATTCCAGCACCGCTAGAGCTGCTGGAGGAAGAAGGTGACTCCCACAAGGGAGATTGGCACGACTCAGATATCACAGACTGTGATATCAAGGATCTGGTCATCGAAGGCTATCTCCCCGCGACGGAGGGATTAGTCTGGCGGGTGGCGCCGGCCGGCGAGGTCACGCCTTGTCCCCACGCAGGAGTGAAGGTGTACCTCCAAGCGCAATTGGTACGCAGAGTTTCCCTACCCATCTCCAGTTTCTTCCTAGCTGTCCTCAACCATTACCGGGTTCAACCTCAAAACCTTTCCCCCAATAGCATCCTCGCGCTTAGCAATTACGCGGCGCTTTGTGAGGGTTACCTAGGGATTAGGCCTAGGTTAGACTTGTTTATATACATTTTTACATCAAGAGGGAAGCCGGAGCTAGCAAGGATGAGCTTAGGAACTGTGGCACAATTAGTTTTAAGATCCGGCCTGGTCGGTGGTTCCCCGACATCGTCGGCCACGAGTCTTGCAAGAACTGGCAATGAACGTACTTCTACGGCCCAGATATCCCTCTGTCTGTCCGAGAAGCAACATATCCGGACTTTGTCGACGGAGCTGCCGCCGAAGCCTCGACATGGAGATACCAGGCCACCCTTCCCTCCGACAACGATGCCTCCCGCGCCATAAGGAGGATAGAGTGGTTCGTGGAGACGGGTCTAACCGGATTGGACCTGGCCATGTTCTGGTTCGTCAGGCGGATCCAACCTCTGCAGTGCCGCTCGAAGTTGATGTATGAGTACTCTAAGGAGAGGAAGGATAGCCTCCGCATCTCCGAGGACAACTTATCCAGCGATATTTGTTTCCTATGGAATGTTGTATGCGGAAAAAACTTATTGTTAACTTAAGGCGGAAAAACAATAGTTGTATTTTCCTGCTACTCAGGAACTGGTTCCAGCATGTATACATTTTTAAGCAAGTGCTGGCTTATCCATTACTTTGGTTTGTATGCTTGACCTTTCGTGAGTCGGAAGACTCTTTGTCGTCACCATGCGCTCAGGCGATGATACCCAATGGCACCGTCAAAAATCTAAGCACAAAATCTCCAACTTCAAGTGCCGAAAGTCACTACTCCAGAATCCACATAAAAACAACAAAGAACGTGTAGACCAGAAAACTTAAGCTAACGCCCATAGGAGGAATTTTCACAAGTGCAAATGCAAAGCTTGTGTATAAAGGTTTTATACGATCCAAAAATGAACACTAAAGGAGGTAAAAGACTCAGAAATATGAGTGAACCAGAGAGCTTTATTTCATTGATCATATAAGAGGTACACAATAGATAAAAAATGCAAAGTGTAGAAAGGACGTAGATGTGCTATGTTCCAGGGCACATCAAGCTCAGGTAGTCATCATCCAGGTCATGTCGCTTACGCTTATGATCCTTGTTAGGACTATACTCAAGTTCACTATTGTGAACGAGATAGTAAGACCCATTGAGTAGCACCTTGCTTATGATGAACGGTCCTTCCCATGGCAGGGATAATTTGTGTGACTTATTCTGCTTAAGTCGGAGCACCAGATCCCCCTCTCTAAACAAGCGATGCCAAACGCGGTGACTATGGTATCTACGTAGCTTCGGCTGATAGATGGCAGATCTTTGGCATGCCAAAACGCGCTCCTCCTCGAGAAGGTCCACATCTAGGCGTCTGGATTCTTCAGCGTCATCTTTGTCGTAGGCGGCAACTCTTGGTGAATCATGAAGGATGTCGGAAGGCAGGATGGCTTCTGCACCATATACCATGAAGTAAGGGGTGTAGCCGGTGGATCTATTGGGTGTAGTTCGTAAACTCCATAGCACATATGGTAATTCCTCCACCCAGGCTCCAGCTGCTCTATGCAACGGTGCTTCCAAACGTGGCTTGATTCCCTGCAGAATTAACCCATTGGTCTGCTCAACCTAACCATTGGATTACAGATGTGCCACAGATGCAAGGTCAAGTCGGATGCCCTTCTCCCAACAATAAGCCTCCACTTCTCCGAATGACAAGTTGCTGCCGTTGTCGGTGATGATGTTATGTGGGAGACCAAATCTCACCACCAGATCCTGGACAAACCTAAGGGCAGTTGCCGCATCAAGCTTTCTAATGGGTTTAGCTTCTATCCATTTGGTGAATTTATCAACTGCTACTAGTAGATGCGTAAACCCACATGGTGCCGTCTGCAACGGACCAACCATGTCTAGCCCCCAGACTGCAAACGGCCAAGTTATTGGTATTGTTCACAATTCTTTGGCTGGAACATGTGGTTGTCGGGCGTAGAACTGGCATCCTAAGCCCATCTCTACCACCTTGTCGGCGTCCGCCTTCGCGGTCTGCCAGTAGAATCATTGCTGGAAGGCTTTGGAGACCAATGATCGAGGAGCGACATGATGCCCGCAATCTTCGAGATGGATCTCACGTAGGATTTCAATACCATCTTGCTGGGAAACACACTTAAGGTAAACACCGGTGGTGCTTCTTTTGTAGAGCTGTCCATTGAATATGGTATAGGCCTTTGCTCGACGTACTATTTGTCATCTTTCGACTTCCTTGGCAGGGAAAGTTCCGTGTACAAGTTATTCCATGAACGGTTTTGTCCAAGCCGGAGGGACCTTTGTCACTGTGTGAACGAAAGAGTCAGCTCTGTCCGAGTTGTCCATGTCTGCTCCCTTCATGGATGGTGTCCGTAGATGCTCCAGGAAAATGCCAGACGGAATTTGTTTGCGCCCTGATCCAAGCTTTGACAGCAGATTAGCCGCTTCATTTTTCTCCCTAGGTACATACTTGACCTTGTAGCCCAAGAAGCTTTTGGCTATCTCATCCACTTCGTCACGATATGCCGCCATCATAGGGTTCTTTGCATTCCAGGTGCCATCTACCTGCTGGGCAACCAAGTCGGAATCTCCACAGCAAACTATGCGCTTGATGTCAATATCCTTGGCTACACGCAGTCCTTGAATGAGTGCTTCATACTCCGCCATGTTGTTCGTAGCCTCGAAGTGGATCTGCAGAACGTAGTGCTGTTTTTCCCCGGTTGTTGACTGTAGTACTACACCAGCCCCTGAGCCATTGAGTAGCTTTGATCCGTCAAAGTGCATCACCGAGTATTCTGGCTATGGCATTGGGGTAGCATCTGGCATCTCCGTCCAATCTGCGATAAAATCCGCCAAGGCCTATGACATAACAGCGTCGCGTCTTTTGTAGGTGCTCTCAAAGGCGGAAAGTTCAATGCCCCACTTTGCAACCCTTCCTGTAGCCTCGCTATTATTGATGATGTCGGACAGTGGAGCTTTGCTCACAACTGTGATGGGGTCCTCCTGGAAGTAGTGCCTCAGCTTCTCAGAAGCGAGGAACACTCTATCGTGGTATTACCGACGAGTACGCCATGGAGGGGTCCTCACAGTGCGTGTTTAGAGACGTGGGGGAAGGCGTACGGTTGACGGGTACGAGGTAACATAGCTTACCCAGGTTCAGATCCCACGACGGTGGCGGAATCGTACTCCTGCTATAAGTCACTATAAGGGCAATACGCCGAGTTATAGAGATAGGTTCGCTGTGCGAGGTTGTCTAAAGTTGTAAGTTATCATGCCCTAATGGCTCCCATAGGCCCGACTTATATAGTCGCCAGGTCCTAGGGTTACATGGAGAAGTCCTAGCCGGACAGGTTACAGAGTCCTACACCGTCTATTACTAGTCTTGTGTATCTTGTACTCCAAGGCTCCGGCTACGTCTGTGACTCCAACCATAGCCTTCCTTTATCCGGCATGGGCCTCCCTTTTGGATCCATCTAACTGGGCCGCCCAGCAGGCCATGGGCCATTCTACCAACTGTGGGCCACCCGTGTTATCCGGATAGGAGACATGCTATGAGGAGACCCGTATAGTATATCCCCAACAGTAGCCCCCGGAGAACTCCGAGATCTTGTGCCGTCTTGCCTCTTCGTGTGGAATGCTCCGTCTAGATGGATGTCGGCAAATCGTCAAGCAATATCTTGTAGTCCTCCCAAATAACCTTGCAAGGTTTTCTCCGTCTTCAACACGTAAGTCAGAGAAATGTTGAATCTTCCATCGTACTCTTCCGTAGCCAGACTAGATCCGTCCATGCCGGAATCTTCCAATGTGACGGATCATCTGCCTATGTCAGCTAGGGCGGCGTAGACGTAGGTCCGCAACGCCTCGTAACTCACACATGCAGAGAACGCAATCATGTCCAATTTTCCCTCGCGAGCGATACGAACCGTTGGAGGCGACGGTTGGAGACGTGGCGAAATTTCCGTGCACGTTCGCGAACACGTGTCTACGCGGCAACCGTCCGATCAAGCTGCACGAATCTTGATGCTGGAGATGATAAATAGTAACAGAGGTGGAATTTCTACCTTTTACCTCATTATCTCCTCACATTGTTTTCTTCCTCAAGCGCGTGCCTCCTCGAGCTCTCCGCGCAAAACTCGCGAAAAAACCCTACCTCAATCCATACCAGTCACCTCCAATCTCTCTCCATGGCCAGCAGCAGCCCCTCTACATCCATGGCGGCGTCGAGAGAAGCCGCGGCAAAGCCGGCGAGCTCTATCGCCGTGACCCAGAGGGCTTGGTCATCCCCGCCTTGGCGGTGATTGAGTATACCGGAAGCGACCATAATCCAGCGGTGCTGGAGCCGTTGGAGGAGGAACTGGATTCACACAAGGGTGACTGGCGCGGCTCAGACATCAACGACCGTGATATCCAGGAGCTGATCCCCGAGGGCTACCTCCCTGTGACGGAGGGACTCTCCTGGCGGGCGGCGCCGGCCGGCGAGGTGACACCTTCTCCCCAAGCTGGAGAAAATGTGTACCTCAAAGCCCAACTGGTACGCGGCGTCTCCCTGCCCATCTCCAACTTCTTCCTCTCTGTCTTAAATCACTATAGAGTCCAGCCCAGAACCTTTCTCCCAACGGTATCTTAGCGCTTAGAAACTACGCGGCGCTCTACGAGGGTTACTTAGTGATAAAGCCTAGGCTAGACCTCTTCGTGTACTTCTTCACCATCAAACATGAAGCCGGAGATAGTAAGGAAGGACTTAGGAATTGCAGCACCATAAGCTTCAAGATCCGTCCTGGCCGGCGGTTCCCCGACATCGTCGGTTATGAGTCCTGCAAAAACTGGCAGCGTACTTACTTCTACGGCCTAGATATCCCTCTTGCTGGCCGACAAGTAACGTACCCAGACTTCGTTGACGGATCCGCCGCTGAAGCCTCGTCATGGAGATCCTAGGCCTCCCTACCCTCCGACCTCGATGCTTCCCGCGCCATAAGGAGGATAGAATGGTTCGTAGAGACGGGTTTTACCGGCTTGGACCAAGCCATGTGATGGTTCATCAAGCGAATCCAACCTCTGCAGCACCGCGCAAAGCTCATGCACGAGTATACCAGCGATAGAAGGGATAGCCTCCGCATCTCCATGGACAACTTCTCGAGTGACTCCGTAAAGCTCCGCCTTAAGGACATCGTCAAGGTGAAGGACAAGAAGCGTGGATTCACCATCACCTACGACATGTTCGTAGACGGAAAGTGCCCAAAGGTAGTTATTTATTTTCCGTGTATGACATATACTCTAGTTCTTCCGTATTGCAAATGTCATCTCATCTAACACGGTGACTTCTCACTTAACAGCTTAGCGACATAGATGAGGACAACATGGCTCCTCAAATCTATGATCCAAAGATGAAGGCAGACACCCTCGTGTCCGACGACGATGCTCCGTTGGGAAGAAAGCGGTAGAGCTCCACCTCTGACACTGCCGACGGAGGCAAGAAGAATAAGACGGAGGGTGGAGCCTCCAAGAAGACTACCACCGCCCTGGAGGCAGAAAAGAGAAAAGTTACCGGGATCCCCTTTGCGAAAGCACCCCCACTTGTGTAAGCTTCTTTCTTTCCGACATTGTCTATTTAACTTTCTTGCTCCTGTACTTATGCATTTTTGCACGTTTCAGGAAGAAAGCCACGACCAGCCTGAAGAAGACCTCCAAATTGGGGGCTTCTAGAACCATCAAGGACATGCTGCATTACGATGCATCTCCTGCCATCGCCCCTGCCACTCCCTCCGTCAAGACCTCGTCTACCCCGCCAAGCTCACAAGCTAAGGATACATCTGGCCCTTCCGCCATTGAAGTGGACTCAGGTGCCTCTACCGAGGTTGCTGTCATCGGCGAGCAGGCGACGTAGGAGAGTGCCGCCCACCAAATGGCTGAAGCTCCGGCTAAGGATGCCATCGGTGGCGGTAAGGCGGTGGTGGAAGCAGGTACTTCTGTCGTTGGCGGCGCCCCCGCACCCAAGAAAACCATAACCTATCCAAAGATAGTATATCCGGTAGTTACACCGGGTAGCACTGCTCTGGTCCCTGGTGCGGCGCCAACATCTCCGACGTGCGGTCTAGAGGAGCTCCGCCGACAAGCATAAATCTTGCAAGGAAACAGTGAATCCTTTGGAAAGCTGCTGTCCAAGAGTGCTACAAACCTCAAGATCATTGCACTTGTAAGTTTTATTTGCCTTTTGCATTTCATATGAGTATCCCACTGTAGCCGCCGAGGATGACGGAAAACCATAGGGCTTTCCATCTACATGCTCTAAGAGTGACTAAGTTAGAAAACCTCTCACTGTAGCCCCAAGCATGTAGGTGGAATGAAACTTTATACTGTAGCCCCCAATCTTCTAATCAAAAACTGAATTAGTTCAGACTAGATGCTTAAAGAAAAGCTAAGCATAATGCTAAATCAAAAATTCCCGCTGTAGCCCCCGAGCGTCTAGGTGGAAAATTTCCGACTAGAAGCTCCAAGCAGACCAAACAACATTTTAACTTTGACCTTTTTTCCACAGAATGAGAGTGCTCGGAGGGGCATGGCCAACGGCAAGTACTAGAAGATGCGCGCAGATTTGGAAGCTGAAATGGGTAAAACTGCATTCTTAAAGGAACAGATCACCAACAGCAAGCGTCTGTTTTCTTTTTCGCATTCCGAGTTGGTTTTGTGGCCATATTCTCCGAGTACTCACTGTGTACTTTTCTTTCCCTGACTTGCAGAAACCATTGCCAAGGCCAAGAATATTGTCGAGCAATCCAAGCACATTCAAGAGCTGGATAGAGAGAAAAAACTCTTAAGTAGGAGAGGAAGGACATGCTGAAAATGCACAAGGAGTCAATGAAGGTCCTATAGGACTCCGCCACCGAGGAAATCAATCGCTTGAAGGAGGAGATATCTATCTTAAGAGATCAGAAGAAAGCTGCTGATGAGCAGAATCAAAGCCATAGTGAGGCGTATAAGCTCCTCCAACAAGAGAAAGAATCCTTGGCGGAAACCCTCTAGCAAGCTGAGGCCAGCATCTTCAGTAAGTTTTCTCCGTCTTGGATTTATGTAGTCTAGATACTCTGAATTGTTGAACTCATGTGCTCCTTGTCGGAATTTGCAGCTCCTATGGCTTTAACCCGATCGCCTCCTCCAGCCAAGGAATGCATGGTTCTTGCCGGCAACTTCATCAACACCGCCATCACGCAAGCTAAGGAGATCGCCAAGCCCCTCGAGATAAATATCAAGGCATCGGACTCCGTGGCGAAGTACTCGGAGATTCCGTGCCGAGCCCCCGAGCGTATCACAAGCTAGAAGGCTTCATGTGCACGGGCTGGCGCAAGGATGGAGCTGTCAATGGTGAAGGCACACTATGAAGATGCCGACATCAACACGGTGACCTCTGGAATTCCCGACGTAGACGACGATGGCAAAGAGATTAATGATGAATCCATCTTGTCACCTCTTGCGGGTTATGACACCAAAGTTGCCGACTTGGTCGACATCAACGTCTTCGTGCCGATGAACACCATCGATTCCGACAACCAAATCTCCTCCGAGTCTCTTCACACCGCCGCCTTCGAGGGTGACTCTCCTGCTGGTGATGGCGCTACTTCTAAGTCTCCTGCGCCAAAGGAATGAAGAACAACTTTGTAATATTTGTTTCACCTTTGGTGCATGTGAGGAAAAAACTTATTGATGTAACTTAAGGCGTAAAACAGTGGTTGTTATTCCTGCTACTCAAGAACTAGTTTCCAGCATGTATATATATATATATATTTAAGCAAGTGCTGGCTTATCCATTACTTCGGTTCTTTGCTTGACTTTTCGTGAGTCAGAAGACTCGTTGTCGGAACCACACGTTCAGGTGATGATGCCCAATGGCACCGTCAATAACCTAAGCACAAAATCGCCGACAATAAGTGCCAAAAATCACTACTCCAAAATCCACATAAAAACGACAAAGAACGTGTAGACCAGAAAACTTAAGCTAACGCCCTTAGGCGGAATTTTCACATGTGCAATCGCAAAACTTGTGCATAAAGGTTTTACATGATCCAAAAATGAACACTAAAGGAGGTAAAAGACTCAGAAATATGAGTGAACTAGAGAGCTTTATTTCACTGATCATATAAGAGGTACACAATCAGATAAAAATGCTAAGTGTAAAAAGGACGTAGCTGTGATATGTTCCATGGCCGATCAAGCTCCGGGTAGTCATCATCCGGGTCACGTCACTTACGCTTATGGTCCTCCTTGGGTCAATCCTTCAGTTCACGACTGTCATTGAGGTAGTAAGACCCATTGAGTAGCGCCTTTCTTATGATGAACGGTGCTTCCCATGGCAGGGATAATTTGTGTGACTTCTTCTGCTTAAGTCGGAGCACCAAATCCCCCTCTTTAAACGAGTGGTGCCGAACGCGGCGACTATGGTAGCTGCATAGATTCTGCTGGTAGATGGTGAATCTTTGGCATGCCAAAACGCGCTCCTCCTCGAGAAGGTCCACATGTAGGCGTCTGGATTCTTCAGCGTCATCTTCGTCGTAGGCGGCAACCCTTGGTGCATCGTGAAGTATGTCGGAAGGCAGGATTGCTTCTGCTCCATATACCATGAAGTAAGGGGTGTGTAGCCGGTGGATCTGTTGGGTGTAGTTCGTAAACTCCACAGCACAGATGGCAATTCTTCTGCCCAGGCTCCAGCTACTCTATGTAGCGGTGCCTCAAGACGTGGCTTGATTCCCTGCAGAATTAATCCATTTGCTCGCTCAACCTGACCATTGGATTGTGGGTGTGCCACAGATGCAAGGTCAAGTCGGATGCCTTTCTCCCAACAATAAGCCTCTACTTCTCCGAGTGACAAATTGCTGCCGTTGTCGGTGATAATGCTATGTGAGAGACCAAATCTCAACACTAGATCCCGAACAAACCTGAGGGCAGTTGCCCCATCAAGCTTTCTAATGGGTTTAGCTTCTATCCATTTAGTGAATTTATCAACTGCTACAAGCAGATGCGTAAACCCACAAGGTGCCGTCTGTAATGGTCCCACCATGTCTAGCCCCCAGACTGCAAACGGCCAAGTTATTGGTATTGTTCGAAATTATTCAGCAGGAACATGTGGTTGTCGGGCATAATACTGGCATCCCATGCATGTCTCAACCAGCTTGTCAGCGTCCGCCTTCGCAGTCATCCAGTAGAATCCTTTCCGGAAGGCTTTCACGACCAACGATCGAGGAGCAACGTGATGCCGGCAATCTCCGAGATGGATTTCGCGTAGGATTTCCATACCTTCTAGCTGGGAAACACACTTGAGGAATACACCCGTAGTTCTCCTCTTGTAGAGTTGTCCATTGATTATGGTATAACCCTTTGCTCATCGTACTATTTGCCATCCTTTGACCTCGTCGTCGGGCAAAGTTCCGTGTTCGAGATATTCCATGAACGGTTTTGTCCAAGCCGGAGGGACCTTTTTCACCATGTTGATGAAAGAGTCGGCTCGATCCAGGTTGTCGATGTCAGCTCCCTTCACAGATGGTGTGCGTAGATGCTCTAGGAAAACTCCTGGCGGAATTTTTTTGCGCCCTGATCCAAGCTTAGACAGCATATCAGCCGTCTCGTTTTGCTCCCTAGGTACATACTTGACTTCGTAGCCCAAGAAGCTCTTTGCTATCTCGTCCACTTCGTCTCGATATGCCGCCATCATAGGGTTCCGCGCATTCCAGGTGCCAGCCACCTGCTGGGCAACCAAGTCGGAATCTCCACAACAAACTATGCGCTTGATACCAATATCCTTGGCAACACGTACTCCATGAATGAGTGCTTCATACTCCGCCATGTTGTTTGTAGCCTCGAAGTGGATCACCAGAACGTAGTGTAGCTTGTCTCCTGTTGGTGACTGTAGCAATACACCAGCCGCCGAGCCGTTGAGCAGCTTTGATCCGTCAAAGTGCATCACACAGTACTTTGGTTGTGACAACGGAGTAGCGTCTGGCATCTCCGTCCAATCTGCAACAAAATCGGCCAAGGCTTGTGATTTGATAGCATCGCGTCTCTTGTAAGTGATCTCGAAGGCAGCAAGTTCAATGCCCCACTTCGCGACCCTTCCTGTAGCATCGCTGTTGTTGATTATGTCGGACAGTGGAGTTTTGCTCACCACTGTGATTGGGTGCTCCTGAAAGTAGTGCCTCAGCTTCCGAGAAGCAAGGAATACTCCATAAGCTATCTTCTGGTAGTGCGGGTAACGCTGCTTGGACTCCGTCAAGACCTCGCTCACATAGTAAACTGGTCATTGAACTCCGTGCTCGTAGCCTGGTTCCTTCCGCTCTACCATGAAGACGATGCTGATTACCTGGTTGGTTGCCGCCATGTAGATTAACAGGGGCTCGCCAGGCTCGGGTGCTGCAAGGATAGGCGCTGAGGAAAGAATCTCCTTGAGCTGCTTCAATGTTGAATCTGCTTCGTCCGTCCAGGTGAATTTGTCCGCCTTCTTCAGCAGCTTGTACAGCAGCAGAGCCTTCTCTCCAAGTCGGCTGACGAACCGACTATCTGCTGCAACACAACCTATTAGTCGTTGAATGTCCTTTAGGCATGTCGGACGATTTATGTTTAAGATGGCCTTGATTTTCTCCGGGTTGACCTCGATTCCGTGATGGGAAACGATGAAACCCAACAATTTGCAGGCTGGTACCCCGAAGACGCACTTCTTGGGGTTAAGCATCATGTTCTATTTCCATAGATTATCAAAGATTTCTTTCAAGTCGTAGATTAAGTCGTTTGACTTTTTAGACATCACCACGATATTGTCCACATAGGCGTGAACGTTCGGACCAATTTGGTCATGAAGGCAACGTTGCATTGTCCGCTGCTACGTAGCGCCTGCGTTTTTCAGCCCAAAGGGCATCGTAACATAGCAAAATGTGTCGTATGCGATAGTGAACGAAGTGGCCAATTGGTCCGACTTTCTCATCTTGATCTGGTGGTATCCTGAGTATGCATCGAGAAAACACAAAAGTTCTGAGTCAGCCGTCGAGTCAATGACTTGGTCAATGCGAGGCAAAGCAAAGGGATCTTTGGGACATGCTTTGTTCAAGCCAGTGTAATCAATACACATTCTTAATTCATTGGTTCCCTTTTTGGGGACAAGTACAGGTTTGGCCACCCATTGGGTGTGAAGGACTTCTCGGATAAATCTAGCCTTAAGTAACCTAGCTATCTCTTTGCCAATGGCGCGTCTCTTCTCATCTCCAAAGCGTCGTAGAGGTTGTTTCACTGGTTTGGATTTTGGATCAATGTTTACGCTGTGCTCGGCAAGTTCCCGAGGTACACCTTTCATGTCGGCAGGATGCCAGGCAAAGATGTCCCTATTCTCACGGAGGAACTCGACAAGCGCGCTTTCCTATTTGGGATCTAGGTTCGTCCCAATGGCGGTGACCTTGGAGGCATCGCGTACCACAAGTTCCACCGGCTTGGTCTCGGTGGCAGTCTTGAACGCAGGTGCGGAGTCGGAGATCTGCTTCTTCGGCGCGAGCATCTCTGAGTCATTGACCTTGCTCTGGATCTCTTTGAATTCTTCACTGTAGAGGACAGCTTCCACAATGGCTGCTTCATTGATCTCGTAGTCCCTTACCTTGGTAAAGCTTCCGGATACGATGATGACACCGTTTGGTCTAGGTATCTTGAGTTTGTTGTAGACGAAGCATGGCTTGGCCATTAACGTGTGGAAGATGTCGCGCCCAAATATGACGTGGTCCACGCTCTTGAAGGGGACCACCTCGGAGGTCATGCGCTCTTGGCGGTAATTATTAACATCACCAAAGGCAACCTGAAGTGTAATGCACCCAAGGGACCGAGCCTCATGATCGGGAACTATGCCATGGAAAATGGTGTTGGTACGCCTTAGGTTTGCCTCTATCAAGTTCATCTTCTGTAGTGTATCCAGGTACATAATGTTGATGCTGCTTCCACTGTCCACCATACGAACTCCACGCTGTTAATCAAGGGGTTGATGACCATGGCGTACTGGTTCTCTATAGGGATAAGGTCTGGGTGGTCCGTCCCGTCCCAAGTAATTGGAACCTCCAACCAGCACAGGTACTGGGAACTGGGGGGAGAGTATCCATCAGGATTCTTAGGGAGGTCTTCTATTGTCGAACGGTAGGGGTCCCAAGGAAAGTGTGGTAGACTGGCGCCTTCTTCGCGAAGGGGTTCTTACCCTTGTTGTCGCTCTTGGCGGCGTGCTTGGGGTCAACGTCCTCATCCATATCACTTGAATCCTTGGACTCCTCCTCCTTCTTCTTCCCCTTTCCCTTGCCTCGTGGTCTGTTCTTCCGACTTTGCTTGTAGCCGGACTACAGGTCTTCCTTGAGGTTGTTGACGAACTTGCAGTGTCGATTGGTATGGGTGGCCTTGCCATTGGCGTCAAGGTTCTCGAGGCACAGCATATCGCGGTACTCCTCGTAGGTTTGGGGAACGCGGAGCGGCGCCGGGGTAGTTTCACTTCCTCGTTGCTGCTCATGACCAGCTCCCCGTCCTTGGCCACGTTGTCCGCCATCACCTTGTCCTGCAAAAGTCATATCGACCATGTCGCTAGATTTCTTTTCTTTTGGAGCAGTTTTCCGCTTTGTACTGATGTTCCTCCGAGCTTGAGTTGGAATGGCTGATGCCGGCAAAGAGCCGCGAGCATCGTCATTGGCAGCTGTGAACTCACTGTCCAACTGGATCATCTGATTCAAGTCAAGCTGGTGATTGTCCTGCAAGCGCATTAGCTTATGTTTGAGCAACGTGCCCCTTTCCAACCCATCGATGAAGGTGGCCATGGCGGTCTGAGCATGCACTCCTGCGCAGGAATTCTTCATGTCCAGCCAGGGGGAGAGGTAGGCACGATATGTCTCGTCTTTCTCTTGCACGCACCGCTGTAGATCGCCCACAGTGCAGAGACGCTTGTATGTACCCTCAAAGTTCTTAGTGAACGCTTCTTGCATGTCCAGCCAATTTTAGATAGATTTCTCTGGCAAGTCGTCGATCCATTGACGGGACGTGCCCGCCAACATTAATGGGAGGTACTTGACGGCGACGTTGGGGTTGCCTCCGGCAATCTCCACCACGTTGTCGTAGTCCTGCAACCATGTGGCTGGCTTGGCGGTGCCGTCATAGGGCTTGATGGTCTTGTCAATTCGGAAACCTTTGGGGTAAGTTGCGGACCGTATTGCAGGTCCAAAGCAACGTGGCCCCAGGTATGGTCCTTCCCGGGCCTCGTGGATCTTATCGATCCGTGAACGTGCATCGTATGGCTCCGAGTTCTTCTTCTTCTAGTCAACAGGGGATGGGCTGCGTGAAAGACGCGGGCCTCCTCCGCCATGGTGACTGCTTGGTGGTGAAGGAGGCGGAGGTGGCGGTGGGTTAGCATTCTTGCTGTTACCCTCCTGTGACGCCTCACGCCTGTCACGGTTGCTTGTCGGACGTGGAGGGTTATGGCGTGACCTGCTCATGTGTCCTTGGTTGTGCTCTCCGTCATGACGGGTCTGCTCCGCGTTGTCGCGGATGACGATGTCGCACTGCTTTGGTGGGGGCATATCCGTACGATGGTGAGCCTTGTGATCTTCGTGATGTCGGGGGGACCGGGGCAATGGCGATGGGCTACGAGCTCGGGCATTTTCTCCATGGTCGGAGGATATGGGGATAGCATCCTTCCTGTTGCGTGCATCCATCCGTCTTCGTTCTGATGAACCCGTCTGGGACCCGACATCAAGAGGAGATCTGTCCCTTGGCGGCTTATACTGGCTAGATTGGCAAATTACTGGGTCAGACTCAAGCCTCTGAGAGGAGGACTTTTCCTGCTGCTTCACCCCCTTGGCCACTAGGTCATAGACCTGTTCCACTGCCTCGGGCGATCTATCCTGCTCTAGAAGGGTCTTGGCGACGGCGAGGTTAAGGAGTGGGGTGGGCATCACCTGCTTGACTTCACTGTCAATGTATGGCTTGGCCTGTGCCGGCTTAGAGGGAGCCCATCCTAGGTTTCTCCATACACCAGGATCGTTGATGACGCGAGCCGGAGCTTTCTTTGCCTTCTGTTGTTGCAGCAGGGTCTTGTATTCGACCTCCATTGCTCTAGCCTTCTCTATGGACTTCTGCGCGTTGACCATATCTCGATATAGCTTAGCGCCTTGCTCCGCGATGGCCTGCGCTTCCTCCAGCAGCTGCTGGCGCTTCTTGTCAAGTTGAGTCACGTTCCAGATATGAGCTACAGTCAGTGGTTCAATGAGATTTCCATACATCACTCTATCAGCTGGAGTAACTTGGGATGCTGCAGACATAGATGCCGGAGGCGGCAGGTTTGTGGTGTTGTTGTTGCTCGGGCCGGTGCCGAGTTCCGGCGGCTGCTGTACTGGGTTAGGCGGAGGAGGCATGACCTTTGCGCGATCATCGTCAGCAGCAGTAAGTGGCCCCTTCCCCTTTTCCAGTGCGGTAGGCGGATCTCGTCCGGGTTGATCTTCATCCATCGCCGTCCCAATGGTGACGAACACCCCTCGATACGTGACGGCATTGTTGGCTTGCTCATCGCGCGTGTATTCCTCCTCCATCTCCTGCATGGCGGAGTCTAGTTCTTCTGGACTGAAATCTATCTCCTCTGAATCTGGACTGAAGTTAGCATAAAGTGCGTCAATAAGAGAGTTGGTGGGTGCCAGGACTTCCTCGATGACGGTCGGTGGAGGTGCGACAACAGCAACGATGACTGGAGGGGGCGGCACAGGTGCGACGATGGCGGCCGGAGGCGGTGGTGGCGGTGGCTGAATCAGAGGATCTCCGTCAATGAGCGCAAGCGCTGTCTCAGCTGCCGCGTCAGCCTCCGCGTAGTTGTTGACGGTGCTCACCATGCCTTCGAGGGTAAGGCGTCCTGACACCTACTGCCGTCTTAGAGAATATCGGAGAAGCGTGCCACGGTCCAGTCCTTCCACGAAGTGATATATAGCATTATCATCGGGGTAGTGGGCCAGATCGGCTCATATACGAATCCACCTAGCAAGGTAATCGCGGGGGTTTTCGCCCTCTCTCTGAATGCAACGCGCCAGATCGAAGATGGTAACCATGCCGACGAACTTGGATCTCTGCTGTCCAGACGCACGGGCGAAGCTGGCGGACTTGCAGCGATCTTCCACCGTTATATCCTGCACAAGGGCGGCTTGGGTGCGCCTTGAATTTTTCTGATCTTTGCTGGCACACTCCGAAGAGAGATCGACATCGATCCTTCCGCGAATGTATCTTGCCCGTAGGCGGTCCGTCGGGCCTTGATGCTCCTCCGACTCCCAGGGAACTAGTGCCCGAGTCGGTTTTGCCAATGTAGATATGGATGTCTCTGATAGGAACGATCGAACACCGCGTAGGGTTCGTCTTCGCCGGGATCCAGAACTTGTCAGGGGAGACGATCGGAACGTTGCCGGAGAAGAGAACACGACCGATGGCTACGGTTTTGCCGATTCCCGCGAAGATCTTGGTCCTCGCCCGCTGAAGAGCCTGAAGTGCCTCTTGCCCCACGGTGGGCGCCAACTGTCGTGGTATTGACGAGGAGTACGCCATGGAGGGATCCTCACAGTGCGTGTTTAGAGACGTGGGGGAAGGCGGACGGTTGACAGGTATGAGGTAACACAGCTTACCCAGGTTCAGATCCCACGACGGTGGCGGAATCCTACTCCTGCTATAAGTCACTATAAGGGCAATACGCCGAGATACAGAGATAGGTTCGCTGTGCGAGGTTATCTGAAGTTGTAAGTTATCGTGCCCTAAAGGCTCCCATAGGCCCGACTTATATAGTCACCAGGTCCTAGGGTTATAGGGAAAAGTCCTAGCCAGACAGGTTACAGAGTCCTACACCGTCTATTGCTAGTCTTGTGTATCTTGTACTCCAAGGCTCCGCCTACGTCGGTGACTCCAACCGTAGCCTTCCTTTATCCGGCATGGGCCTCCCTTCTGGATCCATCTAACTGGGCCGCCCAGCAGGCCATGGGCCATGCTACTAACTGTGTGCCACCCGGGTTATCCGGATAGGAGACATGCTATGAGGATACCCGTATAGCATATCCCCAACAGTAGCCCCCGGAGAACTCCGAGATCTTGCGCCGTCTTGCCTCTTCGTGTGGAATGCTCCGTCTAGATGGATGTCGGCAAATCATCAAGCAATATCTTGTAGTCCTCCCAAAGAACCTTGCAAGGTTTTCTCCGTCTTCAACACGTAAGTCGGAGAAATGCTGAATCTTCCATCGTACTCTTTCGTAGTGCGGGTTATCCGGAGCTAGCTTCTGGTAGTGCGGGTAATGCTGCTTGGACTCCGTCAACACGTCGCTTACATAGTAAACTAGTCGTTGAACTCCGCACTCATGCCCTGGTTCCTTCTGCTCTACCATGACGACGATGCTGATTACCCGGTTGGTGGCCGCCATGTAAATTAACATAGGCTCCATAGGCTCAGGTGCTGCAAGGATAGGCGTTGAGGAAAGTATCTCCTTGAGCTGCTTCAATGCTGCAACTGCTTCGTCCGTCCACGTAAATTTGTCCGCCTTCTTCAGCAACTTGTACAGCAGCAGAGCCTTCTCTCCAAGTCTGCTGACGAACCGACTAACTGCTGCAATGCAACTTGTTAGTCGTTGTATGTACTTCAGGCATGTCGGAAGGTTTATGTTTAAGATGGCCTTGATTTTCTCTAGTTTGACCTCGATTCCACGCTAGGAAATGATGAAGCCCAACAATTTGCCGGCTGGAACCCCGAAGACGCACTTCTTAGGGTTAAGCATAATGTTGTATTTCCGGAGATTATCAAAGGTTTCTTTTAAGTCGGAGATTAAGTCGTTTGACTTTTTAGACATCACCGCTATATCATCCACATAGGCGTGAACGTTCCGACCAATTTGATCGTGTAGGAAATGTTGCATTGTTCGCTGGTACGTAGCACCTATGTTTTTTAGCCCAAAGGACATCGTGATATAGCAAAACGTGACATAGGGTGGACTGAACAAAGTGGCCAATTGCTCCGAATTCCTCATCTTGATTTGATGGTATCCTGAGTATGCATCGAGAAAACACAAAATCTTCGAGCCAGCAGTCGAGTCAATGACTTTGTCAATGCGAGGCAAAGAAAACGGATCTTTGGGACATGCTTTGTTCAAGCCCGTGTAATCAACGCACATTCTTAATTCTTTGGTTCCCTTTTTGGGGACAAGTACAGGATTGGCCATCCATCGGGTGTGAAGGACTTCCCGGATAAAACTAGCCTTAAGTAACCTAGCTATCTCTTTGCGAATGGCGCATCTCTTCTCGTCTCTGAAGCGTCGTAGAGGTTGTTTCACTAGTTCACATTTTGGATCAATATTCAAGTTGTGCTCGGCAAGTTCCCTAGGTACACCTTTCATGTCGGCAGGTTGCCAGGCAAAGATGTCCCTATTCTCACGGAGGAACTCGACGGGCGCGCTTTCCTATTTAGGGTCCAGGTTCGTCCCAATGGCGGTGGTCTTGGAGGCATCGCCTACCACAAGTTCCACTGGCTTGGTCTCAATGGTGGCCTTGAATGCTAGGGCGGAGTCAGAAATCTGCTTCTTCGACACTGGCATCTCTGAGGCATCGACCTTGCTCTAGATCTCCTTGAATTCTTCAATCTCGCAAAGGCTGCTTCTCCAATCTCGCAGTCCCTTTCCTTGGTAAAGCTTCCGGATATGATGATGACACCTTTGGTCCGGGTATCTTGAGCTTGCTGTAGATGAAGCATGGCTTGTCCATGTAGGCTTGGAAGATGTTGCGTCGGAATATGACATGGTACACGCTCTTAAAGGGGACCACCTCCAAGATCATGCGTTCTTGGCGGTAATTATTGAAATCGCCAAAAGCGACCTGAAGTGTGATGCACCCAAGGGACCGAGCTTCCCGACCAAGAACTACGTCATGGAAGGTGGTGCTGGTACATCTTAGGTTTTCCTCCGTCAAGTTCATCTTGTGAAGTGTATCCAAGTACATGATGTTGATGCTGCTTCCACTATCCACCATACATTTAGTGAACTCATTGCCGTCAATCAAGGGGTTGATGACCATGGCGTACTGGTTCTCCATAGGGATGAGGTCTGGGTGATCCTTCCTGTCCCAAGTAACTAGAATCTCCGCCAGCGCAGTTAATGGGGAACTGGGGTAGGGTAGCCATCAGTATCCTCATAGAGGTTTTCTATTGCCGGACAGTGGGGGTGCCAAGGAAAGTGTGGAAGACGGCCTTCTTCTTCTTGAAGGGGTTCTTGCCCTTGCCATCGCTCTTGGCGGCGTGCTTGGGGTTAACATCCTCATCCATATCACTTGAATCCTTGGACTCCTCATCCTTCTTCTTTCCCTTGGCCTTGCCTCGCGGTCTATTCTTCTGACTTTGCTTGTAGCTGGACTCCGGGTCTTCCTTGAGGTCGTTGACGAACTTGCAATGGTGATTGGTGTGAGTGGCTTTGCCGTTGGTGTCGAGGTGTACGAGGCACGATATATCATAGTACTCCTTGTAGGTTTGGGGAACGCGGAGCGCTGCCGAGTTAGTTTCACTACCTCGCTGCCGCCCACGACTAGCCCCCCGTCCTTGGCCGCGCCGTCCGCCATCACCTCGTCCTGGACGTCATGGCGACCATGTCGGAATTTTGCTTTTCTTATGGCGGGTTTTTCCGCTTGGTGCTGCTGTTACTGCGAGCTTGAGTTGGAAAGGTTGTTGCCGGCATGGAGCCAGGAGCATCATCGTCGGCAGCCACGAACTCACTGGCCAACTGAATCATCTGGTAGACATCTAGGTGGTGATTGTCCTGCAGGCGCTTCAACTTATGTCGGAGCAACATGCCACTTTCCAACCCATCAATGAAGGCCGCCATGGTGTTCTGAGCGTGCACTCCTGCGCAGGAATTCTTCATATCCAGCCTCGAGAGAGGTAGGTGCAAGATGTCTCGTCTTTCTCCTGCATGCACCGCTGTAGATCACCAATAGTACAGGGACGTTTGTACGTACCCTCGAAGTTCTTGGTGAATGCTTCTTGCATGTCCAACCAATTGCAGATGGATTTCTCTGGAAAGTCATCAATCCATTGGCGGGCCGTGCCCATCAACATCAATGGGAGGTACTTGACGGCAACGTTGGGTTTACCCCCGGCGATCTCTACCGCGTTGTCGTAGTCCTGAACCATGTAGCTGGCTTGGCAGTGCTGTCATAGGGCATGATGGTCTTGTCAATCCAGAAACCTTTGGGGTAGGTTACGGACCGTATCACAGGTCCAAAGCAACATGGTCCTAGGTATGGTCCTTCCCGGGCCTCATGGATCTTGTCCAGACGTGAACGTGCATCGTATGGCTCTGGGCTTCTTTTCTTCTTCTTGCCATAAGGGGATGGGCTGCGTGAACGACATGGGCCTCGTCCGCCATGGTGGATGCTAGGGGGCGATGGAGGCGGAGGTGGCAGTGGGTTAGCCTTCTTGTTGTTACCCACCTACGACACCTCACGCTTGTCGTGGTTGCTTGTCGGTCGCAGAGGGTCATGGTGTGACCTGCTCTTGTGTCCTTTGTTGAACTCTCCATCATGACAGGTCTGCTCCGTGTTGTCGTGGATGACGATGCTGCGCTGCTTTGGCGGCGGCATATCCGTGCGATGGTGAGCCTTGGTGTCTTCGCGATGTCAGGGAGATCGGGGCGATGGAGATGAGCGACGAGGATGAGCCTTGTCTTTGTGGTTGAAGGATCCGGGGATATCATCTTTCCTATTGCACGCATCCCTCCGTCTTCGCTTTGATGAAGCCGTCTGGGACCCGACATCCTGAGGAGATTGATCCCTTGGCGGCTTATGCTGACTAGACTGGCAAAACGCTGGATCAGCCTCAAGCCTCTGGGACGTGGCCTTTTCCTGCTGTTTCACCGCCTTGGCCACAAGGTCATAGACCTTCTCCACTGCCGTGGGTGATCTATGCTGCTCCAGAAGGGTCTTGGCGACGGCGAGATTAAGAAGAGGAGTGGGAATCACCTACCTGCCTTCGCTATCAATGTATGGCTTTGCTTGTGGCGGCTTCGAGGGGTCCCATCCTAGGTTTCTCCGTACACCAGGATCGTTGATGACGCGAGCCGTAGCTTTCTTAGCCTTCTACTGCTGGAGCAGAGTCTTGTACTCGTCCTCCATGGCTCTAGCTTTCTCTATTGACTTTTGCACGTTGGTCAGATCTCGACCTAACTTTGCGCCTTGCTCTGCGATGGCATGCGCTTCCTCCAGCAGCTGCTGGCGCTTCTTCTCAAGCTGGACTACGCTCCGGATATGATCTACAGTCATGGGCTCGATGAGCAGGTTGCCGTACATCACTCTATCAGCCGGAGTAATTTGGGCAGCAGCAGACGTAGATGCCGGAGGCGGCGGGTGTGCGGTGTTGTTGTTACTCGGACCGATGTTGAGTTCCTGTGGCTACTGCACTGGGTTAGGCGGAGGGGGCATGACCTTTGCGCAATCCTTGTCGACAGCAACAGGTGGTCCCTTCCCCTTGTCCAGCGCTTTAGGCGGAGCTTGTCTGGGTTGGTCTTCTTCCATCACGGTCCCAATGGCGACGAACACCTCTTGGGACGTGACGACGTTGTCGGCCTGCTCGTCGCGTTGGAAATCCTCCTCAATCTCCTGCATGGCAGAGTCTAGCTTCTCCGGGCTAAAGTCTATCTCCTCCGAGTCAGCGCTGATGTCGGCGTAGAGCGTGTCAAGCACGGAGTCGGGGGTGCTGGGGCTTCCTCGATGATGGACGGTGGTGGTGCAACAGATGCAATGAAGACTGGAGGTGGGGGTGCATCTACTACGACGATGATCAGAGGCGGTGGTGCAGCTGCAGAAATGACGATCGGAGGTGGTGGTGGCGGTGGCTGATGCAGAGCTGCGCCGTTTATGAGCGCAAGCACTCTCTGGGCTGCCTCCTCAGCCTCCACGTAGTTGTTGATGGTGTTCACCATGCCTTCGAAGGTGAGGCGTCCTGAAGCCTGCCACCGCCTTAGTGAATGTCGGAGAAGTGTTCCTTGGTCCTGTCCTTCCACAAAGTGGTAGATGGCATCATCATTGGGGTAATGTGCCAGGTCTTCCCATATACGGAGCTACCTGGCAAGGTAATCGTGTTGGGCCACGTAGAGATAAAACAAAACTTTTCCTCCAACGTGGTGATCCCAAGATCTAGCTGAGGTAGAAGGCCACGAGGTTTACCACTAGACGCGCAGTTGCGGATTACTGATGAAGCGCGTCAGTTGATGCAGTGCAGTCCTCACGATCCGATCATCCTGGTGCTGATCGCACATCACCTCTGCTGGTTTCCACATGTACAAGGAGGAGCATCGGCGGCGAACTGCTAGGTTCGTTACGGCGGCAGGACTGCTATGGAGCTAGGGTTTCGAACACATGGAATGACCTAACCGGACAACGATTAACCTTTCTGGGTTACGGTGCTCCACTATATATAGGGAGTGAACGTGGGCTCTGCTCGCGCGGCCCATTCACTAAAGCCCATATAACACCAGTCACCGTGAGTCCAACTCACTAACTCAGTCCTAATCCTGTTTAGGTCCAACCCAACCAGATTACAGGTTCAGATCCAATCCGAACTTGCTCCCGCTCTTAAGTGTGTGACCTTGCAGGCTCATGGCTACTTGGACACGATTGGAGTCCGACTCTCAATCGATCAGTCGGTAGCGGCTCCTAGCAGAACGTGCCGACTCCCAAGTACCAAAGAGTCATGACGACTTGCCTTTCCAATGCGACTTACGTCCGAGTCCCTTTTGCCTCACGATATATGTTGTCAGTCTATAGGCGAATAATTGTCATCCCTTAAATAGTCCGACTCTCTTCTCGATCCGAGATAAGTGATTCACCCGACTAACTCTTAGTCGATCGCCTCGGTTAACACTTAACCGAGTCATGCATGGCCATGCTTTCCGAATCATATCTCACAAGAGGGCCCAGAGAATATCTCTCCGAGTGGAGGAGCAAAATCCCATCTTGGTTATTCACATCATGCAGCTTCATTCTCAGTCGACCCGAACCCTGCCTTTATAACTGCCCAGTTACGGATTAGCGTTTGACAGAACCTAAGTCGGTGATCCTCAACTCGGACTATGCAATAACCTCAGGTCTAAGGATTACATTGATTGAGATATACAAATGACAACTTGTTCATTGTACCTCAATAGGGGTCAATCCGACTCGCTAAACTCTTTAGCCTAGTCTGTGTAAGTTGGAATAGCATCTCCATGCCCATGACAGGTGGAACCGAGTCATCAAGACAAATTTCACATTGGTCTAAGTTGTGTGTCCAGCACAACCTCAATGACTAAGGATATTTAGTACAAACATAATGAATGCATAGTTCCACAGCCGAATCACATATTCAATGATACACATCAGATGTTTATACAAGGACTACTTAATATCTTTATGAATACAATGGGAAATCTCATCATACATGATTGCCTCTAGGGCATATTCCCAACAGTCTCCCACTTGCACTAGAGTCAATCTTCCGACATCACATGCCTAAGCATCTAATGCCCATGGCTCCCAGGTGCGCCTCATGCTTCGGCTGGGGTAACGGCTTTGTCAACGGATCCGCAATATTTGCATCCGTGTGTACCTTGCATAACTTGATATCACCCTGATCCACGAACTGGCGAATCAGGTGGTACCGCATGAGTATGTGCTTGTTCTTCTGGTGCTATCTAGGTTCCTTGGCTTGTGCAATAGCACCATTGTTGTCACAATACACGTCCAACGAATTGGACGAGCCCTGAACCACACCAAGATCCATGAGGAAATTCCTCATCCAAACAGCTTCCTTTGCTGCCTCCGAGGCGACAATATACTCAGCCTCTGTTGTAGACGCAAACACAGTCTCTTGCTTGGAACTCTTCCAGCTCACAGCACCTCCGTTTATAATAAACACGTATCCAGATTGTGAACGAGAATCATTAGAGTCAGTAAGATAACTCGCATCCGTGTAACCCTTTACACTAAGTTCATCTTCACCACCATAAACCAAGAACATATCCTTAGTCCTTCTCAAGTACTTTAGGATATTTTTAGCCGCTGTCCAGTGGATCTCTCCAGGATCAGCCTGGTATCTGCTCACAACACTTAGAGCATAGGAAACATCCGGCCTAGTACAAATCATGGCATACATGATGGATCCGACTGCAGAAGCATATGAAATCGCACTCATCTGACTTCGCTCATCAGTTGTCGAAGGACACTGAGTCTTGCTAAGTTTTACACCATGGGACATCGGTAAGAACCCCTTCTTAGACGATTCCATGTTGAACTTCTTCAACACTTTGTCCAAATAAGTACTCTGACTCAATCCAATGAGCCTCCTTGATCTATCTCTATAGATCTGGATTCCGAGGATGTATGTTGCCTCACCCAATTCTTTTATTGAGAAACTCCTTTCCAATGATTCCTTGGTTTCTTGCAACATCTGGACATCATTTCCAATCAGTAATATGTCATCCACATATAAGATTAGAAAATTTAATTTGTTCCCACTAAACTTATTGTACAAACAAGAATCATGATCACTCTTGATGAAGCCAAACGATTTGACTGCCTCATCAAAGCGAATATTCCAACTCTGAGATGCTTGCTTCAACCCATAAATGGATTTCTGAAGTTTGCACACCTTGTCAGCATTAGCCGGATCAAAAAAAACCTCGGGCTATATCATATACACGTCCTCGGTTAAATTTCTGTTAAGGAAAGCCGTTTTGACATCCATCTGCCATATCTCGTAGTCGAAATAGGCCGCTATAGCTAACATGATCCGAACTGATTTAAGCATCGCTACGAGCGAGAAAGTCTCATCGTAATCAACTCCTTGAACTTGTCGGAACCCCTTCGCAACAAGGCGTGCTTTATAGATTGAAACATTTCCATCCATATTCGTTTTCTTCTTAAAGACCCATTTGCACTCGACGGGTCTTGCACCGTCTGGCAGATTAACCAAGTTCCAAACTTGATTTTCATCCATGGACTTTATCTCGGATCTCATGGATCCATGCAATGACTCAGAATCAGATACCACCATCGCTTCCGAATAATTTTCCGGCTCATCACTGTCTAACAGTAACACATCACGAACACTTTGTAATCTTGCCGATCTTCGTAGTACAGATGCTGCTGCCGGCTCAGCTACCACGACCGGCTCAACCTCCAAGGTTTTTGCCGACTCGCTACTAGCCGGTTCCTCTCGAATTTCTTCGAGCTGCACCGTGCTCCCACTTACTCCCCGACTGAGAAACTCTTTCTCAAGGAAGACACCGGTCCGAGCGACAAACACTTTGCCCTCTTCTCGGTTGTAGAAGTAGTAACCCAAGGTTTCCCTCGGATATACCACGAAAATACATTTATCTGACTTGGCTGTAAGCTTGTCCGACTGAAGTCGCTTGACAAATGCTTCACAACCCCAAATCTTAAGAAAAGACAAACTCGGCTTTTTGCCTGTCTACATCTCATGCGGTGTCTTCTCTACCGATTTTGATGGTACTCTGTTTAGTGTGAACGCCGCTGTTTCTAGACAATAACCCCAAAATGATAAAGGCAGATCTGTCCGACTCATCATTGATCGTACCATGTCCAACAAGGTTCGATTCCGCCTTTCCGAAACACCATTCCTTTGTGGCGTTCCTGGCGGAGTAAGTTGAGGAACTATTCCACAACTTTTCAGATGGTCATCAAACTCATGGCTCATGTACTCGTCTCCTCGATCCGACCGAAGAAACTTTATTTTCTTGCCGAGTTGATTAGGTGCTTCATTTTGGAATTCTTTGAACTTTTCAAAGGCTTCCGACTTATGTTTCATCAAGTAGATATATCCATACCCACTCAAATCATCAGTGAAGGTAATGAAGTACTCGTAACCACCCCTGGCTTTCGTGCTCATTGGTCCACATACATCACTATGTACTAGTCCCAACAAGTCGGACGCCCTTTCGCAACTCTTTGCAAAAGGTGTCTTGGTCATTTTGCCGATTAGGCAAGATTCGCATGTCTCGAACGACTCCAAGTCGAACGAAGTTAGCAGTCCATCATCATGGAGCTTATTCATGCGTTTCCAACTTATATGACCAAGCCGACAGTGCCAAAAGTAAGTCATATTCAGATCATTTGGTTTCAACCTTTTAACATTTATGTTATAAACCGACTCACCATCAAGATTCAAAATAAATAACCCGTCCTGGACGGGTGCAAAGCCGTGAAACATATCATTCAAATACAAAGAACAACCATTATTCTTGATATTCGACTCATAGCCTTGCCTCATCAAACATGAAGCAGACATAATGTTTCGACTGAGCACTGGAACATAAAAACAATTATTCAGTTCCATAATGAATCCGGAAGGTAAATGAAGTTGCATCGTGCCGACTTACAATGCAGCAACTCTTGCTTTGTTGCCGATTCGAATATCAACCTCGCCTCTTGCTACGCTCCTAGTTCTTACCAGTCCCTGCAACGAGTTGCAGATGTGAATAACTGATCCGGTATCATATACCCAAGAACTATTAGGTGCATCAGCAAGATATATGTCTATAACATTGCAAACAAGTGTACCTGAGTCGGAAGTCATACCTCCACTCTCGGCTTTATCGGCCAAGTAGCTGCTGCAGTTCCTCTTCCAGTGGCCATCCGCCTTGCAGTAGAAGCAAGTGGATCCGGCTGCAGGAGATGGTTTAGTCCTTGAGGAAGCGCTTGGGACCGGGTCCTGAGCCTACTTTCCTCCTGACTTAGCCTTCTTCTTAGTCCAAGAACTCTTCTTGAACTTAGCCTTATTCTGCACCATCAACACTTGACTGGCGCCCTTCTTGAGATCCACGTCTGCCTGCTTGAGCATCTCATGTAATTCAGTGAGCTTCTTATCCATACCATGCATGTGGTAGTTCGAAATGAACTGCCCATATGCACTAGGAAGAGAGTTCATAATTATATCCGTAGCGAACTCTTCGCTAATGGGGTAGCCAAGCCTCTCCAGAGACTGCACGTAACCAACCATTTTGATCACATGCGGACTCAGTGGATCACCATTCTTAAGCTTGCAACTCAGCAAAGCCTGAGAGACTTGATACCTCTCAGTCTTCGCCTGAGCCTGGAACATACTTTTGAGGCTTTCGATCATATCGTAGGCCTCAACATGCTCGAACTGCTTTTGCAAGTCCGGTTCCATGTGAGCAAGCATAAGACAGCTAATTTCCGTGGACTCATCCTTAGCCCGACGGTAGGCATTGGTGGCTGCGACAGTCACATTCTCATTCGGCTCATCTGGAAGTGGGTTGTCTAGGACATGGTCCTTCTTTTCTTGTTTGAGAACAATTCTCAGATTTCGATACTAGTTGGTAAAATTAGTGTCGTTCAGTTTATCTTTCTCAAGAATGGTTCTCAACGCAAAACCGGATATCTGAGAGTGACTGCTACTTGGTGCCATGATCTACAATAGAAAATATGCAAAAACACTTAAGACATGTATTCATAAAAGAGCAAGCATATTAAACATTTTAATATTTTATGCTCCCACTAGAACCAACATCCCTCCGATGGTTGCTTAGTGATTCAGGATCCTAAATAAGCAAGTCGGCTAGTGAGCTTTAGCATCACCGCTAGCCGCCAAGTGATCTAGGTAGACCTTGTCAATCGTATCTCATACGACTCCTGTTGGACGGGTGGCATCACATGCCCCGGGCTCCCATCCGACTTTTCCCCGAGCCCCACAACCGTTGTGATAGACCCTTCTAGCTTACCGAGTGTTTCCACAGTAAGAGTCCGACTCGAACCCACCTAATCGGAAACAATTGGCAGCACCTCAATTTTATGAGCCCACTACCAAAAATGTCTGAGTTGTGATGATGCAAACACTGGTGGGAAAACCGACTAGACCTTCTTTGAGGGATTAAATTTTACCGACTATCTAATAGAGGTAAAACTGAGACATAACAATAACACAAAATAAAGCATTTATAATGTGAAATGGTATGGCTCTCTTCATGGCGATCTCCATCTCCACATAGCCTGTAATCCGACTCGTGCCAACTCTTGTCACTTGCCGTCTTACTCCATGTCGCCGACATGTACAACGCCTTGCATGCCTTCTGGGTTCTCCAAACAGCTACACTAGCTTAGTAAAGTAAATTACATAGAGAATCCGACACGCAGGTCGTTATACAATAAAATGACAGCACCTAGGCTCTAGCCGGCTGACAAAAACAGTGATTCGCAGATCACGTATGGATTACACACATACATCACATGCACATGAACCATACCACTCACAACTTCCTGCAAAAACAAGTTATGCATAGATACAATATCTACCGGCGTTGTGAAACTCGCAACGACATCTAAGGTGCTACGACAGGGCGAAGCCAGCGGTCTCGGACATGGATTCCGACCATTGTTCTGATTCGATCAAACTCTTTGATCTTCGATCACCGCTTTTGGATTTATGTGTCATAGTCTACCCCGATGGCGGAAGCCGACCGGTAGGGGTATGTCGTTCCACGACCTCAGCAGTATGACATTCCCCGAGTACAGTTGATCCAATCAACTTCGTACAAAACCGATCTATCTCATAGATCGACCACCAAACAGCACATAGATCTCATCTATAGCCAACCGCATATCACATATGCGAGATCTCGAGCCTAAAACCAGAAGCTATCGCTCTGATACCACTGTTGGGCCACGTAGAGATAAAACAAAACTTTTCCTCTAACGTGGTTATCCCAAGATCTAGCGGAGGTAGAAGGCCACGAGGTTTACCACTAGACGCGCAGTTGCAGATTACTGATGAAGCGCGTCAGTTGATGCAGTGCAGTCCTCACGATCCGATCGTCCCGGTGCTGATCGCACAGCACCTCTGCTGGTATCCACACGTACAAGGAGGAGCGCCGGCGGCAAACTACTAGGTTCGTTACGGCGGCAGGACTGCTGTGGAGCTAGGGTTTCCAACACATGGAATGACCTAACTGAACAACGATTAACCTTTCTAGGTTACGGTGCTCCACTATATATAGGGAGTGAACGTGGGCTCTGCTCGCGCGGCCCATTCACTAAAGCCCATATAACACTTGTCACCATGAGTCCAACTCACTAACTCAGTCCTAATCCGGTTTAGGTCCAACCCAACCAGATTACAGGTTCAGATCCAATCCGAACTTGCTCCCGCTCTTAAGTGTGTGACCCCGCAGGCTCATGGCTACTTGGACACGATTGGAGTCCGACTCTCAATCGATCAGTCGGTAGTGGCTCCTAGCAGAACGTGCCGAGTCCCAAGTACCAAAGAGTCATGACGACTTGCCTTTCCAATGCGACTTACGTCCGAGTCCCTTTTGCCTCACGATATACCTTGTCAGACTATAGGCGAATAATTGTCATCCCTTAAATAGTCCGACTCTCTTCTCGATCCGAGATAAGTGATTCACCCGACTAACACTTAACCGAGTCGTGCATGTCCATGCTTTCCGAATCATATCTCACAAGAGGGCCCAGAGAATATCTCTCCGAGTGGAGGAGCAAAATCCCATCTTGGTTATTCACATCACGCAGCTTGATTCTCAGTCGACACGAACCCTGCCTTTATAACTGCCTAGTTACGGATCAACGTTTGACAGAACCTAAGTCGGTGATCCTCAACTCAGACTATGCAATAACCTCAGGTCTAAATATTACATTGATTGAGATATACAAATGACAACTTGTTCGTTGTACCTCAATATGGGTCAATCCGACTCGCTAAACTCTTTAGCCTAGTCTGTGTAAGTTGGAATAGCATCTCCATGCCCATGACAAGTGGAACCGAGTCATCAAGCCAACTTTCACATTGGTCTAAGTTGTGTGTCCAGCACAACCTCAATGACCAAGGATATTTAGTACGAACAACATGAATGCATAGTTCCACAACCGAATCACATATTCAATGATACACATCAGATGTTTATACAAAGACTACTTAATATCTTTATGAATACAATGGGAAATCTTATCATACATGATTACCTCTAGGGCATATTCCCAACAAATCGCGGGGGTTTTCTCCCTCTCTCTGAACGCAACGCGCCAGATCAAAGATAGTAACCATGCCGATGAACTTGGGTCTCTGCTGTCTAGACGCACGGGTGAAGCCGGCGGACTTGCAGCGATCTTCCACCATTATATCCTGTACAGGGGCGGTTTGGGTGGGCCTTGAATTTTTCTGATCTTTGCCGGCAAACTCCGAAGAAAGATCCGACATCGATCCTTCCGCGAACATATCCTGCCCATGGGCGGTCTGTGCAGGTCTTGACGCTCCTCCGACTCCTTGGGAACTAGTGCCCGAGTCGGTTTCGCATCAGGGTCCATGTGCTCCAACCAGGAGAGATGCATGTGGTCGTTGTAGCCTTTTGAGGAAGATCCGTTGGTAGAGGAGAATGCAGCTCTTCGCATGCTTGATTCATCGACTGCTCACCTGCTCTATTCGAGCTCCTTGTGTTGCTCGACTTGTCAATTGTGCTCCTTTATGAGGAGCCAGTGATAGCCTATCAGCATGTCCCGAGAGGCATCCATTGGCAAAGGATTGGTACCTCGCACAGCCTCCCAGAATCTTTCCCACTAAGCGTCATTGAGATGGATCTCTTGACGATTTTGACTGCCATTGTTGGCAGCCTCGTGTGGTTTGTTCCCATTGGGATTTGCCAGGGGGTGGGCCGTTGACTCTGTTCACGACGTTAGCAGCCTACAGATTGGGAGGAGGAGCCATTTGCTGGGGTTCGTAGCATGGAAAACAAAAAATTTCTACCGCATGCAAACAAACAAGCCAAGATCTATCTACTAGATTGTAGCAACGAGTCGATAGGGGAACTCACCCTCGAAGATTCCAAAGCGTTTAACGAGAGCAGATTCTCGTGGGTGATGTAGTCGTACTCTTTCCGATCTCAAGATCGCGTAGACGATCCTTCCGGCGCCGCGTTCCGGCAGCGCTTCCGCGGTCGGTCACACGTTCGGTTCTCGATGAAGAACTTCCTCTCTCTTGTTCCAGCAGGCAGCGGAGGTTGTAGCACTCTCCTCGCGATTCCGGCAGCACGACGGCGTGGTACCAGAAGTAGAGGGGAGATCTCGCAGGGCTTCGCCTTAAGCCGGAGCGAGTATGGTTGACTATGAGAGAGCCTTGGTGATCTAGGGTTTAGACACACCAATTAGAAGGGGCTAAACCAGCGGCTAGGGCAATTAGAAGCTCTAACTCGGCGGCTTGGGAGAAATCCCTAGGCTGTGGCTAGGGTTTAGGTTTAGAGGGAGGCAACTTGTGTGTCTAGGAGGGGAGCCCTGCCCCTCCTTATATAGGTGGAGGGAGGCGCCGGCCAAGGGGAGGGAGTCCCTCCCCAACTCGGATCCCTAGTGGGCCGGCGGTGGAGGAGGAACTCCTCCCCAACTCGGTTTCCCACTTCTTCTCCACTTTCCAAAATAGCCGTTTGACTTTTCAAATTGGCGTTTGACTTTTCAAACTAGGATTTGATTAAACCCTTTATTTTGTACAGCGATGACACCTAATACATGATGTAATCATTCCAACTTGCAATGACACATTCATGTACCCTTCCCCTCCGGAGTGCCGGACATTCCGGAACCTTCTAGAACATTCCTGCTGAAAACACCGGAACCATTCTCCAACCCCGAAACAGGAGTTTCCTTATATGAATCTTATTCTCCGGACCATTCCGGATCTCCTCGTGATATCCCGGATCCCATCCAAGACTCCGAACTACATTTGGTCTCTTACTCATCATTCCATAACTACTCAACAACATCGAATCCTTAAGTGTGTCTCCCTACGATTCGTGAATTATGCGGACATGATCGAGACACTTCTCCGATCAATAACCAATAGAGGAATCTGGAAATTCATATGGCTCCCACATATTTCTACGATTACTTTGCGATCGAATGAACCACTTACATATGATACCAATTTCCCTTTGTCTCACGATATTTTACTTATCCAAGGTTATGATCGTCGGTATCTCTTCATACCTAGTTCAACCTCGTTACTGATAAGTACTCTTTTCTCGTTCTCGTGGTATGTGATCCCTTGTGAGCCAGTCACATGCTTGCAAGCTAATTGGATGACATTCCACCAAGAGGGCCCAGAGTATATCTATCCGTCATATGGATGGACAAATCCCACTCTTGATCCATGTGTCTCAACCAATACTTTCTGAACACTCAATGCCACCTTTATAGCCACCCTATTACGGTGTGGTGTTTGATGTCATCAAAGCATCCTTCCGGTAAAGGTGATATGCATGATCTCATGGTCGAAGGAATTAGGTTACTATGTATCAGAAAGCTTATAGCAAATGAACTATATTAAATGACTTGATCTTTATGCTACGCTTAACTATAGGAGCATGTCCATCACATCATTCTCCTAATGATATGACCCTGTTGTTAATAACATCTCTATGTTCATGATCAGGAAACCATGATCATATATTAACCAACAAGCTAGTTTAACAAGAGGCTTTACTAGGGACTCTTTTTATGTTTACAAATCACACAAGTATTAATGTTTCCGGTTAATACAATTATAGCATGGTATGTAAACATTTATCATAAGTATGAAGATATGATAATAACCACTTTATTATTGCCTCTTGGGCATATCTCCAACAGTCTCCCACTTGCACTAGAGTCAATAATCTAGTTTCAAACCTTTCTGTATTCAACACCTATGGCTTTCTGGTGTTGTATGTACACGATTGCTAGTGGTCAACTGATCTCCGGATCTGACACTTCCAGGTCCGTGTGTAATTGCATGTCTTTGCGTCTCTACGCATCACTCATTCTCTAATGAGATGGCTTTGTATAATTTTGGTCCTTCAGTGAGACCTTTAGTTCTTTGGGGTTAAAACATGTTGATAATATTATCGTACAATATATCTTCATAGTATTATCCCACTGTGAACTACACCTAGTTTGACAACAAACTACTTGACACAAATGCCCTCTTTAGCTGCTATTATAGCAGCCATATACTTAGCCTTTTGTTGTAGTATCTGTCACAATGTCTTAACTTTGGAACTCATCCAAATCCATTATGGAACTTACTTTCCATTATATTGTGCCACCCTTAGTTTAGATTGAGATAAACTTAATTTGTACTCTGTGACAAAAACTACTATCAATGTAGTACTTTTACAATGAACTAACCATCTATTTGTCACTTCTACAAATAATATACTCTTAGTTCTTCCAACAGATCATAATAATATCCTTACTATCGTCGAATGATCATCTTATGAATCATTCTGGTATATGCTCATAACATTTAGAGCATAGGACATATCTGGATTTGTACATATCACAGTATGATTGATATAAATACTCTTTTTGATTTCATACATCAAGTATCAATCTATACTTGTATCTTTGTTTCACTTACCAAGTGTCAATACACTTTAATATATCATCAATATTGAACTCATTCAATCCTTTCTGTGTGACAAGAACCTTTCTTGTAGTTTCTATATTGAACTCATTCAATACATCATCTATGTACTTTCGGCACAACCATATTAGCATCTATTGATGCCAAATATTTGGGTTTTGCCTAAGTCTTTCATCAGGATGAAATTCTTAATATGTGTTAATAAAAGATACATCATTTCTAATCAACAATATGTCCTCCACATAATGTATTAGAAATATGTCTTAGCGCTCCCACTTAATTTCTTGCAAATGCAAGCATCTTCATTGTCTCCGATGAAATTAAACTCTTTTAACAGTTTCATCATAGTGAAGATTACAACTCCGCTATGCTTACTTCAACCATTGAAGTTTGCATATGCATTTATCATCCTTTGAATTAACAAAACCCTTTGGACCGTGTCATGCACACGTCCTAGGTAACCCTTCTATTAGAAGAACTTGTTTTGTTTATTCAACTACCACATAACAAAAATTATATGTAGTGGTTGCTACATTAATTCGTCTAGACTAAATATCGCTATGAAAGATCAAAATCTTGTCATAGTCAACCTTTGAACATTTTTTGAACTCTTTCCCAACATGTCGACTATTTCATAGATGTGAAACATCCATGTCTACTTCTTTATAGATCCAAACACAACTGTAAGGTCTTACACCTTTCTCGAGGGTCCTTCAAGTTCAAAACTTGATTTCTCGTGTATGGAACTATCACGGATTTTATGGCTTCAAGCCATTTGACGGAGTCAGGGCCCATCGTCGCTTCTTTGCATGTAGTCAGATCATTATTGTCAAATAATGATTTAACTCTCAAATCTTGGTATTTGATTGTTTACCCGACCTACTTGTTTTAATAGGAACTTAGATCTCCGTGACCACAACCTTTGAGGCACGTGAGCCATGAGCATTTATTGCTGCCTCCGGAACACTTTTTGGCGCTGCGCAACTCTACACATATAGCTAAGGTTCCTTTAACCTTATCAAAGTTCTATTGTCCTCCCACTTATCTTTTCACGAAAAATTCCTTCTTAAAGAAACTTGACATTCTAAGCGACAAACACTTTTGTCTCCGGTGTTTATGGAGGAATGCTTAACAGTAATACAAAGACAGGTTTATCCGACTTTGGTTACAAACATCTTTCTTATGCATAGCATACCAATGTTTAAGAAAGGACTACTTGGGTTTTATCCCAAACCATAACTTTATATGGTGTCATTTTAGCGGATTATGATGGAGCTCTTTTCAGTGGAAAACGGTAGTCTCTAAAGCTTTTAATCTTTAAAATATAATGGCAGTTCTATGAATTACACCTTTGATCTTACCATGTCAAACAAGGTTTTAATTACATATCTCGAACGCTCCATACTCTTATGGTGTTTCGGGAAATGCAAATCCACAAAATTATTCCTTAAATCTTAGGTATTATGCTAAACTTGTAACTCAAATATCTTCCTTTATGATATTTATCATAAACTATTTATATTCGTATTACAATGATTTTGCACTTCATCTTGAAAGACTTTGAACTTTTTCAAATGTTTCATACTTCATCCTTATTAAGTAAATATTCATATATTCACTCAAATTTTCGGAGAAAGCATATGAAGTTGAAATCCATCGCTCTTGACTACATATAATGGATTTCATACAACAATATGTACAAGTTCCAATAAGCTAGTCATTCCTTCCCTTTTGGCCTATGAATGAAGTTTTAATTATCTCTAGGAAAGTTTCACAAGCGTCATGTGATCAAAAATCAAAAGACTCCAAAATTGCATCCACATGGAGTTTCTTCATGTTTTCTTTCCAATATAATTTAAACGGCGATGTCACTTCCTAAGTGATCTTTCAATCAACTTGTCTTTCGACATTTTTAGCACTAGTTTTATGGATGTGATTTCTCCAACGAGATTTGTGAATCATCCATCTTTTATGGATTACGGCAATTATTTGAACAACCCTTTGATTCTCATAATACCTGATAAAACAAATCTTGAAGGCAAGCTTTGATGTTTAACGAGCAACACAATAACCCTTTATTTGTTCTCGATGAACATCATCACATATTCTTTTGCTAGTTACTTAGGCCATTGTAGTTCATGAATTGTGTTGTTTCGTATGACGATTCACACCAACAAATTCAGTATCAAATACTTAAGAACCACATTGTTTAATAAGAAAAGAATATAGCCATAACATGTATATCATCTATATACTTAAACTGAACAATTCTAGTCTTTTCTTTTCTGCCATATATTTATGAGATTCTCTTTCAGTATTTATTTTCTATTTGAAAGAATCTATCAACATCAACAGTGGAGTCATACATATGACACATAGTCCAAAGCGTGTATAATTAAATACCAATGTCTTTGGACTTGCACTTTGAAGTAGATCACCATCATCAAATGTTTGGTGTTCTTTCAAATTCCTTTCTTTAGTAATCTATTGGTGTAGTAAAATCTTTACCTACATCAAATATTCACCCTTATCATGGAATTATCCATGATCAAGCTACTTTTAGCTTATAACGGTGAACTGCGAGTATAATGTTGCTCTCCAAAACATTTTGGAGGATTAGGACAACTAGTGTCTTCAACCTTTTGCAAATTCTCATCAAATAAGAGAACATGACTTTTGCCATATTATACTCTATCATGTTGCAACCAAAACTTTGTTTCAGATATCACAATATCTTCCACACATCATGGTTTCTGAAACAACTCTTTCAGATCCTAGATAACCTTGATATTAAGACAATCCTTTGAATATCAAGAATCATGGAGACAAACATGATACTCATACACTAACACTTGGAATTGTCACTCTTGATTTAATACTAATTATTAAACTTCATGGAGTAACCGGAACTTACTGAAAGTTTGCAATAGGACTTTTAAACTTTAGATTAACACTTCAAAACAATACGATACCAGTTCGTAAAGTAACTAACCAGAATTCTATAGTTCTATCATCTCAATTAAAACTAAGCGCAAGGTGGTAAACGGATGCCAATGACTACAACAACTATGCAAATTCACTTTGATTTAATTTATGATAAATAGGGTTCAACTTTTAATCATATTGCTGTTGAACTCCCACTCAAAACAATATCCCTCACATTGTTTTAGTGATCACACGAACCAAATCCACCACATCAAAACCGATCATCACGAGAGTTGATGTAGCTTCAATGGCGAACAATCAACATGTTCATCATATCTACTATATGACTCATGCTTTACCTTTCGGTGATCCGTGTTCCGAGACCATGTCTGTACATGCTAGGCTCGTCAAGATCAACCTTAGCTTCCGCATGAGCAAATCTGGATTGCTCACGTTGTATACACTCGCAGAATCTAACACACCCGATAATCACGTGGTGCTTCAAAACAACGAGCTTTAGCAACGGTGCTTACTAAGGATGAACACTTTAAAACTTGAAATTGTGTGCTTGAGGGATCATCTTATAATGCTACCATCGTTAACTAAGCAATACAAGATGCATAAAAGGATTAACATCACATGCAATTCATAATATGTGATATGATATGGCCTTTCTTCTTGTGCTTCCAATCTCCATCTTCAAGCACGAACATTATCTCCATCATCACCGGCATTGCATCAAGGTCAATGACGCTGCTCCATGGTTGTCGTCCACCAGCTTCAACTATTACAACTACTTTGAACAGACAAGCGGGTCTTAACAGAATTTAAAGACAACCATATGGCTCCTGCCGGTTGCCAACTTACAATAAGGAACATTGCATACATCATATATAATCACAATCATGGCCATATCACATCACATCACACCCCTGCAAAACAAAGTTAGACGCCTCTAATTTTCTTTGCATGTTTTACGTGGTTTGGGGCTTTCAATAAGTGTCATTCTATCTTACGAACATGAACCACAACATTGATACTAGTATTGTCAATCACCCGTTGTAAATTGAATCTTAACTATGTTGGGAGAAACAGGCACCCGCAAAGCCACTTATGCAATACAAGTTGCATGTCAAGCGTGGAGCAAGTCTCATGAACGATGTCATGTAAGGTTAGCCCGGGCCGCTTCATCCCACCATACCGCAAGATGCAAAGTACACAAGAAGCAATCGACAACAAAAGCATCAACGCCCACAATGACCATTGTGTTCTACTCGTGCAACAGATCTACATATAGACACGGCTCTGATACCACTGTTGGGGTTCGTAGCATGGAAAACAAAAAATTTCTACCGCTTGCAAACAAACAAGCCAAGATCTATCTACTAGATTGTAGCAACGAGTCGATAGGGGAACTCACCCTCGAAGATTCCAAAGCGTTTAACGAGAGCAGATTCTCGCGGGTGATGTAGTCGTACTCTTGCCGATCTCAAGATCGCGTAGACGATCCTTCCGGCGCTGCGTTCCGGCAGCGCTTCCACAGTCGGTCACACGTTCGGTACTCGATGAAGACCTTCCTCTCCCTTGTTCCAGTAGGCAGTGGAGGTTGTAGCACTCTCCTCGCGATTCCGGCAGCACGACGGCGTGGTACCGGAAGTAGAGGGGAGATCTCGCAGGGCTTCGCCTTAAGCCGGAGCGAGTATGGTGGACTATGAGAGAGCCTTGGTGATCTAGGGTTTAGACACACCAATTAGAAGGGGCTAAACCAGCGGCTAGGGCAATTAGAAGCTCTAACTCGACGGCTTGGGAGAAATCCCTAGGCTGTGGCTAGGGTTTAGGTTTAGAGGGAGGCAACCTGTGTGTCTAGGAGGGGAGCCCTGCCCCTCCTTATATAGGTGGAGGGAGGCGCCGGCCAAGGGGAGGGAGTCCCTCCCCAACTCGGATCCCTAGTGGGCCGGCGGTGGAGGAGGAACTCCTCCCCAACTCGGTTTCCCACTTCTTCTCCACTTTCCAAAATAGCCGTTTGACTTTTCAAATTGGCGTTTGACTTTTCAAACTAGGATTTGATTAAACCCTTTACTTTGTACAGCGATGACACCTAATACATGATGCAATCATTCCAACTTGCAATGACACATTCATGTACCCTTCCCCTCCGGAGTGCCGGACATTCCGGAACCTTCTAGAACATTCCTGCTGAAAACATCGGAACCATTCTCCAACCCCGAAACAGGACTTTCCTTATATGAATCTTATTCTCCGGACCATTCCGGATCTCCTCGTGATATCCCGGATCCCATCCGAGACTCCTAACAACATTTGGTCTCTTACTCATCATTCCATAACTACTCAACAACATCGAATCCTTAAGTGTGTCTCCCTACGGTTCGTGAATTATGCGGACATGATCGAGACACTTCTCCGATCAATAACCAATAGAGGAATCTGGAAATTCATATGGCTCCCACATATTTCTACGATTACTTTGCGATCGAATGAACCACTTACATACGATACCAATTTCCCTTTGTCTCACGATATTTTACTTATCCGAGGTTATGATCGTCGGTATCTCTGCATACCTAGTTCAACCTCGTTACTGATAAGTACTCTTTTCTCGTTCCCGTGGTATGTGATCCCTTGTGAGCCAGTCACATGCTTGCAAGCTAATTGGATGACATTCCACCGAGAGGGCCCAGAGTATATCTATCCGTCATATGGATGGACAAATCCCACTCTTGATCCATGTGTCTCAACCAATACTTTCTGAACACTCAATGCCACCTTTATAGCCACCCTGTTACGGTGTGGTGTTTGATGTCATCAAAGCATCCTTCCGGTAAAGGTGATATGCATGATCTCATGGTCGAAGGAATTAGGTTACTATGTATCAGAAAGCTTATAGCAAATGAACTATATTAAATGACTTGATCTTTATGCTACGCTTAGCTATAGGAGTATGTCCATCACATCATTCTCCTAATGATATGACCCTGTTGTTAATAACATCTCTATGTTCATGATTAGGAAACCATGATCATATATTAACCAACAAGCTAGTTTAACAAGAGGCTTTACTAGGGACTCTTTTTATGTTTACAAATCACACAAGTATTAATGTTTCCGGTTAATACAATTATAGCATGGTATGTAAACATTTATCATAAGTATGAAGATATGATAATAACCACTTTATTATTGCCTCTTGGGCATATCTCCAACACCATTGGCTCGGCTCCATTGTCAACGTGACCATCATGGATGGACGTGCACATGTAGCGATGGGGAGATCATTGCTCCCACAACTCTCAGATCTGGAACCGTAGGTTCCTTCCTCCATAGGAGGGTTGCAGAGGTCGGAATTTCAGCTGCTGCTATCATCCAAATCGCTTTTCAGCGACGGTGCACTCAGGACACCAATTGGCGGCACCCACGAAGTAGCCGTGATTGTCTGAGGCAGATGGTGCCGATCTTGCCTACCTGGAAGCATAGGCTTCCAAGCATCACGTCAACTCCATATCCCATAGAATCAAAATCTTGGTGGGTTGCGGGCGAGTGGACAGTGAAGTAAATGGTGCCGAAGATGAGGTGGTTCTCCACACCAGAGGAGTCGAATATCACAGTGGATGGGGTCGCCACGATCGCACAATCAGCATCCCAGTTCCCACAGAAGCGCCAATTGATGAGGGTTCGACTAGTCAATGCCCATTGTTATGGACTTGGGTTTTGGACAAGGAGGGGATGTTGGAAATCATTGAACGGCTAAAAAACTCGCAATACGGGGACACGAGGTTTACCCGGGTTCAGGCCCCCAGAGGGAAAACACTACTCCTTCTTGTATGTTCTTGATTAATGTCGGAACCGAAGGTTACAAGGGTGCGAAGATTGGATTTTGCGTGGTGTATGCAAGGGTATGAGAGATCAGCGCCTCCTCCCCATGATCTCCTGGCCTTTATATGAGGAGGCTAGGTCTCGGGGTAGGTCTAGTCGGTTACAGATTAGGGTTAGACCCTTCAAGATTCTATCTATAGCTGGCCGTGCTCCCCAATAAGTCACATCCATATGGGCCTTGGTCAGCCAAATCCTTCCAGGGTTTCGCCATCTTTAGCTGGTAATTACATGGGCCTCTGCTAGGCTGGTATCGGGTAGGCTAACATTAGACACCCGTAGGGCATACCCATGTCAACTACGCTCTTGCCGAGACGCATACCTCAGCTGGTGTTGTTGTGGTTGATGTTGTCCTCCTCTAGCCGAGTTACGCTAACCGCCATGACCTGGACCATGGTTCCTGTTGCCTCGGCTGACACTTCCTTGGTCATGAGCTTGTACTGTCTTTGCTTTCCCAGCCACTGCCAGATCATACGACACCACCTACTTGTTCCTTCGCCCAGAGGTTACCACTTCTTCTATCTCGCGCCTCCATAGAGTGAGGAGGCTATGGTGGCTGATTTTGCCAGAGCACCTCTAGACGAATGAACGACATGAGAAGATCCTGGTATTGCTGGGTTGTTCTTGAGAAGTTCCTCACTCTGCTAGTTTGCTATGCGTACGAGCTCATTGACTCTCTCATGCTGCCTCTGCCAGGCTTCGCTGGATAAAGCGGGTATCTCAGCAGCTGCCACATCTGCTTCCCTAAGGTTTTTCGCCAATGTGCTATACCTCGTCAACCCGGGGTCTACCAAGTCACCTGGCATTGTCACATGTTCCTTGTTTATATCAGTAAGGAGATTCTTTGATCTTATTCTTACACCATCTATGCGATTTGGGCTAGTGTTAAGCTTGTTTTCCCGAGCATACTCACGCAAGGTAATGTTAAGTGACTGATGTGCAACTGCTACTCTCTTAGATCCCTCTAGCAATTTCTGCCGGGTCTCCTCTAGCTTGGCCTATGCCTGAGACAGATCAACAATGGGAGCTACAGGAGTAGTCAAGCTATCTATGGCTTCCTACAAGATGTTGTCCGACCTCTCCAATGGAGGGAACCTCGAACGAGCAGCTCTAGGAGTTACGTTCTCCGCTTTTGCTGGGTTTACCGGTGCCAGGTCTCTATTGGTGCCGGATCCAGCGCCTGCTACGGGAGCGGTCATCATCACCTCGATGATGCCTGTGGGGTGAGTGATATGCGGACCGCGAGCAGCGCAGAGGGGAGGCTCTCCCACGAGAACGACTTGCTGCGGATATACGCAGGAGATGTCCATGCCAACATAGATCTATTGTGTGCCAAGGTTGATGAAGACTCCATTGCGCGGTGGAGGGAACTTGCCAAAGGTGCGCACATTGTCACTAATGTAGTCCCGCGAGTCGAATCGCTGGACCAGCCTGGAGACGATGCGCTCTCCGGTGGCGATGAAGTTTCTCGTTCGGATCTCGACTCTAGCTAGCACCACTGCTGGCCCCATGATGGGCCCAAACTATCGTGATGGTGGCACGGGATATTCCATGTGTAGGCTAAAGATGGGGCCAATGTCTACTAGTGGGATCCAGGGAGGGATCGGATATTGGATCTACACATGATGAATACTCCCAAGATCTTGTACTTAGATATACAATGGATTACACTTTCTCCTTGAGCTGTATTAGAGAGGGGAGGACAAAGAACTAGTGTACTCTCTCCTCTCCTTAGAGTTTTCCATCTACTACAGTGACCCAGCATACCACTGCATGATGTAGTATACTATAGTCATTGACATGACACCAATGAAACACCGTTCACTAGTATTACATCCCTCAGAATGGCACAACAAAAACACAGCGGGTCCAATACATGGCTAAAGGTTACAACTCACTCTTTACACAAGATCCAGAGAACACTCTAGGTTAAAGAGAGAGAAAGAACTTCTTACGGAGAAGAATCAAAGATAAACATCACAAAAACTATTATACTATTAAAACTAGTATTTTAACTAAGGGATTGGCATTGCTGCTATTGCAATACACTACAGAATTAGGTTCTTTGGCTAGAGATTATATTCCTATCTAATCAGTAACTTTGTCTTCACTTGAGTTGATGTAGATGTTGACTTCCTTGACTTCATTGAAGAGCTTTAGCTTTCGATGATGAGTCCTGGAGCATAACTTGATGTAGATGTTGTCTAACCCGGCTTCAGAATCTAGCAAGAGTTAAGAAGATACTTTGAGTACGAGCGTACTCATCAAATTCACTAGATAAGGAGTGTTTGATGCACTATAACTACAGCCACAGACCATAGGTCGTAGGCAATGCAAGTTTTCATAAATATTTCTTCAAAGGTTGCTTTTATTCTAAAAAGCTATGTCCGTCATCCTTCACGGGTTTACCAGAACTTTCATGGAGTTCCTTTCCTGCAGCGTTCGCAGCTCCTACCCGAAACAGGGAGTAACAAGTTATAGTTCTTACACTCTGCAGAGGTGCGTCCTTTACCCATGAGAGATCAACTCCTTGTTGCACAACCGGGCAGCTTACCCGTCCACAATTCCATGTTGTGTGGCCCAGTAGATGATCCAAGCCAATCACTGCCCTCTTCGCGACCTCATATGTCTGCACGATCCTTCGGTTAGCTCACCTTCGCTAAGCCCCCTATCGGGCAGGCTAAAACCCTGATGAGTTTCCGAAGACTCTATGACCTAGTGATGCCCAGATTAGTACCATTTACATGGACTATCTCCCTAAACACCATTTGTAGATAATCTAGACACCAAATGTGTCAGGAGTAAGGGTGCCCACCCATATGTTGGATCCACACAAGGAATCACAACGTCACGTTAAGGTCGTCTTACCTCCATACGAGAGGAAAAGGATACAACTGACTTCTCCGTCCCATTCCAAATCTCATGGTTAACCCGTAATATACGGTGCAAGAATCACTGACGACATTGGTTGTTAAGTCCTAGATATTAAGTTCCTTTGCCGCCGGAACTTTCGTAGTAGGTTATTACCTCATGGTAAATAACCTATAATCATATTATTATGAAAATAGTGTTTTCTGACCTTTTTCAAATGCAGGTGATGACAACACTGAATTTGCAAAATACTTTACAGAAAATAATCAAAGGACATTAGCAAGTGTGAACTTGCCTCTTGTGATTGCAACATTATGCACTCACGGTCTTCGAGTCAGTATAAGATCCAAAATCTGAAATCATCATCATTGGTCCGGCAAGGACTAATATTTAAAGAAGCAATATGCTCTTATGCATAAGTAATGTGATGCACTTTATAAACGCGAATCCCGGGGATAACGTTGTTCTAGGGTTTGGATTCCGAAATGGTTACTTTAGAGTGTGTTATCCCCTTTAAATAAATTTCATAATTGTGCTTCTTATTAAGGCTTGTGAGTGTGTGTGAGATAATCATAAAATTACAATATCATAGAACAATGGGACACATACAAAAGATAAAATGATACTTAAGATTGTATATATAAGAGTTCTTGTTGGAAGTGGCAAAAAAAATAACCTTCGAAGAACAGGTTTCTCTTCTAAGGTCTAAACAACCTTTGTAGTTAGTCGAGTCTGGTTATGTTATTTGTGTTTGCTTGAATAGTTTGGGCTTGAGATACTTTATGACTTAACTATATCAAACCAAAGTTAACTATAAAACATAACAATGCTTTTAGTATTATATTTAGATTCTTGTAGACTAAAGTTAACTTTAAAACATAGATATTTTGAAAGTATAATGCTTATAACATTTGTACTGTCGTGGGAATGGTCACGGCAGATGCTGCAATCGGCAGCGAGTAGTAGAACGAGGGGCAAGGGCGGCCAGCCATCTGCGGTGCGAGATGAGGGCGGAGACACAGGGTTTTACCCAGGTTCGGCCCCCCGGAGGGTAAAGACCTACTACTGCTAGATTTTATTATGAAGGTGGTACAATGGGCGAGCTTGGCGGCTAGGCGGCGAGTCGCTTGGGTGTATGATGGAACGTATCTCTACACGCCCTGCAGGGAGGTTTATATAGGCTCACCTTCCCTAGGGTTTACATATCTCAACCGAATCAGTTAAGGCTTCAGTACTTGTTTAACCTAATCCGACTGGGCCTATCTACTCGCCTGGGCCTTCAGCTTCCAGTCGCTTGGATCCACGCCGGGCTTTGATCCAGTCGCCGTCTTGCAGGCCCACTCGCCGATTTCTGGGCCAGTCGGAAACGTCCTGCTTGGTATACCCCGGTAGGCATATCCCCATCAGTAGTCCCCGAGGCTGTCGTCGATTGGGCGTAGGTGGCTGCTGGCAGTCGGAGTATACAGCTTCAAAGTAGACATCCAGTCGAATCGTCGGCGAGCTCCTGTATAAAGGAGAAAACTAGTCATCCTGATCGCAGCTTTGGCGAGTCAAGTCGGTGAAACACTGTC